>CM060966.1:156674357-157959357 GCA_030765045.1 Tenodera sinensis | reverse complement strand
TCAAAGGGACTTCTTAACATCAATTAACTCAAAACATATTTTAGTATTGTATCTTCTTTACATGAGGCAGCACCATGGCCAAGCAGTTAGACTATTTGCCTATCACCTACACGGCCCGATTACAATCCCAGGGACTCGCATGTGGTATTCGTGGTGGATGAAGCAGCATCTGGGCAGGTTTTCTCCAGATTCTCATTTCCCCCGCCCCTCATTCTACCAAATTGCTCCATAATCAGGTTACCATTCATCAATTTTGCTTGCATTTCATATCCTCCACTTCCTCACTTCATACCTGATGGTTGGCTGACCACCCGCTTCCAGATCTTCACTCTGTTCGATCCATAGGTTCGTCTGCTCCCTGACAGGCGTCTGAACCTAGGCATTGGCTTGCAGCTCCTAAGAGGTGTAAGTCCTACACAAGGGGAGGGTAATCAGATAAAGAAGAAAAATCTTTTTTACATACCTCTTTACTAAGCTTCAAATCAGGTACACCATGTTTCCTACGATATTCATTGTGACTCTGAAGACCCTCTAAGGCAAATTCATCATCATCAGGGAGCGATTCCACTGAAGTAGTCTTAGTCTTTGCAGATGGGGATTTTTTGGGTGTGGCAGATTTTGATGTGGAACTGGTGTTTGGGAATCCCCTGAAAGAGAAAAAGAATGTGTTACACCTGTAATGATGTTTCGCTCTTTGTGTACTCAATAAGCATAGAATTGTTAAAAGAGAATTACATTTATTTGAAGTTCTTAGAAATATAGATTCTCTACAGTTTTAGAAATATTCCAGGTTACCATTTGTAATATTATGTATAATCAAATATTAACTTTACCACTATCAATGATAAGAAACTGAATTGGGTTAGAGACTCTATAATACTTTTTAATGGGTTTCGGAAGCATTTTATGCAATATCATGCATATCATATGGTGTGGTTTTAAATATGGTGGGTGCGCTGTTGAGTCTTTGAGCTTTCGAATCTTTGTTATCTTGGGTCGTGGTACAGGATGAAATGAATTGTGAACTTGGGGTTAAATTTTTGTAACTTATTTTACTCCCACCTTCTCGTTCACAGTACTTAAATCATATTACACTTACAAATCTTTTATTTCAGTGGATTGACTTCCTCAGCATTGCCGAGATTTAATGTCTGAAAATTTAGCAATATTTCCCTAAATGCGTTTTCTATCACTTTACACTTCGTCAATCTTATGTTCTTTCATTTAATGGTACACTTCGTGTTAACTAACTTGTTAAAGGTAATTAATGTTTCACTTATTTCTTCTAATTAATGGTTTTCAAACACTTAGTCACTTTACTTTCACTATTTTATGACGTGCACATATAAAAATGTGTGCATACTGTACCGAGTTATGGGTGAAGAGAGAGATTGATCTTGTGAGTTATGCACATTTATCCACCCACATATGTGCGAATTTAGTAGCATCCTTCTATGACGTCATTTGCCACATTTTTATAATCCCAAAAATGCTAAGAAAGTGATTTTGATCTAACCTTTTAACATTTTTGGCATTAAATATTTAAAATAACTCTTAATTTTTTACACAAAATCAAAATATGGTAGTTAACAATTATAACATGGATAAACAGGTAATATTCTTAACAACTGAAAAATGATGTAACAAAGTGAATTATAAATATGAAATAAGTCAAATTCACAACATATTTAATTTAATTTGAGGGCAAATTATATATACTGTTTCACATGTAATCAGGCAAGGAAATTTTTCTTTTTTTTTTTAATATTTATAATCAACTAAAACGATTATTTTTTTCAGTGGTTGAGTCTCTGTCACTTGCATTATGTTCATCTTGGTGAACTGATGTGACTAGTTTCATTATTTTGTAAAAGCTGTGTAAACTTTATATTACTAAATAACTATGAGACCAAAGAGAATGTATTAAGGTTTAAAAAATTCCAACTATGTGATTATCATAAAATTACTCTATTCTAATCACTGCTTTACCTCTAAATATACTTACAAGCTATAAATATTCCCAGAAGCTGGAAGAATGTCAAAGAAAGGCTAAAGGAAATAGGAATTATAATATCTGCTGATATTTCTTATCTTTTGTGTGAATATAAGAGAATTGTTTCATACATTATTAGGAATATCACTCATCTTTATGAAATATTTTTAAAGAGTAAATGGGAGGAGAGCAACGATAAAACTGAAGGAAATAATAAAAGGGTATAATATGCAAATTTCAAGTGAAAAAAGTAAAGTTATGGCTGTCTGGGTAAAAGAACAATTTAGAGTGAAAATCCATAGAACAAGTGACAACATTCAGGTACTTTGGAAGCAAAATATCGGTCTTTGAAAGGAATGTGGAAATTGAAGAAAACATTGAAAAATATAATAAGCTCAATGGTTCCATAAGAAGACATTTTGGCAAGAACATGAGGGAGAAAATAAAATAAGGATAGTATCAAAATCAGCACTGAAATATGGATGTGAAATTTGGGTAATAGGTAATCATGAAAAATCAAGGCTGGAGGCTGCACATATGAGATTTCTAAGATTAGTATTGCGTATAAGAAGAGCAGATCGACTAAGAAATGTAGACATAAGAGAACGACTGGGGGAACAGTATATTATAGAGGAAATACAGCAATATCAGCAATAGTGAAGAGATCATGTGCAATTTCCTAGGTTGGCATTACTGTACAAACCCCACGGATGAAGAGACACAGGATGACCATTTAGACGGTGAGCAGAACAGTTCAGTTAGCATCGTAACAGGTCCTACAGCCTACTAATTGTTAAAGAAGAAGAGGAGGAGGGTTTAATGTTGAAACCTTCTAGATCATCATAATCATCTTTATTTCATAAAGAATATGGAGGGAGGTAAATGAAATGAAATTATCATTTAAGGTTTAAATAACAACACTGGGTAAGCCAGCTTGTAAGCAACAATGAAACAGTTTGGTTCAGTTAATTTCTTAAAACAGTTGTGGGTGAAATTAATGAGAGTAATACTAGCATTGGTAACAACGAAAAGAAACTAAACATTTTCAGCACAAACATGTATACATATTGCCACTGCAAGTTCTTTCTTTCTCCTCTAACATGTCAGCCTGTGCATGCATATTGATTCACATGTACATAAATAAGGCCCCGAGTTCCTTTGCATGTTGCCAGAAAGTAACCTCTATAATATTGCTATTTGTGACATACATTCTATATGATACTAATAATCACCAAATGTTTTACATTCAACATTATTTCAAACTCATTGGTCAGTTACAACTTTGTACTTACCCTACTGGAGGGACATTGTCTGCAAAACTGCCGATGAAGTTCCCAGGGGGTGAATAGTTTGCTACAACAAATATCTGACCAGTACGGCTCTTTGCTACTGCAACACCAAGTTCCTTACTATCCCTCCAAACCACCTGACTGAAGTGACCTGAAAATAGGAAATAGCGAGTTACATAAGATGGCAACAGTGGTGGTGGTGGTCGTGGTGGTGGTGGTGTTTATAACGGTAATAGACATAGCAATAACAACTTTTTTTTGTTGGTGTATTTAGTCCTCCAACATAATGTCACATCGGATTTTGAATAAATGAAATGGTGCTCAAATGAGCCCAAGGTCCATAGAGCTTAAAATTGCCTGTTAGTCTTTTCAGGACAAGAGAAAACCTCAGATAAACCTTATCCAGATAATGCACCCTAACCGAGTTGTGAACTCGGGACCTCTTGGATGTGAGGAGACATGCTACCACTACACTAGAGAGGCAGGCTACAGAGAGGTGCTGATAATAGAACTAGGAGATAGTATTTTTAGACAGTCTTACTTTTCAGCCATCAACAACAGCATTGTTGAACTCTTATTTTATAATATATTATTTAATGTAAATAATTGTTTCACATATGTCATGTGGAGGCTTAAGTTTAAAAGATAGAGTTAGAATGAAAAATTCTATGCCATAGTCAGGATTTGAACCATGACTGATTCTGTCTTTCGAACTTTAGCCTACACACGACACATGTGGAAGAATAATTAGTTATTATTGATTGACCTAATAGCCGGACTAAAATTTACTTACGAGATTGCAAGTCACCACTGGAGTTGTTGTTTTCTAGTGCCTTGCATCTGGCAATGAAGCCATTAGCATTCGTGCTTTCCAATACTTTTGAACTGTAGTTTCTTCTGATCTTAATGCTTCACAGGTCTTCAAGTGGTCTTCATTCATTTCTGCTGGATCGTTACACAGGACACATATAGGTGAGGCTGAGATAACTATTCTGTAGAGATGACTTGCTAAGCAGTTGTGATTTTGTCAATAGTCGGAAGGCTGCAACCGCTGTTTTCCTTGGTCTCTGGGGGATTATATCTGGGTTGGAAAGTAGTGTAATCCATTTTTTATCTTTGGCATTTGTTTCTATTTCTTGTAGGTATGAATGAGAAAATTTTTTAATGATCAAGCGTTTTATTGAGGAATATGAGAAATTGAATTTAGATTTTTGTTTTATTGTTGTGCCTTTCTTTGCAAGTGAGTCTGCAGCTTCATTCCCCATGACTCCACAGTGTGCTGGAACCCATTGGAGATGAACAGTCTTATTAACTTTTTGGAGTTGTGTTAACATTTTGTAGCATTCTCTAATTTTTGTTGACTTCTTTGTAGTATTTGAACATATTCCCTGAATTGCAGCTTTAGAATCTGAAAGAATTACTGCCTTGTTAAATTTATTTAAGGGAAGATTTAATAATTGTCGGAGAGCAATGTGTATAGCCTCTATTTCTCCATCATAATTTGTTGTGTCTCTGCCAACAGAATGATAAAAGGAAAAATGTGAACACGTAACTCCAGCTCCAGTAAGGTTTTCCTTGGAGGATCCATCAGTATATATGTGCAGCCATTCTTCTGTGGGATACACAGTATTGATTGTTTCCAGAGCTAGAAGTTTTTGTATTTCTTTTGGTGTGTCTGATTTACTTATTTCCTCTATTAATTCCAAACTGAAGGTAGGTTGCAATAATTCCAATGGATTTTCTCTTATAAGTAGATTTTCTCTGGTGTTAGGAATGTTCAATTTGGATTTAATCTGTGTTACCTTTTCTAGGAAACTACTATGAGTTTTAAGGATTGAAGGGGGGAGGTTGTCTTCTGTCCATTTAGAGTTTGGCAGTCGTAACATTTTCTCGTGTTGGAGCAATGCTTGTTCTTCTATTTTTGTTGTTATTGATGGGTCCATGTTAAGGCAAGCATGGCATCAATAGGTGTGGATTTAACTGCTCCAATGATTAGGCGAAGAGCCTGATTTTGTATTTGTTCAAGTTTATTGATGTTAGCATTTGCTGCTGTTATTAAAGCTTCAGAACAGTACAAGAGGTTTGGTTTAACATACATTTTGTATGTTGTGTAAAGGACTCTCCTTGAGCAGCCCCATTTAGCACCAGCTAACCTTTTCAGGATTTGCAGTTTCTTTTCAACCTTTCCTGAGATGTTTGTTATATGTTTTTTCCAAGTTAGCTTTCTGTCGAAAGTGATGCCTAAGTATTTGGCATCATCAACTGCTTTGAGTGGTTTACCATTATAATTTATGTTGATATTAACTGGTTTGTATTTTAGTGTAAATAATTCATAATTTAAGAGGTAGAACTGGAACTTAAAAATTCAATGCCACAACTGGGATTTGAACCACAGACCTTCCGCTTGCCGGGCGGATGCTCTAACCACTGAGCTATTGTGACAAACTGCCAGAATGGCATTAAATTCTCAAGCCAGTTTAAAAACACCAACAGTAAGTTTGTTGGCATAAATAAATAATAATTCATAATTTGTTTTTTCCACATTGATAGTCATGAGGTTTTTGGAGCTCCATTCATGTACTTTGTTTAAGGCTGTTTCTATTCTGTCTTTAATTAATTCAGGTTTTTTTGGAGAGCCTGAAGTCCAAATGACTACATCGTCAGCAAATAAAGCAATTTTGGTTTCTGAAGCTTTTATTATTGATGGAAGGTCATTTATATATATGTTAAAGAGTGTTGTGCTCAGAACAGCACCTTGTGGAAGTCCTCGGTGTGTTTGTTTATATTTGGAAATGTATGTATTATATTTTGTGGCACAAAATCTTTGTGAAATAAACTGAGTTATCCATTTAAGCATGTTACTTTTCACACCTATTGATTGCAACTTCTCAATTAATTTGTTTCTCCAGACTGAGTCATATGCTGATTTAAAATCAATGAATACTGCCAAGGTATCCTCCTTTCTATTGAAAGCTTCCTTGATGTGTTGGCTTAGTAGGAGTACATTTTCACTTGTACTATGATTCTGTCTGAAGCCGGTCTGTGAACTATTAATTAAGTTGTAATATTCTAGGAACCAGTTAAGTCTAGATGCCACCATTCTTTCCATCACTTTTGCAATAACACTGGTCAAAGATATTGGTCTGAAACTATTAATATTGTTTGAAGGTTTGTTTTTCTTTAAAATCGGGATGATAATGGCTTTTTTCCAGTCGGAAGGTACAGTCATTCTCCAACACGTGTTATACTGTTTAAGTAGGATTTCTTTTCCTTTCCTGCCAAGGTGTTTAATAAACTCTGGTTGGATCTTGTCAGGTCCTGGAGATTTTTTGTTCTGTAATTGTTCTATTGCTAAATCCAGTTCTGTTTCGTTAAAATCCTGAATAAAAATATCATTTCGTATATCTTTTGGCTTATTAGTTTCTCTGATAGTTTTTTGGATAGCCTTATCTTGTTTTTTATACGCTTGGGGTATTCTTTGTGACTGAGCATAAAACTTGTTAAGGGATTCTGCTATTTCCCTATCTGCAGTTAAGCTTTTGTTATTATGTTTTAATGGTTCAGCTGTATTTTTTGATAATTTTGTTTTATTAAGGAATTTGTATATTTTATTTCCATCTTTCCTATAGTCCATATGTTCTACAAAATTTGTGAAACTGGCCCTCTTTGCTGTAATTAATTCTTTCTTAAAAATGGCTGCTTTTCTTCTCCAGTTTTGTACATCTTCTGGACACTTGGTTCTTTCAGCTTTGACTCTTGCTATATTTCTTTCATGTTTTAACTTAGATAAAGATGGAGACCAAAAGTAGCTATATTTCTTTAACTTTCCTTTGGGGATATGTGTTTTGGCTGCTGTCAATAATATTTCACAAATTTTTTTATTCATTTCATCTGTTGATTTGAACTCTGATTCTAACAGTATATTACACTTCCCTTCTATCTCATTTTGGAAACTGGACCAATCTGCTTTTTTAAAATTCCAAGAAGTTTTAATTTTTGGTTTGTTACTTTTATTTATTAGACCTCTTATAGAGTTTATGGTGATTCTGTGGCCTGAACCTGGGTCTTCTATTATTTCTCTTTTTGTATTGTCAATTATGTCAGATGACACCATCAGAAGATCAGGATTTGTACCTGAACCATTATAATGAAGGTAAGTGGGTGGATCATTTGGATTAAATATTAATTCCATTGTTGATGAGTTTAATAGGTCTTCTATGACTCTTCCTGCTGAATTTATATCTCTGTAGCCCCACCTAGGCGAGTGTGCATTAAAATCACCTATTAAAATACTTTTGGGTTCTATGGGAATAGAATTTAGATCTAGTGTGTTGTCTGGAGGATTGTAGATACTGTAAATTCTATAGTGGTAGTTACTTTTCCATACTTCAATTTTAACTATTTCTGATGTATCTTGTTCTTCCATTGTTTTTTGGATTTGGATAGTAGCTTTCATATTTCTTTTAATTCCTGTAAGAATACCACTTGCTATTTGACGAGCCTTTGGAAGTATTTGTGTAGTGTACTGATCCATTTCAAAGTATACTTCCTGTTCTTCTGATATATTGGCTTCTTGTACTGTGAAGACATCTATATCTTGGTCTTTTAATATTTTCATTAGCTCTTGTTTTTTAGGCTGGGACATGCCTCCTGTATTCCATTGTAGAATTCTTAAAGTATTGGAATTGTGATGAAATTTGCCTAAAGATGTCCCCACCCGGAGATCCGATTGGGGGACAGTTTTAACTCCGGAATATTTATCTTTAGGACTCATATTCATGTATGTGGCTTTCATGTAACTGTTTTCTTAACGGGCACCAGTTTTACAATGTGGCAGTTACATCACCCGACTTAAACCCCCATTTTGCAAGGAGGACCACACCTATCGTTGGTCAACGGGTCCATCGGACCTAGCTGGGAGGACTAAATAGGTGGTATTTAGATCCACCGACCTTCCCCTCATGTGCCTCTGAGGGACGCTGTTGTGCTGTGATAGGCCAGCACATATGTAAATGACATTTCCTCCATTTTAGATGAAACAGTTATACCGCTGTGATTCGGTCCCCAGAGCCTCATCTGTTAAAAGCAGGGTGCACCACGGGCAGGATGAGGATGGGAATTGGGTAGGAGAGGCTATAGGAGGCGCATCACTTCCCCTTACTACCCCGTCACCACTGGAGTATGTTATCTCAAAATGACGGGACCTAATGACAAAGTTGTCAAAGGGCTCTTAAAAACCACTCGCACATTCCCAAAATGAATTTAAGAACAGCTTGTGTTCCCTGGAGAAAATGTGACTCAGATGGAGAATTAAATGTTGTGCTAGCATTGTCATGATAGGTCAGTTGGTTAGAGCAGTGACACAGTAAGCTGAAGATTTGTGGTTCAAATCCTGCCTAACTTTTCAGTCTGGTTCTGTCTTCCCATGTCATAAATTAGTTATTTCAGTAGCATATTAAATATGAAATGTGTAAAGATCTGTGATTCCAGCTATGACATTGACTTTTTCAGTCTGATTCTACCGTTTCAAATTATAAAGTAGTCATTTAAACACCAGGAATATGTACGCAGAGAAGGTGGTGATTTACAGAACATTATCTTCAAGAAATGATTGCTATTACTAGATAATAATGAATAATAAATGGTGATGTTTTAGCTTGTAGAGGACCATATTTACGTGTATATAAAACTCAGTTAAGGTTACATTACAGCCACATTAAAATTGCCAGTTCCTACATGCCACTCTACGGTTCCAGGCTCTAGGGAGATTAGGGAATAATCCTGGCTAAAGAAACATTTCCACTCTAGCCAGGAAATGGACCTCTGGACTTCAAGGTTAGCATACTAACCATCAGTGCACACAGGCAGTCAGGGAAATATTGCAGTCATTCCATGAAAATAAGCAGCAAAGTATATATTAAATTACAAATAACTAGAAAACTGTATGTGATAGCAAAAAACTGAAACCACATCTCAAATCGGCGCATCAATCCCTACTTTCCAGCACATTTAGTTCTTATGGCAAAAATTCATTGTCGACCAGTGTAATAAACTAACATTGTTTAGTGATACTGCACCTATGTTGTGTGTAGATTATGTGTATATTAAATTACTTCAGGACAAGAGTAGCTTAAAAGATTTTTATTGACTCAGTTGCTAGAAGAATTCAACAAATTGTACATATCTAATGAAAGAAAACATAAAAATATAAAACAAATGAGAGTCATCAAGGAATATTTATATTATTTACATCCACCACAATATTACTTCACTTAATTGTTTGAAGAACAATAAATGTTTCAAGGATCCATTGTGCTGATGAGGACAATGGATCCTTGAAATATGTACTGTTGTTATTTATTTCCACTTTGTACATTGAATACAATGATGGAAAACTGGTGTTTTTCATGGACTTCCTGTGGAGCTTTCAATATGTCAGAAATGTCACATTAGTGATTATTTTATATACAAATCTTTTTGATTAATTAAAACTTGTTTTCTCTACCTGATTACACTCCCCTTATGCAGGATTTACAAGCCAGTGCCTAGGGTCAGACAGGAACCTATGGACTGGACAGAGTGAAGACCTGGAAGTGGGTGGTCAGCCAAGCGCCAGGTATGAGAGTGAGGAAGAGGATGATATGAATGCAGGCGAAATCGATGATTGGAAAGGTGACAATGGAGCAAATGGTGGAATGGCTGGTGGGGGAAATCTGAGAACCCAGAGAAAACCTGCCCTGGTGCTGCTTTGTCCATCACAAATACCACATGGGGGTCCCTAGGATCGAACCCAGGGCATCTAGGTGGTAGGCAAATGTTCTTAACTGCTTGGTCACAGCGCTGCCAGCTGATTATACAATTGCAATTATTATATGGTTTTTAAATGTTCAATTTTATTTAATTCTCAAAGAATAAAAAGTACACTAGTTGTACTGTTAATTGGTGGGTATAAAGCATAATCAGTATTTATAATTTGCAGGTAATCTCATCCTCTTCTTTCTACTACTCCACAGTCTTATAGTACTATTATGTAAGAAAAGTACCACTGAAAAAGTTTGTGTGCTGGAAAGTATGCGTATGAAGACATTTTTATCCATTCAGTTAATAGTACAATGTACTCAACAGAAAAACACATTATATCAGACATCCATTAGTTTGCAGTGCAATATAGTATTCACTCTAATTTATTTTTTAGTGGCCTAGGCTGCCAAGTCATCATGGGAACTTTAGCATGTACCAAACAAAATCCAAATAGTGGTAAGGAAGCTTTCCCCCATATTTTTAGACATAAGCGTGTTGTTTACAAATGAGTGCTCGGAATAAGCACTGCCATCTACATCCACATCTCATATTGTTATGACCAACATTTCCAAGGACATGTTGGTGTGGACTGTTTATAGGTAGGAGTCTCATGGCTTTGAGAATATGCTAACAAATGACTGACTATGCCATTTACATTTATAGAGTGCTTATATTTCATTTATTTTATTTCATATAATTTAGAAAGCACTTACTAAAATCTGTTCTGCACATCACATACACAAAAGAGTTAATGGATTTATTCAGTATTTAGGACCCATCTTATCTGAAATACTTGAGGTGATGCCAAAGTCTTATTTTGCATACTTAATACATAAATAGCTATTTTAGTTCCACAAACATTTTCTTTCCTTACCAGATTTGAGTGTACTTGGTTCTCGTCCAAAAGGATGGTCTTTAATCTCACTGTACCAGTTATCAACTGGTTCCCTGCCTGTTATCTTGTGGTTAGGATTGGACGACCAGATACAGAATATGTTCTCCCCATATTCAGAATTTTGCCTATGCTCCAATACTCCCTTTGTAGCTAGGTGCTTTGCCCATTCTTCACTGTACTTACACATCTGAAATTTACAGTAATAACTACATTAGTACCTAATAAGCAATTCTTGAAAAAAATTCTATACTTTTATATTAAAATCGTAAAATTAAGTTCCTGTTGAGTTATCAATGTAATAATAATATTCGTATGGCATAACATATTTTAATTTGTGCTTTGGAGTTTCTGTAGTTAAATGATTAACTTTCACTAGAATCAATATAAAAGTTCTGCAGATATATGCAATTTCTTTATTTCAATTGGAATGTACCACCAAGATGGCTGCAGTTACTAAGTGAGATCATTACAATAAGACTCTTGCAAACTAGAAATACAGTAGGTCAAAAGTATGTCAAAAGTATCAATGAATTGCTGGGAAAAATTACACAAAAAGGGAGGAGAAAAATTTCAACTTTTTAAAATATGAATTTTAAGCAGAAAATTACTTTCAATGACTCCAGTAAATATTACAATACTACCGGGAGGAAGGTACTGCTTCAGTCAAACATTAACCAGGGATTATACATGATGAGTATGACAAACATGTCCAATACAATTACTGCTAATTAAGAACCATTTCGTTGAAAAATATGTGTCAAATATTTGGAACATTTGAAGCCATCTGGCTTCTTGAATGTGAGACAGAATATTAGAAGACCCCAAAAGAAAATCATTTATGTGAATATTTGTTAGGAGTGTAATTTGTTTTTTGATGTTGGTATGAGTTGGTTAAATGACAAAAACGTGTTACTAATGTTCATTGTTACGAACAATTAAGTTTGTTTAAAGACGTCATAAATATTTCCATATTTAATTTTAATATATATGTATAAATAAAAGAATTAAATGTGTTCAATATTAAAAGCGAAGGGAAAATGGCTAAGGATTGCTTCCCTAACAATGCGGGAACTATTTGATGAACGCATGCGCGGATGTACATGTGACAGTTGGAATGATAGACTCGCAACTAAAAGAATAGGGACTAGCGCCTATATATTCAAGGGGAAAAGATGTGTTTAGGTAGCGTGTGAACATCGTAGAACATTTACCAGACTTTCATCAAGCTTTTGTTCCACTTTTTGAAAAAGTGGAAAGACTTAAATAATTTAAAATGGTGCTAAGAGGATTTATTTAAATGTAAAATAGAGAAAAAAAGTGTTAATAAAATAATACATTGTGGTGAAGAAACATCGTATGATTATTCATTCCATCCATTACCACGCCCTGAGAGAAATAAGAGCCACATCGCTCAAAATTGAAGCAACACTTCAATAAAAACAGCACCAAATGGATACAAATGGTTTATTATTTCACCAACTGTCACACAGACATTGTGTGAACAATGCTCTAATGTTTTTATTTCAATTTAAATGAATTTGGTTACAATTTAATGTCAACATGACATTGCCAAATCTCTTAAAAATTAAACTTTGCTGAGTATTTTAACATTCAATTGTGACCAAATTCATTCAAATTGAGGTAGAAATGTACTACAGCATTGTTCACACAATGTTTGTGCGACACTTAGTGAAATAATAAACCGTTTATACCCATTCCATGAAGAACCTAAATCATTCCAAATATTCGACACAAGTTTTTTTTTTTTTTGTGTGAAATGATTCTTTATTGACAATTGTATTGGACATATTTTTCACACTTGTTAACGTATTGTCGAAGCATTACCCACATCCTATATATTAAACCTTTCTCTGATGTATTCATTTTTTTAAAATATTAATTAATGTGAAGTTCATATATTCCAAAATAATTGAACATTAATATCTGTACCTTTTTGTTTAACTTGAGTGGCTGAACTCCATGCTTATCCCTATATTCGTTGTGAGCTCGGAGGCAATCCATCACAAAGTCTCCTTCTGCACCAATGTCTGTTTCAGATTTGGTTTTGCCTTTGAGGATGCCAAATTTTCCCTCTTTCTAATGACAAATAAGCAGCATTACATTAGTTGATAAAGCCTTGATTACACCTTAAAGAGCCTGTAAAAATGAGTTATATAATTTGGTTGTCCATTAATACATTGTTATAATAGGTAAAAAATTAAATTGTAATTGGTGGTATTGAGAAATGTTTATGATGTGATGAAAGATACAAACACAATTACCAGAGATAGCAAACAGGATTCCCTGTGCCCCATTTGTAGGGAACTTAATTCAAGGGATCAAGGGTTAATTACACATATTTGATGTGTCTCTCTCAAAATCACGTAGTTCAGCAAGAGAGTCCTGTAGCTATATGATGCAGGTCATTTAGTTAATAAGCAGGTAAAAAAGAAAGCAGCTAATCATTTCTGTGTAGCGCAATTTGTAGCCATGAATGAAAGTGAAAAGAAAGACAAAATATATAAGGAAAATTGAAGCTATTAACAGTGAAGCAACAAGATTCTAAAGTAAGAACAAATTAGAAACTAAAAACTTCACTTATCTTAGTAATGTTGTTATTCTTTTGCTAACCCTGGGGTTTCAAGCTATGTCCAGCTCATTCTCAAAGCCATATATGTTCTTACTTTAGAAGAAAAAATATATTATTTTTGTTTCAAGCTCTGGGTCAGAATAATGATCGTATTTATTAGTTGGAACATTATGTTACATAGCTGTGTTGTCCTCATGGCCTAGGGTTAACATGGTTCCCAAGGTCACAGGCGCAAACCCAGCAGAGGGCAATGGATTTTTTGTGTTAAAATCCTTCGGAAGGGAGGTAGAGCTGTTGGTCCTGAGTTATGTATTTATGGCATATAAAAGAACCTACAGTCTGATAAAGAAGCCTCTGAGAAAATTAACTGATCTTTCATACGCAATGCAGAATGAGATGCTGGGAATCACAACAGTTAAAAAGGTCTTGTTAATAAAAAACTCAATTCAATTGCTGTCAATAGTTATTCTACATAACGTTACCATATAAATTTAGAATATTTCAAAATTCTTTCCCCAGTCTACCTTTTGCTCGACCATTAATCTGAATTCAGGAATGAGATTAATGATCCACACCAAGTTTATAATTTTTTACTCGTACAATGATTCATCTCATCCATTCATTCCTCAATTTCTTACCATAGCCTATCCAAAGTTGACCCTTATGTCCCACTGCTTGAAAAACTTGAAATAGAAATAATCAACAGTTAAGGATTAATTTGTGAGAATACGAACTGGTTTGAGAATTAAGTAAATAATGAAGCTATTAACAGCAAAGCAACAAGAATCTAAAGTAAAAACAAATTAGAAACTAGAAGCTTCACTTATCTTAGTAATATTCCAAGTTATTTGGTTGGTTTGAGAATACTATATCATTCTGGCAGGTTGTTACAGTAGCTTAATGGTTAGAGCACCCGCCTAGTAAGCCAAGTATCTGTGGTTCAATTCTCAGCACTGGCATTGAATTTTTAAGTTCCAGTTCTACCTCTCAAACAATGCCCACACACGGCTTGTGTGTTTAAAAACACCAACAGTAAGTTTGTTGGCATAAATAATAACTAAAAAATGTTTTAATGATTTTGATGTAAAATTATAAAATATACTGCCACAGCATATTAAAAGCTTGGACATCAATAGTTTTAAAATAGCAATTAAGATCTGTGTCTTATGATGTCAATGAATATTTTGAAGTACAAAGTATCAGTACTTCCTGATTGTGGGTATTGTTGTTTTAAATTTTATTACTTTTCTCATTATGTAATTTGACAATGCCTATGCAATGTACATGCTCTCAGACAATAAATTCATTGATTGAGGAACCCCTGCAAGTAAAACTGCATGTGGATGTACCCCCATGAAAAAAACAAAATCATATCTGGATGTCTGCAAACAGGGCACTGTGCCATTTAGCACTTGGATGAATTTGGTGTTCCAGACATGACTCATTTTTTTTGTCCACAGGTGTATATATGCACATATGTTGGAAAGGGGTAGAATGAGACTAAAATGTTCAATACCATAGCTAGGATTTGAACCTCAGACCTTCCAATCTCTGTCTGACTGCTCTAACCACTGAGCTACCATGGCTTACATGCTGACACAACATATTTCTACTCCTTTCCAATCTTGTCCTATACATGGCTCGTGTGGAAGAACAATTAATTTCCACATAACATGTTGCTCTCAAAACTCTACTTTAAACAAGGAATGAAAGGGAAGTTACAGGCACTAGATTCAGATTGTAAGCAGGTGGTCTCGGAGTTCCTAATAAATTAAGTTGGATGGATACCTTCACTGCTTAATGTTCTCTTAGCCTGCTGGGCCCACATTATTCTGTTATAGCAGAAGCAATAGAAGAGATGCCTGTAACACATTTGGGTTCTCAGGAAAAAAGAAAGAGGAAGGAGAACTTGCTTTCTGGCTATCTTTTGTATATTACATCTCCTTATAACACAAGAGATGACTTTTTTTTTCTTTTTTTTTTTAATTACGTCCTCCAACGTATGTCATATCGGATGGTGAATGAATAAAATAGGTGAAATGATGCTCAGATGAGCCCGAGGTCTATAGAGCTTTAAGTTATCCGACATTTGCCTTCTCAGGATAAGGGAAAACCTTGGAAAAACCTTATCCGGATAACTCACCCTAAGCAAGATTTGAACTTGCGACTCTTGGACATGAGGCAGATACGCATGCTACAGAGGTGGGCAAGATGTGACATAAAATTTATGAAAATGAAGTGTTTAAAACAGTGGAGCACATTGACAAATTGAAAAATATGTTGATATTTCTAAATACATTCTGCTCCAACTTACTTGTAATTATGTTAATTACAGGACTAGTTTCAGAAAGGATTCTCCCCAAAACTAGTCCTGTGATTGACATAATTACAAGCAAGTTGGAGCAGGATATGTTTAGAAATATTGACATGTTTTTCAATTTAAGATGTGACATGTTTTATTGTGTAACTGTTTATTTTTTCGTAACTTTAATTTAATAATCCACTTACAACCTATTTATTTTGTCCATGTTTTATTTGTATGACACTGAAATGTTTGACATTGTAAATAAATAAAGCCTAAAACAGAGAATTTAAACCACTTTGTAAATGTTGATCTTACTTTTACCTGTTTTCCATTCACGGCAGGTCGATCTGGAGAGGTACTAGGTGATCTTGATTTTGCATCCTTGGCTGTTCCATTTTTTACAGGTGTCTTGGTTGGTGTACCTAAGAAAGAAAATTACTTTACTTAGATTTCAAATAACCTTCTAACATTCATGTAATAATGTCTGCTTTGACATCTAGTCTTTAAATAATATTTCAACATAGGATCGCTAGTGCTCAGTGTCTATTGGTGTTACTTTGTCCATTCATCTGTTAGCATGAAGCAACTCATGAACTACAGCAAGCATTGAGCTGAAATACAAAGTGTAGGAAATGAATGTGGATTTTTTATATTGCTTCAGAACTTGGTTGAGTTACATTTACATTTTGATGATGAACTGAGCATCACCTTTGGCGCCATCTACAATCTTGCTCTCTGATGAATGTGCTGTCAGCTGCTCCAGTATTGAACCAAGATTTTTTTCACCTGATATGCATGGGCAGATTTGAGGATAAGTACCAGTTAAGTTGGCTGATAAATTTAATGGAGACCAATAATCAAGGAGCAAAATCCTGGGAGGAGGGGGCATGGGTAGGATTTCTCCCCCACCAATGATTTTATACCCAGAATTTCCCCAAAATAAAAATCTTATAACTATTGTGACACTGAACTACTGTTGACATAATAAATTAAACATTTAAAACCTGTCGGTACGGTAATAATTGTAAAGGTACGTAGCATTCCTTATTTGCATTAAAAATGTAAATAATATCACTGGCAAGTTCATTGGTAACACAGACACTATGAAACAATGTAGTATCTCCTTTGCGGATTCGCTTCTCACCAAAACGGCCCGGGTTCGATCCCAGGCAACCGCATGTGGGATTTGTGGTGGACGAAGCGGCGCTGGGACGGGTTTCCTCCGGGTTCTCCGGTTTCCCCCGCCATCTCATTCCACCGGTGCTATATTCCATGTATCATCAATGTCACTGCCTGCGGTGCCATAGTAGTAAAAGCGGGCGTTAAACACTACAAAAAAAAACTCTCCTTTGCGGGAGTGTCCTGAGGAAAAATTGTTCTTTGCATCAAAATTAAAACAATGGTCTAACAGTCAGTAATTGACAGCACATTTAATTCGTTAATTACCAAGGAGGGGGGCCGTGGTCACGCTTTGCCCCTCGCCCTCCTTCACGACATCCATTATTTGAAGTGGGTTGCCGACTATGCGAGACTGAAGAATTAACCTGTATCTGACTATTATCACTCAAAATTTGAAGTACTGATTTGTATCTGCCAACTTCTAAGAATCCAGATTTCACCGTTTAAAAACCATGTTTCCTTAATCATAATGCGAAGCGACTTTACCATGAGTTACAGAAGCGTTAGGCGGAAGGTTCCCTGGCGGTGACAACCGAGCGCAGTCTTTAACAGCTAGATTGCCGATAATTGATCACAGTAAACACTTCTGTAAGATTGTAAAACACGAAGGAAAATACGCGACGTTTAGAAATATATTTAATTAAGTCCCGCCTACTTCTATCAACGTTCCTACATTACGTTGCCAAATCTTATATCTGCTAATTGGTATCTGAAGCACAATTTTTACTCTGGCTTGTTCAGTAATAGATAACTATTTAATTCCCCTTTCTAATTTTCGCAATTTTATCTACGTGACTTTCTCCACGTACGAAGTTTTAAACATAATTGATTTCCAGGTACCTCAACTTTAAGCTAATGGTATCTATTCTTGTCGATTGAATTACTATCCAGAACCCTATTTACGAGAAGACTTACGAATTGCATTTCCTCAACTGTTAAATTGCATCACTAATGACTCACTTATGGCAATTTTTATGTTATTCTACGAAATGCATTGATTTTAACACACGAAATTATTTTCACCTACTGGTATGACATCTAATAATACTGTGACAAATGGCAAGGCCAGTTACTTTTGTCACTTTATTTCCTCAAACTGAATTACAACTCACAATTCATGACCTTGCAACTCACAGCTGTTCTGTTTTGTCGTAACCTTAACACAAAGCACTGCCAACTATCCACAGCGAGCTCTGACTGTTTTTACTCACTCACTGAAAACTGACTTTGACACAAACTCACTAAAACTGACCCAACAATGAACTGACTGTTCATTAGGGGAGAATATTAGGTACCATCGCGAAGCTTCTCGCAACAATCCGGCATTCGAAGCTCCTCAAAATTTATGGAAATGGCCAATGTTCTTATCCGACATTGTTGCGCGTTGCCTAGCAACGTAGTGGAGTGAGGTAGCCGACCCTGAACCTGCTTCGATGTACGGCCGGTGCCACAATATAAAGAAACCAGCTCAAACAACAGTGATAAAATAAAGCACTTTCGTTGTTCTTAAAATGTATTTATTTTGAATATAGGAAATCTGACCATTGAATTAAAATAATTTATTTTAAGTATATTTTAATTCATATGGAAACTTCAACAAAAAGAACTCTCTCTCTCTCTCTCTCTGCTATTATAAGCTCACCTTAATTATTATACCACGTAATCACGGATTTTGAAGGAAAAGTGCGCACAATGAGAAGCAAAAAGAAACAATGTTGCAACATTAGATGCTGTTGGCATATAGCTCACCCATTTCAGATTGCAAGATGCCCTGAAAAACCTAGAACCATGTTAGGTGTGTATGGATCAAGTTAATCGTGTGAAAGGAGATGATCTTATCACAAGGCGTGGAAGAGACCCTGGCTTCCTGCTTATAATCTTAACAACCATCTCCAATTATTTCAGGGATCTTATGCCACACCCACGTTACAACAATATAACGTCATAGCTCTAAAATAAGAGTAGTCGTGTTCAGTTTTTCAAGTTACTGTCAAAGAATACGTCTACGTAACTGGAATTTACAATAGTCTTGCATCAGAATTGATATCTGATCTGATCATCCTAGTGTTTGGGAACGTAGAAAGTTGGATTCTCCACCAGAGCCATTGGGCTAGTATTTTGATTGACAACTGAATACACCTCACAGATAGAAACATCTTGTGTTACATTCACATGACTCTCTCTATCCACTAAAGTTATTTTTACATAACTTCTGCACACTACTCTTACAAACATTTTTCTATCTGACTTCGTGTTAATCAAGATAAACGTTTGCAGAAATAGTTATAAGTTTGGTTGTTGGTTCAAGGGGTATGCAGGAAACCAAATGGATTATCAATCCATCCATCCATCCATCCATCCATCCATCCATCCATCCATCCATCCATCCATCCATCCATCCATCCATCCATCCATCCATCCATCCATCCATCCATCCATCCATCCATCCATCCATCCATCCATCCATCCATCCATCCATCCATCCATCCATCCATCCATCCATCCATCCATCCATCCATCCATCCATCCATCCATCCATCCATCCATCCATCCATCCATCCATCCATCCATCCATCCATCCATCCATCCATCCATCCATCCATCCATCCATCCATCCATCCATCCATCCATCCATCCATCCATCCATCCATCCATCCATCCATCCATCCATCCATCCATCCATCCATCCATCCATCCATCCATCCATCCATCCATCCATCCATCCATCCATCCATCCATCCATCCATCCATCCATCCATCCATCCATCCATCCATCCATCCATCCATCCATCCATCCATCCATCCATCCATCCATCCATCCATCCATCCATCCATCCATCCATCCATCCATCCATCCATCCATCCATCCATCCATCCATCCATCCATCCATCCATCCATCCATCCATCCATCCATCCATCCATCCATCCATCCATCCATCCATCCATCCATCCATCCATCCATCCATCCATCCATCCATCCATCCATCCATCCATCCATCCATCCATCCATCCATCCATCCATCCATCCATCCATCCATCCATCCATCCATCCATCCATCCATCCATCCATCCATCCATCCATCCATCCATCCATCCATCCATCCATCCATCCATCCATCCATCCATCCATCCATCCATCCATCCATCCATCCATCCATCCATCCATCCATCCATCCATCCATCCATCCATCCATCCATCCATCCATCCATCCATCCATCCATCCATCCATCCATCCATCCATCCATCCATCCATCCATCCATCCATCCATCCATCCATCCATCCATCCATCCATCCATCCATCCATCCATCCATCCATCCATCCATCCATCCATCCATCCATCCATCCATCCATCCATCCATCCATCCATCCATCCATCCATCCATCCATCCATCCATCCATCCATCCATCCATCCATCCATCCATCCATCCATCCATCCATCCATCCATCCATCCATCCATCCATCCATCCATCCATCCATCCATCCATCCATCCATCCATCCATCCATCCATCCATCCATCCATCCATCCATCCATCCATCCATCCATCCATCCATCCATCCATCCATCCATCCATCCATCCATCCATCCATCCATCCATCCATCCATCCATCCATCCATCCATCCATCCATCCATCCATCCATCCATCCATCCATCCATCCATCCATCCATCCATCCATCCATCCATCCATCCATCCATCCATCCATCCATCCATCCATCCATCCATCCATCCATCCATCCATCCATCCATCCATCCATCCATCCATCCATCCATCCATCCATCCATCCATCCATCCATCCATCCATCCATCCATCCATCCATCCATCCATCCATCCATCCATCCATCCATCCATCCATCCATCCATCCATCCATCCATCCATCCATCCATCCATCCATCCATCCATCCATCCATCCATCCATCCATCCATCCATCCATCCATCCATCCATCCATCCATCCATCCATCCATCCATCCATCCATCCATCCATCCATCCATCCATCCATCCATCCATCCATCCATCCATCCATCCAGCTACCTACCTACCTACCTACCTACCTACCCACCCACCCACCCACCCACCCACCGACCGACCGACCGACCGACCTACCTACCTACCTACCTACCTACCTACCTACCTATCTATCTATCTATTTATTTATGCCAGCAAACTTATTGCTGGTGTTTTTAAATACACAAGCTGTGTGTGGGCAATGTTTGATAAGTAGAATCGGAACTGAAAAACTCGATGCCACAGCTGGCAATTGGACCACAGACCCTCCGCTTACCAGGCGGGCGCTCTAACAATTAAGCTACTGTGACAACCTGCCAGAACAACATTCAATTCTCTAACCGATTTGTCACTTGCTATACATTCGTCACCTTCATGAACGCAATCTTCTGCAGCTTGCGTATAATGTACATGTAAAATACGAACTGCTTTCCTCGAGGCTACCATTCGTTCATTACTAAAGAAAGATCACAGTACCATGACTTAGTTTATGGCTAATGAGTGGCATTCAAGGGCTTTGACTTTGTACAACTCATTAAAAGGCGACAATATATCTTCATCAGTCCAATTTTTCATTTTCAGAGGTATCTAGAAGCCACAGTAAAAGCGTAAGCGCACCACACAAGAACTTGCGCCATGCTACTTAATTACAAAACAATAATAACTCTAAGAATAAGAACAACATTCACGTGCTTCCGCGGATTTGATACTGCTTTCCTCGAAGCTACCATTCGTTCATTACTAAAGAAAGATCACAGTACCATGACTTAGTTTATGGCTAATGAGTGGCATTCAAGGGCTTTGACTTTGTACAACTCATTAAAAGGCGACAATATATCTTCATCAGTCCAATTTTTCATTTTCAGAGGTATCTAGAAGCCACAGTAAAAGCGTAAGCGCACCACACAAGAACTTGCGCCATGTTACTTAATTACAAAACAATAATAACTCTAAGAATAAGAACAACATTCACGTGCTTCCGCGGATTTGATACTGCTTTCCTCGAAGCTACCATTCGTTCATTACTAAAGAAAGATCACAGTACCATGACTTAGTTTATGACTAATGAGTGGCATTCAAGGGCTTTGACTTTGTACAACTCATTAAAAGGCGACAATATATCTTCATCAGTCCAATTTTTCATTTTCAGAGGTATCTAGAAGCCACAGTAAAAGCGTAAGCGCACCACACAAGAACTTGCGCCATATTACTTAATTACAAAACAATAATAACTCTAAGAATAAGAACAACATTCACGTGCTTCCGCGGATTTGATACTGCTTTCCTCGAAGCTACCATTCGTTCATTACTAAAGAAAGATCACAGTACCATGACTTAGTTTATGACTAATGAGTGGCATTCAAGGGCTTTGACTTTGTACAACTCATTAAAAGGCGACAATATATCTTCATCAGTCCAATTTTTCATTTTCAGAGGTATCTAGAAGCCACAGTAAAAGCGTAAGCGCACCACACAAGAACTTGCGCCATATTACTTAATTACAAAACAATAATAACTCTAAGAATAAGAACAACATTCACGTCCTTCCGCGGATTTGATACTGCTTTCCTCGAAGCTACCATTCGTTCATTACTAAAGAAAGATCACAGTACCACGAGTTATTTTATGGCTAATGAGTGGCATTCAAGGGCTTTGACTTTGTACAACTCATTAAAAGGCGACAATATATCTTCATCAGTCCAATTTTTCATTTTCAGAGGTATCTAGAAGCCACAGTAAAAGCGTAAGCGCACCACACAAGAACTTGCGCCATATTACTTAATTACAAAACAATAATAACTCTAAGAATAAGAACAACATTCACGTGCTTCCGCGGATTTGATACTGCTTTCCTCGAAGCTACCATTCGTTCATTACTAAAGAAAGATCACAGTACCATGACTTAGTTTATGGCTAATGAGTGGCATTCAAGGGCTTTGACTTTGTACAACTCATTAAAAGGCGACAATATATCTTCATCAGTCCAATTTTTCATTTTCAGAGGTATCTAGAAGCCACAGTAAAAGCGTAAGTGCACCACACAAGAACTTGCGCCATATTACTTAATTACAAAACAATAATAACTCTAAGAATAAGAACAACATTCACGTGCTTCCGCGGATTTGATACTGCTTTCCTCGAAGCTACCATTCGTTCATTACTAAAGAAAGATCACAGTACCATGACTTAGTTTATGGCTAATGAGTGGCATTCAAGGGCTTTGACTTTGTACAACTCATTAAAAGGCGACAATATATCTTCATCAGTCCAATTTTTCATTTTCAGAGGTATCTAGAAGCCACAGTAAAAGCGTAAGCGCACCACACAAGAACTTGCGCCATATTACTTAATTACAAAACAATAATAACTCTAAGAATAAGAACAACATTCACGTGCTTCCGCGGATTTGATACTGCTTTCCTCGAAGCTACCATTCGTTCATTACTAAAGAAAGATCACAGTACCATGACTTAGTTTATGGCTAATGAGTGGCATTCAAGGGCTTTGACTTTGTACAACTCATTAAAAGGCGACAATATATCTTCATCAGTCCAATTTTTCATTTTCAGAGGTATCTAGAAGCCACAGTAAAAGCGTAAGCGCACCACACAAGAACTTGCGCCATATTACTTAATTACAAAACAATAATAACTCTAAGAATAAGAACAACATTCACGTGCTTCCGCGGATTTGATACTGCTTTCCTCGAAGCTACCATTCGTTCATTACTAAAGAAAGATCACAGTACCATGACTTAGTTTATGGCTAATGAGTGGCATTCAAGGGCTTTGACTTTGTACAACTCATTAAAAGGCGACAATATATCTTCATCAGTCCAATTTTTCATTTTCAGAGGTATCTAGAAGCCACAGTAAAAGCGTAAGCGCACCGCACAAGAACTTGCGTCACATCACTTAATTACAAAACAATAATAACTCTAAGAATAAGAACAACATTCACGTGCTTCCGCGGATTTGATACTGCTTTCCTCGAAGCTACCATTCGTTCATTACTAAAGAAAGATCACAGTACCATGACTTAGTTTATGGCTAATGAGTGGCATTCAAGGGCTTTGACTTTGTACAACTCATTAAAAGGCGACAATATATCTTCATCAGTCCAATTTTTCATTTTCAGAGGTATCTAGAAGCCACAGTAAAAGCGTAAGCGCACCGCACAAGAACTTGCGTCACATCACTTAATTACAAAACAATAATAACTCTAAGAATAAGAACAATATTCACGTGCTTCCGCGGATTTGATACTGCTTTCCTCGAAGCTACCATTCGTTCATTACTAAAGAAAGATCACAGTACCATGACTTAGTTTATGGCTAATGAGTGGCATTCAAGGGCTTTGACTTTGTACAACTCATTAAAAGGCGACAATATATCTTCATCAGTCCAATTTTTCATTTTCAGAGGTATCTAGAAGCCACAGTAAAAGCGTAAGCGCACCACACAAGAACTTGCGCCATATTACTTAATTACAAAACAATAATAACTCTAAGAATAAGAACAACATTCACGTGCTTCCGCGGATTTGATACTGCTTTCCTCGAAGCTACCATTCGTTCATTACTAAAGAAAGATCACAGTACCATGACTTAGTTTATGGCTAATGAGTGGCAATCAAGGGCTTTCTTTGCAAAAAGGTTCACAATTGTTAGGTTATTTTTACTTTCTCTACTACGTGTAGCAAGTTGGGGAAGTATTGTATTCCACTCAAAACTTCACTATCGAGATTTCACAGAAATACATGTTTTCAGTCTCCCTAACACATCCGCCACCCATAAGATTAGAAAAATGTGTATGTGTGGGTCTGTGGTGTGTGTTTGCCTGTCTGTGAAGAGCATAGCTCAAAAACGGAATGTCGGTTAAATACCAAACACGATTTTCAAGAAAATCCCCTCGCCCTATATTTCTCTTTACATAGAACATTTTTCGAAAATTTTTATTTTACCTCTATTTTGATTAAATTACCACATGTTTAAGAATGTTTTCATGCCAAAAGAAATGTATCTCTTGAATTTTATGGGAATCTCATAAATCCTCTTCACTATGGGTGACTTTTGCATAACTGGTAAACCGTAAGAGATAGACAAAATCTTACTGCACAAAAGCTATAGATCTGGTTAAAACACAAATTTATGTTGGATACACTTTTTTGTGTGGAGTGAACCATTTTGGAGATATTCCGTGTCATTTGCTTGAATTTTCCATTACTTATACTTTTCACAAATTGGAAGTCGTTATTTATATTTTAATTTCTTGGCCATGCAAAGAAAACAGAATTTCAAAACCATACAATAGCAGGTAACCTTAAAATATTTGACTATCGCTTAAAGCCTACTGTTTTCCCAC
This sequence comes from Tenodera sinensis, assembly GCA_030765045.1. NCBI lineage: Eukaryota > Metazoa > Arthropoda > Insecta > Mantodea > Mantidae > Tenodera > Tenodera sinensis. Next base: position 157,933,925 of record CM060966.1, on the reverse strand, counting down.
ACTACCTCGCACCTTCAAGAAAATTAGTCTGATTTCTGCAAATGATTTTTATCTAGATTAACGTGAAATAGAGAGAGGAATAAGCGTTTGTAAAAACAGTTTATATAAGAATAAAATAATGCAAGTGCAAAACACCAGGTTTTTATGAATTGCATTTGCGATTAGCGTAATTGTCTAATATTTGTAATGAATGTCAAACCCACACAATTCTGCAATTTCTTAAAGTTACGACGTGCTTCAAAAGCATTATCAAGGAGTATGGCCTTCATCATCTACAATGTAATAGAGATTTTAAATGGGGCAAAAACTAAGAAACAGTAAACTATGGTTAGAAAATTAAGAATTTCCCAATTCTGTAGAATGGCGCTTAAAGAATGCGGGTGCACTGTTGAGAGAATTTTCACCATTTACCTATCTCTAAAGGTTATGTGTACTATTATTGAAGGAAAAGCAATGAATACCGATGGCTTACCGTGTATCTGCAGCTGCCTGGAGGAAGGTCTCTGGGGAGAATCCTCAGACGTGCTGACTTTCTCGAGGAACTCCACGGGCAACTTCTCCAGGACATCCCGCTTCTCGGAGGTGGTGACTCGCTGGGTCCTATTGCCGCGGTACGTCTCCACAGTCTCACGAGTCACCGTCTCGAACTTGGGTTGCTGAAACATTACACCTTCACGTTATCTTCCTTGTGGCTTTGCTTTTGCCTTATTTTCCATTTGTAACCGCGGGATTTTGTTCGCTTTTTGACCGATTTTACTTCACACCGTTACAGTGACCACCGCTTAACACAAACCTGGAAGTAACTCAATCCAATATATTCGAAAGCCCACGATTCTCTTATATGTGCCAGATTTTTCGTTGCAACCAAGCCCATTGGGGTAAAACTGTAGATGAGCGGCGTCACGTGGTTCACTGACAGTTGTAGTCTGTCACAGACATACAGCGGTAGAACAAAGCCCTAAAATTAAAAATATCTCATGCCGATCTGACTTGTACAACTCACTAAAAGGCGACAATATATCTTCGCCAGTCCAATTTTTCATTTTCAAAGGTATCTAGAACATAGATTAAAAGCACAACCGCACCGCACCGTACTAAGATCTGTTAAACTTACTTTCTTAGGTGCCTTTTCATTCTTTTTGTTCTTTTTGTCGCTCATAGTCGATAGCAGACAGTTTTCCCCGATAAATTTTTAATTGCCTCATTTTGGTTCACATTCCGTAAGTGTTTTAACATGAAAAATTTATTTCAAAATCCAAAGGTGGCGAGTCAATATCTGAAAGTCTCTCACAGTTCTGACTCGTTTGTTTTTTGTATTTTTGACTGAGAGGAGTAAAACTACTGCGTTATACTTTTCTGGTTACTCTCTTTGCCAGTACATAGTAGGCAGAACAAGTATTGCACTCCATCAAAAAGTTCGATACCGAGAATTCATGGTAAATACATGTTGGGAGGTCCTCTGAATCCAAGAAAAGCCTCTTTAGAAGAAGAAGGTCCGTGTGTGTTTGTGTTGTGTATGAGTGTTTTCATTTCTATAGTCCTCATTAACTGCTACGGTCATATAGAGGGCTTTGACTCAAACATTTGATGGCGTGTTTACTGTCTCAACTTTTAGGTTAGGTTACTGTAAGTTTTCGTGGTTTTTATATTATTTCCACAAGCAGATAACTCTCACACTCACACTTCCAAACTCTATGGAAGGTAGGGAAAAAAAGAAAGGCTGGTTCACAGTCACTAAGAACGGGTAACCACAATGGCAACGGGAAGCCAGGTAGCACATTATTTGGTTCACGACAGCCCGGCAACGAAAACGGTGAGATACACCACAGAACACGATACACTATCGATCAGCTTATCGATAGAAAGTGGATGTCTATATTGCTCATTGGGAATTTGTTCCTAACTGGCAAATCATATTTTATAGCTTGTGACTAGAGAATTCTAGCGGCTGTTTCATGGGACGGCCGCCTTGGAACATTTCTACAGCGGAAAGTCTAATATGCACACTATGAATCTAACATGCCGTGCCCAGTAGTGAGAACGAGAAAGTTGAAATTTGGCCAAGACTTCTTTCAGTTCTCGGGACCCGGGAAAGCTTCCCGTCGGTTGTGTACACACTCATTTGAATACATGTATTACAGCATTCTCGTTCTGGTTATCGTTACCGTTGCCGTTATTGTGAACCAGCCTTAATCCTAATTAAAGGAAAACCTTCGGCTGGAAATCGAATCGGGGACTTCCGGGCAGAAGTCAGCTGGATTCCACCACGGAGGCACTCTAACCGCGTGTTATTCAGAAGCTGGCAATGCATGGAGAAACAAATGCAGAATAATTCTTTCTCTGTGTACGCATAAAGATTGGAGGTTTGCAAACTCCTGCATTACGTGACTTTATAAACGATAATGGATAGAGAAACTTATCTGAAACCAACGTAATCCAATGTTTGCATGTTCTGATCTCTTAGAATTACAACCTTACATTACAGTGTAATGTATACGACGCATTACTTCTAACCTAGTTTTTGGTTTAATATACGCAGACTCTGAAGCGCAGTAGGCTCAAAATGCTACAATGAACCTTTCACAAGCAATCAAACATTGATGCATACCCTGATGAACTCGGGCACGCTTCAGCAGCCAGCTGTGGTAACTACATACACACACAGCAGGCTTTTGTTTTCACACAGCGGATCACAAGTTCGCCTCGGCTTAAGATCATCAGGTGTGATCTTCATGCACTTGTGTTTCCCGACCAACTAACAAGCTGCGAAATGTCTTCATTGTGACCTTAAGGTATGATAGCTACCCCTCACATCGCCCTGTTATCGCTTATGTTTCTAGCACGCTCGATACAATCAGATCGAGTCCAACGTGTTAACGCTGCTTAAATAAATTGTACACCGTCTAAAACTACAGAAACGTACATAAAGCGTTGTAAATGACCTGAAATTATGCTGTAAATTAGCTGTTCTATACTAAATAACAACTTTGCCTCAATTACGAGTTACTACTATCATAACTTTTGACCAGGACAACTTATTTCGAAACATTCACCTCAAAATATTCTGTAATAAATATCACAGACACTATTCGATAGATAATTTCATTAGCAACATTAAATAAAGAGCATGCTATTATTTGTTTTATCTTGCATATAAAAGTGCATACAGTGGAATTAGAACGGCCTCACCAGCGTTGCCAACTCGTACGATAATTATGGGGGCATACGACAATTTTAATGTTTGTACAATGATTGCCAACCCGTACGATAATTATGGGGGTGTACGATAATCTGAATGTATGATGGTTCGATATCGGCGAAATATCATTTTCACTGGTTTGTCCCACCAGCGAAATGAAACTAATTACAAATAACGACACCACTTTTGTCCTCATTGTCTGTCTCCACCCCATAGCAACCATTTCCAACCCTATTAAATCTGCTACCCTTTATCCTCCTATCACCAGTGTGCCCAGGTCTGATAATCTCAATGAAGGCACTGTTCAGAAAATTGATGATCAATGGAGAAAACTCGGAATACGTGACATTCTGTGTGAAATAAAGAACTTGCCTGAACCTGACAGTTTCTGGAATGCTGTTAAACACAAATCACCTTGGTGGAAATACTGATTTCAAAGAACTAACGACCTGTGCATTATCAGTGGTTTCCTTTCCCCACAGAAACACTTCTTGTGAAAGAGTTTTTTTCTAAATTGGGTTTAATAAAAACCAAAGTTAGAAACCGATTGGCACTAGATACGGTAAATGAACGCAGCTTATGTTATCTCAGCTTATAAAAAAAACGTGGTAGATCTCAAAATCTGCAAGTCACCGAGAAGATGTTGAGATTTATCTCAACAACAAATTTGTATAATGCTGCAACGGTTGAGGAAGATAAACTTTCAGTTGAATAGTGCGAGAAACATGAGTGCTAAAGTTGTAATATTTGTTGAGGTCATCAATCTTGTAAGTGGATATAATAAACATCATTACTTTTATATTTTCATAAGTATTATACTGATATTTTTATTGTTGTAGCATTTGGTTTATCAATGTATGATAATTTTGAATCCAAATCTATAATTTTGAGTGGCTGGTACGATAATTTTACTTTTAAATGTTGGCAACCCTGGGCCTCACAAATCAGTCTGTCTGGGTGGCTCAAGTGGTTAGAGTTAGACGCTAGTTAGGGTTGCCAGGTCAACTGATTTTGCTTCCTATGTATTTTCCATTTTTAGACACTTAACATCATACGCCTCCATTGTACATAAATCGGAGCATGCGCATCTCTACTGTTTAACTTCCCAGTCACACCCACGTAACACGGAGAATTTTCAACTAGGATGTTTTCAAACGCAGTTGTTGAAAATAGTGCGTAACGGATACCAGTGTTCGTTTGTTTTCAGGATGATTTCAGGGTACACTCGGATCTCTCCTTTATTTGCGATGGTAGCCAATTATGTACACAAGAAATTAGCCCATTGTGAAAGTGCTGAATCAAGCTTCCGTGAAGTTAGGCTAATTTCCACCGAGTTGAACTTTTCCCTTCCTATAATAATAAAAACTTTATGGTATAACAACATATTTACACGATTTGGTTTCTAGAGCGCATCGCGGAGGTGGGGAGGGGCGGAGGAGTGGGTTCCGGTTTTGGCTTCTGTGCACCATTTTGCACGCGCAGGATTTCACAAGTTGGGATGTCGCTTGCTGGGCACGGGTTATTTTCCACACATCGACTTGCATGTCGAGTGTAGCCATCATTGGGATTATCCTCAGTTCCAAGTTCCATGTTTAAAACTGGCCTTTGCATTAAGCAACACTAACTAAACATCTGATATTTCTGAAAATTATACCATAAATTAATGTTAAATCTACTTTTAATAGCAATACCTTTAATAGCAGAAGTAGTGAAGTATCCCACCAAAAATTCGTTACCGAAATATCACCGGAAATACGTATGTGGACGACCTTTGAACCAACAATAAGCATTTTTTGGATAAAAGGTCCGTGTATGACAGGGGCAGCATAACTCAAAAACAAAACCTTAGATACATAATAGGGTTAAGGTTAAGGGGACACCTCGCGCACTTAGAATTACATAGACACATTATGGCTAACAACGTCCAGGAGGAAGGAATAAAATAAAGGAACCACAGGAGACTACAGGTCGCCGGAAAACATGCCACGAAGACGCACGAAGTTCTTGACAATTCATGCTCATAGTCCCGTCCACTGCTGGAGGTGTCTAGAGAGAACTATGAACAACCCGTTGACCAAGTTACCTTCTTGTGTCCTCGAGTAAGCATCCGCACCATCTGCCCGGTACCTCCATGCGCCACAAAACCTAGCACACCTGAAATAATGGAAACGAAATCGTGGTAGACGAAAAACCACACCTACCGATCAGGAGAAATCAACGAAAACCCATGGTTAGAATGGGCGGTCGCCGGGAATCGAATCCTGAACCTACCGAGTGCGAACTTCGCTGATTTCCGCGGAGTCATTTCCCTCGGTTGCTTAAATCATAAACTCAATTTTAAATCCAGACAGGAAGTTTTTCACTGAACTCCACCACTTCAAACTGCCCCTTACAGGATAAAACGTTTATTTTCTATTTTCTCGACATATATCTAACAATCTTAATTAAAATATGCATATAGGATACTAACATGAAAATTAATATGTATAATAAATGTTTTGCAAATACTCTCTAAATCCTCTTCATTCTTATTATATTTTACCAAAGTTTACATTACTGCAAAACCATAACAAATGAAAGATTCAAATGAACGATTAAAACTGTAGGAATTAATTAAACTTCGTAACAAAGTTTTTCAGATTTAACACGCAGACGAAACCCCAAAATACCAAAGTGGGGATGTTAGCGGTAAAATAATTTATAATATTATACAAACCACATTACATAAACCACTAATTAACATTTCATTTTTAATGAAGGTATATTGATCTCGCGCCACTTTTAGGATAAACATTTCCTGGAGAATTTCAGTACCCTGGAGAAACGGTAAGGAAGTTTGGACCGTTATACATAACATACATACCCTGTGACTAGTGCGCTCATAAAGCATAAAATGAATGACACTTGGCAACATGGGTGATGCTTTCAACTGTTATAATTACGTCGCAGAACACGGCATATTTAATATACTTTTAAAACAATTGAAGGTCATAGACTTTTCTTTTCTCTGTAAGATTTAGAAAACATTGGATACGATACAAAAATTCAATGAAGTAATTTAATAAAAAATGGACTGTTGTGGGGACTACCGGATAATCAAAGAACGAAGTGTAAAAGTCATATAACTCAACTATATGCCTCCTTTTATTTGCTGAGATTGCTTGTCGGCAATGATGTTCGCTCGTTTACTGTTGACTTTAGGATTTCTTATAAGTATTAAATCACTAATATGGATTTAAATCCCGCGCACCGGCCAAACTCGCCAAAACACCAATAACGGCTTCTTATTTGAGAAAAGTATTTTAAAATGCAAACCAACAACAGGGAATAGTATTTTACACTTTGCTTTAACCAGGTCTACATTTTTGTGTAGTAGGATACTGTGTTTCTCTTGCGGTCTACAAGTTATGCAAAAGTTGTTCAGAATGAAGAAGACTTCAGAAGTTAATCCAAAAAATTCAAGATAGATTTCATTTTTCATGAAAATATCTTAAGCATGTGGTAATTTAACCCAAATCATTAGTTTAATCAAGCGTTTCGCAAATATTTCCATGTAAAAGGTGCTGATGCTTTTTTTTAAATCTTCGTGTCGTATCCTTTTAAGAGGTTGAACTTAAATACCAACTTTGGCATTTAATTTTTGAGTTACTCTGTGCACAGACTCACAAATGCTCCTTTTTTTTGGATTCAGGGAATCTTAAAACATGTAGATATTTCCGGTGAAATCTTGGTAAAGACTTTTTGGCTGTAATACAATACTTTTAAAACTGTTCCAAAAAAAATCTCGTTAAATGACGCAGTTTACTTCAAATAGAAAGTTTCGTGATCTTAATCATTTCCAAAGCATTCAACAGCTGGTCTAAATTATCTCAAATTTTAACCAGCCCACTTTTACATCCTAAGTAGTGTTTTCTTATGAGCTCAAGAAACAATATTGTGTAATATCACGACTATGACTGTTGCTAAATTTAGTGGCGGGTAGCTCGATACAAAATCCAATTATAGGCTCACCACGCCTTACGGTGTTGTATGGTTAAACAGGTGAAATCACGTGGCAGTGATATAAGTATCATTTGCACCCATAAAATTGTTTTGCACAGCAGGAAAAAGAATAGTAATAGCTATCAGTCGCCATTAAATTTTGCGTCTGTCATAGTTTACAACTATCGATCTATTTTTTAAGTAATTGCATGCTACCTCTGTCTCCTGTATACCTACAACAAAAACGATATTGACCGCCTCTGCGATCGAGTGGCAAGTGCTCTGGCCTCTTAACTCAGAGGTCTCGAGTTCCATACCCGGATAGGACAGGACATTTTCTTTAACCCTATCCCTTACAGAGTTAGAAAGATGAATGTTGGAGTGAATGTGTGTTTACAGCTAAAACGTGGTAAAAGCAACGTTAAGAGGCTCTACAGTTCAGCGAGTCCATTTATTTCTCAAGTCAAAGCCCTCGATATGACAAAGATAAAGTGGGCTGTAGAAATAAAACAATAAACATTTATTGCCTTAGAAGATAAAGTGGCAATAAATAAGTACGAGTACAAAAGCAAACAAAGATCATAATGGGTAACGGAAGTTATTTTGTGTGTTTTTTTTAACTGCTGTTACCCTCCTAATTGCTGAGTTTATCAGGTTTAAGATGAAATGTACTGGAAATTAGGGCCTTGAATTTGTAGTCTGCAAAATTGCTATAAACTGGTAACAGATAACGAAAGTCTTGGGAGTATTACACGACAGGCTTTTGGTGTTGATGGTTTAATCGTGCAGAGCAGCAGAAATTAAAGCCATATTATTTTCAGGCTACAGCCCTTGTTCCCAAATTGGTACGACATGCAGCAAGGTAAGGGAACACTCCTACATCCCATATCCAGTTGCCAGGCAACGCCAACGGTCTGTTTGCAAGGGGCTCGGATTACCTACCACCAGGAGCCAGCCGATCGTCAGTTGTCATCCGGAACACTGTTGCCAGGAGTGTGGTAAATTCCTAAACTAACAGCAGACAAATGTATATTGTGTTTACATTCATTAGGTTTTTTACTTTCTCTACTGGTAAGTAGGGGAAGTATTGTACTCCACCCAAAAATTCGATGTCGAGATTTCACCGGAAATACATGTTTTGAGGCCCCCTGAATCCAAAAAAAAAAAAAAAAAAGCATTTTTAGAAAAAGGTCCGTGTGTGTGTCTGTGTGTCAGTCTGTGGACAGCATAACTCAAAAACGAAAAGTCAGTTAAAAACCAAAGTTGGTATTTCAGTTTAATGTCTTTCGAGGATGTGACACGAAGATTTTGAAGAAAATAGCCCCACTCTAAACTACCCTTAACATGGAAAATTTTTCGAAAATTTTGATTTTCTTGAAAATGGCTCTAACGATTTTTATTAAAATGTCATATGTTTGAGATATTTTGATGAAAAATGAAATGTATATCTTGAATTTTCTGGCTATAGCCCCTGTAGTCGTATTTACTCTGGACGACTTTTGCATAACTGGTAAACCGTTAGAGATAGGCCAAATCATACTATACAAAAAATGTAGATCTTGCTAAAATACACAATTTATGTCTCAATAAATTTTCTTGTAGGGTGAACCATTTCGGAAATATTCCTTGTTATTTGTGCGAGTTTCGGAAAACTTAGAACTTTCGTGAAATGGATCATCGCTATTCATTTTTTTATATGTCAAGTGTGCAAAGACAACAGAATCTCAAACATTTGACTAACGCACAAAGCCTAGTATATTCTAACATTCCCTTTGCAGCTACAAGGAAATAAGCAATAAGATAATTTGTACGTTTGTCACAACTAACAAGAAAGAAGATATAGGAATAAGAGTTTGTAAGAATGGTTAGTACAAGAGTAGAGAAAGTCATGTGAGTGCAACACATCAGATTTTTCTACCTACATCTTCTGTAGAAACTATTCTTACAAATGCTTATATTTCTATCCACTTCATTTTAAACGAGATAAACGTTTGCAGGAATACTTTAATTGCACTTTTCGTTGTGTGTAAAGGAAGCTAAACGATTTTAAACAGATATACTCTTTTCATGAGAAACAAATGAATGGTTAACCAAATACTTTATCTTGAGCTTTGAAATGGCGTTTTAGAAGACGGCAGCAAGACTTTTCACGCATTTTATGCAGTCACACTTTAAATTATATCATAGAAAGCTGTAAGTTGTAGTCTCGCAGTTGTTTTTTCAGGTTAGCCAACTGCTAAAGTAAAAAACTAAATGTATGGCTCCTTATTTTACTATTTATAGGAGTTTGCGGTGTCGATGTTGGATGTGCTTCAAGCATTCAGTACTTAAACTTGCTGTATGATTTGGTTAAACACAGAAGTAACACAAAAGTTAACCGGTGTGATAACGCAAGAGAACAGCAACAAAGCTAACACGATACAGTGAAATACACACATGATAACACTGGGGCATGGATAACGATACTCAGTTGTTACTTTAGGTAAACACAGGTCTTCTTGACTTGGACCGTTCGTAGCAGTGGATTCCAACGCTCAAGATAAACTGTCTACGTGCGGTATAATTATACCACTTATAAAGACCATAATCTTTCGAAAAATTCAGACCAATAACAACAAACGTCTCGTAAATGGTTAAGAGCACAATAAGAAATTTGACACAAATTCCGTATTTTAACCAGATTGATTGTATTAAGTTTTTACCTCTCCTACGGTTTACCAGTTATTCAAAACCATGCAAAATTAATTATAAATAAAAAGGACTTCATAGTTATTCACAGAACATTTTAGTTACGCGTTTGTTTGTCACGCAAATATCGTAAATATATGGTGTTTTAATCAAAATCGTTACATTTTCGATACAATGAACAGCGAAACTTTTGCAAATGAAGGGTAGCTTGGGGTTGTGGATTTTCGTATCGCATCCTTAAAAGGTGGTACATTTAAGTACCAAGTTTGGCATTTCTCCAACTTTTCGTTTCCGAGTTACATATGTTGTTCACACATAGAATATGTCCTGATTTTTTGCAATCAAACGTTCCACCGATTCAAAGCGTCTATCTACTTCAGACAAAAGAGATGTTTAATGGAAGGGGAAAGCTGAGTTAAATTTTAATTCAGAATCCCAAAATGTTTTTAATTACATTAAATTGCGGGTATGTGTCTGACACCACTAAAAGAAAATATCTATTTTGCTGTTTACTATAGGCTTTAAGCTCTTTAAGAAGGGAGATTTTACTGCCTATCAAAAGTTTCGGAGTAAAGTATTTACCAATAAAAATCTGATGTGTTACACAAACATGACTTTCTCTTCTCTTGTACTAATTATTCTTACAAACTCTTATCCCTATATCTTCTTCATGTTAATCGAAATAAACATTTGTACAAATTATCTTGTTAATTTTCTTGTAGGTGCAAGAGGAATACAGTAGGCTTTGAGCGAATGTCAAATCTTTTAAAGCTGGTGGCTATATGAAGGATTTGAAATTCCATTCTCTTTGCACGGCTACGGTATGAAAGAGTGAATAACGATCTTTCAATTGTGGAAAGAACTATAAGTATTGCAATAACTCACATAAATAACAAGGAACATCTCCGAAAAGGTTCACTCCACAAACAAATCATTTGGACATAAATTCTGTGTTTTAATGAGATCCACATTTTTATACAGTAACATTTGGTCTATCTCTTACGGCTTAAGAGTTATGCAAAAGTCATCAAGAGTAAACAGCGCTACAGAGGCTAAGGTCAGTTTTCAAAATATACATTTCATTTGTCATAAAAATATCTTTAACGATTTTGACTAAAATGCCACATGTTTGAGCCATTTTCGAGAAAACCAAAATTTCCGAAAAATTTTTCCATGTGAAGGGTAGTTTAGGGTGGAGGAAGTTTTTTTTCAAAATCTTCCTGTGACACCCTTAAAAGATATTAAACTTAACTATCAGCTTCAAAACATATTTCCAGTGAAACCTCGACATCAAATTTTTGGGTGAAATACAATATTTACTTCCCTACTTACTATGCGTAATAGAGATGGTAAAAATGAGCAATAACGTGGAATATTTTAGAATTATTTATGGACAAGATTCATTACGTAACCTCTACAAAACTTACAGGTTTATCATCACTTAAATGCAACAACTGTCGTTTGTTTGTGTTATTAGTTTTGTGTCACGTATAAAATATCGGAAACGCAACAATAATCAAATAAATCCTTACACAAATCATATTTAGTACTGTCTCAAAAAGTGTGGTTAACTTGCATTAAAAGAAAACCGCTGGTTCATGTCCAGTATAATCTACTTTTGAAGGTTATGCGTGTATCCACGAGTGCTGAACAAATCATTGCAAATTAGACGAGATCGTTGAATTTGGATTCACTAACCTTTGCTTCTGAACGCTTTACCCGCATGTAAGTGTATCACTACAGAAAAGCTCTATCGGAAATAGGTGTGAATTAATGTGTTATTAATTAGTACAACCGGCAGGTGGTATAACGTATGTGCTATGACATCACGGGCAGATTCTTCGACTCCTCGTGAAGTTCCTGCTGCTTTACTTAGCTTTTCCTATGAGTCGGTAACACTTCTGGCATTTTCTCTTTCAAAGAGGAAAATACAATATTACCATTACCCACATACAGCAGTATTCCAAGTGTAACCTGCAAACTTTACAAGTCAATATGTTGGAGCACATACTGGAAAATTGGGTGATTACGTCGTATGTCCTAGTTGATGACATGCACAGGTTTTACATGGAAAACAATGTCGTGTTTGTTTGCTGCAAGGAAGCGGACCGGGATGGCTCAAGTGCTAACGCCTGAGGTTCATATTCAGGAGGTTTAGGACTCGATACCCACTTGTGTTATTTAGGCCAGCAAAACGGATAGTACATAAGGCAGGCGTTATTCACTTCGCGGCGCAGTTACGACCATGCAAAAAATAACAGATAGTAAACTTTGTGGTTGATTTGCGGGAAAACTGTAGGACGAAGAGGAAAAAACAATGATATACCGAAATGGATACAAACTAAGGTACCAATTTTATTATCAAAATATGTGCGCTTATATCCCTAACCGCTGTATATTGTGCTATTAATAAAGGAACGACACTTTAGCATAAGGAATACAACATATTAATGACACTACGTTTACACAAGTTTACTCTAATATTGACGTTGGCTAACCTGCTGAACTGGAAGCAGATGAAAAAACATCATTGGTGGGTTACAAACAAATGCATCCCAATGCGCAATCAAAGTTCACTTTGTTCTCCGTTTCCGATTTCCTTTCTTGGGCTATTCCTTTCTTTGTTGTTTTTTAGCAGTGCCTTACGTCCCTTTTCCTACGGCGACGTTTAATCGCTGAAAAACAGACAGTCTGATAGAATAGGTTATTGATTTTGTTGTAACTCGTGCAGATTATTCTGGCCAGTACTGTGGTTAAAAACCAAATAAAGACCAGCAGAAATGGAAATTCGGCGAAGGGAAGAGAGATGTGGTATACAGTTCCCCAACCTTCTAATGTATCCAGGGCAACATTTGGATTGAATATCCAAGACAACAGAGCAACAGGCCTAAGGCTACACGGAAGTTTACGATTCCTGCCGAAGAGAAAATCAGAGTCAAAACACAGGGAAAGATCAAGGAACTCACCAGAAACAGTCAAATGGAGGCGCCTTATGATCCACTATTGAACGACGGGAATTCTGATCGAGTGCAACGTGCAAGTACAATGTACCAAGTACTGCTGAGACAAGGATGGCACCTTTTACGATACAAAAAATGTGTTCCCTTCACGTTACTTCCTCCCTTACACGTTTTACTTTCTGTAAATATTGTATTCCACACGAAATTCTATATGCAGATTTCAGTTTGGAGGTTTCCAGAATAAAAACACTTTTAGAAGGAAGTTATTTATCTGTGAACAGCATAGCTAATTTACAAACGTAAACTTAGTTAAAAAACGAAATTGGTATTTAAGGAATTACTGATTGAACTACATTTATAAAGTATACTTCCTGTAAAAGCCAACATTTTTGTCACAAGGACAGTCATTTCAAATTATATCGTCTGCAATGTTGTCTTTTTACATTTTGATCCATAAAGTAAAACATAAGTGTATTAATTCTCCAATACCTATATCATAGTGTATGCAGATTTTCCTCGCTGTCCCATTGAAGAAGTTGCATCAAAATAGATTCTGTTGCAATAGAACGGTTAGACCGTTCGCCTTCCATCTAGGTGGCCCGGGTTCGATCCCAGGGACCTGCATGTGATATTCGTGATGGACGAAGCGGCGTCTGGACGGATTGTCTCTGGGTTCTCCGGTTTCCCTTGCCACTCATTCCACCAACTGCTCTATCGTCACATTTCAAATCATCAATTCCATCTGTACTTCTTATCATCCTCTTCCTCAATATCATACCTGGTGCTAGGCTAACCACCCGCTTCCAGGTGTTCACTCTGTCCGGTCCATAGGTTCCTCTGCTCCCCGACAGGCGTCTGATCCTAGGCATTGGCTTGTAAGTCCTAGGGGGTTTAAGTCTTACATAAGGGGAGGGTAATCAGATGAAGTTTCTACCTATCTTCTTCCATTGTTTTTTTAATGATTTTCCAGTGCGATTTTTTTTTAATTTTTACACATTTTACAGCAGAAAATCTACGCAAACCGAAAACCAGATAAAGAATATATATATATATAATTTTTTTTTTTTTTTTTTTTTTTTTTTTTTTTTTTTTTTTTTTTTTTTTTTTTGTGGAGGTGAAAATTATTTTAAAGCGCTTAGACCAGCTGGGCGTGTGAACTCGCTGTAACAGCCCTCCACTTGTCAGTGTGTTATTTGTTATTGTTTTACATGAATTCGTCTGCTGGGTCCCGCATAGCACCGTGTTGAGAAGCTGGCATGCATTGCGTTTGGGCGCGTCAAATGTTACCCTGGATTGCACATGGTAACTGCCCTGAGTAATTCCGGGTGACTCGGTGCTGCAGCAAAATACTCGTCGTGTCAATAAGAGCCTGTCAAATTTGATTGAGCTCACGAGAGAACTCCCGATATAGGCCGGTACGAGTAATTTGAACTTGGAACCTTCCGAAGCCAACTGGCTCGGTGTTCATTCAGATAAAGACGCAGTGATTGTAAATGTTACGATGCACTATCTGGGAACAGTGATGTAACACAAACATTTCTATCACATCTGTGGGACTATTCACAGGCAGCTAACGTGAATTACAAGAGGAAGTCGCGAATGGAATTGTTTAAAGCCATTGAAATACAAATTATAATTATGGGAACCAAAGGTAAAAAATAAGGATGCACTAGGTACACAATCATACAAATGACATGTTACGTATAAGATGGCACATAAAGATACCTATCTATTGCGCAGGTGCAGATCAAGATTAGAGATAGGATGGGCATCTGTAATTCCCCAGCTTTTTCAGTAGAGGTGCCGGCTTAAATAAACCTGCAGCAGTGGTGCTACTATATTAAGCCTTAAATAGGTAATGGGTAATGAAAAAAATATTTATGATTTCTGTGAAACGTTTGTAACGGAGCAATATTAAAGGAAAAATATCCGCGGCAGAACCCGTTGTTTGTGTTTATATCTTGTATCAACTGTTCTTGTATGGTTTACTTTTGCATTTCATGCTAACTGACGAACGTTAGCAGAAATATTTCCATTAATACATTTCGTTGTAGCTACGAGAGGGATATAGAAAGCTGAAGTGAGTTAAATATTTTTTTTAAAGAAAAGGAGCTCTATATTTTGAGTTTGAAACGCTATACTATTTCTATGAAATCGCTAGGAGGAACGTATGCATTCAATAAACAGTGTTGAAAACTTCAAATTGATAGCAACGAATATCCCAGAAATGGCTGATAAAATGGCACTTTAAAGAAAACAAAGATGAACTTTTTATGTAAAGTATACTTGAAGGTGAATTTTCTTGAAAATCTTCAAGGCATTACTAGAAGATGTTAAAGTTTCTCTTTTCGAGGCTCTTCATACATCCACGCACGAGCACGCACTCGAACCTTTTTATATAAATTATTTTATGTTCAGATAACCTCAAACTTGTATTTTCGTGAAACCTCAATCGATCGATTTTGGGGTGGAATGCAACAGATATGTACTTCCCCTACCTAAAACAAGTAATGCTAAACTAAGTAATGGGCTCTTGTAAAATAGTTTTTGGAATATCTATTATACACAAATGAAATACCTGAGAGTTAAATTGGAGTATCGCTCAATGTTGAACAGAACAAACACGCAGAGAATAGTAAATCAAGGTATGTACGTGGAATAGAGTAGTAAATGTAGAGACAGAAGGACGAAGTCAGGCAATTTGAAGAAGGTTGTTTCCTGCACTTCTCCATTTCCAGGAATGTAGTAATGCCTTTGTCCTTTAAAAAGCCTTCCTTGTAACGAAGAGAGATTTATCACTAGATTACATCTAGGGCTGTAAGGGAAAAGGGCAGGTCAAAAGGAAATGTCATAACCACGTTCCGCAAACGAGGTCCCAGTGCAACTCCAAAGGTGCGAGAGAACCCATTCTGAAAATGAGGACATTAACATGCGCGAGTGATGCTTCATGCAAGAATATTTAACATAAGTTCATACATTAAAGATGAAACTTTTGGGGTTAAAATAGGAAAATTTAACTTTTGTGAACTTCCCAAGTTAACATTGTTATGATGTGATTTCGTATTTGGGCAGTGCTCGTAGCCGTCCTTGCCGCGGAGGTATCTTAGTTAGTCTCCATCCCAATTTACTATTCTAAAATTGCAAAATTGTGTACTTCAAATTATACATTACCCTGATTCATTGCCCTTAATTTAAACGATCTTTACACGGCATGAAGCAAAATTCCTTATCTCTATAATTTTAAAGCGACTTTGGCTATGTGTACCTCTGTAGGCGCCTAATTTGTAATAACGCATACGCAAAATATCTAGCTTTACTTTCTCTACCGCACACCTAGAATTAGAGTATTTCATCCAAAAATGTGATATCGAGATTACACCGGATATAATCGTTTAGAAGGTCTGAACTCATAAGAAAGCTGCTTTGGAACAATTCCGCGTGTGTCTGTGTATGTGTCTGTGTCTTGGTGCCTGGGTGTGGATATGTCTGTGTGTGGGTGGGTGTGGGTGTGGGTGTCGGTGTATGGGTGGGTCTGGGTAGGTGAGTGGTGGATGGATGGGTGGATGAGTGGGTGAATGGGTGGGTGAGTGGGTGAATGGGTGAGTGGATGTGTGGTTGGGTGGGTGTGGGTGTGTCGAAGAGGGAGGCAGGGAAGGAGGGAAAAAAGTCAAACAATAAGTAGGATGAACGCCTTACTTAATAGGTAAGTCTAGCATCTTACAAGAAAGAATCGCAACGAACTATCCCTTTACTACTTATATGACAAAATGTGTTTTTTCCTTTATTTTTTTAAAAAATGGTTATTAATGTACAAGATGAGGAAAAGTGTATAGGATCGCAGATGCAGTAATAACAGGGCCGTTGCTGAACATATTGAACTCTGATTTTATGAAACATCTTCATTAGCCAGTCAAAGTGAAATATGTCACACAACTCTATACGCACTGTCTCAACAATGAGTACTAGTACACAATGAGAAACTGCCATCACATGCACGTACTGCACTGAAGAGGTCGTCTCTTTAGCGCGGTGGGGAAAGCGGGAGATCAGGTTCGATTCCCGGTACCGACGTGGGGATTTTCTCCCGCTGGGAGACCTGATCCGGGGTGCATTCAGCCTCGTTAGGTCCCTGAGGGAGCAGTTGAGGGGCTACTTGATTGAAACATAGGTACCCCTGATTGCGAAGACCGCGTAACCTACCGGGAGGGACCGGGGCTCTGACCACATAGTGCACCCCACCATGGGGCATGTGATGGACAGAGGCTGTTGTCCCTTGGGGACTGTAGGTACTGAAGACACATATTCGATATTACAATATCATCCAATAGGCTTAGAAACACAAATGCAGCATTGATCACATCAGACACACCTAAGAACAATGACTGGTAGGGCATGAGTGCGACTTTTTACATCTGACATAAGCATAGCTATAGCGTGTTTTACTTGAGGTTAACACGGCAAAATCGCAGCGTTATTCCAAAATATTCCGAGAAGAACCTAGAGGTTTCGCAATCGGAGACATGGCAGATTTAGTATTGACGCACGGTAAAGAAAGCTTGCCACCCCTTCTTCATATCCTCAAACGCTTGTTTTGGTACTGCCTTTCTACTATCCGCACCTGATATCTTTGAGACAAGAACATGAAGAATTAAATGAATTTTCTGTAAATGAAGTTCTCTCTATTATGAATTACAAAGTTCTCTCGAATTTTGTATAAATAACGAATAGAGAGACAAAAACAAAGTAGAACTCATTAAGATAGTTTTCATGACAAACTTTTCTTCCCAGCTTTAGCAGTTCTGGGGAATATTCTGTATTGTATGTTTACATTTTTCCAACTCTTGAACAGGTTAAGACGTTTACAATTATTGTCTCCCCCTTCGCAGAAACTCATTAATGCGACTTTGATATAAACATTTGAATTTCTCTCTCTCCCCCCCCCCCCCCACCTCCACGCTGTATGTAAACAGGGATTTGCTTACTATCAAATAATTTCTAGGAGTGAATACAAGAATTGCTCTATATTAACATTATAAAACGTTAAGCACCCAAGTGAAAGAATTAAGATTAATACGAAGAAAGCGTGGGACCATGCGAACATATAATTGGAAAAATATGCAAGTATTTAGTTAACAAATATGCATAATTAGAATTTATTTTTTCGGGGAGATTTTCTCGTTTTTATACAACTTCTCTGCATTATCGGCATTTTCTCAATGTGTGTCCGTCAATGGATACAGACTGTCTCTCCCTCCGACTGAGGAGTGAGAAAAGGTTCCACATTCCTGTTATAATCTGTTCATAATATATCAGCAGGTAATTCTCTTTGGATTCGCATTTACTTATTTTGTGCTTTATCATTAGTACACACAATGATATTAGCAATATGTTCATTTAAATATTTTAAGAATTCGTGTTGTGCTTCACACGACTCTGTCGCTATCAGCAATGTATTATTTATGAACTGGGCTGGTAGCACCTGTGCACACGCAATATCCTTGTTCACTTCTGGATAGAACTGCATTACCCGTTCCAGAGAGGGAAGCAGAAAGATGAAAAGTAAAACGTAATAAAGGTTGTAAGAAGAGATTTGTTTTGCACACCCCTATCAAAGAAATCCGGTGATGAGAGTTGTGATCCTGGATGGGATATTATTTTTAGGTATAGCACACAACAGTAAAGAAAAGAAATATAACCACAGTTGAACAATCTAACCTGTACTGTATATACCCGAGGTTCTGTTTGGCTGTTGAATCCCTGGTCCTAAGAAGCCAGGATCCGATCAATTGGAAGTAACATTTCTTCTTCCCCTGTCTGGATTTTCTTGCAAAGCCACGGTTCAACAAATGATTTTCTTTGATCAAGAACCGACTTCCTACATACATGGATTTCTTTGAGTTCAAACAGCATAGTTACGTCATTCCTTTAAAGTAGTTGTGTAAGCCAACATATAGTATTTAATCTCTTAACAGGCAACGCCACAATTAAGTTGAAATTACACTAACATTACCTAAATAGATTTAACTCTTCAAAGCACTATACTATTAATAAGCAGCGATAATGCTTTTAAAAATAGGCTAACTGAAGAAAAGGGCAGAGGAAAAGCGACTTGCAGCAGTGATAAATGCCAAAACCAAGCTAAATGGTAAAAAGAGGTGACGGATTACTCAGTTCGCAATTTTTACTTTCTCTACGTGTAGATAGAAGGTATTTCATTGTACTCAAAAATTCGATACCGAGATTTCACTAGAAACATGTTTTCAGGTGTTCTGAACCCATTTAAAAAAAGGCCCCTGGGTGTGTTTGTGTGTGCAGGTGTCTGAACAACAACTCAAAAAGGAAAATTAGGTTGAACACCAAATTTGATATTTAACGATGTAACAAGGTTTTCAAGAAAAGCCCCCACCTCAAATTATCCTTTACGTGGAAATGTTTTCGAAAATGTTTACTATCTCAGAAATGGCTCTTAAGATTTTGATTAAAATATGTTAAGGTATTTTTATAACAAATTAAATGTATATCTGAAATTTTAGAGTGCTTCCTTGTCGTATGTGTATAAATGTCTCGCAGATAAGATTCCTAACTATGATTCTAAAACACATTTGATTTCTATCCTAGAATTTATAATTTGCACATGTTATTAGTATCTACTTACCTCGCCGTTCTTGCCTGAGGCGAAGGTCCTCTGCTCCGTCTTCCTCACCATGACGACCCTGCTGAGTCCGTTGTGGAACTCGTGGCCGTGGGTCGAGCTGGGGATGCGGTGAAGATCGAGGATGGCCGCAGTGGGCCGCCCCGTCGACGAGGAGGACCTGGTGGACAGGAAGCTCGCATTAGAACCCCCATGACGCACCGACAGCAACATGGTCATCTGTCTACTGGAGAGGAGCTGCCGGGCCGCGCCGTTCCTACCTAGCGACCATCCGTAACACCCCCACTACCTGACCCACCGGAACAATTAACTTTTGGTTACTTTTACATAGTCTTTAGAGGGGGTTGTACGGTACACGGCACACGTCACAGCTAGCTGTACTTACAACCCCTCCCAAAAACGGAAACAGTAATCACGTGCGTGCTTAAAGAGCATTCATAAGAGTGGAAAAGACTAATCAACTATCTGAAAACATCCATTAAGGAGAATTGTGAGTGAGTTGTAAAAATGTGTGCCATTCATACATTTCCTGTCTTTAATTTTTACCAATACGTGTAGGAATCTAAAATGTTACGTATCAAATTTTAAAATATATGGCAAACAAGCACGTATTCTGAAATCCATTTCCGGGGCATCCAACTCGTTCCTTGTATACTGATAATGATGATAATAATAATAATGATAATGATGATAATAATAAATACTAATAATAAATAAATAATAATAATGATAATAATAATGATAATAATAACAATAATAATAACAACAGCAACAGCAACAGCAACAGCAACAGCAACAGCAACAACAACAACAACAATAATAATAATAATAATAATAATAATAATAATAATAATAATAATAATAATAATAATAATAATAATAATAATAATAATAATAATAATAATAATAATAACAATAACAATAACAATAACAATAACAATAACAATAACAATAACAATAACAATAACAATAACAATAATAATAATAATAATAATAATAATAATAATAATAATAATAATAATAATAATAATAATAATAATAATAATAATAATAATAATAATAATAATAATAATAATAATAATAATAATGACACTTCAGTTTTACTTTCACTTTAGTCTACATTTTATACATATATTCTTCATGAATAATATCTTCATGAACATTTACCTATCTAGGCTTTTGTATACTGCAAAACTTTTAGAAGGAAAATATGCAACATGGTAATTACGCGTTTTCACAAAAATATAAAAATAATTTTAACATAAAAAGTATGCGAGTTCTGTACATAGAATCAAATTCAGGGAAATTCTGGAAATAGGCATTATAATGATCTTGTACACCAAATCCAAGCCAATTGATTAAAATTGCATTGAAAGAGAACGTTGAGAAGAAGCGGAAATACTAACAGAAAACATAAACGAAAATTTCTTGCCTCCGTAGAAGGCAAGTTAACGTAAAATATATGACCATTACTTGCTAAAAGGTATTGTTACATAGGGTACTGATTCCGAAAGTTTTTAGGAACGGTTGAGCAGGTAATTGATTTAACTTGAAAGGGGGGGGGGGGTATTTTAAAGCTATAATCGCGCTTTAGTACGCAACAATGTGGCCGGCGTTCTTGCAAGAATGCGGTCGGAATTACACGCATTGTCGCACAGGCAGGCAAACGCAATGCAGCTGTCACGACATGATTATCGTGCTGTAAGTTATTGACTTTAAAAAGAGTTAACGACGGAGCAGTGTCAGCAATCTTTGGTGGCCAGTTTTCTGAACTACGCCATCCAGAGTTAGCGATGGAAACACACAGCGCCAACACCATAAACAATTGCAACTGCGCGGAAGTTACCACGGAGGATCCCCAACCATTCAAGTTTACGTTCGGAGTACCTTAAACATTGGATCAGCGGCCCTACAGTATTGTCGAAGGACCACTATACCACTATGATCCTGAAATAAAGCTGCAATCAGCAGTATGGTGCTTTCCAGATGATGGACCACCAGCAAAAGTGTGAAAAAACGAACTATTTTGTTGTTTAACGACGCTCTCAATTGCCAGGATCACATCAGCGTTGCCGGTGTGCCGGAATTTCGTCCCGCAGGAGTTCTTTTACATGCCAGTAAATCTACTGACATGGAGCTGTCGTTTTTAAGCACACTTAAAAACCATCGACGTGGGCCGGGTTTGAACCCGCGACCTTGGTATCAGTAGGCCAGCGTCTAACCAGAGACGCGAAGCCACCCAGACCGACACAAAAAAAAGTGTAAAGGTGCCATAGCGCAGGAAGGAAAATGGTCGTTTATTTTTTCCAAAAGCTAGTAATCGGTCACCCTGGATATCCAAAACAGTTACCATAGAGTTTTTCAGAGAACTTAAGGACATGTCAGAATAATACTTTCTTACAATGGCCATGTTCTCAGAATATACACTTTCTCTAGCACTTTGAAGTATTGCATTACACACAAAATTCTGTTTCAAGATTTAACCGATAATAGATGTTTTTAAGTCCCATGTATATAAAACAAAACTCGCGTTTGGAAACAGATTACATGAACTTCGCACTTACGTTCAGGATCTTTCTAGGAAGAGACATTAATTTTTTAAAGAACATCTTCACCATCAAAACTATCCTTATATAAAACTTGTTTCGTTCTAAAAAATCCAAATGATTTTTATTAAAATACCACGCTTAAAATTTTTACATAGCTTATAAACTGTGCAAATTAGATTTTTTGCAAATAAGAATGAATTTTGCATAACTGTCAACCATTAGATATACAAAAGACGCAAGTCGTCGTTTATAAAAGACACGCAACGACATGAACGAGCTTTGAGTTAACAGAAAGCAAGTTACAGTGACTTTTGCTTATCACAGTGTTATGAAATTCGTCATTCCAAGGATTTCTGATAGGCCTGCACGGATATCAGGCTTTCTACTGTTTCCACAGTTTCGTAACTGACTCATTCATTTCATAACACAAGCTGCTGGAGTTCATGGCATTAATTGCTCATTTTTAAATGAGCGGAACTTAAAGAATGTGCTTTGCATGAGAATCTAATTAGGTTTAAAAATAAAACTATTGCATCTGGAGCAGCTTTCTAACAAATATGATTAATTGCTTTAATTGTGTCTATATACTGTTTTCCTTAACTTTCTAGCCACTGTCACTGAAATAGATATGCAAATATGCAAAGACTCTAAGAAACTTTCATAGAGGGGAATGAGTGATAGTAGGTATATGCGGAAAACAGCTTCTCAACAATACTTCCAGAGGCGCGCAAAATGGCAATACAGCACACATACTCAATGGATTGCATTGTTGTAGCATAATTCTCCAGTGCAGCTTCTGCACAGCAAAATGTTTGAATCCCTCTTCCTTCACGACAAGAAACGCCCTCAAACACTCCTTCCGTCCTTTTCCCCTTCAAGAACAGGAATTCGTAAATCAAAAGCATCTCCGTACCACCCCAAGTTTCTCTGATGTTTTGAGGCGCCTTGGCTCGCTCAGAGATGACAAATAATGAAAAGGTCGACTATATCCTTAATGAAGGTAAACATAGGCGTACATTTCAGATGCATTCATTTTGTGGCGGAAATTATGGGGTCCAATGGTAACATGCCCCTTATCTTCAAAAGAGGTGAGGTTCCTTGCGTATGCTGCCTTAATTTTGCATTGATTTCAACCAATTTGAAGAGTAACGACAAATTTTCTTCAAATTCTTATAAACGCTTCCAAATGTGCGTGTGTATGTAACGATTCGTGAGTTATTTCATACGCACGGGACAAAGTGACTTCAATGGGGAACTCCACAATAGCAAATTCACGTAAAAGACTACATGTTTGTACTAAACTGTTTAACAACGCACATTTTCCAAACTTGCCTGCAGAAGTTGTGAACGTCAGCGGTACAGTCACCAAAATATCATTTTTAAGAAACAGATTTTTCAATTTGCAAAGCTACACTAATGTATAAAAAACTAATAGAAGCTGCTTGAACTTAAAACAAACACAATACATATATCTGAACGAATATGGGGGTAAGAGGTTTGATGTACGGCAATCACGTGACTTTCCTCAGCTTTTCTATATATTTTTCATATAAAAACTCATTTTCTATTTATTTTTCTCTTATTTACTCCCTACTGAACTATGTGGGTACAGGACATTCAAAAGTCAGTCAAATAAATAAATAAAACACATATTGGACTAACCTGGTACCACAAAATTTCTTTACTTGGCATACTTCAGATCTCATTAAAAATTAATTATCATATGGTATCTTAATGACTTTGTCCAAAAGTGGTAGAGTTTCTATGGGGGTGTAGAATTAAAATAAAAGATCTAAATATCCCTCATTATTAGTATTTTGAAATAGTACATAACAAATGCATAAGCGTAAGGTTTCTAATAAACATGGAAATGTACAAAGTTTCTGTATGATATATTAAAGAAGTTAAGTGTTTCAACTAGTATTCGTGTACGTGAACTGTTATCAGTGCAATTCCGGTTGTGCTGCAAACATAAACAACAGTTACAAGTTTGTGTACTGTTAGGGATACTGGGTACGCAATTTAACATTTCAGAAAAAGCCAATGTTTTTAAAACGTGCATAAAAAGGTCCTCAAATGTTGCAGAATCAGCTTCTCGTCATTTAAATTCCTCAACGCGATGTTTAAATGAACAAACGTGGGTGTGCAAACAGAGCATGACGTTTTAAAACATCGCGATCTTGTAGTCCCCCCCCCCCCTGCCCACTTTCTTAATTTTTGTAGCTTTAAAATGTTTTTTCACGATGCATGAACAGATCTAAAGATCCTTTTCTTGATATTAAGAACAGTTTTGGATTTAAATTTTTAATAATTTAGGTAAAACATGGCGGATTTTAAGGGACTTTACCCACTTTACTATTGTGCAACACAAAATTAATATTTTGCGATATTTGGAGAAAGAAACTCCATTTTGATAAACAATAGTTTATTTTCTAATAGGTATAGTTTTGTGACAAAGTTTGGAAATAATTTCAATTAAATTGATTGAATTTATAGAAATTAGAATGCCAGATAGTCTACCTTTTGCTTATACTTTAATTTTTATTAAAAATGTATTTTAACAGCGGTTTTCAGTAATCGCATAACATGTAAATTGCATGGATAACGAAGTGAGGGTGGCGGAAGTGCTGAGGGGATGAGAGGAAAGAGCGGGGGAGAGGCAGAGCTGTAGCGTAGGTGACATGGGGGCTGCAGGAACATGAGAAACTGGGAAAAACAAATCAGCTCTACATTTATCCTGAGGGAGCTGCGGGTTCAGCCAGTACATAATAAAGCTGGTTGATATATGATAGCCTCAATATTACATTTTAATCTTTACATGCGGGCATAGAACAGTACAACAATAGCTTAACATTACGAAGTAAACTTCTAAAATCTTATAAAATTCAAAAGAACACCAACGACTGTCTCTGAAATGTTTACTGTTATAGAATAATTTCAAACGAAATATTTTGAGGTTAGGTTAGAGGTCGTGGCTGCAGTGTAATAATGGGAGTGCGGCAAGAACGTAACTGGCGCCATCTTTACCAATTAAAATCAAATGTAAACATGGCTGACACAAAATTTAATGGCGGGTGGCTTAATGCAACATAGATTCAGAGGCTGCCACGTCTTGCAGTGTTGTATAGTTAAACATACTATGAAATCACTCTGTAAAGTCAGTAATATAAATACCATTTGCACCCATAAAATTTATTTGTACAATAGGAAAGAATAATAATGGTCAGCTGCCATTAAATTTTGTGTCTTCCAGTGTGTACGTGCTGTACAAGAATACGTTTTGTTGACATCTGCACGCCACAAACAAAACACCAGCACGAAATTTCTGGGTGGAATGCCGCAATGCGTCCACTGAAGAAAAGGGGAAAACAAAGAGAAAAGGAATTAAACTTTTGATGAAGGTACTATGACTGTTGCTCTCCAAAAGACGGTACGATAACTCTGAAAATCACTACTTCATTTACGAGTACATGAAACCAAATTAAATGCTACTATGTGTAATACAATTGCTATAAATTTTACTTTTTTGCCACTTATCTAAGATAAAAAAGTACTCTACCGAAACATTCGATATAGAGTGTGCATTTTAACGATTATAATTTCTTATAATTCAGCTACATTGAATTCTTAAAGGTTTGTTCAACAAATTTATTCTATAAATTTAATTTTCATCCTTTTACATACCTACCTAACTTAAAAAAAATCTTTAATTCATTCTCAAGTGAAAAGCCCCACGTGATGAAAATTTGGTAAGTTAAACCCTTTTTTACACTTTGCATACTGTTCCTCAAATATAGTTCTTCACAATACCTACAATATTTTGAGCAACGTTAAAAGCTTTCCTAGAAAAAAACTGTAAGAGGGTGCATCACTTAATTTTCTAAGCATCAATCAGGTTATATTTTTAAAACTATAATCGGAAACCATACTCGATATCACAAAAATGTTCTTTAGATATCTATATTTAAAAAAACTCGCAATAAAAATATCGGAGATTAAAAAAAGACTGCATCGTGGAGAACGCTTTAAAGTGGCATAAACTTTAAAATATGCACTAGTTGCTCACAGTTACAAACGGCGAGTTTGAACATTTAAATTACCAAAAGGAAAATATGCAATTGGAGGATTTTTCGTAATCTTTTAGAAAGTGGTTTTGTTTAGGTAGTTCCGAGGAAAATTCCTTACACCTTGATTTAAAACAGCAAAAAATTCACATGTAGATACAATTAAAAAGAGAAATGTTCAATAAACATTAAACTTCACACTTAAAGGATGCAAGAAAAGATTTTCTGATACAAATATCCCGCCTTAGGTAATATTTACATGCAAAAATTACGGTAATGTTTTTATTTATTCAAAAATGATCATTTCAATTTTAATACAATATATGAGATACGAGAATGAGCAATAAAATGCACATCTTGATTTTTAAGATTAAGTTTTCTTTGCTTTCTCTAAATTTTATACGATAAAAAGTGTAGAAGATAGAACAACGTACAACAGACAAAAAAATTAGAGTTCGATAAAACATAGGATTTATGTCAAATAAGTCTTTTCCCTAGCATAAGCCGTTTCTGAAATATTTTGTGTGTTACATCAACGTGAAACTCAAAAACATGCAACTATTTTTATTCGTGAGCATGTCGGTAGTAAAATTATTTTCAGTACAAGCATTTAAAAGCCCATTTCCGCATGTTGCACACGATAGTCCTTAAGAGTAGACAGAATAAATTCTTTATATAAGTATTATAATAAATACAAACATTACTTTTAAGTTTGCAACGGGAGAGAAAGCTGCATGACTGTTTTATTACTTTTTCTCGAGTACTTCATTTTCCAAGAGGGAATGTGGCTAGGGATGAACGCGTTATACCGTGGTGTTATATAACTCATGCCCAGTTATGAAACAACTTCACATCGCATGAATATACTGCGGCTGGGTTATTGCAGGAACTTCTGGAATTTCCGAGCAGTCATAAAACATAGCCATGCTTCAAGAGGGAAACTTTGAGAAACACTATTACGTCCGTTGCACAATGGAACATTTAGTGCGCACAATTTAGTATAATATCACATCATCTTTAACCATGCCCCCGCGTTCCCTTATTGATCCCTTGCAAATGTCCATGCGGTTCGTTACGTTACGTTGCCAACACAAAGTTCATCTTTCCTTGTGCAGAATAGTACAGCATCTCTCCCCTGAGCCACGTGCCAGCGGAACATGCAAACAAGATATATGCTATCAAAGGGAAATACAAAGCTGTTCAGGGCATTGTTGGAGAAGATTAACAAAATTGTTTTGTGGCTATCAAAGAGTACTGTATAGCAAAGGAAGAAAGGATACAGCCAAATCCTGAGGAGGGGGCAGCAATGGACTTACAAAGGGGTTGTGTTACCTATAAATATTCATTACAACTGAATCTCTAAGATAAAAAGCAAATCTGATACTGTGGTTAAAAACTGCCATCTATCTCTGGGTAAACGCTGCCTTTTATTCTTTATTTTTTTTTTTTTAAATTTTTGTTGATGTTTATTGGAAATATTGCAAATATTTAGTCTATCAAATAATTGTTAGTCATTTTATCAACTTTTGTAATATAACTTGCTGTGTGCGTATATGCCTCAGAATGCAAAAGTTACATTTTTAAACAGAAGCCTACAGTTCTCTGAAGTTAAAGGACCAAAAATCGCATTTCTATGCTTATATTTACCAACTTAGACAATGCGATCACTGTTACAATATTTACATAACAGCATCTTCTCTTTCGAAGTTACGTCGAATGCTACTTTCCATTAAGGACATAAAAATAATACTTTGAATGACAATATGAAAACAAATGAGAAAGAATGAATGGATTAGTACATAAGAAACAAAACTGTGAGGCCGATGCCGCCGCACACATAAAAAACTGAAGTTTTAAGCTATCTCACACCACTGCGCGGCTAATAAACGACAATTGAGCGGTCAGAACAGGGACAATGAGCGCTGTAGAGCTAAGTATATACTCTCGATTGCTTGGTTCTTTACGAGAATCGTGGAGAAATGGTGGATTTCGAGAAGAATCCGTGCTAAGTTATTCTGGCCTATATAAGCGAGGCGAGACGGCGAGAAAATGCAGTTTTTATGATCGAGTCGTCAAGTATTGAACGAGATACCAGTTAGTAGTTAGTTTTAATGTTAATGCTAAGTCCCATTCTTACAAAAAAATGAAGGCATCCTAACACGTTGTAAGTAGAAAGTGTCTTTTTCGGGGAGGGGCAGAATATCAATTGCAATGTTGTGCAACTCTTAGATGAGCGTACTTGAATATTACTTTTGGCCAGCCTTATTTCTGATGTCTACGATGCCAGTTACTACCTCAGAAAAAACAGTTCCAGAGGTCCGGGATTCGATTCCTGGCTGGAGTACGTGAAGTTTTCTTTAGCCAGGACTACTCCCCACTCTCCCTAGAGTCTGGAAGTATAATTGAGAGTGTAAATGTTGGATTTAATGATTATTAAGAAAACCCAAAGTAAACAAACCCAAAGTTACACAAATAGTAAACGAGTAAACATCAATTGCAGATAAGCAATTGTTTCAAAGGAAAAGCCGCCGACATGACCTTAGATATTAAAGGCGACGTACATAAATGGGGCAAAAAAACGAGTTTCTGGATCAATACACACCACATAGCATTTCATACCCAGTTAGAAACAAGATAATGCAACACTGCAACATTAATCAGAATTTGACCAACTTCTGCTTGATTCTGTACTTATAATAAACAAAAGCCCATGAAAAAGGTTCAACAAAATATTTAGTGAAATTGTTTTGGCTTCTGGAGAGTTCAATTTGGCGTAGCCTAACACTTTCATTTTCATTACAAGGAGAATTTTAAAATAATAAACATTTTTGTAAACGTTTTACATACATTAACCACGTTATATACTCGCAGTACGATGAAGGAAATCCGTGGAAATTATAGCAGGTCCAGTTACTCAAACTGAATCACCAACACAATTCGATTTTATCGTTTAATACAATTTATAAGGATCTTGCAACTTACAACTGTTCTGTTCTATTGTAACCTTGACCCAAATACTGATCACTGTATACAACAAATCTGATGATTGTCTAAAACTGTCTGTAACAATACTGTCTCAAACACTCAACACTCACTGGCTCGACACACTTAAAAACTGACTAAATCTCCTCTGCCCATGCTCTCTCGTTTTTATAGTCCAGGTGAAGAGCCGGCGTATTCTCTGGAAAATACACCTTTTCTCCAAACTTTTTGTAAGCGAGCCGACAGTCGAAGGCTTCTCGAACCATCTAGAATCGCTTTGTTCTGCCGCGCTCATAGTTGTCTTTGTTCTTACCACTCCATTGTAGTCAGACCGCGTGTTTACAAGCAGTGGTGTGAGGAAGCCAACACCTAGTTTCCCTTTGAGCGGCGACTGCCGGTCGGCGTCATAAAATGTTCGTAAGTCTAAAGAGCATAGTTTTACCTTATATTTGCATTATTAAGAGAAAGGAAAACACGGGGAAATCCTTAACTACAACTTAATACAATGTAATAATATTCATGTAATTTAGTTATGTAACTTGTGCACATTCATTCTATTAATTAAAAAGAAATGCTTCTGTAATGGTGCGTAGCATTTAAACAGCTTTTATGGTATGTATATTTGGGCATAGGATCAAGGCTACAAAATGCAGCTCTGAAGGTTAGAAACTTCATTCAGATAAACATATGTAGGTACTATGTCCACAAATAGTTGTGTTTCATAGCAGAATGCCTCCCGCCTTTTCTAAGGAGAAATGTTGCTTCATAAGAGCGAAACACTCCAGCGAATAGAGCACATTGCGAACATAATGCTTAGGCTAGTTACCTTCTAAGGTCAAGCTTTCTCTTGTAAGGGGTTTTGGAGTCCGCTGAAGGCTTGCTTCATAATGCAAAAGAAATTGCTTAGAACCATGGCAGCACGAGCTACAGAACCCCTTATAAGCTGTTTTCAAAAGCACTATGTATTCTGTCTTTAATGGTGCCATACATTTAAAATAGGAATGCTCATCTGAAATCGTATTCATATTTGACTTAGAACAAACCAGTATAAATATACTAGACCAAATGCTTATTTACAGGCGCCTAGCGGGCAATTTATTAGGTTAGGCAAAAATGCAATCGCGAAGATGCCACTATCTAACCAGCGTCACTCACCCGGATGCTCTGTGAACACGTAGCTGTTGCTCCCAGCACAGAGAGAGGAGTTCGCTGACAATATAACGCAGGTAAGGCAAGGGGGAAAAGCGAAGCTTCTAGGGGAGGTAGAGAAAGTCGCGTTGCACTTTATACATTGATTGCCATCTTGCTTTATGTACAATTTTCCGGCGTTCCATGTGTTTGGTCTTATCTTCTAGCAAACAACAGGACTTGCGCAGTGTATGTCTCTGATTTTCACGCATTTCATAAGGTAAATTCGTTAGCATCATTGTTTACCACCTCTGATAAATAAACAAATAAGCTTGATTACAGCTCGCTTGATATTCAGTTTTTGCTGGGTAGCAGGTGTTCGTCGCCCTAGCGTTAGTTACGTTGAAGGGGTCACATTTATTTTTGCAAAAGTGTAATGCGATATTAACTTTGTTGTCATTAGGAGTTCATTCGCTATACATGTCCACAACACCTGCCAGAAAAACGATCAATACATTTTCACGCCAGTTCTGTTGTGTCAATAATTTCTTAGTATTACTCGTAACACAAAACTAAAGATATCTCAACTAGTTTAAGCAGATGATTTGGCAATACTGGCAAATTCAGGAAAAAACTTACAACATAACTTAAATGTATGGAACAAAAAAAAAAAAAAAAAAAAAAAAAAAAAAAAAAAAAAAAAAAAAACTAAAGAAAATAAACATGAAAATTACTTCCAGTAAAACCATATCTATGGTAATAAGCAGAGAACCTAAGGCACACAAAATAAAATTAGGAAAGGAGGTATTCGAACAAATAAACTTTAAATATTCGAGTTCTGCATGTGCATGAAATGTGTGAATCTATGCGGTCTTAAAATCCTCATTAATAGTATAATTTATAAAATTTCCTACTAGCAGAATTTTTCATATTTTGCGCCAATTTTAATGTTGAGTTGCGCATTTTTCCGACACTTACATTTTTGCAGCTAGAAATACTGCATTAAGTGTTACTAACATGGTAAAATAATGTACACAGTGCCATTCCTTTAAATTCCCTATAGATCAGTACTAAATGGCGACTTATTTTAGATTTACAATAAACACTACAAGGATGGGGAATTTTGATATTTATTTTAAAGACAGTACTAAAATTTAATTATTTATAACATTTAAATTTCGCTTTAATTTTAACTGGATAAAACTTTAATGGCCATCGATGTCGCTATCAAAATGATTGAAAATATTGCAATGAAAGAACTCCAATACCATGTGGTGTAATTTTTAATAATAACCACTGCACTTCGTGCTCCAGGGTTTTCTTTCTATAGAGGACCTAAAAATATTCTCTTTAGGACACCCCTAGCGCTAAGTGGGTTAAGTGTAGTAAAACATTAAATCAAATGTACAGATAGTACATAACTGTTATACAAAGTTAATGACGTCATAGTTTTGTGGTAGATATATATGCAACAGGTGGTACCTATATGAAATATTCCAATGATAGGTAATTGAAAGGCATTTGATAGGTATAAGGTGAATGTATAAAGCGTAATGTTGTATTGAAGCGTATTACAAAGAGCCCCCGGAACCCGGGCAATGCACCGCACGTAGGGAAAAGCCCAACCGTGAACGTTAGGGGGGAGGGATAAAGGGAGGGATCCCAAGGCGACCAGATCCGGACGGGCTTAGGCAACGGGGTTTCCAACGTTTTCAGTTGGAACGGATTCGACGGAAGCCGCTAAGTGTAGCGATCCCCTGGTGGGATCTGCATGGAGGCGGATCCTGACTAGGCAGTTGCAACCGAAGCCAGGGTAAAAACCTTTTGAAAGCACGCATCTATATACTAGTGTCCAGCCGCGAACACCCTATCCTGGTGCTACAACCCTCAAACAGATGACACTGAAGGGAACGGTTAGCTGTGTATGTGCAAAAGAAATAAATGCTGATGAAATGAACATACGGAGTATTACAAATTATTGGACGATTTCGTAAGGCTTAAATATCACCAATATGGGGTTTTAAGTTTTATACTGGTCTTAGATGACTCCCACGTGTAATGCGGTAGACGTCCAAGCGCTAATCCCATGCTTCTAAACCCTGTAAAGCATATTTTGCGTGACGTTCCCCATGACTGCGTATCCTGGTAATATTGTAAATGTCCTCGACCGACTCCCACAGCGAGAAATAATATGAGAACCAGGGAACGAGACGGCCACGTGCAGGTGGCTGCGCCCATTGTGCGACCAATCATCGACTTGACAGATGTCGATTTAGGAAGTCCCAGGTTCCGCGTGTCATCATCTCCGCAGAAGTACGACTTCCAAATAGTCCAGCGAACCGCAAGAACTCTGCATATTCGTGCTTTTATCAGCTTACGCAATTCCCGCCAGATGACAAACGAATACGCACAAACTTAAAATTTCTCTCTTTTAAAACCTGGTAACGTAATGTACTTGTGTGCAGTATTGTTGCGTGTACAGTATGACGAAAATATATCCTTATGAAATCATCCGATATTTTGCACTAACCCTGAACTGTTTGTGACACAGGAGAAGTCATAAATAAAGAAACTTTATCTAATTTATTTTAATAAATCTAAATTTAGGTATAGAATATACAACACGGGGGGACAACACGCGTATTGCGATTTAGAAGGGATCAAGTGAACGAACAAATAGAGGTTACAGGTCGCAGAGGCGCGGAAGTCCGTAACAATTCTAGACTCGAAGACCCATTCCCTGCTGGAGCTACCAAGGGAGAGCGATGAAAGACCCGTTGACCAAACAGCCCTCTAATGTCACGTGGAGTATTCTTTCGTTTGAGCAAGCATCCGCGCCATCTGTCCGGCACCGCCATACGCCACGAAATCTGGAAGCAGGCCTAAAATATAATAGGGTAAGGTAAATGATGGAAAAGTAAGTTGGTAGATGAAACATCACAGCATTCGCCTACTGACTAGGGAAAACCAGGAAAAACCCAAGGTTGGTGGGGTGATCGACAGGAATCGAACCTGGGACTTCCCGAATGCGAGTAGATTCGAATAACTGACTCCATATCTGCAGTCACAACACAGCAAAAGAAATCCTAAAGCTTGAAACGGGAACAAGTGACACTACTGAATAATCGCTGGTATTTTCAAGCATAAAGTGCATCATCAGATACCAAATTAAGATAATTATTAATTTCTAGCAGATACTGATGCATTTAATAGTATACTAAAATACTGCAGTATTTTTACTTTCTCTACTGGTAAGTAGGGATAGTATTGTATTCCACCCAAAAATTCGATTTCGAGATTTCACCGGAAATATATGTTTTGAGGCCCCCTGAATAAAAAATTTAAAAAAAAAAAAATAAAAAAGCATTTTTAGAAAAAGGTCCGTGTGTGTGTCTGTGTCAGTCTGTGGACAGCATAACTGAAAAACGAAAAGTCAGTTAAAAACCAAAGTTGGTATTTAAGTTTAATGTCTTTCAAGGATGCGAGACGAAGATTTTGAAGAAAATAGCCCCACCCTAAACTACCCTTTACATGGAAAATTTTTCAAAAATTTTGATTTTCTTAAAAATGGCTCTAACGATTTTGATTAAAATGTCATATGTTTGAGATATTTTTATGACAAATGAAATGTATATATTGAATTTTCTGGCTATAGCCTCTGTAGTCGTATTTACTCTGGACGAATTTTGCACAACTGATAAACCGTTAGAGATAGACCAAATCATACTATACAAAAATGTAGATCTTGCTAAAATACACAATTTATGTCTGAATAAATTTTCTTGTAGGGTGAACCATTTCGGAGATATTCCTTGTTATGTGTGTGAGTTCCGGAAAACTTAGAACTTCGGTGAAATGGATCATCGTTGTTCATTTTTGTATATGTTAAGTGTGTAAAGATAACAGAATCTCAAAACTTTAAAACATTCGCGTAAAGCCTACTGTATTCTAACTTTCCCCTTGCACCTACAAGGAAATAAGCAATAAGATAATTTGTACAAATGTCTATCTTAACTAACACGAAGAAGATATAGGAATAAGAGTTTGTAAGAATGGTTAGTACAAGAGTAGAGAAAGTCATGTGAGCGAAACACATCAGATTTTTTATTTTACACTCACCGATATCAGATTTCCTAGGCTCTGTCAGGGACAACAATGTGCCATCAAGTTTTCCTGATCAAGCTAAGATCTGCGAAGACACTAGTTTCTTTTGTAATAATTTCAGAAATAGTCGAAGTCCCATATAAAACACACTTCAAGTGTTGCGTTTTGTTTTCGCGTGGAGCTTGATGAACACTAGTTGATTGAAAAGTCACTGCACATTCCCCAATGTCAAACAAACACAATTCACAGTAGCACTTTTGGAATCACCTGAAGTATCAGCCTGGTTCATGGTTCAGATCTTATCTGAAGGTGATAATCACTGAACTTAATCCTGCGACTGTGACTATTGTTTTCCGGTATCACAATGAGCCTCTATCCTACTGACGGCCAACTGTTATACTAAACTGACAAAACTTCGCTGAATTGTTGAAAACCGCGCAAACAAAATAAACAAACTAGATCCGCATTTGGAATTATCCGGATTGCCTTTTATAGGGAACTGGATGTAATTTACAGCCTTGTAGGACGTAGCACCTTGCTGAGCAGATGATAAAACTAGTTAACATGAAATCTTAGTTTAAGATGCAAACAGTTAATTTGAAATTCAGACTATATCTTACACCGAACCAAAACAGTCGCCACAGCCCACGTGACAGTTGCCAATGTTTTGGAAAACAAATTATGCCATTGCTTTGTTTATTCCTTTTCAAGTTTCTAATACATTATCCCAAAAAGGTTTAAAAAGTCAAAAGGTACCTACACAATAAATATACTTTTTTCTCATCTCTAAAGATGTTTATTTTTTATTTCTGTGCCTCCCAACTAGAGGGGAGGAAGTATTACAGCTTATGAACACACTTATGAACAAATTATTCAAGGTTATCTTTAATATAAGTGCTGAGGCTTTCACGGCCGGCATTATCAACTATGTTAAGTAGATTTTCCGGGCTTGTGGGCCGTGGTCGAGTTGGATTACCTTCCTCCGACGTTTCGCTGAAAACTGCGTCCAGCATCTTCAGGGTCAACCTCTGTTATTTTGGTCTAAATTAGCGGCTGCACATAAACTAAAGTTCACTGCAAACTTTCATATTCATCTTTGTTTGTTATTAGTGTCCTTGGTAACATACATTTTCACGATCGCCGTTCTCATGAATACCAACATGAGATTATCGATCTCAAATTATATTTTCAAATGCCGGCAAATGTAATATAATTTGAGATCGATAATCTCATGTTGGTATTCATGAGAACGGCGATCGTGAAAATGTATGTTACCAAGGACACTAATAACAAACAAAGATGAATATGAAAGTTTGCAGTGAACTTTAGTTTATGTGCAGCCGCTAATTTAGACCAAAATAACAGAGGTTGACCCTGAAGATGCTGGACGCAGTTTTCAGCGAAACGTCGGAGGAAGGTAATCCAACTCGACCACGGCCCACAAGCCCGGAAAATCTACTTAACATAGTTGATAAGGTTATCTTTATTTTTATGTTTAGTGCAGTAGATATTTAATCATTTTAGGAGGGAATAAACATGTTTATTGTTATTTTCTGTGCCACTCAGCTATAGAAGAGGATGCAAGGCATTTCATAAACAGTTTTGAAGCCTTAATAAACAAATTA
This sequence comes from Tenodera sinensis, assembly GCA_030765045.1. NCBI lineage: Eukaryota > Metazoa > Arthropoda > Insecta > Mantodea > Mantidae > Tenodera > Tenodera sinensis. The sequence goes on along the minus strand of CM060966.1, from coordinate 157,897,993 downwards.
TAGAAGCGTTTTCTTGATATCTTTAAAACTTTCACAGTATTATGACTAAAAATTTTAAAAGCTAAAACTATATTACAGATGCTTGTTGACTTTAGAAGGGGATAACGATGTTCATTTTTTACTTGTAACTCATCTTGGGTAACCATTTTATAAATACGTGTGCAAATCTATTTTTCAAGATCCTTGACTTCCTTAAGTACACAAAAATAAACGCACCTTTTCGTAGGAGCACACACATATTGACGAAAAAATTCTTTTCAGGGAAATACGATCGTTACATAGTCGTAGTGTTCAGAATTGCATTGCTTCAGTGTTTAATTAAGAACTTTAAAACACAGTGTGCATTCTTTCTGAAAAGATATTAAAAATGAATTTCTGACTTAATTAACTTATTTTGAAAGTTGCGCTGCTCCGGCTTGAAGCGATGTAATCGGATACAATTTAACTAAGCCGGATTACTGTTTAAGAAAATCCCCTCACTCTAACTTCCTTTACACGGGAAAATGGTTTTACCCATTTAAATTAAACCACACTACTTTTAGATTTTAACGTTACAAGTTAAATGTATATCTGGAATTTTCTCTAGCTAGTTCTACCCTTATTGAATTCATTTTGCATAACTGGAAAGTCATAAAACATAAGATAAACATTTGTTATCCACTCAAAAATTGTATATAGATATCTCAGCGGAAATACACGTTTTAAGACTCCCTGAATCCATAAAAAGAATTTTTGGAAAAAGATATGTGTGTTCAAAAATGAAAAGTAGGTTAAATACCAAACTTGGTATTTTAGTTCAGCATCTCTAAGGAGGTGACACGAAGATAAGAAAACCTCCCAAATTATCTTTTAAATGAAAAATGTTTTAAATGGTTTCACTTTCTCAAATACGCTCTAATGATTTTGAATAAATTACCATAATTGAAAATATTTTCATGACAACTGGATTGTGTGTATATCTTGAACTTTCTGCGAAAAACCTCTGAAGTTGTTTTCATTCTGAATGACTTTTGCACAATTGGTAACCCATAAGAGATAGACAAAAACTTTATTGCGTAAAAAATTTAAGCACACAACTTATCTTAAATAAATTTGTCAGGTTAATAACTTCTGAGGTATTCCTTCTTACTGGTTTGAATTTTCAAATATTTGCATTTTCCTCATGTGAATTTATTCTTCTCTCGCTGTGTCTCATGCAAAGAGAAGAAAATTTCAAAGCCTTCAGCGACCATTCTTAAAAAGATATGACTATCGCTTTAAATGATACTTCCATTGTAAGTAGACGAAAACATACAACATTAAAACCATTTTTACAAATTTTTAATTCGTTAGCATGAACTAGAAAACAAATAAACGATTGCGAGAATACTTTATATAGGAATGAGTAGAGAAAGTCATGAGAGAGCGACACATCAGATTTTATCTCATCGCAAGAGTTCGTTGCTATGGCTAAACATCTGAATGTTGTTTGCTTAACTAAGAACTTATTCCTTAATTTGAAATTAGTTTTAGGTAAAACATATCGCGTATTATACAATGTGGACAGAAGGTTAACTTTTTGTGTGACTGTATTAATAGTATACACAGGCTACAGTCATAGGGTATACTCGTGCATAGTAACATTGAACACGAGATTGGTAACGTAGCATTTGCACTCCGAGGCAAAAGCTTGGTATTCTGTGGAGACAAAGCTGTTTTAGTGAAGTACAATTTTAAGAACTTCAGTTGGTGGAATTTTTTGACTATACTTCAAACAAGCTAGATGTTTTGCGCAAGATTACTTAGCGAAGTATAATTGATAGTTCATGATCACATTTAACACTGTTTAAAGATTTTAAGGAAATGTAAATGTGTACGCGTTTGGGTATATATATAAACAGCGTTTAAATTATAAATTTACATTATTTTCGTATTGACCAACAATGTCCTACATTTTTTTACGATTGTGTATTAGACTTCTATAAAATAATCTGGTAACCCATTATGGATATATGTGAATTTGTCATTGTTAAAGAAGGTTTGTGTCTGTGTGTCTAACTGGATAAGGAGAGGAGTGGATGTCTACAAGCTGGTTTTCCTTTCCATTTCCTTTAATATTAAAGGGGTAAGCATCTATGCAAATGTTGAATTTTTACCCGTTTATACACACGGTTTATGCTTTCAAGTTTGTCAAATCCTCCTCATTTAATCTTCAACACTGCGGATTATTTTTCTTTCTGTCACTTCAAAGGTAAATATGTTATACATTTCCCGGCTGTCGGTTAATCATCTCTCCCTGGTACCTTCTGCATTCAAGAGTTTCCCCTTCTACTTGGCTTCTCCAAGTACCCTTACACAGGCAGCATCCTCTCTCCAAGCCTAAGGGTTGCAATCATGTCCTTTTTATTCGTGGCACCTGCTTGTGTTGCTCAGTGTGACCCGTTCATACACACCTTGACTCACACTTGGCGTATACATATAGGGTCATGTTCTAGCGTATTGCTTGACATTCGCCACTATTTTTATTCAGAATGCAATTATCAGCATCAATTTTAAACTCTTTCACAGCAGGCGTTTTCGTCTGCAAATTTACTTACAAACGTTTTCTCCACTGTTATGATTCACTTTCTCTACACGCAAGTCTAAGAGGAAGAGGTAAATTATACTCGCAGATTATTTTTACTTTTTCTACTGGTAAGTAGGGGAAGTATTGTATTCCACCCTAAAATTCGATGTCGAGATTTCACCGCAAATATATGTTTTGAGACCCCCTGAATCCAAACAAAAGCATTTTTAGAAAAGGGTCCGTGTGTGTGTGTGTGTGTGTGTGTGTGTGTGTGTGTGTGTGTGTGTGTGTGTGTGTGTGTGTGTGTGTGTGTGTGTGTGTGTGTGTGTGTGTGTGTGTGCAGTATAACTCAAAAACGAAAAGTCGATTAAAAGCCAAAGCTGGTATTTAAGTTTAATGTCTTTCAAGGATGCGACACGAAGATTTTGAAGAAAATTGCTCCGCCCTAAGCTACCCTTCACAAAGAAAATGTTTCGAAAATTTTTCGAAAATGTTTATTTTCTTGAAAATGGCTCTAACAGTTTTGATTAAAATGTCATGTTTGAGATATTTTTGACAAATTAAATGTAAATCTTGAATTTTCCAGCTATAGCCCATGTGGTCCTATTTACTCTGATGACTAACAGTTTTGATTAAAATGTCATATGTTTGAGAACACGTCGTTTTAATCCTGACTGTAAATAATTAACATTATTATCGTCAGCGTTGTTTCAGCATTATTAAATATTTTAGAAGTACGACAATTGGCATAAATCTATAATTGTAAGTGGCTGCCAGAATGGATTTACATTTAAAAACTGGTAACTCTATGCTACAATACCCAAAATAAACCAAAATAAACAGATGAACTTCACTGAACATTCTTCCGATACTAAACTGTAAGCACAACACAATATTCTGCTTACTGACATGGTGATGCCAAAAATAACGCATGATGTGCCAAATAACCACACATTTTTTAAAATTAAATTATGCTAAACATCGTTAAAAATAATCTCCTTTGGGCAAAGTGGCTGTTTCGTGTTCATGATGATAACTGTTGACTCTCCTTTGAAGTTTAACTCTCGGAAGCCCTTGAGTAGCAACTAAATTCAGTCATTTAAAGCTGTAAACCGCCGATCCTAAGGGACAATTTTCTGTTTTAAAAAAGGTTATAATTACATGACTTTAAGCCTGGAATGAAGCTAAATTTTCCAGTTCTAACAGATAAAACGCTCCACCGATTTATGAATTTATAGTCCTGGATTATCCTGAAGAAATAGGGAGTTCATATTTCACTGATGATTTGGACACACACACACTCACGGGCTGTCGCCTCACAAGTCATCCGTATCTCCCATTGCAGAATTTTGTCGTCTAATACATCTATAGCAAATTCCGGAGAACTTAGATGATCTGGGTATTCCGAGGGTTTGGCTGTCCTCTGTTGTAATAGCTATTTCAGGGAAACATTTACATCATCAGAAAATGGTACCGAGCTCTATGCATATCGAAAGAACTCGAACTTCGTTTGTGTCAATTTAAAACAGATCACACTATCGATTTTATCGCCTATTTCTGCACCTTGTAGTGCAGGTTTCACAATCGAGTTAAACCTAGGCAGACGCGTGACTTGCATAATTAACGCAATGTATAAAACCACCACGTATCTCCAGGAACGCATTACTTCTGGAATCACCTCATAGTTAGGTCACTTAATTTAGGACTGGCCGCGCTGGGAATGGAAGTTTCCTAGTGCATCTACGTGAGCTCTATTACTCTTCTGTTATCGCTAACAGGTTACAAAATGTGATTATTAATTGCTCTTTCACACACACCTTATGTAGTCTAAGGTTGGAAACGATAAGTCAGACTTAAAAATCCCGGTCTTAACACTGAGCTTTTCAGTTTGATTCTACCTTTCCAACCTACACACATACAGGTCGCGCGTTAGTTGTTCATAAATGGCATTTTTAAATGAGAGGTTAGATGCGAGTCACTCAGAAGAATTACAGGACTATGCAAGATTACACTTACAAGGGGTAAAGAGGTACTTCACCACAAATATATACTAGATCATTCTACAGTAAATTCATAAAGAGCACTTGGGGAGGTAAATGAAATAAATTACAGCGTCACTAGAAGTTTAAAATACCAGCGCATATCAGGTATGCCAGCTAAATTCGTTAATAAAACATGAATGGATAAGTTCTTTGTGAAATACCACGGGGAGTGATATCAGTTTGCTGATCATAGTGTTTGCACTTAGTCATATTTGATAAGGCGGTCTTATCTCCATTGTAAATATAAAAACAATGGGTGGTATAAATAAAAACTAGCTAGTGCTTGTGAGCTGAAGCTGGTAAGCAAGTTGAGAATAAGCAAAAGGTCGTGATTTGGTATAAATAAAAACTTCCCCTCTTCCGCCAGCTCTTGCTTTCAACACAAAGCTCTAGCTCTGTGACCTTCACTACGTGACGTAAACAAACACACCTTTTTCATGTCTGAAGGGGATTTAAATATTTGCTGCATTTAAATATCCATATACTTATTCATGTTAAACCTGATAGAGATACTGATTTTAAAGAACGAAAATGTAAGTAAAGATTTGGCAAATTAAATAGAAATTAAGATTCGCCTGGCATTCCACCGCTAACGTTCATACACTTTCTAAATTCCATCAGTGATTTCTTAATTTTATAGTATGTATCAACTGATATATGGAAGTAGATAATTTGTACTCGTGTGTTTGCACCGTTATACTGATATCCTTTACATCTATACATATAAACTATCAATAACTAATACCAAGAGTGAATCTGTGGGGACTAATTCCAAGATTATATGACTTTATCATAAATTAAAGCTATACCGGATGAAGAAGTTTCATTTCGTGGAGATTTAAATTTAGGGTTGGTTTTATATGAAAGTCTTCAGAGATAACACGGTTTTGATTTGCACAATATTCTACTCTATGTATCGCTTTGATTACATTATCGTCGGTAATGAGAGCAGAGCACTATTACCTCATTCACATTATGTTTAGCGTTATCGTACGCAGGCAAGATAACAACACCTTAGGATATATACAGATTGTTAAAAGGTCCCCTTCGTGTTTCATTTCCCTCTGGAAGCAAATGCTGCGGAAGCAAGTCTACGTTTTCTCTTTAAATGTCACCGTAATTGTTTATATCTGCATCCAAGTCCCTACATATTGTGTAATTTTTTAGTTCAACCACTAAACGTATAGAAGAGGAATTATTGCATTCCGCCCAATAATTCGACATCGAAATTAAAGCAGAAATACAGCTTCTGAGCCTCTCTGATTAGAGAGAGAGAGAGAGAGAGAGAGAGAGAGAGAGAGAGAGAGAGAGAGAGAGAGAAGCCTAGGTGTGCATGCTTGTATGTGTGTAAGTGTGAACATCAAAACTCCAGCAATCACTTTTAAAAAACAATTTCGTATTGAAGTTCAGTAACCTCCAAGAGTGAAACTTTATAAAAAACCTTCCATCCATAACTAACTTTTACATGGATAAACATTCCTAATTATTAATTTTCTCAAAATGGCCACTGTACTCGTATTGTGGTTAAAATGACATATATTAAGATATTTACATGGCAATTGAAATGTAGGTATACCTTTAATTTCGGGGGAATAGCCTGTGAAGTCCTTTTCATTCTTAATCACATTTGTATAACTGATAAACTGTAGGAGATAGACGAAGTCTTACTACACAAAACATGTGTATCTAATTAAAGCACACATTTTACGTCAATTTTTTTTTTTTTTTTTTTTTTTGGGGGGGGGCAGGGATAAATGAAACAGTAATTGGGATTGATCCGAACTTCCAACACATGGCAATTATCCTTTTATAAATTTAAACCCAGATTCCCATAATTTGATGCCTTGCGTCTATTACAAGTGATATACTGAAAGATTACTTTTACTAGTGTTCTGTTGATCTGCTCTAGAACTGGGCAATTACAATTCATGGAACATCAAAATAGGCAATTCTAAGATTTTAAAAATATTATCTGAATTAAAGCTATACCTACTTTGTGAAAGAGTTTCATATAGGCTTATTTTATAGATATAATTCGACCTTGATTTGTACGAGCATTATGCTCTTCATACGTGCTGCATGTTTGTGTAAGCACGTTCGTATATGTTTTGATTCCATTATCAGGTTTCCGGTGATGAAAGTGGATCACTATGACATCACTCGCATTCTAACCAGGCTTGATCACAACACCTCAGAAAAATGTCCTTGTATCATTGGAGCTGATATAGCAGCAAATATCTCCAAGAGTAAAGTTTATTATATTTTACAACACGTATGTATTTCAGTCACCATGGTTGAAGAAAGCAGTGTATTTATGAGGCGCTTTGTTCATCTATTAAAGGAAAATCAAGACATTCTATTAAAAGCACAGTTGTCAGAAAGTAAGTGCAAACGTTTAGCAGTAGCTACAGTAAAGCAACAATTGGAGGAAGAGTTTAAAACATCCATCAGCGAGATGCAAATACTAAAAAAAAAGCAACTTAAAAACAAGAATGAAGTCCAAAAGTGATTTGAAACTAATTGGCAATAAGCTAATTGTTTTAAAACAGTGGTAGCAGGAAATCCTGGCCATGGTACTAACTGATCGAGTAAGCTGAGGTACCTACATAGCTACCTCAGAAAAATCCAGCAAAAGCTCCGTCGGAGCGAGGAAAGCAGGTTTTTATTTATACCATTTCGCGAGCAATAGCTCCGCGGCCAAGGTCGGGAAGCTTCAGCTTGCAAGGAGACGGAGCAGAAGGTTTTTATTTATACAAAACCAACCTCTTGCTCCGAATTAGTGAGAAAAAGCTATTGCTTGCTTTTATTTATACCACCCAATGTACTAACGCTCCTTACGTTATTTGTCAAGTGAGATATCTACCTAGTATCTCATGAAAGGGTTCTTGGAAGAGCTGACGAAAAAGAGCGGATAAGTAGACGTTATTAAAGATTATAAAGCTGCAGCTTTAAGCGAATATTTAAAAGAACCCACAACCGTATTTTCATAAGGATGCTTTTTCTTTTGTTATTCTTCTAAAATGTGACATCCACAAAAGACAATGATATCCGATGACCATATACAATCCTCTTGCAATTAAAATTATGTTTTACCTTTCCGAATACTGAAAATTAAGACATACGGACTGAAGTGCATCGGTAAAAAATATGACATCTGTATCCAAATGCAACTGTTTGTAAGTTAGCCGGCAAAAACAGCACAAAACAAAAACTTTGTTGATCTTTTACTTTTTCGTTCTTTCTCGTAAACTTAATGTGTGACTTTGTCTGCATTTGTGTAATAATTCGAGGCCACAATCCTCCAAAACAGCAAGGGTGGAGTTGAAATACTGATGCTGTAGGCACTGTCTGACCACCAGAAGAAGGCGAGCTGGAGGAATGTCCTACATTAATATTTTACACCGTCATCACATTTGTGCACGTTAGTATCTCGTAATACACAGTGTTGTCAGATAAATGCGTAATGTCTATAATGGGTCATTCACATATTCACATTTCATAGTAAAGAACCTGATCAGATTAACAGTTCAAGCCCCCTCTCAAACCCCAGATCTCGCTCGCCTTCTTCTGGTGGTGAGAGTAGTTAGTTACACAATAGTTTGCTTTTCTCTAGCCACCTCAGTCGTTAGACAGTCTTTTTGAAGTGACACCTAACAATTAGTCGAATCTTTAATCTTTCATGAAATTATTTGATAAAGTGCAGTCACTCCAAACTTTCACTATCCAATTTTTACTCTCTCTGGCACTTATACGAAGTACTGCATTCCACCAACAATTCGATATCAATCAAAGTTTTGCTGTGGATTTGTGTTTGGAGACCCCTGAATCCAGTGTGTGTGTATGTTGTGTGTGTGTGTGTGTGTGTGTGTGTGTGTGTGTGTGTGTGTGTGTGTGTGTGTGTGTTTGTGTGACAGAGAGAACGAACAGCATAGGTCAGAAATAAAACTCTAAACGAAAACCACCAAACTGATATTTAAAGGATGCAACAGAATACTGAGACTAATTGAAACCTACAGATACAAGGGTGTCATAGCAAATTCATAGGTACATTCTACAGCTAGGTATATTGTAAGTATAAAATCGAGTCGTTTGAAATATTCTGCGCTACGAATACATGTACTCAAAGCAATGTATTAAATAATTACTCTTTTTCAACACCTTTAACATTCATACTTACTCACTAACAATCGTAATTTAAGATTTTATCATTCCCTAAGCAATTAAATTTAATTCAAGGGTCCTTAGTGGATTATGTCACTCTCACAACGCCTAGCATTGTTAAAAGGATGATATTCTACCCTTCCTGTTTATTATCTCTCGTTAACTTACAATGCTAGCCTTCATGCTGACCGACGCGCACTTCTTAAGGTCAAGGAAGTCTCCAGAATTTGTAGTGACATCATCATTATCCAGCGAAACCAGTTCCTATTCCCTATCAGCTCTGGGCATTAGCCATGACTTCCACAATGTGTTTAACAACCAGCATAAAATGTTTTTTATTCAATTCTTCCCGTCCTAAGTAATCCCGACGCCCTTAACAAGCATTTCCATCTTTGGGAAATGGTTTATAGTATACATCTGACCTTCATGCCGTAAGAGTTTCTTTATATCAAACAAGTTCTTCCTTATACATTTTTAATATAAGTTACGTTCCTATTCAAACATTGCGTCAGCGGTGGCTAGGTCAGATGTTCTGCAAGAGTGGGCATATATCATATTTAACGTTTTCCTATCTGACAATGCATTTACTACCACTTACGGCAAACCGTGCGGGATGATTCAGGCGGTAACGTTTGTGGCCCGCATTCGAGAGGTCCCGAGTTCGATCTCCGGAGGTTTCCCTGGGTCGCCAGGCAAATTCTGGAGAGGATTTCCATATCCTGCGAATTTCCTGTCACTTCATTTGGTTATATTAACCATTTAGTTTCACCTTTCATTCCGTTAGGTTTCTTCCAGGGTTGGAAGCTTCGGCCAGTTTCGCTGCAGGAGCACACCAGGGGAACAAATGCGCTTTGGAAATCTCTTCCACCGAATTGGAAGGTGAGCCCACTAGTTTCCAGGGCCCCCATGGGATGGTACACGCCCGAGAGGGAGAGGGGCGCCGGTTTCTCAATCCCGTGCCCCTCTTGGGAGAACAAACCCTAAGGGTTGGGAGAGGAACCGGACTGAGCCAGTCTCCGCCGGGGTACTTCTAACTGGGACCCTGCCCTCCGCTGTGTCGTGCAACGTTCCGACCGCCCTTCAGATCCATTCGCTTCATCCATCCTCCCGGGGATGCCTCGTCAGGAGCATAAGCACAAAACATCGCCTTTCGGTCGAGGTGCTAAGCCCCCCTCTGGAAGTTGTCATCAAGTCGAGATAGGGAAGTATTACACCCCATTCAAAAATTTCATATAGTGCTTTCACGGGAAATACATTCTGATCCCAGGGTCCCTGTGAACTCCGTAGGGAAACATATAGGGTGAACATTTTCATAGAATCTTCTTTACTTCAAATAATCTTTGACAAGCAAACATTTTCATTAGTTATTATTCTCTCAAAAATGGCCCTTACGATTTTAACGGCAACGTCTGAAGATTGAGATATTGACAAGATGAAGAATAGGAAATTTTGAATTTTCTACTTATGGCCTGTGAAGCCCTCTTCATTCACAACAAATTTTTACAGAACGTCCCACCCTCCAATACTGCACCTCACCAATGACGCCTGTAGTGGGCAGAGGTGGGGGACGCAGCGGCTGAGAGGTAGGCCTTGGCCCCGTGTGGGCTGTCGCGCCGGGGTTTAGTTTAGTTTATAGAGTTTAAACAAATGTATTTGGTTAAAAAGGCTTGTGGTGTACATGAGTATTATATAATCATATTTTGTTAGTATGTCCGGAAACTGTTTACGCGCTAGGGCCTCCGAAGCGGGACGGGATATGACAGGTAAACAAACCGTATATTCAATGACAAGCAGCAGACGTATTTGTTACTTTTTTAAAGAGTGTTAAGCATGGCACTGCAGCAGCTGTTACGCCATACACAGCCATACCTACAGCCAACGGTAGTGTTTACGGTGTTGTTCTGTTTAGTAGTTTCATACTTCACAATTCTCAGTTATGTCAACTGGGAAGAAACAATGCCGGCCCTGTATACAAAAGCAGAATACACCGAAATGCTATCTCATCTACGGAGAAGCCAAAAGAAACGCATAAGAGGCTTGCGGTCTATAAAGACAAAACGTTACCCCAACAGGCATCACTCAGCCCAAACCATGTTTCCAAGTTACATAACCAAGTGATGCAAGTATTCAAATGCCCAAGTTGGCGGCAGACATTGGAACCTTATGCTCATTTTAACTGACTGAAATAGTTTTTACTGGTTTAAAATATTAAATACTTCTCTGAAATGAAATACTTTCCATAATTCACAAAAATTAATGTTTACAAATAAAATTCTTCTCTTAAAATAACTAAAAATAAGAAATACTAGATGAATAATTTCTTAATATGTATATACCAAACTCAAATTGAAAACTTGGGAGCGATACATAAATTGCAGGGTCCACAGAGCATTTTATATTAACCTATAAAAAGTATTTAATAAATAAAAAATAACTTGACAACCGTTTGACATAGCTCCTTAAAATATCATGTGCGCTGCGTGTTTTATGTCCCGAGTATGTGGTAAAGAAGTCCAAGAAAGTTCCGCCAATTGTACTTAAATGAAAAAAGCTTACACGAGCATAAGCAACAAAACCATGATCAAATAAACAACCTTGAAGAAAATGACCTTTTGGTTTAAGTATAAATGCTAACCGGCGTAACTTGTAATGTTGCAAGATGTTTTTTTTTTTTTTTTTTTTTTTTTTTTTTTTTTTTTTTCAAATTAATCACATTCTAATAACTGTAAACGTACTGCAAACACAATGTATGTTGGGACTGCTTCTTGAACGCTGTACTATCACCTCACTCTTCTCAAGGTTGTTATGGTAATCTCAACTGTCTCTCCCAGTCTTCCAGACACTAATATCTGAGTCCATGACATCAAAAGGAAAATACGAATATAAAATCTTGTTGCAAAGACTAGTATTATAAGGGAAAGGGAAATTAAATCCTGGTAAATGAGAAACCACCCCAGTATTCGTCTACCAAGCAGAGAAACCACGAAAAGCCCAAGGTTAGAAAGGATGGCCGACGGAAATCGAACCCAGGACCTCACAAATGGGAACCTCACACGTTACCACGGAACCATCTCGCTCGGCTTCTGTTTACTTTCTCTACCAAATTTTTCAACAAAATGTTTCACCCTAAACTACTCTTTACTTGAAAAATATTACTTATTTTTTATTTTCTCATAAATGGCTAGGATTTTTATTAAAGTACCATGTGCTTAAAATATACACACAACTAATAATATGTATATCTTGAACTTTCCGCTAATTATTGTGAAGTACTCTTTATTCTGAATGAATTGCCATGTTTGAACTGTTCTCTCCTTTCATTTATTTCTTGCATTGTCATGGAAAGAATTTCTAAGCCACCAGTGACCCGCTTTTTAAACATTTGACTATCGCTTAAGCCTCCTGCATCCCTTTGTACCAACGAGCAGTGTTAATGGAAAAAAAAATTATCCGAACACGTTTGTCTGGATCAACATATTGTAGATAGAAAAATAAGTTTTTGTAAGAATAGTTTCTAGAAAATATAAAAGTAAATGATAGTGGCTAGAAAAATCATGTGAATGTTAAACGCATCCTTTGCCACTGCTACACTGAGATTTGGCGCACACGCACGCGCACACGAGAGAGATACTATACAGACATTTTTCTAAAAATATCGTTTTTATTCAGGTAGTCTCAAAACATGTATTTCCGGTGAAATCTCGATATCGAATTTATAATTGGAATACAAATGTTGCTATACGTAGCAGACAAAGTAAGACTATTTTGATTATTTAACCGCCTTCGAGTAGTTTTTCGTGCTCTATTTCAAAGAAGTAAAACTAATTAAAATTTGAAAACAGCATCAACAAAGAACGTTGCGCCTTTGACAATATCCAATAAAATTACAAACGTTTACTCTCATGCTCTGACTTCAATTTTTACACCAATACTCTCTCTTCTTTACATCAAACACAAGTTATTAGCATGCGTTTATTAAAAACGAGAGAAAAACAATTCTGCGCTCATGTCCATTATAAAAGGAAGGAGATTAAAGCAGATAAAGGGCTGAGAATAAAAGAAGCTTCGCTTATAATTGCCTAATGAAGGCCTCATAACAATGGGGCGGAGGCATCAATGAGTTCAATTAATAAAAGAGTGCGCCCCGCATCATGCTTATATATAGAGTAAATTGATTGGGTTACAGTAATTTCCATTGGGTTTGTCCAAGGTTATGCTACAATGAACCTGTATGTAGAGACACCTCAGGCAAGAACCAGGAAATTGCCATTTATTGCACAATGATACTCTATCAACAGGAGATATTAGTGTTGTGTATTATTTACACACAAAGGAAAATATAAATACAAAAATTTGATGCGTTGCACTCACATGACTTTCTCTACTCTTGTACTAACTATTCTCACAACTCTATATAAACATTTGCAAAAAATTATCTTACTGCTTTTTTATAGATGCAAGGGGAATATGGCTCAGTGATAGTCAAAACATTTGAAATTCCGTTCTCTTTCCTCGGCCAAACAGATAAACTGAAAAATAACCATACATTTGAGAAAAGTATAAGTACCGCAAAACTCACACAAATAACAAGGAATATCTCCGAAATGGTTCACTCCACAAAAAAAAAAAAAAAAATGTATTTGGACATAACTTGTGTGTTTTAACGAGATGTACATGTCTTGTATAGTAAGATTGGCTTCGACTCTTACGTTTACCAGTTGTGCAAAAGTGTCAAACACATGACATTTTAATCAAAATCGTTAGCCATTTTTGAGAAAATCTAACTTTTCGAATAATTTTCCACATAAAGGATAGGTTCGGTTGAGGATTTTTGTTTTTCGTTTCCCATCCTTGAATATCAACTTTGGTTTTTCATCGACTTTTCGCTTTGAGTTACCCTGTTCATGTTTTTTGGATTCGGGAGGCCTCAAAACGTATTTCCGGTGAAACAGCTTTATCGAATTTTTATGGATGGATTGCAAAATTTCTCCCAGGTGCTTTAAGTAGGTGCTACAAAAAGAAAAATGACTGAACGAATTTGAAGTAAAGAGTGTGAAAAATGGAGCGTGTGAAATGCACAAAGTAAGCAGTGCAACCGTCTTAGAAAGAGTAGCTGAAGAAAGAACATTGAATTTGACAAGGAAGAGTAAAAGAAATTGGCTGGGACATTGGGTGATAAGTAGAGCTCAGCATTTGTCTTATTTTGTTCTTTTGCTTGGAATCGTAGGCTTTGTGTTTCATTCTTACTGGACTAAAATTTTTTATAGTGTGTTTTTTTAATATTTTTATAAAGACCCCTTTTTGTAACATTTTATAACGGTGTTCTTCCTACAGTAATTATGTAATTTCCTTTAGGCGGATATTTACTAATACTCATTGCAGCTAATAAATTATTTTACTATTTGTTTATTCAATTAATGCCCCGCACTCTTAGCCAATGAGCCATTATTGACAACATGATTGAGGAAGTTTGTAGTGTTGGCATTTCTTTCCTAACATCGACAGTGCATTGTTTCATGTTATAATAAAATAAGGTTTAAGGTTAATGGCCAAGTACAACATGCTACAGGTTTACAACTGGGATTAATCCATCGTTTTGTATTGTTTTCTACTTCCCATGGAGGCGAAAACGCAGTACTGAGCTAAAACGACATTTATTTCATTGCAAAAGCAACTATCGCCTATTTAACAATTACACAGCGGATCAATAATAATTACAGCGTGGAATTGTAAAACGTATTATAGACATAGAGTACTTAAAACTGACTATTCTACTCATACGTGACTTCGTTAAAATCAGTCATGTGCATAACAATTTTAAATTTCAACCAATGACAGCCTTCATTCGCGAAAAAATGTATCAAATATTATCACCTCTGAATTTTAATTATCACTTCTTTTGCTTTTCTTATGTTGTGATCAGGTTAGAAAATCTAGCGCCACTGTCCTACAGGTACCTAACAGATTACATAATTTGACGCAATAGAGCCGCCAGGTTTAAATGTGAAAAATGGCTGACACTCACTTCGGCGAAGCATCTAATGCTGAAATAGTTTGGAATCGCTTTGATTAATTTTGTATTTATACTCCAACTTCTGGCATTGCCAACATCTTAAGATTGGAACATCAATATGAGAAAAAGGATATTAATTACAATACAGCATTTAAATAACATTCCTTAGGCTATATCATTCTTTAGTTCGTGAAACAGTCTTAATAAATGCTACTCGTGGTAGTCAAATTCTGCAAACAAATTGACAATCACTCATGGCATTGCTTATAATAATAGGATTTGCCATGAAAATATAGATAGTAACCGAGGAGAGTAAATTTAAATAATGTTCACAAATTTGGAATAGGAGTCTGCAGTGAAACTAAGACCTATTCTTCAACCGTGGTCACAGCAAGCAAAGACACCATTTATTCTACCTCCGTCTGGAGAATCACTTCCCTCAAATCCTTCGCCTAAGATATATCTCCCACATGCTTTGTTCCAACCTTTTATATCAAACAGCTCAGGCGACATTAGAAGGAATTTATGCACCCCAATATTTTCAACAACCCCTGGTGCGGACGTGGCCCTATAAGGTACTTTTTCTTCAGCAAAATAAATCTTGTGCAAGGCACACTTTCTGATGTGAAAAAAGAAGAAAAACAACCAACCGGAAGGAAAGCAGAACAAAATCGATTTCCTGAGGGAATTTCACGGTTGGGTTTTGTTTGGTGGGGAATTACATAGTTGTGCTGTTTCTTCACGCTCATCCTGCGGAACAATAGAACTCCATCATCGAGTGATTATACAACTTCTGAGAAAAAGAAGTCGTTGGAAGACAATTTCACAAGTAAAGCCAAATAAAATGTAGATATAATACAACTTTTCAGTATCAAATAACAGCCAACTGAATGAGAACCTTTGATTAACGCAACATCGCAGCCCTCCTTAGCTTTACAGTTTCGAAAATCTCTTTAAGGAAACACATTTGAGTATTAAGGGATTTTATTTAAGTGCAAAGTGCACCTGTGTCCCCTTACCCCGCTTTGACCCCGTGGTCAAGATGGGAAAGCGCCCAGGGGATTCAAACACCCTTCGGTCGAGGAGCTACATCCCCCTCCGCAAGTTGCCATCGTATCATTAGCAGGCACAAAGGGCGCCAACAGCCTACTTGCAGGCTTCAAAAGAGGCCACTTTTTTCATCGTCATCATGCAAAAGAATTTCTAAGCATAACAGCAATCACGAAGGGAATTTGGGTTGAACTGTTACTGAACTTGACGCAGAGACGACATGTTGCAACCCAGCCCGCCCTTCGTAGAGTTGGCTCGCGTTTGCAAACAGCACTTAGCTACTCTCCAGACCGTATTTTACCTGCGTTAGTGACCCTTGGCTGCTGCTGAGTGTAGCTAATTTGCAGCCATCCTATGCCTCATAATTACCATCATCATCATCATCATCATCATCATCATCATCATCATCATCATCATCATCATTATCCTTGTTCTACACTCAGATACGCGATTTCAACTTTATAAGCACAAGGAAGCAGTAAAGAAAAACTGAACTTAAGCCATTGAATATTCATTCTATCTAAATGTGACACACACACACGCGCGCGCGCGCACTCTCTCTCTCTCTCATTCACACTCCCATTCGTACTTGCGGACTCTAGAATGAATGGGGAATAGTCCTTCTGAAGAAAAATGTTCACCCTCCAGCCGGGAATTGAACCCGGGATCTGTGGATTTGAATGTTAGCGTCTAGACCACCAGGCCATAGGTACACTTCTTGCTTCTGTGATTTCTTGGCAATTAGCGATTTATTTGATGGTGGGATGAAAATGCTTCGGCCACTGTTCTAGGTTACATGTATGAAATTTAGTGTATGCGTTTCCCTGTTGGCTCGTCAATAAAAAAGCTTATTTAACTCCTTATGAGCATTTTCGAGTGTTTCCCACCTACACACTTACATACACTTAAGGTATTCTATTTTTACTTTCTCTACTGGTAAGTAGGGGAAGTATTGTATTCCACCCAAAAATTCGATGTCGAGATTTCACTGGAAATACATGTTTTGAGGCCCCCTGAATCCAAAAAACGCATTTTTAGAAAAACGTCTGTGTGTGTGTGTCTGTGTGTCAGTCTGTGGACAGCATAACTCAAAAACGAAAAGTCAGTTAAAAACCAAAGTTGCTATTTAAGTTTAATGTCGTTCAAGGATGCGACACGAAGATTTTGAAGAAAATAGTCCCACTCTAAACTACCCTTTACATGGAAAATTTTTTGAAAATTTTGATTTTCTTGAAAATGGCTCTAACGATTTTGATTAAAATGCCATATGTTTGAGATATTTTTATGACAAATCAAATGTATATATTGAATTTTCTGGCTATAGCCCCTGTAGTCGTATTTACTCTGGACGACTTTTGCATAACTGGTAAACCGTTAGAGATAGACAAAATCATACTATACAAAAAACGTAGATCTTGGTAAAATACACAATTTATGTCTCAATCAATTTTCTTGTAGGTTGAACCATTTCGGAGATATTCCTTGTTATGTGTGTGAGTTTCGGAAAACTTAGAACTTTCGTGAAATGGATCATCGTTGTTCACTTTTTTATATGTTAAGTATGCAAAGACAACAGAATCTCAAAGCTTTAAAAGATTTGACTATCGCATAAAGCCTACTGTATTCTAACATTCCCCTTGCACCTACAAGGAAATAAGCAATAAGATAAGTTTTACAAATTTTTATTTTAACTAACACGAAGAAGATATAGGAATAAGAGTTTGTGAGAATGGTTAGTACAAGAGTAGAGAAAGTCATGGGAGTGCAACACATAGGATTTTTTATTATTTAGTACCTTCAAGTGTTGGACATTAAGCAATTATTTCTTTTCTTCCTTGGGGCATATATCGTTTTTAATTAATTTGTTATCCAAAGGCAACTATTGCCTTTAATCGGACCGCTCTGTAAATATTTTGAACCCTCAGTGCATTAGACCGTTTAATTTAAGTTGTACAACAATAAAATATCGAAATATTGGGTAAAGTGGCATATCTACTGTTCTGATAGTTTATTACCCAGGAGCTTTCGATTCACCTGCCACGTTTTCCTCTACCCTATCATGGACAGCCTTCCCTTAAATACATAACATAGGCAGTTGTATACACCAGGTCCAACACAAAACGATTCAGGTTGCCAGGCGGTATTAGAAGACCAAGGACTGCAGGGCAACAAACGAATGACTTGTATAAACAACTGAATGCCCTTACAGTTTAATCCCTTTCAACCCTGCCACGGGGGTGTACATTGTCTACCCTAATGTTATTCCAAGAAACATTGCCTGAACATTTAGACTACTACTAGTACCTCTTTTTTGGCTACGTGGTTTGTGTAAATCCTAGGAAAACTGTGTGTGTGTGTGTGTGTGTGTGTGTGTGTCTGTGTCTGTGTGTGTGTGTGTGTGTGTGTGTGCGTGTGCGTGCGTGCGTGCGTGCGTGTGTGTGTGTATGTGTGTGTGTGTGTGTGTGTGTGCGTGCATTTAACGTCCGTTCTTACTATATACAAAACCACAGTGTCGGCTTGGGAGGCTCAATTGATTAGACGCTAGCCTATGATCCCAAGGTCACGGGTTCAAATGCGGCCCAGACCAATGGTTTTTAACTGTGCTTAAAAATGACAGGAGATTTACTGGCATGTAAAAGAACTCCTTCCGGGACGAAATTCCGGCAGACAACGCTAATCAATCGTTTTGGAAGATGGCGGCAATGGAGACATCAATGCAGGAGTAAGAGCGAAGCAACTATTACACATGCTTATGAGATGCTAGCTAGACTGACGTGGCAGAAAAAAATGAATTGCATTACTGCGTGTAAACAAGGCAGCTGACGGCTAAATGACATAATAATAGTAATTAAGGATTTAAGTTAACATTATTCAGGTCTTTAGCATGCGCAGTTCTTTAGCATCATTGCCTCACGCAGTTTACATGCCTGGTAAACAAAGTAGTCTGTAAACAAAAGGTTGTTGACGTTCTGAAAAAGATATTCCGTTTCTTTCGACTGGTGTTAATGCTCCCAAAAGTGTTTTCTGACAACGTGGTCATTTTGGATACACAGGTAATTACACAAAAGTGTAGCTTTTGTCATCAATTAACATAAAACCAAAATAAACGCAACAATAATTACTGTTATTGCTGTTTATTATTTTATGTTGATTCAACAAAGTTGCAATCACGAGAGTAATGGTGTAGTCAATGCATGACAATAATAAAATGCGACTATTTCATTTCAACACATTTAGATGTAGAGATCTTAGCCACCATGGAACATTGGACGCAAAAGGACGCCAGTTAAAACGAAGTAGGGAGGAATTTGAAGGGGGGGGGGGAAGCAACTGAAAAACAATATATTACTGGTACTGTTTACCTTAGTTATTACAAACAAGTATAACGCTTTCCACCGACTGTTTAGTTGGTACGCCTATTTTACTTTCAGCTTTTGTTTCTTTTGTATGTCCACTGAGTTTCACTGACAACAGAACTTCTTTTCGGATTTCTTTCTCAAAACAAATTTATCCACCACTTCTTAAAAAGCACACTGATGCACACAGAAAAACTACTCGTATAATGTAATTCAAAATATGAAAATCGATACTAACCTTTTACTGTAGTGAAGACATAAGGAATGTACGGGTTTGTGTGTAAAGGTTAATAATAATAATAATAATAATAATAATAATAATAATAATAATAATAATAATAATAATAATAATAATAATAATAATAATAATAATAATAATAATAATAATCATAATAATAATCATAATAATAATCATAATAATAATCATAATAATAATAATCATAATAATAATAATAATCATAATAATAATACAGTTTCATTTAATTATGAATTAATTTTATAAAATTTTCTACCAGTAGAATTTTGCACAAACTTAAATTTTGTACAATTTTGATTTGTTGCATTTTGAGATATTGTTATATTTTCTAGCTTATACCCCGGTTTAAATAAGTTACCCCTGGAAATTACCTTTATCCTTTAATGGTAAAACCATCTAAGCTCCTACAGGAAAATTCATGGAAGGCTTCAGCATTCTTGATATTAGAAAATGGTTTTGAATTAACGAAATGTGCACACATCATGTAACCATATTTCAAAATTAGATGTAGCCCAGTTCACACCATTACATGGAAATTATTATGGTAATATCGGAAGCGGGGAAGTGTCCAAAAGACCAGTAACTTGAGGAGCAGTTAAATTTAGTCTGATGGTTTCAAACGTGACCCGGGTTGTCAAGCAGCCGCCGTGATTAACGACATTTTCCGATTACAATTCTGCTCAGTTTTTCGCGCCTCCCACGTGGTCCCTGCATGTCCTTGGGACGTTGTTATGTCACACACATGCAATGAACATTACTTGCACCTCCGGATCATGCCTGTTAATTGTTCATACATCACTCACTCTTCCTGGACAGAAAATGTCATTCCTCCACAGCGAGGTCCCATGTCGGTCTGCCGCTTTGCCTACCGTCATTTCACAAAGTGGTGACCCCGCACCATTTTAAGCTTGTTGTAGTGAACCTTTGATGATGCGGCAAGTTTCGCTTTTTAACTCGGTTACGTGTTTCCTTGTTTAATCGTCTGTTTTTACGGTGTGTTGGTGGATGATATGGAAACTATAACACATCCTGATGCTTCTTGCAAGCTTTGTATACACGACCTCTATACCTACATCTATTTTGTGTTGCTACATGTATTTTAATTATTTTATAGATAGAAAATCTGTCTGGTAGGCAGTTTTACTAGCCTTTAATGTCACCTTTATTTATCAGAGATACTATGAATTTTATATAAGTTTAGCTCTTTCGGTTTTTTTCGTCTGCCTCTTCGACTTCGCTGTGTGGACAATATGAAATAACAGTCCGGGGCTGACGAGGGGGTGGCATCACAATGACATAATGCTGCCTCCTAATGTAGAAGTGACTCGCATCAAAGCTTACTTTTAAATATTTCAGTGTTATAAAACGATTGCGCGAGCTATACTGTGATATTTTCATTTTCACCAGTCCACCCAGGGCCATTTTTCCCCGCTCCACTGGGTTCCCCCTCTTGTAGTAACATTAGTATTGAGACTAGCTAACTCCGTGGTTTTAAGACAAATGACTCGACTGCACTGCACTTCTCTCCGCGCCCCTTGTGTACGACTTCGATAACTCACAAGTAATTGAATTGGCTCACTCTGCTCAAGACCTTAGAATATATCGAGGTCTTGGTGATTGGCTGGACCTACTGTTTCCAAGATCTACTTTATTTCCAACTTCAAACCCCGGCAACCCTACAGAAGCTTGAAAGTAAGTAACAAATGGCGAATCATTCATTAAATGTCGTTACAGTTGTGCAAGTCTGCTTTATTCAGGGGTGAGATTTGTCATTGCCCTGTAATACAGTGAATATAAGCTTGTAAGATAATTTATTTCTGCATTAACATCTTAAGTAAACACTTGCTTTTGGTCAACGTATCAACGTGTATTGGGTCTATGGGAGTCTGTGTATCTGTGAACAGCATAACTCAAAAACGAAAAGACGGTTAATATTTTAAAGAAAATTCCCCCATCCTAAACTACCATTTACGTGGGAAAATGTTCAACATTCTGATTTTCTCAAAAATGGCTACCGATTTTGATTAAAATGCCATATGTTTAAGGTATTTTTATGGCAAACGATATGCATATTTTGAATTTTTTGGCTATAGCCTATATAGTCCTGTTTACTCATGACCTTACACCGTAAGAGACCAAATCTTCATATACAAAAAGCATAGATCTCGTTAAAAACACAAGTTATATCCAAATACATTTTTTGTGGAGTGAACCATTTAGGAGATATCCCTTGTTATTTGTAAGAGTTTTGCAATGCTTAAGCTTTTCTCAAATAGAAAGTTGTTCTTTAGTTTTTTCTCTCTTGGCCCTGCAAAGAGATCGGAATTTCAAAGCCTTCATATAGCGACTAGCTTTAAAAAAATTTCACTATCACTGAAAGCCTTCTGTATTCCCCTTGCACCTAACAAACAAATATACAATAAGATAATTGCCGCAAATTTTTATCTCGACTAACATGAAGGTAAGAATAGTTAGTACATACAAGAGAAGAGAAAGTCGTGTGAGTGCAAGTTCTTTTCCCTTATTCGTTTTAATGGAATGAATACTTCGCTGGCTTAGACAACTCCTTAATCGCTTTTGTTTACAACATTAAATCTCGTGCGCTTCAATAGGAAGATGTGATAATTTGTTTACATCCGGATGATAATGAAATGCTATTATCATCACTGTGGGCACGAAGAACGTCATTCAACAAACTGTGCTAACTGAGCATTAAGACAAACTTGAAGTTCATTTCACCCTGACCTTGCCGCACTTAGCACTTGGTTTAAATGTCAGGGGGAAGCCCATGTATACAACCCACATACATGTGGCATACATCACCGAATATTAAGTTTCTCTCTGACGTGCATTTTTATTGCCGCACAAACAATGACGATATGAGACAAGAGATATTTTTGTTTGGCTTCTGGACGTGGCACAATGGCGTTATCTTTCTTCAAGAATTAACATAGCATTATCCGTGCTGCGTTGTTTTTAGTACTGTTTGGTAAAACAGCACCTACGCTGCTCCAAAGATTTATGTATGCTATTTTTTAATACAGCCGCTCCTAAGTTTCTTTAATGTAGGAGCATGAAAATCTAAAAGAGCTTTAGGTATTCTCAATCTTAAATAAAAGAACATTAAACACTATCAAACACTTTAATTCCGTCAATCTTTTCTTATAAAACCTGAAATCAAATGAACGTACATTTACATGCCTTCAATTTGGAAGAAAACAACATAAATGATACGGGTACTTTAACAAATTACTCACATTTTCATTCATACACTTTCTATGTTAAAGCTAAGTGATGATGAATCCTTATATATCACTAATTTTCCAAAATAAAAGCCAAAATAATGTCTCCATACACTACTCGCACCTTCCTTACTCTTCTTCACTTACGAAAAGAATTCCCAAAATAGTTTCCCATTAAAAATTTTAGGAGTGATTAAATTCAGATATGAACCTCCAGGTTAAAGGACATTAAATTTAAAAAACATATTACTATCCACAACAAAACTTATATGCATATAATGCTAACTTCTAGGAGCATTTGTTTTAATTAATAGGAAGACATCATGCTAAAATTTACCATAATTACTTTTTGGGAACAAACCCTAAAAACAAATTGTTGGAAGCCATTCATACAAAGTTAATTTTGTGCCCATTTCGGCCAAATGTTTATATGTTCTTCCAACTACTTATTTGTAGCGCTTCGGATAAAAGTTGCAAATCTGCAGCAATCTCTTTGCCCTTAATTTTCAGCGATTACAACTAAGTATGAAATAAAGCGTCGACTAGTGAATAAACATTTGAATTCTATACATGCAGAAATCTCCAAGTTCTAGGCCGTTCTTTATGTAAGCTTCCCCTAATTTTAAGACAACTTCAAATTAATTTTGGAATAATGGATGGAATTTGTTGAAATACTGGTACGTATACCCATATTATATCAGCTCCGGTGAGCGATTCGCCCAAAAGTTAACCTTGTTATAGTTTCTCCATATAAAATAGCATTAATTTTGCAACGATTTCCATGTATTTTAAACGATAGCGACTCAAAATATTATTCACTCTGTTTTATGCACACAGTTGTGCGGACAACGGACAAACCAACGCCAATATATGCTCCGCAATGGTAATTAAATATCCTATTTATAACTTATAAATGAACAACTAATATACGCATATAAAAGTAAAATGTAATTAAATATAATTAGCTTGCCTTAGATATTAAGTATGGACTAGATTCACTCGTGGAAATTAATCATCGGGTCCTCTAACATGCTAAACTTCCCTATTGTAATTAAAATAGTACTTTATTTTCTTGTTGTGTAAATGATAGATAATATTTAGTTCAAAGATATAAAATTTGACACCAAACTTAATTTTGAACCATTTTAGCATTATGAAAAGCGACACTACGCAATATTTAATCATATCTCGAATTATTAGAGAACTGCATATTACTCATTTTTGTTGCTTATTAATTCTCCTATTAATATGCAACAGCTTGCTTGTGGCCATGAAATGTGCACAACGTGGGGGGGGGGGGGGGGGGGGGGAAGTTACTTAACCTGTTGATCAGTTCAACTGCATGAACACTTGCGCAGATGTATTGGTGTTCAATTGACCTCGATAATTCGTTTAGTGCTTGTTCATCTTCATTTGTACATTTAGTTGGCTTCATGCCAGCCATTACGTACATGCAACTTCCTTTAGGCGCCTTGCTTTTTCTCATAATGACCAACGTTATGAGGTAACATTATTACGGAGGTACCCAAGCGTGAAGCTACAAACATCTTATCTTCACTAGTTTACAACATGAAGATACCAAAATAACTTTTGGCGTGCGATAATGACCAACGCGTAGATAGTAAAAACTGATAATTCATAAACTGTGTGCGAAGAAGGTCCAAGTGGGACATTTTGAATGGACGATTACTAAAGAGTTGATAATAGCTCATTTCAGATCGGAAAAGAATTCCTATCCCCACATTAACAACCAGATTCAACATTATGGCAAGCTAAGGGTCAAGGCCATTTAAATAAATTCTTGGACCTTGAAAATTCACATAGACGTTCTTAATAAGTCACGACCGTCGACCATCTTTCAAAAAGGCCTAAGCCTGCCCCCTGTTCTTCACAAACGTATTGTGTACAATAATTCAAAGGCATATGGGTAAGGGAAAGATTAAAATAAATATAAACATAACTAATTTGCATCACAGATTGTTGTAGGGCTTGCATAAGTTTGGAGAAAAATCGCATCATAAGGGGTCCACATAAATTCTGGGCCTCCCCACAAACCACACATTTGTCATGAAGATCCACAGGGACTCCCCGTTTGTCAGAAGGCCCCATAACATTTGTATAATAGGGGAATAATAATTACACACGTAAAAGGGAGAACAGATAAAATCATAATATATCATACTGTAGTGTTTATATTTTACCGCTCCCACTGTTTTACCCTTCCTAATCTCAGACCTTCCAGCATTTTCCATTATTCCCTCATGAAGTACGGCTCTGCTAAAGATTAACCTCGACTCCCAGATTAGCAAATGACAAAGAATTTCATCTTCAGAAACCAGTATCACTCTTAATATGTTACACAAATATCAGCTCCCAGTGCCTTGAAAGCATTAGCTGTTTTCTTTTCGGCTTTTATTTTTTATGGAAGTAATACAATTACCACGCAAACCTTCCGCTCCAAGGTATATTAACATTACCGTTACATTCAGATAAGTCAAATAACACATCGACTGCTTGAGCAGATTAAGTCCGAGCCCCCTCTCACTCCTCAGACCCTGCTCGCCTTCTTTTGGTGGGCTGACAGTCTGCACTCTGCTGCTGTAGAATTATTTTGATATCCTCGCTAAAGAAAACATCGCACAGTTCAGGATTTGAACTGAGTTTAACACTCTTAGCTCATGCAATTTATAAGCTCTGCTATGCAAGATTCGAACCAGAGCTGTAACTTCGAACGAAAGACATGGTAACACTCGGAAGAACGCATACTATAAAGCGACAGCGTATAAAATTGGCCAGAACAGGGTTTTATATGCATCTGATTAACAATATTGTGACAAAATGACAAAAGTACAGTCCAGGTATTTTTTCTGTCACTTTATTCTTTCTCAAAACTTTTGCACAAATACACAGTTCTCTTTTATTAAGGTTAACACAGTCTATAGTCCTTCGTGATATTACAACTCACAACTGTTTTACTCTCGTAACCTTGACTCACTTGTCTTTCTTCACTTTCTCTGTCATTCAAACAGCTGACTGACAATACAATCACTCGACACTCATTTAGCGGCCTCCCTATCTTCCTTCACGACGCGTCTGTTCTCTCACGACGATCGTACACACGCAGCTAACACTTACACACTCTAAAACTAAAGACTGAATGACTAAAAATTGTCTGTCTTCTCGCGCTCCACAAGCCTTTATACCGGTGATGACGTAGCCAGATCCTTCTCGAACTTCGCCCTTTCTGGAACTTGTTGGCAGCCAGAAGATTCACGAACCATCTAGAAAAAACCCTTTTGGTTCTGTCACTGATTGTTGTCACTTATTTGCTCGCTTGAGTGATGTGGAACAGCTTGCCCTCGAGCGCCTTTGATACACGCCGCGCCTGATATGTGGTATAAGGTAGCTTGGCCCCGACTATTCTTTGTTGTGCACCACGAATATTTAAGCAGGTAAATTAAACGATAACAGGTGAAAGCGACCTAACACTACCGCTGAGGAAGCTGCAAATATTTAAAATACATAATATGTAGGCAAACTCCCTTAGTTACCAGTAATCTATAACGCTCATCTTAACAATTCCGCTTTCTACCCGCAATTTGGGGAGGGCAATGGCCACTTCCCAGATCAGCCAGTAGTATTGATTTTAAAAAAGTGACAAGGGATTGGAGACAGGTTATTTATTGGTAGTCATAAATATTGTACGGCTTCTGTTTTTCTCACAAAAATACACCTCCATTTTATAAGACAGCCAAACACTTGGAGTTATGAGCCAAAACTTTTCCAATTCTCATAAACAAGTAGCAACCTTGTGGCCGTCAGAGCAATACTCCCCACCCACCCCCACCCCCAATATTTGCTTTTTCCTATACTATTACAAGTCCGTTATTGGTCGATGTCTACGGAGAAATTACGTAAGGTCTGCGTTTAATTTTGGAATTCCCAGTTCCAAGTTTCCTCGTAGAGATAAAGTGTTTTGATTGCACGAAAACGTGAAACCACAGACTTAAAATTAACTTTATCTTTAAGGAAAACAACCTTCTACAATTTTCCTGACGTTAGATGTTGTTTATTGCGAAGCATCTGTTAGTGTACTTTTGTTTGACTCTCCGCACACAAAATATTTCTTGAGCCTTCGCACTCGCGGTAAAAATAAATAAAGAGTAGTTTGAATAACCAATTTTTACATGTTGTTGTAATTGGTGCAAAATTAAGGGTAGTTTATATCTGGATACACTGACACAAATTACTGCTTTTTCCCCTGTTCTTCATTTGCATACGTCAATCGCAAGAAGATTCGCTTCTGTGCTGCGCATTAAAATATTTTCCGCAATAGTTGGGCTGCGAATCGATTAAAACTATATGAAGACGCCGAGTTGCTCCCTATTATTAAAAATATTAAAATGCCACGCGCTTTAATTAATGGAAAAGAATACCGACAGAGACACTCAAATCTGTTTCGTAGTTTATAAACTCAATCATTAATTTTTAAAGTGTAACTTCCCTTTGCTCCTTAGGAACACTCAAATGAAAACTATTGAAACCAATATTCGATTAAATTAAACCAATACGCATAAATGCCAAGAATTTAACCTCACATAAAGCCCCAGTCCATTTAAAAAGGAATTGAAAATGTCATATAGGAAGAAACCTTTCAGTAATGAAAGGCATAAAAACATCCGATGTTACATTCACATGACCTTCCGTAGCCACTCAATTTAAAAATTATTCTTACAAAAGCTGGTTCTTCTACCTTCTTTTCAATCGAGAAAAAACGTTTACAGAAATGGCTTAATCACACATGTCGTTGTAGATATAAAAGGAATGCTGGGAGCCAAAGCGATAGTCATATATTCAAAACTAGAGCCGTTATGTGGCGTCTGTGTACGAGCACGAAAATCAGCCCTTGGTAAAACAGTAAAGAATATTTTAAAATTCAAATTAATCGTACTTTAAAGAGAATATTTTTATGCAGTAAGAATTTGTTGATCTTCTTACAATTTACCAGTTATACAAAATTATAAAAACATTATTCCAATAAAAACACCTCAGGGTATTTGCTAGAAATTCAAGATGCACATTTTATTTTTCATGCAATATATTAATGGGACCACGTAGTCTGAATTCTCCTTAATGAGTTAAATTAAGATAAATTACCATTTTGAAGAAAATATAGATAGAAATAAACTATCCTTTACATGGAACATTTTTCGAAAATTTTGATTTTCTTGAAAATGGCTCTAACGATTTTGATTAAAATGTAATATGTTTAATATATTTACATGAAAAATGAAATGTATATTTTGAATTTTCTGGCTGTAGCCTTTGTAGTCCTGTTTACTCTGGATTACTTGGAAAACTCGTAAACCGTAAGAGATAGACACAATTTTATAGACTCAATTACATAACCTATCAATGTAAATAACCACTTGAAATAATTGTCATATTTTATATAATAAATTCATAAAAAATTCAGGAAAACCCACTGAGAACTTTAAGAGAAGTGGTAATTTAACTTGTATATTCAGACTACCATGTCCCCTTAAACATTAAAAAAAAAAAAATTAAACATTTGGTATTTTAATGCAAATCATTATAGCCATTTTTGAGAAATAACTAAAATATGTCCATATTGAAGATAATTTGGGATGGGGCGATTTTCTACATAGCATCCTAGGAAGGTAGATATTTATCTGATATTTTGTTTCTTCTCCCCCCCCCCCCTTCCCTCCCCCTCCCCTCCTCCCCAACACACACACATAGCTTTTCCTTCTTTTAGTTACGTTTCTCTGTTATCTTAAAGCATATACAAACCATTTGGTTTAAAGGAATGCTTCTATTCATTACTTTTATAGTCTTTCACTTTTCCGGCAGTGACCAAGTTTCACTCTCAGATGAGTATGCAGGTAATATAATGTAAGTTTTACTTGATCGTTGGGAGGATATTGGACAAATAATTCTTTTCTCTGCTCTACAATACCAGTATCCTCCCGGTGAATCGACCTTTCAATGTTATTGTTTATTCAGAATACTACAACACCTGCTGAGCGGTTCTGCTGACGTCAGAGCTGTGCAAGAGCTCGGGTCACTCTGCAAACCTAAAGCCTGGATGGCCCGAGGGTTGGGCCTAAGGCTAAACTTAGGCTGCAACCTTGCTACAGGGTCAGTGCCTTATACATTGTAAACATGCTTTTCTAATTAAGGATTACTTACTATGCACATCTAAAGCAAGTCAAATTGATGCATTGTTTAAGCAGTAAGCAGCAGGAACCTCAACTCCCCACCCATAACTGTACAAAAGCTTATTCTTGTATCTGTTTCATGTTAATCGAGACAACGTTTACAGAAATAGTTTCGTAATTCAGCGGCTGTATTTACAAGAGGATACGTGAGTTTTAAAATGGCCTACATTGCTTTTACGCAGTAAGTTTAGTGTTATTCCTTACCTATGGTTTACCAAGTGTACATAATCAAACAAAATTCATTCTGTATACAGAAGTCTTCGTTGGCTATTCCCAGAAAGACTTGAGATACACGACTGTCGCAAAAGTACCCGACTCAACAAAGAAAGCCCAAACTTTTGGGGAAAAAGACATCTTTGTTTTTCTATTGGTCTCCTTTCAGCTTGATACACTTCCCAGCGATGCTCATTAGCTTCAATACCCCGTTTATAGTGAGAACCGTCGAGTTCTGTAGAACAGCCATCAACTGCGGACACAATCTCTTCATTGTTGGCAAATATATTACCGCCAAGCCATTCCTTTAAGTTTGGAGTTGTCTTCGCCTTCTTTGGAGCCGATTCTCCCCTTCCGAACGACTCTTTTGACCGTTCCTTGTCTCAGGTATGAAGTGATGGTTCCATGTTCCATCCATGGTTATGAATCGAGGCAAAACATTCGATTGAAATATCCTCACGAAGCTGTTTTTGTTCTATTGTGAGCAAACGCGACACCCATCCTGCACGCAGCTTTAATATTAATTGGACTAAGACCTTTCGAATGAAAGTATTGTATCACATAACGATGGCCATTTTTATCCATGTTCAGAAATTCGCTGAGAGCATTCACTGTTGATGGCTGACAACAAATACAAATGTACTAAACAACATAGCATCGTCAAACTTCGAACTTACGGTTTATGCTGCGGGTACTTTCTGTCATTTGTTTGAAACAACCGCTATCTATATGATAGGTCAGGTATTTCTGGGACAGTCCTGGTATACATTTTATTAGGCATGGAAATTACTCTTAAGATTCTCAGCATCTATATTGGACATGGAAGATGCTGAGCATTTAACTTTGGTGTTCATCCGACTTCTCGTTTTTGAGTTACGCTGCTCACAGGCAGACCAAAGAGCATGCGCGCGCAGCTTTTTCCAAAAATATGTTTACCGATTTGAAAAAATGGGGTAAACGCTCTTTAACTGCTAGGTTCTCCGAGTCCCATTCTATGCTGGGCGTGAAAGACCACTTAATTTTGCTCACAGGCCTCTATCAGGCTTAGGTTCTTTTACGTGCCGCAATTGTACAACACTGGCTCACCGTCTTTACTTCCCTTCCGAAGGAAGACATGCTAAGATCTTTACGCCCAAAAAATTCATCGCGGGAATCAGAGGTTAGCATGTTACCCCTAGTCCATGGAAGACGACGTTTACTGATTCAGTCAACCCAAAGCATGCATTTTCGGTGAAATATCGACATTGAATATTTGTGTGGAAAGCAATGCTATAAATAGGTGCTAGAGAAAGTAAAACTATTTTTGAACTGACGGTACTGGCGTCGGTGATTTCCGGCCATGTGTCACAGCATATCCCATGTTTTATTGGTGAATTAGTGCAGAATATACGATAACAAGCTTGTTCAGTTATCCCTGTCACTTGCAATTTCGAACAGCAACGAGCTAAGTGCAACAAATACTTTAATCCCCGAGACTAATAGACGAGGGCGGTGCTTAGGATTGCGTCATCACTGCGCTGCTTGGCGTCAATACCGGCACCAATAGCTACGAATTGGAGTAATGAAAATCGATTGGAGATCTGATTCCAGCGCACCTACCTGAGCGTGAATTTTGAATCACTCTTTTGACCTAGGTCACAAATAAAGGACAATTTCCGCACCACCCTTAATAGAGCATCTGCTTGTCTTCCGGGCCGAGCGGAAGAGTAACAGGTGGACGAAGACTTATGATGGGATGGGAATTGAAAATATCTGTTGAAATTTCCGCTACCGAGAGCGTATCACATCACGTGGCGTGAGAATGCAGTACTAGTACTTGTTTCTGAATACAATTGTTTCTGGCTCTTCCAATTTCAGCCCCATACTCTATTCCTTTACCGATTATCCAAGACAGTACCACTTCCAAATATTATAACCAGAGTTCTCATTATATATCATTCTTTAATTCTATCATGGGCATTGCTAATCCGTACACGAATCCTTATCATGTATCTTAGATAATGATGTCATAATTTGATATTTTTGATCATTATATTCCATTTTCTATTTTGGGCTTTATTTTCGATTCATTAGTTCGTAATTTTTACTTTCTCTACTACGTATGGTAAAGTAGAGGAAAGTATTGTATTCCACCCAAAATATTCGATGTCGAGATTTCACCAGAAATATATGTTTTGAGGTCCCCTGGATAAAAAAAAAACATTTTTTGAAAAAGGAAAAGTCGGTTAAAAGCCAAAGTTAGTATTTAAAGTTAATGTCTTTCAAGGATGTGACACGAAAATTTTGAAGAAAATTGCTTCACCCTAAACTACCCCTTACATGGAAATTTTACGAAAATTCTCATTTTCTTGAAAATGGCTCTAACGATTAAAATGCCATAGGTTTGAGATACTTTTATGACAAATGAAATGTATATCTTGAATTTTCTAGTTATAGCCCCTGTGGTCGTATTTATTCTGGATGACTCTTGCATAACTGGTAAACCGTAAGAGATAGACCAAATCTCACTATAGAAAAATGTAAATCTTGCTAACATACACAATTTATGTCTGAATAAATTTTTTGTAGAGTGAACCATTTCGGAGATATTCCTTGTTATTTGTGTGAGTTTTAGAGAAATTATACTTCTGACAAATGGAAAATCGTTATTCATTGTTTTATATGTTAGCCTGCAAAGAGCGGAATTTGACAGCTTTAAAAGATTTTACTATCTCATCGTAGCGGGGTCACTGAGGGGTTATTCTCCCTATGGGAGGCGCCCTCTGACTCTTGCCATACCGGGACATAGTCCCCTACTGGCATATGGTGGTAAGGTTGAAAGTCTACTGCATTTCCATATTCTCCTTGTACCTACAAGAAAATAAATAATGTGATAATTTCTGCAAATGTTTATTTCAACTATCACGAAGATGTAGGAATAAGAGTTTGTAAGAATGGTTAGTACAAGAGTGCTTAGTACACTTTAGTAGGATCTGCTTCAAAAGCAATGTTCTTAATTTATTTTCAGATTCTTCAAAGAACATGGAACAAATACACATTTCTAAATGAGCTCATCGTTATTCTTATATCTATTTTTCTGTTGTATTGTAGCTATACCCATGTAGGTATTAATAAAATTATATCTTTCCGTGCGATAGTTTTAATGAATTAGATAAATGTCACGTCATTTTAAATAATGTCATTTTATAGCTTTTTTGGGGGGGGGGGGCGGAGCTCATAAAAATCTGGGCTGTGACTATCATACATATTGGAAAAATACAATCAGACTTCACACCGGCATGTTCCCATGGTAGCTCAGTTGGTTAAACAAAGGCATGGAAAGCCAGAATCCGTGGTTTAAATTATGTTATGTCATTGAAATCTTCAGTCTGCTTACACCTTTCCTACTCTAGTCTATTGCTTGGAATGTGTGGAAGAATAGTTTACCTTTATCGTACGTATTTTCAGACAAGCTTAATTAAAAATAAAGCACATTCTAACAAAAATTGACGTGATCTGGAGCATCAAATGAGATGTAAAACAACAATTTCTGACAAATATTGAACAGGGGCAGCATGTTCATTTGATGCGTCAGTTCATTACGATGAAACGTAAATCACACAATTTGTAAAGTTCACTATAGTACGAAATTACAAAAAACAAAACGAAGCTAGCAAAGACACCATGATGAAGTTTAACAAAGTTATGGCGGTACGCATTGATGCACGGAGTAGAAAATAGAGCAACAAACAGATCAGATGGAAGAGAATGACATTTCTGAGTACAGTTGCTGAATGTACCCGTAAAGACTATATCAGAAATGAAACCATCGCACAAAAACATTTTTTACTTAAACCAAATGTTAACTCGAAACAATGGCATGAACACACCTTTGAGGTTAAACCCGACTAGAACACACGAGGCTCGACAATACACTCACTCACTCACGTTGTAGCCCTTGAAGGGCTTAGAGCCATTCTCTTCTATCGTGCACCTTTCTCCTCCATCCTCTTATACCCAGCTCCCTCATATCCTCCTCTTTATTCTCCATCCATTTCTTCCTTTGTCTTCCCGCACACCTCCTTCCTCCTGGTTCCCCTTTCCATTTTCTTTGTAATAAGGATCTTTCCTCGCTCCTTTCTACGTGTCCTGCCTGTAAGTCTGGCCTTCTTGATTGATCTCACAAATTGGAGGTCACCATGGAGTTCATAGAGT
This sequence comes from Tenodera sinensis, assembly GCA_030765045.1. Classification (NCBI taxonomy): domain Eukaryota; kingdom Metazoa; phylum Arthropoda; class Insecta; order Mantodea; family Mantidae; genus Tenodera; species Tenodera sinensis. The sequence goes on along the minus strand of CM060966.1, from coordinate 157,864,679 downwards.
TCTTTAAGAATTTTAAGTTTCCACTCTTCACTTTCGTACTTAGATCCATAAAGTATTTGTATATCTTTCTTTCCCACGCTGCAACTCTAAGTTAGCATACATCAGGTTTCTGCTGCATAGGTGGCGGTGGCGGTGACGGTGGTAAACAGCATAGAGTCAAAAAGCGAAAAGCCAATTAAATACGAAATACTAAATTTAAATAGGGCATCTTTAAAGGTTGCAAAGCACGTACTTTTAACAAGTTCTTCGAAATTTTCCAATCATCCTCCTGTAATAGCTGCAACAACATTGTGTATTGCTAAAGTATTCTCTAACTAAAGAACATTTACCAGGCTTAACAGAAATTAAACACAAAAGTATTTTATATCAATAGTTTGTATGACCACTGTGACAATAAATGTAAACGAATGGAGGTACTCGAGTAATTCTTATACATTTGTTTTTCTTTTCAATTCGGCATTTGCTCAGAACAGATTGTTCAGTCGAATTAATTGACCTTTGATAATTGGCAGTAATTACCTTTAACAACACGACGTAGAATCGAAACATAATGCGCACAGAAGGACAGGATTTAGCACTGCTGTCCTTCAGCTTACTTTATACCGTTATCACAAGATAGACAATTTATCATAAGTCCATTATAGCAAGAGCTTCAGTTCAATTATATGAAGAAAATTCCAGTGATTAAATAGAAATTACAACTAACCTCTTACTTTACGAATTCTAGAACTGTACGATCGTTGCTTTAAATTTTGAGAGGCGGGGGGGAGACAGAACTTATAAAAGTTCCAGAAAATTTCTAGGCCCTTACAGGAAATAATTTGAACAAAGTTATTTAACGCTGGAATCTTGGGATTTCTTGATTCACTTGGTCCTTTTTCCCTTAAAACTAGTTTTTTTTCCTCTTTCAGTGCTTTTTGTGTGTTTACTCTAGATTCTGAATGAGGCATATGCATTTTGTGTATAGCTTCAAAATATCAAACTTCAAATTACATTTTTGCATGGTGTTAATTTTTCTTCCTTGAAGGCTCGTTCTATAATTCTTTTAAGTATTGCTGTGATGGTGTTATGAAAGTGCTTTTATAATTCGACAGCGTGTTTGTTTCTTTGTTTATGGGTTATAATTTGTCATTAAGGTAATATTAAAAAATAAAAACTGGAGATAGTAAATAATGCGAAGCATAGAGTTATGTTACAAATCTGTAAACACGGAAATAAAGTCACAAATGTAAGAAAATCAATTAAATCGGGGTTAGTAAAGTCGATGCTATGTCCGGGACTCGAACCACGGATCTTCCACTGCCCTGCCTATGTTGTTACCACTCGAGCTACAATGGCGAGATGCCCATACTGGCATTATTTCTTCTCATCTATTCAAGTAAACTTTCAAGGCGATCTGGTGAAAAATTTCGTGTTGCATCCTTGAAAGATGCTGGATTTAAATACGAAGCTTGCTAAGCACCTGACTTTTTGGTTTTGTTTTGCCTTCTTTCTTTTTATTCTATTTACGTAAACATGCGCCCGTAGAATTCGCTATGTTGGCGCGAGGGGGAGACAAAAATTGTTTCCAGTGAGATCTCTGAACTGAGTACTCCGTCTATAGCTAGGTATTTAGAAGAAAACAAAAGTGTGCTAGTACCTATTATGTTAAAAAATACTCCCAGGAACAGATGTATAAATCCTCTTTAAATAAAGGTAAACCTGGAAGAAATACATTTTCAACGGAAATGTTCGTATTTTTGGAAACATACATTATTTGCTTTATTTTGGACTTTTCTGTGGTCGAGTAGTCAGCGACGACTTTTCAACCTATAGGTCCTGGGTTCGATTTCCGGCTGGGCTAGGATCGTTTCTTAAACCAGAGAAACCTATAGTTAATTTATTACAGTTTAATGGGTAATACTCGTAAGTTAATTTATCTCTCAAGTCAAAGCCTCCGAAATGAAAATAAAGTTTAAGGGGTCTATTACTTCTTTCTCTTTCCTTTGTGCCTTACAGTGTCGGGACGGCCCTATTACAAATGAAATAACTTACATAAGCATTTATAAAAATTAAATTATAAATAGTTAATCTTTGAGTGATTGTTACATCTTACAGAAAAAAAGAAATTGTGCATTAACGGATACTATAGGGGTGTGAAAAATGTTACACTCAAAGCAAAGTCTTGGTAAGTGCTACTCAAGGTTGACTCCTGAAGATAAAATGCTTAAAAATGTTCATCATCAGAGGTATACAACTGCCCATATGAAAAAGTACAGCATCATTTATCCTGTGCTACTAGATAGAGGGAAACACAGGTTATCGAAAAGTCGCTCCACAGTCTTTTACAACCAAAATTCCCCTAGAGAAGGGAATTCCGGTGACAACACTGGCTGCCGTGAGCCTAAGATTATTAATAATGTTCCACGAAATAAAGCATATGATAGATTCACGTATTAATTCATGAAACGTAATCTAGATAAACAATATAACAAGTTAAGATTTAAAGCTTTCACGGCGCACGTTATTTATTATAGTTTCACGGGCGATCAGCCGTGTGAGGTTTGAAGATATTGAGCTTTCGGCCATTCTAAACTCCATGGCCTTCGTCAGAATGAAAAATAACGGTCATTTCATTCTGACGAAGGCCATGGAGTTTAGAATGGCCGAAAGCTCAATATCTTCAAACCTCACACGGCTGATCGCCCGTGAAACTATAATAAATATAACAAGTTATCTTGCACGGGATGCACCAGCACGGTGTAGAGGAACTTGTTGATAAGCGGAAGATCCGTGGTTCAAATCCCGGCTATGGCACTGAATTTTTCAGTCCTGATTCCACCTCTTAAAACATTGTCCACACACGGCTTGTGTGTTTAAAAACACCAGCATTAAGTTTGTTGGCATAAATAATTATTCCTTTAGTTCTTGTTCAATGGACCAAGTTTGTCAAAAGTGGATATTAGATGTGAAAATGCAAGACCATTCCTGGAAATTAAATAGTAGATATTTATTGTAAAATGGTTACTTTTTCTGTGTACAGATTTTTGAGGCTATGGTTTGGAAAGCTGATCTGTCAATTACTAATGTTGTTGGAACAATACATATAGAAAGAAATAGCTGATAGGTTTTACATAACGTTTTGATTTTATATCAGACATCTGTAAATTATTTTCCAACTCGCTACTTGCTTTCATTTTACCCTAAAAATTTACTTGAGTAATAATTTTCACACCTCTGTATAGCTGAACTAATAAAAGCTTGAGAATGCAAGCAATAAACATGAAGCATGATCGTTCTTAACCTTGTCATGGCTTAGGAATTTTAAATTTTTTTCCCTTGGTCTGTAGGCGAATGCTGGGGTGGTTTTTCAGAAACTAAGGTTTCCTTCCCGTAATTTCCTTTCAAATGCTTCCCCTCTACGCCCGAAAAAAATGCATCGCCATCCACCGGGTTTGAGTTCACGACCTCGGGAAGCAGAGGATAGCAGGTTACCATTAGACCACGGAGGACTACTCTTTCAGGTGTACTTCTAGGTTTCGTGGGGTATGGCGGTGTCGTACATGTGGCAATAATGCTTGCCCAAAGGAAAGAGTACTTCCCTTGAATACTAGAAGTCTGTTTGGCCCACGGGATGAATTTTCTATTCCAAACGCTCACGGATGTCCGCGCGTCTCTGCATCCTGTACCATCCTGTGGCTCTCATCCCTTCCTCCTGGATGGTAGCCACAATAGATCTCAGGTATGCCATTGTCGGCGAGGTGTTCCCCTCCATTTTATAACTACATATAGGGTAGGTAACATGAAGCTTTTGTGTACTTGTAAATATCCTAGATTTGTTCAAAAAATGTTTACTATCTGCGAAATTCACAATCGTATATTCTGGAAGAACGTAAGTCCCTTCTTCCTCTAACATCCTACCATATTAAATGTACTTGGAACATGTTACCGCATCCTTTAAATTAAGTTTCAATATCTAAGTTCTGCACTGACATGTAAATTGAATTCAAAGTAAGTTTTTCTCAGAGGCACAAGCTCTCTGGCCCAGTTTTTGAGCAGCTGTCACACCCTAAGAGAATGAAGCGCTTCTCATTAACTTAGACATATTTATTTATTCATTTACTTCTTTTGATACCAGTTTGCGAAGTAAGGCAAGGTCCTTTATATCCTCTCTTTTGTGTAAATGACTCAAATGCTTTCTGCACGTCTTCACATGAATTATGAGTACGTTTTGCCTTTCTTTTCATTTTTTAGCTTTCTTCCCATTTTTACCGTTCTTCACATTTTTCCAGTATTATAAAACTACAGCACAACTTCACTTAGGAATTTGCACGTTCAACTGTCTGTATGCTAGCACAAATAATTGATTCAAATAGCATAAAACAATGAATAATTAATGTAAATATAGGAAGTACATAAGTTTTTCATATTACAAATGTCCTTTCATTGCACCATACACGGCACAAACGACTGTCTAGTTCGAACTATACATCTTATAATATTTTTGTGTTGATCTGAAGTTCTGCACTAGTGTAGATGGCAGTAGAAATACAGGATGTTAGAGGTACGCATGCGCAGACATGAACAACGACTTCTTGAGGTTAAGCTGAAACAAAGTTCCCCTATGGTGCATGGTTTCATAAATAAAAAGGGGCCGAATGTTTGATCGCCCATATGTCATCACTCCTTTATACCTACATTTGTAATTAGGATAGGGATACAGCTTCAAAAATGATTTATTTACATTTTCAATTTCTTACTAAAATGAATCGTATAGCCACAAAATATTAGACTCCAGCGCGTCTATTGGAATAAATTCATGAACATACACTTGGCAATCGCGCAACCTTGGCGTGTGTGTAGTGCGAAAGGTCACGAATGTTTACAAACACTACCTACTCAGTTTCGTTATAACTGCTCGGAAAGGAAATTACTCTTACACCAGTTAAATGCAGTAGTCGATAAACACGCAGTTTAGTTTTCGAGCTCTGACCTACTTTGAACTTACACTCATCTTAGGTGTGAACGCGTGCATGGGGTAGTGGAACCGAATTAGTAAACAAAACATTCAGCTGTTGTCTTACTCTGTTACCAGACTGTACAGATAATGTATTCGATAATGCTAAATTATCTCGCTTAGCTTTCACGATAGATGACGTTGTTATTGGACTTATTTACTCATCATACTTAAATCTGCGCACTCATATCCCAAATACCCTGTACATAGTCATGCAACGGCAGTCAACTTTTTCCATTCCATTTATCCATAGATAAGGTCACGTGTTCATACAATATTTATTTTAAAAAATTGACAAGTATACCGAAGCACTGTGGACTGCTCTTGAAAGAAAGGAACTAAAGAAAGAAAGGAAGAAACTGCTAGAACTTCCCTGACCATGCAGAGACATAAAAAGTCTAGATGTGAATCACAGAGTGTGAAATCAGTTATAAACGCAAAGAAAGCGCCAGTTAAACGCCTAAATACTTGCAAAACGCAGTGTTGTATGAACAATGGACACACAAGTTGAGATTGCTATTTTACAACGATGTCCATAAAGTTCTAACCAAAGAGGCTAGATGTAGCTTTGTTTTTTCTATTTCTTTTCCTCCCGGAATACACAGTGCATGTTATTTACCACAGAAGAGTACTTCGCATACTACCATAGTTATCATTTAACCTTACTCTCGCTGGTTGTGATACAAAATTGGTTTCTTTTATTTCTAATTAATTATTTTAAGCATTAATCTTTGGAACACTCGGCACTACTGAACTGTACGTGTAGTATTGCATATTCATGCTTAGGTAAGAGTGACAACGCAGGCTGTAGGCGTGGAGCAATAAAAGGACCGTACATAACTCTACCCCATGCGTTACAAAACTTAAATTGGGGAAGTTTTGCTAACTAAGCTACAACATGCTAACGCGTGCTCTTATAAGTCTATCTTTCTGAACGTTGCTCCATAAAAACAAACAACAAGCAACTACTGCTGTTTTGTTATGCGGGCGTTGAACACGGCACGTGGAAGGAAATCACGAATATTTCGTGAGCTTGCGTAATGCTTTACGTGCCATTTGCATTGGCTTTATCACGCTATCGAGATAACGAGAGACAGAAATAATGAGCCTGTTGCAAAAAAGGAAGCGTTTAGGAGAATTTCAAACAGCAAAACGTGTACAAAATATTACTGTTATCCCCACATTTTCTTCAGTGTTTCAATTGATTAACTTAAACTCACAAGAAGCAAGAATAAAGCAATTTTCAATAATGAAGTTTTTGCTGATTCATTGCTGCAAAATAAGAGCATATTCCCTGTCACAAACCAAATGTTCTTTTTTTATTTACAAAGTCATCTTACCCTCCCCGTACAGATGAGTACACCCCCTAGGACTTAAAAGCCAGTGTCTAGGGTCAGTCGCCTGTCGGGGAGCACAGGAACCTGTGGACTGGACAGAGTGAAGACCTGGAAGCGGGTGGTCAGCCGAGCACCAGGTATGATAGTGAGAAACAGGGTGATATGAAATGAAGGCACAATGGTTGAATGGATAAGTGACGATGGAGCACTTGGTGGAATGAGTGGCGGGGGAAACCGTATAACCCGGAGAAAACCCGCCCTGATGCCGCTTTGTCCACCACAAATGCCACCTCGGTGATAGGCGGTCTCACCACTCGGCCACGGTCATAATCTAAAAAGTGTTATGTTGTTTTCTAAGCAATTATCATCATTCAACAGACACTGTTAGTGTTTTCGTGTACCTATCTTAAAAAAAAAAAAACTTTAAAATACAGTTATTTTGGTATAGCTAATTATGCGCTATGGGGTGACTCTTGTCAACTAATATTTTCCTCCTCTAAGACCTCATATACCGGCCGGGCGAGACCACGTCCCACCCTCCAGTATTGCACCCCTCATGACGTATGTCGTGGACAGAGGTGGGGGACGCAGCGACAGGGCGGTAAGCCTTGGCCCGGAAAGGACTGTTGCGCTGCGGTTCTTATAACTATTCTACAACGCAATTCGTAATTAAGTATGAATTATTTTTAAAGCTGATCCAAATTCGTAAGAAAATATATTTAAGTTAGCATTTGGAAAAATATTTGTTTGGCAACACCAGCTGAGGAAGAGCTCAATGAAAACATTCAATCATTGAGTGTGTACGTGATATCCCAATGAATCATTCTTAACGAGAGCGCTATCCCATCGGGGGACCATCGGATTTCTGGAGTGTGCGTAATGTGGCATAAAATTAAGCAGACACGTCTCCCGATATTTGTATAAACAAATTATCTAACGAGATATCGGCCTTCAGAAACTAAAGCCAAATTTAAATGGCGTCAGCTCGTTAGTATAAGGGCCATTATATTAAACTCGCACCCCAGCGACTTGAGTTCCAGACGCACTTGTACCACTGACTTCTTTAATCTTTGGTTATTCCTCTCCTGATGAATTACAAAATGCTCGTCAAATATGCCTATTAACATAATCTTACAAATTCAACCGAGCATTAGAATATTTTCCAACAAAAGCACAGTTGACTTAAATCATAGTGTCGTTTCGAGATATTAACGAATTCATTTACATATAACCATGTTATATATACCTTGTCCCACTCTTAGCCGTTAAGCTTTGTGTAGTAAAAAAGAATCTACAGAATGCAAATAGATGAACAAGTTGGTCTGCACTAAAGAAACTAGCGGTATTTTATCAGCCTTATCCTATACCATCTCTCAATCCGATAGGAAGGGGTTGAAATCTGTTAATGATGTGTTTTGTGTGAAAATGAAGGGTTTGGAGCATCCCAGTGCTTGGAGCACCACTTGCAGTCACTTGCATACGATTGAAGGGGTCAGTGTTACCAACCGTACCGAAATTCCGCTGTGCGTAGCGAAATTTGAGCCTTCGGAAGACACCTAGGGAAAAATGATAAAGTGGGAAAACGTAGCGATTATTTTCAATTTTAATTTTAAAAAATAAATATGATTATTACTAAAATCAGGTCTCATTTGAAATACAAATCACACTTATGTTAGATAAAATTAGTGAGTTAATTCAATGTTATGAATTATAATGCAGTACTCAAGTTCAGTATGGCGGTTGCAATAACTTAATACTTACGTTAGTGGTTTCAGGGTAGGTACACATTAATCCTGAGTTAAGAAGCACAGAGAGATCCAGAAACATCGGAACCTCTGCGCGGTGACCTACTTTTCTCTGTTCTGAAAGTGCAGTATTGGCTTACGTGCGGTTGAGTTGATACCAATGTGCTTTATTATTTTTTTCTGTACTTAGTCACAAAGTGTATTATGGCTCATCTGCCGCACATCGTAAGTGCGATTTGCAGAAAGATTTCCAGATGATCTGTGATTCTATCTCTGGGGTAACTTGAAACAAAGTGTGCAAGACAAACCCACACACCGTGGAAAAATTTAAACAAAATATCCGCCATTCCCATCGTGAACTACGGCGAGTGATGGATAGTTTCATAAAGAGGTGCCAATACTAGTTTCAGCATCTCCTTTAATAACCTGTGTAAGTAACGCCCTTCAAAGTAGTTTTAACAATGTTGTATGGCTTCATCCGAGCTGTTCTATCACAGCGGCATTCGGCGACGAGCAGAAAAGAAGCGTTGAAATGTAACACATGGTATTTAAAGCCTGCACTATACCTTTAAAAATGACGGAATCTAAAAACTCCCACTGTCAACCTATATCTGAAGGTTTGGGGAACTTTATATGCCGAAAACCTAAAAATCGTCAATTTGATAATTTTTGGGTCATTTTTCAGTCCCAGGGTCCCTTAACCTTGATTGGTTAAGATAACCTGGAAGTTTAACTTACTGACTTTAATCTTATTTGCTATATTTCATTAAAAGTTATACTGACTCCCAAGGGCGTCGCGAAACGGGGGCAAGGGGGGGCCGCGCCCCCCCCCCCCCCCTTGGAAGTTGGTGAACTTAATGTGCAGCCAGTTACTGACTATTAAACTATTATTTTAATTTTGATGTAAAGAACTATTTTTATTTAGTACAAATTAATACGATTATCTGCAACAAATATTAGAAATTTTGACATTAAAATAATGATTTAATATATGATTGCAAATTTCCAACATGTGGCCCCCCCCCCCCCCCCCCCTGGAAAAAAGTCTGCCGACACTCATGCTGACTCCCTTTATTCAATAGGAACACTATTGGATCTCAAACTGATCATTCCTGGATTAAAAAAATAGTATCTCTGGTTTTCTTTGCGATGTGCGAACTACGAGTACAGAACTTCAATACTGGGCTACACAAAAACACTTAGATTGACGTCATGTAATGACTCCCAGTTTGTATATAACCAAATATTACTTTGAGGTGATATGTTGTTTGCTTTCACATGGTCACACTTCACATATTACCAGTGTTTTTTGACAACCCCTATGGCACAGCACAAATAATTTTGCACAAGTTTCAATCAATTTTCATAGTACTTTTAGGATGATTAACGGTATCCTTAATAGTAATCACTGAGCATGAAATTAATTTAATTTATTCAGATATACACCCAAGATTCTTTGGAAAGGATGTGCGTACATTTTATATTTCCTACGGGGCAGCCAGTTTTCATTTTCCAAAAGTTGTAACTCGCCATTTTGGAGTAGTAAAAGAATATTAAGGTGCTTCTTAAATTGTCTTCGAAAGATATATAATTAATTATGTCCGTAAACTCGAAGCAATAGAGTTCAGCAACTTTGTCATGACTTATTCAGTTTCCAATTCTTACGGAAAATAGCACCAGAGCACACCAGAGTATAGTCGTAGATGCCAACGTGAGAGTAACAAAACAAATCTTGTTTTGAGAAGACATTTTGTTTAAATACTCTGCACCTAAAGTTAGGTTGTGCCTGGGGAATAAATCTAAAAATTCCGTATTAACCTCAAATGTTTCACACTTTGGACCAAGGTGAATCACATCTCAATTTTGGAGATATACATTACGAGTATATAGTAACTGCGCACAAAAGCATGGTTCACCAGCTGATAAAAAGGAAGCCTTTTTACGTATAACATTTTCTTTTCGTTTGCAACTACTTGATATACATTAAGACATTGTAGACACATATGTGTTTAACCTGATAGACATGCTACTTCTATTATATTGGATCAAAAAATTACCTGCTTATTTAGTTAAATTTTCAAACAACACGTTTTGCTGATATATTCTAGGACTAAAGCACATACTGCAATAATATACTCATATACAGATCGGTGGAAACTGTAAGAACGCATTTTAGAGCCCTTCGCCATCCAAACAAATGAAGTTCTTTTAGCTTTGCTTAGTTCAGGTTTGCTTTGTTTACCAGATGGCAGAGATTTCAAAATCTAAGCCAAAATTCAAAACCCACACCACTCATTTAGTGGAAGTGTTTAAAATAAATCTTCATTGCTATTTTTAAACAAAGGCTAAAAGACTGCCCCTTTGCGGACAGAAAATTAACCATAAAATTCGTGTGGTGAATTGGCATCCGCGCTCGCAACAATAGCGTCTCATCGCGATTGGTTACTTCACAGTTAATAATGGGAAAGTAGGTATTATTGGCTAAAAGCACGGCGTCAGTAGTGAAGGAGACCTGTGTACAGTTGGAAGCAAGTACGTTTTTGTATCGTTCAGCATCCAAGTTTGTAGCTGTTATCTCTTTACTGTGTTATCTTCACCTGCGTGAATGTTTCTTCCCGTAACCCGGCTGGCTGTAGCTAAATATAGCCGCTGATTATTCTGCTGTTGAAGGTAAGGTAAGGTAGACAATGCTTTTTATGTTTGTATTATGCGGGTCGCACTTCCGTTACACTTTTCACTTGCATCATATCGTTTATCCATTTATTAATCTATGGCAAAGCAATAAACTTTCCCGCATGCGCTGGCTGTTTCTGCTTTATACATAAACAACGTCGCTTTCTTTCGTATCCTGATGATTTATGTAAGGTTTTGAAGGTTATGATTATTGTGGTCTACATGTTTACATCTGTGCATTTAGGTCATTCAGTGAAATATAGTTGCGAAGTAAACTTAATAACAGATTACCTTTAGGCTCGTGTAAAATCTGATTTTCGATGCTCACTTCTCGAAAACCAGTTACATATTGTGCCTTCCTATATTTAAACGGAGCCAATGAGGATAAGATTAACAAATTAGATGCCCTAGGAGTACAAGAGCAATCTTGGCATATAAAACGTATTTGCAATAGAAGGCGTAATAAGTGAAGAAATATTATAATAATAGTAATAAAAACGGTAATGTTGAACGCATTAAAAGATAGTGCCTGCGAAAACAAAATTGTAGCACCGGTTCCGTATAGCGTATGGTCACGTGATGGTCACCCAGTACATTATGGCGGAAGAAAAGAACGTTAGGCATTCAACAGTACGTGCATAGTAATCCTGAGTTAATGAGTAGTTGGCGAACATTGGGTTTTAGCTACACTTACCTGTCGCTTCGCAGTTACACCCCCTCTGCTTATAAAGAAACATCCCTTGACTACCCCTTGCAGTTTAGGTTACTCAATATCCCGCTTTGAGGCTTTGGACCTCAATATATTTCGCTGTAGTTGTGGTTAATAACATGTATACCTTGTGCAGTGTTGCCAAGTTAGCCTTTTTAAGGCTAGATCTGGCCTTTTTGAGAACCTATCTAGCTACAAATTTTCCAAAAAGCTACAAGTAGCTTTCCTGGCCTTTTTTCTAAGCTTCATTAGCCTTTTCTAGCCTTTTTCATTTTTTACTTATCTACCAGTACCTTTAAAATAATACATCATTTAATCTCGCTACTGCAGCTATTCCACATAATGATATAATCCTTTTGGATAAGATTAACAAATTAGATGCCCTAGGAGTACAAGAGCAATCTTGGCATATAAAACGTATTTGCAATAGAAGGCGCAATAAGTGAAGAAATATTATAATAATAGTAATAAAAACGGTAATGTTGAACGCATTAAAAGATAGTGCCTGCGAAAACAAAATTGTAGCACCGGTTCCGTATAGCGTATGGTCACGTGATGGTCACCCAGTACATTATGGCGGAAGGAAAGAACGTTAGGCATTCAACAGTACGTGCATAGTAATCCTGAGTTAATGAGTAGTTGGCGAACATTGGGTTTTAGCTACACTTACCTGTCGCTTCGCAGTTACACCCCCTCTGCTTATAAAGAAACATCCCTTGGCTACCCCTTGCAGTTTAGGTTACTCAATATCCCGCTTTGAGGCTTTGGACCTCAAAATATTTCGCTGTAGTTGTGGTTAATAACATGTATACCTTGTGCAGTGTTGCCAAGTTAGCCTTTTTAAGGCTAGATCTGGCCTTTTTGAGAACCTATCTAGCTACAAATTTTCCAAAAAGCTACAAGTAGCTTTCCTGGCCTTTTTTCTAAGCTTCATTAGCCTTTTCTAGCCTTTTTCATTTTTTACTTATCTACCAGTACCTTTAAAATAATACATCATTTAATCTCGCTACTGCAGCTATTCCACATAATGATATAATCCTTTTGGCGAATTCATGAATCTTTTGAATCTGGGAGTATGGATTCCACCAAGTTGTTACATTCTTTGGCACTTTTTAGAAAAAGGTCTGTGTGTGTATCTCGAGCCTGTGGATAACATAACCCAAAAACGAAAAGTTGGTTAAAAACCAAAGTTGGTATTTAAGTTTAATGTCTTTCATGGATGCGACACGAAGATTTTGAAGAAAATTCTTCACCCTAAACTACCCTTTACATGGAAAGTTTATCGAAAATTTACATTTTCTCGAAAGTGTCTAACGATTTTGATTAAAATGCCATAGGTTTGAAATATCTTTATGACAAATGAAATGTATATTTTGAATTTTCTGGCTATAACCTCTGTACTCGTATTTACTCTGGACGACTTTTGTGTAACTGGTAAACGGTTACAGATAGACCAAATCTTACTATGAAAAATGTAGATCTTTCTAAAATATACAATGTATGTCTGAATATTTTTTTATAAATTGGACCATTTCGGATATATGCCTTGTTATTTGTATTTCTGTCAAATGGAACATCGTTATTCAATTTGTTATGTTAACCCTGCAATGAGAACGGAATTTTAAAGCTTTAAAAGATTTGACTACCGCACAAAGCCTACTGTATTCTAACATTCCCCTTGCACCTACAAGGAAATAAGCAATATTTGTACAAATGTTTATCTTAACTAACACAAAGAAGATATAGGAAAAAGAGTTTACAAGAATGCTTAGTACAAGAGTAGAGAAAGTCATGTGAGTGCAACATATCAGATTTTTCATGCGCAGTCCCAGACGAAATATTGAAGCTTGTTGGTACAAATGCTGCATACATGTAAGAACCTAAGGGAAATCCCAGGTGCAGCAGTAGAAATGAGGCAGAGGGGGATGACGAAGACTACGTTTATTTTTGCTAGGTGATCCATGCGGACTTTTTAATAATGTAGTTTTCTAATATTTATATAGGTATTAAAATATAATCTAGCCTTTTCTAGCCTTTTTGGCAAGCCGATTTAGCTTGTTTTATTGAATTATAGTTGGCAACACTGACTTTGTGCAACAAAGGAGCATAATATAATCTGTTCAGATGGAACCATATCTTCAGGACAGCGACGTGTTATATCCGCAGGCGCGAGAGATCGTTCATTTGTATTGCATTCTTGACTATACGCTAAGATACTAATATTTAGATGTTTCTAGTGAACGAGAAGGTGCGAATAAAATAACACACAACCATTTAACCCCGAGTCCACAATTCATTTCATCCTGTACCACGACCCGTAAACCAGATAACAAGCGATCACAGCGCTCTCAACTAAGGTCAATACGCCTGGTCTCTTTGCCAGGTAGTAGTTTGTAATATTGGTAACTGATAGAATGTATAGCAATAAATACAAGTCGTAAACTTTCATATTTAGAAAGCCGTAACATCAGCGTAGCTAAAACCCAATGATCTAGGAAGCTATACTCCATCCAGCCTTAGATCCGCACCTTGTATCCCTACGCAATGATGTAGCGTACGTATCAGCTGTGACCAACAGAAACAAACGCCATGTGGACTCATGCCTCGTGTTTATGTTGCAACAGAACAATGTTTTCTCGGGAGTTTTAGGAACAGCACTACTATCGACTTACATACATCAAGGGTTATCATACCTCTTGAAAACTCACAGATAATCGCTAATATTTAACGTACTACATTTTACGGTGTGCTTTGGTTTCGGCATATTGCGAGTTAGTTGTTGACGGCTTGTGTTTACATCAAGTGCGGATCTAAGCGTGGAGCAATTTTAGGTGATCGAGCGGGGGAATAGTGTTGCCAACTATAATTCAATAAAACAAGCTAAACCGGCTTGCCAAAAAGGCTAGAAAAGGCTAGATTATGTTTTAATACCCTATATAAACATTAGAAAACTACATTATTAAAAAATACGCATGGATCACCTAGCAAAAATAAACGTGGTCTTCGTCATCCCCCTCTGCCTCATTTCTACTGCTGCAGCTGGGATTTCCCTTGGGCTCTTGCATTTATGCAGGATTTGTACCAACAACTTCAATATTTCGCCTGGAACTTCGCATGAAAAATCCGATGTATTGAGGTCACATTACTTTCTCTACTCTTGTACTAACCATTCTTACAAACTGTTATTCCTATATCTTCTTCGTGTTAGTTGAGATAAACATTTGTACAAATTATCTTATTGCTTAATTCTTTGTAGGTGGAAGGAGAATATTAGAATACAGTAGGCTTTGAGCGATTGTCAAATCTTTTAAAGCTTCCGTTCTCTTTGCAGGGTTAATATAAAAAATTGAATAACGATGTTCCATTTGACAGAAATATAAATAACAAGGCATATCTCCGAAATGGTACACTATAAAAAATTATTCAGACAGATTGTGTATTTTAGAAAGATCTACAGTTTTTCATAGTAAGATTTGGTCTATCTCTAACGGTTTACCAGTTATGCAAAAGTCGTCCAGAGTAAATAGGAGTACAGAGGTTATGGCCAGAAAATTCAAAATATACATTTCATTTGCCATAAAGATATTTCAAACCTATGGCATTTTAATCAAAAATTTTTTTTTTTATTTTGATGTTTAACGACGCTGTCAATTGCTAGGATCACATCAGCGTCGTCGGTGTGCCGGAATTTTGTCCCTCAGGAATTCTTTTACATGCCAGTAAATCTACTGACATGGAGCTGTCGTTTTTAAACACACTTAAAAACCATCGGTCTGGGCCGCATCTGAACCTACGACCTTCGGATCGGTAGGCCAGCGTCTAACCAACTGAGCCACCCAGACCGACGTCAAAATCGTTAGAGCCATTTTCGAGAAAATCGAAATTGTCCATGTAAAGTGTAGTTTAGGGTGGAACAATTTTCTTCAAAATCTTCGTGTCGCATCCTTGAAATACATTAAACTTAAATACCAACTTTGGTTTCTAACCAACTTTTCGTTTTTGAGTTATGTTGTCCACAGGCTCGAAATACACACACAGACCTTTTTCTAAAACGTGCCAAAGAATCTAACAACTTGATGGAATCCACACTCCCAGATTCAAAAGATTCATGAATTCACCAAAAGGATTGTTTCATTACGTGCGATAATGCATTATTTTAAAGGTACCGGTAGATGAGTAAAAAATGAAAAAGGCTAGAAAAGGCTAGAAAAGGCTAATGAAGCTTAGAAAAAAGGCCAGGAAAGCTACTTGTAGCTTTTTGGAAAATTTATAGCTAGATGGGTTCTCAAACAGGCCAGATCTAGCCATAAAAAGGCTAAGTTGCCAACACTGCGGGGGAAACATCACCTCATCTCCGCTCGACTCGAACTCCGTCTGGCGTCACTTAGGTTGGCACTCTCATTCCCGCATGCGCAGTACCCTACACAAGTACTTTTTGCGGTCTTTACACAATACTCTATAGCCTATAAAAGAAATGCTCCTAAATAGAGTGGGTAGGTGAATGGGTTAAGTGGCTAGTGTAACATCTACTTCTTACACACTTCACAAAGTATTTATAAAGGTATTCTCTGTTACTCTAGTCACTATTTTTCGCCTTAGTGCCTCAAATTGGGCCATAATTCCTACTAAAGCGTGCCCAACATGTTTGGTTATACAGGTGAAGCTTTGAAGCCACGATAACGTTAAGACATTTTAAGCAGTAAATGTTAACGTTTCTAAGCTTTATATGGCTGGAATATGCATGCCCAACAACAAAATTACTATTTTATACCCAAATTTTATGCACAGATACCATGCCAGGAATTAATGAAACAAAGTTCTAGTCTTTCTGTGACGAAAAATAAAGAATAAAGTTTGTATTAATAACTAAACCCGAATTGCGGCAGCAAGTATGTACTTAATATCCGCTGAAGTAGTCTGGCACTTTGAGTAGATGCTGGTAACAGTCTGGACATCCCTGATCACCTTTTCTAAAGCTCACAAAGCGTGGCTAAAACGAATTATTGAAGCATTACTTCTTTAATTACTTCTTACCGTAGGCCCATCAATGTTTAATTTAGGCCGGAAAAACAACATTTAAGTGCTCACGCAATCTATGCTTACAGTTGCGTTAGCTCCAGCATTTAACAATAAGTGAATGCAAAATTGACACAGGTGCTTTGCCTGAAGGCAATCTGTCAAAAGCAATAGTTATTGCCCTGTTATGTTTCAACATAATTACTGTTCAACAAAAGCTGGATAATTGCGATCATTATTTTACGGGACAAGCCGTGTCGAGCAACATGGTTAATAAACACCATATTTTTTGTTGAAACACGTTTTAACTCCACCCTGTTTCCACTTCTGTATTGCAAACACAGCTGATACGGTATGCTACCTCTTGGAACAGGTGCCAGAGGTGCTAACGAAAGTGTCAAACATTGTCCAAAGTGAGCACGTAACGTAAAGTGCAAATAGAGGCCATTTTAATGTCGTTTTCTTATCATTTATTGAACGTATAATAATTTCCTTCCTTAGCGATATCCCAATTCTGTATTAAACGTACAATGAATTTAACGCTTCAGTAAAATAGTAAGTGTCCATTAATAACGAAAAAAGTAATGCATTTGAATAAACTGAGCTTACGAAATAATCTAATGTGTTGCATTCACATGACTTTCTCTTCTATTGTACCGCTATTCTTATAAGCTCTTACTCCTCTATCTTCTTCATCTTAGTCGAGATAAACATTTGCAAAAATCAACTTATTACTGATTTCCTTGTAGGAGAATATGGGAATACAGTAAGCTCTTAGCGATCATGAAATCTTTCAAAGCTTTGAAATTCTGCTTTCTTTGCACGGCCAAGAGTAAAGTGGATAACGACCTTCGATTTGAGAATACTTTTAAGTATTGCTAAACTCACACAAATACTAAGGAACATCTCCGAAATGGTTCACTCCACAAAAAATACACTTGGACATAACTTGTGTGTGTTTTTATGAGATCTACATTTTTTGTATGCTAAGATTAGGTCTATCTCTTACCAGTTATGTAGAATCATAGAGAATAAACAGGACCACATGGGCTAAAGCCAGGAAATTCAAAATATACATTTAATTTACCATAAAATATCAAAAGATATGGCAGTTTAATCAAAATCGTTAGCCATTTTTGGGAAAATCAAAATTTCCCATGTAAAAGGTAGTTTAGGAGGAATTTTCTCCAAAATATTCGCGTCGCATCCTTGAACGATATTAAATTTAAATACCAACTTTGGTTTTTAACCGACTTTTCGTTTTTTACTTCCCCTACTTACTTACTATAAGTACTCGAGAAAATAACCCCATCTTCTAGATTCGTTAGCACTGGAAAGAAGAAACACAGCGAGTCAGCAAATAGACATTCCACATAAGGCCACTCTGAGCATGTGAAAAACAAAGGAAAGGCTAGCCAAAGAAGCGGCGCCTGCGAGTTCAAAGGACTCGCGAATCCCATTTTCGCCACTTTTGCTTTGTCAGCAATCTTTTTGTAGACACACTACCACTCTAGATAAGGTCTTGTTGATTGTAACTCCGGGGTCAGTAATGAACTGAATAACTCGTGAAATATAGTTTAATAAAAAATTTGCTGTAACTGTGGGGTTAATATTATTACTAATATGGCGAATAATTATTTACGGCGAATTCAAATCTATTTGAGTTCTCATTCCGGATTCTCATTCCGCATGGAAACAGCAACAAACACAATTTTAATATTTCCATAATCTCGCCATATATTCTTGCAAAAAATATTCGCTAATCTTAAAACTTTGTTAAAATGTGCAGAAAAACATATTTTGCAGATTTGCCAACATAAACCAAGTGACCGACATAAAAGCTTTAATTATTTATGCTTGAGCCTTACGTAACCAAATCGATCTCATTCCGGATTGAACTCAACATGGATCGTATTGAGAATGGGATTGGACTCAAGAAGACTTGAATTTCCTATGGAAACGTAGTAATAGTTCAACAAAGGCCTGAGCTACTCGCAGGATACCTTGAGCGATCTTCCTTTTTACCTGCTTAAATACAATTATTAGTGTAAGGCCGTGAGCAGGCTGCGCTCTGTTGTCTAGCTCTGGTTTAAGTAAAGATCTATTCTAACTACGGAGTCAGTATTTAAATTGAGTTGTCATGAAATATCGGTCTAGCCTAAGGTTTTTTCGATTGATATTCCGGAATTAAATTGAATAAACTATGAAACAGCTTCTGGAAATCGGTAAATACTCCTAAAAATTAGGTCTTAATAACGAAAATGGAAGTGGTGCAGGGGATTTTTCTTTTATTTATTTTCAGAAATTTACTCAACTACTGTGTTTTAATCCAAAGCTTTTAAAAATATGAAAGTAGATCATTATAAACATTCTAATTATGAGTAACAAAGAGCTTGAGGAGTGCAAATGATTACAAATGAAGCACAGGCACCCTACCTTATGCATGTTTTCGATTTTAAAAACGTGTAATTTGTATCAAACACAACGCAGAGAAAAATTGGGAACTTGACTTCAGAAGCAGTTATGTTCAGTCAATGACAACTATGACAATTGCTATAGATCTACGTTCTCGCCCATCATTAAATTAAAAACAAGAGTATTCTAGAAGCCCAATTGCATTTCTTAACGTTAGAAGGTTAAGCTGTATGAGAATTTTGCGCAAATGCCACGTAATTGATTACAAAGCGCAGGTGCAAGACTGCACAGCTTAGCAAAAATCGGTTACTTGAGGTTGGTAGGCACGTGCATCCAACTTTGTTTATAAATGTCACTTGTTTTATGTTGTAATGTATTCCAGTCCAGTGTGAAACAGCTCACAAGCGCTGTATGCAGGCAAACCACGTGCAGGAATTACGCAATTGTACTGTTTTATTGATATATTACTTAGAAGTTGTTAGTATACTTTAAAATATTTGAGATTAAAAGGAGCCTGATCAATAGATGAACAGGATTCCATATCCACATCTGTTAAGAAGTGGATACTTGTTAAAAAAGCTATACGAAGTTTACGTAATTTGAGGTTAAAACTTTAATGGACAGTTCTGACCTCTGTAAACCAAAGAGAGAAAGTCACTTCCACAAAATCAATGGCTGTGGTTATAGAGATTTCTCCTTAGAACTGATGTGCTGAGTAAGTCTGGTCACTTATAATATTATGAAAACAATAATAACAATAATAAAAATAATAATAAAAACAACAACAACAACAACAACAACAATAATAATAATAATAATAATAATAATAATAATAATAATAATAATAATAATAATAATAATAATAATAATAATAATAATAATAATAATAATAATAATAATAATAATAATAATAATAATAATAATAATAATAATAATAATGCATTATCGACAGTTCCAAATCTATACATTATTTTATTTCAAATATGTCATCAATGGTTTTGAAATTCTCAAAATCTCACTGTAGCGAAATTCTTTCAAATAACAAATACAATCAACTAATTTAGATATACACTACCATTATTTCGTGGCATCCATCCGTTGCATGTACCTTAAGGATCTAGACTCCCAAAAGTTTGACATACATGAGTTAAAATGTGGTATTCGCGATGCGAGTTTTTTAAGTTTATAAAATCCTTTCATCGGAGATATTTAAAATTTTTTAAACTCGCCAATTGTCGAGTCAATGGCATGTAAAATGTTATATCATCTAAACCTTATATTTTATTAACATTAAGTGAATTTGGTTTTGTATTTTGCACACGATAGGTATAGTGCGTTTATTATAAAAAAAATCCAAATAGAGAAAATTATGACCGGGAATATGACGACGTGTTTGTAATCCCTCAAAATATTTGTCGTTAATATACTATTATTGTTATAGCCTAACGCAGTAATTTTCAGGAAGTGACAAATGTTGGCAAGCAACCAACAGCCCCAGTTCAACCCTCCGCACTCATCTGTGACGCAGTACCCGGGGTAAACACTACTTTCGGACGTAACCATGTGACCCGAAGCACTCATATGTGGTGGTGGAAGTTGGCAAGGTATCCAGAAACAACATACCATCTCGAGGAGAGGGTGCTGCACTTGAAGGGCGGAGGGGACGCCTGGTATGGGCGCCCATTCGGCGTCGAGTCCTTGTGATGCCTGTTGTCCTTCTGGATGATGAGGATGGCAGACTGGGTGGGCGACGTGACCGAGGACGAGCTGCAGGACGAAGAAGAGTTTTTCTGGTTGTTGATGCCGCAGTGCAGGGTGCGTACCGTACGTCTATTACTTCCCCCACTGCTCCCGTTCATCGCGACACTTCCTCGTTGCAATGCGCGGGAAAACTGACGAAGCGGCGGTGGCGACGACCGACTTGCCGGCACTGCCATGCGCACGGCGTCCTTCCCCCGCCTCTTATCTCTCTGATAATGACCTTGATGACTCCGCATCTACCTTCCTCTTCCTCATAGTTCACCTCCTCTTTAATTCTGCCGAAATACTCGAGTCGAACCCCGGTTGGTGCAGTATTATCCAACGGCTGCAGGCCAAAGCTGACATTGTAATAATTTTGCCTCCTTCACTTCAATTTTTGTATTGATTGGGTATCAGAGAATCACCACCCTCCAGCGTGGACCAGCGGAATCTGCAACAGGTGCTAATTCTTTAACACGACGCTGTGACTATACAGGTAAGCAAAAGTACGGTTTTGTGTACGACAACCCTTAACAGCATGTTTTAGTGCCTACCCCATTCATATGCCGCGTATTTAATATTGGCCAATAACGTAAAGCAATGCCTGAGAGATCAACCAACACGACTGCCTGCAAGGATGCTACTTCATTCGATAAAGCATCAGCGGTTTACTGGTAATTCAGTGTTGCCAACCCATTGGGATTTGTCCCATATTGTGGAACATTTTGACATAATTTTCAGGAAGGGACTTTTTTTTTAGGAAAAAAAAACACAGATGAATATGGGACATTTAATAATTGCTGCCTCTAACATAATGTAGTAATGGTTAAGTACATACAACAACAAAGATAAACATTTCACACGACACACGCAAACTGTTATTTGTGCAACCAGCAGTCAGCATTCTCGCTATGGGCACAATAGGTTTGTTTACAGAACAGTAATACCCATGCATATTACCTATAGGTGTGTGTTCGGGGAGTAATGCTTCCATAAAAGGGAAAACTGTATCTACTGATAGGAGGAGCAAGCACTTCAATATCATAAGTCCTAATTTTACATTTGTTGTATGGACCTAACCTAATATTGCAAGGCGCTACAAGTAAGTAAATATTCTAGTTGTACATCCTAAACTCCACTACTAATTTTGCTTAATGCGGGACACTTTATGCACAAAAGGGACGTTCTGAATCTTCGCTTGGGACTTTTGAGCTTCTGAGGTTGGTATCCTAGGTATAATTATGTAGTGATTAATACGCTGCGTGAACGCGGCGCCCGATGTGTTTTCTGCTGCCCTTCATAAACAAATTCTTACTCCAATAATTTCTAATAATTCAAAACAAAACTATTTCCTTGCGAATATATTCTCAGTACACACCCACGAGGTATGTTTTCGTATACCTAAAGCTCTATTCATTACTTCCCTGATCCTTTTTCCTCTCAAAAGAATATACTTGCCCTAACGGTGGTTGTGATGGCGCCCGCGCCTCCTTAGGCACGTTAAATATTCAAAGTTCGGCAGCACGCATCTACGTCATCCAAAAGCGTTTATAATCTACGTGCATTTAAATACACAGTGACAATTTTCACGTACGTTATATTAGTTAAAAAGTTTTAGCTTATGAAGTTAACTATTTTCTCATTCATTTGTTGGCAACATTGCTTAGTATTCCGTAACACATTCGATTGTTCATTCATTTAGAATGTATGCCGATCTGACACAATGGTGACTTGATTTAAACAACACATGGAAGAACTATTTACACAATCCGTTACATTGTATTCATCCGCTCGTAAGCTATGATAAAACTAACAATATTTACCAATAATGTATACGAAGTCATGTTAATGTTTCAACATTACATTGCCATTCTTGGTTCCATTGTTATAGCAGCACAACCAATGGAGTAAACAGAGCTATGAACATCCGAATGAAATTTTGTCCCGAAAAGTGCAATAGTCGAACTACGAAACGTAAATTTTAATCTTGTGATACTCTAGTTACAAAAATCAAGTGGTACACCACTGAGGAAGAATCGACTAACCGCTTTTATACAAAAAGGTTATCACAGAAAGCTCCAGTAAGTAAATAATTATCTCTACGCCAGCCTCAATGATATCTTCCGCTGGTAAAGAATTTTGGTTCAATGTAATCTAGCTCTAACGACATGTCTATGGCGTGTTTTTTATGCCTTCGTTACCAACACCTGTCCGTCAGTATTAGGGTTACCATATCATGATGTCAAAAAACTGGGGGGAATTCGGTTAACGACATTTATTTCACATACTTTTCATTTACTTTTACTTTTTCAGGAAATCCTTTTTACAGATAATCCTGTCATAACATTGAGCACAAGTTACGTTTTTCATATTGTACATTATGATCAACATTAACTTTATATTTTCGACAGCAAGCTTATTTCGCTCATCTGTCCGCTGAACATTTAGTAGAGAAAATATTCTCTCTACAGCTTGAAACCGAAATTATGTCAATATATTTGATAATAGAAAGAAAAGGAGATTCTAGTCAATAGTTAAGGGGAAGACGTAATAAAGCTGAATATGTTAAAGTCTCAAGAATGGAAGCCTAGGCAGATTTAAATGAGTGATAAGGTTACAATTGTTGCTTGTACTAAGCCATAGTGATTCAGCGGGCTGATTCGTATCTTACCATGACGTACTCTAAAGTTAGCCAATGGTAATCGCTTCCTTCGTGTTGCTCGCGCAAAAACAAATGCAACACAACACACACTCGTCTTGAATCGAGTCGAGATAACGCACGTGCAACTTGGGAGTTGTACGTAAGCTAGCACGTATACATAATTCGGCGGTTGCTAAAGGGTGACAAAGTTAAAGTGTTATAACGTTGTAGTTGAAGTTACAAAGTTACATTGTATTTAAATATCGTCGGCAGTTCTCTACAAATCTGGAAATTGACAAATAAAGTGATATGTTGGTTGATTCTTCGTTTGGTTCCATTCCTACCATAACTCACGCACACCCTGTAGATTAAGACCTCTTGCTAGAGCTAGTCCGGACACCAAATACAAGATCTTATAGGTCTTAAAGGAGACGTCTTCGACGGAGAGGAGCGTTTGCGTCAAGCTGCATTATGTGCAGGTACGGCAAAATAGTGCTGTACTACTTTCAACAGTTCTATACACTTAACATTATTACTCATGTATTCGTAGCATTTCTCGGCAACACTTTCCTCCCAATGTTGCAGAGTTCATTTTGTGGTAAGTTCTTAAAGCACTTATTTCATCAAAGAGTACAGAGTCATCAATAACAACTATGTTAACACTTCTTAAAAACAACAGTTTCTTCCATCTCTTGCCACTCTGGTTCTTTATCCAGTTATCCATTGAAACACAGGGTCATCCAATTATAACTAACAGTATAAAAAGTATACATATCACTTTCAAAGGATTTAGCTAAATTTCCATCATCACATTTACAAATAATTTCCTTTACTTTTAAAGGGACAAAATGGTTTTCTGCCTTAATTTTAAACTTGCACCTAAAATTATCTTTCGGCATCTTAATCTGTATATGATATATCGGATAAACTAGTCAGTCCAGGCTACAGCAAGAATATGTAGGTTTCGTTCAGTGGGGACAAAAAATTTACGGTGAAGCTTCTCTCGTTTACAGTTCACGGCGACTCCACCACAGAACACAAAGAAAGAAGAGAAAGTGATGCGGCGTACAGGTGCAGTAAACTTTATGCAGAGTTCAGCAAAGACCCGCAAGAGGACATACAAATCAATTGCTAAAGGCGCGGCGTGTGAATTCATTTTTAAAATGAATTGAAGTGATAAACAAATAATATATTTTTACTGCTAACTAAAAAACGGGTGGTTTCGCAAAATATTCGAAAACTGAACGGGGGGTCGGTGGCCCCCGGTAAAAACGGGTGATATGGTAACCTTAGTCAGTATGCATGAAGCTCGTGGACCAGCTTAGATTCGGAATTCAAATTATATACTATTATTGAAAATGTGCGCAACATTTTAGGTTTGTTTAACATGGTACAAAACCTAACGTGCATGAAGTGTAACACATTAATATATATTTTTTTTTTGGGGGGGGGGGGGGGAGGCGGTTTCATATACACATAAGTTTAAAGAAAATCTGGTTGGCCAATGCAAGGGATGATTATATATTCCTATATACGTGTTAATCGTGTTACACATTTGGTCGTGTAGTATATCGAAAAAACCGAATCTATGGTCAGTATTTAAAAACGGGACGTCATATGCTGACCTTAAAATTTTCTAACCAATAACACATAGGAAATGGCCGATGGCAAAACAGCATTGGAAATAAATTGTAAGTTTTAGAGAGGTCTACGTGCTTTGTAGCACGTATTTGTCTATCTCGTTTACCAGTTACACAGAATAATGCAAAGAACACCCCCCCCCCCCACACACACACACACACACCTTTGTCAATGAATGCTTTTCTGGGTTCAAAGGACTTCAAAACATTTCCGGTGAAATCTCGGCATAGAACTTTTGAGTGAAATGAAATACTTCCCCTGCCTACTAGGTTGCACGTGAAGAACTTAAGTAAGAAACAGAAAATCTTCATCGGATCACCCTCCTTGTATGGAGAACTTACACCCCCTAGAACTTGCAAGCCTGTGCCTGGGGTTAACAGAGAAACTAATCAAGTATTTTAAGCGAGCAGTGCATATTAAATGTTGAGCATCTGTGTCAAATTAGGAGTACAGATTTACTTTTTATAGGAAAAACTGACCGAGTTGAACTTACATTTTAAGTACTTGAGCAGTAATTTTGAAAACGTTTCATAATGGGTTGAAACTGCATAAATTTAAGGGTAGTTTATACGAAGGACTATATAATATTTAGGACTACCCAAAATATCCATGTTAATATATTTCGACATCAATGATCTTAAAGTTTAGACGGAAATTGAGTGGAAGTCAATTACTACGTTTCCTTGGCGAATTCAACTCGATTTGAGTTCTTTTTCCGGATTGAGGATTCAAACTAAGCTCAACCACTGGACCTGATCTGCTTATTCAGCGGGATCAGATCAAATGTTTTTGCACGTTTTGCAATGTTCGATCTCATTTCCGTATTGAATTCAACGTGGAAACGCGGAAATGGGAATGGGCTCAAATCGAGTTCAATTGTGCATGGAAACGTGGCATAGAAGATAGAGGTAGAAAGTTAAACTTTTGACGGTATTCTCGACAAGTGATTGAACTTGGCGTCGGAGTTCTTCAGTCATTTTGTTATTGATCGTTTACTGTCGCCTGTTATCTTATTTAAAAATAGCAAGGTCTGGGACTGAACACTTGTAGACGATAATAATGCGAAATGAATGCGTAAATGGGCTCGAAAACTTGAAACTACGTGCAGAAATTTTTTGTTACAAACTAACAGTGTACCCTTTGTTTTATTGCAAATTATTAATTACTGAGGTCCTTATGATTGACTTACGACAAAATCACTCTAGCATGAAATTGAAGTTTGCTGTTTTCCCTTTAAATCCTTCCCCCCTCCCATTTCTCTTTATAAAATGATTTTGAAGCATGAAAATGAAGCGTACATAAATTTTGGTGTAAAATTCTGTTCTTTATATAGTTATAAGTAATGTATTTTAGAATAGGCGTTACGAAGATAAAACGGCGAACGTATCGCTGGGCTATTTTTTTCGTTCTTTCATTTTCATGAATTCATCTTCATCTTCTTCATCTTCTTCATCACCATCTTCATGATCATCATCTTCTTCCTCTCCCAATGGCGCTACAGCTCAAAGAGGGCCTGGGCCTTCTTCATCTGAGACCTCTAATCATCTCTATCCATAGCTATCTGTTGCCAGTTTTTGCATTTTACGAGCTCATAACTTTCCTCTTTCACTGAATCCATCCATCTTTCTTTAGGTTTACCTATCGGCCACTTTCCAAACATCACTCCTATCACCACTTTTTTAGGTATCTATTCTTCATCCATTCTCTGTACATGCCCTGCCCACTGTACTCTTAGTTCGTGAAAATGTGAAAAGATTGTAGCACTGTCGAATCACATCTAAGGGGACATTATTTGTGGAAGTCCATTTATACTATTTATTTCTTCCTCCTCTTCCACAAGGCCTGGCGATCTGTTCCCTCCTCTAGTGAAACATAATATCACACAACATTTACATGTTATTTTTCTTTAAGCACCCACTTTGAGTTTGCCCTTTATCTTCGCAATGCTTCATAGGTATATTCTAGTATAAATATTCGAACCCACACTCTCATACATGGAATGTTTCAGTGGCTAGAGACCGCTAATCTGTTTGGTACCCTATACTTCATTTCCTTCTCTTGTACTAGTAAAGTTAGAAAATAGGTCTGAAATAATTTATATTTAGTCTTTTACCTCTGATCAGACATCGCGAAAGATATCACTACAATGAATTTAGCAATAAAAATCTCCAAATAACATGATAAATTTTAACTCCCACCCAGGGAATCAATAAAATACCACTGCGATTTCATACTCAAGAAATTTGCACTTCAAAGCGCATTTCATGAAAGCTTTAAATTAGATGTAACTATAATATTAACATTTAAGAATAGTTTAAGCTCAAACAATGGTTAAACCTTCGTCTCTGGAAATGTATTCGATATCGGGAGCCGCAAGTGCTTCGGCAGTCGGAGCTGCTCTTGGCCAGGTTTACTGCGCGTATTCTGGCTTCCCCTGCCAATCATTCTGCCAATTACTCCATCATCGTCAGCCGCATTCCCCATAATCACCCCACCATTCGGTGTAACGCATTAAGGTACACGACTTGAAAAGCCTTCAGTCTTCTTCGTGGGAAACACTAATATACCGGGCGTTTAAAAAAGTGTCTGATATTGCAACAGAGCTTAGATTGGTCAAAACTAGAATAAACATATGCCCAGAAACAAATACCTATTGAGATATGAGACATTTTACCCATGTTAAGTGTGAGTTGAGTTTGATGGAGCAGTCGTGTAGTTGAGGCATCAGAATCGCTTTAGCTTCAATGTGTGGGCAAGAATGGTGGCTGACAAGACTCCTAAAACCATACATTTTACTTAATAGATTTGTAGGTGCTGTGTATCATCGATTCTTGCGCGATGAGTTATTCGTGCTTTTGGGGGACATCGTGCCTGTAGAAAGACAACGCATGTGGTTTACGCATGACGAGGCACCAGCCCATTTAGTAAGTATCCTGCGACAATACTTAAATCAAATGTTTAACGGACGATGGATTGGTCGACGAGGTCCAGTATCCGGTATCCCCGTTGGCCGGAGCTCAATCTATTGGATTTCTGCCTATAGGGACATTTAAAGACATTGATGTATGCCAAACCCATCGACTATGTGCATACGTTACAAGAGCGTGTGACTAATTCATATGCCTAAATCGGAGAGCAGCCAAGTGTGTTCGAAGGAGTTCTGGAATTCTTGAAGAAGAAGAGCTGAATTATGTGTAAGAATGCATTGTAACAATATGGAGGATCTCCTTTAGTAATGTCGACATAACATACAGATGTTACTAGAGGACAAAATGTCAGAAATAACCACAACTCCTGTTTGGTGTATATGGATTGCCAACAATTTTGTTTTGTAAAACTTTTCTGACGGGAAAGTGTTCATTAGAGTTCGCTTGTTGGATGAAGCCCATTGTCTGGTGTAAATACTCAACACAGGTAAAATGGCTCTACACTAATTTGTTTTCGGACATATGGTTATAGGAACAGTCTAGTTTTGACCGAAAGTAAGCTAAATTTAAGCTATTGGGTTCATACTCCATTTATAGAGTTTTATCTCTCTTCCCTAACATTTATAATTATTAAATATTAGAAAAGGCTGCAATATAACCTACTTCTTTTCAACTTCTGTTGCAATATCAGACACTTTTTTAAACACCATGTACAGTTGGTGAAGAAATGACCATCATCACCACTACATTAGGAATCAAATTATCTCAAACTTATGCCTACTATATCTACCATCGCAGGGTTAAAAGGTAATTATTGAAATTCACACCCGGCCATATACAGGTTTAGAAATGTTGAGGAAGTGTTTTAAAACGAACTTTAAGGGATAAAGGGAATAGACTAATAATCGTAGATAATTTATTGCAGTACGATTATCGAAAAATTCTAATCCACACTCTTTGGCAAGTTTGTATGTTCCAAAGAATGCCCGGAAAGCAAACGGAATACCTAAAACAAGCTTAGTAAGATTCGGATTGCTGTATCTTCATTTCTAGACAGTAAGTTAGTCCAGACGGATCATAGGATCGTAAAGGAGATTCGAAGGATAAAATCAGATTTAAGACAGTCTTTACTCTGCGCTGAGTTCGAGGAAGTATCTGGAAAAGCTGGACCAGAGCAATCAAAAGTTTTCCGATTTACGAGGAAAGGCAAATGGACTTAATAAAAGTCTGACTCTATTCGACTTTTCAAAACAATTACCGTAAACTTGCTTTGTGATAGCGGGCCGTAGGGGTAGCGTGTCTGGTTCAAATTTAGAAAGTCCCGATCCGGGTCTGGGTTTGGGTGAACAACCTGGATAAGGCTTTTTCCTGGAGGTTTTCCCCTTCTGAGAAGAGAAACCGCTGGAAAGTGTTGTGGATCCGGTACTTATCTCGAATATAGCTTCACCCATTTCCTTTATTCCTGGTTCTATATGAACTGTCCCGTCCAAGGAATGTATTAAAGATACCACCTTACATTCACACGACTTTCTTCAACCACTATCGTTTATTTTGATATCCCTTCTATAAACACCGTGTTAAATGAGAAACGTCTGCAGAAATGCTTTCATTACATATTTCGTTAAGAGGTATAAGAGGCATATAGTAGGGCTGAACCCACGTTTCAGCCTTGCAGAAATGCAACGTTATGTGAACAACTTCCTCTCATGGCAACATGACTGGAAAATCAAAATTAATCCCGACAAATACCAGCTGATTTATTTCTCTAAGCGGCATCACACTTTGGCAATGGACCTAACGGTCGTTGTCAAATCTGCCGTCAGCAGGTTAAATACTTAGGTGTCACCTTGGACCGCACAATGTGTTTTGACTGAAGTCAAAACTGATACTATATAGGTATTTTATTCTTTCGGTGGTCCAGTACGCGTGTGTGGCCTGGGCTAATGCCTCCAAAACTGCCCTGAAACAACTCCAAACCCTCCAAAACCTCTCCCTCAGAAAAATCCTCTCTGCTCCACTCCTCACCACTAACCACACTCTTCACCTCGAAACCCGGATCCCATTCATCCCGGAGGCAATAGAAAACCGAGCAATGGCGGTACGGACGCGCATTAGAAACCACGAGAATGACGTGATCGCCAACATCGGCAAAGGCGAGCCGAAGCACCGCAAACATACTAGAATAAAAATATTCTAGAAGCGGAACGGCTCGCCAACAAATGCGCGTCCGCGCAACCTCGGTCCTAAGCCACACACATATTCCGGCAGAGGCCCTCGCCTCGGAAAATATTCAGGAGGTATCCCATGCCCGCGCAGGAAAACAGCGGGAAAGTGTATATATGAAGTGTAAATAGTGCAGTGCGCTGGGACGCATATTTCTGGTGTGCCCAGTGTGTGTGTGTGTGTGAATGCGCGCGTGTATGTATGCGTGTATATAATTGTAAATATGTACATATATATAAACCAAAAACTGAACAGAACTTAAAGGACATAAGAAAACTATGGGTTTTTGCACAAACCGAAAACTATAATTAGTTATAAGTAAGCAAATTGTATATAAATGTCAAATTTAGCCTGTAAGCTGGGCCCTATGTACCGGCACCAGGCCAATACTTTATAATAAACAAACTGAAACTGAAACGACAGTAGAATCTTAATATCTGGCGTTGAAATTTCTTACTCTTCCTATGACATCAAAAATAAATGAATGGCCATAGCATATTTAAAACATTTGATGTGTTATATCCACATCACTTTCTCTATTTTCTTTTTTACGAGTTCTTTTAATCTTACAAAATCAATTCTTCTAATTCATGTTAAACGTTGCAGAAATGCTTTTATTATGCATTTTCGTTATATGAGCAAGAGGGTGCGATTGTCAAATCTAAAAGCGGGTCACTATGCAATGAAATTTTACGTTCCTTGCATGGTCACGGAAACAAATCCCATGTGTTACATTCGCATGAGTTTCTCCATCCACTATCGTGTTTCTATAGATTCTACACACTATTCCTGCGAAAGAGTCTTTTTCCAGCCACTTCATGTTATTTCGGGTAAACAATTGCGGAAATGATCATGACACATTCCGTTTTAGTCAAACTAATAAGGGAAGTGACTGATGTCAAAAAAGCTATTTTAAGTAAACTGCGTATTTTAAAAGTATCTTGTCTTTTTTGTGCTGTAACTGTTCGTCTATCTCTGCTACAGTGCGGTCGTTTTATGACCCGGCCCGGATAGAGTGAATGCTTCCTCCGCACGCTATCTACTACACCGGGGGTTTTCCATTCTAAACCTCCCGCGTTATATATTAATGCGTAATAGTGATACACTTAAAATGGGTGTTACGATAACTTTGTTATAAGTAGTGTTGATGTTCATCTGCATTGAAACATTTCTGACATTCCTTTCGCCACGAGGTTACAATTTCAATTTTAAAAGTTTAGCAGAGATTTGTTTTTTGCTGTGCAGCAACACCTTTTCAAATTCTGAAAAGCATACCACCTCAGCTATTCGAAAATCTCTTTAAAATCTGCATCCTAAATTTCAGAGGCAAACTGCGCTATATTTTGAAGACTATGAATAATCATATAATCTTTTGGAGTCTAATATTGGAATTTGCCTCAGTTACTTCTTCAGTGTTCTGTACATTACATTTTGAAGTAAAAGATCTGAATCCTGGCGTAACAACATGAAACAATATGTCAATGGATCACTTCACAGTTGAAGTAGAGTGGAAGAAACCAGCTTTTGTAAGCTATTACGCATTCAGAACCGCAGGCAGTTTTCTAGATATTCGCGTAAAATTCCCAGCTGTTGAATATCTTACGGGATAGATACGTGAAACATTTTAACGCCCTCTCTATCGCTTAGGACCTCTCGCTGTTTATTGCCCGCGAGAACATTTTTACTTTCTCTGACATGACCTGGTAGGTAGAAGAAATTCAAAAAAATTGCATGTCTATACGTTTAATCTGAAATATATTCCTATTTAGAGCCTCCCTCAAAAATAGAAAAGTCCCATGTGTGTCTTAAAATATTAAACGCCGGATTAGTTCCAAAATTGATATTTAAGCTCAGTATCTTTCAAGAGGCAACACGAGTAACTTCAATCCCTCCCCCAACTCCAACGACACTTAACATTGAACTCTCCCCCCCCCCCCCCCGCACCTCAAAATTGCCTGTATCATTTAGGGTACATATGACTGAATTTTCCAACTTCTATATTTTTTAATCAATTTTGATGAAATTTTGTGTGCATATTTATATGGTAGCCATATTACGCTGTGCAAAGTTTCAACTCTGTACGTTGCTTGGTTCAAGAAATATTGCAAATTATTTAAATAAATTAATAGTCGCACTTAAAAAGTCCCTTGCGACCAAGTTTTCATCCAATCATTCTAAAATTTTGTAGAGATGCACTTTAGACAAGGATAAACTAGCATTGTATTGGGTTTTTATATCTGGTTATTTGTTTGGCTTACAGAAAAATGTAAATATTTATATTTCATAATTTTTAAAAAATATGGAGTAACAACCTGTTCTGAAGGATAAAAAACACACTAAAATCCATCTGATATCAAAACCCAATACAATTTTTATTTATAGTACATATTACTACATACTGTGCAAGTTTCAAGCCACTCTGATAAGAAATGTTCCGCAAGGAGCATTTTGTATAGAACAAAATGCTGAAAAATTGCAAACTGAGAAAAAGGCAATAAATAAATAAATAAATAAATAAATAAATAAATAAATAAATAAATAAATAAATAAATAAATAAATAAATAAATAAATAAATAAATAAATAAATAAATAAATAAATAAATAAATAAATAAATAAATAAATAAATAAATAAATAAATAAATAAATAAATAAATAAATAAATAAATAAATAAATAAATAAATAAATAAATAAATAAATAAATAAATAAATAAATAAATAAATAAATAAATAAATAAATAAATAAATAAATAAATAAATAAATAAATAAATAAATAAATAAATAAATAAATAAATAAACAAATAAATAAACAAGTAAATAAATAAATAACTAAAAAATAAAAAAAATAAATAAAAAAATAACCTAGCCTCAGAATTGCCCTGGACCATATGTCTCCCCCTCAGACCTCTTGTTTCTTTCTTCAGATGATATTTTCAATTACATTACAAATGGCAGTAGCCAATTATTAGCATGTTCCTGTTCACCTACTTCAAGCGGCATAATCAAAATAGGAGTGAAATGGTACAGTAACAGTGCACAATAACATTATATCCTAAAAGTGGGCGTATACTGACATTTAAATACCATGTACATGGAGTTAAAGGATGCCTTTTATTGGCTTTAAAAATGGTAGAACTGAAAAAATAATGGATGCATATGATAGAGGAAAGATTGTAATATTTTTTAACGCTAAAATAAAAGAATTCAATTTTTTTACCAAAAATCGTCAAAACTCAGTCATATGTACCCTTAAGATATTTACTTAGCAAATATAACGTATTGCATCTTAAATGCTCTGGGAATTTGCCTGTTAACTCCATTTGGAAGAATTCTGTATAACTGGTAAGCCTTAAGAGATGGACAAAAATCTACAACACAAAAAGTAGATCTCTAAACTGCAAAATTTATTTTAAACAACGTTTTCTGCAGTATCAGCTATTTTTGAGATATTCCTTATTGTTGTTTTGAATTGTTGAATGCTAAGTCATTTTTAAAGGGATGTTCTATTCCGTTGTTTTGTTTTCGCAAGTTCCGAATAGAGTTGTTTGAAAATAATCACGTGGACGCACGTCCTTGTTTGATCAGCGTTAAAAAATTATGGAATTTCAAAACCAGTATGTAGCGGCTCGCTTTTGAGCATCTAACCATCGATTCGGTTTCCTGTTGTACCTACAACGAAATCCGCAATTAAACTATTCCTGTAAAGGTTTGATGGTTGGCATGAATAGTTTTGCAACCGTTGTATAAAATATAGTGGGTAGGGAAAGTCATTTGAATGAACTATAGCAGGTTGCTTACAGCATCTTTGTTGTTTCCCATCATCCACGTTTCATCGTAAATGTCACGCAAAGAAAGCTTTCCAACGAGAGCTGCGCGAAACTTGGGTACTATTCGGATAAAGTCAAGTTATTTCGCTCGATTGAAGGCCACATGGCATTTCCACTCACCGCATTGTACCTACCGGTCACCACTGTCTACTCCCCGTCTATTCATTCACTGCGATATGCATATCTCGAGACCTTTGTTAGATGCTGGAGCCCGTAATAGGGATACTGTCGCCCTGCAACAGGCGTAACGGTTCGTTTACTAAAATAGGTGTCTGCGCATCCTGCAGAATGGACATTCCCAGAAGTATTAAATCCCTGTAGACCAAACCATCATACTATCGCGCAGGTTAAGCCGTATAACGGCTAGGTACTGCGGTAAAGACACTCGGGTGGGGGAATAGCTTCCCCACTCGACTCGAACTGCCTCTGGTGCAGAATGGTAAGTGGTAAGCTTTCGTTGCGCCAGCTCCAACAGTTCTTTAGATACTTATAGGATTATTTCAACAGCTAAACAAATGTGCATCAGACTTATATATTAGATAATTGTTATAGAAATCCGGTTGAGTGAAGCGAGCTTCAGATAAGAACATCTTAGAGACGCAGTCTTACCAATTCTATAGAGATACCGTTGCGCTTTGCTACAGCTCTACAGCAACTGAGAACTGATTGCAGTTTGAAAAAGATTGCTCGGTTGTCTTACTGAATGCAGAAGTTCAACTGGTTAATGTGACGGTCCAGCAGTAATCTAATGTATCTGTCTCCCTGTGGAATAACGCATTAGCATTTGGGGTGATGTATCTCAGAGGTACTGGTTCTGTTTTCATTTGATCGTTCTCTGCATTTCCCAGAGATGAAAATGACGTGCACTTCTTGTTCAAGCGCGCATGTTCGATCCAGTTCTCAAGATCTGCATTTAACTTTTAAAACTGAACGGTGTTGGTGCAAAGCGAGATGAACCCTCCGCTCCGTTGAATTCGCTCTCCTCAGCTCGATGACGCTAGTGCGTCGTCACAATTGGAACAAAGACGCCAGTGTAATGACAATACCGAGAAAGTACCTGTTTGACATCGATCGCTACTTGTTTCACTGCAGATGCAGTGGAGAAATTTGGATGCTGCATCTCAGGAACATCTGTATGGCAGGGAAGGTGGGGCTGGATCGATCACCTGTTCTCCGGCACAGAAGCGATAGAGGTTGACCTTTTGCCTTTTTACTCTCAACATCACCACGAGTGCCTGACAACACTGTAATTTCCTGCTGGTGAAACTTGGCGATTTTGAAAGGTATGCTTTAAGTTGTTAGACTGACAGCGGCTTCAGTGAAGTGTCTTTTCCCTCTTGTCTTTTTTCTGTGCAACCTGTAACCCAGTTTGATAAAGCCTCCTGCATCATTCATTGGTGGCCCGCTTCGTAGAACAAGCTTTTCAACGGATTATTTTACAAAGTGAAATCAATTTTTGTCACCAGTGACATAGGTCCGGAGGATTCGTGTTCACAGTGAATATTAAGAAACCAGTTCCTCACCGTACTGTTTGGTATTTTAGTCTGTATCTACAATCACATTGGTGATAGATGAACCACATCTTCGTTTTAGTATGTTAGTATTATATTTATAAAACAGCTTGTAATGATAAATATTATTCCAAAATCTGTAAGTGTTCCCTAATAGTATAAGCGATATAGCCGAAAGAAATGGCAAACAGATTACAGCTACATTAACAAAAAGCGTAAAGTTACACAGTCCGCAAATTTATTTCATAAATAAATGCAATATGCTCACTTTAGAAGCCACCTCGCTATATATGCTGGGAAAATTCAGTTTTGTTCTTGCTTATTAATTATAATACTTAAATCCAGTCTTGGGAGGCACAAACGCCTACATCCAACCTGAGAATCCTTCTGTTGTTATCATCATCATCATCATCATCATCATCATCATCATCATCATCATCATCATCATCCTCATCATCATCGTTTAGTTTAGTTCCGCATTAGGAAGTGTTTTCAATTAGAGTTTTGATAAACTGTCAGTATTAACGAAAACTAATGTTTTTAATGGCTAAATTTGAGTATGTTTATTTTATAAGAGTTTTGTACTTATATTATTGCTGTTAGTGCATGAACAAAGTGATATCTATTTCGGTTTAAATGAGCTACCTACAGTTATGCATTTTTAAACTGTTCACATATATTACAGTTTATGGAAGAAACCAGAATATTCCTTTTATTACGTAACGCGATTCTCCTCTGGATTTAGCAGCTATTTAAATATACGTTTTTTTAGAAGTGTTTATTTATTGTCACTGATATCGCTTGTGTTTCGTTTATTTTGAATGCTAACAATACGAGCGCTTTGCAAGAATACCTTAGAGATTTATGTATGCTGATGCTTTTGTTTGAAGCTGAAGATTAAGAGGAAGGAGGGAGGGAGGGAGGGAGGGGGAGAGAAATCCTCTTCCACGTGCTATCAACAGGTTTGTTATTTTCAGTTAATCTTAGCAAGTCAGATTTGTCAGATTTACATTTTATTTTAATTGTCTTTGTTTTTTTGTGCAGTTTTATTTTCTGTAACTTTCACGTGGTTCGCTATAATGTTGATGTATTATAATATCCCAGTAGTTATCAGCCTTCTGACTTCTCAACCTAGAGTTCCCGGGATCAATTAGTGTCTGGAGCGGAGGAATTTTTCTTTAGTCACAATCTTTCCCCAACATCTAGACAGTCTGGAAGTATGTATGTGGGAGTGAATGCAAGTGTGTTTCGTGTTAAAAATTATTAAAAACCAGCATTAAAAAACGTGCAGTTAACGAGTGGTTTCTCAAATCAAAGCCTCCGACATGGCCACAAGAGTTAAAGGGCTTAGAAATTAAGCAACATAGAAATGTCAGTCAATTGTCTAAATACGTTATACTCGAGGTTAAATTTGCTCATAAAATATTGTAAACAGTTTTAATCACTAGTATGTTATGTAAAATAGTAAGCAAGTATCAATGAAATCAGAGATGTTTTAAAATTATTTAATTTACTTCCACAAATTTATTCTGTAAACAGTAAAGAAAATGGATAAAGATTGCATATGCGGGCCAAACCACGTTTCTCGAGAAACATTTGCGTTAGCGAATTCTGGATAGGTACAAAATTATTCTGAGTGAATAAATAGTGGTTTAAGAGCATGACGTTGTCTCGTTAAAGTTGTTGGGGCCACCCACTCTCTCTTATAAGCAACCTCACTTATACAGGTGTCCCAAAATTAGACCGACAAACTTTGGGAGCAGACAGATAACATTATTTCAAATACTTTTTGTTAAGGAATGTTTTTTGCTGCAGTGCTTCGTTTAAACGCTAGACGAGTTAATGTAATTACTGCCTCTTACCCAGTTTAAGTATTTTAGGCAAAATCAACAATGCAAATAAAATTAATGTTGCATTTATCTCATTAAGGCACACAATGTTAATCCAAGAAACAAACACAGAACACAAACATCTCATTGTTTACAGTTAATCACAGCTTTACTATTCAAGGTAAATGCTGGAACGCACGCCCGTTGCGATTAACACAAAGAGTGCATCGACGTGCCCTATTCTGCCGTACTCTCGCAAAGACGCCAGCCATTTCTCTAGTGTAAAAGTTTGTCGGTTTAATTTTGAATATTAAATCTGTGATTAACTGTGTACCTTACTAAGATAAATGCAACCCAATTTTATTTGCATTGTTGATTTTGCCGTAAATACTTTAACTTGGCGGGAGACATTAATGACGTTAACTCGGCTATACTCTGTTCATCAAGAGATTACAGGAGATATAAACAAAGCACCGGTTTGTATCACTCCGCGGCGGCCACGTGCTTTCACAATGACACAACACAGTTACCTACCGCTACGCGTAGGTATAATATGCATTTTACACTACTAAAAGGATATATTTACTTGATCCAAATAACATATAGCACGTGGAAATTAACTGCTACTTACGTCTTCTCTGTACACAATAATACTTTTTCATGTCCTGCTCACAATCTCGAAACCAATCTCCAGAAGCAGCTTGTGGAGGGAAGCTCGTTTTAAATCTGGAAGATCAGGATCAGAGTTAACTGCCAACAGCACTTTGTTTAAGGTGGAGGTTCATTGTTAACAAAGAACTGGTGAAACTTTCCACGGATTGCAGATCTCACACTCACAAATTCGTCCCAAACTACATCCACCATTTATCTGGCATGTGGTCGCTTTTTACCGGTGTCTTCACCAACTGACGATTTTTCGTTGTGTGTACTGTAAATACTTGCAACTGACACACCAGTAAACTCGGATGTTAATTTCATCACGTCTTCGATAGCAAGTTCGGGATATTTCTCGCAGAACTTGTTAAATACGTTCAATATTGTTGTCTTTTAACCACTTCAAAACGGGTTTCCGCGCTTATGTTTTACAACACTCACTTGTTCCGCCATGTTACTTTCATACTGATTTTTGCGCGCGCAGAATGAATTAGGCTGGTTACAGATTCACTTAACTGCGTATTCTTACACTTTAACTACGCTTAGTACACTTAGTTCATGCTTTAGCAAACATTAAGTGACATTTCAGACCTTAGTAACAGTATTTCTTCAAGGGACTATTTACACGGCGAAAGCGCAAAGAGGTCGCGCTGTAGTCAAAACGCACGTGGCTTTGTTTACGTCTCCTCTAATCTCTAGATGAACAGAGTATAGTGCTTATACGAAGTACCGCAGCAAACAACTTTCTTAACAAAAAGTGTTCAAAATAATGTTATCTATCAGCTCCCAAGTTTGTCGGTCTAATTATGGGACACTCTGTATAGTAGAAACTAGCGGCATTTTGAGAAGGAAGGAAGTGATCAAAAGGTCACTATATGAGCAATCGAGTGAAATC
Source organism: Tenodera sinensis (assembly GCA_030765045.1). Classification (NCBI taxonomy): domain Eukaryota; kingdom Metazoa; phylum Arthropoda; class Insecta; order Mantodea; family Mantidae; genus Tenodera; species Tenodera sinensis. The sequence goes on along the minus strand of CM060966.1, from coordinate 157,825,899 downwards.
TGCTACTTCGGGTTTTAGCTACACTGATGTTTCTGCTGCTCCGCTCCTCTTCTTATAAAAGCATCGTCTGGGTACACTTTGCGATTTAGGATCCTCAATATACCAGCTACGCTTTGCTGCTTAGAGAGTGCCTAAGTTGGGAACGGTCCCATGATGCCTCGGGTGGAATGCAGGTTATGTATGCATGCCATGGCTGTTGCGGTGTGACGTCACTGCTTTATTTCAAGTATATAACTACAAGTATAGGTGTAACTACAACATCCTGAGAGAATAATTATTGCCAGTCAAGTGCGTTATAAGTTGTGCAAGTGCTACATACATGTACACAATAAGCCATGTTGAGTGTTGACTCCGACACGCTATCTTAACCAGAAAAGTTTTCTCCTGAATGCTGAAATAAAATATTTTCTTAAGGTTTTAGTCTTAACCTTTTCCACATTAAAGCCATGCGGACGGGGATTCAAAGCGTTAATCGCGATATAGAGTAGCCTCTTTCTGATACGCTTCAAGGAACACAGTATCCAGCAGTAAAGTGACCACGTGTTTGTTTCATTCTCCGGAAATTTCAAGTTCACGACTGTTTCACGGCCACCATGAATTATGTAACTTTAGGTAAGTTCTCAGAAACCAACTAAAATAAAGCATATCAAAGCTTTTAAGGGAATTTTCTATGTTCTTAGTAGTTGTGATTGTAAAATCCCTTCAGTGCATGTAGCCGTAGGAATATTAGGTAGTAAATAAATCAAATGACTCCTAATGCTCAGCCACAAAATGAATGCCCCAGAGGAGAATTAACTGCAGTTAGTTAGTTAGTTAGTTAGTTAGTTTATTTTAAAAGTATTGGCCTGGTGCCGGTACAATGGGCCCGGCTTACAGGCTATATTTACATTGATTTACAGTTGACTTTGTTCATATTTACAGTTTTCGCTATATACAAAAACCCATACGGTGACCATCTGTAGGTCACCGAGAATAGTTTTCTTTTGTCTTTTGTCTGTTTCGTCTTTGGGTTATATATACATATGTACATATTTACAAATTATATACAGACACATACACGCACGCATTCACCCACACACACACTCGTACACACATACACACACATCTTCACTGGGCACACCAGAAATATGCGTCCCAGCGCACTACACTATTTACAGTTTTGACACTATATACACTGTCCCGCGGTGGCAGCTCCTGAATATTTTCCGAGGCGAGGGCCTCTGCCGGAACATGTATGTGGCTTAGGGACGAGGTTGCGTGGACGCGCATTAGTCGGCGAGCCGAGCCGCTTCTAGAACATTTTTATCCTAGTATGTTTGCGGTGCTTCGGCTCGCCTTTGCCGATGTTAGCGATCACGTCATTTTCGTGGTTCCTAATGCGCGTCCATGCCGCCATTGCTCTTTTGTCTATTGCCTCCGGGATGAACGGGATATGAGTTTCGAGGTGAAGAGTTTGGGTGGTGGTGAGGAGTGGAGCAGAGAGGATTTTTCTGAGGGAGAGGTTTTGGAGGGTTTGGAGTTGTTTGAGGGCAGTTTTGGAGGCATTAGCCCAGGCCACACATGCATACAGGACCACCGAGAGAATAAATGACCTATATAGTATAAGTTTTGACTTTAGTCGCAACTGTTTACTACGGAAGATGGGGGCGCACAGCTTTAGCCGCTGTCTGCCTTTATTGGCGCTATTTTTTATGTGGGTGGACCAACACATTGTTCGGTCCAAGGTGACACCTAAGTATTTAACTTGCTGACGGCAGTGCAATATTTGACCATCGACCGTTAGGTCCGTTGCCAAAGTGTGACGCCGCTTAGAAAAATGAATCAGCTGGCATTTGTGGGGATTAATTTTGATTTTCCAGTCATGTTGCCATGAGAGGAAATTGTTCACATAACGTTGCATTTCTGCAAGGCCGAAACGTGGATTTCTATGGTGGTTGTATATTGCAGTGTCGTCAGCATACATGGCGACCTTGCATCTGGCGTCCACTGGGAAATCATTGGTGAACAATATATACAGAAAAGGGGACATTATTGCCCCTTGTGGGACGCCAGCCCGCATCACTCGCTCCCGTGAGGAGGAGCGGCCCACTTGGACGTAAAACTGCCGATTTTGTAGAAAATTGTGCAGCAAGTATAGATAATTTTGAAGAGCCGGGAAATTGTGGTGCAGTTTATAAATAAGGCCATTGTGCCAGCACCGGTCAAATGCAGCTTCTACGTCCAGAAATAGCGCCAACGTTGAAGCCCCATTGTTAAATTGCTCTGTTACGTCATCAGTTAGTCTGAGGAGCTGAAGTTCAGTGGAATGTCCTTTTCTAAAGCCAAACTGTGAATTTGAGAGTTCATGTGTTGCGGAGACTTGTTTTTGAAGCCGAGAAAGGATACATTTTTCGAGCAGTTTACCAATAGTAGACAAAAGACTAATGGGACGGTAGTTTTGCGGTTGTCTGGTGCTTTTCCCTTGCTTTGGGAGCATGATAACCTTAGCTCGTTTCCAAGTAGAGGGGAAATAGCCTTGCTGCAAACAGGCGTTAAATATCTTTGTTAGTTGCACCAGAGCTTTTCTCGGGAGATGCTTAAGTTCCTCATTAGTCACTTTGTCTGGACCGGCAGCTTTCCCATTAGGCAATTTCCTAATGAGCTTGTAAATTTCCTGCGGTGTTATGGTGGGTAGTTGTTGCTCTTGCTTCTGCGCCACCCAGGTTTGTACCCATGTCTGGACCTCCCGTTCTATTTCACAGTTGGTCACTGGGTTTTCGGTGAATCTGTCTTGGAGACAGTCAGCGAAGACCTCGGCTTTCTCCTCTGCGGAGAAGTGCAAGCCGCTTTGAGTGTGCAGCGCCTCAGTTGCGGAGTTGACGCTCGTGGAAACTTTGAAAGCCTTGAGTAATTTCCACAAAGAAGAGTCCGAATGTGTGGTACTCAGCATTTTGTTTTCCCATTGTTCAGTTTTATTGATTTTAATTTGTTGCCGAATGATGTTGCGTAGCCATTTTGCTAGCACTTTATATTCAGGCTGACGGGTGTATCGCCACAGTTTTGTCAAGCGTCGTCTCCGCGCAATGAGTTGCTCTACCTCGGGGTACGTGCAAAAACCGGGTGGTCTTGTGGTGTATGTGGTAGCATTTCTCTTGGCTGTGTGTAGCGAGGCAGTAAAGTTTTCAATGGCGACATCTATGTCTGCCTCGCTATAGTATGACAGTCTGGGTTGCGCCATCCCGTGCATTTCAGTGGTGAACTTATTCCAGTCGCTCTCAGCTCTACTTTGAGGGCCAGAGGCACTGGCTGAAATGCCACCCTGTATGTCGAAATGCACAGGAAGATGGTCGGAGTCCAGGCTGTGATAAACAGTAAAGTTATTTAACAGTGTCGCATTTTTTGTTAGTACGATGTCCAAAATCTCAGCGTCAAAGTGCCCTGATCGATGCCAAAAAGTGGGTTCTGGGGGAAGATGTACCTCAATGTCATCATTATCAGTTATAAATTCAACCAGGAGATTTCCCGCCGCGTTTGCCAGGCGTGAAAACCACCAGGGGTGCCGGGCATTGAAATCTCCTGCAATTATAACGTGCTCCTCTAAAGCGAGGATCTGCTCGAGGTCTTGTGTAAAGTCTGGGGAGTTAGGGGGCCGATAAAGTGCTACCAGCATAACCGTTTTACTATTTACACGTGTTTTAAGTGCTGTGCACTCTAACGCTGCCATTACAGGCAACGTAACAGAAGCATGAGCAATAGTATTTCTAAGCAAAATAGCAGTCCCTCCCCCTTGTCTGCCAATTCTGTCGTTCCGAAAGATTTGATACCCCTGGAGCTTAAAAGTGTGCTCGTGCTTTAATTTTGTTTCGCAGATGAATGCGACGTCAATTTTGTTACGCCGTAGGTAGTTTTCAAGTTCGTGTTGCTTCCTGTGGATGCCATCTGCATTCCACAGTAGTGCGCGAGTTAAAGTTGTGCCTCCCCTTACGTGGGCCATTTATTCTAAAAGGGCTGAGAGGAGACATATGATGGTCTCTATTTTCTCCCAAGTGTTGCTGCAGCTTTTGAATTTGTCCAGGAAAGGCTGCGCCTTCATCAATAGTGATGGTAAATTTAGGTCTCTGAACATGTTTAATATATCTTTTATCCCACTCAGGTCACCCGTGGGCGCCTGTTGGGGTAGTGGAGGGGGACCATTCTGTGGTGGCACTGGTGCGTTTTGCCCTCCGGTAGTTCCCGCATAGGAGATACCTGTTTGAATCAGGGCCGGGTTTATGATGGGTTTTGGCCCTGGCTGAGCACTGGGAGAGCTCCTGGCTATGGATGCCAGTTGACGGCGGTGACGTTCGTTGCGAAACGTCTCGCACCCCCTGTAGCTGGCAGGATGCGTTTCCCCACAATTAGCACAGTGGGGTACAACGCCCTGCTTGGCCTTTTTCGGGCAATCAGCCAGGCGGTGGAGGTCACCGCAAAGGACACACCGGGAGGTCATATTGCAGTTCCTAAAAGTGTGCCCCAACTGCTGGCAGTTGTAACATTGCGTTATGTTTTGGTTTGTTTTCAGGACCTCCACGGTGACCATCATATGGCACACCTCTCGTTCCTGTAGAAGTTTTTGGTTTTCGGTGGTCCTGTCAAGACTAACCTGAAAATTTGGCAGAGGCCTCCCACGTGAAATCATCTGTCGTACTTGGACGCCGGTGTAGCCTTTTAGGACCAGGTCCTCTTTCACGTAATCTTCCTCTAAGTCAGCTGGAAGACGTTTGATTACGTAGCGAAGAGGTTGATCCCCACGTGGAGTAAAACTGTAGTTTTCTACTCCGGCGTCCTTCAGGAGCTGCATTGTCGGGTTCGCGTCCTGCTTCCGTTGGAGGAAGAGCTTAAGGCAGTCCCTCGTCGTCTGCAATTTATATGTGCCGGCAGGAAGGGAGCCACGCAGGATGCGGAGGACCTTTACCGTGTGTTGGACGTCAGGGATTATTATTCTTGGTGGTTTCTGGTTGTCTGATGTTTTTGCTGCGTTGTTGGATGTGCTTGGGGCGGGAGTGGGGGTGGGAATGGTGGGCTGGGTGGTGTGTTTCTTCTGTGTCTGTGTTTGAATGGGGGCTTTGGTGGGGGGTAGCTTGGGGAAGGGGTCTCTAGAGGTGGAGGCTATTGCGGGTTGTGGTGGTGGATCCTCTGACGTCTCGTCGTCGGATTCTGCATCAATTTGTACCCTCAGCGGCGCGTAGGTGTTTCTCGTGGTGAGGGGATATGGCGGCGTTTTTTGTTTTGAGACGCGCTTGGGGCGCTGCTGGTCGGGACGTTCACTATCTGAATCGCTTTCCCGGCCGCTTCTTCTATTCCTCTTATTTCTTGCAGGCACTTGTTGCCACCCCTCGCTGAGGATGACTAATCGCCGCTTCTTGAGGGCATGCTCTTTGTAGCAGAACCCGAGGTCCTGTGCGAATTTTGAAAATTGTTGGGATTCCCCATCCATATTTGCCAGCACATTCTGGTAGTAGATGATCTCTCCCTTTAGTTCATCTACTTCTTTCTGAAGTTTCTCTATTTCCATTGCCTTACGCTCTTCCTCTGTCATCTGGGTCTTCTTGGTTGGTTGGTCCGTGGTTCGTTGGCCGTTGGGAGCTGTAGTCAATGGGGCTGTAGTGGGCGGGGCGAGTGCGGTGGCAGTCACGGCTGCTGCGCTGGATGCCATCACTTCCCTGACTCCGCTCTCGGCGGCCGGCGGATCAGGGGCATTCTCCATCCCCTTCTTGTTCCCGCTCCCAGTCGCAAGTGCTTCTGGGAGCCTCCACTTAGCGTGGGTACACTATATTTCGCGCGCTTTTTATACTGTCACTTACACACTATATTTACACTATAATTATACGTAGAATTATTTACACAGGGGACGGAGTACTATTGATACTCATTCACATATTAGTTATTGCACTTCACTCAAAATATACGTCCAGGTGTACACGGACACACTAAACAAAACACTATATAACAACGCTTATATAACTACACTCTGTACTCAATATCCCTAATCCTAACTGCAGTAGGGTTTTAAAGACGGTATGTGACGTTTCAACAAGCAGTTACGTTTTCCAAAAAGGACCAATCACGTGTAAGAATGTTAAGCATTAACCAATCAGAGCTACGATTCTCTGAAAAAGCTATTGTTTTCCAATCATAGCGCTTCCCTTTGCTAGTTGGTCGCTACATAAGAGTTCTTGTATTTTCTTTTATATTTTGAGATTATTTAGCTTCTTTTACTTTCTCTACTACGTAGAGGAAGTATTGTATTCCACCCAAAAATTCGATGTCGAGATTTCACCGGACCGGACATTGAGGCCCCCTGAATTAAAAAAAAAAAAAAAAAAAAAAAAAAAAAAAAAAAAAAGCATTTCTAGAAAAAGGTCCTTGAGTGTGTGTGTGTGTGTGTTTGTGTGTGTGTGTGTGTGTGTGTGTGTGTGTGTGTGTGTGTGCGCGCGCGCGCCCGTGCCCGTCTGTGGACAGCATTACTCAAAAACGAAAAGTCGGTTAAAAACCAAAGTTGGTATTTAAGTTTAATGTCTTTCAAAGATGTGACATGAAGATTTTGAAGAAAATTGCTCCACCCTAAGCTACCCTTTACATGGAAAATTTTTCGAACATTTTGATTTTCTTGAAAATGGTTCTAACGATTTTGATTAAAATGCCGTATGTTGGAGATATTTTTATGACAAATGCAATGTATATCTTGAATTGTCTGGCTATAGCACATGAAGTCCTATTTATTCTGGATGACTTGTATAATTGGTAAACCGTAAGAGAGACCAAATTTTACCATATAAAAAATGTAGATCTTGCTAAAAGACACAATTTAAGTCTGAATAATTTTTTGTAGAGTGAACCATTTCGGAGATGTTCCTTATTTGGGTGAGTTTTGGAGAACTTATACTTCTGTCAAATGGAACGTCGTCATTCATTTTTATATGTTAACCCTGCAAAGAGAACGGAATTTGAATGCTTTAAAAGATTTGACTATCGCCCAAGGCCTACTGTATTCCCATGTTCCCGTTGCACGTGCAAGAAAACGAGCAATAAGATAATTTTTACAAATGTTTTTCTCAACTAACACGAAGAAGATATAACAATGTGTTTGTAAGAATGGTTAGTACAAGAGTAGAGAAAGTCATGTGAATGCAACACATCAATTTTTTGAGGTTAGTTCTCTCGTTTCGCTCCATACGTTAACTCTACTATATCAACAAAACGATAATTTAAAAGTGAATAGGTACTTCATTTCTGTTGTTAATTTATTAAATGCTATTCCGGTAATGGCTTTAATAAATGCAACTGCTGATTTAGAATCTGCTAAACAAATTCTCGTTATTACAACGCTGGGGAATTTATCATTTACACATAAATTCATTTATCGATTCGTTTAATGCAGTCGCTGTAGTAGAGACAAATGAATTCACTGTCATTCGGCACGTGGCTAAAAGCTTCCTCGCACCCTTAGGAACATCTTAACGAAGAAGACGGAGAAGGCAAAATTTAACTACTTCAGCTACGAAAACAATTTTCGTTCTGCTTCGTTAACGTCCCAAGTTCTCTTGCTACTTCAAACTTCGTTTTTAATTCCACAAAGGTAATGTTTTAATAATGTGTTCAAGCTCAAAGTAGGTACTTCATTGAAAACACTAACTTATTTTACATTCATTACCTCGACAAAGAAGAAAATTAGCATAGAGAAATCGTCATGTTCTATGCTTTAGCCGAAAACCTCACTTTTAAAGTATTTATGCACTAAAAAGTGAGAGGAGGGATTTGGGTGCTGGTGAAGATGCTGATATTGATGACGATATTGAACTACAAGCAAATGTGTTTTAAAAACTGAGCAATGTACCTCCCAAGTCAATAAAACGTAACAGAAATACTCTATTTTTGACACTCATATAGGCACCTTTCTTTAACCACTATCATTTTAGGGGATACCAAATATGTACTCATCTTCATTACTCAACAGCCCGAGTGGCTAATGTATTTGAGATAATTTCTTTTAACGAGATCAACATTTTTTGCCTTCTCTTACGATTTACCACTTGTGCACAAGTCATGCAGAATGGAGACGACTCCGGAGACTTCTTAGAAAGTTCAAGATATGCACTTCCTTTGTTCTTAAACTATCTTATATGCGTTATTTAAATCAAAATCGTTAAAGAAAATAATTTTCGAAAAAGTTTCCATGCAACCTTGTTTACGTACCGTGTGGGTGGTAGAGAAAGTAAACAGAATTCTATTTATCCATCTCCCCATTCATGATCAATTATTATCGAAGTAAAAAATTCCCATAAAAATGGCATCTTGTGGTAAGGGGCGGCACCGCGGCCGAGCGGTTAAAACATTCTCCTACCACCACCCGGGGTCGATCCCAGGAACCCGCTGTGGTATTCCTGGTGGACGAAGCGGCGTCAGGGCGGATTTTCTCCGGGTTCTCCGGTTTGCCCCGCCACTCATTTCACCAATTGGTCCATTGTCCCTTTCCAGTCACCGATTTCGCCTGCATTTCATATCATCCTCTCCCTCACTATCATACTTGGCTGACCGTCCACTTCCAGGTCTTCAGTCTGTCCGCTCCATAGGTTCCTGTGCTCCTTGACAGGCGTCTGACCCTAGGCACTAGCTGGTAAGTCCTAGCGAGTGTAAGTCCTACATAAGGGGATTCTTTTAGGCTTATGTATATCCTAATCAACATGCATTTGCCCTTTCTTTCCTTTTCCCGACAGTATGAGTCATATCACTACTCTCTAGGGGACTGTCCTCTGGATAAAAGCTTTGTGCAGAAATCCCACATATCTCTGACTTGCGGGTTTTATAAACAGTAGATCTCCATCTCCCACTATGACTATGTTATAACTAGGGCTAGGAAGTTCATGCATTTGCATGTTTTTTCTTAGGGGTTAAAAATGTATGCTTTTACGTTATGTGCACGAATTATGGAATTTTCAGTTATTTGGACATGACTTTATAGTGCATATAACTGCATATTTTCTTGATTTTGATAAATGCATATTATTTCAATATTACAGTCCCTATATTGCATATTTTAATGATTTTTATGGTTTTTTATTATTTTTTTTCCATCTGAATAATATTTTTCATATTGGTAGTATTGCACATGACGATGCAATTCTTTAGGTGGCGAGAACTAATTTTGAGTCGTGTTCTCAGGTAGTGAATCCCGTTTCCACCCTTTCATTATATGTATGTGCGTAGAGAATAATCAGTGCATTATCTGAGAGGTTTATATTAACAAAGATAAGTGCAGGTCAACGTTTTGAGCAGCACGATTATAGCAACACTTGCCTGTCCACCAGCAGTTGTATCGTGGTCTTCAAACGTAACAGTATTGTGAACTGGTTCCCACAAAATTAAATTAGGCATATAAAATATTAAAAAGCTCTTCAAATGCCGAAAATAAAACCAACTTCGAGTGCTAGATTAATTAATTTACAGAAAGAGTTTTCGAGTGATTTAATATCTACAGATAATAGGGTACTGTTTTGTGGAGCGTGTGAGAAAAATGTAGGGAGTGAGAAAAGATTTCAAACAGTTCAGCAGATAAACAGCAAAACATAAGGAGAATTTAATCAGAAAACTCGCGAACAAAGAGCCTGTTCAAAAACAGCTAGTAGAGTGTTTAGGAAGTAGGGTTACTGAATTTTCCTATGGCTTGTGCCAAGCATTTTTAGCTGCTGATATTCCTTTGCTCAAAATTAATAATCCGACATTTAAAAACTTTCTTACCAAGTACACTCGACAACATGTGCCTGCAGAAAGTACACTGCGTGACTTATGTAGGACATTGTTACAATAACGTATTGTCAAATATACAAAATCAATTAGCGGATCAGTTTTTGTGGTTGTTGATGAACCCCCTGATTCTGAGCGCCGTTCTATTGCTAATATAATTGTGGGTGCTTTAAATAATGAACAAAAGACTACACCTTATCTTCTTAATTTGAGCGAATTGTCGGCCACTGGCAATGTAACTGTGACCCAGTTTGTGGTGGACTCTTTGAAATTACTATGGCCATGTGGAATCAAATACGACCGGTTACTTTTATTTGTTACTGATGCAGGCCCTTATATAGTAAAATCAGGACAAACTCTGAAATGTATTTTTCCTAACTTAATTCATATAACTTGTTTGGCACACGCTCTTCATCGTATTTCTGAGACAATACGTGATTCTTTTCCATGGATCTCTCTTGCATGAATCACTTACTGTCTTTGAAAAAACAATATGTGATCTAAGTTCGGTTCCTGGTAGCATAGGACAAAAAGTGAAAGAGAAAGTGAATTATGTAATTTCAAAAAATTCTGGTTATAAACAGATGTGCGATATTCGAGACATCTTGGAAAGAAAACCATCTGTCACACCAAGAGACTTGACTCTCTCTGAGAAGCAGTTATCATCATTTAAATATGCCCCGATAACATCTTGTGACGTGGAGAGAAGTTTTTCACGTTAAAAAAAGTGTTTTGCGAGACAACAGGCGATGTTTTACAGTTGAAAATTTGTGCAAAGTGTTGGTTATGAACTGCAATTTAGCAGTTAATGCTAGCAGTAGGACCACTTCTGCTTCGGTAACTTGAGTTATTATTTATACTAACTCGTCTTGTCTACTGCAAAGGGACATCAATCGTTTTAATTAAATAGTGCATATTTCTTGGCATATTTTCAAGTTTTTAAGAGCATATTGGCATGCATATTTCAGTGTTTTTTAGGGCATGAACTTCCGAGTCCTAGTTATAAGTATGGGATATTTACACACATATAGAGCTATCTAACCACAATCAAGAAATGCATTAAAACTCATTTTTGAAAAAGTACTTCTGGGGTTTCTGAAACAAACTAATTCAGTTGGTCATTAATCTCCCATTTGGGCCATGAATGAAACAGCCATTATAAGAGACGAAATACCTCAGGAGAATTTGAAATAAACACTGTCCAGTTGATTTACGAGGATGCCATCGTTTGATTTATACAAAGGCACCCTGACACCAAGCGGAGGTCACGTGGCGCCCTTGTCCCATCCTGCCCAATAAGTACAGCACACGTACATGTCCTCGTTCAGGGGCTTTATACGCTACCAGAATAGCCATCAGCATGTACCTGGTGACCACATGACACCATTCGGTCTCTTTGAAGGACTTCATTGTTAGACCTCTGTGTTGTAAATGTGTCAGCAGTTGCCGCGTTCGCAGATAAAACTTCCTCTGTGCTAGCGACCGGAAACACCTTCGTGAAATAAGCGTTTGCAATTTGAATGTGCAAGGGTCATCACTCCCACAAATGCGCTTTCTCAGGTTCTTGATGTGAAGGAATGGCTGGGTAAACAAGATTATTCCCTTTCAAATCAATCAAACATCGGTTTCGACACAAGATATCTCTCACTACAGGCTCAACCTCCTCCACTTTGTTAACACCTATCAGGTGGCATCTTCTGTCTCGAGTCATTTCCCCATTCATGATTCCTCCCATTGCATCCCTAAGCAAGCAATTCTCTTACACTATTCCAGCAATATCCTTTCCTCCTCCTGATTAATTAAAATATTTTCCTTGTCTTTCCAAAACAGCTTCTTTATGAATTTGGGATTCACATTGCAGACATTCCATATTTTGTTTCGTATGCAAAATTCGTTTTCTCGCTTCCTAGGCATGTCAAAGTTTCCACAAGCATTTAAGTGACCTCTTACATATTTTTTGTAAAGAAAGAAGTATATTTCTGTTAAATGCTTCCTTTGCCTTTTCTATTTCTGTGCGAATTCCTGACGAGGGCACATGTACTACTAATGGTACCTCCCAAGTGTCTGAAGTCATTCCACTACTTACCTCGGATTCACTGTATACCTTCTATGCTTTCCTTCTGTTAACCTAGTTTTATCTTTGTGTGAATGTTCATTTCGTACTTCCAACCGTTTTCATTTAGTTTCATTGGCACGTTCACACTTTCTTCTGCTAGCAACAATAGTTTTATAATTATATATGTAAACGTAATGTCATATACGTTATGGAATTATAATCAACAAATGGCTTACGTTCGGAATAGCTTGCCATAGGTGGACTCATCTTGCCATATTTATGGTTTTATAGGCCAAAATTAATGTGGTGGCGTTTCGTTGTTTCCTGCACACCACTCTTTCGCACCTCCTCCAGGGAGGTCTAGAACGGAGGTGTGTATTTCACTGACGAAGTCTCCACATTTCATTAAAAATGTTCACTCAGCCCAAAGGCAGGACATTTTAATTACAGCAGACACAAAATTTAATGGCGGGTGGCAGGAGTTGGTCAACAAAACAACCAGTTCTTGTCACGCCTTGCGGCGTTGTATAGTTAAATGCGCTGAGATATAGTGTAAAACCGGTGATATAAATGTCATTTGCGCCCACTATATTTATTTAAGCAACACGAAAGAGAATAATCGGATCATGAAGTATCAGCCGCATTAAATCTTGTGTTTGTCAATATAGCGAGTTTGACAATTGGAAAAGCACGCTGTACCCTTCCGTGCTTTTAATTTTAGCTGCTAATACATATATCCAAGAACAAAGCCTCTCTTTCACACCAAACGTAATAGAGCCATGATTTGCTCATTGGTTAAGGGGGAAATAGCTGTATATCACTTGAGAGTGAAGTTCTATTATTGGCAATATCAGTATACCCCATTAGTCAGAACCTTATACAAATCTGAAACCAGTTCACTGGTTTGGAAATTCAGGAATACCGTTAGCTCTTCCCAGCAAAGGAAAACTGAATTTCCGATTTCCGCTTCCTCGTCCTGTTTACAGTTAGCAATTAATCAGTCGTTTAATCAATGTTTGCAGCTTATCCAGGAACTAATTAACTTTTTTTCAATGAAATGATTAGTACCAAGCTGAATATTCTGTAATTTAATTCTATGAAAGTTCGTTGATTTAATTCAGATGAATCAAGGAAATATTTTACATCACATTGGGAAGCGGGAAATACAAAAATCTCTTATTTTTGGAAATCTCGCCAATTATGGGAAATTATACACACAAGTTTCAGAACCTCTTTTACACGACCAAAATATTAAACCACACAACAATGATGGTGTAAGATAACTGCAGCTCTTTAAAACCCGCACTTTTCATACTTCAGAACTGCTCCAATCTTTTAGACGAGGCATGGTGAAAATGCCTTCCTTTCCCGAGTCCCAGTAACAGGCAACCTGCATGACACTACCAATATGGAAATTAATTATGCATGGGAATATATTGTTTCGAGGAAACGACGAAGTCCAAGTGACCTAAAAATAATGATCTTAAAATGAATTCTCACATTAAAATATATTAAAATTTGCATAAAGAAATAAAGAATGACTTAAAACATCACTTCTTGGTCTCCTTGCACATTTTGCTTACCCTTTACCATTGCATGCTAACTTACAATTCGTTACAAACACCTTCTATAGCTTTTCAAAATTGAGGAACTGTCATTTGTCAAATAATATAACTACACATTCAGAAGCTCCTTTCAACATTAACAAGATATAAGGGCGTGCTTAAAGCAAGAAATATTGTGGATTACAAGTTCTTCGTTGAGGGAATACTTCTTACCTGAGATAATATCAACAATTTTGCACATTGTATCACATTCACTGATTTTGTACAACATATTTTCCATTTTAACAAAAACAAGTTTGCCCACTTAACCTTCTACACGACTTCGATTACCTGCAATTGATTTCATTAATTCTATTTGACTTTCTATTTCCTGGAAATATTTGTGTATACTTTCGGTATGAACAAATATAATTATCACTACAAACACTAGCTTCTGCTGTGTGAAGACTGCACTGTAACAGTATGCATGGTGTGACCCTCAAAAGTAGCAGGTAGATTCACCCCTCATTCCTTAGGTGACAAATATGTTGTACAATAAATGTGAAGCGTTTAGTTGGACGGGTTCAAGCGTTTAACAAATATAAATACATTCCAATAGACTTCTAAGAATTTTTAGTTTTTGAGGTTCCCAAGCTTGATTCTACTAATATGGGGAGAGCAAAAAAGTTCCGAAAGGGCTGCGCGGTGTTTCGCCTGTCCGCCTTCCCGGCGCTCGTTGCCGTCTACCGTCGTTGTCCGTACATACACTTTGACACCTCTTTAGGAAACTATCCATCACTCGCCGTAGTTCACGTTGAGAAATGCGGGCGATTTTCCCGGAGGATATTTTGTTTTAATTCTTCCAGGGTGTGTGGGTTTGTCTTGCACACTGTGTTTTGAGTTACCCCAGAGATAGAAATTGCTTATTGAAGCTCTGAGAAACCTTACTCCGCTAATGGCGTACCATACACCAATTTTTTTCTATGAAGGGGTACTTCATGAACAATAATAGGCTCTGAGTTATAGAGCCAATTTTGTTCCAGTTAACAGTTGACGCCTGTACATATACAAATACAACCTTTTTATAAAATTAATAGACAGGGAGCGTGAGTTTGCCTTTTTTCAACAAGACAAATCTTTCAATGAGAAAGTATGTTTCGGGACAGAATTATTACGGCGAGTGATGGATAGTTTCTTAAACAGGTGTCAAAAATGTATGGACAACGACCGTGGCCAGTTTCAGCATCTCCATCAAGTTGGTAAATAAAGCCTTTAAATGTAGGTTTAAAAATTTGTTCTCCTGGCATATATAAGAATAATATAGCTAAACTTGTGAAAAATGACAAAACCTGGATTTGTTCTTTAGATGACTTAAAACCTGTAAAAATGTCTTATTAGATAAAAATGTCTAAAGATGCAGCAAAATGGCCCTTAAAAAGGTTTAATTTCACTCAAAAGTTATGAGCCACGGATAGTTTCCACATAAAGCAGGTTTTTGTCATCTTACTTAGAAAGCAATATTTCATAATGTCCCACTTACGAAAAATGAACACGTGTGTTAGCACTCCGTTATTTAGATGCTGTACGGAACATGTGCATGCACTGGTCAGAAACTGCGTGCCTTAGACCATAAAGGCACTTTATTCAAAACTAGGATTGCAGAGACAGCAATATGAAATGGAAACATTTTATGCTAAATCCCTTGATAGCTTGAAACCTCTGGAGAGCCGCAGATCCTATACAGGTAGTTTTAAGTGAAACCAGAAATGCTACAACAGCAATTGCTTTGTACATACTAGCAAAACCCATATCTCTGTTTGCGGTATTGCATTCTCTCCCCCTCATCTTTCCTTCTATCTCCATATTTCTCTCTCCCCCCTAATCTCTTCCCTTTTCCGCTTTCCCCTCTTTATACTTCCTTTTTTCTACGTCTCCCTTTCCTCTCTCCCCCTTTCTCATTTTCCCCCTTTACATCGCCTTCATTGTATATCTCTCCCCTCTCTGCAAAACTTAATGTGTTGTTTTGAAAACTATCATTAAAATTGCCTTTTCTGTTGTATCGTAAACTCAAGTAATAAGCTTAACGGCATACAAAGTGTGCGCGTTATTTAAGCTTATACTCGTAAGTGATGGATACTGCAGTAATCAGCTTACCTACATTAACAATAACGAGAGAGAGAGAGAGACAGAGAGAGAGAGAGAATTATATAATCCCTTAAGTATTCATTCCATCGAAACTTCGTAAATAAAAAAAGTTTGTCCTTAAAAACATTTTTCAGGTAAAAGTTTTCATTTAGCCGAATAATAAGAGCCATTTCACATTAAAAAGTCCTGGGGAAAATAATTATGATCCATGTATAAGTAAGCCTAAGGTAGCTCATATATACCCAAGTTTCATAACAATGGGTCTGTTTTTTTTTTTTTTTTTTTTTTGGGGGGGGGGGGTGAAAAGTAACACACGCACGCATGCTTATACACACAATTTCTCCTGGGAACAGGCTTCCGACATTTGGGTTCCCATAAATGTATCTATTTACTTCTAAAAGAGATACTTAGAGGGAAATAAAGAACGGGATAAAGGGGATTTTATACATCTGCCGAATCATTTGGGAATTCCTTAACACTTAAAAAAAAAATAAAAAACATCTTTACAATAACGCAGAAGTAACGCGGGACCCGGGTTCGATACCCGGTACGGCATGAAGATTTTTTCCCGCTAGGGGGTCTGATCCGGGGTACACTCAGCCTCGTGATGCCAACTAACCACCTATTCTGATGGAAGGGTACGGTCGGGGGTGGAGGTAGAGTATAGGCGGAGGGGATTCCACATTGTGCTGTCTGTATAGCCAAGGGGAGGGAGGCAAGACACTCGAAGTGTGAATTTACCCTCCCTCTCGTTTCCACTACTCTCTTTCAACAGCCAGGCGAAGCCAACTAAACGGTTCATTCTATGGTCGCGTGGCATTATTAACAGTGCAGTGGCGGCTTTCATAACATGAGTGAACGACTGGGAGAACTTTTTTTTTTTTTCCACGATGATAAAGCACAGTGTTTGATATGTCCTACTAACATTGGATACATTACGAGGTTCACCCTAAGGAGGCATTTCAATGCGACTCACGCTGGAGCTTATAGCAAGGACAAATTGTTAGGAGAGGCACATGAGTAAATTTTAGAGTAATTAAAAGAAAAACAAGCATGTAAGAGTGGCTCAGCTTTACCTTACCTCAGACACACTGTGCAACAAATGCTTTGCGTGCTAGCTACAGAATTGCACATTGTATTGCTAAAACATGGAAACAATTTTCTGATGGAGAGTACATACATTAAAACATACAGTAGAAGAGCTTTGTCCAACATTAATGTAAGCTTTTGAAGTTGTCAGTTTGTCAGGAGGTACTATTAGTAACAGAATTGTTGATCTGAGTAAAAACTTGGAGGAACGTTGCTAGACAAATTAAAGAAAGTTGTTCATTTTTCCCTTGCCATGGATGAAACCACTAATATTAAACATAAGGCACAACTTGCTGTGTTTGTTATAGGTTTATCTGTGCTCGAAGAGATGTTGAACGTTTATCCAATAAAAGATCATAGGTCTCGTAGGAGACTCCGAAAATTCCTTTCTCAAAATGAATTTTCCACCCATATCTTTGCAGCCAATCATTTCATTATTCACCGAGAAGCACTCTGTGCGAAATCAGCTACCTTGAATAATGTTATGTCTTTCTATGTTAAAAATGTAAATCTAATCAGTACTCGTGCACTGCGATATAGACAGTTTCAAGAATTTTTTACAATTTCAGGTTCCGAATATTTGGATTTACCATATTACTGCCAGGTAAGATGGCTAAGTAGAGGCAAAATGTTGCAAAGAATATTCTAAAGAAATTCATACTTTCCTAACAACTAAAGGAATTGCAGTTCCGGAACTTAAAGATGATATATTTATTTGTGATTTGGCTTTTCTAAGCGATTTAACTGCTCACCTCAACGAATTTAATGTTAGTTTACAAGGTAAACACAGCACATTTGTACAGTTAACAGATTGTGAGAAAACATTTATGGAGAAATTAAAAATGTGGCAAAGTCATACACCATTTTCCACGTTTAAAATCGGTTATGAAGGATGTATTCAATAATAATATAATATAATATAATATAATATAATATAATATAATAATAATATTCAATAATAATAATATATTAAGTTATTAGAAGTGTTCTCAGCGAAATTTGTAGAGGCAGGCGTTAGACGACTGTATGCTTTTCGAAAATCCATTTACATATGATCCTCTGGTAGCCCAAAATATACTCCAATTGGAGCAATACACCGTTGCGCAGTTCAGGAAAACTTGGTTTGGTTTTGTACACATCACTGCCGAAAATATTTCCCAAGCTGCGCCTATTTGCAAGCAAATTACTGGCCATCTTTGGTACTACTACCTGGAAAAGCCATGAAACGTATGCAGCTAAACAAAGAAGGCATAGTAAGAAAAATAGCAGTTTAAAATAATTGAAGGTTCAAACATCTTAATGAAGAATTAGGGCTCGATGACTCAATATTGTGTTTCACAAAAGTAAGGTGAAACTGCCATACATTCTTCTCCTCACGTTTTAATGTACAAACAGAAAGAGGAAAAACTGAGTTTTGGATAGGAACTACGAAGGTTTCAAGTCTCCACGCCTTGGATGGTTTGCATCAGGAAACGCAATTACGAAGCAATATTAAGAAAGCGGGGCCTAACCTTAACAACGCCGCTCCTTTAACAGGCACCTCTAACAGATGATTTGAGCCTTGGTATCGCAAACATATCTATAAGAGCCATTACATTTATTTACTGCCCATTCTTGACGCCAATTAATATGGGTGTGCGGACATTCTAAATCATATAAATAACCTATGTTTACACTGTAGCGATTCTCCAACAGCTATGAATTAAGTCAACAGTTTCAGAGGAAAAGCGGGATATAATCCTCAATTTCCTCAAATTCTGAAGTGAAATAAAAGGTATGCAACAAGAGTACAAACAGAGAAGATGCTTTCGGTTATTATTATCTGGAAAACAACACAGAATCTGTATTTGAACATGCCTAAGGGATTATGGGGTAATGGTGCACATAGCTTAAACCCCATTCCCTTTGCCAGAGCTTGTGGGTTCGATTCCCGCAACCGACCTACCTGACCAATGTTTTTTCGGGTGTTTTCTGGGTCGCCAGGCGAATGCTGGGTAGGTTACTTTTATCCCCCGAATTTCATCCTTTCATCCGTTTAGTCTATTTCAGGGTAGAAAGTGTCAACGGGCGTTCGGGTGCAGCATGGAGGGACGAAATGCTCTGAGTAACTCTGCCCCCTGTCACGGCAGCCGGGCTCCGAATCGTGTCCACACCGGGGCCCTTGAGCCATGGAGGGGGCCCTACAGGGGACACTGCGCGAACCGGTAGACCGTTTTACTGGCTAGTTTCAGGGAGTTTCTAACTGGGAAAATGTAGGGACCCTGCCCTCTGCTGTGGCCTGACCATCCTGTCTCCTTTCGCCTGACCCCTCCCTCCCAGGGGCGCCCATTCGCAGCACAGGCACAAAAGATCTCCAAGGTCGAAGTGCCAAAGTCCCCCTCCGATGCGTCGTAAAGCCTGCGACTTCTCCGTCTTTTGGTCTTACCTCAGTGACCAGACTCAGTGAACTACCTAATCATAAGCTGGGATGTTGTAGCTGGAATTTTATTATTTTTAATGAATAAATATTAAAGTATGGAATGCTGAAGTTGATAAACGCTACTACGGTCACTTCCCACTTTTGTCCACTAGAAGGCGAGCTAGAGGAATGTGCTATGTAAACGTTTTATACCATACACATGTTTATTCATGCTAGTATCATGTACTATAACATATAAATGGTAATATCACAACAGCTCTGTTATTATTGGTGAGAAATTACCTTGTAATTGACGTTCGTGCTGCCACGTGGTCTCCTCAGTACGCTGTTGGCGTATTTAACCGCAGTCCGTCTGCAGTGGCAACAGCAATATCGGCGAGACATAAAAGCCAGTAAATTGTTACTGTTTCTAGAATGGTAAAATGCTGAAATGGGACATATGACATATGAAATAAAAGTTTGCTAATCAGTAGGCGCGAATGCACTTTCGCTGTAGACACTGCTGTCTTGAATAATGGCCATAGCTCAACTTGTCACTCTACCTTCTGGCTGATTAATCTTTTACAGCTCTCAAGTATAAAAAACAATTTGATATTTTTGTCCGTGATTTATGCCTAGTGTACGATGCCAGAGAGCTACTGTGGACAAGTCATTGGCCATATGGTGGTTCCTGTCATCAGGTATGTACATAAAAAAATCTGATGTGTTGCACTCACGTGACTTTCTCTACTGTTGTACTAACCATTCTTACAAACTCTTATTCCTATATCTTCTTCGTGTTAGTTGGGATAAACATTTGGAGAAACTATCTTATTGCTTATTTCCTTGTAGGTGCAAGGGGAATATGGAATTACAGTAGGCTTCGAGCGATAGTCAAATCTTTTAAAGCTTTCAAGTTCCGTTCTCTTTGCACGGTTAACATATTAAAACATGAATAACGATTTCCGTTTGACAGAAGTAAATTTTTTCCAAAACTCACGCAAATAATATGGAATATCTCCTAAATGGTTCACTCAACAAAAAAAAATTATTTAGACATAAATTGTGTGCTTTAGCAAGATCTACGTTTTTACATAGTAAGATTTGGTCTATCTCTTACGGTTTACCAGTTATGCAAAAGTCATCCTGAGTAAATTGGATTACATGGACTATAGCCAGAAAGTTCAAGATATACATTTCATTTCCGATTTTCCATGTGGCATTTTAATCAAAATCGTTTTCAAGAAAGTCAACATTTTCGAAACATTTTCTATGTAAAGGGTAGCTTAGGCTGGAGCAATTTTCTTCAAAATCTTCGTGTCGCATCCTTGAAACATATTAAACTGAAACAAAAACTTTGGTTTTAATCGACTTCTAGTTTTTGAATTATGCTGCCCACAGACAGACAGACACAGACACACAGGCGCGCGCACGCGCGCACTTTTTTCTAAAAATGCTTTTTTTTGTATTGAGGGGGCCTCAAAACACATTCCCGGTGAAATTTCAACATCGAAGTTTTGGGTGGAATGTTACTACTGAAGGAAGGAAAGCTGTTGAAAATGACAACAGTCAACGATGGTTAATGGAACCAACCTATGAACATTTCAAGTTCTGTGTTTCTTAAGCAACTAATTTAATTTTTTCTTTACTATTTAGAGCACAATGCAACCAATTCCTAAGGTTTTAGAGAAATAGTACAGAGGAAAACCTTTTTTTAATCTTCTAATTGCCTTTGCCCTGCAGTTCTCATAATTTTGCTATTCTTCAGATTTATATTCCAGGAATACCTTAGTTAAGCTATCGATGAGCTTTAAATAGGACACGTATTACTGCAAATATGCGCAGATATATGTGCGCATACATATAATTGCTTATTCATATTTTATTTTAGAGATAAAGTAATTAATATTCATAATCAATGTTACTTTTAAAAACTCTGAGAACTTTTATTTATTATGCTGTTATGAA
The DNA here is from genome assembly GCA_030765045.1 of Tenodera sinensis. Classification (NCBI taxonomy): domain Eukaryota; kingdom Metazoa; phylum Arthropoda; class Insecta; order Mantodea; family Mantidae; genus Tenodera; species Tenodera sinensis. Next base: position 157,804,937 of record CM060966.1, on the reverse strand, counting down.
TCCCTAGCGCAAAAATCTGATTGGTTGATATTTTGATCAATTATCTACATGCATTGGAAAAAATGTGCTGAGAAAAACTAGTGTTAATGTTTGAGCTATGATATTTTACACTTAAAAGACTGCCATTTAAAGAGTCACGTGACAAACGTTTAAAGCGCAGCTAGTGAAGATAACTTCGGCATATTTATCTACAAGAATCGAGGTTTATGAAACACAATCGCAGCAATCATGAGATATAATAATATCTAAATGACTATGAGTCACCTAAAATCCTCCCATCCTTGCAGATGAGTGCATATGAAGGAAATCTTCCAAACACAACTGGGACATCCGGATTTGCCTTCTTTCATATTATGTCTAGCTCAGTGAAATAGAAATAGATTGGTCAGCATTTGGAGGACAATGTAAACTGTTCGCCTCGCTGCTTGCAGATATTATGCTTGTCAGATTTCTGAGAGAATTTGTTGACAGAACTTCTTTTGAGAAAATATGCATATTCGTTTTCTTTGGCCCGATAAATTACGAAAAACAAATCTTACTCTGGGCCCACCTACATGGTGTGGGTGTAGCGTATTTACCTTACACTTATCAGGTTCCAAGTTTGAATCTTAGGTTAGGGCAAGTGACCTAGATATCAGTTTTCCCTTACTCTGAAAAGCTGAATGCCGCATATGGACCCCAAGCTAGTTGGAACACAATTTCACCCCTTCTATTTATTAAACGTCCGATATAACCTTCAAAAATAAAAGCTTGCTTATTCTATTCGCTCACCCTTCTATAAGTATTGTACTCCACCCAAAAATTCGGTGTCCAGATTTCACCGGAATTACAGGTTTTCGAAAATTTTTATTTTCTTGAAAATGGCTAACGATTTTCATTAAAATGCTACCTGTTTAAGATATTTTTATGGCAAATGAAATGTATATTTTGAATGACTTTTGCATAACTGGTAAACCTTAAGAGATAGACCATTTTTTTGTAGAGTGAACCATTTTGGAGATATTTCTTATTTGTGTGAGCTTGGGAAGACAAACTTTCATCAAATGGAACACCATTATTCATTTTTTATATGTTGGCCGCGCAAAGAGAAAGGGATCTCAAAGCTTTAAAATAGTTGACTATCGCTCAAAGCCTGCTGTATTCTAATATTCCCCTTGTACCTACAAGGAAATAACCAATAAGATAATTTGTACAAATATCTATCTTGACTAACATGAAGAAGATATAGGAATAAGAGTTTGTAAGAATGGTTAGTACAAGAGTAGAGGAAGTCACGTGACTCATTATCAGATTTTTTCAATATGAACTTTGTTGGAGGTGAAGTTTATTATACCTCTGCCATACTGGTTGGTATCTTTGGTAAACAGAAACTGGAGACCGGAAGATCCGTGGTTCAAATCCCGCAATGGCATTGAAATTTTCAGTCTCATTTAGAAAATATTATTAAACCTCAGCGATCTTTCAATCTCTATGAGCTGTGCCTGACCCTTAGGTTACAAGGTGACAAAACAAGGGAGACAGGTACCGAACCTGTTGATTACATGCTGCAACGTTCATTCACCTGACAGCGCCTACCATGTGCGGAAGTGTGTCCAGGTGCCCATGTGTGACGCCATACCGTTGGATACCTATACACACATTAAGTCATAATGATCCATCTGGCCTCGAAAATTTGATCCACTGGGAAAAAACCACACACTTCATTAGTCGCACGGTATCTGTCCAATATTCACATAGCAATTTTAAAACGTCTCCTTTCTAACAGAATGAGAGCCTTGCCTGAGAATCACTGAGAATTAATAGCGGAGCCATTATATAAATTTTTAGTTTCGGGTATGTTTCCACAATATAGAGAAAGTAAAAATTTGTTTACATGGTTGTTTTGGATATGGAGCTGTCACAATTCTAGTTACTTTGTTTTGAATCACATATTTGTGGGCTGTTTGACTAGGTTTTAGTACCACGGGCATGAGGAAATACTTGTTACAGTGAAGTTTCCGCTCTGGAGCCGCTTGGCCAAGGTTCACTGATGAAAATCGTTATCTTGAGACCTGAAGCAAAGTGCTCCATCTAAGGAAGGGACCTCCCCGACTGACTGACCCCATTTGTGAGAGTTAACTGGGCTCTACTGCCCAGGGTAAAGTGCACGTGCTGGGATATTTGTCCGATACCTACAATGTTATCGTGGAACGAGTTTTCTGCGGCAATCCAGCGAGATTATATCTCAAACTTGTAGTTACCGAACTGGTGTTGGGGCCTTAGTCTGAGCAAGTATACTTACACAAAGTTCACCCATTTCGATAGTAGGTATTAGTCATCGATAAGCTTCTCGTACAGTTCGAGCTGGAACCAAAGGTTTATCCATCTTTACAATTTCAGATAAATAATGTTAGCGAGTAACATTTCCCTACACCGAGCAGTGGCAGCATCGTCTGTAACTCGCATTCAGGAGGTCCCGGGTTCGATTTCCATCGACTGACCACTCTGACTTGGGTTTTTCCGTAGTTTCCCCTTGTCATCAGGCAAATGCTGGGGTACATTCTCTACTCCACGGATTCTTTCCCATTCCTTTTTACTTTCTCTACTGGTAAGTAGGGAAAGTATTGTATTCCACCCAATGTGTGTGTGTGTGTGTGTCAGTCTGTCAGTATTTGGACAGCATAACTCAAAAACGAAAAGTTGGTATTTAAGCTTAATGTCTTTCAAGGATGTGACACGAAGATTTTGAAGAAAATAGCCCCACCCTAAACTACCCTTTACATGGAAAATTTTTCGAAAATTTTGATTTTGTTGAAAATGGCTCTAACGACTTTGATTAAAATGTCATATGTTTGAGATATTTTGATGACAAATGAAATGTATATCTTGAATTTTCTGGCTATAGCCCCTGTAGTCGTATTTACTCTGGACGACTTTTGCATAACTGGTAAACCGTTAGAGATAGACCAAATCATACTATACCAAAAATGTAGATCTTGCTAAAATACACAATTTGTGTCTCAATAAATTTTCTTGTAGGGTGAACCATTTCGCAGATATTCCTTGTTATGTGTGTGAGTTTCGGAAAACTTAGAACTTTCGTGAAGACATCGTTATTCATTGTTTTATAATTTATATGTTACGTGTGCAAAGAGAACGCAATCTCAAAGCTTTGAAAGATTTGACTATCGCACAAAGCCTACTGCATTCCAATATTTCCCTTGTATCTACAAGGAAATAAGCAATAAGATAATTTGTACAAATGTTTATTTTAACTAACACGAAGAAGATATAGGAAGAAGAGTTTGTAAGAATGGTTAGTACAAAGGTAGAGAAAGTCATGTGAGTGCAACACATCAGATTTTTTCATTTTCCTCCCTTGTCATCTTTCAGGCTTGGTTGGTAGCGTGGTACGATACGACGGACGCGGACAGACGGCAACCCTCTGGAAACACTTCTTCCCTGACTCTTCCTGGAAGTTGTTGCCCAAGGCATCAGGGTCGCCTCCTTAAGGAAACGCCGTTCGTGCGCCAGGTAACAATATTTGTAATGGTTAGAGATCTCTGTACATCTCTGGGCTTTGTTTGAGAACCCTACGGTCTCACTTCGCCTCATCCCTTCCCCCTGGGGGAGGGGATAGTAGCGCGCAATAGATCCATGTCGGAGTTGCGTTGATGTGTTGCACTCACATGACTTTCTCTACTCTTGCATAAACTGTTCCTGCAAACACTTATTCCTCTACCACTTCAGGTTAATCGAGATGAACATTTGTAGAAATTATCGCTAATTTTTGTAGGTGCAAAGGGAATACAGTACGCTTTAAGCAGTAGTCAAATGTTTTAAGAGTGGTTGCTATATGATGACTTTGAAATTACGTTCTCTTTGCGTGACCAAGACATAAAAATGAATGACCTATTTGAGTACGTCTATTTTAAATTCTGATAAATAACAACGGAATATCTCCAAAATGGTTCATTTCACAAAAAACTCTTATTCAAGTGCAATTAGGACTGCATGGGCTATAACCAGAGAATTCAAAATATACATTTCAGTTTCCATAAAAATATCTTCAACATATGGCGTTTTAATGAAAATCTTTAGAGCCATTTTCGAGAAAATCAAAATCATTATAGCGATTTTCAAGAAAATAAAAATTTTCGAAAAATTTTCCGTTTAAAGGGTAATTTAGGGTAGAGGGACTCTCTTCAAAATCGTGTTGCATCTTTAAAATATATTAAACTCAAAAACCAACTTTAGTTTTTAAGCAACCTTTCGTTTTTGATATGCTGTTCAAGACACACACTTACACATGGACCTTTTTCTATAAAGTTTTGATTTTTACTTTTTTTTGGTTTAGGGGGCCTCAAAACATATATTTCCGGTGAAATCTCGACATCAAATTTTTATGTCAAAAGGTAAAAAAAAAAAAAAATAGTCGAAAGTAAAAAGTATCGGCTTTAGCTATTAAAAGGAGAAAGGTGCGCCATTAAGTGATAAAATTATAACACTCCACAGTTACCAATTGCAGGAATATCCCGAGCAACTTTTTCAGACGTGAAGTAACTCGGCAACGTTGCGTTGAGGTTGATCAGAAATCTGAATCGGATTCTGGTTGCAAACACATCGGTCGCTTGTAAACACGAAGCAGGGTGGTGTAATGTTTTGGGAGATGATGAGTGCAACTGGTATTCCGATTGGCCTACACTCGCAGAGTAAATACGGAAGGATACGGCATTTTATTTGATTGCACTCACGGTACACCACGCTGCGATGTTCATGTATTGACCTAATGAAACTGACAACCACACAATCTGCAGTGTTGCCAGCTTGTCTGACTTTTTTTTCGAAAAAAAATTAAATATCTTCGTAGGAAATGGACAAAAACGTAAGAGTCAAAATGTATTACAAATACCGAGTTCTATCACTGGTTTATATTAATGTAATGACTTCCCTTCCATCCTGTATGTATGTATGTATGTATGTATGTATGTATGTATGTATGTATTATATATAAAATCTGTTGTTTTTACCTTGTCGGTGGGGTGGATCCACTGCTTGTAACCCAAGCATTGATGTCTGCCTACCCTGATATATTACGCTCCCCAGGTAGATTCCTAGATTCCATCAATGATCCTTGTACTCTTTGTCAGACCCAACAAGAATTTGATGGGATCTATGTATACTGTCTCCATTGCGGTGGCACGAATTATATTACATTTATATTTTTTGTCTTTATCGCCAGTCAGTCTAAAAAACCATTGCTTAAAAACCATCATCGCTCTGAGCCGGATTTGAACCCGCGATCTTAGGATCAGTAGGCCAGCGTCTAACCGACTGAGCCACCCAGACCGACAAATACCGTGGATGAAAAGATCCGTAAGGATCGGCGATTGGCAATTTCCACTGGTTATCCTACAGGCAGAGACTTCTATGACGTCGGCATACCAAAACTTGTAGAACGTCGTGACAAATGTTTAAACAAATATGGCAGCTATATTTGATGTTTGATGTGCCCTCGTATAAGCATTGGAAACAGCACATTTACAGCGCAGGAAACTGTCGTAAAAGGGACAAAGGTGGCTGAACTACACTTATTTACAGAATTTTGGCTTGTTGTTTACATCTCCTGTTTATAGAATCTCCCAAAAGAGTACATTTGCATATAGAGCGTAAAGGATACGCAGGACTGGTGCAGTATGACATTTTGAGGCAAGAAAAAGGAGTCGCCTTTCAGACTGAAGCATGACCCAGACGTCGCCGCCATTAGCACCAGCAACGTTTTCCACGAAATGTTGGTATACAGCCAGAAGGGTGGGTCCTCGACGGGCTCATTTGTTACATTATTACACTGTATACATACATATAAAGCAAATAATGTTATTGCCCAACTTTTCCGCGTTCTGGTTCGGGCAGTTTACAACTCATTGAGTTTCTTCCCCCTGTTCTGGGAAGCCCCGCAAGTAGATTAACGCCAGTAGGGGTGCTTTGAATTACTTTGGAAATGAATAACTGACCTGTAAATTAATTAACAACTCTACGCCGAACCAGTGGGGGCGTCTGGTGGGACGAAAACCCAAAAGCGCATAGAACATACGGAAATAAAGGAAAGCAAGGGTGAGGGTGCGAGAGATGTATTTTTGGTTCTGATTTACCGCCATCTGTTTTATATGGAAAAATCAGAAAATCTGTAACAGTCATAAGAAACACGCTATTCATCCCACTTCATAGCGATTTTGTTATTGATGTATAAGGCGCGTAACTATTTCTCTATCGCATAGTCAAAATGCAGAAAATTCATATTAAAAATATCAAAATATACTCTTTTATTACAAAGTATTAGCCGTCTCCAAAATATTGTGATTGCTTATAACGAGTGATTCTTTTTTTTATTATTATTTTCTCTTGAGTTTATCAACGAAGTAAATGGAACTGTGACAAACTCAACCTGTATCTGCAGCTTACGTGTACCGAATTAGCGATTTCCATATTGATTATTAAAAAAACATTTCCATGCAAATAGTTATCGTGATTAATGTACGAGGTGAATGGAAGAACCACTAACCTCTGAATTGCTAAATGGTAAGAAAAAACATTGTGTAATTGTTACATCGGATTATTTCTATTCAGTTCAGTAACGCTTTAATATCTTCAATTCCCCTATTATTTCCCAACTCCGTTTGTAGGCCAATAGCGTAACAGAATTTTAATTTCTAAGTATTCAATTTTTCTTTTCTGCTTCTTGTTTAGGACTCAATTTTTGCTGGAATATGAGAGCCGAGTCTTGTTACCTTATGAATGTTAATGACTTATTACACGTATTTTGTTAGCATTATTGGATCTTATTTATAATTTTTGGATGCCTAAAATAAATGTATGCTAAGATGGAATAAGTGTTACCCTACGTTTAAAGAAAGAAGGCCAGTGTTGTCTATTATTAAAATTTAAACTTCCCCGTTATATATAAAACAATGTTAAATATAAGGGGAAGCAATAGAAATTAGCAACTTTAAAAGGGAGGAGTAAGTTGTATAATGTGGGAAACATTGTTATAATTAGTTATATTTGTTTTATTTTATTATTGCATTGGACTAAGAGTCAATTTGCATAATTAGAATTGTTAGAACAAATAAGTATTTATCATTAAAATTCGAAGCCGGACCTACATTGTGGCCGAAGTCGTCAAGGCACGGAACGGGAGGTCTACGTTCAAATTCTGCCAAGACGTCCTCTGTGTCAGGTTCTTTTCCGGGGCTTCCTCAGTCCTCGTAACTGACAGATGCCGGGGAGTTGTACATTAAACCTTGCCTGGTACCTTTCCTTCCAAACTTTCTTTCCCAGCTATAATTTCATTTCCTGCATCACCAATGTCACTGCCTATGGTGCCTATATAGTAAGAATGGACGTCAACTATTAAAAATCGGAAGTCCTTCATTGTGTAGATAGCTTACGGGGCCCTAGCTAGCCTTCTGTATGTAGATAAATCTTTGCTTGAATTTTAAAAATATCCTTGGGAAATTTTAAATGAAAACGAATATTTCAGAAACGACTAATCAAACAACAATGAAACAATGTATAAGCGTTTTAAAAAATCAGGGCACCATTTATCTGTAGTGCTGTGATGTATTCCATATGCAAGATTCAGCAACATATGTGGGGCGAGTTTTGAAAAAAAAATCAAACGTATCGATAAAGGCTAGTAGGAATTGGGGCGAACTTCCAGAAAGTATTTCCTTGGTAGCCTCAAGGAAGTGATACGCTGAACGATAATCAATACAGGTGCTTCCGTGGTGAGGATAGATGGTACGACATATTCGTTTCGAAAATCATTCAAGGCAATACATGTAAAAAACCAACAATTCTACAACTTTTACTAACCGATCTAAAATTTGTGTCACAGTATGGTAATGCACATTAAGACCGCATGAGCATTTCAATGAAGTAATTGTGCATTTTTTCTAGATTTAATTAATTGATGTATGTTAATTAAAATGGCCCATATGCCTATTCAGAGTCTTATTTTGGCATTAGAAGACAGTTTTTTGTTAACGTCTTCCAACGTAGTATCATATCGGACAGTGAAATGCTGCTCAAATGAGCCCGAGGTTCATAGAGCTTTGAGTTACCCAACATTCCTCTTCTGAGGATAAGGGAAAAGCTCGGGAAAAAGCCTTATCCGGATAACTCACCCTAAACCAGATTAGAACTCACGATCTCTTGGATGTGAGGCAGACACGCTACCATCACGCTACAGAGAGGGGGGGGGGGCATTAAGAGGCCACTATGAAGAACACTACATTGGGGGCTTTTAAAATTCAAGTAAAGATATTTTATTTTTAAGGAATCTTTGACGCAGGTATATTAAATAGTAGTCCATTTCTGTCACATTAAGTAGATTTATTGCTAAGCATATGAACTATACCGGGTGAAAGGCCCTGCTTCGGCCATACGTTAACCAAGGATTCTGCATGATGTGTGTAACAAATATATCCAATACAATTTATTTTTCAATAAAGAAACATTTCGCCGAAAAAAATAATTTATGTCAATTATTTGGAGCCATCTAGCTTCCTGACGAATGGATATAAATGGTTTATTATTTCATTAACTGTCGTGCAAATATTAAGTAAACAATGCTGTAATGTCTTTTTATTTCAATGCGAATGAATTTAATCACAATTTAAGCTAACGTGACGTTGCCAAATCTCTCTTAGAAATTAAACTTTGCATTGCATTTTAACATTACATTATGGCTAAATCCATTCGAATTAATGTAAAAATGCATTACAGTATCGTTTACACAACCTTGCGCTACAGTTAGTGGAATAATTAACCATTTATATCTGTTCGTCTAGCTATATGGCTCCAAATATTTGACACAAATAATATTCTTTCGGCTAAGCGGTTCTTTGTTCACAATAATTGTATTGGACATATTTGTTACACTCCTGTAGAATCCTAGCCCAAGTAGACCTTTCACCCGGTGTACATCCTGGCATTTATGTGACGTTTCGGTCTTGAAAGAAGAATCAATACAAATTGAACACACTACAATTGGAGGAGGTGTAAGCAGGGCATTAGCCTCCAGTTCTACTTTAAGGAGGAAGAGGGGACTGGAGAGAGCTGAATGAAGAGCACGTGCTTTGTCTTACTACGAAAGTATTACGTAACACTGCCGAGACAATTATCATTTATCCTCTGTACAGAACAGACCGCAGCTGCCATCTGTTAATAGCTTTTACACGTCATTACAGCTTGTCAAGTGTTATATATACTCTGGGTAACCACTATTTTAAGTGTCTCCTTGGAAATGTATATATATATTCCAATTAATTCAAAATTCCTCCATAAAAATGGTCCTTTTTGAACACCTCTATAATGCCGCCGTCCTACGGTCCAACTTTTTGGTCCAAAGTATTGTTTACAACAAAAGTGCATCATGAGACACCAACAGTTGAATACAATTTTGTTCCATACAATTTCTAACCTATTTTTTGTATCCAACCTGTTTGTATACAATGCAATTGAGTTGCATCTAATTTGTTTTTTCCAAAAACTTGAAATAGCCAATCAGCGTCTGTAACGTAACAATATGGTGGACTGCGCATGCAACATGTAGTCAGCTGTTATCTATGTAACAACATATTTAAATTTTATGTTATGAAATGAGTTCAAATCTCCTATCCATCCATACTAAGATCAAAAACATTACAATTACTGCTTGTCTCTTTCGCGTTTGTCTCATATTTGTGTCTTGGTGTGTAATTTTGCCTTCGACATGATGTAAAAGGTTGAGAAATAAATCGTCTATTCGTAGAAAATTGCAAGTTTTCCGGATCCTCTAACCTCAATTCGTTCTGTAGTGGACCCGTGTCCTGTTCTCATGACCATGCCCACCAATGTATTTTACTTCTAATAAGTATTTTCTTCCTACGGAGACTCGCAGAAATATATTCCAAACCTATACTTAACATAGCAATCGCTAAATTAACATTTGTGTCCACCATGTTTATTTTTCACGCTTGTTTTCAGTTTTTAGCAGTAGATCAGCAGATTTGCAAAAAAAAAAAAAAAAAAAAAAAAAAAAAAAAAGCAGATCTCCTGAAAAATCAGTAGACCTGGCAACCCTGCTTTGAGGTTCTAAAAATATAAACAATGGTAACAAGCGATTATCTTAAGCTCAGCATTATTAACTGATTATCTAATTTAATTGGATATTCTAAAGGGAGCATTAATATATGAATTTACATGCTTACCCACCTGCAAAATTCGATTTCACAGATTTTGGTGGAAATACCCATTATATACCTAACGGCTTAAAGAACGGTTTAAAAGTGAATGATGCTACCAATTACCACTTTAAAAATATTAAATAATTTTGCACATTTTAATGCACATTCTAAACCTTGAAAACATAGTAAAGAAACAGAGTTTTAATTTTGTGCAGCTAGAAAGAATATCAACGAACTGAATCATTTATGTTTTTATTAACTCCTTGCAAACACTAAAGCAGTTTTAACTAGCGAAAACTATTTGTAATAACTTCAATAGTTACCAGTTTTTAAAGAAATGCACTGGAAGAAATTACAATTGAAATAGTTCAGATATTAGTATAAATGATAGATTCACATTAAAAAATCTAAGTTTAGAAATAACTATTTCTTAGAAAAGTACGTTACATAGATAAAATATAATGCTTTGGAAATGATAAAAAATAGAAGAAGCTGTATATTGTGATATAACCTATCTTCCTCTGCTTTTAGTGGTGTTTTTAGTATTTTAGTGGTCTGCTTAATTTTAAGGAAAAGTCATGCTGTAGTATTAAATGAAGAATTAACTTTTTAAAAAATGTATATTTTATGTTAAATGTACTTTAACTTTTTAAATATAGTTTGCAGACAATAACTTTTGTTATTGCCAATACTTCAAATGACAGTATGAAATTCTTTATCTCAAAATAATACATAAAATCAAAATGAAAAAGTGCCTATATATTTGACTTGCCGTTTCATGTTACAGTCAAATAAGCCAGTGAATTTTAATGACAATCCACATTCATCCCCATTTTTGTTGTTCAGGGAGTCAAACTGCACTACCATATGTATTTCAATACTTTGCAGAAATTATTTCTTATCTTTTATATTTTCAGAATTTATGTATAAGAATTTTTTTTATTTCTATTACATTTAAAACACTTGTACTACAATACTCACTGAAAATAAGTGTAATTTAATTTTGAATCTAATGTTTAGTTTTAATATTAATTTATACTATTTTTTAAATTGTGTGCTGGGAGACAAAATAAAGTTGTATCCGTAAATTGCTTTGATTCCATAAACTCTTTCAGCTATTTTAATGACAAATATGTTTGTGACGGTAAAATAATTCACAAAGTTTTACTCAAACACTTCTGTCACTTTATTATTTTTCCAACAATTATTTTCAAAGCTGCTAGAGACAAAATATTGTGTTTTTTTCAGTAACAGCTTAGAAATGTCGCAAATTTTAAACAATTAAACAAATCTTTACGTTAAACTTTAATATATTGTACCTATAAAATGACTGATGCACGATTATCAGGGTTAAAATGGTACAATTTATGGTTTACTTCTTACTCAACCCCATTGAGCTCCAAAAAAATAGAAAACATGCAGAAATGCAGTCTGCAGCATAGCCGCAGTGTCATGAGAAGTTTATTTATTTCAATGTCTGCAGTGTAAACAAAACGTAAAACACAAGTTGTTGCAGGTTAGGTTTGGTGAATAAACAAATGAGAGTTTATTAGGGTTCTTCTGTCGCGGAAACAAAATCAAGCGCTGGAGCTTAGTTACTACAAAAATATAAACAGGCACTGTTAATTATTTTGTTAAAAAATAGGTTATCCCAGCTGGTTTTATTTACACTTCCACGAGGAACGTATGCCGCAATTCGATTTTTGTAGTTGCGTGCGCAGCTTGTGGAGGTATTTTCCCCCTAACTGCATGGACTGTGCTGCACCCGTGTGGGGTTTCGGCGAACGAGCGTATATTCACAGTGTGCCACCCCAGTAGGCTTTTGGGGAATTAAACGCTACGCTTTAAAATCAATTCGACAGCAGACGAAAGGGGTGGTAATGTGTTTACAAGGACCAGGCACTGACAGGCACTGAACAGAAACGCGTGTCAGGCGGTAATAATTCAAATCGCCTTACCTTGTGGGTGTCTGCTGCGATGCCATTGGGAACAGGTGGCGATCACACACTCAAGGGAGATTTCTTGCCTTTATCGATCTTGAAATATGTTGTCTTCTTCAGCACACATGTGGGGGGCACGCACATTTATGTAGGCACTGAGCAGGGCCTTATCTTCTGGTCACCATGTGCGTCCGACCCTACCCTACCCTACCCTGTCTCTCAGAAGGGGAAGGGGCCCCCGTTGTCATGACGTCCCCAGTTCTTGGAGTGCACCGAGGAGGGGATAGGAAGGCAATCCCTGTGTGACGCCGGCGCCGACGCAATGCTCTGCACGACGCTTTTGTTTTCAGGCTACCCGCGTTGCGGCTGGCTTCAAATTATCACAAGAATTCAGCAGCAGTAGAAAATATCACCACCAGCTATACACAAATATTCCTTTAGTTCACCAGAATCACGATTCCTCCACTGTTTTATCAACAGCATGAATGCTGTCACTTGGGAGGGCAAAGAATTTACCGTTCAATTTGAGGATTTGAACTTGCGTGCGTTTACAGAGAAGCTTTTGGGCCCAACGCAACAAACTATTGCTTTATACCTGGCCTTCCCTACAAATAATTGTCTTGGCAGCTTTTTCTGATTGATCTGTGACAAAATATGCAAGTGTTTTGTATGTGAATGATATTCCTCTGGCACACCGCCACAGAACACTCCAGCAGGAGAAGTATGGCTACTGGTCTACCCAGGATAACACCCAACTCCCTGACAAGACTTGAGTCCTTTCTTAGGAAAGTTCTTTCAAAGGTTTCTGAGACCGTCCTTTTAAATGACAATTAGCTGCTATTGCACGAGCATCGCCAGCCTTGTTAGCTTGTCACACACGTCGGATAAACTGTCTCTGACACACACACATACATGAGGGAATTAGAGGGGACAGAATGGGTGGGCGTTCGTAACAACGGGGGAGGGATGAAGTGCGGCGGGAGGATGCATGACCAGATAAAAACCTATCTCATATTTGCACAAAAGGACAAGGGCATGCATTGGACGGGAACACGCAAGCGCAACGAGCTTCAATGTGAAATAATTTATGAATCAACCTACTAAAGAAACTCAGAAAAAAGAAACGCCCAAAATTAAGAATTGTGTGTCAGGTATACATTTTTGTAGTCCACAATGCTGAATAGCGGCATAACATTTAACTGTGTGTTTTATGAGGCGAGAGAAAACACCAGAAAACCTTATCCAGAATTCGAACTCGGTCCCTCTGGATCAGAAGGCTATCCTCACACCGAAAATGGTTGCCCTCGGTATAACTTCAGGCAGCTACCTTTATGGACGTTTATAAATAATTTTCTTCAATTCAACATTTCTTTTCCCTTTTCTCATTTTTCCTCTTATCTCCTCATGCTTGTAAATGCATCCTTTGCTTCCTGGTTTGGAAATATTCCGATCTCCTCTAAGCTGCATATTTGGATTCTTCTTTTTTTCCTTTCTAATCCTTTTTGTTCCTTATCCTTTATTCTCACGCTAGTCCTGAGCTATAACTTTCTTTACTGTTAACCTGGTAGAGGGAACATTGCATTTTGCCTAAAAACTCAATACCCATATTTCATAGAAACACAGGCTTCGAGGTCCCCCGAATACTAATATTTTCAAAAAAACATCTTTAGAAAAAGTGTGTATGCGAACAGCATAATGCAGAACAAAAAGCCATTTAAATACAAAATTTGGTCGATTTTCAAGGAAATCCCAAACCCCAAATTACGCTGTACATAGAACATGTTTCGAAAATGTTTATTTTCTGATAAATAGCCCAACGATTTTAATTAAAATTCCATATGTTTTAAGACGTGTTCGTAAGACATGAGATGTGTACCTTGAATTTTCTGGAAACAGCTCCTGAAGTCTTCATTCTTAATCATTTTATGTTAAATTGGTAAACTGTAAGAGGCAGTATTTTATTAAACAACAAATTAAATCTCCTTAAAGGCCAATTTTTGTTGTATAAAACTTTGCGAGTCAATCATTTCTAACATATTCCTTGTTATTGATTGAATTTTCAACCACTTAGGCTGTTCTGAAATGGGAAGTCCTTATTCGTTTATTCGCCTAACTGGATTAATTACAGAAGTTTTTGTAACAGTATTTTGTAAACAACTGAGTATAGAAACCATGCGATTGCAGCACATTTTTGTCGTTCTCTCCTACAACTTCCTGAAAATTACCATTTCCTCTTCCTCATTTTGCCTTGTCATTTCCACTCTCATTCAAATCCTCTGTCCTGTTCTCTTCTTCATTAAATATTGTCTTATACTTTTAACAAGGAATATTTAACATGTTACCATTTTGTATGTGTGAGTTATTCGCTTATCTTATCATATGAAACTTTCCCATTTCCATGAAATATTGATAGGGTTTCGATAAGATGGAAAATGTACGTAATTAGGTTTCCTGTCACTCGCCATATTTCCGCTGTTTTGAAACCTAACACGAAACATTTTGTAAAAAATATGGATGGTAAAATGGAGTTTGAAGTTGTGTAGTCTTATGGTGTTGTGACGCCTGAAAGACAATTCTGTATCTCTGTGAAGTCAGAGAGGGAGTAATTAATTTAGATTGTGATAATAAACCTATTTAAATTATCTTGTTAATAGTTTGGGATACACATCGGTGATAAACGCACCTACATACATAGTGTCATTTTAACGTAGGGTTTCATGTAACTAAACTAATGGAATCTAACGGGTTTAAATCAAGGTTTAAGCTAGAAAATGTCGCAAAAAAGCACACATCAAAATTAAAATTTGTACAAAATTCTGCTAGTAGAAAATGTTACTAATCATTCTATCAATGATTTTTTCAAAACTGAAATATGTGTATATTGAATTGAAACCAACATTAATCTGCTAAATGAATTTTTTTTTTAATTATATTTTTCACATATAGATCCACGTATTACATATCATATCTACACTACAGTACCACCACTACTTCCTTAAAAAAATTATTCATCATTTTTTAGAACGCACACACATACACAGTGTACATTTTACCAGAATGAGTGAGCCACGCAGACCAGATTAGACTTATTGAACTCCACTAGCTGGGTGGCAATTGGCATATCGTTTGTTTCTGTGACATTGTTACGGTTTGTTGAAAGGTTGTGTTTATAGTCTCCTTCATTTGCTCCTGTGATAGACTGTCGCATTTTTGCGAATATTGTTTTAAACTTTGGCGCATTCCTCGACCTCGAGTAGCAAAAACTGACAAAGCGACTTTAACTTAAACCCTTATTCAAATCAAACACTAGAAGGCAAACGCGAATGCTTTGATGACTGGATAAAAGTTCTCTCATTATTAGAACCAGGTATAAAATAAAGACCTCCTTATAGAGTTCAAATTCTTACCTAGTCTTATTAGCAACCTTTACCCATTAAATCTAAGATCCTAACCGGGACGGCCAAACTATTTCATACTTCACGAAATGATAGGCTGTCTTGGGGATCTCTGGAACCATTAGGGTTTGTTTTCAATACCTTACAAAGCCAAATCATTTTGCTAAACCGGGCAAACATTGTAGGCTACCTTAAAAATAAAGGTTACCGCTAAGCTGTATTTTCAATCGTTACGTGTAATTCCTAGGAATAGCAGAGATATGGAGAGGGTTCGGCAGTGAAGCTAAGCTTATTGTATCTATGCCTCCTAGAGGGCACCTCCGGGAGGAAGGATGTGGAGAGAGGAGACTCCGGGCGGCCAGATCCAGACTAGCGGTACAGACATTGGCAGAGGTCCCTAAGGTTACTAGGTTTGATGACCTATAGAAAAGTGGAAGTGACCTTCCCCCCCCCCCCCCCCCCCCCCCATCTGGATCCCACGGACGAGGGATGGAGGACGCTAGGCCAATGCTGCCTTCTTTGTGTACAATGTTGTGGTTTTGTAAAAGACAGTGTTGTTAACACTGATGCTAAGAAAGGCAACAACTGAACAGCGCAGCCCAATGATTATTATGAACATGAAAAAGGTAAAACAATAATGTATATTTACATATAATATCCCTATAAATATCCAGCATTGTGTAAAAAATAGTGTATGATGCACGGGTTAAAAGGATTTTATTTTGTTCGCAGGTTTCCTCAACTCGAACTGCGGCCTCGTTCAGTAATCACACCTATTCACAAAATAAAACGTTCCTTTTAACCCTTGTATCATAAATAACTATTTTTATTTTGTAAAATTAATAATTTGGGAGGTATTCCTTGTTATTCATTCGCATTTTGCAATATATGTTTCTCAAATAGGAGAATTCCCATTTTCCTCCTATTCCTTGGCCATGCAAAGAGAACGCAATTTCAAATTCATCTCATAGCGACCAGCTCTTGAAAGATTTACTGTCGTTTAAACACCATTATCGTATTCCCATATTTCCCTTGCACCTACAAGGAAATTAGCAATAATATGTCTGCAAATGTTTATCTCGAGTAATGTGAAATAGACAGGAATAGTTAGTACAAGAGTTGAGAAAGTCATATGAGTGTAACACGAAGCCTCAAAACTTTTATTTACGGTGATATCCGGGAATGTAATACTTACTCTATTTGTAAAATGTAAACCCCGCGCGACAGCCCACGAAGGGCCAAGGCTTACCGCCCAGCCGCTGCGTCCCCCACCTCTGCCCACTACAGGTGTCATTGGTGAGGTGCAGTACTGGAGGGTGGGACGTGGTCAGTGCCCCGAGCCCTCCCGGCCAGTTATGCGGTTTTCTAGACCTGGGGCCGCTACTTCTTCATCAACTAGCTCCTCAATTGGTCCCCCGGCACCTAACGAGACTGAGTGCACCCCGTGCCAGACCTCCCAGAGGGGATAAAATCCCCCTGCTGGTACCGGGAATCGAACCCGGGTCCTCCGCGCCAGAGGCAACTTCCTCTATTTACTGTATGTAATAGAGAAAATAGAAATGTATCTGAACAGTTCTTTCAGTTACAGAAAGTGCAATATTAAAAGCTCTGTGTTGAGCGGCGGCTTCTTTAACTTCGCAATTAAAGTAAGAAATAACCAGACGATGATGTAACATATCCCTCAGCAGATTATAAAAGTGGATGACATAGTAGTAAACTATTAAACCGAGGACGTCATTTCGAATTAAAAAGAGGAAACTTAAACATGTACTCTTTAGAGTTTACAATAAGAAAAAACAGACCACGTGGTAATAATTGAACACCATAATTTTGTATTTAAGATGCAGAACAAAAAGGCTGGAGCACTGAACCATTTCTATTTTAATCCTTTTAGTACGTTCAACAGTTTTCTTACACTATTATTGTGAAGCTATGGAAATTTAGTTTTGTTTGGCGCATAAGAGTTGATAAACAAACCATCTGATGTGCTGTATTCACAGGACTATATATTCTTCAACAAACTATTCTCAAAACATTCTTCTTTCCGCTTCGCGTTAAATGAGACACTTTTAGAAATGGTTTTATTACACATTTCCTTGTAGATACAATGGGAATTGGAGAATACAGCAGGCTTAGGTCATAGTCAAATCTTTAAACAGCTGGTAGCTTTGAAAATCCATTCTCTTTGCATATTCACGACATACATTTGGCATAAATTGTTATTTAACGAGATCTACCTTTTTGTGTAGTAAGTTTTCGTCCGTCTCTTAAATGTTTCCATCTTATCGAAATCCCATCAATATTCCATGGAAATAGAAAAGTTGCATATATCATAAGATAACTAATACCTCGTATATCCAAAATGGGTATTATAACTGACCTTCATGGTCAAGAAAAATCCCCCAAACTTAACCACCTTTACATGAAAAATAATTCATTTCGGTTTCCTATTTTCCCAAAAATTTCTCTAACGATTTTTACTAAAATACCTAGCATATGTTTTAAGATATTTACATGCTTACTCAATTATATATGCTGAATTTTCTGGGTCTTTGAAGTCTTCTTCATTCTAGATAACGTTTGCGATTTCTCGAGTCTTTTGAAACAGTGGAAGGGGGAGATACGGGCATCGCGTGGCCGGCGCGTGTGTAGAAACCAAAACAACCCAGGCAAAGTGGCAATTTTATGCAGTCAGACACGAGTAGTGACCCAGAAGAGATATTGCACAAAGCTCTTAAACCTGTATAAATATGTGTCGGCCGTAGGAAACAGGTATTGCACCTGCTAATTATAAAGTAAATTCCTTGCCCATGGGAAGTGGCAAACCAGTACATAAGCAGACGGTAGACATTATTCAAAATGTGTAGAACGGCAAATGCGACTCGCCGATTGTAATACTATGGCTGTCATTGGTGTTCCTAAATGTATAGCACTAAGAATCATTAAACTAGATATTCCGAACTATGCAACTCCAACAAAGACGAAATTTGATGAAAACAAAACCGTTCGTAAATGTATAAGATTGATAGCTTCTTGGTCATCTTCAGAGGATGTGGAAGAAGAAAAGAAATTAGGAGATACTAAGATTGAGTAAATACCAATGCATATATCTATGTCTATGTAAATAATGTTCCGTTTTTCTGCTTGTATTTCCTTCTTTTGTTCTTTTTGTGGGGGTGATATGTGGCACCATTTGTGTTTATATATATATATACCAGGTGAGTCAGCCACGCCTTATTTTTTTGGAAGGTAGGCCACCCATCTAACGGCATGTGCGCCTTAGTCCAGTTTTGCGCTTACTAAAATGTATTGCTTGACGTTCTTAAAGAGAGGAATGCGCAAAATTGAGAGCAACAGAGCTTTAAGGGACAGAACGTACTCCTCGCTAAAGTACACCTCAAAAACATACGACTCGTTTACTGAGAGCGAATTCCGGTTTCCAGCCGATTTTACAAACTTTTTATTAGAGTATACATAGCAACGTAATTCAGTAAACGCCTTGGAAAAAATGGACCTATCATATGAGTACACTAACAACGTCAGCTAAAAAGAAAATGGTGGATTCTTGTACTTAGAGCAAGGATTGGCTGCCAAAAATTAGGAAAAATTTAGACACGCCTCATCCATCATGGACCCGTACAGTCAAAACGGACATAAGTCCAAACGTCAGCTGTCTAATTACAAATATATTAAAAAGTGATGTGATAATATCAATATTAGTACTAATTTCATCGAGTGTTTAACATCCATGTTAATTACGGGGGTAGAACCTAGTAATGGGGTCGATGTTTTCATGTTGGGGTATAAAATGCGGATTGCATAAAACTCGAGAATAAGGGGCAGCTGACTCACCTGGTATATATAACAAAGAAATAAAAGTAATGTAGTCCAAGTAAATTTGATCCTGTGCTCTAGTTTTTATATTAAATGTGTCTCAGCGTGAGAATAAGCTGTTCAAGTAATGCCAATTAAGTGCATAATGAACAAACAAATAAAGGATGAACATGTAAACAATGCAACAGAAGTATGAAAGGGACGGAAATGTTGCAACAGTGCATTTTGCTATGGCAGTGTGCCAGCACGCGTAAGTGACCTGCGGCACGAGCAAACTGCTGCCTACTGCCTCAAAACACTAAACTAAGTATATAAGGGGAAGTTTTAAATATAAGCAACTCCGAGAGGTAGGAATACCTATATTAGATAAGGTATATTTGTTCATTGTTTTGTTTTATTTTATTTTGTCATTTTATTTTTGTTTTTAGTAGGTTAACTTGCATTGTTTATGAGTATAAATAAATTATTCATTCATGGTGCTGAGGTCGAGTGTAGAGTTTTATGGATGCCAATTAGTTTACTTCAGTAGTATTTGGTTAATTATTGTTTATGTTTTATGCTGGTAAACAGTGAGTATTGGTTCTGTGTGAAGATGCTGTATCACTTCGTCTGTTTCAGGGTTGTGTGGCCAGGCCACAGTGTTTGGCGTATTGTTACTGCTGTGCCCTCAGTCTATCCCTACTCCTATTAGGCTGCAGATGTTGACTGTTCCAAGAGGATTACTTCTGCCACAGTTGAGCCAATCTGGAGTTCATATTTTGCAATAGTGCATGATCGATTCATTGCGTAGGCTTCCGCGGCCTTCCCCGGAAGACTCGGATACCCCAATGCATTATCGATTTTGCAACAGTTCCGAACCATATTTGCCTACTACTTGGAATTGATTCCTGGACAATGCATTGTGAGGTACGCTCTAATAATCATTTTTGTAATGTAAGACGAATTTTTACTTCTAGATACAAATCTCGATATCGAGATTTCAGTGAAAACATACTTTTTGGGAACGCTCTGAATCTATTAAAAAAAAGCATTTTTAGAAAAAGGTGTGTGCGTGATCGTGCGCGTGTATGTGTTGGTGTGCGTGTGTGTGTGTAAGGAACAAAAACATGAATGTTGGTCAAACACCGAACTTGGTATTTAAGTTCAGCATCTTCCAAGGATGCGATACAAAAATTTTCTAAGAAATCTCCCCTTATGGGAAACTTTTTACATACCATATATTTTAAGATATTTTCATGAAAAATGAAATCTTTATCGTAAATTTTTTGGAAATTTTCTCACAAGTCCTCCTTGATGACTTTTTATATAAATGGTAAACTGTAAGAGATGGACAAAATCTTACTGCACAAACAATGTAGACCTTGTTAAAACATATAATTTATGCCTAATGTTTTTTTTGTTTTTTTTGTTTTGTGGAGTGAACTAATTTGGAGATATTCCTTGTTTGTCTGAATTTTGTAATACATATACTTTTCTCTAATAGCAGGTCGTTATTCACATTTGTATCTCTTGGGCATGCAAAGAGAATGGAATTTTAAAGCCATCGCATATCTCTTAAGGCCTACTGATTTCCATATTCTCCTTGCACTCAAGAAAATTAGCAATAAATATTGAAGTAGATAGAGTAATAAACGTCTGTAACAATAGTTTGTTCAAGAGTAGAAAAAGTCATGTGAGTGCACACCAGATTTTTACATTGATGTGCTGCCTTTAATACCTTAAGTTAAACGAATGGCTGTGACATTTGATATTTCAAAGTTTTTATTATAGATTCATCTTTTAGTTTTGGTTTGTTTTATTTGTATGGGCAACTCTAACAGAGAGTTTTTTTTCGGGGGCTTCCCCGGGTCGCTAGACGAATGCTGGGAAGGATAATTCTCGTACATCCCCGAAATTCCTGTCCCTACATTTAATGTAATTTTTCATCATCGTCGGCTATTTCAGAGTTCTAAGTGTCGGCGGCGGTTTGGGAGTGTTGGGCAGGGAATTTTCACTCTCTATATCAGGGATGTCAAAACAGCACTCCCAAACTGTGAACTTGTGACGCGTGGACTCTTACTACCGGTCTCACCTGTGTTGTATACGCAGCTAGAAGAGTAGGGGTGAGCTGGTGCCAAACAACAACAAACAGTGGCGGCTGGTACCATGCTTCATGTTTGTACAATTTACAAATGGAAATACACTGTTGAATTAGTCACTGATCCTTTTTTATTGTTTGTTGTTTATTGTCTTTTGGATGCTTGGCAGTGTTTCCTGCTCACAAGTTTGTCAATTTCAGGTTCCATCTCCGAAGAACACAGGCGTAACACTGACACTAAATGTCTGTCAGTAATATTAGTACGTCTGAGCGTTTTATTGTTATTCAATTTAGAGAAAAACTGTTCACAAATGTATGTCGACGCAAACACAGCCATCAAACGACGCGCAGATTGACGAAGATTGGGGAATTTATTTTCAGGTAATGAAATATACAATTTGACACCTAAGTTTCCTGAATTGCGCAATGGTGTGTTGTTTTGCAAGTCAATTAATTCTAATTGCAAATCATGTGAGAAATCACGAGAATGGACATTGAAAGGGTTGTTGAAGAGTCTCCATTCGGGATCCATAGAGTTAACTTCTCCAAATCTGTTCTTGAATTCCTTGAGTAGATCCTCTAACAATGCTTTGTAGTTTGGTATCAAATGCTTAGAGCCATCATTGAATACACTTTGCAAACAAGGAAAGTGATACACATCCCCATTATCAACTTGTGTTATCCACAATTCAAGCTTCTGCATAAATGCTTTCAAGTCGTCAAACATGTTGATTATGAATCTGTCCTTACCTTGTAATTTCAAATTAAGGGAATTGAGATAGGAAGTCAAATCCGCCAAGAACGCCAAATCACAAATCCAGTCTTCACTATAGAGTTCTGGAGTTTGTAAATTGTGAGTTTCTAAGAATATTTTTATTTCACTTCGAAGATTAAAGAACCTAGTCAGCATATTACCACGTCTAAGCCACCTTACTTGACAGTAATACGAAACATCCGAAAAATCAGAGTTCACATCTTCAAGAAATTGCTGGAACTGTCGATGACGTAAAGCATGTGAGGGAATAATATTGACTATTCTTACAACGGCCGTCATAACATTCTTTACAGTAACAGACTGAGCACAAAGATTTGCACGATGAATAAGACAATGAATGAATTTAACTTTGTCTGCATCGAGTTCTTCTTGAGTCAGAAATCTTCGTACTCTTCCTACAAGTCCTGTTTCTTGTCCCGTCATACAGGGTGCGCCATCTGTTGCTATGCAAACTAATTTGTTCCATGGAAGTTTAAATTTAGCAATAATTTTTATTACACCATCAAAAATATCTTGTCCTCGAGCCCGATCTTTTAACGAAACAACATCGAGAAGATCTTCAAAAACATTGCAATCTAAATCGACGCCCCTAATGAATATAGCCAGTTGTGCCGTGTCTTTGCGGCCCATACTCTCATCAAGAGCTAATGAATAACAAGTAAATGTGTTCATTCTTTCTATTAGTTGTTCCTCCAAGTTATCTCCCATTTCTGATATACGTTCCGCAACAGTATTACGAGACAGACTTATACAATGAAACGCATTAACAAGTTCCGGACATATTTCTTCTGCAGCAGTAATAAGACAGCTTTTAACAAATTCTCCATCCGTGAATGGTTTTGAAGCAGACGCAATGTGTTTGCTGATTTTGTAGCTAACACGAACCAAACTTTTTCTACTAATGCCTGAAGATGATGGAATATTTTCGAAATTCACTCTTGACTGAAATTCCTCTATAGCCTTTTCACGAGAAACACCTGATAATTTGTCCGGGCCATAAATTGCAGCATGTTGAGAATTAAAATGTCTTTTAATATTGTAATGACCTATATATCCAATTTCTGCTCTACATATTAAACAATGTGCTTTGCCGTCATTTAAAATAAAGAAGTATTGATCAGTCCACTCACGTTGAAAACACCGTTCTCTGTCCATACTAACTGCCACAGTATATTTGTCAAAAAACCAGGTAGGGCACACCACTCAGACTGACTGTCGTTGGAGCACAACTGCGACTGAAGCAAGCACTCGCTCATTTCACAGCTTGGTAGCGCAGTTCGACATCCCTGTTACCTGAAACTAAATTCCCCAATCTTCGTCAATCTGCGCGTCGTTTGATGGCTGTGTTTGCGTCGACATACATTTGTGAACAGTTTTTCTCTAAATTGAATAACAATAAAACGCTCAGACGTACTAATATTACTGACAGACATTTAGTGTCAGTGTTACGCCTGTGTTCTTCGGAGATGGAACCTGAAATTGACAAACTTGTGAGCAGGAAACATTGCCAAGCATCCAAAAGACAATAAACAACAAACAATAAAAAAGGATCAGTGACTAATTCAACAGTGTATTTCCATTTGTAAATTGTACAAACATGAAGCATGGTACCAGCCGCCACTGTTTGTGGTTGTTTGGCACCAGCTCACCCCTACTCTTCTAGTTGCGTATACAACACAGGTGAGACCGGTAGCAAGAGTCCACGCGTCACAAGTTCACAGTTTGGGAGTGCTGTTTGACATCCCTGCTCTATATCTTTGTCCTCCGGATCTGGTGAGGTTTCCGGGTCCCGGACGCTCCATGGGATGTGCAAGCCTGCAGTGGGAGAGGGGAGCCGTTTGTACGAGCCCACACTGGGAAGTTTAAATCTGTAGTTAAGGACGCCGTCATCTGCTGCTGTCTCTCCTCAGTATCCTGTCACCTCACGCCCCCCTCACGGGGGCGTAGGGACAAAAGCTCTTCCACAGGTCAAAGTGCTCAGCCCCACATCCAGACCTTGTTATAGAGGACATCTTAACTACTGTTTATTTCAGTTTAACTCGTGTAAAATAATGTTATAAACACCACGTACGAAAAAGTTTGCAAATAGGCGTAGTTAAAATAAAAATTAAAAATAAACTTAAAATTGCTGTATAAATCCAGAGCTAAATCAACTTGTTTGTTTCCTCTGCGTATTAAAATTTAGAATTTTCTTTTGTTAAACTACCCGTTAGGAATTGTTGAAGTGATTATGAATATTTTCTGCAGTCAACAAAGGCATATATGACATTTTTGGACGATTCTGACTTGGGTGACAAACACCGAGATACTGTTATGTAATATGGGTCTAATTTAGGTTTCCATTTTACAACACAAAAAGAGCCTATTATATAGGCATTCTTCAGTAACTTTTGCAGCAAGGCCAAATTGTGTACATCCGGTACTGCCAGCCAGGAAGTTCCGTGGGTGATATTAGTGAAGGATATCTAGTGCATGCATAAATACAACAAAGTAAATCCTTAGGGGCATTTTCAAGAAAATCAGAATGTTCGAAAAATGTTCCATATAAAGGGTAGTTTAGGGTGTTAAGTATCTAAGCTTCTTTGACTTCACTGGTTGCAGACGGTGCTGTTTCTTCAGCCTCTTTCGAGTTTAGAGTGATTGCATCGAGCTTCGAAAACGTTTGCACTTTGATGAAGAGCGAATAAATGTTATATACATACAGTTGTGACAAGGAACTAGATAGCAGACATGGCCGGAAACACAGACAGTTTATCTCGTGCCACATCCTGTTTTATCTATGACGGTCCCTCTTCCGCCCTCTGCATGACCTGCCGACTATATTGCTCATCATCCGACACAATGACATGGTCCATGCACGCCTCCAAACACACGCTGCGCAGTAAGCGATCGAAAATTTATTATCAACATGCTACTCAAGTACTCTAAGGTCCTCTCCCCCTCCACATTTTACCATACTACACTTCTGTCCACTTGCACAGTGCAGTTCTGGATATTTTTGCACACAGAAATCACTAGGCACCAAACTTGACGGCATTTCTTCGTGTGTATGTTCAGCGGCTCTTCGCACGAGGAATAACAGATATTAAAAGCAAACTGTACAAAATAAACGTTGATTCGGGTATTTAATTGCACAATTTAAGATTTCCAACTGCATGGCCTTTAAAAACTGTTTGGACGCTCGTTTCTTCAGTCAAAAGAAGAAAAATATCTAGCTTTGTCTAGTTTGCCCTTTGGAGCTATATTAGTGCATAAAACATATGCCGATTTTGTTTACACACAACGCAATCCTGTTTATTTTATTTTCAAGTTCCAGTCAACAGAAGGAATTCTTTGTGGTTTTCTTTTCGTTCTCTTAAGGTTAAATACGTTGTATTTTTCCTTTCTCTCAAGCAAATCTGGAGCATTTTAAACGAAGAGGTTAAGAGTAAATGAATACGGAAATGAGTATTTTTTTTTTTTTTTTTCTAATTGCTCAGCATGCAGTTTTACTGATACATCCCTAAAGAATACAAAGGAAGGGAAAGCTCTTATGCAAGTCCCCGAATCGAATGCTAATAACGCAATCTTGGAAATAGAAAGTAAGCAAGCAAGGGCCACTTTGTGTCCTTAAGGGAGGATAACTATTATGACGAAAATATGAAACTGACATTTTTTCGTGACCTTCGGAAAAATCTTGAGAAATATTTTTGACGAAGGCGACTTAGTGTTGTTTGCTCTGAACACCAATCATATCTCTGATCAGTGGCGGCTATTTATAGATACTTCAAAATTAAGCCTCAAAGCTGTATTACTACATAATTACAATCAGTTGCCATCAATTCTTATTGATTATTTCTATTCGTTATTCCGTGCAAATGAAGGAATCATACGGCAGCCTGAAACTTCTTGAATCAATTCATTATAACACGTATAAACGGAAAATAATCTTATTTCTCATGTGAGTTGGACAGTAGACCTTGAACTTTTCATTTCATAAAAATGGAATGGCCTTACGTCAAGATATGGAAACTGGAAAAATAAATGTTAAACTGGAACCTAAACACATTTAATTCGACCACTACATATCAAACTTGATCTCATAAAAAATTTGCTAAAAGTTGGACTGAAATGCTCTGGCATTCAAATACTAGTTACAAAATTTCCTAGAATTAGTGACGCCAAGTTGAAGGAGTTTTTGTTGGGCCACAGATTCATCAACCTCACCAAGATGAGATATTCGAATATATTCTAAATAGTGGTGAGAAAAATGCATGGATTTCTTTCAGAAAGGTCGTAAACACTTTTTTGGGAAACAAACGAGCTGGAAACTATGAGGACCTTGTTGCAAATTTGCTATCATCTTACCACAAAATGGGATGCAGCATTTCCCTTAAATTACACTTTTTACACTCTCATCTGAGTTGTTTTCCTGAAAGTTGTGGGGAAGTAAGCGAACGTTTCCACCAACAAATATCATTAATGGAAAAACATTACCAGGGAAAGTGGAGTGCCAGAATGCTTGCTGACTACTGTTGAATAGTCATTAGGGATGCTCCTCAAATAGATCACAAGAGGAAAGCAAAGAGAAAGTATATATGGTAAAGGCAAGCGATTATGAATGTGTTTTACAAGACAGACTGAATTTCATAGAAAAAAAATTACTATTCTATTTCTCCTTAATATTATTCTCAAACCAGAACCAATCTAGCATTCTTGTTGTCATATTCGTGTTCAGCACAGTGTAGTCCTTAAGAAAAGTGAGGTTTCATTACTGTCGCATTACTTGGTTTGTCACTCTATATACACAGGTGAAGTTTGTGTACTGTAAGACCATTCTGAACCTTTGATCCGTCATATAACGGAACAATACAGCTTGAAGAGGTTAAGGAAAGGGAAGAGTGGGTACCTCAAAAGGAAGAGTCTCTTTTTAATCACTCATCCTTTGAAAAGCACTGCCAAAAGGTATACACAAACGTTGCATGCATGCTAAAAGGAAACAAATGCACTACGGGGAAAAAGAAGAAAGTGACATAATGATCCGCCGTTGTTTCCTCAAGGCCAAGGTCGCCTCACAAAACAGAATGGCAAGTTTGCATGCGATTGTTTTCAGAGTAATTACTAGACCTTCAACATTCCTTCAGGGTAACAAATACTCCTGCTACTAATTTCCTGTGGTAACTTTGGGCTCGCGTGGTTGGACACGAAGCGGCACGGGCGGATCTATTGTCTGTGTTCTCTCCGGAAGCAGTGAGGCGAAAAGAGTAACTATTTGATGACAATACGGACAACTGTGTACATAGTTCGAATGCTGTAATACAAAATCAAATAGGGCGATATCATTTGGAATGTTTGGACTATAAATTGAATTGCAGATCAAATTGTTATTGTATACGAATCCCTAAAAACGGCGGTAAACTATTAAACGATAAATTGTGATATCACCAGGAACGCTTGGATCTATTGTATAAAATGTAATTTTGTATTAATATCAGCGATGTCAGGCAACATTTGTGATATTTGTGACAAACCATCCCACACTGCGTACAATGTACCTCTAAAAACACTAAACCCTTAGCGTAACAGCCCTGACGGGCCAAGGATTACTGCCCGATCGCTGCGCTCCCACCCCTGCTCACTACAGGCATCATAAGTGGGGTGCAGCACTGGAGGGTGGGACGTGGTCAGCGCCCCGAGCCCTCCCAGCCGGTTGTGCGGCCTTCGCAACCTGGGGTTGCTACTTCTTTACCAAGTAGCTCCTCAATTGGCCCCTTTGGGACCTAACGAGGCTGAGTACACCCCGTGCCAGACCTCCCATGCTGGTACCGGGAATCGAAACCCGGTCCTCCGCGCCAGAGGCAGGGGCGCTACCACTGTGCTACGGAGGTGGTCACAATGTACCTCAATGGATGATGCAAATAATTATGTGACCTCTTTCTATATGCATTGCCAGTAACACAATGGTTATGTCACAATACAGCTGAGTTTGAAATTCTGTATAATATTAAAAATGCAATTAACTTTGAAGTGGCCCATTGACACTATAAATGAGCAGTATAAAAAATCCCGGTCATGAGATAAAACATACAAGATACTTTACTTACAACAAATTGAGTAAAAATGCGCTCGTATAAATTGATAAATGCGTTAGTGTGATTAATATTACACAACATGTATTCAATACTTTACATTTTTAAATTCACACGACTATGTGCAACACTAAATTGTTTTTTCCCCAATAAGCAATATTCTGGGCATATATTTAAACGCAGAAATAATTAAGCCATGGTAGGCTTTGAGCGATAGCCAAATCCTTTAAAGCTTTGAAATTCCGTTCTCTTTGCATGGCCAAACATAAAGTGAATAAGGACCTTCCATTTGAAAAAATTTTAAATATTGCAAAACTCACATAAACAAGTAGTATCTCCGAAATGGTTCACGCCACAAAAAATGCATTTGTGTGTTTTACCGCGATCTTTTAAGATTTACCAGTTATGCAGGTCATCCAGAGTAAACAGAACTTCTTAGGCTATAGCTAGAAAATTCAAAATACATATTTAATTTGCCACAAAAATATCTTAAGCATAGAGAATTTTAATCAAAATCGTTAGAGCCATGTTTGAGAAAATCAAAGTTTTCCATGTAAAGGGTAGTTTAGGGTGGTTAGACGTAACGTAAGCGCAACCAGAAGCATAAATCCAGCTTCAGATATCTCTGTGTACCTAGAATTATTTACTGATGTATTACTCGTCTACTGACAGTCTATGTGCATTTCGGTATGGTTTTTAGGACTCGAACAAAACATTTTTTTTCCTTTATGGTATCACGTGATTTATAACAGCTCTCTGGTCCTTAATGTTGGTGCTCCCCCATTATAAATTCTTTGTTGCTCTACATAACCTTTTTGATGCCCTGAATAATGCATTTGCATTCCCCTGATCAAACCGGTGAACACTCTTGTTCAGGAGTGCATTTCAAGAATCGTGTAGCCTTAACCCCATATAACCCGATTCATTTTCTAATCACTCTATTTGCACATAACCAAGCACACCATCAAAACACTTGACCGAGTCACTTTTGAGGGTCTACATTCGCAGGCGTTTGTTAAACCGCTATATCGGTTTTAGAAAACCCTGTGTTAAATGTAAAATTTCTCAATGGCGGTCTGTAATGAAGAAGTTAGATTGTGTATTTACCGGTCCTGGCGAATAATGTACCTACGGCACTTGCTTGCTAATATCTGGCATTTCATTCATTTTTAATTTTTCCTTTCCACTATCACCTTTTATGTCTACAAAAGAAACCTTAGAAACAACTCATTTATTCACTTCTAATGCTTTATAGGACATCTGTAATTCATGTATATTTCCTGTGGTTCGTTAACGCCTTTTACTCCACACCTCATTTCTCTCGCCCTCCCCCCTTTCCCTCTATGTCACGTACTCTATTTCTAATGGGTAATCTCATAGCGCATATAGTTTTATTATTGTGTTTTCGCGACCACAACATTCACCTGATATCCATTAGCGCTCCTTTCCCTTATTTATTTATTTATTTATTCTTATGAACATAACAGGCTTGGAAGCCCAATTACAATGTTCATCATACATAGATGTTTACATATAATAATATACACACTCAAATAAAATACAAGAAAAACATAAATGAACATAAACTAATATAAGGAATAGAAACAATTATAAAAAAAAGAAGAAAGAAAGAAAGAAAAAAAAAGTGAAGGTGGTATGGTAAATAATTTTTTTTACTATTCCTAATTACAGCAACGATACTACTATTACCAATTTAGTTGTAGCATTTTTAAATTGAGTTTCAGACATGTTGAAAATATCTACATCGAAATGATGAAGCTTGTTATATAAATACATAACTCTGTGTAATGGTGAATTACACCTAACATTCCAAGTTGCCATCGGGTTCACATCCAAAGGGAATTTTGGGTTCGTGCAATATACTGTTGCATCCTGTTAAATTCCCTAAATGATATCGCTTGGTTTTCCTGCCAGACCATTACCGGCTCACAGTATGCTTACACTATTATTTCTACTATCGTAAGGTATCTCGAATGAAACATTGCCCCCTCCGCGGTGTCCTTTTAGTTTATTCCGCTTTATATTTTTATTCCGCCGTTATTCTTCGTCATGGATAGCGAACGCATCGTTAGTACAGTTAGTGCTCATTCCTATGAAAAAGATGCTGATTCTATTCTTCAACATCGCCTTGGAGCTTGTATAATGTATTTCAATAAACGACAGGTCTGGTTACTTTTAATGTCACTTTATTTCTTCTAAAATTGAAACACAAGACACAGTTATCTGTTTTATCGCTAATACAGTTTACAATTCGTCGGGACCTTGCAACTCACAGCTCTTTCTGACAGTTCTACTCACTCACAACTTCAATACTGGCTGTCGTGCCGACTCGCTTATATAGCCGAGAATCGGGTACGGGCGATTCCTTTGGAAATACACGTCTCTCGTAGTTTCTCGTAAAAACTCGGCATTCGAAACTTCTCGAACTACCTGGAATCTGTCTTTATTCTGGCCCACTCATTGTCATCCTTGTTTCCCGGCTGCGTATGGAGAGAGATTACACCTGAATCATTATTCCATTTTAAGTATTAATGTAAGATCTTCTCTTTCTTCCAGGTGCCCTACTAACGTGAACCAGGCGTTTGTTTCAGCGTTAGAAGAAGTAGACAAGCTGCGCTATACACGATCACTCCGAAGCAGGAGCAGCAGCAGTTTAGTCTTTAGGAAGCGCCTTTTTTAGGATATATATACAAATCTATATTTTATGTATGCCATTATCTTTATATTGTAACAATATATTGAGGTTACCTTAAGCCGAGAATCTTTGTACCTCTTATAATGGTAAGCGATAGGAAATATATCGGTTGCCAACGTTAGTACTTATGACTAATATTTGATATAGCTTTTATATTACTCCGTGTATTCTGCGAAAGATTTAATCTGCACATTGACAAGAATGCACCTTCTTTCATAACATTTCCTGAAACAAGATACTGGGGACGGTGAATCAGATGTATGATTAATATTGCAGTTATCTTTATTCGACATTCATTGACATGGCGCCAAGAGTCGATAAGTATGATAAGTATCGATTTGAGTTTGTTACTCTATGCTTCGTTTTCGCTTCGCAAAATGGTAAAATGCAAGAAGTGGGCATATTTGTCTATTTTTTATGTACCTCTAAGAAAAGTTAGTGAATATGACGTGGTAACATCTTACAGCACCGAAAAGTATCTCTCTAACTTCTTGCTGTTTTGTCGCATACGATATTAATACTTCTAATAATGATCGACGAGCCCAACTAAACTTTGGATCAAGGAAAGTATATGCTTACAAATTAATGCACACTTCCTCTGTGTAATATTATTATAGTTTTCATTTTAGAAAAAGTTTACCAAACCCCTACATATTGGGTATGAAATCAGCTATATTTGAGGTGACTCACTAGGCTTTCAAGCATCGGAAGGGCAGAACAGATGCTTCGCATTACTAAAAAACAATGTACGCATATACAACACCAAAAAACTGCAGCTGACCAGAAAGAAAATCATCTTGAATTTTATTGCAGACAGTCCTACAGGCGCCGACTACTTTTTCTTGGAACTTGGCAAGCTTGTTTCTTCAGTAAAATTAAAAAACTGGGGTTGGTGAACTTTGGTAAGCTGCATGCCAAACTTTGGAATATGGGTTTGTCTGTGAAAAACAAATCTAGCATAGTTATCGCAATGCTATCAAATAGTTAATTCTCAATACTAGTAACATGTTCATTTCTGAAGAGCTGTTAGAGGTACTGAGAACTCTTAGATTGTTCAAAGAGCAATAGGCCTAACCGAAAATGCGAAATGCCGAGGTCTAAAATAGCCAACCTTCTATTGACAGACTGAGGTCTATCACGTAGTATTAATTGTATTATGAGAAGCGATTGGTTAGCTTTTAGGCTTCTCTGTCTGTCTGTCCATCCGTCCGTCCGTCCGTCCGTCCGTCCGTCCACTTTCAAATATCTTTTGATAGCGGTGAGCAGATCAGTTAATAATTAACTCCAAGAGTTTAACAATAAATCACGGGTGTTTTAATTTAACATGCAACTCCGCAGAATTCACCACAGAATTCAACATAAAATTAGTACCGTGTAACGATAATATCCTATGATTAGGGCACGAATTAGATTATTTAGCGTTTGCTATGTGAGAAGATGGTGTGTCTTATTGAACTGCCCACCAGACTTCAGGGTTGTTAATTTAAACACCCAATCGAGCACCTTCCGTGTCATTCCCCTATAACAATTAGCCGACGTATTTCATTTAACCAAATCACGCTTCAGCACGATGCTTCAAATCAAACTGTCATGCAAAGGGATCACAAATTAGCCCATGTTTAGCAAGCGGGAGCATGAGCCAGAGCAGAGGGAGAAGGATGTATTGTTTATTATAGTTATCTTTATTGTTATCAATGCAGCATTGTATTACATTTTCTGTGTAACCAAAAAAGGTGCTTATAATCAGCAACAGTGAGATTTTTTGTCACTTTCTAGCTCTAATATTTCAAACAAAATGTATACTACCTATATGTCAGTGTGCAAAATAATATACTCATCAAAGTCAAGTTTTTTTACCAAGGCCGATTTGGCAAGTAGCTTTCGGGACTGCTCCTATTGCTGGAAACTGATCAAAAACTGTATAAAAAGAATTACATTGCAGCATTTCAACCTTCTTATGTTTTCGTGTAAATATTTATCGGAAGGAAAATGAGAGTTACCTGACAAAGCGCATATTGCACATTTGAGGCTGTTTCCAATTTTTCTGGCGTTTCTTTTCCTTTCAAAATTAGTTACACATATATTAATTAGTTTCTAAATTATCTATTTTAGGCACAAATGTACACTATACATACTTCTACATAACTAGAATTGCAGGCCAAGTGCATTTTCTGGTGCGTTTTTTTATGCTGTATTATTTTAGATTATTCCCAGCATTTAAAACGCTGTTTACGATGCAATATTTGAGTTACTGTAGTGAAACTGCGGAATACATCCCCAATATATGCTACCTAAAACTTGCTATGCATTTATTAATATAAGACAAATGTCTTACGCCACGTAGCTCGCCTAAGTTTGATAGGTAAGGATCTGTGATTCAAATCCCGACTATGGCATTGAACGTTTCTACCTTTGTAGTTTGTAAATTGACTTATACGCACAAAGGTATGGCTGCACAATTTCCAACTAAACATACAAAAATGTCAGTATCCCAAGGTTATCTTGTGTAAACGGTATTGAGCTCAAAACATATGTTATCACTATCAGGAACCTTATTGTATGTACAGCGTACACATTTTTCCACTTGTCAAACTAAATTTTGTCTTATCGCTGTTTGTTCAGATTAAGCAACTCCGTAAAATTTCAGAGCCATCACCCATAATTTGGCAACCCTATCACCACAATCAAGATATTTTTGTTCTTTCCTAGCCTCTTTATCTTTATTGGATTAGCAGTTTAAGGATACTTCAGGTCTGTTGCTGTTTTGCGTTGTCAAATTCTGAGAAGTGATGATGAAAGCTATCGTTCTGTTGACAGAATGTTCATTGTGGAAGTTAATGATGACAATGCCAATCCTATTACAGGTATCCACTTCTAAAGAAGCAGGTCTTTTGGGAGTTTAGAGTCCTGTAGCCAGTTCATGTGACGGTTTGGGTGAAGTAATACTCGCTAAAACTTAGGAAATGATAGCTATACGGGAGAACTGAGCATATAAATCTTTTAGAGCATTGCACCCGCATAATACCGGGTGATATAAAATAAATTAATTACATTGTCGTTAGAGGCTTAAAACGCCAATTCTACAAATTTAGAAGTACATCCAGCCTTAGAGCTGAACTTGACGTAAACAAAACATTTCGTATCCCTCCGCGTCAGCCTCGTGTTGACTCATGGAAGCAGCCATATTAGTCCCCTTACTGCAGAAGGGAGGTAAATGGTAGCACACAGTATTACACGGGCGCTATAATCTTGTTGGAATACTATTAATCGAGGCTTTCAAACTACGTTAGATTAATTTTTTTTTTGAAAGCCCTCATACATTTAATGCACTACAATTATGTTATGGTGTGCTTAGGTTTCCTGCACATCGCGGACTAATTAATGACGTCATGTTTTTAGATTGTGTTCCAAGAGTGGAGCAATTTAAGTTGTAATAATTCATCATTAAAATTATTCAACAATTTACGCTTGAACTGGTCTTTACCTGCCTGACACCAATCCTTGGCCTTTTACTTTGCAGTGCAAGGTTTGAGTGTAAATAACTTTGAGCCAACTGCTTAAGAATTCCTATATCTGCTCATTACCTTTTAGCTTAAGAGTTAATAAATTCCGTTAATGCCTGAAAGTTATCTGTTTGGAACGCATAAAAGTATTCCACGAAAAAAAGTTCAAGGTATGCGGGTTTACAACATTGTCATAAGACTGATAAGATTTCCCCTTATACCACATATCCTGTCCTTATCTTCATCGGAATTTCAAGTAGTAAACAGCAAATTATAGCATGATAAGACATATAACAGTAAGCTTGTTATGTAATACGCTGGGCTCTGTAGCGAAATTGAGATCATAACTTTACAAAAAACGTTTCATTGGGTTAACGCCAGAAGCTGCATTGTAGGCAACCCGCATTTCCGCTCTCTGCAGGACATATTTCGCATTCATTTCTTGTAGTGTGTTGGTGGAAGCGCAAGAAATGAGAGTAATTCTAAGCAGAAATCGTCAGAAAAGGTGTCCATTCCTTTAGATCTTTATAGCGCCTTTTACTTACCTAAGGTTTTCCTGCTTATCTAGCGTAGTTTCCACCCAGCCCTTATCACTGGCTTTAAGACTCTTGTATCAAATCCCAAGAAACAAAGATAAGCCAGTGAGCTATGTTATATTCGGTGTGAAACGATGCAGGGGTAAAAAAATACCCACCTTATTGAATTCTACTTCGATTCGTGTAAACAGCTAGCCCACTGCAACTTGATCAGGCGATTCTGCCTTATAGACGGACAGGCGGGTGAGAAATGAGTTTATTTGCATAAATTTATGTCACGTTTCTTCTAAGGTGTGCACGGAAATTTACATCTAAAATGATAATCGAATAATTGGCACCAAGAGGATAATATTGATGTTTTCTAGATTTTATGCAAACATAAGGTGCAGCACCAAAAATATCAGGTCGAAAAACATTTAGAATAGTATAAAACTGGCGTGGTGATGAAAAACACTGAAATCAAAGTGGGCAAAAATACGGATCAAGCAGACTTCAGCACAAATGGTGTTTAAAACCGCCTCTCTCTGTGTGGGTAACATGTCTGCCGCACATTCAAGGGGTCCGAGTTTGAATCTGTGTAGAGTGAGCTACCTGGATTACGGTTTTCAGAAGTTTTCCCTTAACCTGAGAGGACGAATGTGGGGTTAAGAAGTTCTGTGGACTCCGGGTTCATTAGAATATCATTTCAAAGATTTCATTCATTCATTCAATCGTCCGATATAACCTACCAAGTTAAACGAGGTTAAAACAAAAAAGAAAGGAAAAATACAATACTGTATGCTTCTTGAGCTGTTTGATACAATCCAGAAGCACATTTTAAATGCACGGCAGCTCCTGGAACTGTGGAATGACAACCAAATCTACTGCACTAACTGGTGACCGATTAAATGTATTTAAGCTGGCTTAATTTCAAAGGAATAGTTTCTCGTTGAATAAGGGGTAACGCTAGAAACGCAGAAATGGGTGTTAGCTAAAATCTCTCCACGTAAGTTTACAGAAAGACCAAAACTTGACAGACTGTTGAATATGTGTCCCTAAATGTAAGAAAATTCATTAATGCTTTAATTGGATAAACTCTCGTTAATAATATTGTTATAGGGGTAGAGTGGCGGTGTCAACATGGCGTAGGGAGATAGTTCAAAGTTCTTTGAAATATTAACGTCAAAGTTGCATTACTCATAAATATTACCCATTTCCGACCTCCCGCTCAACGCTTCCTAGCACCGAGAATAGCAGTTATAGTGCACAAGCATCCGGTCCATCTGTCCCGCACCACCATACACCACGAGCCTCTAACCACACCTAGACGATAAGGAAGTGGAATTAAGGGAAAGAAAGAAAATCGTGGTATGAAATTAAGCACCACAGTATTCGCCTGAATCACAAGGGGAAACCAAGGAAAAACTCAAGTCAGAGAAAAAATCTGACGTGTTGCACTCGCATGATTTTCTGTACTCACTCTTGCACATACTATTCATACACACGTTTATTCTTCTATGTACTTCATGTCAATTGAAATAGTCACAGAAATGCTTTTTTATTATACATTTCCTTGCGGATACGTTGGGAATAGAGGAATACAGTAGGCTTAAGTGATGACAATTTTTTACGAACTGGCCGCTATGTGATGTTTTTGAAATCCGATTCTCATTGATGACCAGGAATAATAATAATAATAATAATAATAATAATAATAATAATAATAATAATAATAATAATAATAATAATAATAATAATAATAATAATAATAATAATAATAATAATAATAATAATAATAATAATAATAATAATAATAATAATAATAAATATAACTAATAATGACCAAAAATTGCGTGCTTCAACGAGATTTACATTTCTTGTGAAGTAGAGAGCTTGGCTTTCTCTTGCAGTTTATCAGTTAGGCAAAAGCTAACCAGAATGAAGATAATTTCGGAGGCTATTCCCAAAAAATTCAAGATAGGCGTTTGATTTGTCAAGAAAATATCTTAAATATACGGTGATTTAAATAAAATAATTAGAGCCATTTTTAAGAAAAGGGAAATATTCAGACAATTTTCCTGGCAAAGGATAGTTTGGAATAGATTCTTTTGGGGGAGCAGGTAAGTTTCCATGTCGAATCTAGAAGATGCTAAACTGGAATACAAAGTTCCGTGTTAAATTTAACTGACTTTTCGTTTTTGATTTATGCTGTTTATAGATAAACACATATACAGATAGACCTTCTAAAAATGCCCTTTTTCTTGGGAGCCCCAGAACATGTACTATTTCCGGTGAAATCTCGGTATTGGCCATTTTTGGTGGAATACAATACTTCCTTTACTTAGTGTAAGAGTATAGTGGAGAAAGTAAAATCAATTCTTTAATAACTTGCAGGTACACAGTGAAAATAAACGTAATGAAAGTCATGCAACTGTTGTACACCGGATGCCAAGTGACAAACGAGGAAATAAATCAGTTTGAGTACAAAAAGTAATAATAAGTAGTATTTTTTGAAGCAATGGTATCTTATTTCCCAGAAAGATGATTAAAAACAACTTTTAAACTATTTATATCACGTTTTATTATATTTCACTTACTTTGGCCACCTCAAAAATTCTAAATTATTATATTTTTCCTTCTCTCTCTCTCTCTCTCTCTCTCTCTCTCTCTCTCTCTCTCTCTCTCTCTCTCTCTCTCTCTCTCTTCAGTTCATTGGGAAAGCATCAATACATGTCGTAAGGCTAGATTATTTTTCCTTTCAGAGATCCCCAACAATGTACCTATTTATGAAACGACCAAGGAACAACTGGCTATCGAAGTTATCAAATGGAGAATCAGATGTGTTCAAGGTCGAGACATAATTTTCAGGAAGACGGAAACACGCCCTGCAGAATGCACATACTTACGTAAGTATTCCATTATTGCCGTCATGCAACAAGGTTTATGTGACAGGCAACTGAGGAGAATTGCATTCCTAACAATAGATTCTGCACCGACCTCACTGCCCTTTGCTGAAGGTCTCACACAGAAATGAAGATTCCAAAACGACTACAAAAAGATACACAGAAAGTAAAAAGAAAAACTAAATTACTTTCATTACATAATGTTGTAACAACATACAAGTTCTTGAAGAGAGACAAAGTTTGGGAGAGAGATTAGAAAACTTTCTAAAACGTACGTATATGAAATGCACTAATTAATTTCACAAAGTTAACACTTCAACTGATGTAAGAAGTTGATGGTAAACTAATTTGAACATGCGACGGCAAGAAGGAAAATATTTCAAGTTTAGCAAGAAACTTCAGATACTAATTTGTTTCTCTAGCAAAGCTGTGTGCTTTGATACAAATGACATACTCCTCTTAACAATACTGCAATAACACAGTGATTGCAAAAACTTTACTAGAAAACAGTTTGTTTGGAGCGTCTATTGGGGACGTGCAGTGTAATATTTATGAATAAATGAACGTGTATACAGGTGTCCCAAAAATTAGACCACCAAACTTTGGGAGCTGACAGATAACATAATTTTAAACACTTTTTGTTAATGTAAACTTTTTGCTGCGGTGCTTCGTTAAAGTGCTAGCTAGTGTCATAGACTACTGCCTCCCACCCAGTTTAAGTATTTACAGCAAAATCAACAATGCAAATTAGTATTGCATTTATTTTAGTACCTAAGGCACACACACACAATCATAATCCAAGAGATAAACACAAAACACAAACATCTCATTGGTTAAATTTAATCACAGATTTACTATTCAAAGCAAATGTTGGAACGCGCGCCCATTACGATTACCACAAAGAGTACATCGACGTGTCCTATTCTGCCGTACTCTCGCAAAGACATCTGCCATTTCTCTGGATTAAAATTTGTGTGTCTAAAATAATGTTATTTATCAGCACTCAAAGTTTGTCGGTCTAATTTTGGTACACCCATGTTTACCCTTAATGAAAATAAACAAACTTAACTGTTACACCAAACATTTGTGTAAACACCTACTTAGTTTTTACTTTCTCTGTGACCTCGAGAACATCAAATAATATTTCTAGTAGAGAAAGAAAGAAAAAAAGGATACATAACAAGCCATTTGTTCAACTGTCTTGTTTATAAACACTACCACAGTGTAAATAAACTGGCTCTCGTGGCCGTGGTCGCTGGAGCGTATGTCTTTGGCGCTCCGCCGCGTAGAGGACCGCGGATTCGAGTCCTGCCTTGGGTATAGGTGTCTGAGTATTGTGTATGTGTGACAAACGGGGGAAAAGCCGGTAAAATAAACCAGCAAATAAGGAAAAAAACAGTAGGAGAAAGAAAAAATGCGGTAGCATATCTGTTTCTGCATCGGTTCATGCGCAACACCGTCATCTGTTTCCTTCTGGGTTCGTATCACTCCACTATCATATTCTAGTCCTTTCGCTTTTTTTTTTTTTTCCTTCAAATAAGGTAGATCAACAGTTTCGCTCTTTACAAACCAGACAGAGCACAAGTACTTAGGGTATTATAAAGTAATAGTGACACAAAGCAAAACAAAGTTACAAAAAAACCAGTATTCCAATCTTGCAGCTGGTTCACAATCACCGGTAACGGTAACGAAATCAGAAGGAGCAAGTTTATATAAATGTATTCAAATGGGAGCGTTCACAAATTAGATGATTTTAATGATATGGTCAGTATCACTAAAAATAATCCGGAAATTGGTGTTAAAAGTTTCATCATTGTAGAATAAGTGGTTCCGAGAAAATGGGACAAATATATGCAGAAAAATAAGCTTGAGAAAATTAATGGGAGATTGTAAGCTGTATGCTTGCAATGTTAATTTTAAGAAGTTTAAATCCACTTTTCAGAGAAACTATTTACTCTAGAAGTGTGAAATTTGGTGCACATATAAATCAATGCTTTTTAAAACGTACTAACCTTTTAAATTACAAATATAGTGTTTCCATGTTTTAAAAAATTAAATGCATTATTTGGACAGTTAACTTTATTTTTAAAAGACACTTCTGGCACGTTTATAGGGGTTAAAAGACTAGATTATATGATAAAATAGGTGTTAAACTTGCAATATCAGCGAAAAACACAACATTGATATTTTTGACCCAAACCAGTTTACACTCCCCCTCCCCCGTTGGACATCGAGCACGCAACCTCAAAACACTGGCTAGTCGACCTCAATAGGCACTACCTGAATAATGTTATGCATTTTACATTTAAAATCAATAATCGCCATTACTTATCCAATTTTTTCATATTTAGAATTTAGTTTTCATAGTATTCCTCGGCTGTTTACATCCAGGACACTAGGCGAGTCTTAGACAATGTCAGTTGTGGATAATTTCTGAGAATATCCTTGGCATGAAATCAATTCATCATACAAATTTCCAGTTCACGTACACCAAGGTGCGTGTGCTAAAACGAAGCGGCACTGTTTATGTCGGTAAAGCGGCGAACACGCAAAGCTCACTTACAGTACATGTCATCCTTAACCTATCTTTGCTTGAGTAAGTACAAACTTGTATTTTTGAAATGAAGAGCTAAGTGACGCAATATCGTAGTTGAGTAATCAATGTACCTGCAGATCATGATGCACGCAATTGAGATTAATCTATTCTTCGTACATTACATTTGATATTCTAGGAAATCTGATCATCACCAGATTAAACTCACTGTTTGCTGCAGCGGGCTAGGATACTATGACAAATACCATTGCTGTAAAGATAGATGTTATGCATGATATAGATATATTTTAATGATTTATGTGTCGCCTGTAACATCTAAGTAGTCCTCCGTGGTCTAGGGGTATCATGCTAGCCTCTGGTTCCCGAGGT
This sequence comes from Tenodera sinensis, assembly GCA_030765045.1. Classification (NCBI taxonomy): domain Eukaryota; kingdom Metazoa; phylum Arthropoda; class Insecta; order Mantodea; family Mantidae; genus Tenodera; species Tenodera sinensis. Next base: position 157,764,080 of record CM060966.1, on the reverse strand, counting down.
TGCAGGTTCGAAGCCGGCGGAGAGCAATGGATTTCTTCAGGCGTAAAAATCCTTAGTGTAGCTTGCGTCGAAAAGGACGTAAAGCCGGCGGTCCCGTGTCTAGTTTTACGGCACGTAAGAAAACCTCTGAACCCTGATGAAAAGGCCTCTGAGCAAACTTAAGCGGTTTTTCAGAACCCAATATACAGGGTGAAAGGTACTGCTTCGGCCATACGTTAACTAGGGATTTTACATGATGAATGTAACAAATAGGTATATCCAATATAATTATTGTCAATAAAAAACCCGCTTCGGCGAAAAAAAAAGTGTCAAATATTTGGAATATTTGGAATATTTGGAGCCATCTAGCTTCTTGAATTATTATTTCACTGTCACGCAAATATCGTGTGAACAATGCTCTAATGTCCTTTATTTCAATTCGAACGAATTTAGTCACTATTTAATGTTAAACGTGACGTTACCAAATGTCTCTTAGAAATTAAACTTTGCATATCATTTTAACATTAAATTGTAACTAAATTCATTCAAATTAAGGTAGAAATACATTACAGCATTGTTCACACAATGTTTGTGCGAGAATTAGTGAAATGAAAACAACTTGCATCCAGTCTTCAAGAAGCTAGAGTGCTACCATGGTCAAAATCAGCAAGTTATTACTTTCTCATGCACCCTATTCGCCAGATTTAGCTCTATTTGGTGATTTTCTGTTTCCAGACTTGAAGAAATGGCTTCGTGGTAAAAAATTTGCCAACAATGAAGAGGTGGAGTCTGCAGTTGATGGCTATCCGGCGGTTCTCTATATCGGAGCAGTTGAGCATCGCTGGGAAAAGTGTATGAGCTCAAAGGAGATTATGTAGAGAAATAAAGATGTTGCTTTGCCAACATTCTTTGCTTTCTTTGTTAGTTCGGGTACTTCTGGAACAGCCCTCGTATGTACGCACTGTCTTAACTAATGAGTGCCGATACACGCTATGAAACTAACCAATATGTAGCGTACTGTACTGAAGAATACATGTTCAGTACTATCGGTAAACTTCACACATCACACACACCTAGTGACAATAGCCAGTGCTCTATACGAGTGCTTAAATTACAAACATGTTTCAATACCGGAGACTATCATTGCGGATTTAATGTTGACGCCATGTAGTGCAGTGAAATACTCTTCTGCGAACCTTTGTTGTTGTTGTTAGCTAATGCTGGATTTCTGACAATGAAGTCATTAATCCTCTTGCTCTCCAATATTTTTCACAATGATATTGAAGAGAGCAATAGCAGTAATAGTAACCATTTTTTAGAGAGCACCATATTTTTATGTTTTGGCGGTTACATCGCTCTCTCACAACCCCCAGAATGTCTGGAGGACCACACCTGTCGTTGGTTTACGGATCTCCCGACCTGACCGGGAGAATTATCAAAATAAATTCACCGACCATATCCTCTGATTACCAATCAGAGGACGTATTACATGCCATGACAGGTCAGCATGTTGGGGTTAAGATTTTATAGAGAAATTAGAGAAATGGAGAGGTTGGAAAAATAAGGACTCCCTAGCCCTCGGGAACCCTAATAGCATCAGGGTCGGAATAGAACAAGAGATGACCAAGGTAAGGTCAGATAGAAAAGTTACAGTGAGGAGCAAAACACCAGTAAGTGGAAGTAATGTTCTGCTCAGCTTGGGTACCTTGTGGTCGCTATTCACATATCCCCTAGACGGAGACCCCTAAGGCATATTGTAAATGCTCACAACATACGCACAGATATACAGATTTTGACACATGTAAATACAAGGCAAATAACCACATAAATAGTGATGCAAATGAACTCGTCAGCACACAGGCAATCTCTGATTGCAAGCTGGACCTGAAGGGAGACATTGTATATATTGCAGGGAAAACAAGAAAAGACGCACAGTTTATGTTACTGCTGGAGTGCAGGTCAGGCACATGCTAATCACATGTTAAATACTGACAACTGCCGACATCTGGTTGCTATGGAAATGTCTTAGCTCTAATTGGTTCCTCTTTTCGTTATTATGACGATCACAATGACACATCCATCCCCTCCTGTTCATTTAGACCTTTCCACCACGTGGATAGCAACTGTCAATCATCTTCTTGTTTGGTGCGGAGTATAGTTCACCATAGCACATACAGGGATGATAAGCTACAACACGTCTGTTTACAACTGGAAATGGGAGACTTGGTCCAGTTTTAACCTTTCAAGGGAACAGCACATTGGATTCATATTCTGAGTAGTTGTAGTAGAAATAATTCAAGGAGGCAATGAGTCAAAATTACTGATAGAACTCTCTCTGGTCACAAGTTTGAAGAAACAAAATAGAGTTACAATCTTTAATGCATGTCATTTATTACAAACATTTTCACAAGAGGAATCATGAAATAATAATGGTGTGGATTTTAGAAGACATTTCTTTCATCAAATTTCAGTTTAACTTAATTTCAATCAGATGAAAAAATGTCATTGACTAGTTACAAGTAAATCATATACTAAAGTGCTAAATTGACTTTCCACATCACTATGAATACTCATTCCCATTTCTGTGATATATTGTGAACCAAACTTAGGTCTGTTTGCTTTCCATCTTCATTCTATTCCCAGTTTACTGTAAGTCAGTATGGAAGTACCCATCAGTACTTTTTTTATATTTCTATTTATTTGTACTAAGTTTAAAGCTTTGGTTGAGACTAGATCCATCAGTAGTTCATCACCTGCTAAATTGACAAAATCAGGAAAGGCCTACACTTTACCTTTTGACAAGAGGGCACTCCAAACTACAATCTCCTTTTCTGAGAATGCAAAGTCTCTTCATGTATTGCATATGGATTTTTCTCTACCATATACACATGCTCTGAGAGCTTATAAAGCCTCTTAATGAAACCATAAGCCAAGCTCCCTTTAAAAATCATGTGAGATCTCAAATTGAGGAATCAAATTAAATAGGTACCTGGAACTAGACATTAAATAGTCGCAGATGGTACTACTACACAATTCTATCCATAACGGGTTAAGATGTCACAACACAATCAACTTAAAACAGAGAGCATTGCTTACAATTACAAAACTTTTGTGGTTTTTGGTAACGAAAAGTAAACACAAGTGAAACAGCAAATGTCAAATTAACTTGCGTAGCCATCTTCAGATCCAACCAAGCGATGATCAACAACCAATGACACTCTGTGCAACTGTTACAAATCATTAGCATTTACACCTCTTGGCACATTTTCTTCTGGAGAAGACGTTGCAGGAGAGGCTGCCTTGTGTGGGGTTGAACACTTCTTGGTATCTAAACGGGGACCTTCTGTAGTTTTCTTAGATGGGCTGGGCTTCTGGTGCCCAGCTGTGTTACCTGGAGATACATAGATGATATGTGGTTTTAGACAGAAAGACGAGGCAGGGGATTCATCTGCTACTTCACCTCTTGGTGATGCCGCACATCTTTCACATTCCTCCTCTTCTTGTACTCCTCTCCAAAAGTGCTCGGTTGCCTCGTTTGAGTAGCCAACCCCAAGCGTCTCCCTTAGCTGTCTTTTCAAGCTCTCATCGGTCCTATGCCTGTCAGTGTATGTCTTCAATATTGCCCCTCTCCCCATCCTTGGAACGTAGTCAGGATCCATCAGCCTTCTCTTGGAATGCCTGTCCTCTTCTGTTTTTAGGTCTATGCCTCTTCCAAATAAGTTTGTTGCTGCAATGCAGGGTCGAGAGAAGGCGTCTTGCTTAGTGGCCTGTGTCTCCACCTGCCACAACATGCACAGTTGAGAGATCTTTCAGCACACTGCGCCGAGTGAAGACCTGGTTACGGGCAACGATGGGTGACGATAGATTAGATGGACTTTGCATGCTGAGCGTTGATCGAGAGCGGATAAAGGCACAGCTCTCATCTTTCATAGAGGAAGTCATCATGGCATTTTCTAGACGGTCCAGAAGACTTCAGTTCGTATTCAAAGACGTTTGTTCCTAACCTCAAAATGTTCATTTTCGTGCTGCCTTATTATACAACTTTCTGCTCATTGTTTTTCCGCACTCAGTATAATTCAAACTACAGGCATTCGCCTACCAAGCTGGTAAAACCAGGAAAAATCCCAATGGTTAAGTGGAATCGAAACCAAAATATGTCGAAAACAAGCCTCAGGCGCAACCTAATAGTTTATCACGCTTCTGGCGCCTCCAAATGGCTGGTTCTGATCACGATATAAATCTGCCTTCATGGCCCTCGTAGCTGTGTTCGCTGGAACTGTTTCTTTGGAGCTCCGCGGGTTCAAGTCCTACCTGGGGGAAAAAGACTTCAAGCACTGAGATGAAAACTGCCATCGCTGTATTCACAACGGAAACCATGAGAACCTACTGCTGAGAAGTGAAGGAACTGGTCACTGAATGGAGTCTTTACATACGGCTGCAGGAGAAACTCGATGCACTTGTTTCCGTGGTAAAGAAACCAACCAACCACACGACGGGAGAGTGCCAGAGAAAAATGGGCACCTTTGTTGAATCTACTGGCCTGGGTGAAGTTTTTCTTCTTTAACGTCCGCTCCTACTCTTTTTCTCCTTTAGTTTATATGCTAATATTTTTGAGAGAGTGAATGTTGTGAAGTATCGTAAATTTAGTTTTGTAAACAATCGTATTTCATAATATAATACTTTCTCCTCTACGTAGAGGAGTGTAGTATTCAACCTTGTAACGTTTTTAATATGTTAATGTGAGACGAACGTAGATGATATTTAATTCTTATTATTCTTCGTTGGAATGAAAGTCTTTACGAAGTTTTATTACTTACGGCCTAAGCATGAGTCTGAGAGCTATAAGATTCCAATTTACTTTTGCCACAGGGAGTAGAACAGATATTAGGAGCCTGTCCTCACGTGGTCGATAGGCAGTTGTTTGTGACTGAAGCATTGTTGCATCATTTCCTTTAACTCGTTGTTGACGTATGTGTTGCCAACGCTGGAAAATTGAAATCAGCGGAAGTATGTGAATGTTACTACACTTTGATCTTAGCCAAAAGGCCGAGAAGCGATGTTATCCGGGCTTGTTGCCAACCAACTTGTTAACGTTATTTGTTGTTATTTAGAGTTATTGTTTTGTAATTAAGTGATATGACTTAAGTTCTTGTGCGGTGCGGTTGTGGTTTTAATCTGTATTCTACACACGTTTGAAAATGAAAAATTGAACTGAGGAAGAGATATTGTGGCTCATCGAAGCATATAAAAATGAAAACTACCACAACAGGCACAAGAGAAGGCGGTAAACCGAGAAGGGATGCTCTCAGAGCACCCGACTAGTAAGCGGAGGGTCTGTCGTTCAAATCCCAGCTGTGAATTGTTAAGTTCTAGTACTACCTCTCGAACATTGCCCACACACGGTTTTTGTTTAAAAATACCAATAGTAAGTTTGTTGGCATTACTAAATAATAAACTTGAACTTGTTGTGCATTTTCACAGATGACTACACTTTTCAAAGGTACAACAATCCTTATTTGAGATTGTATAATACGGTAATTTTATTACAGATTACGCAGTATTAACAGCAACAACATTAATAAATAATAGTACATTGTTTTGGCATTTTGTGATGCGTGGTTGGTAGTTTTAGCAAGTTGTACAATGTTAAGTTGGCAACACATATTTCTGCCTTGCAATGCCATCTTCTTCCGCTGTAGTTGTTTTGTTGATGGTGATGTGATTGCCAGCTTAGATTCGATTTCATCGCATCACAGTTTTTAGTTTAAAACTAGTTATAAAGAAGCAATCGCTTGAACCTTATACTACATTCAGATTCCAGTAACGTTGGAGCTCGATAATAGTCGAAGAGTGTAACAAGAGAGCAGTGTTCAGTGACTTTAGTTCAGTGTCGAGTAATAGCCATTTTGATTTCTATTCGGTGCACATATTCATCACGCGTGTGCTAGTGTAACTTATATTTCCTTATGGCGGGGGAGGCTCCCCCGCCACTTTCGGACGTTCTCGAACATGAGAAAAATATTCCAGTGACTATGGATATCTCCCCCGTAATTGAATCGAATACAGAAATAGTTAAACCAACTTTACAATACGATAATCAAGATACTGCACCATTTATAGTAGTATTAACTAGTTCAGTGGGTACCATAACCCAACTACATCCACTTAAATTGGGCAAACTAATATTCGAAAATCACCAAAATCTAGCAGTAGAGAAAATTATAAAAACAGGAAAAAATAGATTAGAAGTATTTCTACCCTCCGCATCTGCCGCGAATGCATTACTCAATTCAGACTTTGCTTCGAAAAACCAGCTGAAGGCATATATACCACATCACTATATACACACAAAAGGAGTTATACATAACATAGACACTGAAATCACAGAAACAGAAATCCAAAAATATGGACAAACTATAGAAGGTTATCCAATATAACATGTGTATCGTTTTAAACGACGTGTGCTATCAGATAATGGGACAATAACCTACGAACCCACTCAAACATGCCTATTAACCTTTAAATCGCAAATGCTCCCACGAAAGTTTCGCTTATATTACAGCCAGTTTCCAATTTCACCTTACAAAGAAAGAGTATTACAATGTTTCAAATGTGCTAAATTCGGTCATTCTACCAAAACATGTCGTGGTAATACCACATGTATGCATTGTGCAGACAACCATATCACCTCAGATTGTGATAGCGACATCTTGAAATGCAATAATTGCACACTTCCACACCGTGCTAACGACAAACATTGCCCAGTTTTTCTGCGCGAACAAGCAATCACTGATAAAATATCATCCTTACGTATCTCAAGATACGAAGCTATACAGTTAATTCGTGGGGACCAGTCATACGCTAGTAAATTACATAGCCAAACAGATCCACACAACACAAACCCCGCTTCTACCAAAATGAATCAATTCATCCCAGATAAACCCATCATAATTCGTAATACTGTTACAAGACCTTACAAACATAAACCCTTCGAGATACCCCAGACACCTCCACAACACAAACGAATCAAATCGAATAACACTAAACCACATTTCCAGATTCCGTCCAATCAACCTTTCTACTTTACGGGGAGAAATAGTACCCGTGAATCACATACTCCCATATATCTACAAAACCAAGAACGCCATGAGACATCTTCCGAGACACTTCCTATTAAACCCTCCCTTTCTCCTTTGTCCACTCAAAAAGTGGACAGTCAACTGTTCTTCAATTATCTAGAAGAAATGGGAAAACTCACCAGAAAAAATGAACCCATTCCGAGCGAGGCCTTGAATCAACTTCTATGCAAATTGATATCCTCAATCAGAGCTAACTAAATTGATCACATTCATAGCATGGCTCCTTTCACGATAGTTCAATGGAACGCCCGTTCCATAAAGCCAAAATTACACGATCTACAACATCTCTTAGAGAGATATCACATAGACATTATAGTGATTTCAGAAACATGGCTAACCCCTCAACAAACATTTCGATATCCTCCATTCCAGGTTATCCGACAGGATCGCTTGCATGGGGGAGGAGGAGAAATCATGGTTCTTCATCCTTCTTTGTTGGTGTCCTCTTTTCAAACAATCAATAGTTTCGACGAGCAATTTCAGGCCATATTGCTCCAACTTCCTAGTTTGCAACTAATAGCAATCTATAATGCACCACAACATTATATTTCTCGTACTTTCTGGATGAATCATATACCATTACTTCCAAACAAAAACACCATAATCTGTGGCGATTTTAATCTTGGCCTTACTCCGAACCAAATTCGTTGTTCCCAACATAATTTTTCCTTTCTTCATCAGCTAACAGAACTACATTTCCTTTTGCTTAATGACGACTCACCAACCCGATTTGGTCCTGCTCATCAACTTCCCTCATATCCAGATCTATCACTGATATCATCATCGCTATGGCAAAATACCCATTGGAGAGTAAGACTTGATTCTATGGGAAGTGATCACTTTCCCATATTTATAAATATAGACAAACCACCTACTTTAGATGCTCGTCGACCTTCCATTCCTCGTCAACAAATATTGGATTGGAATGATTTTACCAACAGGCTAATAGCAATTTCATTAACATCTAACAAATCATACCCAACACAACATCCTATGGATCACGTGTCTTTCATTGTAGCAACGGTACTATCACATATATCTCCAACTCGGATACACTCTTCCAATACAACTAGGTACAAACCCATTTGGTGGTCTCCAGAATGTTCCGAGGCAGTTGCTAAACGTAGATTAGCATTAAACCAATACCGTCAAACACCAACCTGTAACCAATTTATAGTTTTAAAAGCACAATGCGCATCCACTCGACGCATCATCCGTTACCATAAACGCAAAGGTTGGCGAAAATTCTGTACGGAATTGTCACCATCAATTACTACCTCCACAATGTGGCGTAAACTACGTTGGTTCACACGACATACCGGACACCCTACTAATCCCATAGTCATGGACATACATCTTCAACAACAATTTCTAGAATAACACACTCCAGACTCGGCACGTAACAATCCTCTTTTTCTGAATTCCGTGACACAGGAAGAGCCTTTATTTGAGGGTGCACTAGCACTCATGTCACCTATTTCAACACACGAACTATCTAATGCACTTAATTCACATCATAAATCCACCGCTTCAGGACCAGATAGAATATCATACGAAATGATCAAACACTTTCCACATACCTTAAATCTTTTGATTACACATGGGTATTCATACATTCTTTACACAGGTCATATCCCAGATTCATGGCAACACTTCTACATCATACCACTTCTGAAACCAAATAAAACAGGAAGGGCAGCAAATCACTATAGACCGATTGTCCTAGCCAACACACTAAGGAAACTATTTGAACAAATTCTAAAAACCCGACTCACGTTTTATATGGAACGTTACGGTTTTTGGCCCAAAGGACAACACGGATTCAGAAAACTATTCTCCACACATCACAACCTGCTTCAACTAACGCATGACATACACGTCAATTGGACCCACAACCGAGGACTTCTAGCCCACTTCTTAGACATTTCCCACGCATACGATTCTGTACAGTTGGACATCCTCATCCCTATTTTAAGGAAACTTTTCATTCCAGCACCTATAGTACGATGTATTTACCACCTGTTTATTGACCGTAAAATTCAACTAAATCTACACTACTCATACACCCAAATTCGCTACAGTTCTCAAGGATTACCCCAAGGTACTCCTCTAAGTCCGCTACTATTTATTATTTATATCCAGGAACTTAGTACTCTTCCTTTTAAACAGAGTCAACTGCTCCTTTTTGCTATGATATCCTCCTTTACTCTCCGGCAACGATTCAGGAAATCCGTTTATCGACACATAAGTTACAACATGACTTAGACTTGTTAGTGCAAACCCTCATACGACTAGGGTTACAACTCAATGTTAGTAAAAGTCATTCTATTTTCTTTAAACGCGGCACACCAATTTTACAATCACCGTTACATATTGACGGACATCCTATACCTCTCACGCAGTCAACCAAATTCCTAGGCTTATATTTTGACCATAAACTATCCTGGAAAAATCATGCTGTGTATCTTCACTCCATCCTTAGATCAACCCTTCCCATATTTAAATACATACAAGGTCGACATTGGGGAGCACACCCACGATACCTATATATCATATTTAAAGCCCTTTGCCAATTGAAAATAGATTACGGAGCCATCACTATTACTGCATATCCAGTTGGAATGCAAAATAAAATTACATCCATAATTTATCAAATTGGTAAACTCATTTTAGGGATCGGCGGTAAACCTGCTACTCAAAAAGTTTTTGCCGAATTAGCACTACAAAATTTCGCCGAACGGCAGATAACCCTAACTATTCCTTTTATAGCAAAACTTTCTCTTCACAGAGACACCGCTGTTTTCTAAATTGCAACTAGGCCTTAATATCCGTTTATAGTGCAAAATAGGATCACGGAAGCAGACACCGATATATTTAAAAATATTTAAAGCTTTCAAATCATTCCAGGGAGGGATGTCCCATAGGAGACCTCCCTTATATTATCTCAAATATGATCAGCTGATCCCTAAAACCAAATTTATTCTGTCTAACTGGCAAAAATATGATATTACTACCCCTAAACAGTTTGCATACTTCCTAGACCAGTTTTCTCAATCTTTACAATCACCCCCTCAGATTATATATATACTGATGGATCACTATCTGACCATGGGGCGGGAGCTGCATATTTCAATCAAACCACGGATACCAGAGACTCATTCACTCTTCCACGTTATTTTTTTAATTATTCAACAGAAATATATGCAATATACCAAGCTCTATATTCTTTACGTCATATACATAATTCCACAATCCTACTCTGTATCGATTCCTACAGTGCTATACAAACTCTTAATAGATTCCAAATAAAACCTTCTCTTGATTGGTGGGAAATATTATGTTTCCACGAACTAGATTCTTTAGATCAACGACATAACATGACACATATGATATGGATACCTGGCCATTCCAACATAACAGGTAATGAGTACGTAGATAAACTGGCCAAAGCAGCTGCCAATAATTCTCCCCCAAATCCATCACCAGGAATACACATCCAGGACGTCCGACAACATATTACTCATCATATCGATACTTATTTCCATCTACCTAAATCATCTAAAACACCATGGTTTTCAGTGGGAAATGTAGATAAAGAGGCTATATCTCTGGCAACGAAATTGAAATTAGGCGTAGCACCCACCCCGGCTTATTTATTTAAGATCGGAAAACGCGATACAGATTGCTGTGAGTGTGGTCAGTTTGGCGATGCAGATCATATATTCTTTCAATGCCCTAAAAATTACCAACATTCGACATCTCTATATTCACACATATGTGCACGTATTGGACACGGTCCCTGGAATATTTCCTCACTTGTAAATTGGAAAATACGTTATATAGCACCACTTCTTCTTCGTTTCCTCAGAAAATGTAAAATGAAACTATAATACTAACAGCATAATAAGAACATATGTATATTCAAATTACATCTTATGTTACATCTACATCTCTACTTCATCAAAGACACCAGACGCGGAAATCCAGAATACACTGGATACAGCGTCATTAAATAAACCAACAACAACAACAACAACAACATTCTTCCGTTGTAGGTCAGTGAGATAATAGAACTGTCAGTGAACCACGTGACGACGGTCTCCTACAGTTTTACCGATATATTTTATAGCTGAAACAATCAATATTGTTTTAATGAATGTTTGAACAATTTATTAACGCTTAAAAATTATTATTATTCTCATGAAACACTGACAATTTTCTCGCTAAATATGGCGGACTTCTTCGCTAACAAGCCAAATGTCTAGGCGCAGCCAATGATTGTGAAAAGTCAATGTTGTTCTCTAATCTCGCCGCACTCTATCTCAATTATTGACTATATAGTTCCATTTTATGAAAATCCAAAAATTTCACAATTAATTATCCACTTTTCGATGTATGATTATTATTTCTCGTCGTTACAATGTCGATCAAAATCACTTTTCCCTCCTCCTTTGTATCACACATGAACAGAAGAAGTCAGCCTACGCTGGCTATATTTTAACATGATTATTACAGAGGGCTTTCTGTTGTCTCTATATTTACAATTTGAATAATTTCAGAGGGCTTACACAAAATACTGCCTCAACCTAAAGATTCAGTATTGATATTTCACTAGAACACCCAGTTTTAACGTCCTTAGAATCTATAAATGACGTTTTGTTAAAATCTGGTACCTGACTTGGTACACAAGTTCAGCTTACTCCAGCGGCACAACAAAAGATACCCTTCACTCTGCAGGAAAAATGTTTCATTATGTTTTTATTTTTTCAAAAATAGTTATAACGATTCTAATTAACATATATCGTTAAGATATTTCATAGCATTATGTGTATATCTCGAATTTTGTGCCCATAGCTTAGGTCCTCTTCATCGGTAAATTGTATCAAATTTGTATAACTCACAAAACTTACTGCTTACAACATATTGATCTCGTTACAACATACAGTATGTCAACTTTGTGCTATTAGCTAGCCATTTCCGAAATATTTTTGAAGGTTTTAACGTCCTTTAAAACTGGCTAGGTTATATCGTAGGGGAATGAAATGGGTGAAGTGATGCTCAAATGAGCCTGGAGTCTATTGAGCTTAGAGTTACCCGATATTCATCTTTCAGAAAAAGGGAAAATCCCGGATAACCATTATCCAGGTAACTCCACTAACCGAGTTTCGAGCTCGGGACCTCTTGAGATACGCTACCCATACATTGAGCATATTCACCGTTATTAATTTGAATTTTCAAATAATTATTTTTTTAAAGTTCTAAGACGCTAATAATTTTGTGTTTTGTTTTCCTCCTGATCATGCAAAGCCATTACATAGTGATACACTTTTTAAACATTTATTGATTGAGCCTCCTGAAATATGTAATAAAAGCATTTTATAAACATTTATCTCATTTGGTTATCCACGTAGATATGAAAAAATAAATGTGCAACTTGGGAAATGTTTGGTTATAAAGTTTCTAGTGTAGAAAATGTGGGAAAAGAAGTAATTTTCACTGCTATGAGCTCCAAGTGCGTTCTTGGCTACAAAAACTTAGCATTTGGGGTTATTATGCTAGCTTACAGATGTCCGTTATGAAAGTTATAATGTTTAAAAAAGATAAATTGAACATGTATAGGAATAGGTATTGGTTATACAACTTAGGGGGACACCTCAGGTACTTATCTATACAGATCTATTGCAGCGACCTCTCTCACAGGAGGAAGAAATGAAGTGAAGTAATCACAGGAGGCTACAGGCCGCAGGGCGACGTAGACCGTGACAGTTCCAGACTCGAAGACCTGTCTCACTGCTGGGATCGTCTAGAGAGGGTGAAAACGACCAGTCGACCAAGCAGCCCCCTGGTGTCAAATCTGTCCGTCAAAGCCATACGTCACGAAATTTAAAAGCACATCTAAAAGACAGGAAATTATGGACGGGAAATCATGATTGATGATAAACCACCCAAGCATTCATCTACCCACACGAAAAGTTCAAGGTAAGAGTGACGGTCGACGGAAATCGAACCTGGGACCTAACGAATGCAATCCTCAAAGTTAACAGCTCGGTAATTAAGTACGTACATAAAAGCTGCCTCTATATTTTACCCAAACTACCATTTCAGTTTACAGTTGGAAGAAGGTTATCATATACGGTCAGTCTCAAGCTTTCAGTTGTGATAAAATGTTTTCCAGTGCTGTACGAGAGTGTTAAAAGCCAAATTTTTCCCTTGGCGAAAATGTATACCTTAGTCCCTTGCATCTAGCTTGGTGGGTACATCGCAGGCGTAAACATCAAGCACTAAAACAAATATCTGAGAACTAAAGCTATAAATTTAATTTGAATAATTATCACATTGTAATAAAAGTTGAGTTATAGTTTGAGATAGAGACGGATGGTTGAAAATCTTCATGGTGCATTGTTAGAAGATAGTAAACTTCAATACCGATTTTCATATTTATTGGACGCTTCGTTTTAGAGTGTTATGCTGTTCAAACACACAGATCTTCTTCTAAAATTGCTTCTCTGGTTTTCAGGGAGGCTGGAAACGTGCTTCTGGTGACTTCGATTTTTTGGATGGAATACGTGAAAAGAAGCAAAAATGCCCAAGGCAAAATATGAATAGAGGTCCGCAAGATGCATTAGTTGTCAAGTGTTACCAGTAGAGCCCTCTTCTAGCGGCATTTGTTACTTTACAAGTGACGCCACAAGACCTTGTCGGTAACAAAGCTTGCATTACCCGGAGGTCTGGCTTGAGCAACACTTCAGTGGACGTGGATAGAGATAATCCTAAAATTGATCTCAACTCTCCACCAAACAAACAAAAATCTTATGTTTCATCCCACTACTTTTACTAATCTTTCTTCAGCTAAATATTACCAAAGTTTTTTCTATTTTATGTTAGTCGAGATAATTATGTGCGAAAATGACATTATTGCATATTATTTCCTTGTTGATACACCAGGATTATGGAAACAGTAAACTTAAGGGAACACTGAAGTGATATTTTAGCCTGTTTGGTCAGAAAAATCGATTTTTGGATCTTTATTGCAAAAAATCCACCACACCTTAAAGAATATATCTGCGAAGTTTTAATCCTCTAGGGAGGGGGAACACATTTTGGACGCCATTTTAAAAATGGTGCGCCTCTGCCACTGTCATCCATTTCAGCTTTAGTACCATTTTTCTTAGAAACTATTTATTTTTTTATTTTCTTATATTCAAAATTTATCTTCTCCCACAAAAATCTTGCTACAGATCTATAATTTTTTTTTCCAATATAGTTCAGAATATCGGTAATAAAATGTATGCTTATATCTTTTTTTTAAATAATTAATATAATAATGCGATGTTTTAATGTCATTTTTACACTTTGCGGTGTTAAAAAAATTTAAGAAAAACTATTCACTATATCAAAAATACTTTTGTTACAAAGGTAATAAGATATACAATTTTAAAAAATCAACTCTGTTGTTCAGCATCTTTTAGAGGAGATTTATTTTAATTATACCCAATCAAATTGATATAAATTAACATATCAGGAATGTGATTAGATATTAGAATGAAATTTGGTACACACATTTCTATGGCTGCTAGTAATGCCTGTGCCAAAAATTAGGTCTCTAACTTCAGTACTTTAGAAAATCACCTTTTTCACTTCTGTGTGCCCTTGCGACAGCAAAATCTTTTAAGAGTGGGTCGCTATATGATGCCTTAAAATTCTATTCCCTTTGCATAATCAGGAGAGAAGAAGTTATGGCGATTTTTCTACTTGAGGGAAGTATTTGAAAATTCAAACCAATAACAAAGAATATCTAGAGATTGGTAAACGCCACAAAAATAAATTGGCGTTATTTATTGCTTTAGCGAGGTCTTATTTTTTTGAATTCAGAATAAAGATGTGCCATGGAAATAGCTTAAACTTATTTTAAACAGAGTCTTTATGATTATTTTAGAAAAACAAAATTTCGATTTTTTTTTTTTTTTTTTTTTTTTTTTTGTGAAGAGATTTTGTTGAAAATTTTTATTGTATCTTTGGAAGGTACGGATCTTAGATACCAATTTGTTATTTGTAAAACTTTTCGTTTTTAAGTTATGCTTTTCACAGGCACATACACTCTGACCTGTTTCCAAAACGGTTTTCTTGGGTTTAAGGGTCTAGGAGCATGTATTTTCAGTTAAATCTCCGAACCGAATTTTGGGACGAAAGAGGATACCTGCTCTACGTACTGTAATTATGGAGTTGAGAAAGTAAAAGTGACCTTTAACCCTAAACAACTTTCGAAGGTGTTTCAGATCCCTACGCCCTACAGCTGCTGTTTCAACACTCACCTTAAAGACGCTCAGCATATTTTAAAGGTTCATTGGATCTGTGATATCAGATCAGTAATGGAAATTATTTAACGAACTATGATATATATTGGCATATTATTTAGCAAATGTTTATTTTATACATACATTTCGAGCGTATGTAATTCACGCTCAAAGAACCTTAAATAGAGTCTATACAGCACATTAATGATGAACAAACAATTTTACACATGAAATACATGCCGTATACATAAATCAGTAATCACTCATAAGTACGTGTCCTTTTTAAAAATAAAACAAGTATAAAAGTGACTCAAAAGTCAAACAAGCTCAAATGGTGTTATGCGTAGAGAAAATTTATTGTATTTTTTAAACAATTGAAGGAGTAACAATTTTTAAACGAATTAATCTTTAAATGACAAAGGATTTCTTACTAATTCTTTGTCTTTTTTGAAAAATAAGTGAGAAATTATTTTTTTTCATCTTTCATGTCTTTTCTTATAAGGTTGCATTCGAAATTTGCATTTCATTATGATTTTTGTGAACTATTTTGTGTGTTCTGTAACTCAAATGGTCGCTTGATTTATTTTGAGATCAAAACCACACTTTTAAACTGGCACTATGGACTACTATTTCTCCTAAAACCTTAACTGACTATTATCATACTTAAATAATTATATTTGTGTTCAATACTGTATTTATAACACGCATACAAAAGCACTGGAGAAAATGTTCGATTTCCAGAAAAATCGCCGGTACCTAATACTTGACTACATGAGCCAGTTGTCCCGGAAAGAGAAGTTAGTTTTAAGTCAGTTTAAGGGTGACATTAGAATTGTCAGATTGAGCTGTATACAGTTGAGCGGTGCTTTGAGTCAAGGTTACGATAGAATAGAACAGTTGTGAGTAGCAAGGTCACGAATTGTGAAGTGTTATTCAGTTTTAAGAGAAATAAAGTGACAAAAATTACTGCAATTGTCATTTGTCACAATACGTATACAAAATATGAACATCTGCATTTAACTACTCAATGTTTCCAAATTACACTGTTTCCTTGAAGAATTTTCTTGTTTGTGGCTTCTATTATATTCAGACCGAGGGAAACTCCCTTCAGACGCGGGAATATTCCATGACATTTGCATGATGTTCTCTAAACATTGCACATTCACTTAATTCCTTGTATATAAAAGTATTCAGAAGGACGATTCTTCTATTCATGTAATGCTATTGCGCATTTATAAGTGGAAATAAACTCAAGCAAAATGGATTTTGCATGAATATTATGGAAAACAAAACAACTGTGCGCATATCTTAAGTGAGTTTTCTCCATAAAGAGCCCATGGCGGAAAAATATATACATCTTAGATTTGCACGGCGGTCCAACCTGGAAAAACTTAGATATAATAACGAATACTTCGGAAACGGCTAAGTCTACAGAAAAGGTTACTCGGCATAAATTGTATATTTCAATGAGCTCTGTATATATTATGGTGTATCAGTAATTAAAAAATCCTTCAGGACGAAGGTTACTTCACAGAAAATTCAGGACATACATTTCATTAGTCGTGCAAAATTTTAAACATATATCTAGTGTTTTAATCACCATTGTTGGTGCAATTTTTTAGGAAAAAAGCGTAGTTTCAGTGAAACTTCAAAATTGAATGTTATAGTGGAATGCAATACCTCTTCTACCTGCCATAGTTAAGTGGTAGATTAAAAATATGCACATCTCGCATAATTATTTTGGATTTCTGACCATAGTTAACAGCTGCATGGCATTTCTGGCACACCCTGTGTGTGCTAATGCATGTTTTCTTCAGAATGGTGACAGCGAAGGTAATAATGATTGCATAGTTATGGGTATGACTCACATATTCACATCTTGTGGAGAAGTCATGAGAAATCACAACACAAAGATAACATTCATAAGATAACGTGCTTCTTCACAGCTGTTAACCGTAACACAGACATTTAAAGCGTACCTTCCAGTTCTGATATAACAAATCATTGGTCTTGCATGCTAGAAGTTAATTTGTCTCATTATGGAAGATTTTGAAATTCGCCATAACAAAGTTAAAACTGGGAAGTCAATTATCTTTTAAGTATAATCTATTAATTCGCTTATACTCTGCAGAGAAAAACAATTATTTAGCATTGGAATTTTAAGCGATTTTTATACTGGATGAAATATGTAATGTATTTCATTTAATCGGTCCTAGAGTTTTAGAGGCTTACTTCCAAATTATATCTAAGTATCTTTTTACGGCAATTTTGTCTCTAACGTATGAGATATCTACAAGAACAGGCTTTCTAAAAATAAATCTAGCATTTAAAAAATTGAAATAAGAGGTAAAACTCGCTCTTATATTTTTAATTCTGCTCAGCTACTGAAAAAAAAAAAAATTACTATTTATCAGTTGGTATCCCTGGAATGGAAATGTAGAATAATTTGCTCTGTAATTTCATTTTATTCCGAGTAGTTAGCATACGACCTTCAAAGCAGAAAACGATCTGTAATTGTTTTATCGAAACGTGACAATTGCATCCTACTATAACAGCTTCGTCCTGCAGTCTCAGAATTATCATTTCCTAACAACAGACGGATTGTAAGAGGAGGGCCAATCTTGTGGCCTTCACGAAGTACCTTACATCTTGACCTTTTTACTTTCCTTAGTAGTCTAGCACCTACTTAAGTTTTCAGACGTATTACATTGCACCCATAAGATAAATATACATTTTTGAGATCCCTGAACAAAAATAAACAAGGATACCTGTGAATAACATAACTTAAAAACAAAAACACCGAATTAACCGTAAATATGGCAGTTCAATTATCTTCCAAGGAATTTACTATAAGATTTTCAAGAAAAACTATCTATCCCTTTTATGGAAAAATTGTATAATTTCCCAAAAATGGCTTTAACGACCTTTATTCAGGTACTGTATGTTTAAAACACATATTTGTAAAATAAACGAAGTGCATATATTAAGTGTTATACGAACAGACTGAATTCTTGCCATTCTTAATGTATTTAGTGTATAACTGCTAAACTATACGAGATATAAAAATCTTGCTAGATCTTGTTAAAACACCCAATTTATGTCATTTAATCATTTTTATTTGGTCCGAGTTCTTCAGTGTTTCATTTCACAATGTTTGAAGTACTAAAATACCATTCATTTGTTTCTCGCTATATTAATGCAAAGAGTAGAATTTCAAAGACAACGTGCAGCATTTTAAAGATTTGACTATCGCTTTAGCTTCTTGTATGCCCTTTGTACTATTTGGCAAAGCGTCCAGACGCATTGACCTTGGTTTGAGCGCTGCGATCGCTTGTTATCTTGTTTACTAGAATAGTGAAATACTTGTGACTTGGTGTACAGTCAGTAATGCAACACTAATGAATGAGTCTGTCGATATGAGACGTTGCTGTCCTGGACATGATTGCATCTGCACAGAGTGTACATACACTGTCTCGCCGAGTATGTGTGATAAGCTCTCAAACTCTCGGCAGTTTCACATTATTTCCGATATACCTCATAGCTTTGTCACCTAATACATACAACGAGATGTTTAATGACAGCATTTCTGCAAGCATTTATATCAATAGGAAGTAAATATAAAAATAAACCTAAGAGCAGTTGATAGAACAGATATAAAATAAGCGAATGAGAAGGTCATATGAATGTAGCACACCAAGATATTTTATGTGGGAATATGTGAAGAACTTGGTGTATGGTGAAGGTTCGGATAATAATATTGCAGTCACACTGAATGTTTACTCCTATCCGACATATGGCGCGCACTTGGGTAAGGATCCAACAGTCCTGATGTGCAAGCAGCACAAAGAATCGGGCACATATTCAAATTCACATTCCCCCAAATTGAATATCTTATGTATTAAATATGTTAACTAACTTTTGGTTTTAGTGCATTCTGTGTGAAACCCCATAGTTCTTACGTAGAAGCCACAAAGTCAAACGGAAAACATAATTTAGTATGTTGTGAAATATAATAACATAACATATACAGTTAAAATAAAAGTACGTATTTTCGTTCTAAGGACAAAATTATAACAAGTAGGATTTAGAAATAAGCTCTTCTGTTTGTCGACTTCAAAAACAGCTTGGTGAATGATCTGAAGAAAAGACGGTAAGGCAGTGATTTTCAACATAGCAAATTGCGTTAAATGCAGGAAGTGCAGGAGTTGGTCTTTCAACCTCTCGATTTGCACAACTTCCGCAGCCAACAGCTTCCTGGTGATAATAAATATGTTGGACAAGAATTTTTTTATTGTTCAACCGACTCTGCCGGCATTAGTAAAATGACGGGAGTTTTAATACGGTGCCAACTTATAAAACATCTTATGTAAATAAAACAGTCACTAGATATCCTAGTCCATATTTAACATACTTCTAGATTATACACAAGCTTCTGACAAGGTTAACAGAAGTAAAGTATTTGATTGTTTAAAAATGTATAGCGTGCCTGGAAAACCAATAAGATTAATTGCAATAACTTTAGCTAATAAACTTTTGATATTGAACTATGTAGAATGCCCTAGCACAGGGACAGAATAATTTTATAAACTTATATTTAAATTTTATGGCGGTTTTCGAAACGTAAGTCGTATAAAGCAGCAAAAGAGAAAGTAAGAAAGAAATATTGAGTATTTTAACCAAATGAGGCATTTCTGTACTTCAAGTCGAATTTACTTTCGTGCTCCTTGAAAAAAGTACAGTTTACATGTAAATCCAAATAATCTACAAAGCTATACAGAAAAGATGTATGTGTATGGTTTGATGAAATAAACATATGTAGGAGGTCAAGTGTTCTGTTTATTATGCAACTCTGTCCACCAATATCCAAGGCTAACAGAACAAGTTAACGCTTTCTAGTTAAAATAGGTCAGATAAGAAACAATGAACCTCTTATGAAAAAGCCCAAATATGAGGGAGCTGTCGCTGGCTAACTAATTATTGTATTGGCGGTTTCTAAGGATAAATTACCAGTATATTTTCCCTTTACTTCTTAATATTCATGCGAGTTCTTTGGATTATTAATATGTACGAGTTTTGTATGATGGTACGATGAACGCAAACACTCTAAATAAATGTTACAAATTTGTCAGAGGCAGCATATGTATGTAACCAGTGTCTCTATGCTCTAGTGGTTAGCATGCTGGCTTCCAAATCCAGAGGTCGCGAGTTCGATTCCCACTGGGAATTTTTCTTAAGCAAGATTATTTCCTACCAGCTCTAGTCTGGAGGTATGAAAGAAAGTACGTCTGTCTGTGTGTGTGCATGTATGTGTGTGTGTGTGTGTGTGCGCGCGCGCGCGCGCGCGCGTGTGTAAAGACAACCAAAGAATTAACAACATTGAACATCATTGCCATTAGCAATTGATCCAAAGGCACAGCCGTGACATAACCTAGATGTTAAAAGTGACAAATGAAATCAAAGCAAAAACAAACTGACATACGACACTACAATATGTCATTTTTAATTTTTGTACAACCTGCTAGTAGCTATAGTAGGTAACAGAAATGATGTTGCTTTCCACTTAAAATTCTATATTAATTCACCGGAAACACACGTTTTGGAATCCTTGAATCCCCCAAAAATAAGTTTTAAAGGTTCATAAGCTCGCACGTACATGTGCATAAATCAATAACGAAAAGTAATACCTAACTTGGTATTTCAGTTCAGCATCATCCAAGGATACAACACGAAAATTTTTATGAAAATCCCACCCCCAACTACCATGTACATGAAAAATTAATTATATTTCATTTTCTCAAAAAGAGCTATAACGATTGTGATTAAAGTGCCACATGTTTACTATTTTGCCGCGAGAAATAAAATGTATATATTGAAATTCATTTGAATATTTTGTGAGCTCGTTAAAATACACATTTTGTCAATGTTTTTCGTGTCGTTAGTCCTTCGCAAAATATTCCGTATTACAAGATTCACTTTCTGATTCTTGCTTCCCCATTTTCCCTTGTTTTTTTCTTCTATCGTAAGAGCTTGCTAACACGTATAAGCTGTTGACGTTTTAACTGTTCTATTTCTATAGCCCTCCTTAACTTCCATGGTCACATCAGGGGCTTTAACTTGAAAAACAATTGATATTTTTATTCATTATAGCTACTGTAGGTTTTATTTCTTTTACTACTAAATACGTTTACCCTTACACTTTATGGAGGTAAGAAAATTACTCCTTTAGAGAAAAACTCTTCGTCCCATCCAGCAATCGAACCAAAGACCTCTGGATAAAGGACACTGACCTCTCGACCACAGAGGAGTCCATTTGACTGTTTCCGCTTGTTGAAACATTCCCTAGTTAAAAATATATTCGTGATTAAAGCAGCGAGGGAAGAAGAACCATGTTTGATATGAAAAGAATAACGCAATATATGTAAACTTATAACGGGTAGAGAAAGTAATGTGAATGCATCACATCATATGTTTTTACTTGTGTTGCAAGTGCAATGGCTTTATGTTATTTGTCACGAGTTTCGGAACCACATCGTTAAACTGGCAACATACATATGTCTTTAGGCCGAGTTAACTTTAATTTAAACATTTTATGTTTTCGAAATATAAAACACATATTATAAAAATGTACCCCATTCGTTTATGAAATGATATACGTACATAATATCTGAACACAAAATTCAGGCAAAGGAAAACTACAAACCCATCCAGTCAACTTATTGCAACCGGGATTTGAAGCAAGCACTTTACTGTGATATAACTGTGGTGAAGAGACACATTTACATATAGTTTGATATTATATCGTTATCTAACATAACGCCTCTATCATTATTTTTAATTTATTTTCAAAGAACTTGCCCCTTGGGCATGTTGAAATCCACAGGATATGGATTTTAGGCAAGAAAGTAGCGATGTGTATGTATTTACTTTCAACTGATCTCTCCCATTCGCTATTTCTTTGTGCATCGTTTATATTCAGCATTCTCTATGTTGCGGCATTCATTTGTTTTATCCTGGGTATACATATTTTGTTACGTAATACAAATTATGACGTAAAATCAACGTTTGCAGGTCTTCCACCAATTTCTTTACTTCTCATACCAAGTCTTATTCCCCTAACTCTGAGTGTAATTCAAACACTTTCACTCATTTCTACTGTTAGTAAACATGCCCTTTAAGGGTTACTGTCCTTTTAAGTGCGCAGACGCCCCTTAGTCCGTTGCCCTTTAGTCCAACTGCACGTCAGTATACATATATGGAAAAACACTTAAAACTGCATTTTGTGAGAGTTGTAGTTATAACTTTTAAAGAAAGAAGACAATTGTGCCATAATCTCAAATTTGGTTAAAACTGTTAAAAATTACGGGCCTTCTATTTAGAGACCCTTCCGGATATTTTCGTTTCTAAGGAACTTTGGTACAGGTAAAACAGACATTTACATTGGGGTAAGAGTCGAGAAGTTTAAAAGCTGGTTCAAATTGTGCAAAAATTAACGGTATTTTACATGGATAGCTTTCTAAAATTGGTAATTATGTAAAAGAACGAGCCGCTTGAGAATATGAATAAAATCTAATGCAATCGATATCTTTTAAATTCCTAATTATGATGTTGAAAGTTTTATTTGGCGTTCAAGCTTCGTGTTTGATTTATGATAATTCATTTGCTAAATATTCGCAACAAAGCGAAACAAAATCGCTGCAGCGCACGTACAGAATTTGCTTATAAAAAACTGTGTTGCACTCACATGACTTTCTCTACTCTTGTACTAACCATTCTTACAAACTCTTATTCCTATATCTTCTTCGTGCTAGTTGAGATAAACATTTGCAGAAATTATCTTATTGTTTATTTCCTTTTAAGTGCAACGGGAGTATGAGAATACAGTAGGCTTTGAGCGATAGTCCAATCTCTTAAAGCTTAGAGATCCCGTTCTCTTTGCACGCTTAACATATAAAAAATGCTCATGTTGCATTTGACGAAAGTTTGTTTTCCGAAAGTGACACAAATAACAACGAATATCTCCGAAATGGTTCACTCTGCAAAAAATACATTTGGACATAAATTGTGTGTTTAAGCGAAATCTACATTTTTGTAAAGTAAGATTTAGTCTATCTCTTACGGCTTACGAGTTATTCAAAAGTCATCCAGAGTAAACAAGACTACATAGGCGATAGTCAGAAAATTCAAAATATACGTTTCATTTGCCATAAAAATATCTTAAACATGCGTCATTTTAATCAAAATCGTTAAGGCCATTTTCAAGAAAATAAAAATTTTCGAAAAATTATCAATGTGAAGGGTAGTTTAGGGTGAAGCTATTTTCTTCAAAATTTTCATATCAATCCTTGAGAGGCATTAAACTTAAATACCAACGCGCACCTTTTTCTATTTTTTTTTTTTTTTTTTTTTTCGATTCAGGGTGTCTCAAAACATTTTTTGTGAAATCTCGACATCGAATACAGTGGAATACGGTACTTCCTTTACTTATTATACGTAGTAAGTACAAATCAAGTAAGTACAAAGTAAAAATCTATCCATTGCACTATATTTCATTCATTTTCTGGGGGGGGGGGGGGGGCGATTTTATAAAAAAACGTTTTAGATTATTCCTGAAAATAAGCACATTTTTTAACATGAAACGAATAGACTTCGAGTTTAAATTTCTGTGTATGTTGAACAATGAACAGCAAAACAAATAAATAAAATAAAAAGGGCAATTATTCCATCTTACTATATAGGAGAATGAGCTACTATTTTTTTTTTTAAATTAAATGTCAGTGTACAATATAACACCTTTAAAATTCGCATCGGCGGCTTTGACTTTGGGGGGAAATACATGATAAATTACTTTAACCGGTTTATTTGGGTGTGATAGTCGGGTTTTGTCATCTTGTTTGTTTTTATTCCAGATCAGACATGAAGACTCCAGATAAGATACAGAGATTGCCCGAAAGCACAACTCTACCGGATATACATACAAAGATCCCGGAAACTCTGGGTTTACTGTTTACATTCGCACGCCGGTCAGTGGGTTAGAAAGGAAGTTTCACGATGTTCAGCTGTTCATGGTCTGTTTGCCGCTTATAATTAACATTCAAGGCCATCAGACTACCACAATGACAGACGATAGCTTAATGAGTAAGGCATGTCATAACAAGAGTACGTTGGGTTGGGGCCTCTAACCAAAAAATAAAATTCACTCACCCATTGTAACACGGAGCATTGGCCGGGAGGTACGGAGGTTCGTCTCCCGCTTCGTCACCTTGCAACGGCTTGGATTTCTTGCACCCCATTACCCTGCAACACTTGCACGTGTTTCTGACACACTGATAACGCCACACTTGTATCCGCCACTCCTGTAATTTCCGTGCTGGTGGGAAAAACAGAGCAGCACACACTGCCCGCGCTTTGTCGTGCAGTCCCTAAGGAGTCTTCACTGTCGACCTATTAATCCACTGACTTCTGGGGTGCTCAGCTGTCTGGTTATCTCTGACGTCACACACATAAGCTAATGAAAAGGAAATAAAAATTGAATAGCTTGTCGCACAGCGTGACTCGTCTTCATTCATAACTCCGGTTCTGTGAACTTTTAAACTCTTTGCTGCAGTCAAGTGTTTTAAATTTTCGCCTCAGGCTTTTTGGTCTGAGTTCGATGCAACACAACCAAAACTCTCTGTACTTTGTTGGGTAGCATGTTTAACAGGGAAACAAGGACTACAAAATAAAAATAAAAAAATAAATAAATAAAAAATAAAAATCTGTATACATGGCACTAATTTCTTAATCCAGGGTCCAATTTCATTTTTAAATTACTAACAATTTCCAAACCATTACATAACATTTATAATTTACATATTATGCAATAAAAGTAAAATAAAAATTAAAATAAATAAAATAAAAATATACAATATATAAATATTTTACAGAAACACAGTTAAATTCCAATACACAAAAGCTATATTGTTTAAAATTTACATAACATTTATAATCTACAAACTAAAAAATAAATGTATAATAACTATAATAAATAGTTTAAACAAGAACACAAATAATTTACAATACTTTTTTCGCATACAATATTAACACAGCACAAAACATACATATATTTATTATCATTGTTGTTATTCACGTATTTATTATTCACTAGTATACAATAATTATAACTAGCTTCAAATTACTCTCTGATTCTATAATTACAAGTTATATCTATCCAGTGCAAACTATCTCCCTTATACAATATACATATAAAACAACTAATTTTACTACTAAATTCACACTAAATACGTTTGAAAACTTATATATAAATTTTATAAACAATATTTTCAAATATCTAACTTCTTACTGTTACTCTTCTTATTACATAAAATAATTAAATTATTCCAATTCCAAATTTCTAAATTACCGCCACAAGCTGTCGGCACCTATAAGTACTGATATCCACTACAAATAGTCTAACTACCCGATACAATATAAATGGGCCATTATATAACACTAATTTTACTGTTAAATTCATAGTAAATAAATTCAGAAAACTTTCAAGCTAAACTATTGTTTAGTTGTAAGTATAAATTATTAACAAGGAACATCTTTCTTCTTTCCCCGATTACCTTCCCCTTATGTAAGACTTACACTCCCTAGGACTTACAAGCCGGTGCCTAGAGTCAGACGCCTGTCGGGGACCTCGGGACCAGACAGAGTGAAGACCTGGAAGCGGGTGGTCAGCCAAGCACCAGGTATGATAGTGAGGATAAGGATGATATGGAATGCAGGCGAAATCGATGATTGGAAGAGTGATAATGGTGGAATGAATGGCGGGGGAAACCGGAGAACCGGGAGAAAACCCGTCCAGACGCCGCTTCGTTCCCCACGAATACCACATGCGAGTCCCACCTAGGCGGTAGGCGAGGGGTCTAACCACTCAGCCACGGCGCCGCCATTATACCTCCAGACTCAGGGAAGGATGAGGAATAATCCTGGCTGGAGAAAAATTCCTACCCCCCTGCCGGGAATCGAACCCGGGAACCCCTGCACTACGGCGGCCAGCCACAAAGGATATTAAAATAATATTAATCACACAACCAAGGAAATATGGTTTAACTCTCCTCATTATATAGGTAAATATAGTGTTGCCGATTTTCTCTGACACACAATCCACATTTTCACTGCCACTCGAAAGATTCACGACACTGATTCACGCCATTTCTCCTTTAGTGATTGATTTTAGTTCTTGTAATACATGAAGGTTATTTTTATGTAATGTTTATCAATGTTTCCTAGTTATTCGAGTGGTGTTAGATTACAGAATAAATTGGCGACCAGCTAAGCAAATGCTTAGAAACATTTAAACTGCAGCCACAGCGATGATGATTATGATGATGATGATGATTATGATGATGATAATCACGACGACGATGATAATAATATAGTATAGTTGTTTTTCTTTTCATATAATATGCAGACTGAAAATAATCACGGTTAATTTCATTATAATGTTTTGTTTTTTCAGTGTTACAAAACCGTTTTCATTTGACCAAGTACTCTGATTAATTGTTGACTTATCAAAAGAAAATACAGTTTATATAAAGCGCCATGACAGTCTTAAGCAAAGATGCGCAGTAATACTGACCAGCTCACTTGCACAATAAGAGAAGTGGGGGTTAGTGTTCCACCTTCTGTGACTGGATAGGTAAGTACAATGCTTTGTGTATGTAACTGCCTCCTGACTAACCAACACTTCTAGTTACTTGCTCCCCTCCCCCCCCCCCCCCCCGCCCCCACTCACCACTTTTCATCATTTCGTGCATATGGAGTGTTACATAAGCTGTATTTCTATACATACAGGCAATCTATCTGGTGTATTTTAGTGTTAAAATGTTCTTAAATAGCTAATGCTGTTTTCATATATGTTAAGCCCAGTTAATAACCGAGCCAGATGGTTCAGCGTTCACGTGTGACGTTCATACTCCAGATTCGATTCCCATTGCACCGGCTACGCGGTATTCCTGGCCTTAGGCGAATGCCAGTGTGGTTTCTGGAGTGTCGCGGATTTTCCTTGTTATATTATGTGAAGGACGAGAACCAGGCGTGACGAGGCATGTTACGCGAATTTTGCTCCTAGTAACTGACTTTCCTGGTCTCCGATGTGTGAGGAACCACCTGCAAGATCTGTCCGTGAGGCGGAAGTCTTTTGTGGGGGTCTCCCCGTGGGGATCTCACATTTGAATACGTTAAGGACCCCTTCTGCTTTCGGGTATGGTGAAGAACTTCTTGCGAAGTTTTAATGAGAACTAGATTCCTTTGTTTGCTTATCACAAAATATACACAATTCCAGATTTATTAGTTTTTAAGCTCCTGAAAGTGTGAAGAACAGGATAATGAACGATTTTTTGGCTTTCAAAAGGGCTATGTTGTTGATGCCAGGTCAGTAGGAAAGTGCTAATTTATTAAATATTTCAAGAAGTGCAGTTTCTAAGGTTATGTGAGAATACTTATCAGTAGGTTTTATGCTAAATGGTCGCAAACAGTGACAGAAAACTGCTTCTAAGGCTAAAGTGATTGCAGAACTGAACACAAGTTGGGACAATCTCCTTCTACCAAAACTGAGGAGAGAAGAGCTTCAAATGTTAGGAATTCATTGCAATTACCAAACCAGTAATCTTACTAACTAATGTAACAAAGAGAAAACAATGATGTCATAAGCATAAGACCTGAACAGCTGATGACTGGAAACATGTGACATCTGATGAATCATTTCTCTCACGTTTCCCAACCACTGGCATAGTAGATATATATTTGGAGAACAGCCAAAGAAGTTTATGATTAGGGTTCGAATTTTTATATGTCATATTGTTATCTTGGTTTATTTTTCCATGCCTAAGTTAAGCATATTTCTAGCATGTGTGGACACAATGAATCAGCCTTTAAATGCATTGACTATATTGTAGTGTTAGGCCATAATTTGGCCAAATATACGAATAAGAGCATACTTTTAGTTATATTTATGTAGTGCTTAACACTTCAGATGTTTTTGTAAGCATCATTGCGTGACCTTTCCCCTTTTCCCTCAGCTCATTGTAACGTGCAGGGAAACTTGGCTTGATATTGCCAACTATTATCATATAAAGTACAGTGAGATTGAGAATACTTTCAATAAGTTTGAATAAAGTAATTCATCTTCAACGAAAAGTGTACAGAAATTGTTTTCATTCAACATGTAAAGAAAATTAGCCTAATTCACTATCTGAAACTGTATGTCGTTATTCATTGCAATTCTACTGAAAATGATGGATAAGAGAGGTATGGACTATTAATGTTCTTTCTAACCATGATATGCTTGGGGACCATGTTCACTTTATGCTGCAAACATGCATCAGTAATATCTTCAGGCAATGCAATATGACAATACTGCAGCAGATTGATTTGAAGAGCATAGTTAACAACAAGTTAAACATATTCCATGACTAGCCCAAACTGGAGGCATCATGATGAAGCCATCATCAGCAAAGAATAATTAATAAATAAATGGCCATCTCAACCCTTGGCCTCCATTAGTAACTGCAAAAGAAAGATGATCATTTATTTATTAATTATTCCTTCCTGATAACGGCCATGAAGCTTAGTATGACCGAAACGTCGAAAAAATCATAGATATTACACGGCTGGTGACCCGTGAAGTGTTAATTAATACATTCACACGGTTTTCTCAGCTCTTCTTTTATGTAACACATTTACATGCTCTTCTCCATTCCCTCTTCAATTTACAATTCATACAATTTTCATATAATTGAAATACAAATGCAATGTATTATGTACATTAACATGGTTTTGTTAACACACTTTCCTTTTAGGTAACATATTCACATGTATTTCTTTTCTCACTCTTCTACAAATGATTCACCACAACGTCATTGGGCAAGTGCAACCTAAGTTCGGAAATTTTAGGGGTAAATAGTCGAACCACAGGCAACGCCGGGTATTTCAGCTTGTATAAAATAAAATGAAGTTGTTTTAATGCAAATAAATTCATAAATCGAAACCACGGTGTCGACAATTAACATCTAGTGATTCAGCATTGGAGAGGTATCGATTGTTTGGCTATAATTTGCAGAGAAGCTCACATTTGCACTAATTAGCAACAATCTACGCCACGCGAAAAGGCCGTTAGTAATTAAAAGCCTTGAGTAAATGAGTGCTAAAATAAGACTTAGAGCAAAGGATGTTTAAACATGCCATTCATAATTTCCTCGGTTATTATTGCAGACTAGCTGAAATACCCGGTGTTGCTCGTGGTTTGACGGTTTTATCTCTACAACTTTTACACTTACATTGGTTTACTATAATGAACCCATAATAAACAAAATAAATAAAAACATCGGAAAAACGCAATGCAAAAGTACTGTTGAACAACTCCAAATATCACAGGAAGAGAAGCAAGTAGAGAAAGCTATTTGAGTGTTAGACGTTGCATTTTTATATAAATTATATAGAAAATTGAATGAATTCTTTGTATAACAGGTAGAAGAGAAATAAATGCGATTGTTTCCTGAGACGTAAGTGTAAATAACCCGTGAATGTAATGTGTTGCATTTCAATTTCAAACGTATGGAAAATTGAATGAATCGTTTGTAGAAGAGGAGGTAGAAAAAGAATTGTGTTTCATAAAAGAAAAACGTGTAGAAAAAATCGCCTGATTGTAATGTGTTGCATTTCTATTTCAACCGTAGAAAATTGTGAATTGTATTTTGAAGGGGAATAGACAAAGAAATGTGATTGTCTTTCGTAAAAGAAAAGTAAGTAGAGAAAACCGTGTGAATGTAATATCTGGCATTCCTATTTCAGTCATAGAAAATTGTATGAATTGTATGTTTAATGGCGAGTAGGGAACGACATGTGAATTTATTACGCAAAAGAAAAGCGAGAAAAGCGAGAAAAATCATGTGAATGTTACGTTGTATAGTAAAATGGATAGCATTGAAATCTCCATGAAAAATGCATATACGTGCCGAATTTCGTGGTGATTGGTCAAGCGGGTTAGGACCACATAGACGACAAACATTCATTTTGTATATACACATGTTTCCTGGAAACACCGAAAATGAATAATTATAAAAAATCTGATGTGTTGCACTCACATGAGTTTCTCTACTCTTGTACTAACCATTCTTACAAACTCTTATTTCTATATCTTCTTCGTGTTAGTTGAGATAAACATTTGCAGAAATTATCTTATTGCTTATTTCCTTATAGGTGCATGGGGAATATAAGAATATAGTTAGCTTTCAGTGATAGTAAAATCTTTTAAAGCTTTGAGATTCCGTTCTCTTTGCACACGTAACATAAAAAATTAATAACGATGTTCCATTTGTACTGATAATTGAGGACAGGATAATGAAGGATATTACATCAATATTTGCTTCATTTGCGAACTTATAATTATATTTATTAAGAGTCATATGTTTTCAGATCGGTAGTAGGCCTGGCACAGAAGATATGACGGTCTCGTGATAACGAACGGTGTACCAGAACCGAGTTCCAGTGTTTTCTGCTACCTCACACATTTAGATGTATATTGTAACAAAATGGAAAAATCCGAAGTCCTGTTGCTTTTCTAATACTTGAGGAAACGCGGGATTGTACATAAATGTTTGTTGTAAACTGAAACAGTTTCAGTTTTAACATTTACGTTGCTTAATCTGCACAGAGGACCATGACTTTGTGTTATTCAAGAGTTAGTTTGTTTTTAATTGTTTCATTTGCATACTCCCGATGGTTTCGCGTGTATGGCAGGGAATGTATGCTCTGTAAGTCCTCGTCCTCCGGATTGGGGGAGGACTCCGGGCCCACCAGGGGATGTGTAATCCCGCAGAGGGGAATGGAGCCGGTTGTACCAGCCGCCACCAGGGAGTTTCAATGCATAGCTGTTAGAGATCCCGCACTCTGCAGTAGTTTCTCCTCAGATCCGGCCACACTTGGTGTCCTCTCGTCCCTCTCTCCGGAGGGGGTGCCCCTTCAGGGGCACAGACACAAAAGATCTACAGGTCGAGGTGCTAAGTCCCCCTCCGAACGTTGTCGAGTCAGTCTCCGTTATTATTATTATTATTATTATTATTATTATTATTATTATTATTATTATTATTATTATTATTATTATTATTATTATTATTATTATTATTATTATTATTATTATTATTATTATTATTATATTTTAATTGAGAAAAAGAACTGATAGTGACTAATTTTTTATCCGTAGGTTTTCTTAACTTTGGTTTCTTATTAATTGTTACAATTAGATACTCGCGTTCACACTTCCAAAGACTTTGGAGAATAGGGAGTCATTAGAACCTGCGATCTCTGTGTAAGAAAGCCAGGACAGAGAGTCAACTTTCCTTTTGTTAATGCATATGCATATCTTATCTAGGGATGTTTTACTTTTCTTCTTTTGCAGCGGTAAATTGTAGAGTTTTGTTTGATACAGTGAGCTGAGTTTCTAAAGAGGCAGTTGATTAGGACTTCATCAGTAAGTTCTACTGGCACACAAGTCACGTTCCGCTAGATTAAACAGTCTAATCATCTTGGCAGATGAGAGAACAATACGGTGAAATGTTAGTCATCAGATGTATGTACAAGATTGTAAGCCGAGCGAGTAGCGAAGCAACTAAACGCCTGCAATTTTTCCCCATTCGGCCTCTGAGTTCCAAAGTATTCTAAATTAGGAATGCTTTCTTTATCGAGTGCATTTTGCTGCAACACGTAGCACACAGTAATTGTATGTTTGTAGTATGGAACTATCGCCATTAATAATATCTCTTGATTCTGTAACTTTTTACTAAAATTGTCACCTCGATTTACTTCTTCCAACCCTTCTGTAAGGCAGAGGGCATTCGACCCCCTCCCCCCAAATATAAATATGTTTTGACACCGGCCGGGGCCAAGCTACCTCACACCACTGCGCGGCGAATAGACGACGTATCAACAGAACTGGCCAGAACAAAGACAGATTATTCCAGACTGTTCGAGAAAACCGTTTGCGAATTGGCCTTGTTACGACTTCAGTTTTACAACAGAAATAAAGTGACAGAAAAATAAGTGGACTTTGTCATTTTGTCACAGTATAATGGGCTGTATCCATAAGAATTTCTCTTCTCATTCTTCTAAAATTATTCTTAAAAAGGCTCATTCTTGTATTTACTTCTTATTAAAAGATAAACTTCCAAGGAACATTTACACATTTCGTTATATGTATAAGGATACAGTTGGCTAAAGCGATGGTCAGATTTTCCCTTTCTCTCTATCATTTGCCTACGATAACGTACGAGATGGCCCTGTGTAACTTCTAGCATTCGAGAAGTACCGGGTTCGAATCCCAGTGATCGCGTACTTGGGTTTCTTCCGCCATCTTCTAGCTTCTGATGACCCATAATGAACATACTGTGGCGGTCACTAGTGGAAAATTCCAGAAACATTCTACTGAAGTTGATATTCTATGTTGCTATCTTTTGTTTTTCCTTTGTTTTAAAAATCAATAAAATGTTTTTGGTAACACGCATCATAAAAAGTTATTCAATAAACCGCTCGCATTTTAAAAACCAAAATACATTATATTGGGCCTCTCTTCAGACATTAGAAAAGAAAAGGATTTTCCTTCAGCTTCCTAGCCCTGGTAAACTGACTTCCTTAGTAGACTCTAGATTTGTTATATATCTAACCTAGTAATTTTAAGTAAAACTGAAGACCAGCTGCAAAGAGCAGTGTATATTTTTTTCAGAAGTTATGTGACAACTATAATTTTAAAATTTCGACAAATAAAACAAAAACAATGGCATTCCAAGGTAAATGTACTATTAGAACCAAAATTGTAATTAATGACATATTAGAACAAGTCACAGGTTTTAAATATTTAGGAACCTATGTCAGCTATAAATCCGAAAATGATTTAAAAAATTAATTATCTTGTTTCAACAAATGTGCGGTAGAATAAATAGAAGCCTTAAACCAAAAACCAGAACAGAAACACGAATGAAGTTTTATAAAGTAATGGCTGTAATTTTCTTTATGGATCCGAAACATGGACGTTGACGAAAGCTGACACAAACAAGATACAGGCTGCCGAAATGACTTTTTTAAGAACAGTAAAAGGATGCGCACTTTTAGATAAAATTCCAAATGAAAAAATAAGGGAAGAACTAGAAATAAATCCTTTGGCAGAAAAAGTTTTCAATTACGGGAATAAATGGAGAGAGTATGTTAATAGAATGCCTAGAGGAAGGATCCCAAGGAAAGAGATCAACTATAGGCATATTGGGAAAAGACATCCGGGAAGGCCAAGAAAACGATGGACAGACATGTTTTGAAGCTGGAACAGGCAGCATTGCCTAATTCTTGGAGTGAAGAGGATGATGATGATGCCTAGTGTTCCTGCATTATCTTTGGTCATAATTACTCACAATTCGAGAGTAGTAAAACAGTACCTGACTGTCAATTGGAAACAAAAGCTGGACAGCAGTGGTTGTAAAGTGATAAACCGGCTCTTCCCTTGACCAATGACTCCATTCACGTGCATTTCCGTGCATCCTGGTCAACACAAAGGACCGAGGTTTACCCGCCGTGAAATGGATTCAGCCTTGTCCACAGCTGCCCATGTTTCTGTGGTGAATTGGCTTATTATCTAAACCACCGCCTTGTAATTGCTCATCCAACCATAACAGATCCTGACTTTTCGGCAATCATGCAGGCATTTTCTAGATATTCAACGGAGTCATCTTTCAACAATGCGTGGAAATTTGTTCATGAAATTTGCCTCTCCGCAAATGATTATCTGATGTGTAGGAAATTTGATGTGTTGTGCTCACGTGACTTTCACCACTCTTCTACAAACTATGTTTAAAAACGCGAATTCCTCTATTTTATGTTAATTGAGATCCATATTTTCAGAAATTATTGCTAATTTTCTTGTAGGTATAAAGGGAATATGGGAATACAGAATACATAACATATAGTTAGCTACTCTAGACAGCAGAATTTTTAAGCTCAGTGTTTATTAAGCATATGTGCAAACTGAAAACCTGTTGTAAAATTGCTTAAAAATCTACACATTATTTCCCAATTTACCAATTAATTTTTGTACACTTCCCCAATTGATGTATTTTAAAAATTCTGCTTTCTAGAGTAGCTAACTATATTCAAAACATGCCTGAAGTTTTTCAGTTGTGTGCTGTAAATGGTTCCCGAGGAACAGGTACCCAAGTTTTGTATGCTTTTGGAAAATATTTTTTCAATAAATTTTCATATATCTGAATTTTTAAAAAATCTATTTTAACAGACAGACTTATGAAATATAAACCAAAATATGTCTCATTTTATTGTGAATACGTAGTAAATTTTCAATCATTTCCATTTGATAGCCTTTTGTGTATTGTAAATTCTGTAAAGTGATGTAAAATTGGTATTCGCTCAGAGTACGCTGTGCCCTTAAACTCCCCAGCAACTCGCACAACCCTCCCTGCGAGCTTACACATCCCCTGAGGGAGACCGGAACTTGGAAACCTCCCCATGTCCGGAGAACCATGTTTTACAGAGAGCAAATTCCCCGCCATGCACTCCCACCGACGCTTAGAGCCCCGAATGAAAGCTGAAGTTTAATAAGAAGTAAGGCGAAATGGAGGAACAGGAAATTCGGAGGATGTAATTACCCTTCACAGCATGGGTCAGGACGGTCAATCATGGGAATCGAACCCACGACCTCGCGAATGTGGGGCACAGAAGCTGCCGCCTGAGCTATCCTGCTCTTTAAGGTCACTCCTTAGTTAAATACAATTTTTCTCTAGTCCTGATGAATAAATTGGACAGCAACAAGGATTTCAGACAGGGAACTGTATTGCGAGGGAAAGTACACTTCTTAGAAAGGTAAGATGCGGCTGTTCTAACAGAGGTCAGGGTCGACACGCAACCTGGCAAAAACTCCACCCAAAACTCTCGTGACTAGCAACGAGATTAAAGCCATCAAGATCCTCCATTCAAAATTAAAACTCATATCAACTCGTTAGAGAGCATCTAAAGGTACCACCATCCCCGCCCAAATATTTGCTTTCCATTTCCGGGCATCCAACATTGCTCGCGCTCCCCAAGAATATCGGGCAACATTTTAATCTCTCTCAAACCTCATTTCCGCCATGAAAAAGTTCATTAGCGTGGAAAATGTGTACGACAGATATTTGGTACGACTGAAACAGAGCGACTGTATGCTTGCACTCAAAACGAAGGTAGATACGAGTAGTAAGTTATATCCTGCGGATGAAACCAGAAAACTTCCCTTAAAGATACGACGCAAATTTTAGATATTCACAGTAGAATAGCATAACAGCTTATTGCAATACCCCAAAAACCAACTGTGACACCTTCCCCCCATTATGGCGCGTCCTAGTTATATTTGGTGATACTTCATCTGTTTCGCTGCATTAGCACCGCTAACTGTTGGTAAAAATATATAACCATGGTAAAGCTACGGCCATAGTTGGTGTTGTTGCATCCGTTATGTTGCCACAGAAGCCATTATGTTTTAACCTCTTGCAGGGAAGCCAACTGATAGATTTTAAAACAAGATTCTGTTTAGACGCCATTGCATTGCTCGTGTGTGCGTAGTTACGTCTTGAATTGTTTTAAAGCATTATATGCAGTTATAGGTAGTTACTTTTGTTGTTTTTGTGTTCGCAACACGTAGTGCATTGAATATATTACGATATTTAGCGTTCGGAACTGATTTTATCCAAAAGTGTTATTGCAGAACAAGATTTGCCAAAGGGGAGCACGTTCATCAGTGTTGTGTGGTAACGAAGTGCCAGCATTATCATCGTTTGAAAGCACCTCGGGGTATTTGAGGTTAGAAATAACGCTTTTATTATGTAGGTTGACAGTACTGTTTTTTGGTGTAATATCCACTGCAGTTTTGTGTAATGTTGGCCATATTGTATTCATGGGAACTGCCGATAAACTGTTTCCCCTATAACAGAGGAAATAAGTGCTATGTTTCG
Source organism: Tenodera sinensis (assembly GCA_030765045.1). NCBI lineage: Eukaryota > Metazoa > Arthropoda > Insecta > Mantodea > Mantidae > Tenodera > Tenodera sinensis. The sequence continues at coordinate 157,727,645 of CM060966.1, read as the reverse complement.
AGATCTGTATTATCACCTCTTCAAGCAGGAAACTACTGGCGGCAGGTATCGGAACAGTGACCATAAACGGAAGAGGATATCAGCACTGGGGCCAAGAGTAGGCCTATTGGACTTACTAAGTCTCCGGGAGGAGGGGGTGTCAAGGGCAGCCAGATCTGATGGCAGCAGCCACGGTACAGTGCAGCTAGGGTCCTAACGTTTCCATGTTTCCCTCTCCGCGTTGGCAGGTTCGAGCAGAAAGTTCCGTGCCAGCTTTCTCCTCAAAGAGCATCCACCACAAACGTCGCACACCAGCTTCCATCGTGCCTGGTCCTGCAACCCAGACAGTTGAAAGGAATCGAAATCAGAGGAAATGAAGGACAGGAAAATTTCATAGTATGTAATCGACTCCAGCATTCGCCTATCGACAGGGGAAAACCAGGAAAAGATAGGGTAGCCGTTCCAATGTAATACCTGGTTGGCACTGCTGTCAAACTAGACATAGAAAATGGCATAAATACCACTTTCAAAAAGGTAACTTCAAAGTAACAGACTAAAAGCTGTAAGTAGTCGCACTAACGTAGGCATTCCTAAAAAGCAAATCTCCATTAATTGAAGGTCAATTCTACTTACTTACAAAATAGTACCTACTAATTACTAACTTTTTCAACACATGAGGTGAAGCAAACTCCCGCTTCCGACATGTTAATTGTTCTAAGTCAAGAGCAATTACCTGCAACATTTCCATATTATTTAAAAAAGAGTATAACATAATGCAGAATTCCTAGTCTTATAGTCATGTTTACTGTCCTGAAATGAACACATGTCATCTATCACCAGTGCTCCCTACCTTTAACATTCTGTGCAAAATGCATCGGTCGTTGTTCTTTCCGCAGTTTGTTCAGTCATTGAAGTTAGGTTTTTAGGGCATTCGTTGCAGAAGTGAACTTATTAGGGTCGATCTGCCCGCCTCTCTCTTATATGGAACAACACGCGAACCTCTTCATTAAAGGAATTGACATTTTTTACATAACGCTTCAAAGAAAATGTGTCAGCACATTTAAAAACTCGGTTTAGAATTTAGGATAGAAGGCTGGAATTTCAGATACTGATTTTGAGCAAACCGCTGCATTTAAGGACCTCAAATGCTTTTAATGATATTTATACAAAATTAAAGGTGTTAAGGATAGCTGGGAGTGAAATTTTGGTCAAAATTGTCAAAAAGTCGAAAATTGTTTTTTTTTTACCTTAAAATGTTCCTGGAACACCTCTGCATTTGGATCAGCTAAAATTTTTCATATCTCTCACTCCATGTGGCCATTACAGCCCTTTCAAATAGCGCTCTTCCCTTAACGTACACAGGATGCTCCTATATAAAAGCCTGTTTTTCTCAAAACTACATTTCTGCACATTCCAAAAGAAGGTCGCGCCTAAGTTTTGCTTCAAATTCAATGAAAATTTCCAAAAGTATTCATAAATAGTAGCTCAACAAAACTATGATTCAATATTGATGTTATCATTAACATGAATTCCAAAAACATTTTTTTTTTGTATGAAAAAAATCAATACTTTTTAAGATTAAATTTTCTTTGTCATTAAAAAAATATGTACAGCATGATCAGCAAACGTATTTAAAATATCTCTTCATACAATTGTTACCCATGTTTTAGAGTATCAGTTCTGCCAATATAAATGAATTTTGAAAAGTCAATAGACGCGAGCTCTATTTTGAAAATGTGCCTATTAATTTCATAAAATAATTTATATATCATAAACGACTTATCCAATTTTAATGAAATTTGGTTTGCCTCCTATTCTCATATAAATACAAACACAGTAAAAATTTCAGAAAAATCTATCAAGAAATGTGGAACTTTCAAATTTCACTCCCAGTGTCCCTTATCTATTACTCTAAAAACGTACTGTTTTTGGCGAGTCGCTGTACTGCAGAATTGAAAAGTCTGAAGAAAATTTGTCAATTCATAAATAATGTTGGTTAAGAATAGACAACTGCTGTTCTGAGTGCTTGAGTGCTAGGTGGCGTTTGGGCGGCTGCTGTCCTCCGTCGGTGCGACACGGGCCTGCGGTGTAGTGGCTGCTCGATGGGGCCTGGCACCGGGATAAGTTCTCATCACTTGTTAGGGAATTTCGCGCGTCTCTGTCGTCTGTGTAGCTGCACCCTGCGGTTCCCTCAGTTCATCCCTGCCTCTTGAAGGGTATTAACCACAATAGATCTGCGTAAGTCGCGGTGCGCGGGGGTGCCCCTCCATGTATACCCTACACCCTAAAACATGTATGGAGAGCTGGTAAAAATGTTGCTAATTTTATGAAATATGAGGGCCTCGAAATCGAAATGTGTTATGTCTATAAATCAAACATTTTCAGGAGACAAGAAAAACTTCTAGTTTCGATAAATTTAAATATTTGAAAATTATAATGTGTCTCAAGTTAAGTTATGTCTTTGGACAAAATATAAAACTGAATCTAAGGAGAGAATCAGACGTCAAATTAAAAAAAAAAAAAAAAAAAAAAAAAGATGCTCAAACTATGACTAGCACTAATATCATTGATTGACATGATTTTGATTCAATATAAAACAAATTATGTTTTTTTTAGTTGGGAAATTATTTTATTTTTGGCAAAATGTACTCTTTACAGACTGAAGCAAACTTAAGAATTTTCAATAACAATATTGTATAATTTAATTAATTGTTATATGAATGTTATTATTTATTATATTAATTCAATGAATCCATATAAGAAATAAAATTATTTATAAGCATGGTTATTACATGATTATTTTCAATTTCACTCCTTATCTATGTATCAAAACCAAACCCCTCCATTTACGAATCAGGATTTATATTTCTTACTTGTGTCGATGATTAATTAACCGGGTGGGTCACATCGTACATGAATGACTCAAATGATTAAAACGGTAATAATAAAATCAGCCAGGGGTCCCTAGAACTTCGAATTGTCTTAAATTCGTCTTCTCAGGATAACAGAAACACCAGAGAGAAGAAAAACAAAAACCTCATCCGGATATCTCCCCCTAAGCCGAGATTTGAACTCAGGACCTTTTGGATGCGAGGCAGACACGTTAACCCCACACTATACAGGCAAGCTTACCTATAAATAGTTGACATTGAAAGCCATGCATTACTGACAAGTCAACAATTGAAGACTGTTGCAGATAGCGAAAATCTTTACTGTTTCCCCTGTGTGATAGTTTCGTAAATTTATGAACATTGGAAACGATCGAGGTGGTGGACAGAAATCGTTCTGAACCAGACACTTGATTTAAACTGCTTTTAAATAGCTTAAAATCACGATTTGATCCGATGAAGATCATTTTAAAAAAAGATAAATTTGAAACAAAATGGTTTACCGCAAAATGTAGACAACTCATTTTGATTCAAATTTCCTTAAATATTCTAAATATTCATAATAATCAATTTTTTCAATGCAGTTTGCTGTTACACTATTTTCGCCCCAAAATGAAAGCAGATACCTGAAAATTCAACGTTTTGCATGTGGTTTCATAATTACCAAAGTATGTTGCATAAATCAGAGCTATTGCTAAACAAAATGGTATATTTATTTGCCTCTTATATCAGTTTTCGATGAATTATAACCAAACTTTTCTGGCACCTAGAAACTTCTAGGAAGAAAATTCTGGAAATGCTTGTTCAAGATGTCACTAGCCATTTTAACCATATAATTAATTCTGCACATTATTCAATTTATCATTAAAAGTTCCAGACAACGGCAAGAACCTTTCATGGTCTGTGGAACCACACTAAGAGAGAATTATTGACCAAATAAGAACATCTGTACTGTACAGTATGTTAAATATATCTCACATCAAAATTAAAATAATAGTTTAACAGTCAGTAATTGATTGCACATTAAGTGCACCAATTTCCAAGCTCTTGTCCCCCCCCCCCCCCCTCGACACCCGTGGTCCAGATTTCTTAGTTTATGCGCTAGAGTCTCAGAAACAGAGAAGGTATTGACTAGAGGTAAATAAATGGTAGACTCTGCGACAAATAATAGATGTTGCATTCAGTATTTTCTAGCTGATGTTGACCAATGGCACTGCAATCTGAATCACTCAGTTGTTCACTGGTACGCAGCAGTCCCTCACCACACTTATGGTCGACAGTAATGTTTATGGTATTCTACATATTTAGTAGTTTCATGCCTTACAATAATAATTTGTGTGACTATCTTCAAGTGGGAATGAACAGTGGCGGCCTTGCACACAGAGTACACCGAAGTAGTGTATCTCATCTACAGGGAGGCCGAAAGAAAAGCTCTGTCAACAACGTTACCCCAACATGCCTCACCCAGCCCACACCATGTTTCCAAAATTGGAGACGTGTTTAAGTGAAATAGGCAGCCTATGTCCTAACAAACACCCCAGTTGACGTCTGCGGACACGATGTGAACCAGCATTTGAACTCTTTTCATAACCAGATGATGCACAAATCGCCGTGCCTATGCCCGTACTGCCTACGGCCTCCATATTTCATAGACCCTAGTACGAAAACAAAGTGTCTCTGGACATCGATTTTATTAACAAAGTATGATCTTATGGTATCCATCTACCCACCACAGAGGCTTATAACATACATTTACTTACAGCCTGTATGTTACCACCGACCCTCGACGAGACATAGATTGAGTATTCTTGTTAGGGGTGCTGTCCCCCCAGGAAATTATCTTCATCTGACATATACATAAGTAGGGGATGCTGCGTGCTATTGATCCACGCTCACATTCAACTCTTGGGGTGATTTCAATCTGCGGTTGTGTGGAAATATTTAAGGTGCTGCGTACACGATGTGAATTTTACATCGATACTCGCATATAGCGGGTCCTTTGTCTTCGTGGAAGTTCTGCCTTTGGCGTTACTCTCCTATTCAAACGGGAATTTCCTCTTTCAACCCTATAAGCCTGTTCTACTTGCATACTTCTCATTTTGTTTGCACAATCATACTTTGTTTATTTTTTCTGGTGCAATCTGGTGGTGCGAAGGAATGTAAACACACGCGCGGGTGCGTTTCTTCTTTTTTCTTTATTTTGTGTACCTAGTGTCTTTTAACTGAAGTTCGAATGTTTGTTTTTGAAAAACGCAAGTCTTATATTTAAAACCTCACACTTTAATCCGTAACAAGTGCGTAGCTTTGTTGAACGAATACAAACTCTTATTAGTCTTTGGTTCTCAGCGCTTTGGCAGCTGGAAACCCGTCGGGAACTGACTATAAACACCCAGGCGCGGCTCCTCAGGGTAGGCACTGCCTACCCTATCGTAATACATCAACAAATAATGTTTAACTATGATTCTGCATTTTATCATTTGAACCGTCATTTTCCCCTAAATTGCAGTTCAAGAAAAGTTTTCCCGGTTATAATGACCAGCGCATGGTCAAATCCTTTAATCTCATTTCCGATTCATCAAAACTGCGCTGCGTGTTTGAAACGCGCGGCAGAAATGATACGCATGGAACCTGGGTAGTGGAGAGCCAGCTAGCTTAACCTCTGCCGGCCCGGCCCCCTTTCCTCAGTACGAGGCCCTTGAACATGGATAAGGAAATATTCCGTCTGTATACGCACTCCGAGCATGCGTAGACGTGTCTGCCAGCACTCCCAACACTTGCCTGCCCAAATCCGAATTTATGCGACATTTTCCGAACAGCCATACTCCACGAACGAAGATCTCAGAGATCTGAATCGTGTCGTTATCACTCTGTGCAATACTAATGTGCTGTAATACCAGTATAACGACCGACTTAATTAGTGAACTATTACAAATTCCGCTTTCGCGGCGCACTGACAATGAAAAGAGGAGTGTTTTAGCTATTTAACACAAAGCTGTAGTCAGACAATTTTTCAATTTCTTAATCTATTTTAGTCATGGGCGTCGCGAAACGGGGGCGAGGCGGGCCACGCCCCCCCCCCCCCCCTTGTAAGTTGGTGAACTTAATGTGCAGTCAGTTACTGACTATTAAACTATTATTTTAATTTTGATGTAAAGAACAATTTTTGTTTAGCACAAATTAATACGGTTATCTGCAACAAATACTATAAATTTTGACGGTAAAATAATGATTTAATATTATATGATTGCAAATTTCCAACATGTGCCCCCCCCCCCCTGGAAAAAAGTCTACCGACACTCGTGATTTTAGTTTTGGCGGTAATTCGTCCGTAAGTCACACTCATTCACTCTGCTCTTATTAAACAACCAAACAATATATTGTTTGCGTTATCCGCAATGACTTCGCCCCCTATATTTCGGATAAACGGGGTTTATTATTATTATTCTTATTATTACTATTGTTGTTGTTGTTACTGTTACACTTTGCCTACCCTAAAATTTTGACTGCGAGCCGCCACTGTAAACACCCATGAATTTCCCTGTCTACGAGCATTCCGTTACCGCATGCCTGTTTCTTTCTTTCTCCCTGCCCATACGTTTACAATAGGATCGTTCTAGTATGAGACAAATTATAGCGGATTTTATTATGACGCGCCTGAGTGCGAAATTAGTAAAAGTCTTCTTTTCCGTTATTACCTATTTGTGCGAATGTTGTTTTGTTATGAATGTTATGAATTACGATGCCAGGACATTATTATAATACATTTAGATATTTCATTAGATGTACATTTATTATTTAAATGAAAATAATTAGCATAGAAAACGCTCAGATTCTTTGAATATAATTGTGAATTAATGTGAATACTTTTTTCTTTAGTTACGTCCTCATTAATTTCCAAATTTTCGGGGGGGATACAGCCCCCTACCCCCCTTGTTTCCACTTTCCAACGCAGCAGTGATGGGAGGATCTATATGCCGATATCCGTGACCTATACCAAGTGGCGCGGTTAAGAGTAAACAAGAAAATAAAAGGTTCGAAGTAGCAGTGCAACAGATGTGTTGATAGTCTTAACTCTCCTGACCTTTATGCCGGCGGCGTTTATTTATCACAGCGTCCCCTCCCCCCTCCCTGGATGTTGTAGCTCTCTCATCTAAGAGAATGGAAACAACTGACATTTTCTGTTTCCATAGCAACCTATACAGCAGCAAGTCCCTGCTCCTAGCAGTCATTCGTTTGATTCGTGTCTACACCCAGCTCAATATGCCAAAATTTTACCCAGCTCGTTTTCAGCTTTATGTTTAGCAGGATTACTTTTGATATGTTAAGTCGTTTTGAGGCTATATGTAGCACCTGAAGCCCCAAATTAAAACTGCGATAAAAGCGAAAGAGAATGATCAATTATCTTATATCTGCTGGATTGACATTGTTTTGATTTAAATAATGATCTGAAATATGATTGTTTTGATTTGTCATTGTCCTTCCCCACATTACACACAATGATGAACACAGCCACTTTCCTCTGGGGGGGACCTTAATGATATACAATTCTCGAGGGGGGGACTTTTTAATTCCCAGGGGGATTTCCCTCCCCCGGGCCAACTCCTGAACTCATCACTGTTTACACTGCAGTTTGTTATATATGATACCCATATTTCCAAAACTGTAACATTGGGGTTTAGCTAGACAGATCCTACGGTTACATCCTGCCATCACTCCACAGCTGCGGTGGCAATTGCTTCACTCTTCTTCTTACAAAAACATCCCTCTGCTATAGTCTGGACTTAAGACACTCAATCTCTCGGCTACACCAACTCTGCCGATAAGGCAACTGAGAATATAAACTAAATCTACCTATTTTCAAAACTAATGTTGTTATTTTTTTTAACTAAAACTAAAATGTTATCTGTTATGAGTACTTCAATAGGCAGCAGCAAATTCGGTTATTCTTGAAAATCCTCTTAGTTATACAGTAGTTGTGGGAGGGGGTCCTGAAGCGTAACATTCAGAAGACCTTCTTCACTAATAACAAATTTACATACTCATATAAAGAGTTAATGTTCTACCCACATTATATTGCTCTCTGCTAAGGAACAATAATTTAGCAAGTAGAGCTTATAATTATAATTTATTTATGCCAACAAACTTACTGTTGGTGTTTTTTAAACACACAAGCCGTGTGTGGGCAAAGTTTGAGAGGTAGAACTAGAACTTGTGGATTACCAGGAGAAATATGAAAGAGCAGCCGCCCGGTAAGCGGAAGGTTTGTAGTTCAAATCCTAGTTGTGGCATAGAATTTTTAAGTTCCAATTCTACCTCTCAAGTAGAGCTTAGTTACAATGTGAGAGCTGGTATTCAAATGCTTACTACTGGTAACAAACCAAACTTTCAAGCACCTGTGTTATTTTGTATGGAATATTTTAAAAATGGTTAATGCTAGGAAAAAAGTTTGTTCGAGACAAACTATGTATTGCAATGAATTCTATATTTTTCCTGAGTATGTTCTTGGCTACCTCTTATAGTTTCCATGTTATGCATTACTGCAGAAAACCCAAATCAAGGGGCCTTCACAACTTATTCACAAAAAATCACGATGTACATTTCATTAGTGATTTTAGTTTAGCATTATAATATCACTATTATAGGGATGTCAATAGGTCAAATATAAATTATTTTAATCTAAAATCTCCATTTTTTTGAGAAAATAAAAATTAACAAAATATTTTCCACATGAAAGGTAGTTTGGTACGAGAGGATTTTTTAAGCATTTTTTATGCATTCTTGGTAAATACTGAAATTAAATATACAGTATTTATCCCACATTCTGTTTTTGGTATGCACACACAGATACCTTTTATAAAAATGCTTTTCTTCCCCTTTCTTTTTCAGAGGACCTATAAAGTGAAATATTGATAACACATTGTAGATGAACTACATTTTCTCTGCTTACCATTGGCATGTGGTAGAGAAGGTAAAAATTAATGAAGTACATATTACCATTCCCAATCAGCAGTAATAAAAATTCAGGGCCAGTAGCATTATTCAAACATTAAAATATTTGGTTTTACAAAAACATTCATTGATTTCATTTATGTACAGTAAGGGAAGCACTCCACCCAAAATTTTGATGTCGAGATTTCACTGGAAATATATATTTTGAGCCCTACTGAGACTCCTTAAAAAAAAAAAAGTTTTTGAAAAAGGTGTGTGTCTATGAATAACATTACTCAAAAATGAAACAATTTAAATATTAAACTTGGTAATTAATTAAATTGTCTGGAAGTGGTACAGTTAATCAAAATTATAAGAATAATTTTGAGCTGAAATTAACACTCATTGACATTCATTCCGCCTGTCGAAGGTAGATGATGATGCAGAATGGGTCTGCAGAACAATATGTAGTACATAAGTAAAAATTAGTAAAGTCAGAAGTTCTAAAGCAAAAACAAATTAGAAACTAAAAACTTCACTTATCTTAGTAATGTTGCAAGTTAGACCTCGGTCATTTTTGGAGAATTCCCCTAAAAAATCACTTAGGTATCTTTCACAAAAGGCAGGCATTCTAATGGCTCTTTGCAAAGAGCTACTAAGTTGAAGTTAAAACCATATAAAATAAATGTGGAACATGCTCTTCAACCAGGTGATCCTGTAATTAGGTACACATTTTGTGAGTGGACTCTCAATAGTGTACATAATGGCAAAATTAACCCACATTTAATATTTTTCACAGACGAGGCTTGGTTCCACCTTTGTGGATATGTGTGTACATAAAATAATAATTATTGGAGCTCTGAGAAACCTAATATTGTTCATGAAATACCCCTTCATGACGAAAAAATTGGTGTATGGTGTGCCATTAGTGGAGAAACAGTTATAGGCTCAATTTTTTTTGAATCAACAGTTGACGCCCATACATAAATGAATACAATGTTAACCCCCTTTTTTAGAGAATTAACTGACAGGGAGCATGATTTTGCCTTTCTTTAACAAGACTCTGCAACAGCTCATACAATCTTTTGATGAGAACAATCGAAAGTGTGTTTCAGGACAGAATTATTAGTAGAAATTTATGGCCAGTCCCCTGACCTAACCCGCTGCGATTTCTATCTCTGGGGTAACTTAAAGCATAAAGTGTACAATATAAACCCACAAACCCTGGAAGAATTAAAACAAAATATGCATCAGGAAATTGCCAGCATTTCTCAGCGTGAACTATGGCGAGAGATAGATAATTTCCTAAAAAGGTGCCAAAAGTGCATGGACAAGGACGGTGGCCAGATTCAGCATGTTTTAATTATAGTGGTAAGTAAAGCCTTTAAAAGTAGTTTTAAAAATGTTGTATGGTTTTATCTGCGCTGTTCTGTGACAGTGGCAGTCGGCAAGGAGAGCAGAGGACCTGTACAGACAAAACACAGCACAGCCGGTTCACAGTCTTTTGGATCACCCGCTACTTGTTTGTTCTGGGGGACAAGATTTATGTTGAAATCTCTCATGTCCAGGTATTGTGCAGTTTAGTAAAGTGCGTAAACATGTACAGGTATTGTATATTGTATATAAAGTGTGTAAATGAATTTTCCTACATCTTGTTTATTTTTATTTGAAATCCTTCACTGTCAACCATTCTATACTATTCTAGGGCCTGGGTTTCTATGACTGCATATTTTTTGAAATGATGCTTGGATGATATGCGGAAAATATACATGACTCATAGCATTCTGAGCGAAATTAAACCACCATTAGGGTTCATTTTTTCTGCACTTTAAGACCTTTCAACTGATAAGTTATTTTTTCAAATTTCAAGACAAAACTGTTTCCTTCTGAATATCTTCCAGTACACACCCATAAAGTTTGTTTTTGTACACGTAAAGCTGTATTTATTACTTCCCTACCCAGTGCTTTCCCTTTCTCCACTCAAAGGAAGGGTCCTTGCCGTAACGCTGATTGTGATGGTACCCATGCCTCCTTAGCCATGAGTTAAACATGCCTGAGGACATAAAGTTGAACAGCACTGCTTTACATGGAAGATTATTTTCATTATGTTTTTAATGTCTCAATTTTGATTAAAATACCATGTGTGTAAGATGTCTGCATGAAAAATAAACTGTTTATCTTGAATTTTCAGGGAATAGTCTGCAATGTCCTCTTTAGTATGATTGGTAAACCATAAGAGATTGGCAAAGTCTTAATATACAAAACATAAACCTTATTAAAGCACCTTATTGTGTGTACTATTATTATACACTTCTTAGCCTACCACATTCTTCTTATATGAGGAGTCACTAACAGAGGTCAATGCTAGCGCAATCCACTTGTGGGTAATAATGTCATCCTTCATGAGTAAACATGTGGCACATCAATATCCTGGGCAAAGAGATGACTGTGGTGTGGTCTACTTTCTATTATTGATCCCATGTAGTGGGTTTTGAAGATGGAGAAAACCGAGATTTGAAGAGTGATCACGCATAAAACTGATGAAAATGAAATGTTTAGCCAATAAGAAGAACCACATACCAGGCAATGAGAGAAGGGGGAGGCAGTTACCTGATGTTCAACAGTCGATCAACAGCTGAATGGTGGAGAGAACTCTCTCCGAAACTAGTCCTGTGATTAACATTATTACAAGTATGTTGGAGCAAAACATGTTTAGAAATATCAACATATTGTTCAATTTGTAAAGAAAGATGTTAATGTAAATAAAAGCTGCTGCTTCTTAATGTTCAACTGTTGCCAACTTGTTCAACTAACAAGTTTAAAATTGGTTGGGAGAGCTCAGAAGATGACCTGGTCACTGGTTGGCAAAGATGAGTCACCACTTGAGAAATTATTGCAGGAGTGCACAAAATGGTCTTGAGCATGAGTGTCGGCAGACTTTTTTTCAGGGAGGGGCCACATTTTGGAAGTTTGCAATTAATTCATTATTCTGTAGCCAAAAACTGTAAAAATTGAGTTATAGTATTTGTTACAGATAAGCATGTTAATTTATGCTAAATAAGAAGTGTACTTTACCTGAAAATTAAAGCAATAGTCTGACAGTATTTGATTGCACATTACATTTGTTATTTTCCAAGGGGCGGGGGGGGGGGGGGGGGGGGGCGCGGCGCCCATGGTCTTGAGGGATTGCTAACTGAAATTGCAAGAAATTACTGAAACTGAATGGGCATATACCTTGGTGGAGGAATTGAGTATGAAAAGATTATCTGTGAAACACATTTAGCCTTTATAGATATGGAAAAGGCCTTTGACAAAACAAATAGAAAATTATAAGTGCTGAGGCTTTCACTGCCGGTATTATCAACTATGTTAAGTAGCCGGCATTTGAAAATATAATTTGAGATCGATAATCTCATGTTGGTATTCATGAGAACGAGCGATCGTGAAAAAATTTATGTTACCAAGGACACTAATAACAAACAGAGATGAATATAAAAGTTTGCAGTGAACTTTAGTTTATGTGCACCCGCTAATTTAGACCAAAATAACAGAGGTTGTCCCTGAAGATGCTGGACGCAGTTTTCAGCGAAACGTCGGAGGAAGGTAATCCAACTCGACCACGGCCCACAAGCCCGGAAAATCTACTTAACATAGTTAAATAGAAAATTATGGAAAATACTTGTAAGGAGAGGATATCCAAAACACCTTGTAGAGGCCGTTAAATCTCTTTATGAAGAAACTGCATATGCCTTGTTATAAGAGGAAACCTGACAAGACATTCCCACTAATAAAGGAGTAAGACAGTGCTACAGTATCTTGCCCACACTAATATACTCACGACACATTCAAGACATGGAACTCTGATGTTGACCCAGGAATATATTTTAGCTTCTTAAGCTCCCTTTTACGTGCCGATGATATAGTAATCATCCAAGACAGTGCAAATAAATTGCAGAAATCAACTTATGTCTTAAATGAAATAGCAAAAGAATATGATTTTAAAACTGCAGCTCAAAAAAACCAAAACAATGGCATTTAAAGGAAAATAACCAGTAAAGACTAAAATAATCATAGGACAGGTTAAATACTTTATTTAGAAAGTTATCTTTCATATGATACAGATCTCAATAAAAAATTGAATAGTTTTCAAAATATTTGTGGTACAATCCATAGATTCCTAAAAAACAAAACAGGAAAAGATACGCTGATAAAATTTTTTAATATGGTTGCTGTGCCCATACTAACTTATGGAAGTGAAGCCAGAACAATGACACAAAAGTCCAGGCTGCTGAAATGGGAAATACACTAGAATGGACAGTACTAAATAAAAAGGACACAGATATCCGGGAGAAACATGGAATGGAACCATTGCTGGAGAAACTAAAGAGAAACAACAGAAAATGGTGTGAACATAAACAAAGATGCCGAACTGCAGACTAACAATTTAAGCAATGGAATATAAACCAAAATGAAAACAAGATGTTGGATGACCAACAGCGAAATGGGCACTGGAACAGGTTCAATATGAACCTAGTATCTTTTATTTGTGTTTAATCTGTAGGCTATATATATAACTTATACTCTTATGACTGTAATGCTGTCTCTGTTATTATTATTTGTATTCATGATATTGTTTAAACCAATATTATTTGTATTCCCTATTTAAAAATTGACGAAACCATGAATTTGTAAAAAAATTCTTACGGTGAATAAAGACATACATACATACATATAGAGCAATACGATTGAATGGTTGGTTATATCCATTATAAAAGTGAATCACTTTAGACTCTGCCCATAAAGCTGTAAAAATGCCACCTTTGCCATAAAGTTATAAAGGAAACTACAAACTACCTAATGAGATTAAAATTTTGACTGATATCTCAAAATCAAAATTTAAAAGCAATTTAAAAGAATACTTGTTGAGTAAATGTATATACAGCTTAGAAGAGTTGTAAATTATATGTAAAATGTACTACTTCTATACTCACTATAAAATTGTACTATTTTGTATCTCTTAAGAAATGATGTTAATATTTTGTTTTACACACCCGATATATCCAATATCATGTACTTGATCTAAGGATGAATAAATTGAATTGAATAGAATAGTCCTTGAAGTGAAGAAGAAAAATCTGTTACACGGGTGCAGCATCTGTTAACCCAGGATCAAAAACATTCAGAAACTGTTTGAAAAATATTTGATCTGCTTTCAGAGAAACTCACAAATGAATTTTTTTGCACTGGTTCATGACTTCAGCCAATACCCGGGTCTATACTCCAAAGACAATAAAAGTTGAAGCAGTGGAAATATGCTCATTCTCCACCACCAAATAAAGCAAAGATAATACGGTTGGCCAGAAAGGTAATGACATTGAATTTCTGGGATTGATTCAGAAGTGATTCTGGTGATAGATTATTTCCCACTGGTCAAACAATTATGAAAAAATACTATGCTAACCTTCTGGACTGCCTACAATGAGAGAACTTAAAAAAAAGGCAGATTTAACATGGAAGAAAACCGCCTTCTATTGAGACAATGTGTGTTCGCACATATATGCAGCTGACAGGCAAAACTATATGAACTGAGGTACGAATTGTAGTCACACCTGCCTTAGTTGCCAGATATGGTTTCAACAGAATTCTATCTCTTCCTTAAGCTCAAAATTATCCTTGATGGCCAGAAGGTCTCTTCAAATGAACTGATTTAATAGAGCTGACAAGTATTTTGGGATAATTTTTTTTATTTACAAAATCACTTCAAATGGATTTTCCTGCACTTTTAAAACTATATTGCATTGTTTTATTGTGTAAGTATTAAGAATACACCTTTAGGAACAATAATTGACACACATAATATGACATTTATTTGTATAAATGTCTGTAAACTGCACTTAATTTAGGCAAGATGCATAAATTTGAGGAATCTTAACGAAATGTTCAAAAAGCACTTCACCCAAGGCATCACGAGTGCATTTCTCTTCCACTCATCCCTTCCCACTTCTGTTGAACTGTTGCCAACATCCACACTCAAAATACAAGCATATTTACCTCAAGTTTGTACTTGCTTCAATTAAGTGCAGTTTACACACACTTAGACAAATAAATAACAAAATTAAAGGTTTTAATAAATCTTAGAGACTATAAGCTTCACTTACCTTTATATCTGCTGATAATGAATGCTCTTAATATTTGATAACAAGTTTTGTGACGATACATTTGAATTTAATGTAAAACTATAGTCTGCACTGGGATTCAAAAACTTTCAGCAGATATTAAGATAAGTAAAGCTTATAGTCTCTAAGATTTGCTAAAACCTTTAGAATTGCATTGCTTCATTGTTAATAGCTTCAGTTTTTACATAAATAAATAATATATTACATGTGTCAATAATTGTTTCTAAAATACTTGTACTTGTGCAATAAAACAGAGTTATGTCCATTTGCTGACATAAGTCTCTGCTTTTCATACATTGACAATACCACTTTCCCTTTTGCTCCTTCTATGTGACTTCTGTGTATGTTGTCTGCTACCTGACAAGATTAAAAAGAGGGCTATTTGCGTGCTTTTTAGGGTTTCAGGAGGCAATACCATGATCTTAAAACTATAATAGTGTGCTGACATTACGTATCAAAGTACCTAACATTCCCTAAGTATTTGTGATGAAAATTGGATTTTGGTATATATGAAACATTATCCATATTTTGAATGAGGTCAGTTATTTTGCATTTCATACCGAGAACTTTTCAAACCACCTTCATGTATAGGATAAAATGTGAATTGTAAGTTTTTTTTGCTTAACATGAAGTAGACAGAAGTATTAGCTTTTAAGCAATAGTATGTAAAATAGTGGGTGAAGAAATTAATGCAAAACTAATATCAGATTTAAGAGGTAGAACTAGAACTTAAAAATTCAATGCCACAACTGGGATTTGAACCACAGACCTTCCGCTTGCCGGGCGGACGCTCTAACCACTGAGCTATTGTGACAAACTGCCAGAATGGCATTAAATTCTCAAGCCAGTTCGTATTTCTCCTGGTAAGCCACAAAGGCAGTCTCACATCAGAAACAATTACCCCAATGGTGACTTACTATTGTAAGTACTTTTATATCCCAGGATTAAATAACCTCTTAAACTTTGCCCACACACGGCTTGTGTGTTTAAAAACACCAACAGTAAGTTTGTTGGCATAAATAAATAATAATATCAGATTTCTTCCTTGGTGAAAATTCTCAGTTCTAAATGGTGCCAATGGTTATGTAACAGTTGTAACAGGAATTATGTATCCAAGTAAACTAATGAGAAAATTCATGTTAATATTTCACATGTCAAGTTCTATCCATTTAATGTGTAAATTTCCTGTATAATATGAATATTGAGGTAATATTTTATAAATGCCAGTATTGAACTCAAAGCTATTCAGGTAATGGGAGACGGGGCTGATATCAATTGTACGAGGGGTGTCAAAAAATAACTGCACCTGCAGATGAGATGGGTGTAGGTAGTACTGGTAGTCTGACCTTGAGTGACGAAATGGCATACACGTCATTGGCCTAGAGGTGCTCAGTTGGAGGGTAGCAGGAGTAGTGTGAGGCCATGTTTACTGTACCCAACATGGATCTCAAGTTGCAGCAGTGCACATCAATTAGATTTTGCGTTCTTCTTGACAAAACTGCATCACAAACATTGGAAATGTTGCAGCAAGCCTACAAAGAGCAAGCAATGGGGAAAACTCAAGTGTGTGAATGGTATAAACGACTTCGGAAGGATAAAAATGACCCTGCGGATGCTCCACGTCCCGGAAGACTGTCAGCTTCGAAAACAGACATTCAACCACAACACAATTGATGTCATGTTGCGGGAAGACCGTAGTTTATTGGTGACTAAGATTGCTGAGATTATGAATATATCCTACAGATAAGCTGAAGAAATTGTACGAAATGTTCTGGGGTATAGAAAAGTTGCAACAAAGTGGGTGCCTCTTGTGATCAGTGATGAACAGAAGGCTCACTGTGTGATGGCATATCAACAATGGAAGGGAAGGCTTCAGCAAGAACCAAATTTTTTAGACAGTCATCACATGTGACGAATCCTGGTTTCATTTTGACCCAGAGACAAAGCAGGAAAGTGCTCAATGGAAACATCCTTCAAGTTCTAGACCCAAAAAGGCGAAAGTTCAACCAAGTGCATGAAAAGAGATGCATCTTGTCTTTTTCGATAAGCAAGGCATTGTTTACGATCAGGTGATGGATAAGCAATGTACTGTTACTGCGAATTACTATTGTGAGATACTGAAGGGGCCATTAAGGAGGAAAATTGCAACAAAACGACCAAATCTTGCTTAAATGGGATGGATCCTTCATCAGGATTCTCCACTCATCACGCCATGAAGACTCAGGAAACTATCACTGAATTACACATTGAGGTAATGCCACATCCACCTTATTCACCGGACCTAGCCCCGTGTGACTTCCATCTATTTCCTGCAGTAAGAAAAGAGCTTCGGGGTCATCATTTTCAGGGTGATCGAGAGCTAAACATAAAATTTCCGGTGTACTCAACAGACTATCAAAAAGGGACTTCAGGGAGTGTTTTGAACATTGGACTGAATGCTGGAATCGTATTGTGTCTGAGGGAGAATACTTTGAAGGTGTGTAATGGAATTTGAATAAAGGTGAGCAGCATTTTCCAGTAAAAAAACAATTCCGGTTATTTTTTGACACCCCCTCGTAAGGAAAAGTTACGATCGATAACAGAAGATAACCGAGAAGTGGTGGTTGTTGGCCACACATCTAGGATCAATAAATAAGACCCCTATAGGCACTACTGATTAAAACATTGTATAAGACAGACACGAATTTGAGTGATAAAATTTAATAGCTATGTATTGGCAATCAGCAATAGTTGATTGCATTACCGAGAGATATTCAACGAATCATCATGCAATATTATTTACCAGATGTGATCATATTTAATATCTCAAATAATATTTACAAGAGATGCTGCATTGAATTTAGCATATCCAAGAATCACGAAGATATTAAATTGAATAGCTTTGGAAACTTACTACAGTTGTATTTGTGGAAAGTGAAGTTATTTATTATAATATTACTACTTCATTATAATAAAGATAATTTCAGTGGAAATTTGAATATTTATTGAGAATACATTAACCATCACCATCTTTTATCTGCTAACCCATGAACATCGTGAAGATAAGAGTCACATTGCTGCCATGACCCAAATAAAAAAACTGCCACATAGTGGAAATCAAAAGAGGCATAACTCATCTTTCTGATGTTTCTAGTTATTAGTGTAAGGGGTGTAGAACAGTCACTAATCAATGAAAAGCAGTAAGAACACATGAGTTTAAGGAAATCCTGAAACAGATAAATCATATATCACAGATATTATTTTTATTGTTTTCCAGTAATAAAGGAAACCCAAAGCATGGGCTAAAGTATACTGTACACGTGTTATTTCATGAATCACCATTATGTATGTATATCCCCAAAGTCTAAAGTACTTCACAGTATTTAAACACCCTCATTTCTTTGATTTTCCTTTCCTCTTTTCCTTTATCTTCTGCTTTTTTGCCTTCTTTTTTGTGACTTTGTTGTGAATTGCTCGCTTTTTCACTTCTCGTCGGCTCATCCAAATCGGATAATGTCCATTTTCATCTCTTAATGTTCTCATATTCCTCTTTGGACCAGATTGTTCAACTTCCATCACTACTTCTGCTGCATTCGATCCTTCTTCCTCCACAGGCAAATCCTTCTGTATGCTCTTAGCATCAGTGACTGCAATAACACCAAAATGGTTTTAATATTCACAAAGCTCTTATAAAAATGAACACAAGCATTTCATAGTTAACATGGCACAGCTTTCTTCCTTTCATAGAAGTTTGCAAACAGTGTTGTTATAATTAATTTAATTAAAAGGTGAGTCAATTAATAACACTAAACAACACTTAACAACATAATTTTCTGGAACGTGTTTCGAAGGTTAACTTTCCTCCATTGTCTGGTTGATAATGGAAGAAAGTTAACCTTCGAAACGCGCTCCGGAAAATTATGTTGTTAAGTGTTATTAATTGACTCACCTTTTAAATTAAATGGCACAGCTTGTTTAATGAGAAGCCAAAATATTAAAACTGATGTCACGTCGTCTTTAAGGTGAACCTGATCAAGCTAATACCAACAAATTTTATGGTTAGAATAAGCTGACTCTACCGCACTTGAAAATATGAAAATAACAAAGGAGGTTATATTATCCATAAATAATAAGCAGTAAATTTAATAAACATGACTCTTTTCTGAATGTTCCTAAGTCAATGCAACTACACAAAGCAATACTCTATCATAACATCAAATTAATGCCACTTATTAAACGCCTACAGAGTGCTTCTCTTTGGTGATCACAGAATTATGTGTAAAACATTACGCAATATAATAATACGACACTTCTATCGCCGCATCCATCAGTGAAACATATTGGAGAGCAAAAGGACTAATGACTTCTTTGTCAGAAATCCAGCATTAGCCACCAACAACAATACAATAATCTGTGAATTGAGACACATGACGTTCTTGTACATCTACAGTTTCAGTGCCTTCCGCCATCCACAAAAGTTTTTTTCTAAATATTCACTTCATAAATAAAATAAAACCATTGTAGCACACTGACAAAATTTTCTTATACAACAAAAACAAAACTTGACCAACAAACAAAACCTTTAAAATTGTTATCAGGAGTAAAAGGTCAATCAATTGCACTACATTTCATTTGTTTTTTCAAGTGGCTTGTTTTCAGCATAATAATCCTTTCTTGTTAATGATGCATGAATGGCATTAGCTGCAGTAACTGACAAAAAGATTCCCCACAGACTCCAATAGAAATAACTTACCAGTAGCAATTTCAGACAGATTCTGCATTTCAACGTCATTCTTTCCATCTTCAATACCCAGCATCTTTTTCAACCTCTCCAACTCCTTTTTTCCATACCTTTCCCTCTTTATGGCTCTCATTTTCCGCCTCCATTTGCTTCGCAAGCTTTTAGCCATTTTGATGTGTAACTGTGTACTGGAACAGAACGAGAAACTACAATAAAATGTTGTTATAGCGCTCTTTAAAAAGTATAATAGGAAGAAATTTGAAAAATGGTAAATAGTGATATAAGATTCTAATATGTTTTCTCATAATAACGGGATGAAATAAAATACAGAGCATAGGCACAAACCATTAAGTGGCAATTGTAATACTGGTTTTTAAACACAACAAAGAAAATTTTAGTCGAAAAAATATCTAAGAAAGTTGTGACGTAGAGTACATTTCAAGTTCTTAGGCCGCAATTGTCCCATTCTTATTATTAAAACAACTATCGGATACGCTTTGCGACTTAGTCCTTTGCAGTTGTATTTGCGTATGGTAACAATTAATTTCGTGTTGGCATTAGTGACGCAAGAGCATATGGTAAAGGCAGAACATTTCTGTGGGCAGAACACAGCGGATAGTAGAATTGGGCTCCGTAGAATTGACCCCCTCTAGTATGTCGGAACGATGACTTAAATAAGGAAAATAAGCTAAGTATTAAACTTTTTTGCGAAATTTAATACAATGTTAGAGTGCATAATAGCGGCTAGTCATCTGCTATAAACAAACTTTCACACTTAGGTTAAATGACTCTGTAGGCAGCAAGCCGAGATAACCTATATCTTTACTTGTAAGACGGTAATACTCGTAACGGTAAGACTATAAATTTTAGCTGTGATAAATTAAATATGCATAGAAATAAACCAATTCAATATAAACGGGACTAACACTTATATATTTACAAAAATTAAAATCATGTTACCTTATTTCACTTTCCCAGCATGTGTTTTAATCACCAGAGAAGATAGAACTAGCCATAGAGTAAGAAAGGTTAAGTAACTCCTATATACTCTCTGTACCTAAACCAACTCTTGTATAATTAACTGTGCTTCAGCCAGAGTACAAATAATTAGGAGTAAGGTAGAATGTTTCGGTAAATCTGATTAAAAAAACTCACGCAATTTTCTCTGCTCACTCTTATACAAACTAATCTTCAAAATTCTTAATACTTCTGTCAATTTGTATTAATAGAGATAAATGCTTATAAAAATGGTTTTATTAGTTGGGACCAAGATAATGGGAACAGTTTCCCAGATTATATTGCACAGTGAACTTAATTTTTCTATTTTGCAATCTGTTTATTCGATATTATATGTATATATTTAAAAGTTTTCCTTGTCTAACAGTTCATTGAATACCAGCAGCATAAGTCAAATCCTTTCCCCTTTCCTGAGTTACTGGCTTCCCCTCAATAAGCTAAATTTTTTATTATTTCACACATTTTAACCTGCCCCCCACCTCGGGGGCAATACGAAGGGAAAATTTTGTTCCTTCAGCTTACACTAACTAAAATATGCTCAAAGGTTTTTAGTGAGGAATACCTTGATAAGGAGAAAGTCGGCGGATTGCGGTTAAAAGCAGGTGTTGTTCCAACCACATGACCCGTATCTCAAAAACGAAAATTCGAATATAAAAGACTGTGTGTGTGTGTGTGTGTGTGTGTGTGTGTGTGTGTGTGTGTGTGTGCGTGTGTGTGCGCGTGCTTACGTGTGTGTGTGTAATAAGTTTTGCAGGTTTCAGGATGTGACACGAAGCTTTCCAAGTGCTACTTCTATTTCAAACTACCCTTTTCATGGAAGAGGTTTCGTTATTTTTTAATTTCTTAAAAGTGGCTCTGACCATTTTTATTTAAATGCAATATGTCTCACATTAACACAACACATAAAATGTACATATATGTTGCATACGTTGAGCTCACCTTTACTTACAATGCATATTACAAAATGATATCTAACAGGAAAACCATAAGGATATGTAAACACACATTTCAGGAAAACCGTGGAGCTAATTAAAATACAGTTTGACCAAAATAATTATTCTCTAGCGCAAACTGTTTGCTAAATATTTCACGCTATATATTTAAATCTTGCCAAGCAATAGGTTCAATTGACAAAATATCTGAAAATTAAGGATTGTGTTGATTTTTGACAAACCTGCTACCTTGGTATCTGAGTCTTGCGGGGAAGGCCGCGTCTTGTTTATAATGAATGTCGACGTTTCGCCGGCCTATGTTGGGCTTCTTCAGGTTTCACTCCGTGACGGCACCTACAAAAGCTGTGGTGATCAGAGAGAAAGAGAGAGAGAGACAGAGACAGAGACAGAGAGAGAGAGAGAGAGAGAGAGAGAGAGAGAGAGAGTGGAAATGTAATTGCTAGATAAACATAAGCCCGCCTGTCTCATATTGCAGACGTGCGAACTCGAATTTTGGTTAGGATGAGTTATCCGAATAAGGTTTTTTTCCGAGGTTTTCCTTATCCTGAGAAAGCAAATATCACTTGAGCGTCATTTAAATAAATTCATTCATTCATCGTCCGTTGCAACATATTATGTTGGAGGACGTTAATATGGAATATTTGAAATACCGCTCTTGTACTCACATGTTTGAAACCACTTCGTTGTTGGCATTACCGTCAGTATTCTGCACTCTCTGGTTTTAGCCCGAAAATTGTTCACCGAACCACTGCCGTGACCAAACGCATAACGCCAACTACTTTGGTTCATTGTTGGCAGCCTTGATAGTTTGGTACCAACCACTGAAAAGCTTACAATGGCACTTGTGACGAAGAGGGAGAGGTTTTTTCAATTTAACGGTTTGGTATGTTTGGCGCAAGCTCTTGAAGGAAAATATACCACAGTTGATTTAAGAAACGAAACCACAGCAACAGGCAAAATAGAACAAGTTGATGGGTTAGTATGCACTTAAAATTGTATATCCATTTCGAACCTTGTGGAACAGATATTTAAGTAGAGCAAAAGTTGAAGCCAAAGCAAAGAACCTTATCTCGGCTTTCTTTGCAGTCAGGTTACAGTTAATTTGTTATCACGTATTATAACTGACATAAACACACTATCTTTCCTGTTTATTGAAATTACCGTTCAGGTACATGTAACGAAGGTTTTGGGAGTATTTATCACATGTCGGTGGAATGTCATGGAACAGTTAGAAATACACTTATTAATGGTTCAAGCAAAGAATACCGGCTATATACTGCATATGTGCGCTTCAGATATTTTTCCCTGCTTTCAATTCAGGCAGTAATGCAGGTTAGCCAAACTCAAAATTGCAAGAAATTTAACATGTTCTAAACAAATCATTACTGTGCCATTAAGCTCTATGTGACTGCTGAATGATTCGAATATACGATCATAAATGGGTGTCAGGTGGAAGCTTAGATGAATCTGGTTGAACCTGTAGCTTAATTTAATGAGCACACATTTTGTTCTTCGTTTCAGAACCCAACAATTACATGTTTATTTTGACATGGCTTTCACCATATGATTTGTAACAATTCAGCATTTCATGAACCAGCGGAAAGATGTGAATGTAATCTATTTGGACATGTGTGAACACTATCACTTAGAACTTTGCAGTAAAGAGTAAAATTAACTAGAAATTGCAAACCAATGTGCGAGTGCACAATCTCAGTATTGTAATGGAAATGTGTCTTACCTCTCTTTATATGGCTATCTAGCAGCAATAAAAATATTATTAAAATCATTTGTTTATTATTACTTTCTAGTTAAGTTTAAGTTCTTCTAGTTCTTTTAGTCAAAATCACTATTCAAATTAAAACCCAATTATTGATGGGTAAGATTAATGGTGTTATAAAGAAATGATAGTGAGATAGGTAAATAATTGCAATAAATTATTTCCCTATCTTAAAATCAGTGCATAATGTAAGAAGTTGTCACAGAATTGAAGTGATCATGAGCAATTTCTGTGTTGAAAAAGCATTTAGTTGTAACTCCATGAAGCTAAGGCAATTGAGTTATTGTGAATTCAGTTAATGAGACATCCGTAAGCTTAAGGTTCAGGATGCTTAGAAATGCACGTAGACAGTTCTGAAAATTAGAATGATAATGAAATTCTAGAATTTAGCAAGCCACAGAGTAACGGTAGCATTTCAGGTCAAATGAGAAGCTTCGAATTTGACAACATAAGTAGAACTTAAGTTGGTAAAAGAGTGTCTTTTTTGCCTTCAAAAGTGTTTTAATGTGATTATCAGCAGTCTGTAGCACCTAAAGACTGCTGAGCTTATACATACCTTGTAGTTGCTGCAAGAGGATTCTCCGCATGGCATTTCAGCTCTGCTACTTGTACTCCTAATTGTTATTATAGAAATGATTATTTTAAACTGTGAAGTGTCAATAGATCAGAACTAATATTCATGTTTCAATAGTTACTTGTGCCAAGATTTAGAAACAGTTTAATTCTATGTCCTCAAATAGTCAGCCCTAATAGCCTAGTTGTCGATGGGCCCTTAAACATTCCAGTACTCAAATAGTCAGCCATTGCTTCATATAGCTCATCATTAACTGCTATTAAATTTATGTCAACTTAACAGACGTTTATCCTCACATCTACACGTGCATACCTTGAGGAAAATATAACATACTTTGCCACTGGAGCAGCTGGCAACAGGTCCATCAAAAACCAAGATATAAAAGTGCTGCACTAAGAAACTTTGTCATCAGCTGTTTCAAATATGTCATTCCAAGCATAAACATAAGTCATTTATTAAATTAAAGGTCTTTTTTTTTTCATTAGAGTAGCACAAGGGAAAACACACTTCTGTATGACATTGTTATAGTACTTACATATTGCAATAATATCTGGAGAGCAGAAAACCTCAGAATGGCTTGTACAGTGTTTTGTCTGTCTGCATCCTTGACGCTTGTTGTTATCTGTCACTATCATAGAAATGCGTGGATGAAACTAAAACATTTTTAAAACTACTTTTAAAGGCAGTTTTACTGACCAACTTTATGAAAGAAGATGCTGAAACTGGTC
Source organism: Tenodera sinensis (assembly GCA_030765045.1). Lineage (NCBI taxonomy): Eukaryota > Metazoa > Arthropoda > Insecta > Mantodea > Mantidae > Tenodera > Tenodera sinensis. The sequence goes on along the minus strand of CM060966.1, from coordinate 157,702,905 downwards.
AGGGTCATCCATACATACATTATTGGCATCTCTTTAGGAAACTATCCATCACTCACCATAGTTCATGTTGAGAAATGCTTGCAATTTCGTGGCAGATATTTTGTTTTAATACTTCCAGGATTGTGTGTTTGTTTTGTACACTTTTGTTAGTCCGGAGATAGAAATCGTCAATACAGTTTTGCCCCTTTTTGTTTTAGAGAATAAACAGACAGGGAGCAAGCTTTTGCCTTTTTCAACAAGACTCTGCAACAGCTCCTACGGCCAATCTTTCAATGAGAATAATTGAAAGTGTGTTTCAGGACAGGATTGTTAGTAGAGATTTGTGGCACTGTCACTCCCGCAACCTAACTCCCTGCAATTTCTATCTCCAGGGTAACTTAAAACATAAAGTGTACAAGATAAACCAATTCCAAGACTTAGGAATACATTATTTAGTTTTGTATTTTTATCTCTTGGCCATGCAAAGAAAACATTTCAGAACCATCACATAATGAACATCTCTTTAAGACATTTGACTATCACTTAAAGCCTACTGTATTCCCATATTTCCCTTGTATCTGAAAAAAAAATTGGCAATAAGATTATTTTTGCAAATGTTTATCTCAAGTGAAGTGGATAGAGGAATAAGTGTAAGAATAGTTGAGTAGAGAAAGTCATGTGAGTGCAATGCATCAGATTTTTTACACACTCTGGCATGGCTGAACTCGGGAGCTGAGTTCCAGAGCTTTGTTTTGTGGTGTTGCATTTTTAAATAGGAGCTTGAAATGCCACAAGTTGGTTCTGGGTCAGTAAAAAAGATGACTATATTGCAAGTGATTTACAATTTCATTACCTTAAATTTCCTCATTTCCTGAAACTCTCATCAACCTTTAATCCAGTTGCGTTTTGCAGTTGATTGAGAACTTGTACACATTCCCAAACCAGCTTTGACTAATATAAAACTCTAAGTCTAAGTTGATCATATTTCTGTGCAGGAATTCTGTTTGTTATAAATAAAATCAGGATGGGGAGTAACATTAATTATACTTTACGCTTCTGCAGGTTCATGAATGTTGTGATGTCAGACTGTGTGTTCACGGATGCCAGAGGTGATGAGTATCCATTTGACTCTTTCTTCATACAGGCAAGAAATGTGCGCTACATACACATCCCAGATAATGTAAGTACCTATATTACTTTGTGTTTCTATAGTATTATGTTTTATATATTATGTTTTAATTGGGATATATTCTTCACCACTCTGTCCTCTATGTGATCTGCAAGAGGAAATGGATCGAGACCACCTTCAAATATGCCCGGCCACTTCTAGTGCCCCATCCATCAGTGAAAAATATTGGAGAGCAAGAGGATTAATGACTTCATTGTCAGAAATCCAGCATTAGCTAACAACAACAACATGTTTTATAAAACCTCTTTGTTAACATTTTGCCAGAATTACATTTTCAGGTTCCCTGAATGTGAAAAATTGTTTACTTTCTCTGCCACATATCTAGTAAATAGAGGGTGTTGCAGGTGAGGTTTGTCCCAAGTTGGTGGGCCACTATGTAGTGGTTTGATGTCCCCACGTTGTTGAGCCACTATGTAGCTACTTAGATGGCTATCACAAAGTTGGTGGTCCACTTATGCAGTGTTCCCAGTGCTCCTCGTTGAATGATGTTTTTGAAGTTGCTGCTTCCCACTATAAATAACTTGATATATTTTGTGTATGTGTGTTGCCTTGGAAAGATAAAGGGTTTCGTGTGTTGAACAACTTGCAGATTTTTAAGCCAGGCTAGCTTAACGTAGAACAGAATTTGTTACAGGATGTGGGAAAGAACGCAGGAAACTTTAAATAACACACAAATAAAATTTACTGCTTCAAATATATTGAACAAATCAACACATTGTTGCATAAACATACACTATAGCAATTAGATGCCTTTTGCCTGTGTGTATATACATTTTACAGCAGCTTGCAGCACATGTCTTACTAGCTCAGAGTATAAGGGACAAGTGTCACTAAGACACTGTATCACTATGCGTCTCTCTCACATAAGCGTCTACTCCAGCTGATTTGGCTCTGTACTTACAAGTCATTTGACTTGGCCAATTAGCTTTTTGCATCTATATTTGGTTTGAATCAATGTTTGCTGGAATGTTTTAGTGTCACCTAATATTCCAACATCTTTTTACTTATATAATTTTTAGTTTATTTGTAATCACATACAAAGCCTACTTTATAATATTACAATTTTATAGTAAACAATACAATTTTCAAATTTAATACAATAATTAATACAAAGTATAATGACATGACTAAGACAGCATTTATAATAATTTACAATATGGCTATTATTACCATCTCAAGGAAATGTTGCATTTCACCTAGTATTCAATACCAAGATTTCACTAGAAATGCATGTTTTGAGATCTACTGATTCCAAGAGAAGGATTTTTACTTTCTCTGCTACTTAACTGTATTAAAATATACCTAACATACAGTGCTTACAAACACATGGTCTGTTCATAGAAGTAAAAAGAAAGCGTCAAGCCTTATTTTCACCCCCAATAAAACAATGAATGAATTTATTACATTTCCATTATATACAACCTCATCCCTATTACATATACCTATTCTTCCTTTCTAATATACAGTCTCAATACACTTGAGTTGTACCTGGTGCAAGTATAGATAAACACCGTGGTACTAATACATATACACCAGGTTCACAATCTATCTATTTATAATACTCTCTTTTAATTGAATATGCCAATTTTCCAATTACAATTTTACAATTTTAAAAATGCTTTTATTGTATTTTTCTTTAGCCTTTCCTAATAATTCACCCAACTATCTAATCTCTTCTGTATTGCTAGTTTTCTAATTCTCATTTTAATTATATCTCTTGGTGATTTCAACCACCTGACTGGTACCCATTTATCCATCCATAATTTTGTCTCTTTACAATCCATCTCTACAGAATAGGTATCTCAGCCTCACCAATATGTGTCCTGTGTAACAATCCAGCAGAAATGAACGAAGACCACTTGAGGACCTGTGAAGCATTAAAATCAGAAGAAACTACAGTTCAAAAGTATTGGAAAGCACGAATGCTAATGGCTTCATTGCCAGATGCAAGGCACTAGAAAACAACAACAACAACAATCCAAAATAAAATGTAGGTTATTTTCCATTTCCTACATAATGGTCACTTCTGTGAGTCCATTCCCCTTAATTTCATTGCCTCAGATCTAAACCATACTCACCCTTCTCTTTCCAATTTATTACACATTTCAATATGTTTTTCCCTGTCCTAGTCTTTTTTATTTGCCTGTACAATGCCAAGGTTCTTTTATTCCTAATACTGCTAAACATCTGTTGTTTATAGATATCCCCAGTTTACAATTCATGATCTGATTACTCATAGCCCAGGTCCTTCAGCTCTGTCTCATGTTCTCCAAACCCTCTCATCTATTTGCTATTCTCTCAGATGGTGTAGCTTCCCCAAATTCCTCTGATTCTTTGTGCTTAAACAATTCCTTTCGTGACTTGATTCAGATACCTAAAAAGGAACTAAAGGAAGGACAATGTCAGAAAGAGGAAAGTTCAACTTTCATTGCTGGTGACAGGAACACCATACAAAATTGTACTGGAAGAAGCGGAGAGAAATGAAGAAAGAAAGGAAAAGAAGAAACATGAGTGACTGCTGAAATCAAAGAAAAAATTGAATTTCAAAACAAAACACAGTGCAACAGGGACTATTGTAAAGAAACAGAGTCTCAGAAGGTAAAGGTTTCCAAAGTAGCAATTAATGATGAAGCTGAATGCCTTTATTGCGGTGAGCTGTATTCAAATAGTATGGGAAAATGGGTTTGTTGCCAGTCATGTGGAGAATGAGCCCACAAAAACTGCAGTAATTTTGACGAAGGGAAAAAGATCTTTGTGAATTTTGTGCCTCCAGTTAGTAAAGATATTTGAAAACTATGCTTCTTAAACATGTGATAATTAACTATTGTTAACCTAAATAAATATTTTTAATATTAATTGACACATACATGAGAGGTAGAACTGGAACTTAAAAATTCAATGCCACAACTGGGATTTGAACCACAGACCTTCCGCTTACCGGGCGGCTGCTCTACCACTGAGCTATTGTGACAAACTGCCAGAATAGCATTAAATTCTCAAATCAGTTCGTATTTCTCCTGGTAAACCAGGAGTTTGTCACAAACTGAGTGCTTCCACATCAGAAATGGCTCCAGTCATCACTTGGTGGAATGAGGTTACCTCAAAGGATAGGCGGTTAGCGCGCTCGCCTACCACCTAGGCAGCCCGAGTTCGATCCCAGGGACCCGCATGTGGTATTCGTGGTGGACGAAGCGGCGTCAGGGCGGGTTTTCTCCGGGTACTCCGGTTTCCCCGCCATCTCATTCCACCGGTGCTCCATCTTCATGTATCATCAGTGTCACCGCCTGTGGTGCCGTAGTAGTAAAAGCGGGCGTTAAACACTACAACAACAACTCAAAGGATATAAAACATGTGGGGAGTGTTAGAGGCAATGACTTAGAGCTATTATAATACGTGCATACCTGGTATTTTAGGAGGCTGAATACATTATGGGTACATACTCCTTTTTTAATTTAAAAAATTTACAAGGAACATACTCCTTTATTCCAAATTCTGTGTACTTTTATTGTACCAATTACGATAATGTTGCCGAATATGGCTTCTGGGCATGCATTGTTGCTAAATCATGCCAGCTTTACATGAAGAAATACGCTACTGGACATGTGGCAACTATGAATCAGAGAAAACATGGGTAATGGAATGGAAGCATGATCTAAAACTGAAACAGTGGGATAGAAGCACAAACTAAATAGTGGAATAATGTAAATAAAGGAGACGTAATATTAGCATAAACTGTTATGAAGTGAACATTTCCTTTTTCCTCATTCCCTTTAGCTGTTGTTAATGGAAATCTGAATTTCAAATAACATTGTAACCACCAGTAATTTGCAACAATTATTTCTAGTAAAATTCGATGTTTAAAATATTCCACTTGTCAGTTACCTGCCACATGTAACTTATAAAACTTTTTGTTTAATAAACATACATAATGAAATACAATTTAAGGTTATCTACGTACTATGCAAATACATGAGCTTATGATTTCATAGTTATTTCAGGGGTTTATACCTCTAAAATGCAACTCTGTATTTCTTTTATAAACATGTATTTACAAAATTAATTCCCGTTTAAGGTTATATACCTACTGCACAACTACATGAGCTTATGATTTCATAGCTATTTCAGGTTGTGATTCATGCATTAATTTGTTTCATCATAACATGAAGGCATCTTCATGTGTTTTGTATTATTCTGTAATTGTGGTGCTCAGTTTTACATTTGGGAGATCTTTTGGGTTGAGTTGAGGAAAGTATGCTTAAGTAAAATGCCACAACCAAATGAAAACTATTACATGGTGCGAATCTGTCAGTAAATACAGTTTCCTACCTTTTTTATTTCTACATCACCTATGTACATGTAAGATCTCATAGCCATGTGTACATGCATTGCCGGAAGTTGGCTCATTTATACACCCTTACATGCATTGCCAACTACACAATCCCAGCATCGTGCAAATTATGTGTTAATACTTGGCTACTTTCATTTCTCATGAGTTGACGACCTGTGTAACATGCTCTCTAAGCCAGTATATGGCAACATTACCCCAATGACATATATATACTATACAGCTTTCTTGTGTTGCAGCACAAAGATCACTATATTTAATTGAACTATGGTACCATTGAAATAACTTGCGCATTGATAACAACTCTCCAATACTTCAACTTAAAAAAAAGTACGTCTCATTCTGGACTTCTGGAATGGGTTAGTAGGTCAGGCAGTGTCAGAAGCAATGAACCTCACTCATTCAGATACTGCAGCCAATCTTGGTCCAAAGTGCATCCACAGCACAACCAAGTTGTATTTGCATACAGAGGAGATGAGTGCATGATCGGAAACTACTCAGTTAATTTTGTTAATTCCTTCACCATTTGAATGCACTATTATTCTGGGAGGATACAGGTTATAAACTATTTCTAAAGCTGGAAGGAGTTTATATTCATGTTGTCCAGTTTCAATCATATTTTGTTGAATATAAATAAGGGCACTCTTTTTTTGCATTAAAGCAATTTCCCATTATCTTTCTGAATTATGTGATCAATAAATCAATATTATTTTAGTGATGAGTGCAGATAGAAGCGAAATTGCCTTATTTTGTGAAAAAAAAACAACATGAAATTCCAGTGATTTGGAATATAAAGCTAGTTCTCACTTTCCTTCAAGTTCATTCCTGTGAATTGTTAAATTTAAAGAAAAAAAGAATGTAAAACTCTTATAGTAAAGTAATGGCTGATTAAGGTTGGTTTAACATTCTTGGAAGTTGATTATTCTGTCACTAGTGAAGTGATTGGATAGTCAAGGATAGATTAGCATTCATGCAATTGACCCTTTTTTACCTGACCATACTAAGCATGAAGAGATGGCCATGGGTTGGGAAGTAGAAAAGGGTAGGAAATTCTTAGAAAACTAAACGCCTTGCAGTTAGGCTTTTCATTGTTTCCTTTAAATATGACTTCTTAAGAGTACTACGGTACTAATAGGAAATAAAATTAAAGTAACATTACTGTTTTGTGGTTATTGTAGTTCCCATAGTACACATCTTGCATTCTAAACTGTTATGTTATAATGTATATTAAATACATTTAATAAAACATATTTATAGTTCCTAAATAAGTGCAGGAAGACGTCAAAGACATTGTAAACCCGGAATAAAAAACGAGTAAGAAATATACAACTACCAAAAAAATAAATATAGCGAGATATACATATATACATATATATATATAAAATACAAACCATATAGTATGAAAAAGTAAAGCTCATTTCACAAAATTTATAAAAGTGAATGCGGGAAAACATTCCCCCAGTGTTATTTACAACAAATTATATATATGGGGTAGTAAGGGGTAGTGATGCGCCTCCTATAGCCTCTCCTACCCAATTCCCATCCTCATCCTGCCCGTGGTGCACCCTGCTTTTAACAGATGAGGCTCTGGGGACCGAATCACAGCGGTATAACTGTTTCATCTAAAATGGAGGAAATGTCATTTACATATGTGCTGGCCTATCACAGCACAACAGCGTCCCTCAGAGGCACATGAGGGGAAGGTCGGTGGATCTAAATACCACCTATTTAGTCCTCCCGGCTAGGTCCGATGGACCCGTTGACCAACGATAGGTGTGGTCCCCCTTGCAAAATGGGGGTTTAAGTCGGGTGATGTAACTGCCACATTGTAAAACTGGTGCCCGTTAAGAAAACAGTTACATGAAAGCCACATGGTATCTCAGCCTCACCAATATGTGTCCTGTGTAACGATCCAGCAGAAATGAATGAAGACCACTTGAAGACCTGTGAAGCATTAAGATCAGAAGAAACTACAGTTCAAAAGTATTGGAAAGCACGAATGCTAATGGCTTCATTGCCAGATGCAAGGCACTAGAAAACAACAACAACAACATATATATATAGTGAAATTAAAGCGATAATACAAGCCATATATAGCAAAAAACATGAAAATTACAACTCATTTCACAAAATTAAAAAAAAAATCTGATGTGGTGCACTCACATGACTTTCTCTACTCTTGTACTAACCATTCTTACAAACTCTTATTCCTATATCTTCTTCGTGTTAGTTGAGATAAAATTGAGAAAGGACTCAAGAGAAAGGGCCCGTGTTGTAAAACTATTATGACGGTTCCTTAAACAAAGCAGCCAAACTGTACACACGTTGACTAAACAGACTAACTACCATTTTGACCAGTGTATAGTTGTTAAGCAGACACCAACCAATGCCATTTACTAAGCAATGCTGGTATGCTAATATCATGCTTTCTGTGGTTCTCATAGTTAAAAAAAATACTCTGTAGCAACATAGAAAAATAATCTGTGTTGCACTCACATGACTTTCCCTACTCTTGTACTAGCCATTCTTGCAAACTCTTATTCCTATATCTTCTTCGTGTTAGTTGAGATAAAATGTTGTACAAATTATCTTACTGCTTATTTTCTTGTAGGTCAAGGGGTATATTAGAATACAGTAGGCTTTGGGCGATAGTCAAATCTTTTAAAGTTTGAGATTTCGTTCTCTTTGCACGCTTAATATATAAAAAATGAACAACAATGTTCCATTTCACGAAAGTTTTAAGTTTTCCAAAACTGACACAAATAACAAGGAATATCTCCTAAATGATTCACTCTACAAAAAAAAAATTTATTCAGAAATAAATTGTGTGTTTTAACAAGATCTACATTTTTTGTACAGTAAGATTTTGTCTATATCTTACGATTTATAAGTCATTCAAAAATCATCCAGAGTAAACAGGACTACATAGGCTATAGCCAGAAAATTCAAAATATACATTTCATTTGTCATACAAATATCTTAAACATATGGCATTTTAATCAAAATCGTTAGAGCCATTTTTAAGAAAATCAAAATTTTCCATGTAAAGAATAGTTTATGGAGGGGCTATTTTCTTAAAAATCATTGTGTTGCATCCTTGAAAAACATTAAACTTAAATACCAACTTTGGTTTCTAACGTACTTTTCATTTTTGAGTTATGCTGTCCACAGACTGACAGACACACACACACAGAACTTTATCTATGCTTTCTTTTTATCTTTTTTTTTTTTTTTTTTTTTTATTCAAGGAGTCTCAAAAATTTCTGGTGAAATCTCGATATCAAATTTTTGGGTGGAATACAATACTTCTTCTACTTACCAATAGAGAAAGTAAAAATTAATGTGAAAAAAGGGTGCCTCTAAATAAGCGCTATTCAACGTGGCATCCGTGATGTATTTTTCTGGCATCCTTCATAAGCAAATTTTTACTCTGGCGACTCCTAGTATTAGTTAAAATTTCAAGGCAAGAGCAAATATCTTCCCAGTACACAGCCATGAAGTATGTTTTTGTACACCTAAAGCTGTATTTGTTACTTCCTAACCAGCACTTTCCCTTTTTCTTGTGAAAAGAAGCTTACTTACCGTAATGTCGTTGTGATGGTGCCCATGCCTCCTTAGGCTGAGTTAAATGTGCCCAAGCACATAAGAAAGTTAAGCACTGCTCTAAATATAAATACCAGAAGATATATTTTGGCACATTATTGTGAACATAGATTTTTAATGACTTACAGCTCAAAGGGATAAATGGGGAAGCTTAAAACCTTTCAAAATTGATTTATTGGATGGCAAGGTGAGAATTATATTATTTCCTTCTGATTTCCCACAAAGACTTTGTTTGCTATGGTTTTGACAAAACTTGGCATAATTGTTTTAAAATCTGACAAAAATAAGCTACACCATAGCTTTTGAAAACATCTGCTATCCATATTTTCAATCTCTATTTTCAAACCGTAATACAGACAAGATTAAATATATACATATGTACCTTTGTTGCCTTTCTGGCAATACTTTGTACACTTATACTGGTGTTTATGAACTACACCGAAATATTTTCAGAGCAAGTGGAGATCTCTGAAACAAGTAATTTGGGATAGGAGACTTATGGCCTGTTGGTTCAAATGTGGAAGTTACGGCTATAAGTTTCTAAAGTGCCAGTACACCACTGCTAATGATAATATCACTTGATTGCACAAAACACGAAAATGAAGAGACAGTCGGAGCGCTCCCTCTGGTGCAGTGGTTATGACATTAGCTTTCAAGTGAAAGGTAAACGAGTTTGTGTCTCCTTCACTTTGTCTTTTTTACTTTATTTTGTTTTGTTTGTTTGGTTGTTTTTGTTTTAATATTTTGTCTAAGGTTTTAATTCTTGTACAATGCATTTTACAGAGTAATTTCACCTTGTGAGTGCAATTCCTTCTAACAAAGGTTGAATCGTGCTTAATACTCTCACATGCTGTATGTCTAAATGGGAGGAGGTTTAAAGGGTGAACAAAGTTACATAAAATGAAAAGTAAATGCAACTCTTTACGTCAAGTTTAAAGGAGCTGCCTATTGTAACTTATGACGAAGAAAAAAAAAATTAACCACATGACAGTAACCGAACCGATGACCTCTGCAACAACAGTTTTCGGCGTTACGGATTGGGCCACCAGAACAGTTACACAAACCCTACTAGAGTAGGCTATTGATGTAAGAAGTCAGTTAATCGCTGTTCAGTGTCGCACTGGCAGGTGATTACTTCGAGATTTGAGATATCTTTGAGGCATTAAATCTTGAGAATGTCAATAATGAACTATTAAGTTTCGATATTTCTATACTCGGGAAGCAGTTTTAAAGACATTCTAATCCAATAATCCCACCCACCTTGTTTAAACACCAACTTAACAGCATCTGATGCCAATTAGGTTTAACACAGTTAACTGCGTTATGTTAAGCCACAGACCATGCATTGCCTATCTCAACTTGCTTATATTAGTCACGTCTACAATCACTGAAATACCCCAAGCGTATAAAAAACAAGATAAGGCTATCCAAAAAACTATCAGAGAAACTAGTAAGCCAAAAGGTATACGAAATGATATTTTTATTCAGGATTTTAATGAAACAGAACTGGATTTAGCAATAGAACAATTACAGAACAAAAAATCTCCTGGACCTGACAAGATCCACCCAGAGTTTATTAAACACCTTGGCAGGAAAGGAAAAGAAATCCTACTTAAACTGTATAACACGTGTTGGAGAATGACTGTACCTTCCGACTGGAAAAAAGCCATTATCATCCCGATTTTAAAGAAAAACAAACCCTCAAACAATATTAATAGTTTCAGACCAATATCTTTGACCAGTGTTATTGCAAAAGTGATGGAAAGAATGGTGGCATCTAGGCTTAACTGGTTTCTAGAATATTACAACTTAATTAATAGTTCACAGACCGGCTTCAGACAGAATCATAGTACAAGTGAAAATGTACTCCTACTAAGCCAAGACATCAAGGAAGCTTTCAATAGAAAGGAGGATACCTTGGCAGTATTCATTGATTTTAAATCAGCATATGACTCAGTCTGGAGAAATAAATTAGTTGAGAAGTTGCAATCAATAGGTGTGAAAAGTAACATGCTTAAGTGGATAACTCAGTTTATTTCACAAAGATTTTGTGCCACAAAATATAATACATACATTTCCAAATATAAACAAACTCACCGAGGACTTCCACAAGGTGCAGTTCTGAGCACAACACTCTTTAACATATATATAAATGACCTTCCATCAATAATAAAAACTTTAGAAACCAAAATTGCTTTATTTGCTGACGATGTAGTCATTTGGACTTCGGGCTCTTCAAAAAAACCTGAATTAATTAAAGACAGAATAGAAACAGCCCTAAACAAAGTACATGAATGGAGCTCTAAAAACCTCATGACTATCAATGTGGAAAAAACAAATTATGAATTATTTACACTAAAATACAAACCAGTTAATGTTAGCATAAATTATAATGGTAAACCACTCAAAGCAGTTGATGATGCCAAATACTTAGGCATCACTTTCGACAGAAAGCTAAGTTGGAAAAAACATATAACAAACATCTCAGAAAAGGTTGAAAAGAAATTGCAAATCCTGAAAAGGTTAGCTGGTGCTAAATGGGGCTGCTCAAGGAGAGTCCTTAACACAACATATAAAATGTATATTAAACCAAACCTCTTGTACTGTTCTGAAGCTTTAATAACAGCAGCAAATGCTAACATCAATAAACTTGAACAAATACACAATCAGGCTCTTCGCCTAATCACTGGAGCAGTTAAATCCACACCTATTGATGCCATGCTTGCCTTAACACGGACCCCATCAATAACAACAAAAATAGAAGAACAAGCATTGCTCCAACACGAGAAAATGTTACGACTGCCAAACTCTAAATGGAAAGAAGAGAACCTCCCCCATTCATCCTTAAAACTCATAGTACTTTCCTAGAAAAGGTAACACAGATTAAATCTAAATTAAACATTCCTAACACCAGAGAAAATCTACTTATAAGAGAAAATCCATTGGAATTATTGCAACCTACCTTCAGTTTGGAATTAATAGAGGAAATAAGTAAATCAGACACACCAAAAGAAATACAAAAACTTCTAGCTCTGGAAACAATCAATACTAGGTATCCCACAGAAGAATGGCTGCACATATATACTGATGGATCCTCGAAGGAAAACCTTACTGGAGCTGGAGTTACGTGTTCACATTTTTCCTTTTATCATTCTGTTGGCAGAGACACAACAAATTATGATGGAGAAATAGAGGCTATATACATTGCTCTCCGACAATTATTAAATCTTCCCTTAAATAAATTTAACAAGGCAGTAATTCTTTCAGATTCTAAAGCTGCAATTCAGGGAATATGTTCAAATACTACAAAGAAGTCAACAAAAGTTAGAGAATGCTACAAAATGTTAACACAACTCCAAAAAGTTAATAAGACGGTTCATCTCCAATGGATTCCAGCACACTGTGGAGTCATGGGGAACGAAGCTGCAGACTCACTTGCAAAGAAAGGCACAACAATAAAACAAAAGTCTAAATTCAATTTCTCATATTCCTCAATAAAACGCTTGATCATAAAAAATTTTTGTCATTCATATCTACAAGAAATAGAAACAAATGCCAAAGATAAAAAATGGATTACACTACTTTCCAATCCAGATATAATCCCCCAGAGACCAAGGAAAACAGCTGTTGCAGCCTTCCGACTATTGACAAATCATGACTGCTTGGCAAGTCATCTCTACAGAATAGGTATCTCAGCCTCATCAATATGTGTCCTGTGTAACGATCCAGCAGAAATGAACGAAGACCACTTGAAGACCTGTGAAGCATTAAGATCAGAAGAAACTACAGTTCAAAAGTATTGGAAGGCACGAATGCTAATGGCTTCATTGCCAGATGCAAGGCACTAGAAAACAACAACAACAACAATCACTGAAATTATTTTGGTGTAGTTCATTAACACCCGGTATAATAGTACCCAACAAAAGTTGTAGGTTACCTACCATAGCTTTACACTCTTATGCAGAAATCTGTACTGTTTAACTCTGTCAAAATATGTTACAATTAGTACTAGGACCTGGCAAAAGTCATGGGTTACTCTGCAGTTTCGAAAACCTTCCAACACATATTTCTATTGATATAGTCCCTAAGCAGTTTTTAAATTCCACCCTCATTTTAAATCCCTTTTAAACAAAATAATTATTGATCAAATATGACAAATGTATGCACTTGAGCTATAGTACTTGCAAAAATGATAGGGTATCATAGAACATAAAAACAAACTACCCCCATTTCATATTTTTAACCACTTATGCCAATTTTGACAATTGTGCTTTAGAACTGTGTGAAAATTGTAGGCTACTCATGAAATAGAAAAATGTCCTATCTTTTTATTTCACCCCTTAGAAGTCTTGGAAAATGTTTTGTAAGACAGCTTGTTATTAAATGCAGTTTCAGTTCAACATTTTATAGAATGATATCCTGAGGAAGATACTCCACTGATTGTAAAGCCTGGCTAATGATTATCTTAATATAATCGGATGTAAAGTGAAGTTAAGAAATTGTGGAAAATTGAAGGTCTAGTAAGGATATCAATAATTTTGATTGGTTTTTTTACTCCAAGTCACTTCTTTATGCCGATGGTTGAAATTAGTCATGTGTGGCCAGCTTAACGTAAAGGGAAGGGCAAAAATTGCATTTGCCAAACTCTTTAAATCATTATTTATTTATGCCAATAAACTTACTGTTGGTGTTTTTAAACACACAAGCTGTGTGTGGGCAAAGTTTGAGAGGTAGAACCGGAACTTAAAAATTCAATGCCACAACTGGGATTTGACAGTTTGTCACAATAGCTCAGTGGTTGAGCAGCCGCCCGGTAAGCGGAAGGTCTGTGGTTCAAATCCCAGTTGTGGCATTGCATTTTTAAGTTCCGGTTCTACCTCTCAATCTTTAAATCATGTTAATTCTACCCTAAATATCTCCACCTAATTCAATGTGTTACCCTTTCACATTACGTCGCGTTATGTCATCTATGCTAAGATAATCGTATTCTCGGTTATAGGCTTAAGGAAGGAATGCTTGCTTTTATTTGTATGACCTTTTATGTTGATTCGAAAGAGTACAAGAAAGCATGAACATTTAAAATTCGCGCCAGTGCTAACCCAGAAATTGCAGTGTCTTCCTGTTGGCGAAAAAAAATCGTTAGATGGCAGCTGCAGATGAAGTAAATGGATACCTATGAGCTCTGTTTATGGCTAATTCTTCACAATTTTGCCAGTGGAAGTTGTGACCAACATAAATTCAATGTGCATCTTTATACTAAAGTCGTCGGTATAAAAGTTCGAGGTTCGCTGCGGTGTTGCAAAAGGCGCAGCGTAGTTTTAGAGCAGGTTGACAGACTTGCGAAAGGGGCGGGGTGAATCACATGGATATGCATAAAATTTCACCGTTTATCTTTACCGGATGTTTGAAACTCGTCAGCAGACAAACGAGTTATGGCGGTGTAACAGTAACACCGTGTAGAAAAAGCCGCAGTATAAAAAGTACCCTTACGCTCAACTGTCGCAACTTAAGCAGTACCGTAACTTACAGTGACCGAAAGTTGCAGAAGGTCATGTCACAAACGGCAAAGTTCACAAGTGATAGTGCATCTCAGAAAAGTTCCAAGTTTCGCATAAGCGATTATGATTGCATCGGATTTGATTTGGATAACACGCTATGTATGTATAAAATCACCGAAATGGTGAAGCTGGAATACGAAGTTCTGTCAAACTACCTTGTTACGGAAAAAGGTTATGATGCAAATTATTTACTGCAGCCTTTGGAACCGAACATTGATTTTCTTCAAAAGGGGCTTCTGCTGGATTTCTTTCAGGGAAATATCCTTCAGGTGGGCCCCTGTGGCTACATTAAAAGAGCAAGTCATGGAACAAAGTTTATGAGCGATCAGGAGATACAAGAATGTTATGGACCAGATAGAAGATGGGATGTAACAACGCAGTTCTGTCAGAATATGCTTGAGGCTTGGAATGGACCACTTTCGGAAAGGGTTAGATCCCTCTCAGACTATTTTGATATGCCAGCATCTCTTGCATTTGCCAGAATTATTGATTCTTTGGATGCCAAAGAAGGAAAGAGGTTAGGAGTGTACGACATTTGGCCTGATGTTTTAGATGGGTTAGTACACATGTTCAAGAGAGAACATTTTAGTGCAGATAAAGGTGGATATTTTCCAGCTTTGAAAGCTCAACCACAGAAGTATATTAATAGGTGTAGCAATAATGTGGTGAATTGGCTCAAGCAGCTGCATAGTTCAAAAGTGTTATTTCTCCTTACTGGTTCAAATATTGATTTTGCATCCCTTACAGCATCTTCTGCATTGGGAGAGAACTGGCAAGACTTATTTCACATAGTGGTGTGTTATTCACGAAAGCCAGGATTTTTCACAGGTGCAAGGCCATTTTTAAAGTTAGAAGGTATCTTAGAAAAAGAACCGATTAGCTTTGAGGAGCTGAAATCAGGGAATATATACAGTCAAGGAAATTGGCAAGATCTCCATCAGTTTCTAGTCAAGAATTGTGGAAAGAAGCAACCTAGATGCTTGTACATAGGAGATAATTTAATTCAGGACATTTACACACCATCCGAATACACTAGATGTGATACTGTTGCAGTTGTAGAAGAAATGGCAGCAGAAGGAATGAATACATCAAAGGAATTTGATTTACATGCTGATTCATTGGTTCTGAAATCCAACTCTTGGGGATCATATTTTGCATCAAAAGAAAAAGATGGCAAAAAGGATGTCACACTTTGGGGGGACATTTTAAACAGGTACGCGAAAATTTGTGTACCCAATCTGGATGTACTTGCAAGTCAACCAATAGATTTTGAAATGCCAACATTTAATAAACATAGTTCAGATAATGGGGGTTACTATCCAGCTGTACCTGTGAGTTTGTTGTAGCTGTGCACATAAATAGGCTACCTCAATAGCCTTTTGCACAAAACAGGGACAGGTTTTAAAAGTTTTAGCTTTGCAGAATGTCATGATCAGTTTCATTGTGTATGTTTGACAAATTTTTGGGTCTAGTTTTGGCAAATGAAAGAACTTGTATTTATTATGATATGATTTTGTTATTCGTAAAGCACTGTGGATAATATTGCGTATTTACCAAAACACTTCAAATGAATTTTTGCACACTTTTCACCCACTGTTTTATTGCACAAGTATTAAGAATATGCATTTAGGGACAATAATTGACACATGTAATATTTATTTGTGTAAGTGTCTAAACTACACTTAATTGGAGCAAGGTGCACAAACTTGAATTGGAACGAAATGGTGGCGACATGCTTCATTCAAGGCATCATGAGAGTGTTTCGCTGCTGCTAATCCCTTCCCTCTCCTGTTGAGCTGTTGGCAACTTCGGCACTCCAGACACAAGCACGTGGTGCTACGAGTGTGGGAAACATCTGAAACGGATACTTTGGCAATACCACTTAACCCCACTAGGAACTTGCTTTTGGACTTCCTTTGTGCCTTCTGTGTATACTTAGGTGTGCTATCTTACTTGGTTTGAAAAAGGGTTATTTGCATGTTCTTAAGAGTTTCAGGAGGCAGTATCATGATCTTAAAACAATAATAATGTACTGATGTTATTTATCATGGTACCCAATATTCCCTAATGGAAGTATGTGACAAAAATTGGATTTTGGTATAATGCAGTATTATCCAGCACTTTTGGGTAAAACTTAATGTTATTGTAATGGTGGTAAAGGATTGTTAATGTGGATGCTGTCTCATATTTATATTTTATGGGAGTACAAAATAGTTAATGATCATTGTTCATTGTGTTTTACTGAACAGATTGTTAGATTTTCTCTGGCATATTTTAATTAAGGTAAAGGTGGTGCTTAAACTGGCAATATTATTGTTAGGATAGCAATGTGTTAGCTAGCAATTGATTTGTAGTACCTACTAAAAATTATTTGCCTACTCGGGTATAGCCTTGAGAAATGAGTTTTTCATCTGCAGTCAATTTCTTTATGTTTCTAATTCCATAATTTTAATTAAAAGAATTATTGTAGGTTATTCTGTAGAATAGCGGCCTCAGCTCATCTATTCCACAGTCTTGCTCTTTCTATTATGTTTAATTGCTGCTATGCAAGGATGTTGCCAACTGTGGAACTGTGAAATCTGCAGAAGCATGTAAATATTGCCAACCACAGGAAATGCAAACAACAGAAAAATGTATGTGCTAGTTCTTCTTCTGGCCCAAAATGTACTAAGTAGACTTGAGCATTGTCGGCATTGAATTGATCACTTCGTTTACCTGAGATACCTGTACATGCCTTGATTTAAGAAAGACGCTAATTTCATTGTGTATTCGAGTATCGCTGCTTTCGTGATGCAGTGTTGGTAAAGTTTGCCCGAAAGCTGGCTTTCCAGTTCCTTACAAAGCGACCGCTTTATTTATGTGTGAAGTTACCGCTGAAAGTCAGCTTTCCAGTTCCTTACAAAGTGACCGTCTTATTTGTGTGTCAAGCTACCGCAAAGTTAGAATCAAAGAAGCTGAACTGGAAATGCAAGGAGCAGCCCAACTATATTTTCAGTATGTTCATGTTTCTTTGGTTGGCAATGCTCTATACACACAGGCCATGCTCTCCCCCTCTGTAGTAGATGACATTAAGTACATGAGCTGAGGCCGCTATTCTACAGGGTAACCCAATTGTATTTGACAAAATGCAGAAAATCATGTTACATTTATATAAATAATTACTGGCACTTTTGGTGCAGATGGCCTGCTGGCAGGTTGATGTATGAAATCTGTGATTCTTGCTGGTAGAAATCACCAGCAGTGTTTAGTAAATCCTGTTTATTAATAGTTCGGAAAAGCATGATTGCTTAAGCCAGATTCAAAACATGAAGGATTTATTATGAATGAGCAATTGAATGGTTACTGTAGATTAAATTGAATAGTATATATTTTATGATATATTTGTAGTGTAAGGATTGTTATGGAAGAATGAATGAATGATGGGTGTAAATTAAATTTTTATGTTTTTTCAAATTGGTTATTGATATATGTTTTGTATGTAGTCCAGTATATTTTTAAGTAAGGATTCTGAGGCTTTTACAATACTTCTATATTTTCCAAATATAAATTATGTTTATTTATCTTTGGCCAGTTTAGACTTATTTATTTCTTATTTTTCTGAACTTAAAAACTGCATCAAGACATTTATACTACTTCCTTGCACTTATATATTAATTTAATACATCCTCCATTTATATAGAATCTTTAAAACACATACTAATGTGTTCTCTACTTTGTGAGAGAACAGAAAGTCATAGGAAAATTGTGTCAGAGGTGCACTAAAATTCTTAGCTTATAGTAGGTGCTGGAAATGTTGATCTTCTGCCCAAACAGGCAGCTTATTTTGTAAAAATGTTCTCGCTCACTAGTCTAAGCTCAGCTGTAGGAATCCTTATTTCTTGCATGATGTTATCACTAAGTTCCTGTAGTGTATGAGGAAGTGCAGAAGGTCAACATTTCAAGTATCTACAGTAAGATAAGGATTTTAGTGCACCTCTGACAGCACAGTTTTCCTGATGGCTTGGTTCTCTTGCACTGTGGAGACAGGCAGTGGAATGGGTAACCATATACCAGGTGTCCCAAAAAAGCACTGACAACGCTTAGTATGTTGTGCAGGATGACAAACTGAATGGTTTTCCAGAAGGAACCCTTGTTCGGAAATGCACGGTTTGGGCACTGGAGAGCGTTTAAGTCTGAGAATGAATGGTTGTGAATATGTTCTGATTCATTTTTGGCTTGATATGGAAATTTTGCAATTCTTAGTTATCCATGTACTGTGGATGAACACCTGAGTACATCTACTGCCTAATAGACTAATAGGTCCAATGTACCTCACATTTATTAGAGATGTTTTGCCTACCCTTTTTAATGTACCACTAAATGTTCGGCAAGTAATATGGCTGCAACAGGTTGGCACTCCAGAGCACCTTGATGCAAATGTGTGGAATCACCTCAAGTTGTATATCCAAATTGATGGACTGGTAAGAGGTGGAACCAGTTCACAGCCAGCACAATCGCCAGATCTGACACCTCTCAACTATTTGCTGTGGGATTGTATGAAGAGTATGGGTATTGCACTCATGTAACATCAGTGGTGGATGTCCGCTGTTGAAAATCTTCAAAGACAATTGCACGTATTGAGTAATGTGCGTGAGGCTCAGCACTCTGATGTAGGCTCTGCAATAATATAGGAGGTACACAGTTCAAACTTGTTTGTAATGTAGACAGCATGAGCACATGCCCATCTCACAGTTTGATGCGCTACAGCATTCAAACTGTGCATTTGTGGACAGGGATTCCTTCTTGAAAACCGATAAGTTTGCCATCCTGCACAACATACTAAGCATTGTCGGTGTTGTTTTTTAGACATCCTGTATTTTAAAGACCCTATAAATTAAATGTATCCTGGATTCCACATACGCTGTTCCTACTGCTTCAAGGGGCATTTTACCAGCCTTCTCAGTTGGCATGTACATAGCAGGGAGGAGGGTGAGTGAAGCATTCTGCCATTGTTGTTTGACCAAATCATGGTATATGTTAGGAAACTTAAAAGTAAATTTTTAGGTGAAAATGACATTTTTTGTTTTTGAATTATACCATAACCCAACGCCTAAAGGCTTAAGGGATAGAGAAAGAAGAAGAGTTATACCATACCATCATATTACATTTGTGCTTTTTATTCCTCAGTTTTGCATTTTGTATGAAATTTATTGTATGTAAATTTGCATACATCTTAAATGTGTTATCCAAGGATTCAAATTGTTTAATAAGTGCCTTATTCACTGTCTCGCAAAAAATATTTATGCTGGAAAGAGTAGGAATTTTTACTAACAACTTTATAAAAAACAAAAATATATTTCTTTGTAAGTAATATTAGCTTCAATCAAATAATTCAATTTTATTTTCAGTTTACTTAAGTATCAGGAAATGGTTTCCTGTGTGTTACTTTCACAACAAACATTTGGTGTTCAGAAAAGAGAAAAATTAGTTATAAATTGGAAATATTTCATTTCGCTACAAAGTTCACTGTCTCGCAAAAAATATTTATGCTGGAAAGAGTAGGAATTTTTACTAACAACTTCATAAAAAACAAAAATATATTTCTTTGTAAGTAATATTAGCTTCAATCAAATAATTCAATTTTATTTTCAGTTTACTTAAGTATCAGGAAATGGTTTCCTGTGTGTTACTTTCACAACAAACATTTGGTGTTCAGAAAAGAGAAAAATTAGTTATAAATTGGAAATATTTCATTTCGCTACAAAGTTGTCCCAGTGTTGAAGTATTGCATAGAATTTATTGTGCATCCCGGCTCCAAAATGTCAACCAGAATCACACCCTCTGCATCCCAAAACAGTTGCCAGCACTTTCCCTGTCGATGGCACAGTTTTGAATATTTTCTTTGTGAGATTGTGCGATGCCATTCCATGGACTGTCTCTTTGATTCTGGTTCAAAAAACTGAAACCACATTTTGTCTGCAGTCACAGTTTTGTCCAGAACTCTCTAAATTGGAGCATTGTGAATGTTCTGAGGCTGCTGTCTTTCGCGTCTCTTTATTCTGCTCAGTTAACATTTGGAGTACCTACTGTAAACAAACTTTTGAGTACCCCAGTTCTTTAATAATCGTCACTACACTGGCTTTACTTGAGGATGTAATGCGACACAATTCATCCGTTGTTATCCGGCAGTCAGGGTGAATGATCTCATCCACTTATTCACTATTGCATGGAGAAGCTGCAGTCAGGATCTGCCGCTCTGCTGTTCGTCAGCCAATGGTGATGGCCCTTCAGCTTCATTATAGTGTCGCACCCATCTT
Source organism: Tenodera sinensis (assembly GCA_030765045.1). Classification (NCBI taxonomy): domain Eukaryota; kingdom Metazoa; phylum Arthropoda; class Insecta; order Mantodea; family Mantidae; genus Tenodera; species Tenodera sinensis. The sequence goes on along the minus strand of CM060966.1, from coordinate 157,681,935 downwards.
CTAACAGTGTTGACATCTGCTGTTGCATACACCATACACCTTTGTGAACCTTTCATGAATGCAAATGGGCATTTCAGCTTCTATATTCAAGAATTCAATGACAATGCTAAAACACATTGATGTCAGCCATTTTGTAACAGAAAGCAGTGCTGCCACTGGTTGACATAGGAAGTTGCAGTGGAATGGAGAAGCAGGTTTGAGGAAGTACACCAAATTCAATTTGTTAACATAACTTACTTAGTTCAGGAGAAAAACAAATCGGAGGCACTGTTGAGTGACACCTTAATAAATGTATATGCACTTTAAACATTCTGTACTCACTTAAGTGACTAAAGAGATGCTTGCCTTCATTTTCAACACATTTTTGTTAATTAAGGAAAATGAAGCTATTAACAGTGAAGCAACAAGATTCTAAAGTAAGGACAAATTAGAAACTAAAAACTGTTATCGTATAAAATTACCCATTACTTTTCTTTGTTGTCTTTGAGAAATTTAATTGATCCCTTGACAAATATTAGCTTTAAGTTCACACATTAAGTGTATGAATTCATTTTATACACTTTTATCTTTTAATAATCCCCAAAATAACAGCCACAGGCTTCAAATAATATGACTAGGGCCCATATTTTTAGGTGGAATAAACCATTATAGGTTTCTTGTGTTTAAAATAGGTTGGTTTCTTTCTTTCTTTTTTTGAGTTTGCTTTGTTGGTTTTTAGGCACCTATAATTTTATGTTTTTCTTAGTTTTGTGAGGTTTATTTATGAACTTTTTCACAAAAGTTTTCATTATCAATGATATGCATAAAAAACACATGGAGAATCACTTTTGCAGTTTCTTTTCTAGGTTATTGCAGTTGATATGCACCCAAATTTTCTAGCACAAATAATTTATTCTCATATAACTCATTCTTATATAAAGAAAAAGTTCTTTCAGTGGAACGTGGTGACATACATGCCAATTCAGCAGGTTCTAGGAGAAACTTTCCTGTATACCATTTCCCTGTACTACTGAATGACTTTCATAGCTTCAAAACCATGACTGCATTCAAGCGTCTTCTGCTGCTTAAATGAATACCGTTGACCCAGGTATTTATTTTCTGGATACATCACCAATGATATTCTGTACATCATTGAATGGCAAGCTTGCATTTTCTAACCAAAGAATACCTTCTGGTATTAAACAAAAATGTGTCTTAATACATCTAAGGGCAACATTTAACGGTGGTAATCTGAACCAACTCTGTCCTAATGTGTATAGCAGTGGTGGAAATAATTTTAGATCCGTTACAATGGAAAAGTAATGTTCATTTTAAGAAAGCAACACAGCAGTTTAGGTTATTTTAGGTGTTAACTTATTTAGGTTTTCGTAGGTAAAATTTGTATATTTTGCTTAGGGAAGCTTGAAACAAAGGCACAAGGGTCGACTGATAAGTCCCGGGCCTCACAATAAAAAAACAAATTTTTTTTCTTTATTTCTTAACATAGTCTCCAGAAAGGCTAATGCATTTGTCATATCAGTGTTGTAATTTAATTAAACCATCTCTGTAGTGTGATTTATCATGGTCCTCAAAATAGCTGTTTACTGCATCAAAGACCTCGTTGCTGTGAAATCTTCCTCCTCCAAGAAATTTTTTGAGGTTCGGGAACAGGTGGTAGTCACTGAGTGCTAGATCAGGCGAATAGGGCAGATGTTCAAGCAATTCAAACTTTAATTTGCACATTTTTCCCATTACAATGACTGAACGATGTGCTGGAGCATTATCATGAAGAAACAAGATTTTTTTCTTTGCCAAATGAGGTCTTTTTCTTTTCATCTCATCACTCAAACATTGCAGTAAGCTTATATTATAGTAGTCACCAGTGATACTTTTATCCTTTTCCAAGTATTCAATAAAAATAATTCCGTGTGCATCCCAGAAAACACTCGCCATAACCTTGATACCTGACAAAATTGACTTTGCCTTTTTTGGAGTTGGTTCACCTGGCACAATCCACTGTTTTGACTGTGATTTACTTTCTGGAATGTAGTGATGTATCCAAGTTTCAGTCATGGTAATATGTCATCTCAAAAATTCACTGGGAGTTTTACGGTAGAGCTCCAAATGCTAAACAGAAATAATTTTTCTTTGCAACGTTTGATCAGGTGTCAACAAACGCGGCACCCATCTTACACAGACCTGTGAAAGCCCAAAACATTACTTAAAATATTACCTGAACATACTTTTGATATGTTTACAGCCTCTGCTATCTCAAACAACTTAAATCTGCGGTCTTCCAATACTAAACAATGAATTTTTTCAATGATCTCTGGAGTTGACTTCCACAGGGCATCCAGAGCAATGCTTATCATTAGTGCTCGTATGTACCATCATAAACTCTGTAACCCACCTTTTAATCATTGTATATGAAGGGACAAAGTCTTTCAATGTGCTGTCCATTTCCTCCTTGATTTCTTTAGCCGTTAAGCCTTTCAAATGGAAGTATTTAATCACTGCTCGTTTTTCCAAATGCTCCATTTTCTTGAAACCTCTACACTTGTCTTGTTTAAAATACAGTCATTCAAAAACTAAACAAGTTATTGACCTGTAACTATGGATACAAGCTAGTCTAGAGTTAAACTATATGATACTATCCATCAAACTGGCCCAGTGGTGCCATCTCTATGTGAGGTCTGGGACTTACCAGCCGATCGTCATATATCTTGATGCTTGTTAATTGAATAGCGAAGAAAAAATAGATTGAAACCTAAAAATCTTGGCCCTAATCATGATAGTTTGGACGTATTCTATACAGACATGCGAGTCATAAATACTGGGTGGTATAGAATAATTAGATACATTATTTGCCATGTCTCTCACTTCATGGTTGCTCCAACTGAAACTAGATACTAACTACATTGTGAGACTTTGAATAAGCCAGTTATTGCCACAGACTGCACTCCTTCCCCCACAAACACTGTTCCTGTTGGAGTAATGTTTCTTCTAGCCTTGTAGGCCCGGAAGAAACTTTACTCCAAATGGACACTGGCCGTGAAAGCTTAAGCACATACTGTTGCTGAGCAGAAGGCTGTCTCATCTGGGAGACAGTAAATTTTATCAAGTACTCTTAAAAGTCTCAGGATGAATGGAATTGTCTCATGGTAGCAGAATGTACAAAAATTCAGATTTCTAAATTTTGTTAAATGTTGTTAAATAAGTGTTCGTATTTATGTAACTTCAAAATTAAATGTATTGTCTATATATACTGTTTCTGGCACATATAAATGTATGTAATTAATCTTTAAATTACAGATTATGAAAAACAGGTCCTTAAAATTATGACTGCTATAGTTATTTAGCAAAGTGGATTATTCGATTAACCAAATACCAATTACCTTGAAAGATTAATGTGTAATTCAGACATCAAGACGTTTTCAAAAACTAAAACTTTATATTGTTATGTACATCTATGCAAATATCATTCATTTTACCGGAAAATAGCTGTAAAATCTGTTTTCATCGTTGAAACTTCATGTTTGTTAAAGTATTATTGATGTTACCTGAAAATAGTTGTAAAACTTTTTCTTGAGTGTAAACACATTAAGCCTTAGGGAAAAAGAGGATAGCAAAATCCAGCATTGTGGTCTTGAGATAATTGCATGAAAAGTGGGAAAGTTTTTCTTGATTTTAGTATTTAGTTTTCTTTTCATCTGTGGTGATTTTAGGGATGGTTGTATGTTTTAAGACAAGGGCAGACCAAAAATGACTCATGATGACTTTGAGATGACCATAAGTACACTCGCTTGTGGACTGATCTGTCTGTTTCTAGTTCAAATTCCCCGCCAAATTTTGTTGAAAATGCTAAATCCATTTAAATGTAAAGTGATATTTGGAAATATTGAACCTTTGAGTTGAATAATAAATTGCTGATAGTACTGATTAAGCACAGCTGTTTACGTGTTACTTAATTTTTCTTCCCTTATTCATTCACATATTTCTTATGGCATACCTTTATTATTTTTTCTCTTTCAGGGAGCAGATTTATTTCAGTATGGAAGTTTGGCAGGTGTATCCTCTTTTTCCCAATGTGCAACTTTTTATGTTCCTAAGAAACAATACTCTTTCTGAAAAGTACAAATTGCAGTTTCCTGAAGGGAAAAATGGTTCTCTGTAGTACATCTGTTAGAGTAGTGGAAAGCTCATGTGAATTGAAAAATGCCATTTGGAATATTCATTTGTTAAAGAGAATTGTCAGTAAAAGTTGTGCTGCTTATAAAGTGATTGTAATTATGTTATTGCGTGAGCAGATATTTTCTGCCCATTAACATGGCATTGAAAGGTACTTAGTAAAGCCAACAGTATTGTAGAGCAGATGCTGCAGTTTTTGCATTTCAGTAAATTCTAACATCAGAGGATTTCATTGATTATTGTAAATAAATATTTAAAAAGTAGTTTACCAATATCCAGCCAGTTTGAATTGCCGGCCATAATATTCTGTGTAGTTTTACCATTTGCTTGCTAGCTTATTAGCGTAAATCAAAGTAGACTTTTTTTTTTTGTTATGACCAGATTTTATTTTTTGCAGTGTATCAAATAGTACAATTGCAGAATATGTGAATTTTCTCAACAATTTTCTGCTGTAGAAATGCTTTTTTGCAGACATTTACATGTATTGTGATCAGTTTCCCAGAATTTGTTACAGCTGCATCTACTGCAGCTTTTCTACCACACTCTACTTGTTAAACTGCTGATTTTGCGATCTTTATATCATAGGCCCAGTAGAAAATAGTTGCAGGACAGTAAGTCTAGATTCTATGGGACATGCTTAGAAGTCCTATATTTGAACACCCACAGAAAAATTACACCATAATTTTACGTTGGGTGACCAGACGTCCAGATTAATATGGACATGTACTCACTCTTTTTAATATATTTGTTCGGTGTCCTGGCAGATTTTTAGAAAATTGTTAAATATCCTCCTGTTTAGGTTATTTTGTATTTTCTTTTTCCCCACGGATTTCGAAAGTGGAGAATTTCAATTTTCAAACAAGAATATAATTTTAAAAAGTTTGTAAATGACAATTCTGGGCTTGATAACTTGCAGTGAGAAGTGGCGTAAGTGTTTCAGTGAAAGTAAATACGTAGACTGCCATTCAGAGCTTCTCAAAATAGCAGAATATTGATTTTCTATACCAGAACATAATGCCAATTTAGAGAGAACATTTTCATGCATATCATCACAATGGACAGATGAAAGAAATATAAAATAGAATGTGTAAAGGGTCTCGTCATGTTGCAGGCAATATTATTGTATTGACTTTTGCAAATATCTATTAAACTGTCTCAATCTTTGGAAAAAATCTGATCTTCACAGAAATGTTTGTAAAAAAAAGTGTGCTTTTCCATAAAATTAAATAAACATTTGGAATATACTTGTATTTTAATTTAATTGGCGACATACAAGTTTTGTCCAATGTCCTACTTTTTCACAGTAAAAGTCCTTTTTTTGTCTACAGCAATCTGGTCACCCTACGTTTACATGATCAACCTTATCAGTGTATTGCATCCTTTCCCAGTTATGGTTGCATTGTTGAATATTCTAGACTCAAGTTACATGGCTTTAGCTGCAACTTTGAAAAATGTGAACTCATTAAATCACCTCATAAAGCTGGAGCTTGCAAACTTTTCATGTTTGAGGCACAATAAATGAAAATATATCTGTGATGAGTAAATGAGACCGCCTCCATAGCGCAGTTGGTAGCGCACTTGCCTCTGGCGCAGAGGACCCAGGTTCGATCCCCGGTACCAGCATGGGGATTTTATCCCCTCTGGGAGGTCTGGCACGGGGTGTACTCAGCCTCGTTAGGTTCCGGGGGAACCAATTGAGGAGCTACTTGATGGAGAAGTAGCAGCCCCAGGTCGAGAAGACCGCGTAACTGGCCGGGAGGGCTCGGGGTGCTGACCACGTCCCACCCTCCAGTACTGCACCTCACCAATGACGCCTGTATTGGGCAGAGGTGGGGGACGCAGCGGCTGGGTAGTAGGCCTTGGCCCTTCATGGGCTGTTGCGCTGGGGTTTAGTTTAGATGAGTAAATGATCCTGGTCTAATGTGCACAAGCCACTACTGATCTTTAAGCCAAATTGTGATGCACATAAAGTTTTGAATTAATGAGATGCAACAAAATAGTGTGAGTTTTTACCATCGTGCTTTGAATTGAAGCATTTAGTTATTTAATAGTATTCAGTAAAATGCCTAAGTATTCTAAGCGATCAGAAAGCTAAGGTTGATAGGTATTTTTTATTTATATACAGTTTAAATTGAAGCATTTGAGTGAACCTTTCATTCATTTATTTTTACTCATCCTACCTTAAGATAATGGACATGTCATTCAATAAAAACAATACAAGAAATATAAAAAGTAGTTTTTTTTAAAAAGTATTTTGTCCTTTTTAGAAAGTTGATGCTTATACATTTTTGAATACCATTATATGTATATAAATGTTTATACAATGTTGTATTATGACTAATTACTATTAGATTTTGAGCTTCCTCTTGTGTATGAATTACAGAATGAGTTTTATAATTGTTTATAAATCTTTAACATCCCGAATACAAGATGTGATATATGGGCACAAAAATGTCATTTCAAATTCTCTAAAGTACTTTCTACAGCTCACAAATTTTGGTTGATTCGTTTTTTATTCATATAACCCTCGTTTGTATTTTAAATAACTTATCTGCCATCTTTGAACTGCCCCAAAAGGATTCTAGAATTTGAAAGAGTATGAAAATAAGTAAAACAAGTTACTCAACAAATGTTTTAAGATTTAAATGACTATGTGGATCTTCCAGATCAATGTTTTGAAACATGCATTATTTGTCATGTTATGTATTTTGCTATTAGACATGTTATGGGGTTGTGACTAATTGTATAGCTTATAGTGAATTTCATGGTGCTTCATTCCTGGCTTTAAAAATGTCATTAGTATCAAGAAGTTATGACTTTATAGGTCATTAATCAACATTGTATGTGTACATCTGTGAATAATGGAATGTTTGTAAACAACTAATGTTATCAATAAAAAGAGGGTCTTTTAAACTATGCAGGTACATACAGAAGTTATTTTTTGTTTCATTCTTGCACCTTATAATTAATTCAATTGTAAGAATCCTTGTTGGTATCATTAGCTGTCCTTATATGCTTGATTTATAGTTTTAGTTTTTGAGAGTTGCAATCATTAAAAATTGCCATCATGTTTATGAGTAAGGCAGATTAACATACTCCAGAAGCCAGCCAATTGCTCATCGCAGATTGCGCAAGTGATGTCACAGAACGCAATCCATCATGCACATGACATGCTTTGAAGCAGGGGTTTGAAAGTTGCAGTGGTGGCATGAAAGAACTTCTCTAACACACAATGTTATATATGCTTAACACAGTAATTACATTACTGATTACTTTTGGAATTTCCTTTGTTCTTTGTGTTTTTTTTTTTCTGTACATTTTCCTTGGTTCCATGCCAACTGTGCTTTTCCATTTGCATGTAGTATATCCAATCACTGACCAAAATAAAACATAAAATGATAATTAGATTTCTTGACTACAATATTTCCTATCAGGGGTCTCCGTCTAGGGGATATGTGAATAGCGACCACAAGGTACCCAAGCTGAGCAGAACATTACTTCCACTTACTGGTGTTTTGCTCCTCACTGTAACTTTTCTATCTGACCGTACCTTGATCATCTATTGTTCTCTTCTGACCCCAATGCTATTAGGGTTCCCGAGGGCTAGGGAGTCTTTATTTTTCCAACCTCTCCATTTCTCTAATTTCTCTATAAAATCTTAACCCCAACATGCTGACCTGTCATGGCATGTAATATGTCCTCTGATTGGTAATCAGAGGATATGGTCGGTGAATTTATTTTGATAATTCTCCCGGTCAGGTCGGTGAGACCCGTAAACCAACGACAGGTGTGGCCCTCCAGACATTCTGGGGGTTGTGAGAGAGCGATGTGACCACCAAAACATAAAAATATGGTGCTCTCTAAAAAACTGTTACTATTACTGCTATTGCTCTCTTCAATATCATTGTGAAAAATATTGGACAGCAAAAGGATTAATGACTTCATTGTCAGAAATCCAGCATTAGCTAACAACATATGTGCTTAACACATATATAGAGATTGAGAGGCTTTAACATTAAGTTTTCATTAATTTATTCTTTACTTCATCTGGAGCATTATAGTTTCACATACATCAAATGTTAATTCACAAGGCTTTCATCTGTCAATCGCTATCTGCTTTTATATTTTACAATCTTCAGTTTAGAAAATACATGTTCAGCCAAACATAGTACTAATATATGCAGCAAATGAATGGAGAGACAGAAATCTTGTGCTATCAAGTTCTCTAAATAAATTTGAACCAGTTTTATTTTCTAATTGTGATTTTACACAATGACCATTAAGGTTTTCAAAATGTTTAAAATTAGTGTACTTATAATTCACTTCTTCACTAGATTGTGAAGCTTCAGTGAACATTTAAATGTTATGATAACATTTACGGACAAATGTTTGTTTTATACAATTCTTTTAAAATGCCTGTCTGTGACTTGCTTGTGATCTTTGTGACAATGTTCGTAATGTCCTTTAATATTTCGCCTGTAAACACAAATCAAACCTTTCGAACACAGCACAGACATTTCATATTTGTACTCATAATGCAGCAAAAATCTTGTTCTTCATACTTCTCTTGGAATGCGAAGGTTACCTTGCATTTTCGTTGTTTTGAAAGAATCATGTTATCAATGAGGTGTACCACATTGCTTGTTTACATTTGAACGCGTGTTGGTTGGTGGAGGGAGAGCTACATATTGTGTTGCCCCTTATAGTGGTATTATGTCATATCATCAGCCAGTTCAGTTTTGCCAACCCCTGACGTACTCAGATCTCCAGGTATCTATAACAAAAATGTTCTTGGTGTAGTTCATATAACACGCATAATGCTACATCTCTGTACAGTAAACTCTCTGTTCAACGGACTTCGGATTTAACAGACTAAATTTGGTGTTGGTTATAAAATAAATTTAAATGAAATTTTGAAGATCTGCGATGATTAAATTGTGGCATTCTGCTGTTTGTCTGATCGAGAAGGCTAGTTCACGTGGCTTCGGCTACATTTGTGAAAGTGCTCAAGAGCTCACATGACTCTTAGCTTCAGTCTGAATTGGGCATTCCCAGGTTACCAGATTCTTAGTCATGAAGAGATCGCTGTAAGTGTTCTATAAGAGGATGAAGATGAAGACGAAAACAGTGATGAATCTTTGAAGTGTGCACCTAAATTATCCATAATAAGAGACCACATGGATAATGTGATTTCTTATGTGGAAAGATCTTCAGACCCACAAATGCTAACCTATTGTGAACATTTCAGACAGCTTCGCTCCTTAATCATAAAGAAGCAATATTCAAGTGGGAAGCAAAGGGGTATTAACGCTTTCTTCAAACCCACAACTTCATAGGGAACGACTTCTAACCAAGAGTAAATCATGTAAAGTAAATGGTGTGTACCAATAAAACAGTTTCAATTGTTTTTGCTTCACTTTCATTCATTTTGCGATTTAACAGACTTTGAATTTTCCGGACAACTCCTGGCCCCTTTAGGCCTGCTAAACCGAGAGTTAGTGTATTTCCATGTGCATTATATATGCTCATATACAAATTGCATATGGATTGTGGACATGAGATTGCTGATTGTTTTGCATTATGTTCTGCCAAGTGGTTGCATTTTCCATTTCATTTTGAGAGCAATTTGCTATATGCTTAGATAAATGTGATCTTGCAGATTAAGTTAAGCCATATGTGCAACAATTATGTGACTTTCTTTTCCTGCCAGTTAGCAATATTTTCATATCCATTCTACACATTATTTGTATAGAAGCTTATTTTTCATTTAATTTAGTGTTAATTATAATAAAAACATTCTCTAGAACTGGTTTCGATAACAGCATGCAACAGCTCGAGGAAACAAAATAGTTTCAAAGTGTACTGCTTAAAACTTGGAAATATTCAAACACCACCAAATTTTCAGCATCTGTGAATACCATAACAGTTTTTACCAAAGTGTGTTTTAAGATGTTTTTTCACTTTAAGATTTATATCTGTTTCTTATACTTTAAAGATGTAGTTATTGTGAATGAATAGAAACTGGGTTAGACTACATAGGTGAAAAATTTAAAGTCATATGAAGGTTGGCTGTGCTAAAGAGTCCAGCAAATCATATACTTACACCTCCTACCAGCACTGCCAGATGTAGTACATACGTCTTATGCCCTTAAACTGAAAATATTTTCAGTAATAATTCTCAGATAAATATTTTAAAAGATGTCAATGTTATAACTAAAACTTCATTTACTTCACATGGTTGTCACTCGATATTCATTCAACATTGAAAAGCCTGAAAATTAAACCATTCTTCCCTCACAAAACTTACCTCAAATATAAACAGTGTGCTACTAATATACAAACCATGCCGTTTGAAAAGGAATGTGTTAATGTACGTTCATTTTCAGAGTAGTGATGTGTTATTTTAGTTAATACACATTTTTAATAGGACATGTTTTGGAAGTACTTGCTTCCAACATCAACTGGATAGTGTAAATGCTTCTTAAACATGTCCTGAAAAAAAAGGGTATTAAGTGATGTATCATATTTCAAATCTCACTCAGTTTCAGTTCATTTACAATTTTTTATCTGCTAAGATTTATGCAGTTATACGAAAGTCAGGAAAACAAATATACCTTTAGAAGCCATTTGAAAAAAATGAGATATATCTTTTATGCATTAGTATACCTCAAACAAATGGTACTTTACTCCAAATGAGAGCAATTTTTGAGAAAATTAAAAATAATGAAAAATTTTCCATGTAAAAAACAGTTTGAAATGGAGGAATTTTTCTGAAAATTTCATCTTGTACCATTTAAAAACTGCTTGATATAAGTTCTGGTTTTATTATACTTTTCATTTTTTATTTACTCTGTTAATGTACCCAAACCTTTTTTCTAAAAATACTGTGACATTGGGTATGGTGCAAAACAAAGGTCTGTCGGAGCTAAATAACTTCACACCACATGGCAGGCTGGTGAACTAACAGATGTCCAAGATCAGGCTGCCTTCCATGACTGTTTGGGTATACGTGACTAACAACAATCAAGTGACAGAACCAAAAAGGGTTTTCTCCAGAGTCCTTGAGAAAGATCACCAGCATATTTGAAGAAGTTTGCAAAAGGTCCAGGTGACATCATCCCTGCTATATAAGGAGGCGAGGAAACCACAGAGAGAGTTACAGTTTTGAGTCTTGTCAGTGTGAAATAGAAATCTCAGGGGGTTAGGTCAGGGTGCCGAGGTGGCCACAAATCTCTACTGATAATTCTGTGTGCTGAAACACACTTTCAACTGTTCTCATTGACAGATTGACCGTATGAGCTGTTGGAGAGTCTTGTTGAAAAAAGGAAAATGTGCAGCATGTGCAGGCTATACCGAATACTGAATATTCAAGCCTAAAGGTCATTTGTTTATTGTCATGTATCTTTATTTGTGGTATAAACTTCATTTCAATCGTGTTTCCTTCTTTCTGGTGCAATTTTCACAGTCCTGTATGTAATTAACTTACTGAATTTTGGATGTAATGTCTTTGTGGATGCATTATCACATTCAGTTTCTTTTGTTTTGCTCCTAAAGCAATGGTCATCTCTATACTTTATTCATCATTTAAAAATGTTTCTTACTACACATTTTTGTATTCTTTCTTCAATTTTGTAAAACATAACCTCTGATTAGTAAAAGAGAGGTTACATATCTGCCATATTGCGTCAAGTTTCGAGGCCACATGACTAATTTGATCCAATTCATAAGCTGCTAAATGCGACGGCATGAACACAAAAAGGTTTGGAATATATTCGTGGGAATCTACCTCCATGCAATTGATATGCAAGCCCACCATTGACACTGGTTACTGGAGGACTGTGACAAACAAGTTGCTGACCAGCCATATCCCAGACATATTCGATAGGTCAGGGAAGCAATGGTACCTTTGTTCTTCGAAGAAGGCTTGCACATTCCTTGCAGTATGCGGCTGGGCATTCTCCTGCTCAAATGTGGTATGTGGAGATGCCTGAAGCAGGGCGAGTACTTCAGACTCTAAAACTTCCCTCATGTACTGGTTGCTGTTCAAATTGCCCTCAATTCATAGGAAGCGAGATTGGTTATTATAATCAATGGCGTCCCAAACCATTCCTGATGTTTGCCTGTTATAGCGCTCAACAATGCAAACCTTCAGATTGTGTTCACCACAGTACCGTGAACAAACATGCAGCCATCACTGTAGGAGGTTGAAGGGGACTAGTCTGAAAAGATTATACTTTGCCACTCAACATGCCAGTGATGGCCCATATCAGTCAGAAATGGTTGTGCTTTCTGGCTATGGAAGCTGACATAATGGCATGTGTGCAACTAGTTCAATCCACAGCAGATAGCAACAAATCCTCAATGCAGACAGATTCACACATGCTAGTGCTCCAGCGTCGAGCTAACATTGTAGATATAGCTGTGCAGTCCGTTATGGTCATATGGACAAGACTGCAGGCATCCCATGCATGGTGTAGTACGGAATATTCGCTACGTACAATCCTCTTCTATGCAATGCTTCCATACATACATCACTGTCATAGCAACATCCCCTGCGTTAGCTCAAATGTCACGGTATGACAAACATGCTTTCTGAAGTCCGATCATTCTGCCCTGTTAGAACTTACATGGCTGATGTTGCACCCTTTTGACGTCCACGAGGTATATTGGTACTTGCTTTAACATTTCCACCTTTCTTCACTTATTATACTTGACTCAACATTGACCTTGTCAGACAAACACAAACACATGCTCGGCCTACATGTATCCTATCCCTCTGCAATTCTAATCACTTATTGCTCGCACACTGTTCTACACATCCACAAAGTTTGGACTCATTCGGGGAATTCTTTCATAATGTTGCAATTTTCACAAGCAGTACTGTATTATTAATCATTCTCTTATTCTATCTTGGAATACAACTTAAAGTTGTAACTGATCGCCTGTAAATATTTAGTACAGTATCCTGCTATTTCTACTGTTAATCTCTTCATTTAAGCTGACAATTTTTTCAATCTGTTCCTGATTCAATATTTTTTTTTAACTCAGCACCCACACATTCCTCTGTTCTGCTCTTAACTGTGTTATAGTTTTGTTGTCGAGGTAGTTCTGTATGTGTTCAATAAATAATTTCCAAAGCGACACATGGTGCACCAGATCTTTTCCAAAAACATGAATGCTATACCTCTGCAACGTTGTTGGTTCTTTGTGAACTGTTCACAACTTGGTTATATACATTCCAGATATGAAGTGTACTGCTTGTCGCAGGACATCCATTAATGCAAGTTATCTCAACCGTACCTCCTGGTTCTGCTTAAATGGACCTTAGGTCAGCAATGTGTAGTGGCATATCTCCAAGCAGCTTGAGTAAAATGGAAGAGACAACCTTGGATGTGCATGCTGGCGAAGAGAGCTTGCTGCATTCATGACTACTGACTTGAAGTTACTGAGAAATGTTGATTGTTGAAATTGCCTATTCATGCTCTGTGCATGCATTTTCAGTTGTTATGAAACATTGTTGTATGTTTCTTGTCTCCTCCCAGTTAGTACATACACCAAAGCAGGCACTGGTAAGTGCACTACTCAGTGGTGGCAGTGGGCATAACAGTTACCCCAGCCGTATAGGTTACGGTACTAAAAAATCATAGTTTAAAATAAATAATCCTTATTCCAAAATGGTCAGGTTATAATTAGTAGAGGTATTTGTTATCCTAAATATGTACTTTTTACTTTCTCCACTGTAAGTAGGGGAAGTATTGCGTTCCACCCAAAAATTTTATGTCGAGATTTCACCGGAAATATATGTTTTGAGACCCTCTGAATCCAAAAAAAGCCTTTTTAGAAAAAGGTCCATGTGTGTGTGCCTGTGGACAGCATAACTCAAAAACGGAAAGTTGGTGTTTAAGTTTAATGTTGTTCAAGGATGCGATGCAAAGATTTTGAAGAAAATAGCCCCACACTAAACTACCCTTTACATGGAACATTTTTCAAAAATGTTGATTTTCTTGAAAATGGTTCTAATGATTTTGATTAAAATGTCATATGTTTGAGATATTTTGATGACAAATGAAATGTATATCTTGAATTTTCTGGCTATAGCCCCTGTAGTCGTATTTACTCTGGACGACTTTTTCATAACTGGTAAACCGTAAGAGATAGACCAAATCATATTGTACAAAAAATGTAGATCTTGCTGAAATACACAATTTATGTCTCAATAAATTTTCTTGTAGGGTGAACCATTTCGGAGATATTCCTTGTTATATGTGAGAGTTTCGGAAAACTTAAAATTTTGTGAAATAGAACATTTGTTGTTCATTTTTTTATGTTAAGTGTGCAAAAAGAATGGAATCTCAAAACTTGACTATTGCACAAAGCCTACTGTATTCTAATATTCCCCTTGCGTCTACAAGGAAATAAGCAATAAGATAGTTTGTACAAATGTTTATCTTAACACAAAGAAGATAAGGGGAATAAGAGTTTGAAAGAATGGTTAGTACAAGAGTAGAGAAAGTCATGTGAGTGCAACACATCAGAGTTTTTGATATCTACCACACCTTTAGCACATTATAGCCCATATAAAAATATAAAAATGGTCTCTTCTGAATGTTGTCTATTACACAGTCACTCAGATTCATTTTCAGTAAGTTCACCAGTCACATGTACTAAATACACTTTTAAGACAAAGATGTATAAAGCAACACACTCTTCGCCTTTTAGTTTCCGCTGGGCGCAAGCGAACTTTCAAACTTGTGGCAATAACACTACATAAATCTGATCTGATCTGCATGATGACCAACTTATTACAAATATTTTCCCCCTTTATTTCCATTTTGTTAATGGGGTCACTTTCATAAACAAAAAAACCATTTAAGTCGTTTCTTAACAAGATTCTTTAATATTGGTTTATAAATTTAAATATGAACTATTCATATTGTTTGATATCATACTATGTCCTATAAAAAGACACCATTATGTAGGGTTGCTATGCTTGTGTGTCTTTCAAGTTTTCCAAATCGATATGTTGAAGTTTACTTGTACCCGAGCGACTGTGCTCTGCTGTATGACGTCAAAGCCAAGCTAGCTGAAATGAAATTGAACTAACCAATCAAATGTACACATTTGCTTCTGCCGTCAGCTTACAGCCAGAGCTATAGAGCTATAGAGCTCTGACATGCATGTGTCAATACAGCACTGGTAGATGAGCTGGTATTGAGGGGAGTATTCATTTGGAAAGGTGTTCTGTGTTTGGAACAAGTCCATTCGTCAAGAGCAATAGCTGCCTAGTGGCGGGGAGGGAGTTTGACTCTTTAAGTACTGTAATGTTCATGTGTGATGAGCGTATTTGAGATATGACAAAATTATTATAATTTTGAACCTGTGAGTAAACCAGTCACTCCAGCAGTGCTGGGGTAGCTGGGGTTCAATGCATGCTACTGACACTACTTTTAGAGTGGTGAGCGGTAGTTGGTGCTGAAAGCTTGCTTGCTTTCTGAGCAGCGATCAGTGACGTCACACCAATGGATAGCGGTAGGGCTTTTACATTTGGCACAGCAATACATGTATATGTGTTCTTGATGAAAATCTTAATGTATTGCTTAGAATCAAGGCTACATGAAATATCTCTCCAAATTTTCATAGGCTGGTCAACAGAAAACTAACCAACAAAAAATAAAACATTTAATAGAAGCTGCATTTTATTTTTCTTGTGTTTTATAATTTATATAAGTTACTTATTCATAATTTCTCATCAGTTGGATCTGTAACTATTCTATTATCCATCTTGGGTTCTTATATTATTAAATAAGATGGGAACTGCCAAACATTCAAACAGTAATTCCTGAGTATCCTTGAAAAACAACCGTTGCAACCTTCAGGTTGATTACAGGACATGATTGTCTGGCAAAACATTTAAACAGAATTGGGATATATTCTTCACCTTCTGTCCTCTATGTGATCTGCAAGAGGAAATGGATCGAGACCACCTTCAAATATGCCTGGCCACTTCTAGTGCCCCATCTATCAGTAAAAAATATTGGAGAGCAAGAAGATTAATGACTTCACTGTCAGAAATCTAGCATTAGCTAACAACAACATATTATTAAATATGATTTTGTTCCTGTTATGTTTAAGAGTAAGTTAAATGCAGAAAATCCATTTCTTTTTTATGTTTTGCTGATTAAGTCGCTGTACATATAGGTATAAAATAATTAAATTCATCAAGTAGATAAACAGAGTGAAAGGATTCTGCTGCAAGTGTAACAGAACTGTGTATGACAAATTGGAATAAACATGTCTGTAATTACTAGGGCTCGGAAGTTCATGCCCTAAAAAACACTGAAATATGCTCTTAAAAACTTGAAAATATGCCAAGAAATATGCACTATTTAATTAAACCAATGTCCCTTTGCAGTAGACAAGACGAGTTAGTATAAATAATAAATAAAGTTACCTTATTCTTTAGAGGTTGAAGCAGTAGTAGTCCCGCTGCTAGTATTAACTGCTAAATTGCAGTTCACAACCAACACTTTGCACAAATTTTCAACTGTAAAGCATTGTCTGTTGTCTCGCAAAACACTTTTGTAACGTGAAAAACTTCTCTCCACGTCACAAGATGTTATCGGGCATATTTAAATGATGCTAACTGCTTCACACACACACACAGAGAGAGAGTCAAGTCTCTTGGTGAGACATGGTTTTCTTTTGAGGATGTCTCGAATACCGCACATCTGTTTATAACCAGGATTTTTTAAAATGACATAATTCAGTTTCTCTTTCACTTTTTGTCCTATGCTATCAGGAACCAAACTTAGGTCACATATTGTTTTTTCTAAGACAGTGATTCATGCAAAGGAGATCCTACAGCTTCCAATGCCGTTATGGCTGTTGGTAAGAAAGAAAAATGGGCAGATCGAAACTAAGATCCTCTTTTAACCCAGTGCCTGAGAGAATATTTTGCACAGTTTATATTGATGAAGCATCTTTCAGGTCCAATGAATTAATAACCTCTTTGGCTATTTCTATGTGCTCAGCATAATATAAAACTGCATTGACTCATGTTCCCCATCGTGTTAACACTGGTGCAGGAGGAAGTCGGATATTAGGTGCTGTTGATCTAAACAACTTAACTCTTTTAGGAGATTTAACAAAAATGATCTTCGTACTGGACACAAATCTATCTATCAATAGGAAAGAACCATTGTCTCAGAAATGCTACCAATATGAAACATATTATACAGTTGAAAAAAGAAAAAAAGCATAAAAATCATTAAAATATGCAATATAGGGGCAATAATATTTGAAATCTTCGTGAATTGCATCATTATGTGCAGTACTGCCAATATGAAAAACATTATCCAGATAGAAAAAAGTAATAAAAAGCCATAAAAATCATTAAAATATGCAATATAGGGGCTATAGTATTGAAATAATATGCATTTATCAAAAATCAAGAAAATATTCAGTTATATGCACCATAAAATCATGTCCAAATAACTGAAAATTCCGTAATTCGTGCACATAATGTAAAAGCATACATTTTTAACCCCTATGGAAAAACATGCAAATGCATGAACTTCCTAGCCCTAGTAATTACATACACACTTTGTAATGCTATGAATGTAGAATAGTGGTTCACTATTAATAGACTTTCAGGTTAATTTAACCTGATATATGGTTAGTTGTGTCATCAATAAAGCACACCACTGATATAACCCGGGAGCTGTGCTGAGTCTCTAAGCTAGCAGCAAGCGAGAACAAGGCACGGTCGGGTAAGCCCTGCTGGTGCCTGCACTAAAGGAAACACAGGTTCCTGCACACACTATGAAGAGTGTATAACTGCATAAATATTCCTTGGGCTAGTTTAAAGGTGCCATCTCTGAATACTCTAGCATTGTGTGCTGATAAATTGAGTGATGCATTTGCACAAAATATGAGAATTTTGTCTAGGTCATTGACTCTGAAATTACAGAGAAGGAATCTCTCATTGAAAGACTAGGGATGTAATACTTGAACATTTGGCCTGCAGGAGGATGATAATAATTTTGATGTCTGTTTATACTCCTTATTTCCTATCTGCCATACTCATTTGTACTGACTCATTTGAAGTTTTTGATGTTACTGCCCTGTACACGAAGTAGGTGATTCATTCAGGTGTTTTCAGCCCATCATTTTTTCTGTAGTGGGACTTCTTGCACTGCCAAGGTGGTGCCATCACTCCTATGCATGGCCACGTCGTAGGCAAGTGGTTAGACCATTTGCTTCTCACCAAAGTGGCCCGGGTTCGATCCCAGGCAACCACATTTGGGATTCGTGGTGAATGAAGCGGCGCTGGGGTGGGTTTCTTCTAGGTTCTCCGGTTTCCCATGCCGTCTCATTCCACCGGTGCTCATTACAAGTATGATCAATGTCACCGCCTGGTACCTGTAATTTTGATGCTCCAAAATATGTTTTCCGAGTGGAATTTATGAGCCTAGTAATCATTTTATAATGTAATACTGAAAAATAACCTGTGAACAGAAAATGTTGATATAAGTAATGCAAAGTTGCTGGGAAACATTGTAGTTTCAGTGGACTGGATCTCATTTGTTTAAATGTTCCATGGATGAAATGACTCGTGATGAAATATCTTGTGGGCAAAATGTTTCTGGATGAAATATTTAGGTGAGTTATCTATTGCCCTATCAGTTGTCATACTATTCATGGGCATAATGTCCTAGCTAGAAATCACAGGGACAAGGAGGATTACTATTGATCTAAATCTAATGAGTAATGCAATCATTAAACATTGACTGCAAGAGCATTAATTTTTTTTATTTATTGTTCTTTACTGATAAAAGTTTTCTTTTCTGTTTTAGATGCCGATAGTACCCACAATAAATCAGCAGCTCAAAAAGCTTAAGGGCCGACCCTCTAGAGTTCATACAGACCTGGCTTCAACTCGGAAAGGAAAGCTGTTACAGAAAAGACAGACTGAAACTTTGAAGCTTGTAGAAGAAATGAAGAAAAAAAGGCAAGAGAAGGAAGTGGTTCAGATAAGCAGCAGTGAAAGTAGTGACTGAAACTTGTTTTTCTTTTCTCTATGATCACCTCTGAATTCTGAAATGCTACAGTTAAGGACAAATTGTTTGTAAAACAATAATTTAATATAATAATAGGGTATAAAATATCAGTTGATATGGTTGTTTAAAGTGTATTCATTTACAGCGACTAATATAGTGAACATACACAGTTCCATTAAGTGAGTATTTGAGTATAAAGAGTTAGTTAAAACATAAACATGGAAAAAGAGAGAAAAAACATATTGGAAAGTGCTATTAATAGTTCATATAATTTGGCATCTGTTGACAAACAGTTTGAATACTTAAAACCAACAAAGGATCAGTTACTAATGCTGAGAAAGAAGATAAAAGGTCTAAAAGATGACCATGAGCAGCTGCTGAAAACAGTGGAAAGGTGTGAATTGCACTGTCAAGTGAACTTTGAGGTGCAGGAGGAAGTACGTCGTCATATTAAAGAAGTACACACATTTCAGCAAACTATAAGTGATCTCCATGTGTACCAATATCAAGAGCGTGAACAGACATTGAGGCTTCAACTGGAAAATGATAGATTAAGACTTCGTGAAGCAGATGATCGTAGAAAAATCCACATTTTGCTAGCGCTGTGTGGAATAAATGAACCTGAATTGACTATACTTTTGGGAGCAGCTGCAGAAAACACATTTGAAAAGCTTCCAGCTTGTCTACAGAGATTTAAAAAACCATTGCAGTCTAATTGGAATAAATTCCCTGCAATGCCACAAGTTGAAACCACAAAATCCAGGCCTGGAGACAGAGATGCTTTAGATTCCCAAATGCTTTTGAATGCATTAAGGGAACAGAAAAGAAATTATGAGGAACAGTTGCAAAGCTTATATCAAGAGAGAGATATTTCTGCAAAGGAAAGGATTGCAGAGCAAGTGCGATTACTACAACACAATTCTAAGTTGTCACAAAAATTAAAAGATGCACAAACCCAATTATGTAAGATTACTAAGGAGCTTATTAAGGCTAAGGAAGAACAAAGTGCAAAAGAGCTCTCTTGGGAAACCATGAGGCAGAGCCTATCAGAAGATTTAGAGTTTTACCAAAAGGAGCTGCAAAATATACCATCAGCAAGGGCAGGGTATTATGACAAATCAGAAAAGTCTCATAGTAAAAAATCAGGGCTCGGTTCTGAACGGCCAACAGATATTAAGTTCTATAAATCAAGTCAGTATGTCTGTGGCACAGGTTTATCATCAAGAGCAGCTAAATCCAGTGCAAGAAGCTGTGCTTTGGATTCTGTCAAGGACCAGCTGCAGCAGAAAGAAAAACTGTTGACAAAATATCAAGAACAAATATTGCATTTAGAGAATGAAAAAATAAAGCTCCAAGAGCAAGCAAGTATCAGTAAGGAAAAAGTTGTAAACTTAATGGGGCAAATCACACATCTAAGAAATAAATACAAAGAGCTTGACAGAAGGAGAATGCTAGAGGCAGAAGGATTTCAAAATGATATTAAGATGCTTCGAAAAAGACTTGATGACTTACAGAAATGTTTTCAGAAAAACAAGAAACTTGGCCAGTTGAGTCAGTCTGAGACAGAAGAAGTACTACGAGAAGAATTGCAGGATGCATTGTCTAAACGTGACAAGGCTATAAAACAGCTGCATGAGCTCCAGAATCGGTTAGATTCAATGATCCAAGAGTTTCAAGAACTAGCTATTGTAAAGTAAGTATAGGTATAATACCAGGAGCATTTTTGAAGCTCTGACAAGTTCCGTATTATGCAGGCTGTAAACTATCATTCACCTTTGTAAAGGTTACATTATATTATTCAGCCTATGTCAGCTTTATTTGCAATATGACAATGAGAGCTGAATAGTTACAGTTTATAATATCAGTAAAATAATTGTGTTTTGAGATGCACTTTCAAATATCCTTCAGTTTGCACCTTTGAGATATTTTTCAGTGAACGCTAATGTGTGGTTGCTGGTTTGATGTAATGCATTGAAGTCATCTGGTCTTGTGGCTAAGAATTTCTGTTTCAAATAAAATCTAATTCTGATAACTACACTCTTCAAAAGGAGAGTAGGCTAAATGTAAACATGTGTAGGACACGAAATGATTTTTGAGATGGGGAAAATAATTCTGACATTTCTTTGAAACCATATTTTTGATTCAACAGCTACAGTCTAATGCTGGGATTATGATGAACTTAACGTAACATGACTTAATGCGATGGGAATAATGGGAAAGTAACCTATTTTATTAAATAGAGCTAGTTAGGGTCGACTTAACAAGACTTAAGTCGAGTAAGAGTTTGAGTGTGCCAAGCTTTTCCTTCATGTTATGTTAAGTTTGGAGATCATGTGATTATTTGAACCAATTGGCAAGTAGTGCCATGCAGGAATTAATTGTGCCTCTCTATGTAACTATTTGCATCAAAACTCTGTTTCTTTTGTTTTGCTCCTAAAATAGATTATGGCCATCTCTATACTTTATTAATCATTTAAAAATGTTCCTTCTACACATTTTTGTATTCTCTCTTAAATTTTGTAAAACATAACCTCTGATTAGTAAAAGAGAGGTTACATATCTGCCATTGTTGTGTCAAGTTTGGAGGTCACATGACTAATTTGAACCAATCAGCGAATAGTACCATTCAGGAATAAATTGTGCCTCTTTATGTAACTATTTGCATCAAAACTCTTTCTCTATTTTTTGGTTTTGCTCTTAAAGTAGATTATGGACATCTCCATATTTTATTTGCGGTTTATAAATGTTTCTTACTCCACATTTTCATACTCGCTTTCTTTTCAAGTTTGGAAAACATAAGTGCTGATTAGAAAAAGAGAGCCACTTTGAATATCTACCATATCTGCCGAGTGAAAGAATAACCAATCAGGATCATTCCCATTATGTAAAGTTAAGTGCATCCTAATCAATCTTCTAGCTTCTTACTTCATGGTACGTCATGTCATGTTAACTCCGTTAAGTAAAGTTCATTGTAATCCTGACATAATTCTACTTATTCTTTCATATTTAATGCAGAGCAATTGTCACTGACACAAAATGTGTAGCATTAAGTAAAATTTTATACCATTATCCGTAGGGGTGGGATGCAGAGGTAGGTTTCCAGATTCATCTCCTACTAATCATTCACAGCAAATGTTGCAGTATTATGTTTTTAGAACAATACAATTGAGAGGGTCAGTGCAACAGTGGTCTAACTTATCTTTTTTAAAAATGGAGAAAAACTGAGTTAAAGTTAATCACATGTGGTTGGTTTTTAGCATAAGGAAAAGCTCATTTGAATCACACTGATTGTTCACTGACACTTTCTCAGCTTATTAAACATCATTGTGGGACTGCCTTGGTAGCACAGTTGGTAATGTGCTTGCGTCTGGTGCGGAGGTCCCTGGTTCGATCCCTGGTACCGGCATGGGATTTTTCCCCCGCCGGGAGGTCTGGTATGGGGTGCACTGAGCCTCGTTAGGTCCCGGAGGGGCCAATTGAGGAGCTATTCTGATAGAAAGGTAGCATCCCTAAAAGGTCAGGGGAGTCGGCGTGCTGATCCCTGCTACCCCCAACCTGCACTTTTCTGTGGCCTTAGCTGTGGCTGGAGGACGCAGCAGCCGGGCGATGAGGGTAATCTCTGCATAGAGGAGATGCAGTAGTGGAAATGTACAGCATTATTAGAGGGGGATGCATATCTAGAGTAGATCTAAGTGCTGCTGCATATGAAGAGCATAATAAGGATGGCATTATTAGTGCAATTGAATTAACAGGGCTTTATTGTATCGCACAGACCCATAGATCTGGATAACAAGATAGCCAACACCCAAATATCCTTCCTTGTAGGATGTCTAAAGTACTGCATTGGCAAGAGTAAAAACTAGAATTATGTTAGGCCAGCATCAATATTTTTTCTAATTATGTGTGGAGACAAAATTCACACACTGCTCACAATATAAAATATCAGAATTTGCTTCATCATCCCACAAAGTGTATAAATTGCCTCCCTAATTCTCGTCATTCCCAGCTCTTCAGCTCCCCACATTAGTTGTGAAAATACAAATGTATGGCTGGTGTTTATTATTTTCTCTGCTAGTAAGTAGAGGGAGTGTTGTACTCCACCCAAAAATTTGATGTTGAGATTCCACTGGAAATATATATTTTGAGGCCCCCTGAATCAAAAAATGGCATTTTTAGAAAAAGACCCTGTGTGTGTTGCATGTTGCAGGGGTGTGCATGTGTGCACCAGTCTGTCAGTCTGTGGACAGCATAACTCAAACAAAAAGTTGATTAAAGTATTTAAATTTAATGTCTTTCAGGGATGTGACACAAAGATTTTGAAGAAAATTGCTCCACCCTAAACCACTCTTTACATGTAAAACTTTTCAAAAATGTTGATTTTCTTGAAATTTTGATTAAAATGGCATATGTTTAAGATATTTTTATGGCAAATGAAATGTATATCTTGAATTTTCTGGCTATTCCCTAGGTAGTCCTGTTTACTCTAGATGACTTTTGAGTAACTCAGACAAAATCTTGCTATACAAAAATGTAGATCTTGCTAAAACACACAATTTATGTCCAAATAAATTTTTTGGTAGAGTGAACCGTTTTGGAGATATTCCTTGTTATTTGTGTCAGTTTTGGAGAACTTATACGTCTGTCAAATGGAACATTGCTATTCATTTGTTTATGTGTTGATCATGCAAAGAGAACGGAATTTGAAAGTTTTAAAAGATTTGAGTATCACTCAAAGCCTACTGTATTCTCATATTCACCTTGCACCTACAAGGAAATAAAGAATAAGGTAATTTCTGCAAATGTTTATCTCAACTAACACGAAAAAGATATAGGAATAAGAGTTTGCAAGAATGGTTAGTACAAGAGTAGAGAAAGTCATGTGAGTGCGACACAGATTATTTTTCTATGTTGCTACAGAATATTTTTTTTAACTATGAGAACCACAGAAAGCATGATATTAGCATACCAGCATTGTTTAGTAAATGGCATTGCTTGGTGTCTGCTTAACAACTATATACTGGTCAAAATGGTAGTTAGTCTGTTTAGTCAATGTTTGTACAGTTCGGCCGCTTTGTTTAAGGAACTGTCATAATAGTTTTACAACACGGGCCCTTTCTCTTGAGTCCTTTCAGACATACTTGCAACATCTTAACATAAACCTTTGTAGCTATGGAACAGAAAAGAACTGGAATTCAGGATTTTGGCAACTGAGACTCCATGCGGAGTCAGCATATAACTGCTTCCTTAAAATGAGGATCGCTATTGGTCTTCAAGGACGGGAATAGAGATTTCCTTTTTCTTAAGTGTGGAGTTGGATTTATGACAGTCATTAGGTGTGGGTAGCACACATTTCCTTTTTGACCCAACTGCACATGCGTTGACTAAACAGACTCTAAACATTGCTGTACTGTGTAGTATTTCATTGCAGCTCTGTACTTTCATCAGGTACACATAAATTTCTGTGTAATGCTAGACACAATGAGACCATTTAACAAATGAAAAAAGGGGCACGGAATATGAGTACCCAATTTTATGGTGTACTTTGTGTTTTATAAAATACATTAACTTGTAGTTACAGTTCCCTGATGTGAAGGACAGTAAACATAGCAGACACAAAATTTAATGGCTGGTGGCAGGAGAAGCTGGCCAATACTACATCCAATCAGAGGCTTATCATATCTTGTGGTGTTGTATAGTTAAACACACTGTGAAATCAGTCTGTAAAGCCGGTGATATTAAGTGCCTACAAAATTTATTTGCACAACAGAGAAGAGAATAATCTGATGATGAAGTGTTCAGCTATCAGTCACCATTAAATTTTGTGTCTGCCATAGTGCAAATTTTTTTCTAAAACCTTTATATTACTTGCAGAATTAATCATAAAGATGTTGGGATTAATATAAGTCCAATAAAAGTTCTTATTCAATTAATTGATATATTTAAGATATTAGAAGATGGGTCAAAAACATAAACGAATTTAATTCAGAGAATATTAAGCTATTTAATTAATTTATATTTAAATATTTTATGTGGAATTTATTATTCTGGTATTTATAGAAGAGTAAGAGGTTATTGCCGCGAATATTCCACTACAGGTCTAGATTTTGGAAAGGAGTGAGGCCTTGTCTTGCATAACAAGCAAAAACCTGAGAAGTAGATTAGGAATGATGATGATAATAATAAAAAATAATTAATAATAATAATAATAAATAATTTTATTAAACTTATTGTCATAGTCCTCTCCCATAGCTTGTGTTGTGTATCTTTAGATCTGTACAGCTGTATTTCATTAGGCTTTTTATCATTGCATTTTTTCCTATGAATGGGGAGTTAGCTCGTTTTAGTAATATAAAAAAATAAGGAGAAGGAGACCCATTATTAGGAAAATCTGTATCTCTTTTTGTCAGTATTGTTTTAACCTTAAAATACATGGTTTCAATTTATTCATTTTTCTGCTTTCTTAATTATGGAAATCTGAGTCTTCATTATTACTTGAACAAATATGCCCACTCCTCTTATGGAATGTCTTTTAGAATTAAAATATGATTGCCATGAGCATGCTGAATTTGAAGATGGTTGACCTACTGCATTACTGCTTCCCATTAGGATTTAAATAATTCAAGGCCCTTGAACTTTTGATAGCATTACAAAGTACTGTCAGTTCTGTGGGGAATTGTAAAATGTGTTTTAAAGCACATTGTATCATTTTATCCCAATCCTCAAAACATTTCTTGGGTGTGTTGTTAAGTAAAGAGGAATGGTTAAAAGACAGTTGTGCAGTGTCTGTCGTCCAGAGTGGACGGCTGGCTATCGCGTGTAAGTGAACCAGTTTGAACTAGCGAGAGTTGTTTGTTCGTGCTGGTTGTACCTAGTGTGCTGTGTCGGCGCTCAGTTTTGTTTAATTGGGTAAGTTAGTACCTGTGCAGTAAATCTAAAATGGAAACCATGGCAATGTATAAATGTGTGAATACACTGAAGATTCAATTTGCTACTACGGCTACGAAACCAAGTGCACTAGAAATCCACCAGTGGCTCGTTAACTTCATCGGACTACAAGCTGATCAAGTGGATACGTTACAGCTCAACACCAGAGAACGTGCTATGTTAAACTGTTATCAGCAGTTCTGTATGACAATCTGATTGCTCGTTTTACAGACGAGCAAAACTTTGTATATGCCTTTGGAGAAATCACCAAAGTTACCATTACACCTGGAGACCAGCAAACAGTTAATGTTCGAGTGTTTAATCTGCCTTCGGAGGTGCCCTTTGCAGTGTTAGCACAGGAGCTAAGTGCGTAAATATGGCACGGTGTATGACATCCGAAGAGAAAAATGGAGCACTCAGTATCTTCAACTAACAATGGAGTGCATGCTGTAAAAATTGGGCTCAAACGCAACATACCGGCTAGTGTGGTGATTGATACGTATTTGGTCAACATCAGTTACCTCGGTCAACCCCAGGCTTGTCATTTGTGTCACGACACGACGCACCTGAAAGCAAACTGCCCCCTTCGTGCTACGAAACTACCCGTGACACCCAGACATCGACCGGTAACCTTCCGAGAGGCGGTGGGCGATATCACGCGTGTTGGTGCAGTTGTCCAACAACAGTCCTCCAGTACGGTACTTCCGTCTGCGGTGGAGCCGTCTGAGGTTAACGTAGTGCAACATTTACCACAGGAAACCGTCTGTCCTACGGCGCCGGAGATTTCCATGTTTACGCCAGAGTCCGACAATGCAGAAGTGGACAGCACCCCTAGTCCAGTGATTGCAAAGAGGTGTGCGACAGGTCTGCTGTTCCCGCTCCTTCTGAGAGATATCTAGATAGAGATATGGAAGTATGCAATGAAGCAGAGGTAGAGGTTTCGGCAAGTGAGGTCGCCCAGCTTAGACAGAAAGCTTCGACTTCGATGTCGGCTCGAGACCCCAGGCTAAGACGCCAGCATCGGCGGATAGAAGTGGAGGATGCCCCAGCTATTAGGTAGCCTTACGGCTCGTACAAAAGTAAAAGAGGCCGACTCTGGCAAGCGCCCGGCGGTGGATGACACCGAGGAGGATGAAGATCTACTCCGTTCACCGAAACTAACTAAAGATGACCCCAGCTCGGACCGTGATAATTGATGCTGGTATGGTTCTGGATTGCTACCCCGATTATCTACGCTTGGCCATGTTGAGACTACATGCCTTGACCTTTAAATGCCTATAAGTGTTCAAATATGGGCTTCAATGAATGTTAACGGTCTGCGACAGGTGGCCAAACAGCAACTGTTACGGGACTTCCTGCTAAATAATGACATAGATATTTGTTTTCTACAAGAGGTGAATATTTGTAATATGGATTTTTTTTTTTGTCTGGCTACGACTATGAGACCAATATTGGTCCTGAGGGCACTGGTACGGCAATTGTTTACCGTCAAGGCTTGCAGCTACACACTGGATACCACCCCACTGGTAGAATCATTTCGGCAGCATATCAAGACGTTACGCTCCTGCCGGTAGTCAAAACCGCCGACAAAGAGAACAATTTTTTCCGCAGGATCTCCTGACCCATATACCAGCAGGTGCAAACTTCGTGCTGGTCTGCGATTTTAACTGTACATTGGCACCGAAAGATCAACGTGGTGCCTTTAATGGCTGTCCGACCTTGCAGCAATTGGTGGAACAAATGCGCCTGAAGGATACCTGGGAACATTTGCATGGTGCCAACGTCCAGTTTACATTTGTGAGAGGCCCGTCGGCGTTGCGACTGGATCGTATGTATGTTACGGCTGAACTGGTACCCCGACTTCATCGTACAAAAATAATCTCTGTGGCATTTAGCGACCATAACGCACTTTACTTGCCTTTGAAGGTAGGGCAGCGATCTACAGTAGAGGTAGAGGTTATTGGAAACTCAACTGCTCGTTGCTTAGGGATGAGGAAGTTATGACTGATTTCCAGGACTGCTGGTCAAGATTGCGAAATTCCTTTGTGCTCGCACCAAATAAGTCCTCATGGTGGGTACATAGAGCCAAACCAGCCTTACGGTCCTTCTTTCGGGCTGCTGCCTGTCGTCGAGCTCTGGCTAGGAGAGAAACCATGGATTTTTACCTTCAGGTCCTGCACGAGCTGCACCTACGTCAGCAACAAGGTGAAAATGTTCAACAGCTCATGAAAGGTGTCAAAGAGCACATCTAGACGCGCAAAACACACGAGCTACGAGGGAACTTTAGCCAGAGTCCACTCGGAGGAAGTCGTGAGAGGGGAAAAGGCAAGCTTTTATCATCTGGCAAAGGAACGAAAACATGGTCGCCGGCAGCTAATCTGGAAGTTAATGGGCAGACAGTTTCCACTACAGCTGGAATCCTTAGAGCAGTGCAGGCTTCATACGTACAACGCTTCTCCGATTCCGCCGCCAGCTCCCACAACCTAGAGGTATACATGTCACAATTTGTGCAAGATATCCCGGCAGAGTTACGGCATGATACACCATCACTTTCCAGAACAGAGTTACTGGCAGTAGTCCAAAGATCCAAATTACATGCTTCCCCAGGATCAGATGGCCTTCCACATGAGTTCTACGAACACTGTTGGCCCTATATTCAGAACGAAGTTCATCAAGTCTTCCAGGAAACGTGGACAATGGAGCAGCCCTTGCCGCCTACCTTTTCAGACGGCTAATAGTCCAGCTTCCGAAATGTACTCAGTCCAAGACACCTCAGGACTATCGACCGATCACCCTATTGAACTGTGATTACAAGTTGTTTGCAAAAATACTCAGTGCTCGGATGGCGAAACTGCTACCCTATACGATAAGTGAATTCCAGACTGCAGTGCATCAAGGAGTGAATATTTCCACCACGTTAGCTACCCTAAGAGGCTGCATTCTGCACTGTGCACAACAACACAACAACAACAACTTGGATCTCGAAAGCCTTCGACAGTGTTGTTCATGAAGGACTTTGGAAACGTTTGGCCGCAGTGAAAGTGCCTAACAAGCTCTGCAAGCTTATCCAAGCCCTGTATGATGTTGCTTCTTCTAAAATTCTCTGTAACGGGACCCATTAAACGCGCAGTACGACAAGGTTGCCCCATGTCATGATCCTTTTTGCACTATATGTTGATCCACTGATACAACAGTTGCAGTCTACCCTTACTGGACTTGAGATATATGGGCAGAGAATTGCGGTGAGAGCTTACGCCGATGACATTACGGTAGTGGTTACCACACCCGAAGATTGTCTCCACCTGAAATAATGCTTACAGCAATACGAGACCAGTACAGGAATGACTTTTAATAGGAGGAAATCCGAGATACTAACTATTGGATTACGACCTCCAGACACAACAGCTTTAGGAATCCCGATTGTGCAGTGAACGAAGATTCTGGGGATTTATTTCAGTAACAAAGGCGGATATGCGAGAATACAACTAGACTTCCCGTATTAATTTCTTACGTGGAGTGATGTATACCCAGAAAACCAGGATGCTGAATTTGGTTCAACGAATATGGTTCTGTAACACCATTGTGCTGAGCAGAATTTGGTTTCTTGCGCGGGTGATCCCACCGACAAAACAACATTGCCAAAGGATAGAACAGCTATTGGGTTATTTTCTCTGGAGCGGGAAACTATCGTGTTGGGCGGGCTCAACTGCATCTCCTTAAAGGACAAGGTGGCTGGGGATTAAGAGGTGTGGCCCTGAACGTGAAAGCCCTGCTGATGAAGATGATTCTGCTTGCCCTAAAGGATCAGGGTGACCCGGCGGATACAATGATACAGCGGACTTACCAATCATTTTGGAGTCGGGGTGAACGTGAGAAGGTACCTCCGATGTTACGTAACACCTATTCTGGTTTGGAACAGTTACCGGTAGAGAAAGTGGACGATGGTACCCTTTGTAAGGTGAAGGAGATTTATGCCTTTCTTCGTCGACCTGCTGCTGTTACCCCTCATGTACAGCTGAAATATCCACAGTTACCTTGGCAGCGCATTTGGAAGTACTTTAGCATCCCGCAGATAAACTTGGAATGGATAGCCGGTACATATGAAATAGTCAACGAAATCCTTCCTACGTCGGACAAAGTGTATCGTCACCGGATGGCTATCGATCAACGCTGTCCAATTTGTCAAGAAATGGACTCTCTTCCACATCGAGTACTGGAGTGTTCCGGTAAAAGAGCGATATGGACTTGGGTTCTCGGAAAGTATAGAGCGTGGATACCTGGTGGTTGGACGGCTTCACAGACGGATATATTGCACTTAAATATTCCTAAGGTGTGCAAACCCCTTCAAAATTGCCTTCTCTGGATGATAATGGGCACCATTACTTGGTTACAAACTTTGGATCAGCCAGCTGATTGGATACTGCCTCAGTTAAAGGAATATTTACGTGCGGAGAGATGGAAAATGCAACAGTGAACAGCACCCTTTAAGCCCTGGATATTTTAAATATGAGCTGGCCATCACATTAAAAAAAAAAAAAAAAAAAAAGACCCTCATTTGCTCCTTTCTGAAATCACCTTCCCGCTACTCTTATCCCTTCCCACCTTTCTTTAAGATAATGGTTCCTTAAAATAAAAAAAAAAGTGCCAGCTGAACAACTTCACCTTCATTTGCTTGCCTAAAACAAAAAAAAAAAAAAAAAAAAAAAAAAAAAAAAAAGGCTGGGGTAAATGGAAGTATTAATCCTTAACATTTTTGCCTAGTTACAGCAAGTGAAGTTAATGATTCTAATCTGTGTCACAAGTCATATAGGCGACGCCGTGGCCGAGCGGTTAGCGCGCTCGCCTACCACCTAGGCGGCCCGGGTTCAATCCCAGGGACCCGCATGTGGTATTCGTGGTGGACGAAGCGGCGTCAGGGCGGGTTTTCTCCGGATGCTCCGGTTTCCCCTGCCATCTCATTCCACCGGTGCTCCATCTTCATTCCATGGGTCATCAGTGTCACCGCCTGTGGTGCCGTAGTAGTAAAAGTGGGCGTTAAACACAACAACAAGTCATATAACTCTCTGTGGATTATAAACAATGGTATTCTTGAAGTTGACTCCTAGGCTAATCGATTCTCCCAAAGACAGCATTTGAATAGCACATTTGTCTGCTGTAAGAAGTCTGTCTGCAAGTTGACCCTGAACAATGGCTCGGGTATAAGATATAAACCACGATGCAATGATTTTATTGTGTAATTATACTTTGTTTTCCTTATCCATTATGTAAGGAAAGAAAATTGTTCTGCTTTGTGGTAAATCAGTGTAAGCATCTTATATATCAACTGTTTGACTGAAGGGGTTTTGAAACATATTGTGTTACTTATATAGTTATATGTAACATAATGCTACTTATATGCACTATATTATGAGCTAATGCACTATTTTTATTTTAAAATTGTATAGTTAATTGCTGTATGTCATGATGTGCCTTAATATAAAGACTTCTATACTTTGCAATTTATTCATTTCACTTGACTTAATAAAGAGTACCTTTTTAGATTCTTTGCTGTATTGTATTCCTCATCCTTTATACATTCTTTTATATGCCAATAAATTTACTGACATGAAGCTGAAAGTTTTACATCCCAATGGCTATTTGTTAAAATATTGTATCCACCAAAACCCAAATTTTTCAGGACACAAAAATCTATTTTTATCCCTTTCCATCTAATATGAATTTGAAATTAATAAGTTTATAGGAATAGAAAATATGTAGTTTTGTTTATATGGTTCTTAAAGGAGAATGAAACACAATCAGTTTACTTCCTAAATGAAGGTTATGGCCTTTAAAATGGAATGGTAAGATTTTTTTCCTAAATGATACTGTTATTGCTGTTTAAGTGAAATACTAAAACACCTCACATGCTATCAACTCCACCCACAAGCTGCAGATATGTGGATATTCACAACTTGCTTACTGTTGCATGTGAACTAATTCGTTTTCATAAATTATAATTCTCAGACCATGTAGGCAACGCGTAATCCATTTAACCAAACCGAAAACTGGTAGGGGAATTTTCTTGAAAAATTTCATGATATAAGCCTTTACATGAGCCTTTTATAAAAATTCTTTTTTCTTTATTCAGGTGACCTCAAAATGTATTTCCGGTATCCGTTTTAGGGTGAATTCTAATATGAGATGGGAGGCACAAAGTAAAAATGGCATGTATTGAACAATTCAAACCCTTCACTACGAAAATATTGGAAACTCGATATTGGTTGATGCCGTAAACACAATTGAAATATCTATATTTTTTGTAATATGTTTCTGTCTCAACTCTTACCTATAAGCTATACTACCTACAAAATTCCTTCTGAATGAAAAGGCCTTCACAGCCTACTACCAAAAATCTGATGTGTTGCACTCACATGACTTTCTCTACTCTTGTACTAACCATTCTTACTAACACTTATTCCTCTTTCTTCTTCATGTTAGTTGAGATAAACATTTGCAGAAATTGTTATTGCTCATTTCTTTATATGTGCAAGGGGAATATGGGAATATAATAGGCCTTGAGCGATAGTCAAATCTTTTAAACCTTTTAAATTCCGTTCTCTTTGCACGGCTAACATATAAAAAATCTGTTACACTCACATGACTTTCTCTACTGTTGTACTAACCATTCTTACAAACTCTTATTCCTATATCTTCTTTGTGTTAGTTGAGATATTATTTCAACTAACATGCAGAAATTATCTTATTGCTTATCTTCTTGTGGGTACAAGAGGAATATGGGAATACAGTAAACTTTGAGCGAAAGTAAAATATTTTAAAGGTTTGAGATTCCGTTCTCTTTGCATGACTAAGATTTAAAAATGAATAACAATCTTCCATTTTACGAAAGTTTAAGTATTCCAAAAGCCACACAAATAACAAGGAATATTTCTGAAATGGTTCACTCTACAAAAAAATTTATTTGGGCCTAAATTGTGTGATTTAGCAAGATTTACATTTTTGTACAGTAAGATTTGGTCTATCCCTTACGTTTACCAGTTAAGCAAAAGTCATCCAGAGTAAACAGGACTACGTGGGCTATAGCCAGAAAATTCAAAACATCTGTTTCATTTGTCATAAAAATATCTTAAACATATGGGGCATTTTAATCAAAATCATTAGAGCCATTTTCGATAAAATCAAAATGTTCGAAAAATTTTCTATGTAAAGGGTAGTTTAGGGTGGACAAATTTTTTTCAAAATCTTCGCAATACATCCTTAAAAGATGTTAAACTTAAATACAAGTACTAACTTTGGTTTTTAACTGACTTAGTTTTTGAGTTATGCTGTCCATAGACAATCAGCTGCAGAATAGAATATTTTGTACGTCAACACTCAATAAACAATGTTAACATGCTCCTAAACTGTATGGGTATTTCTGTCACTGAAATAGTATCAACACTTAACATGAAAAAGTTAAAACTAAAGTCAATAAGTTCAGAAATACTCCAGGAGTATTAAGTCTGTAGATTCAGAAATCCTCTTCTGGATCATCACAATCCAGAATCTGCTGGATCATTGACAAATGTCTGCAGAAAGTCAGAAACTGATTGATGTACTTTAACAAATGTTACGCATAATTTGCATAAACCACCAATGAAGTGGTACGCTTCCACTTCACCGGATGTCAATTTTTTTGTAAATAAAGTTGCTATAATTAGACATCTGAAATTTCTGTTTCTCACCTTTTGTTTTTTCTGTAGGAGCATTTGGATAACACCGTTTTCTTATAATGCTCCGGCTACCAGTGAAGTCATATTTGAAGTCACTGCTTTTAAGTACTTTGCGGCTTGTTTGGTGCTTCTATCAGTGACATTTCATTTATCTACCGCCTTTAACATCAAGGGTCATATCGGCAGCTTTTAACCTCTTGGAACAGTTGCTTAACAGCATTGCTATTCACTCTCTGAACGTTGGGTTTCTATTACTCTTTTTAATTTATTACATTAAATTCACACTTACATTCACACTCCCATTCACACTCCCATTCATACTCCCAGACTCTACGAAGGATGGGGAATCCTAGTGGAAGAAAAATTCCCACTCTCCCAGCCGGAACCCTTTTTACAGCAGGAAGGTGCTAGTGACATTGTTGAGCGGTGTGTGTAAGGTCTTCCCTGCGGATTTTTCTCTTTATAACCCCAAAATCACGATCACAAGGGTTAAACGAATGCCTACGTAGCGGCAAAAAGTGGCGAATCTGATCAAAGCGATCCGTACGCGACATTAAAAAACCTCTCTACTGTGAGATTGAAATTCTGCCTGGGTAGCCACTAGAAGAAACAATAAAGTATCTTGATATCTTCTGTCAAGGCCTTTAAGTAATTTAACAAAAAGAATAAATTAATAATAAGTAGAGAGCACAGATGTATTTAATTTCAGATGTTACAAAATTCGGTCACTCATAATTGTCTGTAATGTTCTGGGCAGGAATGTCCGGAAGAGACAGATTTTGCATGTGGTCAATTACGATACTCCGTATGTTCAGGAGTATAAAGTTTCCTTTCTTTCCCTGATTACCCTTCCCTTATGTAGGACTTACTAGGGTCAGACGCCTGTCGGGGAGCAGAGGGACCTCTGTACCAGACAGAGTGCAGACCTGGAAGCAGGTAGTTAGCCAAGCACCAGGTGTGATAGTGAGGAAGAGGATGATATGAAATGGAGGCGAAATGGATGATTGGAAGGGTGATAATGGAGCAATTGGTGGAATGAATCGCGGGGGAAACCGGAGAACTCGGAGAAAACCCGCACAGACGCCGCTTTGTTCACCACGAATACCACATGCGCGTCCCACCTAGGTGGTAGGCGGGCGGTCTAACCACTCAGCCACGGCGCCGCCATTATACTTCCAGACTCAGGGAAGGATGAGGAATAATCCTGGCTGGAGAAAAATTCCTACCCGCCTGCCGGGAATCGAACCCGGGACCCCTTGCACAGCAGACAGGTGCTCTACCAATTGCGCTACGGGGCCAACCAAGTTTCCTTATCTGTATAATTTTGGCACGTTTTCTGTAGCGGATGTGTTAATTTCTTGTGGATGTAAATTGGTATTCCTGATCCGAACTCCATTATCCTTTGCTACCGTCGGCTTATACAGATATACCCAAAAACCTGCGAACCACTGCGCGGTGTTTTTCCACTACGCACCCTGGAAACACGATAACGCAGCTGCTGCACACAAGATCATGCGGTTGACTGTTTTTCTCTGCTCTGAAAATGCAGTATTCAGCTGACGCATTATCGTGTGGTTGTTATTACCAGTGTGCTTCGCGGGTTCAAATCCGGCCCAGACCGATGGTTTTTAAGTGTGCTTAAAAACAACAGCTCCATGTCAGTAGATTTACTGGCATATAAAACAACTCCTGCGGGACAAAATTCCGGCACACCGGCGACGCTGACGTGATCCTAGCAATTGACAGCGTCGATAAACAAATTTTATATTATTATTATTATTATTGTTGTTGTTCAGCTCGCCAAGTGAAAGTGCGATTTGCAGAAAGATTTCCGGTGATCTGTGATTTCTATCTCTGGGGTCACTTAAAGCATAAAGTGTACAAGACAAACGCACACTCCTGGGTGACTTAAAACAAAATATTCTTCAGGAAATTGCCAGCATTTCTCAACGTGAACTACGGCGAGTGATGAATAGTTTCCTAAGGAGGTGCCAAAATGTGTGGACAACGACGGTGACAGTTTCAGCATCTCCTTTAATAACAGTGGTAATTAAAGCCTTTAAAAGTGGTTTTAAAAATGGCTTCATCCGTCGACGACGAGTACCGTGGATGCGTACAGGCAAAACACAACGCAACCGGTTCAGTCTGTTGGATCACCCGTTATTTCAATATTGTAGTCTGTGTTCTCATACTTATTTTTATGACATCTATGTCTGCACAAGAGAGCAAAAGGATTAATGACTTCATTGTCAGAAATCCAGCATTAGCTTACAACAATGTCTGCACAATATTTCCAAAAACATGAACTTCCTCTACCGTAAAATCTTCTGGTTCTTTTTTTCACTTTCGTACTTCGAAGCGAACTGCTGGATCTCTAGGGTGATTTGAGTGTTTTTTGCTGGAAGGCTTCATATACTCAATTCTAAAACGCTTCATTATTTTCATTTTGATGAGTGTTTGTTGTCTTTGAAGTGCCCATGCCTTCCGTTGTTTGTTGATAGCTTCCATTCAGACAGGGGCTCCATATGCCATCAGTGATAGTATGACTCCTTTCGTGATTAAGTCTCCAGTTTATTTTTACCGATTTTACAAGCGTATGTATCAACTCTGCATTTTTGGCTCACTGTTCTGTGTGTCGATGAAAGTTGCATTTGCTGTCGATAACGACTGCCAGAAGCCTCATGATCTCCGAGTGTTCTAGCCCAGTTTTCCACTTTTCTCAAGTCGACTTTAACATACTTTTGGAGTAAAGGATACTTATACCTTTGACTAACATCATAAAATCAACTCTGTCGTCCTCCGTGGTCTAGGGATAACATGCTAGCCTCTTACCGAGGTGAGGGTTTCAAACCCGGCGGAGGATAATGTATATTTTCCGGCGCAAAAATTCTTGGCGTTCCTTGGAGGTTTCCTTGGAGGACTGCACTTCCGATTTTGTTAACAATGTCGTTTCGTGTTTTCTGCAAGCCAAAATATGGAACAAATGGAATAGAAGTAAACTTTTCTCTCAAAGAACAACATACTATTGTCAGCATTAATTTCAGAAAATAAGAATATGAAGTCACGGACGCAAATACAAAGTGAAGCAAGAAAGTTGACAACGTTGAGCGATGTCCTCAGAATGCAGACTGCTTGGATTTCCAACAAAAAAATAATTAACTTGTAGAAAAGCAACCTGTCCTGTTTCTGGACATTTCACATGGCTCTTGAATTTTCGTGTAACTAGTTTATGGCACCGATAACATTGCAGAAATGACTAATCATAGAACCCTTGTCTCACAGTTCGTAAATAATCGCCTTGACCTTGTATGCAGCTAATTTTTTGCCAACGTGGGCATATGTATCTACGTATTTCGTGTAGTCAGTGTCGCACTCTAATTCTACAACACGCTGGAAAATACACTCAGTTCCAATATAACCTCTTTGTCAGACAAGATTGCACAATGAAGAACAGCATAGAAATACAGCACTTCCCGGCATAAAACTATAATTCTATACACACATGAATCGACAATAATAATGCATACAGCATAGTTTTTATTTACTTGTATCTAAGGATGAAAAAATCGCATTTGTTGTACTCACATGATTTTCTCTACTCTTGTACTAACCCTTCTTAAAAATTCTTATTCCTACATCTTCTTCGTGTTACTTGAGGTAAATTTTTGCAGAACTTATCTTCTTGTAGGCACAAGAAGAATATGGGAATACAGTAAACTGTGCGATAGTCAAATCTTTTAAAGATTTCAAATTCCGTTCTCTTTGCACGGTTAACATATAAAAAATGAATAACGATGCTCCATTTGACAGAGATATAAGTTCTCCAAAACTCACACAAATAACGAGGAATATCTCGGAAATAGTTCACTCTACAAAAAAAAGTAATAAATATTTATAGATACATTGTGTATCTTAGCATTCTCAACGTCTTTGTATAGTAGAATTTGGTCTATCTCTTACGGTTTACTAGTTAAGCAAAAGTAATCTAGAGTAAATAGGACCATATGAATTATAGCCAGAAAATTCAAGATATGCATTTAATTTTCCATAAAAATATCTCAAACATATGGCATTTTAATCAAAATCGTTAGAGCCATTTTCAAGAAAGTAAAAATTTTCCATGTAAAGGGTAGTTTAGGATGGAGGAATTTTCTTCAAAATCTTCGTGTCGCATCCTTAAGAGACATTAAACTTAAGTACCAACTTTTGTTTTTAACCGACTTTTCGTTTTTGAGTTATGCTGTCTACAGACTGACACGCGCGCGCGCGCGCGCGCACACGCACACACACCCCGACCTTTCTAGAAATACTTCTTTTTATTCAGGGGGCCTCAAAACACATCTTTCCGATGAAATCTCAACATTGAATTTTTGGGCGGAATACAATATTTCCTCTACTTACTATGCGTAGTAGAGAAAGTAAAGACTAAGAGGAAGTCATGCAATGAAAGCAATTATGGCGGCCATTCTCTGTTATATATCCGAGATTCGATCTTTAGTGGTACTCGATTGAACAGCGTTGTAGATCGGTCATGCAACTCATTTCAGAGCAAATGAACACTTTAGTGCTAAAAAAATTTCTAAGTGCTTTCTTGCAACCCAGCATACGTCTGGTAAAGATGTCTCTGAGGGAAATAATGTGGTCTTTCACGCCCGGTATAGAACGGGACGTTGAGAACCGTAGCATTTGAAGAATGTCCATAAATACATTACTGTGTAAACAGCCTTTCTGTCCCTAAAATAACTTCTACTGAGTTCGTAGAGGTTACCAGGGTACTGGAATCAGCGAGGTGAATATGCTGGACCACCATGCCGTGTAAAAAGCCCCTTTGAGGTCTAAACTTGGGAGCTACAATTCGTCTTTCGTTGAGGCGCTCTTGCACTATTTTCTTTTAATACATCACTGCTTTTACTGTGCTGGTCCGTGGTGAATCCCTACTGGTCCTTGTTCAACAAGTTATTGCTGTGTAAGTGGCCCATTATCCTGTTTATCAGCAGTTTCTCAAGAACTGCTAATCGCTCGGAACTTAGAAATGTGTCAGAATTTTCTTGTTTTGTAAAGGAGCTTTTTGTTGCGTATTTCCACTTCTGAGAAAATCATCATATTCTGAGGTATTCGTTATATACTGCAGTGGTGGTTCTGGGCAATATATGGAATGCTTATCATATGATGCCTGCTGTGACTCCGTTTTACCTTAGAGGTTTGTGTCCACTTTGTTCAGAAGCGACCTTATTTCTTCATGGTAAGCCCTGTCGTTCGGCGCGTTTATGTTTTTTGCTTCAATTTTAGATTCTCCACTGAAACTGTTACCATCTTTACTGTTGTCTGGGGATGTCCATCTGACGATCATTGTGCCTTTTAAATTTCTTGTGTATGTGCCATGCGGTTTGCAAAGAGTCATTGTGATGCTGTTCTTCGTTTTGCTTGACGCCACTCTGTATTCTGAGCTCCATGGATACGATGAAGTAGTTAGATTGCAGTAGGTTTTCCACGATTTAAATTTTGCCTTCCTGATGAAAGAGTCATACTCTTCCCTTCGAGGTAGTGTTTTTCGTCGTTCATGATTCTTTGGGATCTTCGTCTAAGTTATTAGTTTTCTTTCTTAGCTCTTGCGACCACCAAGGAACTGTTTTATACGCAGGTTATTTAGCTGTAGTGATCATAGTTTTGAAGGATGTGTTGCATGTTATTATTGGTGATTCAAATATTTCTGTTGGTCTATACAGTTCAGTTTCTGCTGACAGATTTCCGAGTTTTATCTAGGTCTTCGTGTTCTCTAGTTTTGAAATTGATATTTCCGTAGTTGAATGCATAAATCTTTTTGACCATTTCCTACATTAGCTTTTTCCTGAAGTTGAATTGCCTGGTGTGGTAATGTATCCCTCCTTAAGTAGTTAAATTTATATTCTTCTTATTAGTGAGTTGGAATTTGAATGTTATTATCATTCTGTGATCTGAGCAGCTTTCGTCATTAGCAGTTCCAGTCGTTTAGCCATTTCATCAAGTTCCTAGTGAAACTTAGCTCAATGTTAGTGACTCCAGTTGTAGACTCGAATGTTGTGACCGTACTGTTTGTTCATTATATGCAACTTAATGCTTAAGACGAATTCTTATAACATTTTTCCTTTCGACTTAGTCAGTTTGTCATTTGTTGTCTTGAATTCTGCGTGACTGTCCACTGTTCATTCTTGTTG
The DNA here is from genome assembly GCA_030765045.1 of Tenodera sinensis. Taxonomy (NCBI): domain Eukaryota; kingdom Metazoa; phylum Arthropoda; class Insecta; order Mantodea; family Mantidae; genus Tenodera; species Tenodera sinensis. The sequence continues at coordinate 157,641,882 of CM060966.1, read as the reverse complement.
CAAGTTAGTTCGTGTGGGTGTATAAAATCTTGATTACTTGCTCATATAGCAAGGTTTTCAATCTAAAAACTCGAATATATTAGCTAAATGGAAGGTATTTGGTTTTTCTAAAAGCTTCCGATGATTATCTTATTTCTGTTCCATTTATATCACGCCTTTAACTGCAATGGTCACATCGCTGGCATTTTATCTTCGAAACATATTGCCTATCGACAATGCTGTTAACTCGTATTCAGTTGTCATTAGATTTCTAATTTTACTGCTACACACCCGCAGTAAGTAGAGGAAGTGTGATATTCCACAAAAAGTTCTATTTGAGAGGTAGAACTGGAAGTTAAAAATTCAATGCCACAGCTGGGATTTGAACCACAGACCCTCCTGGGTGGCATTGAATTTTTAAGTTCTAGTTCTACCTCTCAAACATTGCCCACACACGGCTTGTATGTTTAAAACACCAACGGTAAGTTTGTTGGCATAAATAAATAATAATTAAAAAGTTCGATATCGAGATTTCAACGGAAATGCATATTTTGAGAATATGTAATAAAAATGTAAAAAATGTAAAAAAAAAAAAAAAATAAATAAAAAAAAATGGGTGTGTGCGTGCGCGCGTCTGTCTGTGAACAGCATAACTCAAAAACAAAAAGCCACTTAAATACTAAACTTGGTATTTAAGCTCAACGTCGTCCAAGGATGTGTCACGAAGATTTTTAATAAAATCTACTCCAAAGTTTTGTTTACACGGAACAGTTTTCGAAAATTTTGATTTTCTCAACCCACACGAACTGATTAAAATGCCATATGTCTAAAATATTTTATTGAAAAATTAAATTTATATCTTGTCAGCAACGTGTGAAGTGCTTTTAATTCTGGATGGCTTTTGCTTTTGGTAAATCGTGAGAGATAGACGAACTCTTATCACACAAAAGTGCAGACCTCGTTAAAGTACACAATTTATATAATACATTTTATAAAATACATTTCCCTGATCCAATTGTACCTGCAGGGGAATATGCAATAAGCCTCTGCAAAAATTTATCTCGATTAACATGAAGTAAATATAAGAATACCTAAGCGTTTGTAAGAATAGTGTGCACGAAAGTGAACAGAGAGGGTCATGTGAGTGCAACATAGGCTTTTTTTATAGTTTCTACATACTGTTCCTCTAAAAGCTTATTTTCTAATCTACCTTATGTTAGTCGAGATAAATGAATGCAGATATAGTTTCATCATACATTTCTTGTAGGTACAATGGGAATACAGAATGCTGAAATGATATTCAGTTATATATCTGGCTTTTAAATTCCATGCTTTTTCCACGGCATCGCGAGAAATAACAGAATTGAAAAACTTAAAAATATTAGTATTTAAAAATTAAAACGAACTAGTATGTAGAAAATGGCTGATTATAATAATAAGTATATTATGCAACAAGACTATAATGGTAGTAATTAAGACGCGAGTTTCCTAATTTTCATACGAGCGTCTTAATTACCATTATAGTTAAGTTTCATACGACAATTTATGCTCGACTATATAAATATGAAATATTGTAAAACGTACACTCACCGGGGACAATGACCTACATATTGCATCAGCTGATATTTGGAGTTCTGCGCAGGCGCTAAACGATCGATTGTTTACAGTAAATCACAGCTGCATGATGAAAATGATAACCTTGAAATGCTACGTAACACTGAAAAATAGAAGGCAAATAAAATACGATACAATATATTTCTTCTCATGGATATGCAATATATTCCGGTTCAGTGTTGCTGGCTCGGATTGAAATTTACTTGGTATTTTCACTCACAAGCTTATTTAGAAACGAGCGATTAGAATAAGCATTGTCATCTACATCCGCTTCCCGTATTATTACGATCAGCGCTTCCCAGAGGCGTTCATAGGATTCAGATGACTGTGAGAATGTAAACAAATGACTGGCAACATGGGTGTCATCTGACCTTTTTCCCGAGGGCGGCCGCATATTGTAACTTTCGAACAAACAACAATGCATTATTCTGCTGTAAAATTGTAAAATATGAGTTATAGCATTTATGGTGGATAACCACATTAATTTGTGCTAAATAAAAATTATTGATTTGATTACATAATTATATTACAGATTTTGGGTTTTCATCTCTATCGGTAAGAGTTCTAATGGACTTCAACTGTTAAAAATTGTACAAAAATAAAAATCTTATGACTATCGTTGCGGAGCGGAACTGCTGTTTACGATAATGAATGAAACATTTATAATTTTCGATAAGGAATAATTGTTGACGGCAATAATTAGTAAAGGTATGTAGCTATTAATTGAAAATAATGCCTTTTCTATTTATATTAGACATATGAATAACATCATACTTTCTCTAATGGCAAGTAGGGGAAGTATTGTATTCCACCCAAAAATTCGATGTCGAGATTTCACCGGAAATATATGTTTTGAGACCCCTGAATCAAAAAAAAAAAAGCATTTTTAGAAAAAGGTCCGTGTGTGTGTCTGTGTGTCAGTCTGTGTGTCTGTCAGTCTGTGGACAGCATAACTCAAAAACGAAAAGTCGATTAAAAACCAAAGTTGGTATTTAAGTTTAATGTCTTTCAAGGATACGACACGCAGATTTTGCAGAAAATAGCCCCACCCTAAACTACCCTTTACATGGAAAATTTTTCGAAAACTTTGATTTTCTTGAAAATGGCTCTAACGATTTTGATTAAAATGTCATATGTTTGAGATATTTTTATAACAAACGAAATTTATATCTTGAATTTTCTGGCTATAGCCCCTGTAGTCGTATTTACTCTGGACGACTTTTGCATAACTGGTAAACTGTTAGAGATAGACCAAATCGTACTATACAAAAAATGTAGATCTTGCTAAAATACACAATTTATGTCTCAATAAATTTTCTTGTAGGGTGAACCATTTCGGAGATATTCCTTGTTATGTGTGTGAGTTTTGGAAAACTTAGAACTTCAATGAAATGGATCATCATTGTTCATTTTTTTATATGTTAAGTGTGCAATATCAACAGAATCTCAAACCTTCAAAACATTTGACTATCGCAAAAAGCCTACTGTATTCTAAGTTCCCGTTGCACCTACAAGGAAATAAGCAATAATATAATTTGTAGAAATGTTTATCTTAACTAACACGAAGAAGATATAGGAATAAGAGTTTGTAAGAATGGTTAGTACAAGAGTAGAGAAAGTCATGTGAGTGTAACACATCAGATTTTTTAACATAGGCATTATGAAACAGTCGAGTATCTTTTGTACGCGTGTCCTGAGGAAAAATAGTTCTTTGCATCAAAATTAAAACAATGGTCTAACAGTAATAGACTCTATATTAAACTTATTAATTTCCAAGGGGGGGGGGGGCGCAGCCGACGCCCATGACTGACAATGTCTTTTATATTTATACAGTATTATGTTGTGTATTTACATGTTTTATTTACTATAATTTAGAGCTTTTACTAAAGTTATTGAATGTATCTCGTACGCAAACGCCTTAGCGTATTTTGTACAAATAGTTTTTAAATTAATTGTGCATTTTAAAGAGGTCTACATTTTGTGCAACAGATTTTTGTCTGTCTCTTACGGTTTACAGTTATACAAAATTCAAAAGGACATTACAATCTATTTATAGAAAATGCAACCTATATGTATTTTACTATGCATGTAAACATCTTACACATGCATTACTTTAATGAATATCGTTAGTGCCAGTTTTGGGAAAAGAAAATCTTCTTGGCAATTAAACTATTTTATGTGTCCAAAGGCGTTGTATAGTTGTTTATACAACAATTTTAGAGAGTATCGTTTTTGCACGCGATGAGTAAGTTTTAGATCGAGCCGTGGGCCAATGCAAAAGAAACTTTCTGACGTGTTGCATATCTAATTTCGTCCACTACCAAGAATTTCAGAATTCTCAACAGCATGAATAGCTGCGTTCTATGATAGCAGTTAAAAAGCACTTGTTTCTTTACTTAGAGAATATTAACAAAAAGTCGATGTATTGTACTCACATAACTTTCTCTACTCTTGTACTACTATTCTTAGAAACTCTTATTCCTCTATCTTCTTTATGTTAGTCGAGATAAACATTTGCAGAAATGACCAAACTTTCTTGTAGGTGCAAGGGAAATATGGGAATACAGAAGCTTTGAGCGATATCTTTTAAATCTTTCAGATTCGTTCTCTTTGCACGGCTAAGATATAAAAAATGAATAACGATCCTTCATTTGAGGAAAGTTTAAGTATTGTAAAACTCACACAAATAAGGAATATCTCCGAAATAGTTCACTCAAAAAAAAAAAAAAGAAGTAATTTGTACATAAATTGTGTGTTTTAAGGGTACATATGACTGAATTTTTCAACTTCTATATTTTTTAATCAATTTTGATGAAATTTTGTGTGCCTATTTATATTGTAACCATATTATGCTGTGCAAAGTTTCAACTCCGTATGTTGCTTGGTTCAAGAAATATTGCAAATTATTTAAATAAATTAATAGTCGCACTTAAAAAGTCCCTTGCGACAAAGTTTTCATCCAATCATTCTAAAATGTTGTAGAGTTGCACTTTAAACAAGGATAAACTAGAATTGTATTGGGTTTTTATATCTGGTTGTTTGTTTGGCTTACAGAAAAATGTAAATATTTATGTTTCATAATTTTTAAAATATATGGAGTAACAGCCTGTTCTGAAGGATAAAAAACACACTAAAATCCATCTGATATCAAAACCAATACAATTTTTATTTATAGTATATATTACTACATATTGTGCAAGCTTCAAGCCATTCTGATAAGAAATGCTCCGCAAGGAGCATTTTGTATAGAGCAAAATGCTGAAAAATTGCAAGCTGAGAAAAAGGCAAAAGAAGATAAACTGACCTCAGAATTGCCCTGGACCATATGTCTCCCTCTCAGACCTCTTGTTTCTTTCTTCAGATGATATTTTCAATTACATTACAAATGGCAGTAGCCAATAATTAGCAAGTTCCTGTTCACCTACTTCAAGCGGCATAATCAAAATAGGAGTGAAATGGCACAGTAACAGTGCAGAATAACATTATATCGTAAAAGTGGGCGTATATGGACATTTAAATACCACGCACATGGAGTTAAAGAATGGCTTCTGTTGGCTTTAAAAATGGCGGAACTGAAAAAATAATGGATGCATATGATAGAGGAAAGATTGTAATATTTTTTAACGCTAAAATAAAACAATTCAATTTTTTACCAAAAATCGTCAAAACTCAGTCATATGTACCCTTAACGAGATTTACATTTTTGTATAATAGTTTATCTCTTACGGTTTACCAGTTATGCAAAAATCATCAAGAGTAAGCAGGACTATGCTATAGCCAGAACATTCTAAGTATACATTTCATTTGCCATAAAAATGTCTTAAACCTGTGGCATTTTAATTAAAATCGTTAGAGCCATTTTCGAAAAATATTCCATGTAAAGGGTAGTTTAGAATGGAGGAATTTTCTTCAACACTTCGTGTCGCACCCTTGAAAGACAAACTCTAATCTTGGTTTTTAATCAATTTTTCGTTCTTGAGTTATGTGTCCACAGACAGACACACACACACGCGCGCGGTTTGTGGTGACTTTATTGCAAGGAATGTGTTGGACACCAACAACTCTAGCGTGTTCTGAGAAAGATTATGGCTAAGTTTCAACATACCAAGGCTTAGGCTTTTAAATACATATGCTCTTGTGCTAGCAATCCTAGGACACTAACTTTGCGCTGAGAATGTATGATTACTGAAAGTTGAACTGTTCTAACAAAAATTCTACTTTAGTATGGTTAGCCTAGAATTATCACGAAGTAATAAAGAGTAGAGAAATGTGCGTGTTTGTTACAATCAACTTTTGTCTTCTTTCCCTTTTTTAAAAAGTTGGTAGAAGCTACACATGTTTATTCACTTTTTAACAACCCTATATTTGATATTAGTATTATCATAATCACCATTCTTTGGCAGTCTTACACTTAATGAATTAATGCATATCTAATGGCATCGCTTATAATAATTGCATGCGGCATCTGCAGTACGGCCAGTTTAATTTTGTTCGTCTACCCGTATGCATATTAAAAGAAAACCTGCAATAGCGAATCAAAATGAGGGAGATGAAATAGTAGCACACCATTGGTCGAGAAGGCGTATCGCCATGCTACCACATTTGTATATGCCAATGAATGTGCCTCTGTGGTTGGAGTCTCGGCACGCAATCTCTATATAAAATTATTCTTGCCGAGAGGACTTTTTCCAAAGCGAAGCACAGGTATATTATCAAGTTCGCTTCACATTTTTTTGTTTTTGTTTCCAGGCTGAAGATTCCTCTTTTTGTATATTGTAATTACTTGGTAATAATATTTTCGAAGAAGGGTCTTGCGGTATATTTCTCTTTGTGCATGTGTGTGTGAAATGATGTGGTGTTTGTTATCCGCCAGGTCTCAAAGTCAAATTACAGGGCAGAGTTTGATATGTCCCTGACAGGTAAATCACAGGGTGTTTTGCCTGATCAGGGCGCTGGCGAGCGATATTTTGTTATTTCCTTTAGGGGTGGAAATGTGGTTTTGACCGTTGTGTGATCTTTGATCAATATATTCAGGAAAGTAAGCCATGATGTGATATGATGCAGGTTATATCGGAACAATAGGGTTAGATTAATAGAGCTATGGAAAACAGTTAATCGGCAATAGTTTAGTTTTGTGGCTCTCACTACGTTAAAAATCAGTGGAATAAACATTTTAAAGTTCAAATTAATTTAGAATTAGCCTTCAAAATTCTGAGAAACCGTTCGAATGGTGTAACAGGTATTAAGAGTACAACAAATACCCAATAAGAGTCACTATTCAAAGTATATATGATTACTTATAATGATTGTTAGCTACGTAAGATTTAGATGATAGATAACAGTATATCACAATGAAACCCATGTATGTGTGCATGTGTATTTGTGTGTATGTGTGCACGCGCTTGTATATAGCATCCTGGAAACCACTCCTTGATTTTGATAACTGTTTCACCTTTGAAAAGTCCTGTTCTTCCCGACGGATATGGTTTTAAGGCAGCTTCCAATCCCAACTCTTAAATGCCAAAAACAATTGAATCAGTACATATTTACAAGGCCTGAGATTGGAAAAAGGGCAGCGCCGTGGCCGAGTGGTTAGAGCGCTCTCCTCTCATCAAGGTGGCTCGGATTCGATACCAGATGTATGCAAGATTTGTGGTGGACAAAGCGGCATATATTGGCGGATTTTTGGGGTTTTCCGGTTTCTCCCGCCATTCATTGCACCAGCTACTGTGTTATAATTTTTTCTTTAATCCATTTCCTTTTCATTTCATATCATCTCCTTGTTCGCTCTCATACCAGTCTTGGGGGTGATCACCCATCCTGGCTACTCTATCTAATCCAGAGTTTGTCTGCTCCTTCAGAGGCATTTGATCCCACTTGTAAGTCCTTGTAATTCCCTCATATAAGGGGGTTAAACAGAGAAATAGGAAGTTATTATAATAAGAAAGTGTTGGATTCATAAAAGAACATACGAGGAACGTTCTGGTTTTTATTCGAGAATGCTATTGAGTAAAAAGTAATTGTTATTGCTCTACAAATATGCATTAAAATTAGACAAAAAACCATTTCAAACAACGTAGTTAAATGTTGTTTCATTTTGGCTACCGAGAAAATAAAAGACAATCGAAGTGTTTATAACGGTATGGTATACATGTGATACTTATTCTAAAACCTTGTAATAAATCTTACGTAAGAAAGTTTTGGTATACTAAAGAGAGAAAAATTGTGTGCAAGATAATATCAGCCCTCGGAGGACCGTTATTTATAATCAGCAAATGAAACGACTATTTTTCTCGATAGCTAAAACTGTCATTTCCTTAATGTTTATCTTCCTGGCCTTCCAATGGGGAATCTTCGCCAGATTACCCCTGTTTAGTTGTACGTATATTGGTATCAGCGGATTTTGTATTATGTAAAAGCTTTATGTTAGTAAACAACTATGGAACCAAAGAGAAGTAATGAAGGTTGAAAACATAATCTAATGAAGATATAAAACTTTATCGTTCTGTTAATTACTTTACAACTAAAATATACTTATAGGCTACAAAAACTATAACCTAGACGACTGTCTAGTAAAGCTTAAAGGAATCAGGAATAGTATTTTATACACTTTTGTGTGAATATCGGGTAATCTTTCCTACGTTTTTAACAATATCTTACAGCTTTATGGAATCAAGTTTCTAAAGAGTAAAGGGGAGCATTTACAATTAAAACTTATGAATTATCGTACAATAATTGCATGAAAAAATTGGAGGTAGGTTAGGCAATGAAAGGAAATCTTTCAAGGTTTAAAAAGCCACGCATGCTACCTTGGGTAAATCAACTAATTGCAGATAAAACGAATTGTCTTTTTCTTCAAACTGCTTCTGAAAACGTTTATTGTGATTAAAATAAAGTTGGTAGTTTTGTTAGGTTGTACCTAATATTATGGTGACAACCATGGAGGAAAACAGATGGTGTTCACTTTAAAATGGAACATATACGTATGTAAGTACTTGACAATTCATACATATTACATACATAGCAATACGCTTTGCGTTTGTTAGACTGAATTGGCTTAACAACCCCCCAGTAAAGAAAGAAAAGGAACACAAATACATAGAATAGCAGCTTTTTATGTAGAAAAATTACACACATATATTTTGTATTCCTTTTGAGTGGTGTTTTAAAATTACCATCATTACAATTTTCACTCTTCTCACTTTCTTGTTAACCCAAGCAAAACCCAATACGGCAAGAATATATAAGGATTAACAAACATTCAAGTACTGAACCGGAAGTTGATAACGGATTATTGAAGATAAGATTAATACTTTTATAAAGAAATGATTTGGAAATAAATAATTGCAAACGATCAATGAGGTTAAAATCAATGCGCAGTTTAAGTGGAATGAGTTAAGGTTTTGTCATGAGAAAAGTATGATTTGCAGTTTCGTGTTAAGGAAATGCATTTAGTTCAGTCAGTCTAGCTAAGACAATTAGGGTTTTAGTGAAATCATATCGACAATAAAGCAGGAAGTTACTAAGGCACGTAGATAAGTAGAAAGGAAAAGGGAATTTTTAGCATTTAGCAAGGAACCGAGTAAAAATTGTGTTTAATAGGCGAATGAACAACTTCGATTTTAGCGACGTAATGGAGGAATGTTGACGGGGAGCGATGTAGACAGGACTTAATTTTATAAAAGAGCTTGTATTTCTAAAATTGGCGTCTTTTTACTTTCTCTGCGATGTATAGTAAATTGAGGAAGTATTGTATTTGACCCAAAATTTTGATGTCGGGATTTCACCTCAAGCCCCCCAAAAAGCATTGTTAGAAAGACGCTCGCGCGCACCCGTGTGCCTGTGTCTGTGAACATTATAACTCAAAAACGAAAAGTTGGTATTTAAGTTTAATATCTTTCTAGAATGCAACACGAAGACTTAGAAGAAAATTCCTGCACCCTAAACTACCCTTTACATGGAAGCCATGTATAAAATATTTTTATGGCAAATGAAATGTATATTTTGAATTTTCTAGCTATGGCCCATATTATCCTGTTTATTCTTGATGACTTGCATAACTGGTAAACCGTAAGAGTTAGACCAAATCTTACTATATAAAAAATGTAGATCTCGTTAAAACACACAAGTTATGTCCAAATGCATTTTTTTAGTGGAATAAACTATTTTGGAAATATTCCTTGTTATTTGTGTGAGTTTTGCAATACTCAAACTTTTCTGAAATGGAAGGTCATTATTCACTTTTTTATCTTTTGGCCGTGCAAAGAGAACGGAATATCAAAGTCTTCATGTAGCGACTAGCTTCAAAAGATTTGACTCCCGCTCAATGCCTACTGTATTCCCACATTCCCCTTGCACGTACAACAAAATTAGCAATAAGATAGTTTCTGCAAATGTTTATCTGCATGAAGAAGATAAGTGAATAAGAGTTTGTATGGATACTTAGAACAAGAGTGCAGAGAGTCATGTGAGTGCAACACATCAGATTTTCTTTTCGTGTCTTTCATACTTTCTGGAACTGTTTACTGGTATGAATTATCAGCAGGTCATAGCACTTAAAGATTGCGCTCGGGTTCCGAGCAGCTTTTCAGCGACTCAGCAAATTACGCTTCTCATTATATTATTATGGAAACACTTATTTTTAAATTGTAAAGTTTTGATACATCAAGAGTTATTAGGCGTAACACTTCAATAGTTCCACCCTCTCATACTAAGACTCCGAACCAATTTAATTCCGTATCTTCAAACGTTTCGGTAACGTGTTATAATAACTCAGTTATTAGCTTCCATTAAATATGTTAGCCAAATTAATCGGCAATGTCCAATCTCACACACACCCGCCCATACCGAGAAAAATATATCAGTTCACCAATGAAGCAGTTAGCAGCAGCACATTAATCGAGACGACGCCAAAGGTGACGCACCCAGGAAGTCGACATCAAAGTAGTCCAGAAATCGAAAAGTCAAATAACATTGTTTATATCTGATTGATATTTGGAGCAACTTCGAAAAAAGCGCAAACATTTTTTATCATCGATGAAGAAAATACGGCAGTTTTATAATTCTTTCACCATTGGAAAGTCCTATTCTTCTAAATGGTCACAGGCTATGAAGTGCTTCACATTTCAAAACTGGCGGTTAGGAGATTGTCACCAAATGCCAATTCCGTTTTGTTGAATATACAAATATCATGTTACTTTTTGCATATATTATGGCATATTTTTAATGACTTCAAGCCCAAAGGGGTAAACGGGAAGGATTTAAATAGTTTAAAATAGAGTTATATCGTTGATACAAGCACACTTCCTTCATATTTCACTGAAATTTTATCAAGTAATATTTTGGCATGATTTTAACAGAACCGGTTATATTAGGATTCTACAAACTTAAAAAGAATAAGCTACTCTAACATTTAACCCCAATTTCAAGCCCTAACATACACACCAATATTCTTTGGGCTATCTAGATGAAATTTTGAACGCTTATATTATAGGACATACTAGTCTGGACAAAACTTTGAACCCTTAGAACTTTCATAAGTCATCCCATATCCTTATTTTCAACTACGTACTTATAGAATTACCAATGCAATAACGGGTATTATTATAAATTCAGTCTTACTCTGTAGTAGAATTCTCATTAGGAGATTCAGCGCTACGAAGGAACGGGTTTGTGCAAAGGGAACTGCTTAATTAGTTATAACATTTGAATAAGAAGCAGCAAATCTGATGTGATACATTAACACAATTTTTCCTACCAAAGCCAATATTATATTATTCAAGGTGATTGTCCTATCCACGTTACTCAGGATGCATTTTTGCTTGGAATTTATTTAAAATTAAGTCAGACGCGGTTAGTTTCAACAAGCGGAAACAGCATTCAAATGTTTATTCGTATGAACAAACTCTTAGATGGGAAGAAAAGGAAAAGGTGGGAGAAGTAAGAATCACAAACTTTCAAAGATGCCCGTTAGAGGCGCTTAACATGTAATGTTTCAGCATAGAATATCTTGAACCCGACAAAAGGCTCAATAGGTATAAACTGTGTATTTTAATGATCTCTACATTTATCCTGCAATAGAATTTGCTCTATCCTTTGGGGTTTCCGTAATTCAAAACTATACAACATTTAGTCAAATGAAGGTGACAAGCTATTCATGATATGCATTTTATTTATGTCAGTATGTTAAACGTATGTTATTTTAATGAAAAACTTTAGAAAATAAACATATAATCATTTTTTCCATTTAAAGGATAGTTTCAGGTGGGGGTTTCTTGAAATCTTTGTCTCGCATTCTTGGAAGATGCTGGACTTAAATACCAAGTTAGTTATTTAACCCAACTTTCTTTTTGGTTTATGCTGTTCACACACACACGCGCGCGCGCGAGGCGCATATACACCACACACCTGCGGACCTTTTTTTTCTAAAACTCCTTTTGTTTTGGATATAGACAATCGCAAAAACATGTATTTCCAGTGGAATATCGATATCGAATTTTTGGGTGCAAAACAACACTTCCTCTACTTACTATAGATAAACAATAAAGTAAAATTGGTTCTTACTTTAAAATAAATAAAAATGTAATAAAACGGTACAGTTTCTATTCAAGCTGAAATTTCTAATATTTTGGAGGAGAATAACGAACCTAGAAATTCGAATGAATCCAGAACTACCTTACTGCCTCAGACGTGTAATAGTCTAGAAGAAAGTTCTAGAAGAAAAATTAGATCCGAAAGAAAATGGACGAAACAAATTTTGAGAGAAGAGTTCACTGAAAAGAAACACTGAGAGCAGATTTATTTTAAAATGCAGATGCTGTCCACTAAAACTGCAATAAATGGTGATAAGTAAATATGAGCAGAACATTTTCGCTGAAGTATCTGATCAAAATTAGCCATGCGCATTAACCAACCATGTCAATACACACTTACGCAATTTAGGATCCAGTTATAACTTAAGAAATCCTTGTGATAAATTACAACTAGGAATCAACACTTGTTCTTCAGAAGCCACAACCACACAAATAAAGATAAAATATCACATATGAGCCTTATCTATTGTTTATGTCCATTAAATTTTAACTTAGATAACATTTCCGTGACACTTAATTAGGCATATCTTCAAACATTTTCCTACTTACTATTTCTTAATTCATTTATGCCGTTTGCACTCTAATAGGCGCAATATCCATTGCTCTTTTCCACTACAATGATAATATATGTGCTTCACATCCTCTTCCTATCTACAAATTAAAGTCCACCTTATTTCTGGAACTTCTGGAGTCCCTTACTCCTACCTTAATAATGCAGCTGTCAACAAATCGTACTCTTTTGGTATTGATCCGCTAGTTACCTATAAAAATTTTAAGAAAGCTATTTTCGTTCCCTGATGTGCACATAATTTGATATCCATGCCCTCCAACTGACGTCGAGCCCTCTGTCAAGATATTCTTGCAGATTGTTTTTCTTTGTCTTTTAGTAACTGTCCCTTAGAGAGTGGTTGAATCCTATACCAACACCACTCAATTTATTATTCCCCCACTTATTCTCCCTCTATATCGTAGCTTGGAGAGTATTGAGATAATTTTAAGTTTTACACCAATTATCTCACGTCCATTAATGGTGTTATTCTTCTGCGGAGATTACCTCCTATCATTCCTCGAATCCTTACATTCAGTGCTGTGCTATATGTAAAACATTTCTTACTAACTTCATAGCGCACTGTGCCATGGTGCACCTAGAACTAAGTTGGGATTTAGTTTGATGCGTCTCGGCGATTGCGGTTTCAACTGCTGTTTTTCATATCTGCATTCAAGTGCACGATTCTTATCTGAAATTAAACTTCTGTCAGTATTATTGGTAGTCATTTAAAGCATAATGTGCTACCCTCTGGTTCATGAGGTCGCGGGTTCAAACCCTACGGGGGGCGATGGATAATCTGATGCGTTGCACTCAGATTACTTCCTCTACTCTTGTACTAACCATTCTTAGAAACTCTTATTCCTATATCTACTTCGTGTTAGTTGAGATAAACATTTGCAGAAATTATCTTATTGCTTATTTCCTTGTAGGTGCAAGGGGAATATGGGTATACAGTAGGCTTTGAGCGATAGTCAAATCTTTTAAAGCTTTCTAATTCCGTTTGCACGGTTGACATATTAAAAATGAATAACTATGTTCAATTTAACAGAAGTATAAGTTCTCCAAAACTCACACACGTAACAAGGAATATTTCCGAAATGGTTCACTCTACAAAAAAATGTATTTGGACAGAAATTGTGCATTTTAGCAAGATCTACATTATTTGTCGAGTAAGATTTGGTCTATCTACTGCGCTTTACCAGCTATGCAAAAGTCATCCAGAGTAAATACTACTACAGGGGCTATAGACATAAAATTCAAGATATACATTTCATTTGTCATAAAAATATCTCAAATACCTATATGAAATTTTAATCAAAATCGTTAAGAGCCAATTTCAAGGAAATCAAAATTTTGGAAAAATTTTCCATGTAAAATGTATTTTAGGAAGAAGCAATTTTGTTCAAAATCTTCGTGTCGCATCCTTGAAAGGCATTAAAACCAACTTTTCGTTTTTGAGTAATGCTGTCCACAAACTGACACACACACACACACACACACGCACGCACGCGCGCATACACACACACAGACACACACACACACGGACCTTTTTCTAAAAATGCTCTTTTTGGATTCAGGGGGTCTCAAAACATATATTTCTGCTGAAATCTCGACATCGAATTTTTGGATGGAATACAGTACTTCCTCTACTTTGCTATACGTAGTAGAGAAAGTAAAAATAAACGGTAATGGGAAAGAAAGTTACGTAAATGTGCCACATTGAATTTTTTTTCTTAGGCGGAAGTATTGAATTCGACCCAACATTTTGATGTCGAGCTTTCACTGGAAATATATGTTTTGAGGCCCCTCTGAATTTAGAAAAATGTCAGCGCGCGCGTCTCTCTCTCTCCCTCTGTGTGTGTGTGTGTGTGTGTGTGTGTGTGTGTGTGTGTGTGTGTGTGTGTGTGTGTGTGTCTGTGTGTGTGTGTGTGTGTGTGTGTCTGTGAACAGCATAACTCAAAAACGAAAATTGTTTTAAAAACCAAAGCTGGTATTGAAGTTCAATATATTTCAAGGATGCGACACAAATACTTAGAAGGAAATTCCTCCACCCTAAACTACTTTTAAGTGGGCAACTGTCGGAAAATTTTTATTTTCTCAAAAATCTCGCTAACGAGATTTCTCGGTTTTGATTAAAAGGTCATATGTTTAAGATATGTATATGTAACGTAGGTATATTTTGCATTTTGTGGCTATAGGCCATTTATTCCTGTTTACCCTGGGTGACTTTTGTATAGCTGGTAAACCCTAAGAGATAGACCAAATCTTACTATACAAAATACGTAAATCTTGTTAAAACACACAAATCTATGCCCAATTAAGGTGTTTTTTTTTTTTTTTTTTTTTTTTTGGTGGAGTGAAGCTTTAAAAGATTTTACTACCGCTCAAAGCCTGCCGTATTCACATATTCCCCTTGCACCTACAACAAAATATGAAATAAGATAATGTCTGCAAATGTTTATCTCGACTAACATGAAGAAAATAGAGAAATAGGAGTTTGTAACAATAGTACAATAGTAGAGAAAGTCATGTGACTGCAACACATAAGATTTCATAGTTTACAAATGTAACTTTGTATTTTGGCACTTTGTCCACGTGACGACGTTTCTGGTGCGAATCAAGAATTTCGTCTCGGAGCATGCGCAGTATGGCACTCGTTGACTTAGAAAGTACTATTATGTATGTCCCCCATAGAGCGTAGGTCGGTCGGTGTCCTGTCCGCAAGGTTTTCGTGCCGATTTCCTCAGGTCCGCGTGCATCACGAAGAGTAAATCCTTAGTGCACGACATGTCATGCATCTATCGCAGCAGAAAATAGTATACAGACCATGCCTATAAAGAAATAGATTGTGGGGGAAGGTTGAGAGGCGGATAGCAATAATTAAGGTCCTTTCCGAAGGGACTATATTATCATTTGACAATGTCCAGCATGCGACGGCGTCTTCCATCATGCTACACGACACTCAAGTTAGCGAGGGAGGGATGGGATTCCTTACTTAGGCATTCTTCTTCCGGTATCAGTGGAAAGTAGTGGACATTGTGTGGTCGAGCTGGTGTGTCTCTAGTTCAGTGCATGTGTGTGTATGTGTGGGGAGCTCTATAGATAGCATCTTCAGTCGATCAAAACAGATTTCGAGATATCGAGACATCTTGAATAAATATGCAAATTAAAAATGTCTGCGCGCGCACAGGAGTGCTTGTTTGTGTATGTGAGTGAAATCATGTGTTTAAAGATATTCAAAGTATGGAGGGCGAAGTTTTCGATAGTTCTTTGCTGGGAAATATTTTTGGGTCGCTGAGTTTCTTGTAGAGGTTTTGCGAATTCTTACCATTTTATACGTTGGTGCATTTGTTGACCGAAGAATACCACTCTTCCAGAAACGAAGGTTCCAACCTCCATGTTTTGGGGATAGAGTAGGTAACTCATATTCCATAGGGCCCTATTTTGGGTCTCAGCGGGAGGAATTATCTGGATAAGGTTTTTACTCCGATTTTCGCCCTAGACTCTTCAGTCCTGAAACCAAATGTAATTCACTGTCGCGTAGACTCTAAGAGAATTTTTAGAGATTCTTAGATGGTTTTTGTGAACTACACTAAGACAACTTAAAAAGACTACAAATCGGTTGACAAATTTTTGGACTAGGAAAACTTCTTAGGGTTGAAGTGAAATTTAAAACATTTAAGGATGTCATGCTAAGAAATTGATGACATGTTTTTATTGTATCAGAAGTCTTTTTTTTTTTTTTTTCGTTTTATTCTTCTGAACGTTTTATTTTAATAGTCTTACTGCTATTGTTGAACTAGGTTCTTCTTGACACCTTCTTTGCTTTATGATCTTTAAGGTTTTACTTTTAATTTTGCAGCTCAGAGTTAAAATAAAACATGAATTTAAAGAATAGTTATTTCTGAGGGAAAAATATTTTTGTTGGGGATTCAAGGTGAGTTCTCAGGTTTAATGTCCGTTCTTACTATATACGGTACCACAGACGAAGGATACTGATGGTGTATGAAATGAAATGATAATTGGAAACGGAATTTTGGGAAGGAGCGTTCCAGGCCTATTTTTGAGTACATCCCGGCAATTTGGCAGTTACGAGGACTGAGGAACTTTGGAAAAAGCTTGTCAGGGAAGACTTTACTGCGGACCTCACATTCACGAATACGCGTCTTCACAACTTTGCCACTCGTATCGGTTTTTCAGGCTGTATCTTATTCTAGCTGTCATATTCTAGTATTGCAGGATTTTCTATAAGTAAAGGATGGCTTTTGAAAGTCGCGAATAGCCCACAATTTTCATTCGTACCTAAAGAGTAAGTGTCCAAAGTTTTGTTCAAATTGGTCAAATGGTACTAATTTATACATAAGGATTGACAATATTAGTAGGAACAGACATTACCTATATGAAACTGTAAGGTATCCTTTAGTTTTCTCCAATTCTTCAAGTGTACACATTTTCACCCTGATTAGTCAGTATATTTTAGTCTGTAATAGGTCGAAATATAAGGGGAAGGTATTTTTAATTGTTTTGGGGTACTTGATTCTTCGGTTCCGCAATCAATGTTTACACATCGTAAGATTGAAAACAAGAGTTGGATAGTTTTTGGAAGTTACAAGGTACCCTGTGATTTTTAGCATTTTCTGCAATATACCGTATTTTATCGCGTAATTCCCTCCCTTTTTTTCTCGAAAAATTTGCTTAAAAACACTGGGGAGGGAATTATGCGAGTGGTGCTTCTAGGAATTCAGAAAGGAAGAAACCATGTAGTATTATGTAAAATTTATATAGGTATACAGTAATTTGTGAATGAACTGGATACATACCACGGTTTTATTGGGCCTACAATGTACTGTTTCATTGTTTCTTTTCTCTGACTATTCTGCGGTCTCACTTTCGTCAGTATCATCACTATTTTCATTTATATCTGGCTCAGATAACACATCTTCATGTTCACTATTCCACAACATGTCGTCAGAACCATTAATGGCACAACAAATACCAGCTTTTTAAAACTTTTCTTAACAATATGACGCTTGCAACAAACTGACTTGGAAGCACGTCTGCAACTTCACATTTCAATTTTACGATACGTTGTGACAGTGGCAATATGAGTATTTTTGTGGCAAGCACTGCGTCCATTGTTGTCCGTGACAGGCACGGCTGTGTCGATTGTTGTACATTATCAAGTCATTTTAAGGCCGCTCCAATAAGAACAGACCAGGAGAGGGTATTATGCGATGTTTAATAGGTAAATAATTTTTAGTGATGAAAAATCATAGGGGAGGGAAATATGCGAGGAGGGCCTTATGCGATAAAATACGGTAATTTTTCCTTGCAGTAATTTGACCAAATGGGTTAAACAGTGCAGATTTCTCCATAAAGGTTGTTGAAAATGTGGTAGGCATAATTTCTGCGAGTTGTAAGAGAGACAAGATTTACTTGGGTCCTATAGTATGAGTGTACAGAACTTGTCTAGATAGGCCATATTGTTTATGTTAGGGATTCGAAATAAAGGTAACAGAACCTTTTGAAAGTTTCACTGTAGTTTATTATTTATGCCAGATTTTAAATCTATGCATCAAGTTTTATCAAAAGTATGCTGAAATAATCGTTGATTATTTGGGCTAAAAGTAATTAAAATATTCTATGTTCACAACAAAGTGGCAAATATGTTCCCTTATATACATTCTCAACGAATGGAAATTGAAAATGGGCAATGAATAAGTATAAAAAATATAATCTTGAACCTCCCAGTTTTAAGCTTTTCTGGAAATATAACCTGTGTCCGTGCGAAAGAACAATGCTTTTTAATGGCGAAAGAATTCTAAAAATTGGAAGATTAAAACGAATAAACTCACAAACACACACTCAAACAGAAAACAAATTTTTTCTCTTTAGCATAGATATAATACCTGGGACCCCAATCAAGGTTTGTTATTACGTCATTTACACGCTATGTTTGTAATTAAAGAAATACAAATATGAAGTACCAAATGTCTCCAATATGGCTAATAATGAATATGCGCGAAGTCCAGCTTGTATTTATTTGAGCATCCTTTTCACCCCTTTTTATTCATTATCCGTTTTGATCTTCCCTGCTAAATAACCTTAAAGTTTAAAAATTGGATATTTTACTTTTCAGTTAGGTTAAACTTCATTCAGGAAAATGTTAAAATTAGGACTATTCAAACAACTTGCTAAAAGCGAAAGTAAAATAAAAATTACATTCTAGATGTCATTTCGTGATTCAGAACACGTGTTAATGACATGAAGCCTTTGAATCTCGTAAACAAGTATGTTAATGAAGACAGTGTTCCCCTCCATAAATTGGTCTTCTTCTTTATAGTTCATTCACAATGCGGATATTTACTAGGGTTTTCACGACAAATAATTTTTTTATCATCACCAGATATAGGAATATCTAAGCAATTGTCTTCAAGTCACATACTCTGTGGTGTAGGGGTTAACGTGTCTGCCCCGGGCTCATTTGAGCATTGTTTCATCCAGCGTATTCATCGTCCGATATGACCTAACCGCTTAAATGAAGTTAAACCTTAAAAAACCATGAAGAACAATGGCTAAGAGTCACTGACGGTAGGTAAACACGCTCTGGATAACGCTGTTTGTAAATGACAACATACCGTACATGGTGTCTTACCTGCGACATCCTTGCCTAAAGTACAATAACAATTCAACTTTTATTTCCTTTCGTCCTGGCTTTAATGCTTAGAAATTCCTATGCCTTATCACTTCATATAGGTATCTACTCACAAGTTAAAAGCTTTAAGGACAATGCGCTTTTACGGGTAACCGAAACTTCGCTGTGCAGCAAGTAATATTTGAATTAGAGGAATAGAAAAAATACTCCCGACGAAAAAAGTCTCTCTTCTCTACCCTGACTTGCTTTGGGATAAGGATTTTACCCTAATTTGTTTTGTAGTAATAATTCTACTCCTTTGACAATAAATCAAGCTGGGAAATTTATCTTTTCGTTTTTATTCACCATCGATTTCCATAGTAATTCACATATCCAAAGTCTATTAGCCGAATATTTAGGAATTTACCAGCGACCTTAGTTTTATTGGTTGAAATAGTCTTTAAGGTAAAATTTTATGTAATTTCTATAACAAATTTGAAGATGCAGGAGTGTCTGAATATATATTATAATGTTCTGTTACTAATGAGGATAAAATGGATGTAACTTCTTAGCACTGACTTTGAGTCAAAAAATATTTAAATTTGCAACAGTAACATTTGGAAAACTGCTGAGACTATAAAAGAGTTTTCTACAATAAACGAGTTTTATCGTTTTCCTATAGAATTTTTATACTTCTTTGTTTCCCAGTTATACAGAATTAAAATACAGATTTATGCGCACCTCCTTATGCCCGCATTGTAACATATAGCTTGCTTAGCTGACGTTATACCGGTGATTTATTATACCTACCTCAAATGTATATTTAATTAATTTAATTTACCTCTCCCTGTATTCAACATGAAATTATTGTAGAATGACCTAGAAAGTTTTTGTTATAAAAAATCCCCTTGTCCCTTGTAATTTACATGCAACTCATACCATTCTTAATAACGGGTGAAAAATCGCGACATCGGTATAAATATTGACTGATATATTTATGATTTTGTTAGTCTCCTACCGACATTCTTCCAAGTTACTGAAATTACACAAAGGTGTTAACATTGATAAACTCGAGTACATTTGGTGCTAGTTTTTCCAACCCGTGGCCTCAAGACTCCACATGAAAAAAAAATCTGATGTGTTACACTCACATAACTTTCTCTACTCTCGTACTAACCATTCTTACAAACTCTTATTCCTATATCGTCTTAATGTTAGAGATAAGCATTTACAGAAATTATCTTATTGCTTATTCTCATTTAGGTGCAAGGGGAATATGGGAATACAGTAGGCTTTGAGCGATACTCAAATATTTTAAAGCTTTGAGATTCCGTTCTCTTTGAATGGCTAACATATAAAAAATGAACATCGATGTTGCATTTGATGCAAGTTTAAGTTTTCCGAAACTGACACAAATAACAAGGAATATCTCCGAAGTGGTTCACTCTACAAAAAAAAATTATTTGGATATAAATTGTGTGCTTTAGCGAGATCTACATTTTTTGCATTGTAAGATTTTGACTGTCTCTTACGGTTTATAAGTTACTCAAAAGTCATCCAGAGTAAATAGGACTACGTGGGCTATAGTCAGAGAATTCAAAATATACATTTCATTTGTCGTAAAAAATATCTCAAAAATATGGCATTTTAATCAAATTCGTTAGAGCCATTTTCAAGAAAATAAAAAATTTCGAAAAATTTCCCATATAAAGGACAGTTTAGGGTGGAGCAATTTTCTGCAAAATCTTGAACGATTTTAAGTTTAAATACCAACTTTGGTATTTAACTGACTTTTTGCTTTAGAGTTATGATGTCCACAGATTGACACACGCACACATACCTTTTTATAAAAATGCTTTTTTTGATTCAGTGGCCTCAAAACACATTTCCAGTGAAATCTCGACATCGAATTTTTGGGTGGAATACAACACTTCCTCTGCTTGCTATACGTAGCAGAGAAAGTAAAAATGCAGAGCTTTTTAAATACAAGTCGAAAAAGCATTTTTGTTTTTCAGAACAGTAACAAGGTTCTAATTACTTTCTGACCATCATGCTCAAGACGTGATTATCTTATGCATTTCCATCATCCAATTAAAGTGTTAACTTTGTACACAATGTTCGCCAGTCTTATCCTTTATCGCTTTTTCAACTGAATTTCAAGCAGTTATTTTACATGACTATTCTTGACAATATAGGTACCTAGTTTGTTTTGCAAACATGGGATGCGTCCACATAAACTAGACTTTAAGATAAAATCATGGATTGCTTTTCCGCTATTATCTATATTTTCAGTACAAATGAAATGCGTATCTTGAATTTTCAGGGAATAGCTTTAAGTTTTCTTCAATATGAACGATTTTTGGTAAACCGTAAGAGATAGACGAAATGTTACTATCTATACAAAAAATCTGGACCTCATTAAGGCAAACAATTTACCTATGTCAAATAATTTTTTGTTTGTGTCAAGCTAACGATTTCCAAAATATTTCTTATTATTGTTTGAATTTTCAAACTTATACTTTTCTCAAAATAGGAGTCGTCGTTCGTCGTTTAGCTCTTTGCTAGGTAAAGATAACGGAATTTCAAAGCAATTACATAGTGATCAACTCTTAAAAGATTTAACTATCGCTTAAGGGTCACTGTATTCCCCGGCAACCGGTACAAGGAAAAATACAATAAAGGCAAAAGTTTATCTCGATTGACACGAAGTGTTTGTAAGAATAGTTTGCACGGAGTAGAGAAAGTCATGTGAGGGCAACAAATAAGACTTTTTGAATTTTTTATGATGTTAGAAAGAAACATTCTATTTAAGATATAATGAAACAAATGTTTAACCTCTGGAGACTGCACTTTTAGGTGCCTGAAACACTATCTTTAGAGACTATTTTGATAAATTTAGAGTCTATTTTAGGTACCTAAAATTGGATTTTAGGGAGCTAAAATTTGAGGTTAGTGATGACATTTTTATGTTGTGAGATACGAGCTGGATTCTACGATGTATCGGGCATAGATTTTTTTTTCAAGGTTCTTTTCACATGTTTTTCACAAGATGGTTTTTTAGGTATAACTTTTCACAGTTATAATTGTGGGATTCGTAGTAAACATTTTAAAGCTTAATGTTGGCAATCTGCAGTTCATAATAATACCTAGATAAATAAGTACACAAGTTTTAGAACAACACACTTGTAGAGGTATCAGTTTTTGGTATGTGAGTCTTCCGGGAAAGGCCGCGACTTGGTTGACCATTGTCGGCGTTTCACTCCTCCTATGTTGGGCATCTTCGGACTACACCTCACGACAGCACGGACAACGCTAGCATCAATTCTATTGCTATTTTAAGAACATGAAAAATAATTTTCCTAAAATGTTTATCAGTCAATATCAGCTTAAAAATGGAGCACAGTTTATTTGCTACGGTTTGTTATACAGGTGCAGAAAATTTCACCCTAATTTGTTAGGATTTTATCAGAAAAGCATTATAACTAATAAACATTTTGTGATTCGTAGAAAATTCAATGGACATGATATTTTATAAAATATGATGTGTTGTACTCACATGACTTTCTCTACTCTTGTACTAACCGTTCTTACAAGCTCTTATTCCTATATCTTCTTCGTGTTAGTTAAGATACACAGTTGTACAACTTATCTTACTGATTATTTTCTTATAGGTATAAGGGGAATATTAGAATATCGCTTTGTGCGATAGTCAAATGTTTTAAAGTTTTGGGATTCCGTTCTCTTTGCACACGTAACATATAAAAAATGAACAACGAAGATCCATTTCACGAAAGTTCTAAGTTTTCCGAAACTCACACACATAACAAGGAATATCTCCGAAATGGTTCACTCTACAAGAAAATTTATTCAGACATAAATTGTGTATTTTAGCAAGGTCTACATTTTTTGTATATTATGATTTGGTCTATCTCTAACGGTTTACCAGTTATGCAAAAGTCGCCCAGAGTAAATACGGCTACAGGGGCTATAACCAGAAAATTCAAGATATACATTTCATTTGTCATAAAAATATCTCAAACATATGGCATTTTAATCAAAATCGTTAGACCCATTTTCAAGAAAATAAACATTTTCCATGTAAAGGGTAGTTTAGGGTGGGGCTATTTTCTTCAAAATCTTCGTGTCGCATCCTTGAAAGACATTAAACTTAAATACTTTTTTTTACATTCAAAACATATTTCCTGTGAAATCTCGACATTGAATTTTTGGATGGAATACAAGACTTCATCTAGTTACTATACGTAGTAAAGGAAGTAAAAATTTGACTATCACTTCAGCCTCTTGTATGCCTTTGGTATAGGTAGATACAACCAAATGTGAATCGAAAATTATTCCTATAAAGGTGTAGGTATCTCCTTTAGCATTAACTACACCGAAAAATGAGTTTTTATATAAATAATTTGTTGAAGAGATAGGCATAAACTAAACTGTAGTCTATAGAAAATAACTTGAATGTAACATAATTGGTCTGACGGTTTATGAGTTTTAAAATATGATCCAGCGAGCAATGTTTAAAATAATGGTTTAATTTATTTTATACCTGCTTTATTTATACGTGGTGCAAATTTTACTATACCTGCAGCTAGAGAATAAAGTAGATAATTATGAAGTGACTCTCATGTAATTTTATAATTAAAGTTCTAAGTTGTCCTCTAGTTGTTGCTTTTGAGTCAAGTGTAAGATTTTTAATGAAGCAACTAAGATTCGGCTTTGACTTCTGCAGTGCTGAGTGTTGCTATAATAATGCACTAATACTTGTAAAAGAAGTGGGGCAGAAAAGGATCTACTTTCACAGAAGAATACTCTACTAATAACATTTTCGATGATTCAGTTTCAACTGCCAGCTTGACTTCATTAACTTCAGATGTAGCTTATCTGTATTTTTTCTCATGAACATAGTTTTTTAAAGCTATCTAGATATAAAAATTATGTGTAATTTTCAAATAACAGGAGGTAAGTGGCATTGCATTTGGAGGGTCTCTGGATACACTCCACTAACGCGTCTCTAATTCTTGAAGCTCCATGTTGTTTTGGAGGATATCAAACAAATGATCTATAATTTGAGGAGAGAGAAGTCCATTATCTTATTTCATAATCTACACTGTCCTGGTGTTTTTGTGGTTAAAGTTGGGCATTAATTGTGATGGGAATTTGCGGAAATGACTAATGGGGAGTGATTACTGTGTAATTAAGGTGAAATTTGCTATCACTTGGGTGGGACAGACTGACATTGTTGTGTGAACTTTTGGGTGGAGGGGGTGGTAAGTGATGACGTAATGTCAATGTGTGGCGGCACATTGTCTTTGTGGGCGGAGTTTCCACATGGGGTTGATAAAATTAGTCAGCAAACTCCTCCTTTTGCCTCTCAGCTACCAATGGCGAGTACAAATAATGAAGTAAAATATGGCCGCCATGAATACGTTTTGCCCCAAGCTATCTCCTTTCATGGCGGCCATTTTGAGAACGCTCCGAGTTTGCGCTGACTTTAATTATTTACGTAACATATGCGAATTTCAACTTGGTTAACGAATTATTCATTTCTGTTCCCAAGGGAAATGTTTTCAAATATTATGTGTGAGAAAAATTCACTGGACAGTAAAGAAATAACGAACTACTTTCCCTTTATTACAAGAGGCAGAGGTTTGCGTTGCACAAGTTATAACGTTTACCTGGCCTAATTTTACGCTTAACAAAGGAAACACAAACATGTGAGGTTATAAAAATCATTTTAAAATAATTGTTTAAATTAATTCACTCAAGTTAACCTTAATGTTTTTATTTACTAACTAAATATATGTATACCTAAGTATAAAAATTCTAACACAATAACTTGCCAATGTTTTTTAATTGTTGCTAAATGTATTTCAATGTAACTAGACAAGTTCTGTTGTGCATGTGTGGGTCCGAGTTTGATAATAAAATTCTTTAACCGTTGTAAAGCACTGCACTTTCCCGCCAATTTAGACTAATACATCTATTATTTATTTATGCCAACAAACTTAATGCTGGTGTTTTTAAACACACAAGCCGTGTGTGAGCACCTCTTAAAATGCAGTACATCCAGTTTATTTATTCAGTTATAAATGAACAAAAGAACAAAAGACAAACGATTTACAAGAACCCTTACACTAGAACATGAACACGTCGAATTCATAAAATAATTACGTTGCGAAAAAGTCTACCTTTAAACATGCCATGGTGTAGAACATAGTTGTTACTCCATGGACAGTGCATCTAATATAAGACAAAATACACAGATTTTGCATTACAAGCAATCTTTAGCAACCGAACAAAAGACATGAGACTATTTAAATGTATTTCTTTACTTAAATTTTATTCAAATAACGCATGTGTATGTAAGAATTAGAGTTATACAATTTAATAACTTTTATTTTAATTCTGCAGATGTATGTAGTGAAGTTTCTGGGTTCCAAATCCTTTTTATAGCTCTTAAGTAGGTAAATATTCTTGCTGTGTTTGCTCTCTGTGTTGAAATCCAGTTCGTTACCAGATTTTTTTTCTCGATAGTTTCGAACTACGTGGTATTCCTAAATGTTTAAATGAGAAATCTTCACATTTACCAATTAGTATCAAGTTTTTCCAAAATAAGAAATATGTGTAGCCTTAAATATAGTGGGGCCAACTAATTAAGTAAAAGTTACTTTACCTTTCAAAATTGGAAAACTTTCTTATTTACTGTTTAATTACTGCTGTTTTATTTATTAGACGACTCATAAAATAAGCTTCCCTAGTGACTATAAATTTAGCGATTTTACTTAAAGACTACGTGTGCAATATTTCCAGAATTTGGAAGACAATTGAAGGAGAGTAAGCACATTGGAAATACAATATCCATCGATATTTCATCCCCATTTCCGTGAACATCAGCGGATATTTCGTGCATTAGAAGAAGGAATATCACAAGGGCTGCACAATATTATAGAGTTATGTGTCTACTATGTTTACCTATATAATTTCTTAAGGAATACGGGCTAGGGGTAAATTAATTAAGGTTTAAACTGCAACGTCGAATGTGCCAGGTTATTATTACCTAATAAATATTACTAAACTTGACTTCCCTCCACAGTCATCAAGTAAATGCA
The DNA here is from genome assembly GCA_030765045.1 of Tenodera sinensis. Lineage (NCBI taxonomy): Eukaryota > Metazoa > Arthropoda > Insecta > Mantodea > Mantidae > Tenodera > Tenodera sinensis. The sequence continues at coordinate 157,615,389 of CM060966.1, read as the reverse complement.
TATAACTGTAAAGTAAACCGTTCTATAATAGTGTTAGAGAAGTAAAACTATTTTACAAAAGAAACAAGTCAAGTGTTAAAATTATTAATAATTGGGTAGACACTAATGATTGCAATGCATTATTCCTATTACCTTCTTACTAAAACTGGAAAAACTAGACAAAATTAAAATAATATTTAAATATAGGTCGTTTATTTTCTGAGCCGGTTATCTAAATCTCATACATAGTATTCATGATATGAAAGAGTATATTATCTTCAAGAGCATCTCTTAGCTTTTGAGAGAGCAACTTGAACGTTAGACTAAAGTGGAGTTAGAAACTCGTATAGAACCTCTGTGCTTATTATGATAGCATATTACTTTTACTCGTTTATACAAAGTTCGTTTCAAACTAAAATAATATTTCAAGTTTCAGTTATTCAGAATTGTATTTGTTCGGCGGATGAATTTTTTTAGCAACGCACAAATTAAAAAGGGCCTGTTTGCAGTCGAACATAATTGCACGCGATTTGTAAATAACAAGTTATTCACTCATTATTAGATGCAGTATTGTTGAATATGAAGGAAAGCAATGATTGAGTAAACTAATTAAAAATGCAAATGCCTATTTCATTAATAAAATTCTTACATGTAGGTTACAAAATTATTGTCATGCGTGTAAGTAAACAATACGCGATTTCTAAACTCCTTCTTTGTAGGGAAACTACGTTCAAAAGAACGTATTAGCGATATAGGAATTTGTAGTGCTGATAAATAGATAATTAGTATAAATCCTCCTTAATTGAGTCCAAGGACATTAACAAATCTTATAAAAACCTCAAAGCCTATTAGTATTTTACAAGCATTCCATAAAATCAAAGATTATTTATTTCTCAACCACTTACCTATGGTGAGTAGCTGTATTCCAATAGAAATTTTGATAGATTTCACTGAATACGCATTCTGAGGTTCTCTGAATCACCGAAACGGCAAGTTTAGAAAACGTCCCAATTGTGACTGCTCGCAATATGTTTCTCTAAGCGTCTATGTAATATTTAAGTATCAGGTTTTATATTTAAGCCATTGCATTGCTTTGACTATTGTATGGGAACGTGATGAATAAAACGTATACTATTGTTTTCCTTGAATAGTTATCTTTGCTTTCAGCAAAATGGCTCTGAGGATTTGGATTAAAATATTAGGTACAATAGCATGTGAATTTTGTACACAAGGAAACAGCAAAAGATAGACAAAGGTTACTGCAGAGAGCATTTTACAGAGCTCATAAATTGTAGCATTTGTTTCCAAAAACTGCGTATTGTGTGTTCAAATTTTCGAAATTGGGAGCTTACCTGTCTAACGAAACATGTTTGAAAATGTTCGAGGTTTTCCTGGTTTGTTTCCACAGGAGTTAATTAACACATATTAATTTGGGTCTGTTTATATATAATATACACAACTAAGGTAGTATTGCATAATTCAAGTCGGGTTTTAGGCACACATTTGTGTTAATTAGCATGAACTGGTATGAAGAATCACGTTTTATATTAGTACATGCAGCATGTATAAAGTGTTGAACGTCATATGTTTCTCTTTTATTTTTTTCTTCCCATTGACTCATTAGTAACTAAAATGGTCCTAGTTGTAATATAAACTATTATGTTTTGTTTTGCATTGTGTACGCTTCAATAGGTATTTTAGATTAATGATAATGCACACATAATTGTATGAGTTTTTACACAAAAGGAGTATTTTTCAAAAATTCAGTTTCATATTTTATAAGCAAATTGCTTGAAATACCCGCCATTTAAAGGATTCACCCACAACATTTCATTTGTCATGGCATTATCTAAACATCATGTAAATGAAAACTTCTTGAATCTATCCTGTACTTGTAAACGACGTCGGAAAAGTTTGCACCTAGGTTTTTAAAAATTTGAAATTTGCTTTCAGTATATAAGATATCCAAAATATTTTTGTGAATGTACCTTATTTTAACAATACATTCGTTCCTGCGGAGCACAAATTAGTAAAAAGTTTATGCTTGTCTGTTTATATGCATTTAAGGTATTGGAATTGTATACCTATAAATAGAACTTGAGCAAAATCACGCAACACGACTCAGTTCAGTTGGAATCAGCTATACTTCGTATCTGTAAAATGTCTAGTCAGAATATTCGATTTAGACAATCCATGACATGCACCGATTTGAAATTTTATGCAAAAACCGCGAAGAAAATTGATGGACATGTTATAAATTTGATTGAATTTGGATGGCATAAGAACACCCCCAAAAAAAATTGGGAAGCCGTTTCGCAATAGTGTTTCTAAAACGTCATGGTTTTCGGAATTATTTATAAAATATTCATAAAAATGTGAACAATTCTGTGGCAGTAAGGCACTACAAAACAAATTTTAAAAAGTTCTATATTCTGTTATTTAATTTTGTTCAAAAGCCCTGATTCTGATTGTCAAGATTTCACCGGAAATATATATTTTGAGGCCCCTGAATAAAAAAAAGTACTTTTATAAAAGGTTCGCGCACGCGCGTGTGTGTCAGTCTGTGGGTAGCATAACTCGAAAACGAAAAGTCGGTTAAAACCAAAGTTGATTTTTAAGTTTAATGCTTTTCAAGGATGCGACACGAAGATTTCGGAGAAATTTCTTGCACCCTAAACTACCCTTTACATGTAAAATTTTTCAAAAAATTTGATTTTCTGGAAAACCGCTCTAACATATTCATTAAAATGCCATATGTTTACGACAAACGAACTATTTGTTTTGAATTTTCTGGCTATAGCCCATGTAGTCCTGTTTACTCTGGATGACTTTTACATAATTGGTAAACCGTAAGAGATAAACCAAATCATACTATACAAAAATGTAGATCTTACAAGTTATGTCCCAATACATTTTTTTTAGTGAACCGAGTTTTGGAAAACTTAAACTTTCGTCAAATGAAACATTCTTATTAGCCGCGTAAAGAGAACGGGATTTGAAAGCTTTAAAACATTTGGCTACTGCTCAAAGCCTACTGTATTCTTATATTGCCCTTGTACCTACAAGACAATAAGCAACAACATAATTTCTGCAAATGTTTATCCCAACTAACATTAAAATATAGGAATAAAAGTTTGTAAGAATAGCACAAGAGCAGAGAAAGTCATGTGAGTGCAACACATCATATTTTTTTATCTAAGTGTTTGAAGTGTATCGTATAATGATCTCGATTAACATAAAGTAGGTGGAAAAATAAGTTTTTGTAAATATGTTTGTAGAAAGATATAAAAATAAACAATATTGGATAGAGAAGCACATGTGAATATAACTCGGCTTTTGTTTTCTCGAACAGTTGCCTTTAGTCGTTTTCACTTAGAACCCCTTAAGTGTAAATACAATTTTTAAACGTTTTCATATCGTATTTTCTAAAAGGTTAAGATTTGATCAGTTAAACACATTTTCTCTGAAATTACTGATACAGTAAGTATTCTGGAGTATCTAACAGCTTCAATGGCAGCAGAAAATATTGCATAATGTTAAACGTAATGCGTTAGTAAGTGACGAGCCGAACTATTGGTTCATCTGTGTAAATAAGCTCCATTTATAGAAAGAAAACAACATGGAAGATGCCGCCATTTTTGTGCAGCTTTAACGTCTTTTAATCTAGTCGAGGATGGCGAATCAATGAAATGGGAGAAATTATGCTCAAATGATTCCAACATTCGTCTTACGAGTATGAACGAAAACTCCAGAAAAATTCTTGCTTGTGTTTAGGAAATTTTCGTAAGCAAGCACAGCCAATAATTATATTTCCATCAAAGTAATTTCTGCTAATACAGATAAAAGTAGGAAATTTTCTCTTGAATAATTCAGGAGGCAGCTTAGGTTTATTTAAACTTGTTGGATTACATAATCTGGAAGCCGCACCCAGTTCTAGAAACTGCCGAGAGCCTGAAAATATTGACAGTTCTAACATCCTGTACCCCCTGAAGCATTTTGCCTTGGGAAAAATTTATTTCATGGCAGCTTGAATTTATAGGTATATATTTTTCTACTGGTAGCCACTGAACACTTATTTCAGAGCGTATGAGGTATTGCGTATGCAAAGGGTTCAATCATCGTCATCATGTACAGTTCTTGCCTGTTCTGAAACCAAACAATTCACAACTGATCTTGCCATCTCTTTCTAGGTCGTCCGATATTTCTACTGCCTTGGGGTTTTATGCATAGAGCTCTTTAGGGATACGGCCTTTGTTCTTGCGTGTCATATGTTCATGCCATTCATTCCTATGGTGATCTTTCTCATAAACATTTATTTCCAAGTTTCACTAGAAGCAGATATATTAACAAAAGGCAGTTAAAAAATCCGCGTCTGTGTATGTGAATAGGAAAATTAGAAAAGAAATCAAAAGTACAATACTAAGTGTTAAATTTAGGACTTTTAAGGACGCAAAGGGCAAATGTTCACAAAATACCGCCACCGCAAACTAATTTTTACATGGAAAAAATCTGATGTGTTGCATTCTTATGACTTTCTCTACTTACTCTTTCACAAACTGATCTTCTGTCTAGTTTATGTTAATCGAGAGAAACATTGGTTTTATTACATATTTACTTTAGCCACAATGGTAATGGGGAAATGCAATAGACTTAAGTTATAATCAAATCTTTTAAGAGGAGATTGCTATGTGGTAGCTTTAAAATTTCATTCTATTTGAATGACTAGGAGGAAAAGAATGAAAACAACACCCCATTTGAGAAAAGTATAGGTATTAGAAAATTCAAACCATTAACAAGGAGTATTTCGGTAATGGTTAACTCTACATCTGACAAATTATGTACTTTAACGAGATGTACATTGTTATACAATAAGATTTTGCAGAGTAAGCTATGCAAAGTCGTTCAGAATGAAGAGAACTTTGAGCCTATTCCCAGGAAGATTCAAGATATACATTGTCATGAAAATATCTCAAACACTTGGATAACTTCGTTACAGCCATTTTTGAGAAAATCTAAATTTTAACAATAAATTTCTATGTAAATAGCATCTTGCGGTGGAGGAGTTTTATTCCAAGTCTTTGTGTCATATTTTTGGAAGATGGAAAACTTAATTCCCAAGTTTCGTATTTTAATGACTTTTTGTTTTTGAGTTCTACTGTTCACACACACACACACACACACACACACACACACACACACACACACACACACACACACACACACACGCACACACGCGCGCGCGCGCGCATCCCTTTTCTAAGAATAAATATCTGTTCCAATAATGCACTGCATGTTGACCTGAAGTTTTGATCATTAGAATCTGAGCACAATTGCCTGAAGTGCAGATCTTCCTTTTAGTTTTTGCATCTCCCGAGTTAAAACCGAACGAGGTGACGCCACGGTAACGTGTGCGACTCGCATTCAGTAGGTCGTTAGTTTGATTCCCGTGACCGAGCTTTCTGACCCATGGTTTTTCTTTCCGCGTCACCAGGCGAATGCTCGGAAAGATACATTCTTCTAACTCCCTCCATTTCTATTCCTCTTCATCCTCAGGTTGTAGTGTTGACAATGGACGACAGTGCGCTGCCTTGGGATGACTTTGCGCACTGTAACCGCTATTCTTGGTGTACGGGTGGCGTTGTGGTTTCCTGCCCTACTGGGGAGGACCGGTGTCGAACTTCGCGCCGGCTCGCGCCCTTAGCCCTGGTTCCGACATATCTCGAGAGCGCTCTTAACTCATCCTTTCTTTCTTGGGGTTTGAGATGCAATTATCTGTATGTAAGGTTCAGTGTGGAATACCCTCCGCTTTTAATGCAATCTAATACTGGGTTAAAGGTTGGATAGTTAAGGGTAAACTAGATAAAACATTACTGAAATCCATAACATGTAAATTTTAAGCATATAGTTATTTACAGCTATATTTCAGTAATATTCACCAGAAGGCTTTTTCTTTTTACTGTCAACCAACTGTAAGTGAATGACGTGAAATATGGTCACAGCAATAATTCTCCTAATTCAGGATAAATCGGGTCAGTGTTCATGGCAAATCGGGTCAGAGTTTTTCTTGCCTGAGCTTTTTTCAAGGATTTCGTCAGTCGTCACAACTGGCAAATTCTGCGGAAGTCCCCTAAATTTGTCGTCCGATATGGTATTACTTTGGAGGACAATAATAATAATAATAATAATAATAATAATAATAATAATAATAATAATAATAATAATAATAATAATAATAATAGTAATAGTAATAATAATAATAATAATAATAATAATAATAATAATAATAATAATAATAATAATAATAATAATAATAATAATAATAATAATAATAATAATAATAATAATAATAATAATAATAATAATAATAATAATAATAATAATCATCATCATCATCATCATAATCGTCGTCGTCGTCGTCATCATCATTAAATAGACCCCTGTATCTGGGTCTGGAACGTTCCCTTCCCAAATTTTATTTCCCAATTGTCATTTTATTTCATGCTATGTAACTAAAATATTCGGCGCTGTCTGTGGGTTGACGATTTATCCCTGCTTCATTTAGAACTTGGGTTTCTGTTGGCCAATAACATTAAAAAAATATACGAGACACTCAAGGAGCTAATTAAAATTGTTGAAATACACCATAATAAACAAAAATAAACAAAGTAAATAAAAAACATGCAGAAAACACTATGCAAAAGCACTGTGGAATAACTACAAATACCGCAGGAGAGAATTGCACGTGTGAAGTATGAGTCACAACATTTTGAGTTAAGAAGCAGGGTGTCAGTTCTATGAATTTTCCACAACGTTAAGCAAGATTAACCTTTTATTTTTATAATCATTATTTTTCTAGAAACACATAAAGTATATCCAACCCAATTTTGGTTATCATTCATTTCGTAGTTATTGTGTAACGAGAATTTATAGTACCTAGTGCCATGCATTAGCTTCCTAATGAGATCGCAGGGCGCTTAAAAATATTAACCTTTTTGTCTGGTACCCTGTAGAAATGTGTACCTACATAATATAACATAATGTCTTAATTACCTGACGCTGCCCTTGGTTTGATGGTTTATCCAACAACCTTTAGCCTTAGGTGGCACTTGCACCAATAGCCTTACGTTTCTTTGGAGATATTTAAAAATATTACACAAGACACTGAAAGAGCTAACTAAAACGCTCAGGATACTGTAAAGAATATATACCACGTGAAAGCAGTGTAAACTACCGCAAATAACATAATTTACAATTATTTATCATTAATGCACCTGAGTGACGTTCACGTTGTCACATTGGATGTTTTGAGACCATAAAAACGGAAGTAATTATTCTATGCTAGTAACTTTCGAACTATGATAACATTTTATGGTCTTCCGTGGTTTTGTGGGCATTGCATATAGTTAAATAATTGTGTGAAATGGAGTGGATTTTTGAATTCTAAGTTAGTAATTTTCGCCTTGTGTCACATACAGATATGTGTGTATGTGTGTGTTTACATACGTTACATGCATATATATCGGTTGCCTCTGGCGCGGAGGACCCGGGTCCGATCCCCGGTACCAGCATGGGGATTTTATCCCCTCTGGGAGGTCTGGCACGGGGAGCACTCAGCCTCGTTAGGTCCCGGGGGGACCAATTGAGGAGCTACTTGATGGAGAAGTAGCGGCCCAGGTCTAGAAGACCGCATAACTGGCCGGGAGGGCTCGGGGCGCTGACCACGTCCCACCCTCCAGTACTGCACCTCACCAATGACGCCTGTAGTGGGCAGAGGTGGGGGACACAGCGGCTGGGTGGTAGGCCTTGGCCCCTTGTGGGCTGTTGCGCCGGGGTTTAGTTTAGTTACATGCATATATATTGTGACAAAATGCCTGCACCTGACAACCAGTGTGGCTAAATGAAAAAATCTGATGTGTTGCACTCACATGACTTTCTCTACTCTTGTGGAAACCATTCTTACAAACTCTTATTCCTGTATCTTCTTCGTGTTAGTTAAAATAAACATTTGTTCAAATTATCTTATTTCCTTATTTCCTTGTAGGTGCAGGAGGAATGTTAGAATACAGAAGGCTTTGTGCGATAGTCAAATCTTTTAAAGCTTTGAGATTCTGTTCTCTTTGCACGCTTAACATATAAAAAATGAACAACGATGATCCATTTCACGGAAGTTTGTTTTCCGAAACTGACACACATAACAAGGAATATCTCCGAAATGGTTCACCCTAAAAGAAAATTTATTTGGACATAAATTGTGTATTTTAGCAAGATCTATATTTTTTGGATAGTATGATAGGGTCTATCTTTAACGGTTTACCAGTTATGCAAAAGTCGTACAGAGTAAATACGACTACAGGGGCTATAGCCAGAAAATTCAAGAAATACATTTCTTTTGTCATAAAAAATATCTCAAACATATGACATTTTAATAAAAATTGTTAGAGCCATTTTCAAGAAAATCAAAATTTTCGAAAAACTTTCCATGTAAAGGGTAGTTTAGGGTGGTGCTATTTTCTTCAAAATATTCGTATCGCATCCTTCAAAGACATTAAACTTAAATACCGACTTTGGTTTGTAAAATAAGTTTCGTTTTTGAGTTATGCTGTCCACAGACTGACAAGACACACAAACACACACACACAGACACACACACGGACCTTTTTCTAAAAATGCTTTTTTTGGATTCAGGGGGCCTCAAAACATATATTTCCGGTGAAATCTCGACATCGAATTTTTGGGTGGAATACAGTACTTCCCCTACTTACCAGTAGAGAAAGTAAAAACATGTGCAAACAATTCAGAGCCTGAAATAAGTGTTTGCTTCTGTACCAGATGCAAATACTTTTCAGCAATGTGTTTTGTCTAATGCTCGGTATAGGGAAGACTCAAAAAGTATTAAGTAAATCTCTACAATTGCGAGGACGAGTAGTAACATGAACTAGATATTAGATAGACACAAGTACCATCTAAAACTTTGCTATAAACAATGAGAAATAGTTCTTTGATAATGCTGCTTTATTAATTTCGGGGTTCAAAAGCGTCCAACAATTGGAAATATTAGCCAATATCAGAGAGAGCTTTGATCGAATTTCAACAAGGATATTTCAAATCCCTTTTAACATAATAATTTTAAAAAGTACTAATACATTACATTCATTACTTTTCCAATTAACTGTTGTTTTACATATTATAGGTCAAAATTGTGTTTCAGTTGTAAAGAGGGGTAGGTAGTCCTTTCTAAGCGTGAACTTAGATACAGATTCTAATAAGACGAGAAGGTTAACCTGTTGGTCGGGAATTTAAAATCTTCCCCGATTATGTGCACAACATGCTTTACGTTTTATCATTCTCTTCATTCCCGTTTTTACCGCCAGCTTTGTGTACTGTGGGTAGCTGGTGTTTACGGGGCCGCTATGTTGATGTATCGTCCTAAACGATGTGTAAGCCTAAGTGTATAACAAGATGTGTGCACCACCACCGCCAACCCCAACAACGCCACCACCTCCATCACCACCATCACCACCGCCACCATTAGGACCATCATCACCAACACCATCACTACCACTACCACCACCAACCCCACCACAACCATCACCACCATTCTCACCACCACCACCACGACCACCACCACCACCACCGGCACCAACCCCACCACAACCATCACCACCATTCTCACCACCACCACGACCACCACCACCACCACGACCACCACCACCACCGCCACCAACCCCACCACAACCATCACCACCATTCTCACCACCACCACGACCACCACCACCACCACCACCACAACCATCACCACCATTCTCACCACCACCACGACCACGACCACCACTGCCACCGCCACCACCACCACCACCATTCTCACCACCACCACCACTACCACCACCACCGCCACCACCACCACCACCATTCTCACCACCATCACCACGACCACGGCCACCACCACCACCGCCACCATCACCACCACCATTCTCACTACCACCACGACCACCACCACCGCCGCCGCCACCACCACCACCACCATCACCACCACCACCGCCACCATCACCGCCACCACCACCACGACCACCACCACGACCACCACGACCACCACCACCACTACCACCATCACCACCACTACCACCACCACTACCACCACCGCCACCACAACCACCACCACCGCCACCACCACCTCCACCGCCGCCGCCACCACCATCACCACCACCACAACTACCACCACCACCACTACCACCGCCACCGCCACCGCCACCACCACCACCATCACCACCACCGCCGCCACCACCACGACCACCACCACTACCACCACCACCGCCGCCACCACCACCACCACCACTACCACCACGACCACCACCACTACCACCACCACCGCCACCACCATTCTCACCACCACCACCATTCTCACCACGACCACCACGACCACCACCACCACCAGCGCCACCGCCACCACCACTACCACCACCATTCTCACCACCACTACCACCATCACTACCACCATCACCACCACCGCCGCCGCCGCCACCACCACCACTACCCCCGCCCCCTTATCTGTCAGTTTGGGTGGTTCATTTCGTTAGACGCTGGTCTACTGATCCCAAGATCGCTGGTTCAAATCCGGCCCAGACCGATGGTTTTTAAGTCTACTTAAAACGACAACTCCATGTCAGTAGATTTACTGTCATGTAAAAGAACTCCTGAGGGACAAAATTCCAGCAGACTGGCAGCGCTGATCCTGGCAATTGACAGCGTCGTTAAACAATATAATAATGTTAATGTTTTTAACCACCACCACTGCCACCATCACAACACCACCAGCATCACCACTATCACCACAACCACTAGCATCACCGCTATCACCAGTCAGCAACACCAGTACCACCACCATCAGCACCAGTACCGTGGCCAGCACCACCACCAGCACAAACACGACCTTCACACCATCACTACCAGCAAGACCATCACAAGCTCCATTACCAACAGCAGCATTATCACTAGCAACAGCAGTACCAGCAGTAAGTACGATACCACCACCATCACCACTACCATGACCACCATCACTCCACCAGCAGCATCAGTACCATCACTACCACCACCACCATCACCAACACCATCAGCACCATCACTAGCCCACCGCCACCAGGATTCTCCACTTTTGGGTAAAAAAGGTGTTCCGAATTCACGTTCTTCATCTGTGCATCTTTGGATGTTCAGGATCTGTCTCCTCTTGGTTCGTAAGCTATTTTAAGCAATCATTGGCCCTTCATTTCCAGAACTTTTTCTTACCAATTATATCGCAAAGCACTTGGAAAACTACATCCTACCCTCACAGCTCGGTTATTGGTTATGCGTTTTGTTTAAGAGCGTTCCATTTCATTGCACTTCATTTTATATACTGTGTCACAGGACTGTCGCCTAAGGTTATCGAGAGGTCGGCGCCGGTCAGGCGGAACGTTAATAATAAGTAGGGCCCGGATTCTTAGTTTTTTAACTATTTTATTCCTTGATAGTTAACTGCAGTGGTTCAATTTTATTATCTGTTTCATGATCATCGGAGCCAAATACTTGAATCTTATAAAACCTAAAAATGGCTAAATGAGACTTTAAAACCTAAAAGAGACTAAATCTCCTATTTATTTTAAAATTAAAAAAAAAAAAAAACTATTTTAAAATGGGAAAATGAAATATTTATGAAATTATGAATAGACTTTGACTGTTACATATTTGCTACGTCTTTTCGCTTATGTAAGCTTAGAGGAGTATTGAAAACAATGCAAGAGGCAAGTGACTTGCATTTATAATAGCTGTGTGGGACCAAGCTCTGTATTGTTGCAAGCAAGCAATGTGGAGATTGCTGTCGAGGGGAAAGGGGCATTAGCAGAACCCGCCATAAACTCAAACCAATCACTTTAAAAACAGTATCCGTTGTGTTCAGTCGACTATCGTGTTATGTTAATGCATACAATTACTACATCGTTAGAAGTCAATTTTCCTTAGATTAAGCAGGTAATTTAAGGAGCCAGTGTCATGCATAAAGTCAGCTCATTTCGAAGGTGGTTGATTCGTCAGTGGATAGGTAACGATCCGAACTTCACCACAAATGGCAAAGTAATATTTTGCCAAATCTGCCAAAAGCGAAGGAAACCATGCCCTCAGACACAAAAGCTTGAACAATTATGAACACCTTCTATACTACACAGATAAAGTCGCATTAAGCGGCTAGGTGCTGTGCAGATAAACATACCGTATGGGATAACCTGTGCAACCTGTTTTCGAATGCTGGAATGCAGGTAAGGATTAAGCACCTGTTATAATGCACATAGCGTATAAACTATAATTTTATTTACGTATTTTCCAGGTGCCCTCTGGCCAAAAATAGCATTTTGAGTGGCACAAAGGATCTTCAGGTCATATCAGCAACATTTATATAAAAAAGAGGACAATTAATAATAAAATTAATTAAAAAAATAATATAAAAACTATTTCAGGAGGTTAAAGAACTAAAAAAAACTTTTTTAAGATACAAAAATAACTAAAACGTTAATTTTAAGAACCTAAAAATCCGGGCCCTAATAATAAGTAATGTTTCGCTCAGTGTAGAACGATACAGTGATGACATGCAGTGAATGCTGTTACTGCAAAGGATTAGAGACGTCTTTAGCGAGTGAGCCGTCCGGAAGAAGAGGCTGCGTTGTGGGTATCTCCTCGTTACAACGCAAAGAAAGTGAAATGACAATGACAATTGGAATTAGTTCATATTCGTGAATTGATACTGTGAGTTTAAGTAAGTTTTCAGTGAAAGTCAACTAGGTTACTCAATGGTGTGGAAATGACAGTGGAAATGATTGAATTTACACTTGAAAACCTGGACCAAATCCACAATATACACATGTTTATGCCTCTTGGCTCCGTCAATTTCCACTCTTCCGAAATTCGGTTCATATAAATATCAAATAAAATAGGAGAGAGTCCAAGCCTTGTTGTGATAAACACTGTTGCTTATTGAATTTGTTAACTACCATTTTGTAATACGACCACTTTAAAACATGTTAGGCAAGGTTTTATACCGAGGTGTCTTGCGGCACACTCTGTCTCTCGCATAGCACGGCTTAGCTCGGCCACCGTCCAGATCCATTATCTTTGGAATGGGGCACTATACATTTCAGAAGGAACATAAACATTGTGTCAGTTTTATACAACTCAAAACACCGTGATATTTCTTTCCCAAGTACTCATTTCTTCTTTAAGTCACCAGAAGCATAAAAATAGACTTAACCTTATAATGCACACCGGTCCAGCGGCGAAGAAAGCCGAAGTGTTGGAGTCACGTGACTAACATGGCTGGGCGTCACGTGACATGCATCACGTGGCTATTAATTAGAAAGTTGACTTGCTGGAAATATGGCTGTCAGTTTGTTATTGAAGGAGCTGTGGCTTGTTTACTGCATTTTTGATGAAACAAGGTAAGCTATAATTTTTTTGAGATTTGAAATAACCTGTATTTCTTACAAATGCTATCACCAGGTGACCTATTTCTGTTGTTTCAGAGCCGAATAGCTGTTGTGTATGTGGCTGCAGGTCAAATTATAACGTTATTAGCTCAAAGAAGATGCACACCAACTATCCTTGAGAACCAACCGAAATATTTAAGCACAACATTAGCATTGTTTCTGCTTGTACCACCTCTCACACTCAGAGCACATAAAATGTTTATTTTGGCTCACTTCCATCACTTCCATATTGCACTTGCAATCACTATTGGCGCGTATTTCTTACCTTTCCCGCTCAACTTTCTAGTCACGTGATTGCATGTTAGTCACGTGACTACAACACTTCGGCTTTCTTCGCCGCTGGACCGGTGTGCATTATAAGGTTAAGTTAAAAATAGTTATCTAAGTGGAATACAAAATAAGGCCCATACTTGGTACTACAAATAATATCAGATCAAAATATTATAAAATTGAAAATAGTAATTTATCTAATAGAGATTTATTTAAATCCGATACTTTAGACGACTGCTGTGCCATCTATTGTCTAAACGCGCGAGGGCTTAAGATATTCTAAAAATGCATCCTTAAAAATCTGACGTGTTTTACTCACGTGACTTCCTCTACTCTTGTGCAAACATTCTTACAATCGCTTTTTCCTCTATTTCATGTTAATCGGTGTAAACATGGCAGAAAATATGTTATTGCTGATTTTCTTGTAGGTGCAAGGGGAATATGGGAATACAGTAGGCTGTAAGCAGTATTCAAATCTTTTAAAGCTGACAAAAAGTGAATAATAATCTTTCATTTGAGAAAATTGTCTTGCAAAATTCAGACAAATGACAAGGAATGTCTCCGAAATGATTCACTCCATAAAAAATGCGTTAGGCATAATTTGAGTGTTTTGACGGGATGTACATTTTTTATTTAGTAGGTAAGGTTTTGTCTATCTCTTACGGTTTACCAGTCATGCAAAAGTCATCCAGAATAAGACGATTTCTGAGGACATTCCTAGAATATTCAATATATACGTTTGCGAGGAGATATTTCTTAAGCATATGCTATTTTAATAAAAATCGTTAGACATTTTTGAAAATATCAAAATTTACGAAAAATGTTTCATGTAAAGGTGGGGAAATATCTGAGGTGGGGGAATATTCCTGAAAATCTTCGTGTTACATCCTAGCAAGATATTGAACTTAAATACCAAGTTGGGTGTTAACCGATTTTTACTTTCTCTACTGGTAAGTAGGGGAAGTATTGTATTCCAACCAAAAATTCGATGTCAAGATTTCACCGGAAATACATGTTTTGAGGCCCCCTGAATAAAAAAAAGAATTTTTAGAAAAAGGTCTGTGTGTGTGTGTCAGTCTGTGTGTGTCAGTCTGTCAGTCTGTGGACAGCATAACTCAAAAACGAAAAGTCGGTTAAAAACCAAAGTTGGTATTTAAGTTTAATGTCTTTCAAGGATGTGACACGAAGATTTTGAAGAAAATAGCCCCAACCTAAACTACCCTTTACATGGAAGATTTTTCGAAGATGTTGATTTTCTTGAAAATGGCTCTAACGATTTTGATTAAAATGTCATATGTTTGAGATATTATTATGACAAATGAAATGCATATCTTGAATTTTCTGGCTATTGCCCCTGTAGTCGTATTTACTCTGGATGAATTTTGCATAACTGGTAAACCGTTAGAGATAGACCAAATTATACTATACAAAAAATGTATATCTTGCTAAAATACACAATTTATGTCTCAATAAATTTTCTTGTAGGGTGAACCATTTCGGAGATATTCCTTGTTATGTGTGTGAGTTTCGGAAAACTTAGAACTTTCGTGAAATGGATCATCGCTGTTGATTTTTTTATATGTTAAGTGTGCAAAGACCACAGAATCTCAAACATTTGACTATCGCACAAAGCCTACTGTATTCTAACATTCACCTTGTACCTACAAGGACATAAGCAATAAGATAATTTGTACGAATGTTTATTTTAACTAACACGAAGAAGATATAGGAATAAGAGTTTGTAAGAATGGTTAGTACAAAAGTAGAGAAAGTCATGTGAGTGCAACACATCAGATTTTTTACTTTTGAGTTATGGTATCCACAAAGGGACACACACACATACACGCGGAACTGTTTTAGAATCAGGGGTCCCAAAACATATATTTCCGGTGAAATCTATATACCGAAATTTTAGGTGGGAGCAATTCATCTCCTACTCACTATAGTAGTAAAGTAAAAAGGGGCTATTATATCTATCGATAATTAGCAAATTCGTACTTTAATTGAAACATATAGTTTAATTACTTAAATTTAAGGAGAGGACTCAAGCCTATTTTGAGGGGTCTGTCTTTCTTGGATATTTCAAGAAGTAGCAATTTTTATGTTTTTCGAGAAAAAGAAACCAAAAAAAAGGTTGTCAAATCTTACATACCAGGCTCCAAGGTTATCTCCTTATCTCTGTATTACGTATGCGTCTTGTGCTGGTCTGCCCAAACATCAGCTTAATAGGCTTTTGGTTTCCCGCCTCTTTTCTGAGAATGTGCGTGTTCCTGTTGCTTTGTCGGTGACGCATCGTTTTCATTGAATTTTGTGGACAATGTCTGTTGTTTGTGCGCGTGGAAGGTCACTCATCCCGTATCATCATCTACGCAGTTTGCAAGTTTCGGCTAAAACAGAAATTTCTCTCACATATTTATGCAAGTTTAATCTAAGCATCTAGAGACACCAGTCTTTTAAAAATATTTTAAAAAATTCTAGTGAATCTACGCTAACTGTATATGATTTAGTATGAAAAATTATTTCTTTGTTTGAAAACATTGGGAGTATTAGCACTAATAATGATGCATTTATTAAATAACGTGTGTAAACATATAGATAATCTATGTAAATGCCATTTATGACCATAGTCGTGGTCACTATGTCCAGAACTGGCAAAGTGACAATCTGAGAATACAAAAAAATTACACGACAGAATATCTGACAGAGGATATGAAGGATGGAAGGGAAGTCATTTCATTCCTTCTAATATGTGTTTCATGGAAGCATTACAAACAAAAAGTTGAATGACATTTTGTTCTTTGATCAGCAGATTTCGAAAAAAATAGAGTAACGTATTTCTGATATAGCTTCGATAGTAATTATGAGTTACGAAATAATTAATCACTTAAAAGACGCGAAGGAATACTCCGAGCTGCTCTTTCAGACGTGCAGTAAGTCGACAACGTTGCGTTGAGATTGGTCAGGGAATTGTCCTAGTTTGTGGACGTAAACAGGTCGGGCACTTTCGCTTTCGTGTAATGTTTTAGGAGCTAACGCTTGTGATTGGCATACACTCGCACAGTAAACACGGAAGGACAAAGCAGAGTATGAGTTTGTTTTCAAGACGCACCGTTGCGGGATTTGTTTATGTACTGAGCAGCTAGGGAAAGTGACACCCATACAATCTGCAGTATTGCCAGGTTATTTTCGAGAAAACTAAAATATCTCCATAGTATATGGTTAGAGAGAAAAAAAAAATACAAAATGTGTTTGAAATACCAAGATCTATCACCGGTTTAAATTAATGTAATTAAATTAATGTAATGTAAGTTCTTGATCTGACTAAGAGATATGGTGAAAATAACCAAATTAATATGATACTTATTGTGAAGTAGTAATCTCTACAGAGTATAGTCATTGTATGTGACATTGTGTAAACAAAATAGTGTTAACATTTCCTACAACATGTAAAAAAACTGAAATATGAGCTGTGATAAAGTACTTCATTGTGAAGGGGCTAATTCAACAGAAATACAGAAGAAGTTAAAGAATTTTTCCCCTTCGTTTTCAGCGGTTAAACATAGGCCTGGTGAATTTAATATGTCACTCAGGATACCTCAAAACCTCTCTGTCCCAACGAGATTGTAACAAAAATTCACATTGAAGGTATGTGTGTTGGTTCACATTCCAAAATCTCGATTTTACATGAAGTTTTAAGTACGAAAAAGCTTTCCGCTTAATGGTTGTTTGCTAGGATGGAGCAAAACTGGATTTTTAAGAGTGTTTAGGCCTGTTTAAACACAAATCAAGCGAGTATTTCATAACAATAGGTGAAACATACATTAATTACTGCACGCCAGAGATGAAGGAGCAGTCCAAACAATGCGTGACAAGAGGTGAAAATGCACCAAAGAAAGCAAAGATAGATGATTCTACCCGCAGGCTACAGTTCTTTTATAGAATAAATTATCTTCAGTAGAGAAGAACTTCACCGGAAGAGTTACTCTAGTTACTGGACCAATTGAAGGATGCAATTGAGGCTAAACGTCCACGCCTTGCGGAAAAGAGAGTTCTCGTTCATCACGATAGTCCACCATCACACACCTTTGGGATTGTTGCTGCAAAATTACATGAACTCCGCTTCTAAGTGGATCATCCTACGCTTAACGTTTAATTTCAGTTTCATTCAGTTCTTGCCACAGATAACGCGGGAAACTGTATAAATATCTTCATTATTACGGATTATGGTGAGAAATCTTGAACTAGTTAGCTTTTAAAAATCTCTCCATATAAATAATGTTTAATCTTGTATCAAGCTTAACTAAGATTGGAGTGCTTGGACATGTGTCTTGTTTAAACTTTCATACTCAATCTACCGATCTCAATTCACCCGGCTTTGGATTGCTGGGTTATATTGCTGAAAGAGTAGGCTCTTCTTTAGAGTAGGTGACTTAGCACTTGCCGGCCAGATTCTAAGTCCGAAGTTACTTACTGCGCATGCGCCGACAGTGGTTATCAGAATCGCCACTAGGTTTCGCCATGGAAATAATGGTTCACTATGAATGGATATGTGTTTTAGTACTAATCCTATTGTTTTACCAGCAAAGTGATGCTTTTGTTTCTTCCTTTCCCGAAATATTACAACTTTTCAGAGGTCCGTTTATCTTTAGATTATTTCATTAAGTTTTCTAGAGAGTTTGTAATTTCTGTGCCCAGACTCAGAACTTCTGTATTAATCCTGTCCTATATTTCTGAAGATTAATAACGCCCAATGCTGGTAGCTGGGATTGAATCTGAAATCTGTGTCTACTGGCAACATTCTCTATGTGGGTTATAATGATCAGACATAGGAATTTATAAGTATTAAAGCCAGGACAAAAGGAAATATAGTTTAACTGCCACTAGGCAGGGAGATTTCAAGTAACAAACCACCCCCCATCCCTTATAAAGTGTTTTGGTTTTTGATAAGCACTCGGACCGGATTTTACTGCCTGTCACTGACCCTTAGCATATTATTTAGCAATCTTTAGCTTGAATGCAGATATCCTAAAGCCAACTGGTGAGGAACTTCTATGCCTGATAATGACTTACGTATAATACTTTTATTGCAGTTAAATAGCCATAGATGTTTATTATAACTATATGCTTTTTTAAAATAACCAAACATCTATCCTTAATTCCATTTAGCTGTTATTCTTATCAATGGCAATTTCATTTGAAGTATTTATTAGAAAAAAATAAAAACTCACGTGGGTCTTAATTGACTATTTCATGATTACAAGAAAATATGAAGAGAAGAATATGGAACTAATAAAACACTAACCGCAATTTCCAGTTGACTTCGATTGCGGGAAGCAAATTACAATAATTGCAGAATATGTTTAAACTGCTAAGGAGGCGATAAAAAACAAACAAATGCTAGAAAGACGATAAAACAAATTCTAGGAAAGTGATAAAAGTTGTGGGGATAAGCACCATGTTTGATTGAAACAATCGTTTAGTGACGTTCTATTGGTTAAAGCTAGTATGACGTAGTAAGAGTAGAAAACTCTTTAATTGTGTCTGAAAAACAGAAAAAATAACCCAGAAAAATAACTCATGTTTTCACAAGAGACATACCACATTACTTGAATATACTATAGTTAGCAATGGTACTAATTTGCGGAGCAAAACTTCCACTAAATTATAAGGTGAAATTTATCCTTCTATTTCACGGAATATTTTTGTTCAGTAGTGCAAATTCAGAAAACAAATGAGATGTATTATATTTAGTTTCTGTACTACGTGAAAGAAAGTATTGTATTCCACCCAAAAATTCGACATCGAAATTCCACCTGAAATACACATCCTGAGGTTCCCTGAATAAAAAAAGGTTTGTGTGTGAGAGAATGTGAACCACATAACTCAATAACAAATGCTCGATTAAACATGAAACTTATCTAAATTTAACATCTTCCAAGGATGCAATACGAAGCTTTTGAACGAAATCTTGTCCGATACACTTTACGTGGTTAAGTGTTCGTCATGTTTGATTT
This sequence comes from Tenodera sinensis, assembly GCA_030765045.1. Taxonomy (NCBI): domain Eukaryota; kingdom Metazoa; phylum Arthropoda; class Insecta; order Mantodea; family Mantidae; genus Tenodera; species Tenodera sinensis. The sequence goes on along the minus strand of CM060966.1, from coordinate 157,595,621 downwards.
TCTCAAAAATGGCTCTTAGGATTTAATTAAGATATATTTAACTATTTTAGTGACAAAATAATATATCTTTTCTAGTGACTTTTCTAAAATGGTAAACTGTAACAAAATTTGTTGCACAAAAAAGATGTAGATTTCATTAATCAAATTCATTAATCATTTATATCAAATAATATTTGTGGCGTTTACTATTTATATTTTTTGTAGGTTTGAATTTTCAAATAGCTATAAAATAATTCTCTTTTCTTCCTTGTTAATGTTCATGCAAAGAGAATCTATTTGCAAAACCATCATATGGTGCCCGGCTTCGAAAATAATTATCTGTGGCTTTAGCTTAGTGAATTCTTTTTTCCTGTTTTTTTTTTTTTTTTTTTTTTTTTTTTTTTTTTTTTTTTTTTTTTTTTTTTTTTGCTTGATCCCTAGAGCTTAGAGTTACCATACACACCTCAGGATATGGGAAAACAGCGAAATGAAACCTTATCCAGGTAATTCACCCTTACCGAGATTCGAACTCGGGACATCTCGAATGTGATGTAGACACGTTACTACCACACGGTGGCGGTGGGGTTGGTCTGGGTGGTTGAGTTGGTCAGGTGGTAGCCTACTAATCCAAAGGTCGCGGGTTCAAACCCGGCCCAGACTGATGGATTTCAGCCTCATGTCCGTAGATTTAGTGGCATGTAAACTCTGTATTCTTCTTAAGCTTACAATGAAATGTGTAAATGAGTAATGTATTGTCACAAAATCGGCAGAATCCGAAGTCCGTTTACTTTTCTAGCACTTTGTTTTCCTCTAAATCTTACTACAAATGCACAATTTCCTTCTCGTTACTAACACAGTTTAGAGTCTTGTCTACTGTCCTATCACATTTCACAGTTGTTCTTCCGATAATCTTTCTCAGTCTTTCAATGTCTTTCTCCAGTTTCACTGTCTCTTATATTTTGACTATTACGATACAATCGCTCGACGACGACACACACATACACACACACACACACACACACACACACACACACACACACACACACACACACACACACACACACACACACACTCGCTGACAGGCTGGCCGATACACACTAAAACTCTAGCTCTTAAACTGACTGAACTGTTTTTTTTTTTAAGTGGAGGAAAAATCCATTTACGGAGCCCCATGTCCAAGGATGGCACAGAGGGAGACTGTGGGCCTCACCCGAAGTTACTATTCCACTAAAAACCTCCACCTTAGAGTTCAGGAGCACCTGCGGATTGTGGGTGCGGGTATATTCGCCGGCCACAGGGGCCTAAGCCAGGTGAGAGTTGGGTGCCAGGACACAACCATGACCGAGGCCCAGATCACGCCCTTGGAAATTCAACGTGGTAGTGAAGGAAGTAGGTGGTGAAACTGTCAAAAAAGCTCTTGGAGTCAGTGCTGCTTCCATCATCCACGGTTGTGTGGCGTTGGAAGCGCCATATTGTGCCCGTAGTAGATGGACGTATCATCTGACGGAGGTCTTCTCTCCAGCATCGCAAGGAAAGCTGCCACCTCTTCCTTTACAAACCTTCGGTTTCGATCATCTCCTCCACCAGGGCGGCGATTTTGGTAGTTAAGTTGAGGAACTCCGCAAGGATATCCTCCAGCTTTTGGAGGACAGCAGTCCGGCGGCAGGCGGGCTGGCGCTGGCTGGTGTCGACCGCGGCCCTCTGCTGTGGTCCTGCATTGTGTTGCCGTGGACCCATCGGGCAGCAAACTTGCCCGGTGTAGTGGTCATGCCCCCCAGCAAGAATTGCAGAAGCGGCGTGGCCGTGTGAGGTCATGGTGGAGGCAATTGGCAGTGTCGTTCCTTGAATCACAATCACAGGTTCTTGTTAGAGTAGTACGAAAACAAGTGAGTACAGAGTCACGTGAATGCAACACATCAGACAGTATATCATATCTGCGCATTCATAACCCTAACATGCGTGTTAGGGGTATGAGTGCGCAGATTTCGTGTGATGGTATGACGAATAAAATGGTTTATAACAAATTAATCTATTGTGGAGGGCAAAGGAGATAATTGAACATTATTGATTACATTATCTGCATAGTTGGTAGCAGAATAGGACTGAAGAGGCGAATATTTTGTTTACTAATGCGTCTTTTGCTTCCATGTATACGTTCATTCACACTTACGTGTGAAAATTCAGGGCTCGAAAACTTTCGCCACATCGTTGTGTGCTTGTTATCAGCTGCTGCAATAAATGAGGGAGGGATGGTTTTGTTTCAAGTTTCCGAGCAAGGAGTTTTTGTCAACATTCCGCTCCACATACAGACACCCTTGTTGTCAAACGTACGTCCACAAATTTATTCCGTTACATAGGCTGGTTACTGATTACTTCATTTATGCTTGAGCTTAATATCAGAAAATCACCGTTGAAGTCTACGCACTCATAAGCCTAACACTTTAAAAGATATTCAGCAAACTAAAGAGGAAATTGCAGTTTATTGTACTAAAAATTAAACTGATCGTTTTTTTAGTTTCTTTACTACGCATAGTAAGTAAGGAAAGTATGTACCCTCTTTGACCCAAAATTTCGACGTCGAGATTTCAACGGAAATATCTTTTGAGGTCCCTGAGTGTGCGTGTGCGCGCGCATGTGTGTCTATGAACAGCATAACTCAAAAACGAATAGTCAGTTAAAAGCCAAGTAGGTATTTAAGTTTCGTATCTTTTAAGAATGCGACACGAAGGTTTTTAAGAAAATTCCTCGACTCCAAAGTCTTTGATTTTCTGAAAATAGCTCTAAAGATTTTGATTTAAATAGCCTATGTTTAACATATTTTTATGACAGGTGAAATGTATATGTTGAATTTTCTGGCTACAGCTCATTTAGTCCTGTTTACTCTTGATGACTTTTGCATAACTGGTAAACCTTAAGAGATAGACCAAATCTTACTATACAAAAAGTAGATCTCGTTAAAACACTCAAGTTATGTGTATATGCATTTTGTTGTGGAGTGAATCATATCGAAGATATTCGTTGATATTTATGTGGATTTTGCAATACCTAAACTTTTCTTTTCTCACTTTTTTATCTCTTGGTGGAGTAATGAGAAAATAATTATAAAGCCTTCATATGGCGATCGGCTCTAAAAAATTTGACTATCGCACAAATCCTACTGTATTCCCATATTCCCCTTGCATCTACAAGAAAATTAGCAATCAGATAATTTCTGCAAATGTTTATGTCGACTAACATGAAGAAGATAGAGGAATACGAGTTTGTAAGAATAGTTAGTACAAGAGTAGAGAAAGTCATGTGAGTGCAACACATCACTAGGTATAAATCTCCCTTTAAATTGCAATTTTATAAAAAAAAAAAAAAAAAGTAACGCCATTCAAAATGACCTGCACACCGGAACAATTAGAAGTTTACATGACCTTCAAACCAGTGTTTTTCCTCTTGCTAAGTGACGGATCGTGACTAGAGTGTGCAATAGCATAGGCCATGGTCTCGATGTATGTTCTGGATGTTCATATAATGGAGAATAGCTGTTTTCATTACTCTCTATGCGACAGCATGTCACGAACACTGACTTGATGGTCTACCCTTAAAGTTTAAACTGCTTCTACATGCAGGCGCACATCTTTCAGAATTAGGCCTGATTCGTAAAGGTTTGGTAACTTACCACGTTGCTTATGCAGTCAGAAACGACTTATTTATAGATGATGCAATGATGATTTATTTTGGGTGCCAGTGAAGATGTATCAGAAAGACAAAGTCTTACTATACAAAAGATGTAGATCTGGCTAAAACTCACAGTTTATGTCTAAATACATTTTTTTTGTAGAGTAAACCATTTCGGAGATATTCCTTGTTATTTGTGTCAGTTTCGGAAAAGAAAACCTTAGTGAAATGGAACATCGTTGCTCATTTTTTTATATGTTAAGCGTGCAAAGAGAATGGGATCTCAAAGCTTTAAAAGATTTGACTGTCGCTATTCCTCTTGCACCTACAAGGAAATAAACAATAAGATAAATTGTACAAATGCTTCTCTCAACTAACACGAAGAAGATATAGGAATAAAAGTTCGTAAGAATGGTTAGTGCAAGAATAGAGAAAGTCATGTGAGTGCAACACATCAGATGTTTTAGTAAACGGCATCTTTTAATGAAGTAACACGAATGTTTTAATGAAATAACCCTATCCCAAACCATTATTTTCATAAGTAGTTGTTTTCTTAAAACAGCTCTAATAAATTTTGATCAAAATATATTTACATTACAAATTAAATGTATATCTTAAAGTTTCTGTGAAAACCCTGTGAAGGTCTGTTTATTCCAATTACACCTTGGAGAACTTCATAGTGAAGACATGAGAGACAAAGAGGAAACATGTGGAGCTTATTAACATAGAAGTTATGTCAAATAATTTTTTGGCACTAGCCGTCTTGAATAACTTTGCTGCCGTTTGAATTTGTCGATTCTTTAAGTCTGCAGCTTTTAAGTGCTAAATTTAGTTTGTTCTTAGGACATGCAAAGAATATACAAAGTCAAGGCTAGTAAATAACGAGTTGTTTTTAATACGTTTTTGCCATTTGAAACCATTCAGTCAATATTTATCATATTTAAAAGTACTCGTTCCTAATTTCTACAAGCTTCAACCAAAATTTAGACAGTCACATATTTCTGCAACAGAGTTGAAAAAATAAATTGGTGCCATGTTCTTATGTATTACCCAATTTTCTAAGGAAATACTTTTCAAAGATTAAAAAAGTGAGTCATGTACGCAATGTCTCCAAGATGAAAATTTGAAAACTTAAATTATTTTATAGTGCTATCTTTTTCTATGATCATATCGTGGGTTTTGACTTTATAAACAACTCGATTGACCGTAGGTTCTTAAATTTTCAGTTTTCATCAATTCTTATATTGAACACAGTCTAATTAAAGAAAAATTCTCTCTCTCTAGTTGGGAAATCAACCCGAAACCTCTGGGTTTAGAAATCACAACGCTGATCACTCACACAAAGGCAGTGCTAAATAGAAATTATTTATATTATTTCTTTGCTATTTTTATAATCAAAGATTAAGATTTGTATAACGTATAGGTGAAACAAAAAATCCATCATGTATTAAATTATGAAAACCCTAAATCTGTAACTACAAAATACGTGTACAAAACATCTGAAAGAATATTCCACCACTAGGAACTTCTCTATGTGACAAAAATGTAAGAAACCAAAATTAAAGATCAACATTTGACTGCCTCTGTGGTCGACTGGTCAGCGTTCTGGCTTCTCAATCCAGAGGTCCGGGTTCGATTCCCGGCTGAGTTTGGGAGTTTTTCTTTAACCAGAATAATTCCGTATTCCCACGGATTCTGGAAGTATGAATTGTGAAGCGAATGTGAATGCGTTTAATGTTAAAAATTATGAAAATTAACATAATGAAACCCTAATGCTTAGGAGTAATAACAGCTTGAGTTGTTTGTCAAGTCAAAGCCCTATAAAAATAAAACAATTAGAAAAAAAATCTGATATGTACTTTCTCTACTCTTGCACTAACCATTTTTACAAACTCTTATTTCTATATCTTCTTCGTGTTAGTTGAAATAAACATTTGCAGAAATTATCTTATTGCTTATTTCCTTGTAGGTGCAAGGGGAATATGGGAATACAGTAGGCTTTGAGCGATAGTCAAATCTTTTAAAGCTTTGAGATTCCGTTGACAGACACTAACACACACACACACACACACACACACACACACACACACACACACACACACACACACACACACACATACACATACACACACACTTGTTTTTCTAAAAATGCTATTTCTCAATTCAAGAGGTCACAAAACATTTATTTGCAGTGAAATCCCTGTATGAAATTTTTGGGTAAAATAGAATACATTCTCTGCTTACTGTAAGCAAGTAGTTTGGAAAGTAAAAATAATATTGCACATGCTTAACAGGGCAACAAAACAAACAGTTTATGAATAATTTGTGGCATCGTATGAAAATAAACGATAATTAATACCTATAAAAATTGGCGTGATTGTAGGGACAAAAGTGCAAGCAATTCTGGAATAAACACATGAGCTAGTGGGTAATTCCGAATTTTTAAAAAAGTTTTTTCCCAATTATTAATTTTGTTTCATGCGTCATATATGCTCACCGCCTGTGGAGCAGTATATAGTAAGAATGGGCGTGTAACACTACTAAAAAGGTTTGATTTGTTGCACTCACATGACTTTCTCTACTCTTTGTACAAACTATTACTACAAACGCTTATTCCTCTATCTGCTTCATGTTGATCGAGATAAACATTTGCAGAAATTGTGTCAACGCTAATTGTCTTGTATGTGCAAGGGGAGTAAGCAAACATGTTGAGCTTAAATGATAGTAAAATCTCTTCTTGGTCGTTATCTGAAATTCCGTTCTCTTTGCATGGCAAGAGAGAAGTATTACTCCTGGAAAATTCAAACAAACAGCAGCAAGGAATATCTCCGAAATTATCCATTCTACACAAAAATGTGCCTATAGGATATAAACTGTGTTTTAAAGAGGTCTACATTATTTTATGTTGCAAGATTTGCTATCTCTTATGATTTACCAGTTAAGTATGCGAATCCATGAAGAGGAATTCTGCGAACATTTTCACATTTAAGTTACACATTTCATTTGTCATAATTGTCTTAGACATATGTATTTTAATCAAATTCGTTTGAGCCACTTTTGATAAAATCAAAATTTTCGAAAATTGTTCTGTGTATCATCCTCGGAAGATGCTGGACTTACAAAAACGGAGTTTCATTATTTAACAGACTTTTCGTTTTTGGCTTATGGACATACACGGACATACTCGGAGACAGTTTTTCTAAAAATGCTTTTTTTTTTTTTTTTATTTATTTATTCAGGAGGTCTCATAATATATATGTCCGGTTTAATCTCGATATTGCATTTTTGGGTGGAATACAATACTTCCCCTAATTAATACCTATCTTTACGTTTCCATGGGGAATTCAAATCGATTTGAGTTCTCTTTCCGATACTTTCTCTGCCGATTCGTATTCAGATCGAACTAAATCCTTGGGTCCGATCCTGTTAAAAGCGGGATCGGATCGAAACTTTGTTGAATGGAGACACCTACCGGATTCAAATGGATTTGAATCCACCAAACGTCTACAGTACTCTGAGACGGTACTTTTTGGCCGGGAAGCCTCAAAGTATTAATTTTTTTCATGAGTTAAGTAACAAATATAATTGAGTGTGATGAGTGAAGTGTAAATATTGTTTTCTATGCTTGTATGTAATTGTACTTGTAATTTTAATTGTATTACTAAGCGTTGAAAGTTTAAAATATCGGAGTCTACGTTAAAGCACTTCTGGGACCAGAGTTTTAAAAACAGAAGATTGGTAGTTTTAGTCAGTTAGGATGTCTCTCCGCCCGCCTGTCTATTGTTATATCTAGGGAGATATTGCCTTTGTCGTATTATTCGATAACCTACCATGACAGAAAAATCTGATGTGTTGCACTCACATGACTTTCTCTAGTCTTGTAGTAACCATTCTTACAAACTCTTATTCCTATATCTTCTTCGTGTTAGTTGAGATAAACATTTGTACAAATTATCTTATTGCTTATTTCCTTGTAGGTACAAGGGAAATAGAAGAATACAGTAGGCTTTGTGCGACAGTCAAATCTTTTAAAGCTTTGAGATTCCGTTCTCTTTGCACGCTTAACATATAAAAAATGAACAACGATGTTCCATTTCACCCAAGTTCTAAGTTCTCCGAAATTGACACGCATAACAAGGAATATCTTCGAAATGGTTCTCTCTACAAAAATTTATTTAGACCTAAATTGTGTGTTTTAGGGAGATCTACATTTTTCTTACAGTAGTATTTTGTCTATCTCTTATGATTTACGAGTTATTGAAAAGTCATCCAGGCTATAGCCAGAAAATTCAAGATATACATTTCATTTGTCATACAAATTTCTTAAACATATGACATTTTAATAAAAATCGCTACAGCTATTTTCAAGAAAATCAAAATTTTTGAAAAATTTTACTTGTAAAGGGTGGTTTAGGGTGGGGCTATTTTCTTCAAAAACTTCGTGTCGCTTCCTTGAAAGACATTAAACTTAGATACCAACTTTGGTATTTAACCAACTCTTCGGTTTTGAGTTATGCTGTTTACAGATACATACGCACGCGTGCGCGCACATACACACACACACACACACACACACACAGACACACACAGACACACACAGAGACACACACACACACACACACACACACACACACACGGTCATTTTTCTAAGAATGTTTCTTTTTTTTTTATTCAGGGCTCTAAAGTATATATTTTCGGTGAAATCTCCATATGGAATACAATACTTTCTACTTGCAGTAGAGAAAGTAAAAATGTTAAGACATCGTCGGTTTGTTGACCCCACTTTAGGAATCGAACCTGGAACTAGATTGACAACGCTTCCCTAGACGGGAAAATAGAGTAGTTGTTGACAGGAACAAGAAAGTATACAGTATGCGCCAAGAGCAGGCCGGTCGGTCGGCCGGCCAGCCGGATATGGCGGGAAGAGAAGAGATGGGAAGGTCTAGCTGTCATCCCTGTGACGAGTTCCCCGTGACAGCTCTTGTAATTACCGCCCTAACAATTACCCAGACTCGGCCGCCCGGCCGCTCGGCCGATAATTGCTGCATTGTCTGATATAAAAAGAGTTCGGCAGGCTCGCACCGAGCCAGAGTATATACCACCGTTTATCTGCATGCAAAGAGATGGCGCCCGCCGCGAGGAAAAACAAGCGAGAGTCGGCAACTTGGAAAATTGGTCCTCACCGCCCACGGCTCCATTCCATCCTTGTTTCCTCTTCAGAAAAGCATATGGTGCTCTGGAGATAACTATCAAGTTGTGCTTATTTAGTTGCTTGATTGCGAGCTGTCGATCTGTTCAGCTCAAACCGTACCTAGAGGTTCGATAGCATTTACCCATTGTGCAGCAGGGTATGTTCTGCCTTCAGAGGTGCAGGACTACGAAGCCCATGGGCACTGCAGAATTAATAACTGCACAGTTGCGGAATTCAGCGAAGTGGACGAGGCACTATGCATCATCATCATCATCATCATCATCATCACCACCATCATCACCACCACCACCACCGCCGCCACCACCACCACCACCAGCACCACCACCACCAGCAGCACCACCACCACCACCAGCACCACCACCACCACCATCACCACCACCACCACCATCACCACCACCAGCACCACCACCAGCACCATCACCACCACCACCACCAGCACCACCACCACCAGCACCACCACCACCAGCACCACCACCACCACCACCACCACCACACCACCACCACCATCACCACCACCATCACCACCACCACCACCACCAGCACCACCACCAGCGCCGCCACCACCACCACCAGCACCACCACCACCATCACCATCATCATCATTGTCATCTACATCAAGTGCAGGACCCTTACGTCTTTAACAACGTCTTGTCACTCCAAGCTTCTATTTCCGCTTGGTTTATTTGTTTTGCTGTCGTTCATATCCATTTGATTCAAATGAATCTACGTCATTTCTTTCTTTTATTATTATATCCATCATTTATATTTTCTACATTTAAATTACCTTTAATTTTAATTTTTTTCTATTATTTTTACACCTGCATTTCTAAATGATCTGATTTGTTGCACTCATATGACTTTCTCTACTCTTGTACTAACCATTCTTACAAACTCTTATTCCTAATTACCTATTCTTACTGTTAGTTGGGATGAACATTTGCAGAAATTATCTTATTATTTATCTTCTTGTAGGTACAAGGAGAGTATGGGAATACAGTAGACTTTGAGCGATAGTCAAATATTTTAAAGCTTTCAAATTCCGTTCTCTTTGCACGGTTAGTATAAAAAATGAATAACGATGTTCCAACGGAAGTATGAGCTCTTCAATAACAAGGAATATCTCCGAAATGGTTCACTCTACAAAACATTTATTTATATATAAATTATGTGTTTTAGCAAGAGCTACTTTTTTGCATAGCAAGATTTGGTCTATCTCCTATGGTTTATGCAAAAGTCATACAGAGTAAATAGGTATACATGGGTCATAGCCAGAAAATACAAGATAGTTACGTACATTTCATTTGCCATAAAAATGCCTCAAACATATGGCATTTTGATCAAAATCGTTAGTCATTTTCAGAAAATCAAAATTTTCGAAAAATTTCCCATATTCAGATGAGAACTGTGGCGTGGCTTGAAGGGGAGCGGATATCATGCTGCACAACCGCTTCGTGACAATGCAAAACAAATTTTTAGAACGTAAGTAGGTACATTGAAATACATTGCATTGCATGTTTGTGTAGAAAGCAGACATTAAATATTTCATGTGTGATTATATATCATTACAAGGACTAGGTACTACCTCACAGGGAAATCTCGCACAACGGGGCGTGTATCATGAATTATTTGAAATATTGGTTCACATTCAAGCTATTCCAAGCCGAACATTCGAATAGTTACAATAGCTTCATTAGCATGCAATGTTTTTTTATGGCAAATGAAATGCACATATAGATATCCTGAATTTTCTGGCTATGGTTCATGGAACATCGTTATTCATTTTTTTATATGTTAATCGTGCAAAGAGAACGGAATTTGAAACCTTTAAAATATTTGTCTATCGCTCAAAGTCTACTGAATTCCCATATTATTTCCCTTGCACCTACAAGGAAATAAACAATAAGATATTTTCTGCAAATGTTTATCTCATCTAGCATGAAGAAGATATAGGCATAAGAGTTTGTAAGAATGGTTAGTACAAGAGTAGAGAAAGTCATGTGAGTGCAACACATCAGATTTTTATGAAATGTAACACATTTCAACATCAATACAAAGGATACATGCCGCAATTACATTACTTATACTTCTATGAAGAATCCGCTTTTTGTTTAATGAAGGAATAGGTATAATCATTAAAATTACAATAAATTACTCTTTAATTATTCCTTTGAAAAATATCCTGTACATTTAAGTATTGAAGATTCAGTCTTTAAATGATTTCTCTCTAAATACGATACCAACAAAAATATTTTGTACTGTTACACTGAAACAAGTCCAGTCTTTTTAGGCTAGTAGAGTGTTTATGCCAAAGTGGGAAATAAAAAACGATAAAGTCGTCGTATTAACGTACAAGCAGTGCTGAAATGATTGATGTCCCAGTGGTCAACCATTTAGCGTACGCTAAGTAGCCACCATTTTGTTATTACACTAAACAATACAATAGCTGGCATAAGGAAAGGAATGTCGATATATCAGAACTTCCTCGTGCCATTGTCAACAAACTTATTGGCTCAGAGCTAGAAATAAATGAAAACACTTATTATCTCAGTAAGTGATATTAGTAAATAATGACATTACGGTGGGCAAAAACCTTAGTAAATTTTTCACAGAAAAAAGAAATCTATAATAAGCCCTTAAATTACGAAAAGACATACACCATGAAAATTGGCAATTATAGATTCTGTAAAATTACTACCTATATTTTACTCCAGGAACCATATACAAAGCCTATGATTCTAAACAAAAGAACAAACTAGGCGAATGGGAAAATGCCGAGGTCTATGCTACTCTGGGCCTACGAAAAGTCACTCACGGGATTCACTCGCCTTCACGCATGAGCAGACTAATTAGAGTGGTTAACAGATATTCACTATGATTCAACCAGCAAAAGAAGCATCAATTGACAGTATTTTGAGGATGATGCAATAGCGGAGCAAATGGTTGCACTTTCTGGAAAAATGGGATCACTAAACTCCTTACTCATCTACAAAATTGTTTCTACAGCGTGGGATTAAAGTCGGAGGGAGTTAACCTGGCACTTGACATCTGGCTGATTCACTCACCTGCGAACGAGGCTAGCGCTATCTCGTCTAATCGACTATAACAGAATAAACAACTTTTTCCCTTGGCATATTTCAATATATTCGAGATTTTTGTGTAAATTAAATTAAGTTTACACAAGAACTGTTGAATATTTTGAAATACGCCAAGGGAAAAGGTTGTTGTGTATTCAATTTTCTATGAATATAGCCATAAATCAAGAACCTTCAATGAATAGTTTTTCTGCCAGGTGATGATAAATTTTTTTGATAAAAATATTTTTTATAGAAAACTATAAACTTTTCAACATTTTGGTATTAGACTTTCTTGTTATTCACAACATGAGAAATTCACTGTTAAAGTCTGACGGATCATTTTACTTCCATCCTGTATAATACCCAATGTTAAAACAAATTTGTTTTAAAAATTACTCAAAGATTTTGTTACTAGTGGTGGCCACAAAGTACCCCTTTGTTACTGTGTTGTCAACATAAAAAAACTCTTTGTTCGTAATTGCTGCTTTTCAGCTCGTAAGTGAAAGATTTTGGGAATTGATACAGACGTAAATTGGCTAAAATAACGAGGATATTCAGATGTCAGTTATTTAATTTGTCAGCTGTTGATCTGCTACCGGTTGTGCTCACTGCGACAGATGAGAAGACTTTAATGAGGGAATGACAAACCAGATACAGTCGAATAACCACAGTAATGACCAGGATACAGATGTGGAGAATATACCTACACACCGGCAATCTCCATCCCAACAGACAAGCTTCACTTTTTCTATTACCTACATTGAGATAATTTTCTTTACTGATTAAAATTAAACAATACGCATGTGAACCAATGACTATCACCTGTTTTTGACCCTGCTCCTGAAACCATTTAGCAGTTTACGTCACACGAGGAAACAATTTCGCATTTGCAGATTAGGAATTAACCGTTAGTTTTGGCCAACATGTCTGCCCAGTTTTTCCGTAGTAGGGACATCTAAAATAATTCAGATAAATGGTTTTGAACATATTCCAGAGCAATTACTGCTGCTAACAAAGTTGCATTTAGGGAGTCCTTTATTACATCCGTTCGTACACGAAGTACTGGACTTTATCTAAAATTTCTATATCAAGACGTCAATGCATATACAGGTTTTGAAGCCCCCTGAATAAAAACAAAAACATTTTAGGAAAACGTGTGTCTTGAAGAGCATAACTAAAAATCTGACTCACATGACTTCCTCTCCTCTTGTACTAATCTCTCTTACAAACTCTTATTCCTCTATCTTCTCCGTTTTAGTTGAAATAAACATTTATAGAAATTTGTTATTGCTTATTTCCTTGTAGGTGTAGTAATTTTAGAATATTAGAATACAACAGGCTTTGTGCGATAGTCAAATCTTTTAAAGCTTTGAGATTCCGTTCTCTTTGCACGCTTAACATATAAAAAAATGAACAATGTTCCATTTCACCAAAGTTTTGTTTTCCGGAACTGACACACATAACAAGGAATATCTCCGAAATGGTTCACTCTACAACAAATTTATTCAGACATAAATTGTGTGTTTTAGGAAGATCTAAATTTTTTGTGAATAGCGACCACAAGGTACCCAAGCTGAGCAGAACATTACTTCCACTTACTGGTGTTTTGCTGCTCACTTTAACTTGTCTATCTGACCTTAACTTGGTCATCTCTTGTTCTCTTCCGTCCCCGATGCTATTAGGGTTCCCGAGGGCTAGGGAGGCTTTATTTTTCCAACCTCTCCATTTCTCTATAAAATCTTAACCCCTAACATGCTGACCTGTCATGGCATGTAATACGTCCTCTGATTGGTGATCAGAGAATATGGTCAGTGAATTTATTTTGATAACTCTCCCAGTCAGTTCCGTGAGACCCGTAAACCAACGACAGGTGTGGTCCTCCAGACTTTCTGGGGGTTGTGAGAGAGCGATGTGACCGCCAAAACATAAAAATATGGTGCTCTCTAAAAAGCGGTTACTATTACTGCTATTGCTCTCTTCAATATCATCAGTGAAAAATATTGGAGAGCAAGAGGATTAATGACTTCATTGTCGGAAATCCAGCATTAGCTAACAACATTTTTTGTATAGTAAGATTTTGGCTATCTCTTACGGTTTACGAGTTATTCAAAAGCCTCCAGACCAAACCGGACTGCATAGGATATAGCCAGAAAATTCAAAATATACATTTCATTTGTCATAAAAATATCTCAAACATGTGATATTTTAATCAAAATCGTTAGAGCCATTGTCAAGAAAATAAAAATTTTCTAAAATTTTTCCATGTAAAGGGTGCTTTAGGGTGGGGCTATTTTCTTCAAAATCTTCATGTTGCATCCTTGAAAGACATTAAACTTAAATGCCAACTTTGGTTTTTAACCGGCTTTTCGTTTTTGAGTTATGCTGTCCAAACTGACAGACTGGCGCGCGCGCACACACACGCACGCGCACACACACACAGACACATACACACACACACAAAGAGAGAGAGAGAGAGAGAGAGAGAGAGACGGACCTTTTTCTAACAAGTTTTCGTTTATTCCTCCACCTTAAACTTAAGTGTTAGACTAAATCTTACTTTGCAAAAAATATAGATCTTGCTAAAACACACAATTTATGTCAAAATGAAATTTTTTTTTTTTTGTCGAGTGAACCATTTCGGAGACATTCCTTGTTATTTGTGTGAGTTTTGGAGAACGTATACTTTTCTCAAATGGAACATCGTTATTAATTTGTTTATATGTTAAGTGTGCAAACAGAACGGAATTTGAAAGGTTTAAAAGATTTGACTATCGCACAAAGCCTACTGTATTCTAACATTCCCTTTGCACCTACAAGGAAATAACCAATAAGATAATTTGTACAAATGTTTATCTCAACTAACACGAAGAAGATATAGGAATAAGAGTTTGTAAGTATTATTAGTGCAACTCGTCAGATTTTTCATGTATTTCCGGTGAATTTGCACTACTGAATTTTTGAGTGAATAAAATAGGTACTTCCTCCATCTGGTATCTATACGCAGTGGAGAAAATAGAGAAGAAATAAAGGGAAAAATCTATAGAGTATAGAATGTTGTGTAGAACAGTGAAAGGAAATCTGCAAGAGATACTTTACCGTTGGATGAGATTTTCTCAAGAGAGCTGATCCATTTTGTTGCATTGTGATGTCTAGTCTGACATTTCCTGTTCAACTTCCCTGTGTGGGTTTGTATAGGTACATGGGCGTGATGCTGAAGACAGTTAATGTGACTCTAATACACCCCATCAACCCTTAACACTCCCAGCTGACACAGTGACGCCATGTCAGTCAGTCTACTAAATCACTAAATTGCTTCCCTCTTCCACTGCACAGCGAAGAATGAAGCGTGAAGTTTGACAGAAATGTTCGTGTATGGGCTTTCCTTTATGTGCGAGGAAGATACCGCGTGGTCAGGCAGTAACAAAATGACAACATTACAGTCTAATTGTGGTAAAAATTACTGCACAAGTATTCATAACGGCAACCTGTTGGACGAGGCAAATGGGACATTCAGTCAGGTAATATTTGAGCATATTGATAGTTACAGGCACTTTTTTTCGCATTAATTTTCTTTAATTACAAATGTTTTCTCACTTAATGCTAAATAATATTAGGCGAATATTTTCCCGCATTCAGTTTTTTCTAATCTTGTAAAATGCGTTTGTTTTCGTTTTTTCTGGCTATATGGCTTGTAGGTATTTTATATATCGTATACATATATCTTGGTATATTTATTTTAATTTCTATAATACGTAACGTAGAATTCCATGTGTGTGTGTGAGTGTGAGTGTGTGTGCGTGTGTGTGTGTGTTGGTATTTAAGTTTAAAATCTTTTAAGGATGTGACACGACGATTTTGAGGAAAATTCCTTCACCCTAACCTAACCTACATGGGCAATTTTTCGGAAATTTTGATTTTCTTGAAAATGGCTCTGAAGATTTTGATTAAAAGGTCATGTGTTTGGAATATTTTTATGAAAAATGAAACGTAGGTGTATCTTGAATTTTTTGGCTATAGCTTATGTAGTTCTATATACTCTGGATGACTTTTGCATAACTGGTAAATCGTAAGAGATAGACAAAATCTTACTATACAAAAATGTAGATCTGGCTAAAATACATAACTTATGTTTAAATAAATTTTTTGTAGAGTGAACTATTCTCCGGTCAAATGGAACATCGCTATTCATTTTTTTTTTTATGTTACGTGTGCAAAGAGAATGGAACTTCAAAGCTTTAAACGATTTGACTATCGCCCAAAGTATTCCCATATTCCCCTTGTACGTACAAGGAAATAAGCAATAAGGTTATTTCTTCAGATGTTTATCTCAACTAACATGAAGAAGATATAGAAAGAACAGTTTGTAAGAATGTTTAGTGCAATAGTAGTTCCTTTGTTTTCTGAAAAACATATTTCTTGCTCCCTCCAGCATGTACTCCATCATTATTCCCTCTGTACCTACATTCAGGTCGTATTTACCTCTTTTGGTTTATTCAAGAATAGCCTTTTAAAAACCGTACTTTTTCTAATTTCTGTAGAGTTGTTCATTGGCTTACACTAACTTGACTTCTCGATCTGTTTGGTTTGGTTTAGATGGCCGTCTCAGATGATGCCTCTTGGACCTCGTTTTTCAACTGCTGTGCTTCTTTTTTTCCACGTTTATATTGTCATTATATTTTATTTGCTTCTACTAATACACTCATAATTTGTTTCTTTAACGCTCGACGAATGTTCGCTTATTCAGCAAAATAGTATTAAATAAATGTACCTACCTACTGGGCGAAGTGGCTCTACGGTAACGTGTGTCACTTGTGTTAAGTGGGTCCCGGGTTTGATTTCTGTCAACTGCCCTCTTTGACCTTGGTTTTTCGTGGGGTTTCCTGGTTAGTAGACGAATACTGGGATGATTTCTCGTTTACCATGCTTTTCTTGCTATCGTTCCCTTGTTATTCCATTTTCTTCTTACCTTTCAGATGTGCTTCTAGAGTTCGTGGCGTAATGGCGGTGCCAGACAGATGATGCGGATATTTTCTCTGAGGAAATATCTATTTCCCGTGGACACAGAAGACTTGCTCAATTATTTTTTTATTTATTACTGGTTTACATCTTAAGTGGTGTGTCCCTTGGAACCCCATCATATTTGTTTTCTTGTCTAAAATTCTCGTATTATAATTAGTAGCTATTTATTTTAATTTATGTACCGGCATTTGTAGCTACCCTCCGTATTAAGATACCAAAACGAATGTTAACAAATTGTCACAACCATTCGTCCTCAAAACTGGATGCTCTCCAGCGTCCAAACCGTGCATTTCCGGACAGACGTTCCTATTTTAAAATCGATCAGTTTACCATCCCGCTTAACATAATAATCGTTGTCGGTCCTCTTTTTGGGGGACACCTATTATATGTCAATTAACAATTCCGTTTATTATCTATGAAAATAGAAAATAGTTTCAAACTTATCACAATGCGCAGAGCTCTTAAAGATTTGACTATCGCTCTATCCCCACTGTATCCACAAAGATACAGTAAATTGTAGTAAGACAATTTATGCAAATTAATATGAAGAAGAACACTTTTTGTAAAAATATTGTGTTGAAGCATGGGCAGAGAAAGCCATGTGAATGTAGCACATCAGAATTTTATTCTTCAATTTTTACTTCTCCGGCTGGTAGACGTAATTAGAAGAAATAGCTATAGCATTTCCACCCAGAAATTCGCTGGAATGGTATAAATATATTCTCAGGTCTCATGACTCCAAAAAAGCATTTTAGGAAATGGTAGCCTCTCTCTCTAAATACCAACGTTAGTATTTAGGTTTAGTATCTTCCAAAGATACAACAAAAAAATATGATTAAAGCACACAGTTACGTCCAACACTCAACAGCCTAAGAGCGTTCCGTGACATCGTATCTGTTTCTGTCTCTCCTCGCGCATGTTTACAATAGGATTATTCTTGTCTGAGACAAATAGTATTACTGCTGATACTGCTATTGCTACAATTATTAGCAGACACTACTACTGCTGGGACTGCTATTTCTTAGATTTGCTCATTATGAGCCAGGGTTTCCTCAAATATTTTGGAAATCACTTGGACCGCAACATCACGCGAATGCCGTTGTTTAGAGGGCTTTGGTCCACTTGAAAATTAAAATTCAGGACGCCCTTAAATACTCTAGCTCTCAGAAGACCGCTTAATTTTGCTCAGAGACCTCTTCATCACTCTCTGCCGGGTTTGAACCCGTAACCTGAGGAGCTACAGACTAGCAGGACATGCAGGACGACTTGGCCCATTTGAGTCTGAGGCAGTATTTTTGTGTAAGACCTTTGAAATAATTCAAATTGTAAATATAGAGCCAACACAAAGCCTCCTGAAATAACTAAGTTAAATTATAGGCAGCGTAGGCTGACTTCTTCTGTTCATGTGTGATACAACGAAGGAAGAAGTGATTTTGATCGACATTATAACGACAATAAATAATAATCATACATCGAAAAGTGAATAATTAATTGTGAAGTTTTGTGATATTCATAAAAAGGAACTATACGTCAATAATTGATTGAGATCAATTGAGTGCGGTGAGGTTAGAATAGGACATTGACTTTTCACAATTGTTAGCTGTGCCTAGCCATTTTGTTTGTTAGCGAAGAAGTCCGCCATATTTAGCGAGAAAATTGTAAAAGTGCTTCTTGAGAAGGATAACGACTTTTAAGTGTTAATAAATTATTCAAAACTTTCATTAAAACAATATTTGTTGTTTCAGCTATATATTAGATCCCTGTGACAACAGTAATAGAATCTTATAGCTCTCAGACTGATGTTAGGCCGCCACTATGCTTCTAAGTCTGCAACGAAAATTGTAATTAGAATTGCTTATTACCGCCTATCGCACTACGTCTGCCAAGCAAGTGTTGGTCTTAGCAAGAACCCCACCAATTTCCTTGTTGGTTTCCGAGCGGCTCCTGCGGGAACAGACGTCGGCAGAACCAAAGCTCACAAACGCTTGTTGGAGCAATGGCAGTAGCTGTGGGAGTCCGGAGACCGATTAATCCAAACCTGACTCCCTGGTGTTGTTGTCAAAGGGGATGTTAGCATCTACTCGCCACAGAGTTTTCACAGCATATCTCCATCGCTTTGGGCTAAGTCCCTCTGCAGAATGTACGTATTTATTGTGGCAAAATCGGCACTTTATTTGAATGTGTTCGTGGGCGTCAGCAACGTGAAAACGCTGCGTTTTGGTATTCTGTAACTCTGCTGGTTATGCCGGCGCACCCGGAGAGACTAGTCGCAAATTCGTATTGCATGCGTGTTTTGTTTTCCGATCGCTGTCGGCGCGCCAGTACAAATGAAGTAATTATTGTGATCATTGTACCACTTCGGTTCCTGTTGTACGCAGACTGCCGTGGGACGCAAACAAGCAATTAGAACCATCGTGTATTGTGGGGACAATTCAATACCTGAGGGCTCGCTCTATTCGATGATCCAAAAGAATTGGCGAATAAATGGAGTGAGTTAGGTGCAACTGTTGAACAGTTGGTTGCAGTGGGTTGCACAAGGATATAAAAGGGTGGAAAACTGCAAGTTTAACATATGGTGCTGGAACGGAGAGGAATACCTCGGCTACTGCTACCAGTATAGGATATTTGGTTTATCGTGTCTGAAGGAAGAGAAAAAGATGTTGAAAAGAGACGCAGATACTCACCTCTCTGGTCTCAATTGTTATGGAGAAGGTGGGAGAAGGTTCGTCTGCAATCTGAGAAGTCAAGTTTCTGTCACAAAAAATATTTTCTACCCCTAACTTGCGTGGTGGGTGTGATCTTCACAGAGACAAGCTAAACCACCGCAACTATATGGATCTATTGCAGGTTACCACCCCCGGGATGAAGAGATGAGGTGAAGGGAGATCACAGGCCGGCAGAGGGCGGAGAAAGCGAAACCATTGAAACTTTCGGAAGTCCCCATCTGTTGACAGAAAGTCACTTGAAGCTTCTCACCACACTTCAGCATATTTTACTGTACTTTTTAACAAATTATTAGTGGAATGTTTTCCCAAATAATTGTTGCCAGATTTCTGTGCCGCGTGGCAACAATCGAATCACAAAAGCAGCGTGGCCAATATGATATGTTGGACAAATTGAACAAATCTTTTGTTTGGAAAATGGTGATTGGTGATAATATGAAAGAAGGTGTTCCGTAATACAACTCCGTCCTTTATTTTAGGGTCATGCCAAGAAGTACGGGGAGCTATGAGTACAGTGTATAGTGGATGTCAAACTGATGATTTTGTTTGTGATATTTGCTCATGAAAGACCCAGCAACGATTTTAATTGAGTTTTTTTCCCTTTCGGATATGATGGGCCAATCTTTAATTTTGGCCATTTTCATTATCCACAGCTCCAAGTGTCTGAACGTGGTGGCAGAGTCTGCCTCACGTCACAGAGGTCGCGAGTTCATATCTCGCTTAGAGTGAATTATCCGGATAAGGAATTTTACCGAGGTTTTCGCTTATCCTGAGAAGACGGATGCATGGGCCAATCTTTAATTTTGGCCATTTTCATTATCCACAGCTCCAAGTGTCTGAACGTGGTGGCAGAGTCTGCCTCACGTCACAGAGGTCGCGAGTTCGTATCTCGTTTATGGTGAATTATCCGGATAAGGATTTTTACCGAGTTTTTCCCTTATCCTGAGAAGACGAATATCGGATGCACCTCGGGCGTATTTGAGCATCAGTTCACCCATTTCATTCATTCACCGTCCGATATGACACTACATTGGAGCACGTTAATGATAAAAAATAAACATATATATAGTAAACAAATTGCAAAGGCTATTAAAAATAAGTTGTATGTGATTATAGTAGTAACAAAATGAAGTGTCGTCATTTGAACAATCGTTTTATATCACAACTCCAGTTCGCAAAATCCATACTTCGTCACATATTTCCAGAAGTTGTGACAGTTTAAAAGTATTGAAAATTGTTAGTAATTTATATGAGTAGTATATAAAAATCAATTGCCGCGCGTTAGTCTCGCAAAAACCCGAAAATGGCTCGACCGATTGGAATAATTTTTTGTTTGTTTTGTTCGTCTCAATATTGGGATGGCTTCAGGGTGCAAAATCATTGAAAGTTGGTGGGGGGGGGGGGTTATTTTAGTAGTGTATGTTTCACTGTTTGTTTCACTATATAAACCGCCCACCTGGGATATTTTGATGAGGGGAAATGCTGGGTATAGAATCACTGGTGGGGGAAAATCCAAGGCCCCCCCCCTGGGATTTCGCTCTCTAGACGGCTAAGAAAAATAAACATTGGAAAAAGTCCAAAGAAACAGACGAAAAATCGAACAAATCACAATTGGTAATTTTGTATGGGAATTGCCACTTCGAATTACTTTATGGTTTGACAGCTGCATCTGTTACATTAAAATCGTTTTTTTTTTTCCTTAAAAAAGGATAGATTTGGTTAAATCGAATTTTATTACATTTTGGGAACATTCATTTTGATCAGCCATTGTATTAAGATAAGCCTTTGCAGGCTTAGACATAACCACAAAATGTGTTCTAGTGAAACTCGAGGAATTAGTTTGAGGATTTCAATATTATAATGTTCTCAAGGTAAGTTCAATAAATTTGAGTGGCTGTAAAAACAATTGCGTATGTTTTAGTGTTCATTAGAATGCCATGGAGAGGACGAGCTGGAATATTGGTTTTAATATATGGCGTTTGTGATGATACTATCGTTTGACAACTGCACCTCTTAATTTAAGATAGTCTTTTTTCGTAAAAAAGGGTAGTGGATTTTGAGAAGAGTTGAGAATTTAATTACATTTTGTGAAATGCTTAGAAATAAACAACAAATTCAGTCTAGCAGAAAGCTTTGCACTAAATGTTAATTTCATGTAATTAAATGCATTTGAATTACAAACGAGTTTCATTTGATAAACAGACAAAACTCAAACCGTACACGATGCATCTAACATTGTTGATCTTAATGAATTGGAATGGTGATTAGGATTGCAATCATTAATGAAGATATAGAATCAAATAAATTTTAAGCAGTGGTAGAAAGTTCACCGGGTCATCTAGTTCTACAATATAGTCCATAAGAAATGCCACTGACGATTTTTAATACAATAGATGTATTTGAAATTTAAAATTTTATCAAAAATAAAAAAGTGGTCCATATTACCACCTCTTCCCCTATATCTACACCCTATTTCCTGACAGTTGACTCCTATAGTCCTATAGTTTGTTAATGTTTTCCTATGTTTATAATACACATTGTTGTTTCGAGAGGTTCGTCTGAATGAGTGTCCAAAGTGATACTGAGTGCAGGAAACGAACTAGGACCACCCTACCTGGACCTGCCCCAGTATGAATGAATACCTCCCCCTACAAAGCAGTCATGGCGACGTAAGTGTATGTACTTGACATATGAATGTTTCAGACGGTGGTTGGTGGGTCTGTGCGCACATGGGTGGAGCCATCTGCAGTGGGAGGAGTCGAGTGATTGACACGTGTCAGGGTTGCCACGCCCCTAACCCTTCGCGTGGCCAACTGTGACACACTTCCGGTAAGATATGAGACTGTGCACCCCCTCCATACATGTCTGCACGCAATGCACTTCACTGACCGCTGCTGCCATCTATCTATTGCTAATTGAGTCTCTTCACATCAGTTTCCAATCTTATAAAAGGTGCATGTCATCCAGAGTTAATAAATAGTTTTAGTCTCAAACACGAAACTTCAAACGACTTTGTTTGTCTGTTTTGTACAGTTCGACGCCCTTTGCTGTTCGATGTCGAGGTGATAAATCTACAGAACCTGACCGTCTGTTTACCCACTGACAAATGCCTCCTGAGTAGACAGGATTTCAACAAGCAAAATGACCTGCTTTTGTTTACAGAATTCAGCTGTTCTTTTTAATATTTCCTTATGCGCAATTTCTAACCTGTGCAATTCTTGGTGTAATGCAAAGACGATAGATTCGATGTCTACACGTTTTCATTGCAGTATTTTAAATTTATTATTTATTTCGTTGTTTTTATAGCACACTATAGGTACTGATGGGGATATACACTTTTATTAATACAACTATATATTATGATAAAGTGAATATTACAGGAAATACATAGGGGTTAGGTTATGTTATGGTTAGGTTATGTTTATAAAAATATAAACTTTTCAAAAACAGTTTATAAGCTTACGAAGATGATTGGTCGTTGTTTATTAATATACTTCTGGTAGGTAAATAACATCAGTATAGATTTGCCTTTTAGGTTTAGTAAGCCTATGAATATTTTGAAGGAAACTGGGATACCTACTTCGAGGCCTGGAAAACAAAAGAGCCTCGAAGCAACTTTCAGATGCTTCAGATATTATGAAACTACTGAGTTATTGCTTACTATTAAGAAGATATATGAAAACCTGACCTTTTGAAGGACTTTGGTCAATTTTCAGTTACGCTAAGCATAGCCTAAACAGAGTGTATTGTATTTATATACCTACAACTGTTTTATAATATTAACATTATGTATTTATCATTATTAATTAATTAACATTATTTAATACTGCTAAATAAGTTTATGAGATCTTAGATTATTATTTGTTGATAAAGTTATATTTAAACTTTGCAATTAGCCGCAAGAACGTGCCTTCCATAACATATGTAAACTCGTTTTAAACGTTATTACAGATTTAGAAATACGTGAGAGGTAGAACTGGAACTTAAAAATTCCAGTTCTACCTCTCAAACTTTGCCCACACACGGCTTGTGTGTTTAAAAACACCAACAGTAAGTTTGTTGGCATAAATAAATAATAATTAGAAATACGTGTTTAATTATTCGGGGAGGGGGAATCAATAATGGTTAAGAACGTTGCTTTTGCAGAAAACGCAAAGAAAAATATAAGAACATCTAATAAATTACATCGCTATTTTGCGTATCGTGTAAATTTTCTGTATGTATTAAAAAGAAAACTGCCCCGCTAGATAAAAATATAGTTTTGAGAACATTAATTACTGAAATACCTACCTGTTAAAGTGGTACCTGAGATTTAAACCTAAAAATTCACTATTAAAACATGTTCGGTAAACTCATAATATATGTAGAATTGAACTTCCGTCATAAGCAGTGGAGTTTTCGGGGGGAAAATAGTAGGCTATAATTTTTGTAATTTTTATATATTGAGAACAAGAGACCTCTGGTGAAATTTACCCAAAAGACTCCTTAAAATTTGAAAATTACAGCACTTTTAGAACATTCAAAACGTATCTTTTCTGGTTTTAGCGCAGACTTTTAAAACAGGCATTTAAAAAGATTACATCTTTACATAATATTTTCTTATTTAGTTTATCATTAAACGCATTTATGTAGTTTTAAAGTAAGATTTAAAAAGAGCTCCTTATCTTGTTGCACAACTTACAGGAAAAATCTCAAGTGTTCTTAATTTTTGAAGATTACCTATTCTTATTTCTTCAATAATATTAAAACAAGTCACTTAAGCTTAGATGTCTTGTCGAATAGGCATAAAACTGAATTTGAAATGAGAATAAATATACCCTCAACAATGAATATTAGCAGATAAACTATATGAATCGGCCAAAACATTTGATATTCCTTTACTACATTTTCTATAGCAGCAAAAACATTCAAGGGAAAATTAACTGAAATTCTATAGACAGGTTTTTATAAAAAAAGGCTCCAAAATTTTATTATTTGTTTGTGTTATTAACAATCGCAATTGTACTTTCCTACAGCTTTTCTAATATAAGTTTTTTGTTGATTAATGGTGCCGGAAAATGCTCATTGTGAAGTATTTTTTATCTTTCATAAACAATGATTGATATATAAAGCTTTTTTTAAAACTTAGACGTATAAAATATGGTTGGAAATTATTGTATAATTAGGAAGTGGAAATATTTTCTTAAAAAAATACAATTTTTAGTTTTTATAAAAATAGAATGTAGGTATATGCTGTTTATCGTATCATAAAACTTAAACAAAAGATGCTGCATGAAAATTCAGATCAAAGTAGAAAGTGGAGGTCCGTCCATAAGAACCTAAACCCAAGCAAGGAATGCTTTTACACGAACAAAAAAAAAAAAAAAAAAAAAAAAAAAAAAAAAAAAAAAAAAAAATAAATAAATAAATAAAAAACACTGTGGATGGAAAATTAGAAGGAAACAAACTTATGCATCTATAAGTACATTCGCAGCTCTGATATTTTCGAATAGTCGGTAACAAAACAATAGCTACAATTTTTATGTAGAGAAATGTTGCAATTTACGGTAATCAAAGCTTAACAATATATACTCAAAGTTGTACACACTTTCAATAGGTTATACGTACTCTAAAATGAAATTAATATAACCCTGTTTTTGGGCTCTCTAATGTGTTTTAATGCAGAGGCCCGAATTCGAATCTTGATTGAGTCAAATATTTAAATGCTTTTTCCACTGTTGTTCCCCTCTCCTGCAATATTAACCAGGGCACTTCTCAACTCAGTGGACCCCGGGCTCATTTAAATTTTAATCATTTCATTAATATGTCTGCAGATCTGATTTGCTAGAGGGGAAGTTAAAAGTAAAGCAAGAAAGGTTTGGTATTACAGGAGGAGTAAAAAGACTGTGTTCCAGTCCTAATACTTGTAGCCTGGAATTTAGATGCCTATGCCCATTACTACACATTGGCATTCCAGGAGTTTTTACCACCTATGAGAAATGCAAACTTTATTTATAAATATATCTATATTCTCTTTTCAGATACGGAGAGGAAGACTGATAAATACGTGAAAAACAGGTAAGTGCTTATGCTATTGGCACACTATTCAAAATGTGTTGACGAGCCTTTGTCTGGCCCGCGGGCCTCGGGTTGGCACCCCTACTTTATACTATAGATGAAGTAGGTACCTATATGACCCTAAACAAACCCATTACGTCGTATCCAGGATCACGTTGATTGGATTCAATAATCCTTACACCAACAATGATTTTTTGCCATTAAAGAATGTATTATCAGTGACTATAATATTTACCTGTAGTGAATGGCAGAATTTGCTGCAGATTAGGAAAGAAGTTCCAAAAAAGTTTCAGTCTTATGGCAATACGAATTTGGGTAAAGTATATTTATGCACAGCCATTGAAAAAAAAAAAAAGATTAAGCACATAAGGAGAGCAGAGTATTTACACGTCATGTTGCAGAGCGGTTTACACAAGTCGATATTTCCAACATGCATTGACATTGTCGCCTGTTGGACACACCACTCGCATTTGTATTAGCGAGTATATATTTGAGAACATTTTTCCATGGTTGTGCTATTCCTGTAACATTTTACTTAATTTCTACTTCAACAGCTGCAAAATAAAATAAATTCAGTCTGGCTGTGAACGTTTATTTAACACCTTAGAACTTTCTCTTCCCTGCCGCCCCTCTTTTATCTCCCTTCGCTTCCATCCCCTCCTGCATAGCATTTTATTATGAAGGAACACTAATTTTATAAACCAATTAAAACTAATGTCATTTGTGTTCATTGCTGATTTCATTTGCCGTCACCGATGCTTCAAAATGCATTTGCCTAAATGGACTAAAGATTACGTACATATCTAGGTATGTTTGTATTTTAATCTTCTCTACCACATAACTAATAGGCAAGAGTAGTACCTACATTTTGTTTTCCACCCGAAAATTCGATATCGATATTTCATCAAAAATACATGTTTAAAGACTCCTGAATTTAAAAATCTGATGTTTCTCTGCTCCTTTAGAACCATTCTTACAAACCTATATCTTCTTCGTATTAGTCGAGATAAACATTTGCAGATCTTATTTCCTTGTAGGTACAAGGGGAATATGAGAATACAGTAGGGTTTGAGGGATAGTCAAATCTTTTAAAGTTTTGAGATTCCGTTCTCTTTGGACGCTTAACATATAAAAAATTGAACAACGATGTTGCATTTGACGAAAGTGTTTTCCGAAACTGACAAAAACAACAAGGAATATCTCCGAAATGCTTCAGTCTACAAAAACATTTATTTGGACATAGATTGTGTGTTTTAACGAGATCTACATTTTTGTACAGTAAGATTTGGTCTATCTATTACAGTTCAGGATTTATTCAAAAGTCATCCAGAGTAAACAGGACTACATTGGCTACAGCCGGAAAATTCAAAATATATTTATCGTAAAATAACTTATCTAAACATGTCATTTTAATCAAAATCATTAGACATTTTCAAGTAAATCAAAATTTTCGAAAAATTTGTCATGTAAAGGGTAGTTCAAAGCGGAATTATTTTCTTCAAACTCTTCGTGTCGCATCCTTGAAAGACATTAAACTTAAATAACAACTTTAGTTTTTAACCGACTTTTCGTTTTTGAGTTAAGCTGTACACAGACTGACACACACAGACTGACACACACACACACGCCTGCGCGCGCGGACCTTTTTCTAAAAATGCGTTTTTTGGATTCAGGAGCCTCAAAACATATATTTCCGGTGAAATCTCGACATCGAAATTTTGGGTGGAATACAATACTTCCTCTACTTACTATACGTAGTAGAGAAAGTAAAAGGGGCACTTTTAGGAAAAGGTCGACGTGCGCGCGTGCGTGTCTTGAACAGCATAACTCAAAAACGAAATGTGATATAATACCAAACTTTTTTATTTAAATTCAGTATTTTCCAAAAATACCATGCAAACTTTTTTAATAAAAGCCCCCACCCTAGATTAATAAATAACTACCTATTTGTTAATTTCGATTATCTCAAAACAACCATTTTGATTAAAGAACGCATACCTACCTGAAATATTTACATGACTAATGCATGCAATAACCCGTGAAGTCCTGTTCATTTGGGACGAATGTTGTATAATTTTATAAAAGATTGTACAAAACCTTACTTACAAGTATGTTATGGTACATAATCTTTGACCTAAAATTTCTTTTGGCTAATAAACTACTTCAGAGATTGGAAATTAATTGTTCTTCCACACAATAGCCGTGTGTAGGATAAGGTTGGAAAGGGTCCATAGCCGGGATTTGAACCACGGATCTTCCGATCTCCGTCCGGTTGCTCTAACCCCTGAGATTGACCTTATAGATAGTTGGTTGAAGTAGAAGCCCGGGATTTAAGTACTTAACATTGTAAGTCGCCATTAAGCTATGTTATTTCGTATAAATTCAAATCTCTTTGTGTGGTTTACTGGAAAAAATGCTAGTGAGTTGGAGAATTTAATGTCGTATCGGCATGTTGCCATAGTAGCTCAGTGGTTAGAGCATCTGGATGCAGACTGGAAGATTCGTGGTTCAAATCCCAGCATTTTCAGTCTTACTCTAACCTATTTCAGAAATTCTTGTTTAAAGAAGAATTTCTCGAACTCGAGACTCCTGGCACAGGAGGCAGGAGTTCTATCAGCTGAGCTACATTAATTTAACATCAGGTTTGTTGTTAAAGCGGTGTTTCTACAGAAAATAACTTCTTTAGGGTTCTCGACAGCTTATTTTTAAAATATCGCAAGCAGTGACGTAATAAAGAATTGTATTATTTACATGATTATGAATTATTGGCTACTGTGTCGAGTATGGAGTGCAGTATACTCGTCAAGTATGCATATGCGACATGGAACTGCACTGAGCAAGTACCTAGAACCATTCTTATGAAATTTGTAAAAGCATCGTGTTTTGCTGAAAACATACTGCAGAAAGAGACAACAAAAAGAGAATAGTGAAAATGTATGAAAACACGCAACGTTACACATACGGGAGTGTGGTTAGGTTCACAGCAATAACCTTCACAATAATTCAAAGTTTTAAACATTTTCCATGTAAAGGGTAATTTAAAGTGGAGGAATTATCTTCAAAATCTTTGTGCCGCGTCCTTGAAAGATATTAAACTTAAATATCAACTTTGGTTTTTGATCGACTTTTCGTTTTTGAATTATGTTTTCCCGAGACTGACAGACACACAGACAATATATAGTAGATAATTATGAACAAAGGTGCTTAGTAAAAATCCAAGTTAGAAGAGGAAGAAATTGAAGGCAGTGCTTTGGAGCATTGCAAGAAGCTCGAGGGAGAGAAATCCTACCTTATCGAATTGGAAGATGGATGAAAGCTTTCGGCCAAGGAAGAGAACAATGTCAACGCATTGTTGCAACGAATGATCTTTCTAAGTGCCTCTATTGCACTCTAAATTCATGTTCATTTACATCCGTTGAAATCTTGTTCTGCCAAATACTCATTTAGTTTGTTTTCAGAGATTTGACCATTTTGTTCTTGATCTAAGTTTGGTCGATGCATAGATGCACTTCTCTGGGACAAACTGTGGTTTTGGGGCCAATCAGGATTATAGGGATATAACATTTTTGAACCGTGGGGGCGGTAAACACAATAAAAATGCCATGAACTATCACCATTTCCAGATTTGAGGGATAAGAACTATGTGACCCATGTTAACCCAATGAGAAGCCAGAACAATAGAACCCATATCCCTCTACAATTAAGATTATTGTTTCACCAGTTTTTCCAGTAATTTAGTACTGAAGATTATCCCTATTCGCAACTTCTGCAGTGTCCTGTGTTATGCATCCTGGAGAGGCTGTGTGTGACGCAGCCAGTACCTGACCTTGCCCTATGTCTGCGTGATTGTAACCTGTAGTGCTCTGGTGGGATCGGAAAGGAACTAAACTGGTAGATAAAGGAAAAATTGTATTCTGCCTAAAATTTTTGAAGTTGAAATTCCGTTGCAAATACCTAAAGGTTTCAACGTTCCGTGAACCACAAAAAGCTCGCCCCTGTCTGTCTGTCTGTCTGTCTGTCTGTCTGTCTGTGTTTTTGTATTGCTTTTTTATCCCCATTCTTACAACGTTCAGCACCACAGGCGGTGGGCACTGATACATGAAATTAAATTAGAATTGGGAAAAAGAATTTTGGAAGTGAACGTTCCAGGCCTAAGCTTAGGGTACCCCATCACATTTGCCAATTACAAGGACTAAGGAGAACCTGAAGAAAACCTCGGTTAGTAAAGACGGTCCTGGGGGATTTGAACGGCAGACCTCTACTCCCTTCACGAGTCCGTGTCTTACATACCTACTAGCCGGTTATGTGAACAGCTTAACTAAAGGGACAACATTAAATTCAACATCTTTCAAGGATGCAACACGAACATTTTCAATACATTTCCCCCACTCCAACCTGCTCTTTAAATAAAAGTGTTCTTGTTATTTATTTTTCTTAAAAAATTGCGCTGAGGATTTTGATTAAAATTTATTTATTTTGACGTATTGACCTAAGGAATAAAATTAATATCTTGAGCTTTATGTAAATACTACTCCATTCTGATTGAACTTTTATAGCAATTAAGGGACACTGCGAATGAAATTTGAAAGTTCCACATTTCCTGATAGATTTTTCTAAAATTTTTACTGTGTTTGTATTTATATAAGAATAGGAGGTACACCAAATGTCATTAAAATTGGATAATTCGTTTATGATATATAAATTATTTTATGAATTTAATAGGCACATTTTCAAAATAAAGTTCGCGTCTATTGACTTTTCTAAATTCATTTATATTGGCAGAACTGATACTCTAAAACATGGGTAACAATTGTATGAAGAGATAATTCAAATAAGTTTACTGATTATGCTGTACATATTTTTTTAATAACAAAGAAAATTTAATCTTAAAAATTATTGATTTTTTTATACAAAAAAAAAATGTTTTTGGAATTCATGTTAATGATAACATCAATATTGAAGCATAGTTTTGTTTAGCTGTTATTTATGAATACGTTTGGAAATTTTCATTGAATTTGAAGCAAAACTCAGGCGCGACCTTCTTTTGGAATGTGCAGAAATGTAGTTTTGAGAAAAACAGGCTTTTATATAGGAGCATCCTGTGTACGTTAAGGGAAGAGCACTATTTGAAAGGGCCGTAATGACCACATGGAGCGGGGGATATGAAAAATGTTAGCTGATCCAAATGCACCGCTGTTCCAGGAACATTTTAAGGTAAAAAAACAATTTTCGACTTTTTGACAATTTTGAACAAAATTTCACTCCCAGTTTCCCTTAAACCATAAGAAATAGATAAACAATAATCTGATATTTTGTGCTCACAAGACTTTCTGTACTCTTGTACTAACCATCCACACACAAACACACACACTCACACAAACACACGGACCTTTTTCTAAAATTTGTTTTTTTGATTTAGTGGGCCTCAAAACATATATTTCCGGCGAAATCTCGATATGGAATTTTTGGGTGAAATTCAATACTTCCTCTGCTTTACATTAGTAGAAAGTAAAAAGGAGCGAGAATTCTGGGTTGTCTACGGTGGCAGAATTTAAATTTGCCACTGTCCATCAATGTCGCTGCTATGATAGACTAATGGTCAATGAAAGCTCAACCACTCATATTATTTCTGCGCAAGTGCAGGTCATTTAGCCTCCTCCTTTCTGCCCTCTTTTATGTTTTGCTATTCCTTTTATCGTCTGTTATCTTCTGCTTCAATCGTTCTTCAGATCCAACCTTTCCTTCAGCTCGGCGCTTTGCAAACAGTTTATTATCCCAGCACATTTATTTTCGTCTGTATCAGCCTCAGCTTTATTATTTATTTGCTCACTCTTTTGAAAAATAAAACTTAATTATTTTATCTGTTAATTTAACATATCCCATACAAATGTTCCTAATAGGTTTTTCCTCACTTCGTCACACAGACGTAGTTCCAAACACACGCACAAGGCACTTCTTTTATCTCTGCCTTAGCCGCTTCTTTAGTGTTTCACAGAAGATAGGTATTTATTTTGGTATTAGAAGCTCCCATGCTGTTGTATCATAAATTTAATTCCTTCAGAATACTATTTGGATTTGTTAGTGTAACTTCCCCACCTACTTTTTTTCCAAGAGTCACATTTGCGTGTGCGTTACGCTCAGGAGGTCATGAGTTTGAATCTTGGGAGGGGTAAATTATCTGGATAAGATTTTTTTCTGGGATTTTTCCTTGTCTCCAGAAGACCATTGTCCGGCAACTCCAAGCTCTTTAAACACCGTGCCCATTTGAGTATCT
The DNA here is from genome assembly GCA_030765045.1 of Tenodera sinensis. Classification (NCBI taxonomy): domain Eukaryota; kingdom Metazoa; phylum Arthropoda; class Insecta; order Mantodea; family Mantidae; genus Tenodera; species Tenodera sinensis. The sequence continues at coordinate 157,563,617 of CM060966.1, read as the reverse complement.
TTTTACACATTTTATTAATTTATTACCCGATATGAGCTGTTTAAATACCTTTTTTTAATTAACGTCCTCCAACGTAGAGTCATATCGGAGGTGAATGAATGAAATGGGTGAAATTATGCTCAAATGAGCTCGAGGTCCATAGAGCTTTAAGTTACCCGACGTTCATCTTCTCAGGGTAAGGAAAAACCTCGGTAAAAAGCCTTCTCCGTAGACGAGATTCGAACTCGCGACCTCTTGGATGTGAGACAGACACGCTATGAAAATGCTACAGAGGCGGGCGCTGTTTAAAAACAGTAACGTTAGTCTTTTCCATTCGTTTTTACATAGTGTTTTACATGGTGGTACCCATGCACCGCCATCGAGTTCACGAAGTGCGATCTAAAAACCAGGTAACCACCCATAATGAATCAAGTATAACACTATGCACAACATATTTATTGTTATTATTATTTAATAAGGAAGATGATGCACAATTGTAGTGGTTATGCAAGATCGTGTGATAAAGGCACAAATACCTACAAATGATAATTTCTGCTGTGTTTATCTCATAGAATACAATCCATAAAATAGGATATTTTCTTTTTGCTTTCTCGTGTGCGCACCTACAGTAAGCAGAGGAAGTAGATACTGCATTCCACTAAAATATTTGATGCCGAGATACCGGAAATACACGTTTAGAGACTCCCTGAATAAGAAAAAGCAAGTTTATAAAAAAGTAGGCAGGTGTGCGTGTATGTGTGTGTTTGTCTGTGAACAGCGGAGCTTAAAAACGAAAAGTCACTTAAATATGAAGGATGGTATTTAGTTCAGCACCTTTCTAGGACGTGACATGAAGATTTTCAAGAAAACACATTTTTCATTTTTTATTTTCTCAAAAACGAACATACTGTTTTGGCTAAAACACCACATATTTTGTGACAAAATATACATCTTACATTTTCTAGGAATATCCTATGAAGTCCTGTTTACTTTGGGTGACATCTGTAAATCTAATTGGTAAAATGCAATACACAGAATATTACAACAAAAAATGTAGATTCTATTATACTACACAGTTTAAGCCAAATACTTTTGGAGGCGTTATCCATTTTCGAGACATGAATTGTTATTGATTACAATTTCCAAAGTGGTAAGTTACTATTCGTTTTTTCTAGTAAGTTAGCAAACAGAATGTTAATGAAGGTTAACTTTGATTAAGAAGAAGTAGATAGAAGTAAAAGATTTGGGTATATAGATATGTTGTAGAAGATTGAGTAGAGAAAGTCATGTGAATGCAGTACCTTACTGAAATTTAGTTTTGCCTTTAAACACATTTGTTGTTATAGGATATCCTTTGCGTGCCGCAATACCTCAGTGCATGGTGTGATTGTGAACTCAACAGTAGAGTTCCAGAAGAGTTACGCCATTTTGGAATTATTTCTTTGATTCTTGTGGTAGATGTACAGGCTATTAGGGGCATAAGGGTATATATTTTGATACTTTGGAGCCTTAGTATATATTCACCCCAGTATGTTACTTGTTTTTTTCTCTCCAACAATTATTCCATACAAAGTTTACTACCTGATGTTTTTGCATTTTCGTAACCTTGCTGCAAAATGAACATCTCCTGTCGTAAAGACTATCCGTATTGCTTTTTATCTTAGTGCCTGACCTACTGGCAGATCTTTGGCGTTGTAGAAAGCATTAGAGTTCGGTTCCGGTGCACCATTCGTTATCACGAGTCCGGCCGACTCTGTCGAAGCAAATATTGACTTAATATTGTTTATATTTTCCTCAATTAACAATAAAACTATCTGCACTTATCGCCTAACATCCTGTATATGGTACTCTTTGTAGAAGAGTTGGTAGAGAAAGTCTTATGAATGTAAAAATGGATATGTTAAGTAGCTATCTTTTTAAATAGCTTCCAAATCCTTCCGTCGATAAGAGCACAATCGAAATATTGTGAAACAGTTATAAGCCTTCGGAAACTTTCCCGTGGTAAGTGGTTTCCCACTTTCTAATTTTTCCCCGATCTCATTTAGTGCTGAGTTATTCATTTTCCTGCAGTTTGAAGGAAAGAAGTGACCCTGGCATTATCATCAACGATCAGGAAACTTGTAGACGGCAGTTCTTTATGTGCTTACGTGATGGTCACTTGAAACAGTTGGTAGATTGACGTCAGAACACTGCCAGTTTACCTCTTTCCTTTCACTCATTTGTTTAACGTCACTGACGAATTCTGCTTTGGGAAAAGTACGTGGTAAAAACAGTGGGTTGCACCAACATCACATTCTCACAGATGTTGTTAATTGGTAGTAAAGAACTTTAGGTTATATTTCATAAAGTTAAATTTTGCAATGTTTACATTTTAATTTCTATGGTCAATACTCAGAAACACTCCTATAGGACATTTTCTTGTTGATATTACTATAAGCGACTTAGTTAGATGAGCCAATTTTCTTGCTCATTGATCAAGCGGTGTTCATGTTTTATCAACTTCATGTTGGTACATACCAACAGCCATTTTATACCTATAATAGACGATACACTAATCTGTTGAAACTATCGCATTCTAGTTTTCTTTTCCATTTTGTGTCGAATTTCTTCCCAACCTTTGCTTACAGAAAACAATTTCATATTGTATTTATTAGTTTCACGTACAGAACTCAGTCAGTGTTATATTATTTTCTGATTTCTATACCGGTTAATAAATAATACGGGTGTTCCACTGTCCAACTTTTTAGTCAAAAGCATTTTATAGAACGAAATTGTATCGTGAGACATCGAAAGATGATACAATTTTGTTGCATGCAATTTCTCTCCTACTTTTTGTACCTAACCTGCGATTTAGTTGCATCTAAATTTTTCATTCAACGACATAAAAACATCCACGTAGAGTCAGTAACGTAACAATACGATATGGTGGACTGCGCATATAACATGTAGCCACTGTTTTGTGTGTGTACTAGTTTGTGGTTCTGCAATCTTTTGCATGTAATTTTGCCTTCAATACGATGTAAGAGGTTAGGAAATAAATCTTCGTCAATGCGTGTAAAATTGCGAGTTTTCTCGCTCCTCTAACCTCAATTTGTTTTGTAGTAAACCCAATATACCTCGGCCCGTGTCCTATTCTGTTCTTTGTAACCATGGCGTTTTTTGCTCCTAGTTTTCTTCCCACCAATAATCATGGAAATATATGCCAAATGTATGCTTAACATAGCAGTCTGTATTTCAATGTTTGCCTCCGCCAATTTTTGTTTCTCACGCTGGTTGCGTAAATTTTCATTTATTTTTGGACCAAAATGCATCACAGTGTAGACATTGTTTCTTTTGTCTGCAATTCTGTTGGATCGAAACGTTTGTTAAAATGTTGAACTGTGGGACACCAGATTAAGATAAACTGGTTTCTAACAGCCTTCCAAGTCCATGGAAAATACAATATTCGATGCATTCAAATAATATGACCGATCTTTTATTGTTTTGTTGATGCATATCTGTATACACTCGTTTTTTCTTTTGTTTGCTTTCTTTCTTTTGCGCATGTCAAAATTTGATCATGCCAAGGGGTCTTTGCAGAACACTAAAAATCTACGTTTCATTTCTTGTGTCAATGCATCGAACATAAAATATTTTAGTCAGTCATTAGAGCTTTTTTATTGTACTAGAAAATCGAGTGTTTCTTGTTTTTCCCTAAAACAAATCTATTTAACCTCAATACTTAGGTGCTTGTATTTAGAGCCTGACTAAAAAGGGGAAACTTATTGAAAATTATGGAAAAAGACAAGCTCTTGACTTTATTTGGTTTCCCCCAGAGTTTTTAAATCATTAACTATATTGTTTTAAGTGAGCTGAAAAGAATTTTTTAAAATGTGGAAATAAGATAAAAACTTGCATTGTATGGCAGAATTTCTAAACACAGAATATGTATAGAAGCATGGAATAAGAACTACAATATCTAATTCATGCAAACTTCGACATCATACATTTTTGAAATACAACCACTACTCAAACTATTCATGTATAGAAAAATTTATGTCCCCATCTCACTCATTCATCGTTCGATGTGACCTACGGGGTTAAAGGACATTAAAGAAAGAGCGAAAGAAGAAAAACAACACCAAAATAGAAAGAAGCATTAAATATATCATACCTAAAAAGCAATTTTAAGAAACTATTTATACGGCATTCATAATTTGCAAACCATATTTTACATTGTTAATCTTATATTCTTTGGCATACTAATCTAACATTCTAAACATTAGGTATATTTTAAAACAACTTATGTTAAGATAAATCGTTTATTCATTATTATAGTTGTATATATGTCCCGTTAAATGAATATTATGGTATTCTGTATTGCCATGACTAGCTTCTCTCGGAGTCAGAAAATGTAAATATCATAGAGAGGCCGAACCTGGTATACACAAGCATAGTACTCCAACTACAGTGGAATACTGGTACTAAATTCTGATGTTGAAACAGTTGATATTTAGAACCCCAATGGCACTCAAATAGGAAATGACTACCTGCTTCAGTCTCCCATTTGTTCAGGTGCGAAGTATGAGCCGGGAAATTAGAATAGAGTGAGCTGCAGGAATTCCGATGTCTTCAGCAATGTAGGATAAGATACTAACAAAATGAAGGCTGGTCGAAAACTTATGTATGTTTAGATGATGTAAATGAGCCGCACATTGACACCAACCTGTTTCAGCTGGCAATGAAAGATTCCGATCGGCAGATGTTCATTTCCTCTCAGGCTGCTACTTAATGTCAATGAACTTGGCATTTTATCCGATGGAAACAAACAGACATGTGTAACAAGCTTTAAATCTAATTAATAATAATAATAATAATAATAATAATAATAATAATAATAATAATAATAATAATAATAATAATAATAATAATAATAATAATAATAATAATAATAATAATAATAATAATAATAATAATAATAATAATAATAATAATAATAATAATAATAATAATAATAATAATAATAATAATAATAATAATAATAATAATAATAATAATAATAATAATAATAATAATAATAATAATAATAATAATAATAATAATAATAATAATGGTAAATAAAACAAAATAATCGCAAAGATCAGAAAATGTTAAATTCTATAAAACATATCTAAAATATATTCATTAGGATTAGTGTAGTTCGACTTACTCAGTATTGCCAACTGAGGAAAACGAAATCTAAGAATTATATGTATTTTGAATTTCTATCATTGTTAAAACACACAACCAGTTGATAATTTTAAATAAATCTCACTTTATTAACATTAACAAATAAACTTTCTTCTGGAAAAATCTTTTAGAATAGAAACAATATCTTCATTTAAAGTATCCGGCCAGAGTTAATATCCCCGTTCATTACAGAAGTCACTGAATTGATTCCACACACTCGTTCTATTATTTGTTATGTGTAATAAATTGTTTTTCAGCGATTTATGGGCGTACAGTTGGCGACACTGATTAAACAAAGGAATGACCTAGTGATAAATGGTACAAAACAAAATAATGACCAGATAGTAAACCATGTGTGGTAAATTAACACTTCTGGGTATGGAATAGTCCTATTAATTTGTGGGTTTGTTTACTTTGGGTTTTCATTTTAAACACACATTTTCTTTCAAAGATACTTCCAGATTGGGAAGGATGGGATAAAGAAACAGGCGAGGAATCGAATCAGGGACCTCTAAATTTCGAAATCAGCATGCTAACTACCAGATCACAGAAGCAGTCGAAGAAGTGACTCTTGACTCACTTCAGCTTATCATATAAATGTCTAGAAATTATTTCAAATTTGGCAATATGGGCTAGGTTACATGTAGGATTCTAAAACAAACTTCAGGTGCTTGTAGGTGTCACAAGTCACCTTTTGGTGCAATAGGCTCGTTTTTTATATATTAACAAACGACAGTGATATATTCTCAAACATAAAGCAGCAACGCTTATTGTAGCTTGAGAAGTGTAAACATTTATCAATGAACAATTCGAAGACGGCTAGTATTAAGAAAAAACATTTTCAACATAAACTGCATTTTTCAGCAGCTATTTTTTTCTGAAGTGGGTAACTTTATTTCTATTTTTGCGGTTCCATATAGAAAACTAAAGATACATTTGTCATTCTAACACTGCGAACTACTTTTATCAACATTTTAAGAGCTGTTACATTCTAAATAACGAAACTGTTTTTGAGTTGGGATGGAGAAAATATCTGAAATCACCGTGTTGCATAATTTATACTGAATTTATATAGGAAGTATATGCTCACATACACACAAGTAGAGAATGTGAGATATCTTAGTAAATGACCTCCACAGAATACATCACTAGCACAGGGTATCTGCCCTGTTATTTATTGCAGTACTTAGGCTGATTGAAAATAGCTAAATCCATGTCAAGGTTTCCAGACCTTCTCGGACAGGTCTTAGCAGTAACTATCCCTACCAAAGTTAATTTTTTCTATCTGGTTCATTAATCCACATAAACCAGTTTCATTACACATTTCCACAGTTCGTATTAAATCCAACTGGCTAAAGTAATGGTAAAATCTTTAAAAGCGAGTTGCTATATGCTAGCTATGCAATTCCATCTATTTGTATGACATCGGGGAAACAACTAAAAGCTGAAAGCACTTTAAGAAATGACACAATACAAAACATTCAAACCAATACAATATCCATCCATTTAGGACATCTATAATTTCAGAAAATAACATAATCGATCAAGTCTCTAAATTTAATTTCGTTGCACGTGAAATTACATAGAGAACAAACAGATATTGGAGGGTAAATAAAAATAACCTCAAAGAACAAAGCAAGAAACGGTTCTATAATAAAACTATATAAAACAATCGCTGTACGAATTTTAACATAGGGCTCAGAAATATGGATAATGATGGCATAACCTAAATATAGGAGCAGCAGAAATAAAAGATAAAAGCAAAGCGATCAAAATTGATAGTTAAAAGTTAAAGAATTAAACAGAATAATAATATAATACAGAAACAATTGAAAACAATACTTAAATAGAATGAAAGAAAATAGAATTCCCAAAATAGCAAGTAACTATTATCCATAAGGACAAAGGAACAAAGATTTATTTTCGGTTAGTCTCAATATAAAATTTTTGTGTCTAAAAGGTACACTCACAGAAAGCAATAAATGCAACATATTTGTTTCTTCCTACTGGATATTCACTTGCAATAGCACATTACCCATTAAAACTGCCACAATATTGGTATCAGAGCGTGTGCCTGTTTGGGGAGGAAGTGCGATTACAAACCGGACGGGGATACACAAAATGAGACAGTGACAAAGGGTTAATGAAAGTGAGGGAAATTGATTGGCAATATCCAGTTGCTAACAGGGGAGGACATGGATGCAGCCAGATTACCTACGGAAGTTCGCCCTCTAAATCCCCTGTTACTGTCTGTCAAATGTAACGATTCACACGAATGCACCTAATTGTTCCATTTAATTTGCCACCACCCTGGTCTTTAGCGAGGAAGAATCTGAACCGAGCTTCATCAGAAAACGCAGAAAATAAATACATTCGAGAAAAGTTTAAGTAATGAAAAACTCACAAATAACAAGAAGTATCTCTGAAATGGTTCACTCCACAAAAAAATGCCTTTGGACGTATGTTTTAACGATATCTACTTTTTTGTGCAGAAGGTTTGTTCTATGTCTTACAGTTTATCTATGAGATATATCCAGAAAATTCAAAATATACATTTCATATATCATAAAATATCTTAAACATATAGCATTTTAATTAAAGTCGTTAGAGTAATTTTTGTAAAAATAAACATTTTTGAAACTTTTTCTTTGTAAAGGGTAGTTTAGGGTGGAGCAATTTTCTTCATAATCTTCGTGTCGCATACTTAAAGGGTATTAAACGTAAACACCAACTTTTTAACCGACTTTTGGCATTTTTGGGTATAAAATATGTATCACATATTTATGGAACTTTTAGCTGTATCATGCAGTTGTATTCATTTTAAAATGCGCTTTAATGTTTTTGAGTGTATATCTAAGTTTTTCGATTTTTGCGTGTTATTTTAACTTCAGGAATTGAATTATAGAAAATAAAATAATAGCAAGCAAAGCCTTTCTTGGATAGAAGTTCAATTCTACAACAGTTTGCCGATGACATCATCGATCATAGGTAAATTTATTAAGTCTGATATTTTGAGAGCACTAGAGAGGAAATCTTACAATTCAAGGAAGCTGAGGAAAAATTTCGTGGAAGCGATTGCACACAGTCAGTGTTTAGGAATGTTTGAGTATCGTCAGTTATAGACATTCAATCGTAGCGTCGGAGTTGTTTGTTGTGTGAACCAGTGTTTAGTTAAAAACAAAGGGAAACATAAATAAACTGTATTTTCATTGTGTGAACCTCGTAAATGTATACATGCTTAGACTTTCGTGGCCGGCTTTTATCCAATAGAGCGTAGTTTCCGGGCTGGTAGGCCGTGGTCCAGTCGATAAATATGTGACGTTTCGCTCAAGACTAGAGTTGTTGTAGTTGACCAGCCAGGAGTCACCCTCTCTGAAGATGCCCAACGCAGTCTTGGGCGAAACGTCAGATAATTATTCATCGAATGGACCACAGCCCGCAAGTCCGGAAATTATTTTCTACTGAACCTCGTAAGTGGTTAAGGTGTTTGTGTTAGTGTGGTTCTAATACATCTACAGGTAAAGCTTTCAAAAATTTCAGAATAGATTTAGGATTTTATTAGATCGATGGAGAATGTATTCTCGTTTAGTGATAAAGAGGTTAACAAAGCTATTCTAGTTCCAAGTATTTTCTGTGTTATTCTATGTAAAACACAACACAACTTCTTTAAAATAACTCATTCTCGCCTCTAGTGATAACATTTTTCTAACCTGGTATTTCAACTAGGTATATTATTTCTAGGCCATTTTTAGGTTATGTAGTTCAAATGAAAGGAGGAATTAAAAGGAAAACAAACTCAGAAAGTCTTACATTTTGTACCATTATTTTTGGGCTTAATTACGATATCAGCGTGCAAGGCTATCTACGTGCGGGACTAAGGTATGTCATTCAGAAATCATTAAGCATTATAACCGCATTACAGTGCTTTATATCACAATGACTGAAAGATAAAATATAAACACTGAGGTCGCGATGTTTATCGCCAGCGCCATGAATATGCGTTGTCACGTAAACAAACCGGTTACTATGGCAACGGAACGGAAGTTGTGCAGGGGTGGGGCCTAAAGGTTTAATAGAGCCGAGAATGATTAAAACTTGCACAGGGAAAATCTATTGCGACGATAAAACGCGTGAACTTGTGCTGTTATTTTAATTTATTGCATCTTGCTCGTGGGAGATAATGAGTTCTATGATAAATTTATTATGTCAATTTTAAACTCATATTTTAGAAGGATTAGAAAATTTTGCCTATATAAACCAGAAATGACATATTAAAACTTATTTTCTCAAAGTCAAGCTTCCAAATGGATATATGATAGATGAAGTACTTTTAATCATGCATAAAGTTCTGAAGTAATATATTCACAACTTCATAATTTCTTAAGGCGAAGCGGAAAATTTACTTTAAAAATAAAACTCGAAAAATCACTTATCTCTTGTGTTTTGCTGTAGTCGAATTTTAAATTATAATATACGCTAAAATCAGACGATGTTATCATTTGAAATTATATTAGTCGCTGAATTTTAAAAATATACCACTATTTTCTTACTGTGGCTGTTTGCTTTATCGCCCATTTTTACGTTCTCTAATGATAAGCAGAAGGAAGTATTGTATTCCACCCAAAAATTCGATGTCAAGATTTCACCGGAAATATGTGTTGAGACGCCCTGTGTGTGTGTCTGTCTGTGTGTCAGTCTGTGGACAGCATAACTCAAAAACGAAAAGTAAGTTAAAAACCAAAGTTGGTATTTAAGTTTAATGTCTTTAAAGGATGCGACACGAAGATTTTGAAGAAAATAGCTCCACCCTAAACTACTCTTTACATGGAAAATTTTTCGAAAAATTTTATTTTCTTGAAAATGCCTCTAACGATTTCGATTAAAATGTCACATGTTTGAGATATTTTGATGACAAATGAAATGTATATCTTGAATTTTCTGGCTACAGCCCATGTAGTCGTATTTACTGTGGACGACTTTTGCACAACTGGTAAACCATTGGAGATAGACCAAATCGTACTGAACAAAAAATGTAGATCTTGCTAAAATACACAATTTATGTGTGAATAAATTTTCTTGTAGGGTGAAACATTTCGGAGATATTCCTTTTTATGTGTGTGAGTTTCGGAAAATTTAAAACTTTCGTAAAATGGAACATCGTTGTTCATTTTTTATATGTACGATGCTCATATTTTAATAACCCTCAAGTAAAAGAAATTTGCTGTTTATTTCGCTAGTTGTAATTAAGATCCTTAGCAGAGCCTAAGTAACTGTATAAAGAGAAGATAATCTCCAACTATATTAAATAGGAAGGAATCGATACATCATATTAACAACTGAGAAAATTGCTTTTCTCGATGATCGCAGACTAGGTAAGTACTTTTCCAATGAAGTTCACTTAATGGCGTGGGAGTGGGCAATCTCATATTCATCACCTTCACCTCTATTTTGTTGTACCTATGCGTTAAGGACCTAGGTAATATGTGAAAATTATGCAACTTTAATGTTAGCAAATAACTATGGAACCAAAGAAGGGTACAAAGATTTAAAATTTCAGCTACTATTATTGTCTAAAAAGTTACTGACTACTGCTATCGATTATTATTCAACCCCAAAAGCACATTTACAGGCTATGCCGAATTCCCAGCACTTGGTATAGTAATAAAATAATTATCTCAAATAATAAGCTAAATGAAAATATACTTTACAGACGATTTTAGGTTATGTTTTCACCGATAAAGTACTTTGGATTCACATATTATTGTGTGTATGTTTTCAGTTTCTTTAACACACTTAAGTGGAGCTACTATTACATTCTAACCTTAATTCAAAACAAGCACTTTTAGAATAAAACACCATGTGCGTGTGTCTGTGTTCCTTGGTCTGTCTGTGAACAGCATAGCCTAAAAGCGAAAAGTCGACTTAATGACTTAGTTTGTAAGTTTAGCATGTTTAAAGGCTTTGACACAGTGATTTTAAACAAACTCCCTCCACCCCAAACCACGCTTTAATGAGAAAATATTCATTACTAATGGTTAGGGCCATTTCTCAAAAATTTGACGAGCGGATTCGCGAAGTTCTTTGCAACTTCCCCACAACTTTCTCCAGAAAGCTGTGGATTCCATTGCAGGTCATTGAGGCGATTAGTAGGTGCCACAGGTACCTAAATCGAATTCTAAGGTCCGCAATTGTGTCCCCATATGACAGTGTGCATACTGTATTAATTTCAAATAAATAACTCTGCTAACACAAACGTTATTACTGTTTCAATTTCCTGACCTTTTCTGCGAGCCTGGTCGTTGCTTCCTATGAACAACGTCTTCTCACGGGCGGTGAAGGAAGAGGTCTTTGGAGCAATAAATCAAAGCCGTTTCTGTGCGCGTGACATATGCCCAACTTTATTACATAGCATTATTCGAACTGGCCACCTAACCACACTAGCGCTTCTGTGCAATTAAGAGGAGATGGAAAAACTACAATTGCCACCACATTAAAAGGGGGTTTGAAATACTGCTATAAAATTATACCTACATGCCAGAAATAACGATAACAATTGACATCTACCCAGCAATAATGTGATTGCATTGACTTATGTTGATGACCATGTAATTATCGTCCATAAAAATGAAATATGAGTGCTTATATATTTTGATGGATTACAAAAATAATTTTTCTGCCTTATCGCCTAGTAGAATCAGGGCATTATTTTAAAATGAGATATTTTTCAGTGCTGAAAGAACCATGCCAAATCACTGAGTAGTCGCCGAAAAATGTTTCGACTCTCACATTTGCCCTCAGGGTTCGAACAGGTATTGTATTCAATGATACCATTGAATATTCCATTTTGAAACATCGGGAAATATTGCCTGATGTGTAGCTCTAATATATGAGAGCTTGTCTCATACTCTGGAGCTCGGATTTCGAAGTCATTTTGCATAAGATATTATTCCCGAGGGTTTCCCTTATGTTGAGAGAGCGAATGCCGAGTAGGAATTCTAAGCCTTATAGAACATCATTTCATCAATTCACGGTTCAAAGATTTTAGGTTACGAAACCAAATATGATGGCCGTCTATGGCCCGTATTCAGGAGGAGGTGAGTTCGATTCGCTGGCCAATGCTCCTCATTCATGGGTTTTTTCGGGGTTTCCCCGGGCCACAAGGTGAATCCTGAGAGGATAATTACTGTCCCTCCATTTTATCTTTCTCATTTCACTTTACCTTTCATTCTGATTGGCTGTTTCAGGGTTATAAGTGCCGGCAGGGGTTTGAGGGAATTTTATCTTAGTAAGTTCACATCCTCCGGGTCGTGGTAGGTGTCCGGGTGCCGGACCCTCAGGGGACGTGTAGGCCCACAGGGCGGAGGGGAGACAGTTTATGATCCGGCACCGGGGAGTTAATATCTGTAGTTGTTAGGGACCCTGCTGTCATCTCTCCTTAGATCCGGCACCCTTATTGTCCTCTCACTTCACTCCTCCCTCCCAGAGGACCCGCCTTCAGGAACATAGACACAAAAGATCTTCAATGGATCGAGGTGTTAAATCCCCCCTCTATGACTCTTTGTCACAGATTGCCATTAACTTACAAAAATCTAATAAATGCAGAATATGCTGAGGTTTCATGAGACATTGTCTAATATGGTGAGTTAGTGCCCTTTGACTATGTCTGTGTTCCATATTTTGCATATTTTCAGTGTGTAATTTAATTATACATATATATATATATATTTTTTTTTTGATAGCTGTAAATTTGTATATATAAATGGTGATAAGGGGTATAAGTGATACTTTAATAATTGGTACCTAAATAAATATCCACTTCGGTGCGTTAGTTACTTCTTGTCTTGGTCTAACAATTTTCCCATAAACCAATCCTGTCGATATAGACTATCCGCTTTGCCTCATTCCTCGATGCTTGACCGACTGGCATAGGTAGTACAAGGTCATTGACCTTGCAAAAAACATTAGTTTCGGGATCCCTGCCCACTCTGCGTCACGTCTCTTTGGAGGTACTAACCAACCTCAAAACATACTACTCTTTGTAATAAACAAAATTGTAAGTTCGCAATGCGCGAAATATTGATGTAACATTGCTCATTACATCGTCCTCTATTACTAATTAGTATATGCACTTATACCCCTAACACATACACACATACATATATGCGCGCGCACACACGCACACACACATAGATGGATATATAGTGTATTGCTATTTATGCAACAAAATATGTGCGACAAAATAATTCATAATCGTTATAATAATCGAAATTGTCTAATGATAGAAATTCCTAAATAAAACAGGCCTAATAAAACTTTGTAAAGTTACCTTTGTATTGACATAAAACGTTTCAACAGCTACCGCAAGGCGTATTTGCGTATTTGCGTTACCTGATAAAATATTTAGTAAAAAATTACTCTCGACTTATGAATAACCCATTTTAGCTATAAATTAATTTACCTTTCTTAATGTAGGTGGCAGTGATATTTCATTTATGACAATATTATATTATTTTAATTTTGCAAGTTTGTATAAGGTTTGGTTTACATAATTCAATTTTACTTAATTATATCTATTAACTTTGTTGCAGTTATATAAATAAAGACAGTAAATTTGATTGATTGAACATAAAGAACTAAAAGTACAAAAGTTGTGAACGGAACAGTGATGCCGCATTTCTCCATGAATGGTGAGGTTATTTACGACATTTAGCACGTGCTTGGGTGTGACGTAAATTTGGATGCGTGATGCGAAGGAAGACGTCTTGCACCACGTGCGTGTTTCTTCTCACGACAAGGTCGCTCTCAACAATGTTGTCCACGCACAAGGTGTTTGTTGTTCCTTCTTACACGCACTTTATCTTCCTTACTGCCCGATTAACTGAAACACTAAACCGCCAGTTATTTGGAGCAAACAAGTACATACCTACATGCCAACTTTCCTTTCTTTTTTGTGACTAGAAACTCAGCCTTTCTCTCTCTTTCTCTCTTGTTTATCACTCATTAAACACAATTTTGTGATGAGTGCTTTTACTCCTGCCAGAATTTCCGTAGCAAATTAATTTTAAATAGGTACAAGAGGAAAAGATAAGAAGAAAAAAAGCATGCATGCTTATTTAATTTAAGGACACTGGTATGTCATTAGGTAGATAACACCGACACTATTTTAAATTCTGGTTGCACAGTAACCACAGCATGAATGGTAACCAAATATGGCTGGGGTGTGCTTTATGAGTTTGTGTAAATAATGATTATAAAAGTAATCAGTAACTCACGCTTACAGATGTGAAAAAGTGCTTCTGAACCTAAAATGTTGCAGCTTACACTTCAGAACACAGATGATTCTGTTTGTATAATCACCTTTTTGTCCCTAAATCACCTACTTTGAACCAACTATTTTTCCAATATCCGTAATCTGTCGAACAAAAAAATAATTTAGTTTGCGTAACTCGAAAATACCTATATATTTTCATAAGTAATTATTTATTTTTAAAATCTGAATAAAATATATGATTCCAGCAATATATAGTAGCACTTTTTATTACGATAAAGATATAAATACGAGAAAGCATGATTTCATTTTGAGGTCCACTGAAGAAAAATCATTTTTACATGTGTGTTCGGAAACAGAGCAAGTTTCATGCCTTTGTCAGATATTGCTGTTTAAGCTTGACATGCAAAACGCTTGAAGTTCGCGTGAGTTTTGTTTCTATCGCCAGAAATCCCTGGCGTGGCCAAACATTTAAATGCTGTATGTAACTAAGTACTTACTGCCTGGTTTAAACAATTCCTAAGTAATAGTATAGAATGAATAACGTAATATGAATAGAAGAATCGTTTTGTTTGTTTTTGAAACATACAGGATGTTAGGGGTACAAGTGCAAATATTTTGATAATTGGTACTTTAATATGTATCCATTTCGGTGTATTGTTGTCTTTTGTCTTCGTCTTGCAATTTTTCCGTAAAAATCACATCCTGACCTATATTTTGTCACTTTAATTCCCTTAAAGCCAGCAATTTCTTTCAGTTAATTATTATTATTATTATTATTATTATTATTATTATTATTATTATTATTATTAATAATAATAATAATGATAATGACAGTGACAGTGACAGTGACAGTGACAGTGACAGTGGCAGTGGCAGTGGCAGTGGCAGTGGCAGGGACAGGGACATGAACAGTGGCAGTGGCAGTGGCAGTGGCAGTGACAGTGACAGTGACAGTGACAATGACAATGACAATGACAACAACAACAACAACAACAACAACAACAATAATAATAATACTAATAATAATAATAATAATAATAATAATAATAATAATAATAATAATAATAATAATAATAATAATAATAATAATAATAATAATAATAATAATAATAATAATAATAATAATAATAATAATAATAATAATAATAAACAATACACAATAACGTGAAAGAAGTAAACCTTCCGTCATAAGTACTAGTTAAAATACTGTCTAAAGCTATTTGCTGTTTAGCTGAAAATGTAGACCACGACTGTAATCAAGATGAGTAAGGAATCCGGGAGGTCAATGGTCAGTCACCCCGCTGACCCCGGAAAACGGGCACTGTCTTGCTATCCATCAGTCAGTCACTCAGTCAGCTGGGAAGAGACGTAATGATTGGGTACTATGTATTTGGTCTCATCGCCAACCTGACGTTTTCTCTCAGTAATTGCTGGATCAGGATATAGCATCCAGAGTACACAACTTCCTCTCCCCCTTCCGCCTGAGTAATTGGGTCTGATTGTAGTATCGGCCTTTCAAACTCTTTCTCCTTTCTTTTACTGTCCCCCAAGCCGCCAAGAGTTAAACGATGAAATGTAGCAAGTTCATTAAAACTTCCAGAAGAAAGAATATCAATATAAAGTATCTTTTAAGACTTTCTTAGAATAGGAAAAGAAAACAAGTTCACAGAGGTTTTTTGTTCTGTCATATGCGGCCGTACGATTACTTATTAAACTAATAATTACTTTAAGTAACAGTTATTTTTATTATTGCTATTTCTGAGTATATGACATCCGAATGCTTCCATACCATTGTGGGAAGTTGCTCCGCTGTGATGGAAACACGAGAAATCTTAAAACTTCTAACAAATTATTTCGGAAACGGCTAATTCTACGCAAAAATTATTTAGCACAATTTATACATTTTAATGAGCTGTTACGTTTTTAATCTCTCTAACTTTTTATATACCTAGCGAAATAAATGTATTCGACAAAGAAATCTGACCCAGAAATGCACATTTCGAGCTCCAAGGAACTAACAGGGTGATTTATAAAAAGATCCATTGGTTTGTTCGTGTATCTCTAAATAGCTTAAAGACTGGTTCACAATCACTAGTAACGGTAACAACAACCGGAACAAGAAAGTTGAAATACATGTATTTACATGGAGTGTTCACCACCGACGGAAGCTTCCCTGGGCTCCGGGAACAAGCAGGAAGACTGGGCCAACTTTTAACCTTCTCGTTTCCGTTGTGGGGCACAGCATGTTAGATTTACATTGCGCGTATTAGACTTTTCACTGCAAAAATTACCAAGGCGGTTGTGCCATGAAACAGTAACTAGAGTTCACTATAGTTGCGAACTATGCTTTTCCAATCTCGTTACCGGGCTATTGTGAACCAAAATATTGAGCACTGTTTTGTTTTCCCTTGTCCTTCTGGTTACCGTTACCGGGTGACTGTGAACTAGCTACTATCTTATACTTCTGTGCATTGATTCTCTTGACCTTCGTCTACGTTACAAAATACAAAGAGTTATTAGCATTATTGCCTTCATATTTACCTCCAATTAATTGTTAAAAATTTTGTTTCGGCAAGGAGTCCAATGTTCACAAAATCTTGATCGTTTCATCAGTATCATTGAACAACATATTCCATAACCATTTCCTTTCTCAGCAGATACAGTTACTCTGGTTGTTCAATTTTAATATCAAGTTAAAATAGTAATTTTTATTCTTTAGTTCAGACTTAAACAACGGGTTTTCGTTAAATGCTAAATATTTCGCTGAAAATAAACAGAAGAGTTGACTTGGGAAATAAACACGCCAGTAATTGCAGCGGATCTGAGCTGGACTGTCAAGCGCAAACTTCCACTCAGCTTAAACACGTGTGTCTGTATTTAATAGTGTTTTTCTACAAATCTATGAGGAAGAGAGGAAAATAGGAAAGGATGAATTTCATTTACTTATGCATATGTGTGAGTGACTCAATGGCACCAGGGCCCAGCCCACTCTCCGGAGGCATTGCAATCTCTTTATTGTTAAAATGACTCGCATAAAGTCTGCTATTGGCCACAGTGCTGTGTGTGTGTGTGTGGGGGGGGGGGGGTGCATGGAGGGATGTGAATGAAATAACATAGGCGTTTACTATTAAGAGCAACAGTGTTGAAAGTATTAGTAGATAGTGATGAATGCAAACTGTATTTTTGTTAACTTTCACTCATTATCTAGAAAACAACACTTTTCCAATTTATGGTGAATATTTCCTCATTTGAGAACATTATTAACCTTTCTTGAATATCATTGTTTGAATTTAACAAAAGATAAATGCAAATTAAATAACGATTATGTTTCTTTTTACACTTCTTAAACATTTTATAAAATTATGTTTGGTTGAACAGAAGGTATTTCAGGCAGACGTTGTGTACTTACACATGTGAAACCAAAATAAGTTTGGGAATCCTATTACTATGCATTTTAAAAGTCTCAAATGAAAATCTCTTACTGTTTTCGTTTAAACATGTGGGTATTGTGAGAAGGTGCGCTCCAATTGATATTATGTGATGAGGCAAAATGTAAATACTTGTACAATTTTACTTCCAGAAATCCTTGATTGCACACAGTTTGATATATTCGCACTTTTAATGTAGAACTGCAGCGTGGCAAGTCCATTCTCATATTGTAAACAACACTATGGTAAAGTCACAGTTTTTCTGTTTGATTAGTTACAAAAGTTTATGTTAAGAGGTTGCAACCCTGCAGAAAGGACGGTTTCCTTGTTGCAAAACGATTATAAGGGTTCCTCAAAGGATGCGGCCGAACTGCATACGCGTTGACTAAACTCTATATACACTAGGAGACAGTTAACTTCCGTCTCTCTCCCATCGGTGTCCAAGCTAAGCTGCCAAAACATCAGGATCCGCTGCTTGAGATGCCTTATGCCCTAAGCTCTTTTATGCTTACAAACATACAAGTAGAACGGGCCCTTGTTGCATTCCGCCACTCATTTGTTTGACTTCTTTGTGGCGAGAAAATAAGTATAAAACATCTGACTTAATAGCTGTATAAGAATAAACTGGAGGAAAGAGCCGGAACAGGATGGATGACAAAACTGATGCAAGCGCAAGGCTAGCAAAAAATTGCAGCATTGTTGAAACCGTCTCATAAAAAGGAGCGCATTGTTCTTTTAGTGTTATGGCCCGTGACGATGATTATGAGCTCTGGGTACTTAATAGGACTCCTGGGAGGAGTGGTCAATCCATCGTCGTGTAAGATCTTAACTGTACGGATAAGAATGTTAAACCAGTTTGAAAATACCTGTTTTCATATGCGCTGCGAGTCGTTGGTCTGGATAGAGCCGGCCTAATGATAAGTTTAGGCGGGAAGATGTTGGGACACTTTTATTTTTTTCTATAATACTCGTATTAGCTACCGGTTTCCAATGAGAGAACTCGTGGTGTGTGTAAGATGATTATCTTGAGTGTAACCGGATGCCCGTATGCAGGGCAAGTTCCGCAATTATGGAGTATGTATTCTGCCTCTAGTCTGGAAGAAGTCAGAGATAAAAGAAGCCAGCATACGATCAGCAGGTGGCATTCTTTAATAACGATGTGAGGAATTTGTTAACTATCCTTTAATATGGATGGCAACTCAAAGAAACAAAAACTCGTTTATAACTTTTTAATCCAGGTAATAATTCTACTTTTGTAAGCAAGTTTTTTTCCTATCGCAAAGGCACTCGCTTGTATACTTATGTTCTTTTATTCCTGCCTTTGTTCTTAGTATTTCGATGCAATTTTTCTTGTAAACAAATTCGGCGAGATTCTAACGGGATCATTAAATTGTCTTTTTACTTTCTTTAAAGTTGCATCTTATAAAGTAGATTTCCGTTACAGCTTGAGCCTTAAAAAGGGCAGAAAAATCATTCTCTTTTTGTAAATTATGTCACCCATAACCGGGTAGTATGTTTCAGACGGTGAACGAGTGAAGCGGTGAAATCATGCTGAAATGAATCTAGGCACAAAAACTGTGGTTCAAATATCACCAAGGCTGTTCTCTCTGCCCCAGTTCTTTCCAGGTTCTCCTCAGTCCTGATAACTCCTAAAATCCGGAGAAATACCCTTAACTAAGCCTTCTCAAATTTCCTTCCCCAATTATTTAATTTCATTTATCATCATTGTTCACCGTCTATGATGTATGAAATAAGAATGGGCTTTAAACACTAGTAAATAAACAAACACTAGTCTGGCTGGCTCTGTGGCGCAGTTGGTAGAGCACCTGCCTGCCGTGCTAGGGGTCCCGGGTTCGATTCCCGGCAGGGGCGTAGGAATTTTTCTCCAGCCAGGATAACTCCTGATCCTTCCTTGAGTCTGGAAGTATGAATGAAAGTGTGAATGTGTGTGTGAAAAACCTCCAAAGATAGAAAAATCCAACGTAAACGTGTAACACCATTTTGTCAATAGGCAAGGCCGCCGACATGACCTCTGCAGTTAAAAGCGGGATATAAATGGAAAAAAAAAAAAAAAAAAAAAGCAGCTGCTCCATGTAAGAGGAAAAGCTCGGATAAATTCGGATAAATTGCTCCGACTAAAATTTGGATTCGAGACCTTTGGAAATTTGGCAGACCACGCTACAAAATTTAACCAGAAATACACGTTTCGAGATCCCTGAATGCAAGGGAAAAGATTCGCTCGCGCGAGTGTGCATGTCTTTGAACAAAATAAATCAAAAACGAAAAATAGGATAAACTCAGAGGTATTGCTTAATTTCAGTGTATTTCAAGGTACCCATACATTTTTTTCAGGAAATTTCCATCACCAAACTATATATAAATGGCTCTAATGATTTCGATGGATTTTGTGTACCTTTGTATAACTGGTGAAGCATAACAGATAGATAAAAACTTACATGTAAAAATATGACTCATCCAAAAAAATAATAAATGTAAAGTAATTTTTTCTGCGGGATTGACTGTTTTTGAAATAGTACTTTTTATATATATTTAAGGTTGAATGCCATACAGCGTTTGTAAATCATGTTAAAAGTATTCCAATCTTATGGTTTTCCACTTGGGTTATTAACAAAACACGGACCTCAGATCTGCGAGCAGTTTGTCTGTTCTTCAAGAGTCTTCCTACCCCAGGCACCCACTTGTAGGTCCTCCATATGGAATTTTGTATGTTAAATCGAACAACAACTAGTTCGATTTCAATAATTAATATTAATATTGTAAGTAACATTCTAATAAATTCAATGCTATAGGCTATAGCATATACTCTCTGTATCATTGTGTCAATACCAATATAACAATACAATAACAATGTTAACAAAACTGCTGTTCTTGTCGTATATGTCATTATCACACTAGCAAAATAAACCAAAGATGTATTTTTGTCATAGCCATCATAAAAATATTCTTTTCGCATCGCAGGACTTAAATAACAAGTTAGGTGTTTATCTGAGATTCCGTTTTTGATTGACATGCACACACACCAATGTAACTTTTATGGTGAAATACATTACTTCCTCTTTTACTGTAAATTGTAACGAAAGTGAAAATGAAAGTAACATGGCGTAGCACGGATACTCATTGCCACTGCAGCTGCCGATAGACTTCTTGTATCATCCTTTAAGTGCCACTTGATGATATGGTTCCATGTAATAGTCGTATAAATATTCATGATGCTATAAAGGTCAACGACAACGTGTAGCTCTTTCCGTTCCCAAAATTCTTGTTTCACAAGAAATGGATATTGATGTTAACGATAACAGGCTACTGATTTATTGCACAGCGGCCCCAATATCTTCCAGCTGACATCATCCTACCTATCAATACTAACTTACTGAAATGTAGACATGACCTTCACTAAGACATTTAACATGTACCTGTGGTAGTGGAATACTACAGATTCGATTTTCAGTGAGGTTGGATGTTTCCCGGAGTTTTGGCATTGTTTCTTCACCATCCCTTGTTTCTAAAATACTCCAGTACTTATACTGTCTGTTCATTTTCTCTACACTCAAATTTCAAATACCTCAGTCTCCCTCATTTCATTTAAATGTCCATGATTCTGCAATACACATTCAGTGCCGTATTACACACAAGCACTTCGCTAATATTATCCCTAATTTTGTCTTCAAATGGACATACAACATTGAAACAAGCATCTCTATTTCCTTTGTATTTTCGTTAGAGTGCAATTTTGAAACTGTTTATGCTTTGTGGCTAAATGCATCTTGTGGTAAGATGCTTCTTATATTTCTAAGGCAGGATCTCAAATTCTTAACCTTTTTACTTTCTCTATTGGTAAGTAGGGGAAGTATTTCTAGAGTGAACTATTTCGGAGATATTCCTTGTTCTGTGTGTGAGTTTCGGAAAACTTAAAACTTTCGTGAAATGGAACACCGTTGTTCATTTTTTGATATGTTAATTGTGCAAAGAGAACGGAATCTCAAAGCTTTAAAAGATTTGACTATCGCACAAAGCCTACTGTATTCTAATATTCCCCTTGCACCTACAAGGAAATAAGCAATAAGATAATTTGTACAAATGTTTATCTTAACTAACATATATAGAGGATATAGGGATAAGAGTTTTTAAGAATGGTTACTACAAGAATAGAGAAAGTCATGTGAGTGCAACACATCAGATTTTTTCTGCTAGATTTCAAATACATTACATTCCTTATTCCTTTATCTCATGAAAACATAAAACGATCGCCTAAAGCTTCCTTTGGTAATTGCTATATTGGTTTGAAGAACAGGTCACGTTATAACATTTGGTACATCTAAATCTGAACCACTATTAGTCGTTCTCCGTGCTCCAGTGGTAACATGCTGGCGTTTGGTTGTCACTGTCGTCCGGGGGAGGGCAATGAATTTTTTTCGGGCGTAAACATCCTTAACATAGCTTTGTTTGC
This sequence comes from Tenodera sinensis, assembly GCA_030765045.1. Taxonomy (NCBI): domain Eukaryota; kingdom Metazoa; phylum Arthropoda; class Insecta; order Mantodea; family Mantidae; genus Tenodera; species Tenodera sinensis. The sequence continues at coordinate 157,541,263 of CM060966.1, read as the reverse complement.
AAGGAAAGTAAACCTGGTGGTCCCGTGTTGTATATTTATGGCAGGTGAAAGGGCTTCAAGCCTTATTAAGAGGCCTCTGAGCAAAATTAAGCGTTTTTCACGCCCGGTACAGAAAGGGATGCTTATAACCACAACAGTTAAAAAATGCGGAAAACTCAATTTTAATTTACTTCAAATGTTCATTTCGAATATAAAATATGGGCTCTGCTTTTCTTGGTATTTATTTTCATCACTATCGTTTATCTCATTTAGAAAGAGTGAGATGGCTACACGGTAATATCTTAGTTCAGAAGATCCCAGCTTCGATTCTCACCGATGCCCACTTGACTTTACTGGTCGTTAGCTGAACTCTGGGATCTGCTAGAGTTCCCTTCCATCATTTCTCTTTTATTCTTTTTCCCATTTCATGTTTTAGGTGTGCTTCTTTTTTCGTTTAGAGGTGACCGACAGATACCGCGGAGGCTTGGGCAAAGGAAAGAGTACTTTCGCTGGACTCTAGAGGGCTGCCTGCTCGACGGGTCGTTCATCATCCTCTCTAGGCAACGCCAGTAGTGGAGCCTGGAATTCTTAGAGACTTCCGCGCGTCTCAGTGGCTTGTGTACCTGTGGCTTGTAATCTCCTATGACTTATTCATTTTCTTCCTCCTGGAAGGATAGCAGCAACAATGCATCTCTGCAAGTCTAAGTGTACGAGGTGTCCCAACCCTATGTTCTTTAGTACAGTCCTGAGAAACCGCCCTCCTCTGCTGTCTTAAAATCAGCATACATTATGCATTTGATTAGTTTTCCCATTAATAGATAAACTGCGCGTACTTAAATAATTTATTCTTCGGTGTTCACCTTTCGTAGCGGAAAACGTTGATAAAGTTACTGAAAAGTCTCCATTAAAGTACCTCAAGAGAGGTAATTGTCTAAACCTTGCTTCATGCGTAAAGTGCTGGTAAACCTTCTAAACGATAAGCAAACGTGTTTGTGCTTGAAGAAGCACATAAGTCGATGAAAAGGGATGATGATGGTGATGTATTACGAAACAAAATTAACCTGGTGACTTAATGTCACATCAATGTAAGTCATACTTTGTCAAAGACGTGTAGCGTTTAGGTGCAAAACGCGTCCACGCTAATCAAATATTGTCACCTTGGCTTAGTTTCAACACGGCAACACGCGACGTAGAACACCCCGTTAATAATATCTCGAAAATATTATTTTTTAAACAAGCAGAAATGTTTCCTTTTCTTTACATACACTACATCATACTATTGCAAAATTAAGAAAAACTTCTTGGTGCCCCCTCCCCACCCCCCCCCCCAAGAAACGCAATCAATACCTGATGAGTTTTTCGGCGACATAGGTGAAAAAAAAATGTAATTTCTGCGTAACGTTTAACTTTGAGCAACTTCTGTAATGTTTAAAATTCATGTGATTTGCTTAATACCCTAATTCGACATTTAATTAAAAGGTACGGTTTATAACTTGAATTGTAACTATTGAGATACAGCTATGGCCCAAGACGTCCGGCCGACTAACCGGTTAAAGAGATAAATAGATGAGGTAGAGCTCTCAGCCAAAGTAAACATCAGAAGAGCTACTGAGACAACCGATTCTTCTGGAAGTTTTTCCTTTTCAACCTCGCGAGCATTCCAGAAACTCTCGCATTTTATAAGCAACAGTCAGAGGGGTGAGATATGGGAATGTTCTTGATGCGCCCATACTGTTGGTTGTGACAACAATTGCAATGTATGGTGAATGCTGTTTTTGCCAGAGTTTAGAGAAGTCATTGTTCGATGAGTGAAACAGAAGGAAGAAGAGAATGATTCACCCGTGAGTCATTTCGCCACTATGAGGGACGAAAAGCGAAATGGTGACCAGAAATGAATTAAATCACATAGTGAAGTGTCAGTGAAAATTGGAAAAATTCACACTATTCTGAAAATACGATAGATATATAAGAGAAATATCACTCAAGAATTGCAAAAATGTATTTTTAGTTTAATGAAATCTACTTGTAAATTATCTACCACCACCACCGCCGCCACCACCACCACCAACACCACCACCACCACCACCAACACCACCACCGCCACCGCCACCGCCAGCGCCACCACCACAACAATTACTGCTACTACAACTATTATTCTATGCCAATAATGGAATATGTGAAAACGACATTTAAATGCTTACTTTCTTACAATAAAGACAGATAAAGGTAATTGAGAAAGAAAGTGTAGATTGTTGTTGTTGTTGTGTTTAACGCCCGCTTTTACTACTACGGCACCGCAGGCGGTGACACTGATGATACATGAAGATGGAGCACCGGTGGAATGAGATGGCGGGGGAAACCGGAGCACCCGGAGAAAACCCGCCCTCACGCCGCTTCGTCCACCACGAATATCACATGCGGGTCCCTGGGATCGAACCCGGGCCGCCTAGGTGGTAGGCGAGCGCGCTAACCGCTCGGCCACGGCGCCGCCGCAAAGTGTAGATTTAAAACCCTTTTTTGACAGATAACGATGTGACAGATAACCATGTTACATATGGGCAAATACAGATACAAGTTACGCCACAGTGAAAAAAAAAGTACCAAATCACTTCTTTCTTGAGTTAAGTTTAATGTTTCCCACTTACTCAAAGTTATGTAAAACACAATTCCACTGAGAAGGAAAAATAAAATATGCGTTCACTCTTTATGTCAGTGTTTCAGATGTATGATATTTTAATTCAAATCGTTAGAGCCTTTTTAAGATAACATTAAGTGGCGAAAACTTTTTCATGTAATCTCGAGAAAATCTTGATGTTCTACCCTTCCAGTGAGTCTGACATAAATATAAAATGTATTATTCATTCGGCTTTTCATTCTTAGGTGCTTTATTATTTCCTTTATTCGTTTTCCGAGTGAACATACCAAACACTATTAAACTTCATGATGTGTCTAGATGTTCCGAGTTTGAATCTTGGTTAAGGTGAATTGCTCTGAAAAGGTTTTCTTGTACTTTGAAAAGACGAATGTCGGGAAATTTAAAGCTCTTTGGATTCCGGGCTCATTGGAACGTTATTTCAGCCATTTCATGCATTCATTGTACGATATGACCTGTCCGTTAAAGGAAGTTAAAATGGCAAAACAATTACGCAGTCACTCATGTTCGGAGGCAGCACTCAGCACCTCAACCAATGGAAGATCTTTAATACTTATGTTTCCCCTTGGTGTCCCCCTGCGGAAGGGATGAGGTGAGAAGAGATAGAGGGTTAACTTTCCCAACATTGGTCTAGCGACCCGGGAAACCCCCGAAAAAGCCCATTGGTCAGCTAGGTCGGCTGGGGATCATTAGGTTTTCGGCTAACAAGAGAATAATATGAAACGTAATTCTCTAAATTTGGGATTTATTATCAATTAATGATGCTAGGATTGCATATGAGGCAATATACAACTCGCTTATACCATTTATGCTACTCGTGAGAATAACTAAGCTGTCACTTATAGGCTAAATATTCATTCGTGTCACATCTAGCACATGACATACTTTTCTCCTGAAATAATTAATACTGATTACGTTTAACGAATTTATCAATGTTGTCAGTGTACCTCTCAGAATTCTTCTATATCCCCGAGGTAAAATTAAGGAAAAGTTGAGAATAGCTAACAGCAATGCGTTGGTTTGGACTGGACTGAATGGGAATGGGCTACAAACGGAGGGGATTCCACACTGTTTACACCCAGGACAATTAATTATAAATTAGATTCTTGGGAGGATGGTATGTGATGAGAGCGCCCTGCGGACATACCGGAACCCGGCTGAGGGACGTGAGCCAGCGTGAGGGTCGCTAAGGTGGACTGAAATTCTTCACCTCGACTCCGGGGTTTGTCATGCTGCAACTAGCCGCATGGGCTTCGACATCGGTCCCCTTCAGTGGGTCAGGCCACCCCTATGTCAAAAACAGCAGTTACACAGAACAAAGTCTTCAAATTACAGAGCCAAACTAACTAATCGCCGGCACTTCCGACACAGTCTTCGCTGCTCCCAATCTTAGACCCCACTCTAAGTTTCTCGCCACTGTTCGAAATCGAAATTAATCTGTAGCGTTCCCAAACTTTTTCATTCACAGTAGTTCTTTGTCTAACCATTTCAACCATGTTACATGACATGGATCGACCCCTTAGCGCGGTGGTAGCGCTGCTTACCAAGTGAGAGAGACGGGTTTGATTCCCGGGTGAGGATCTTCTCCCTCAGGGAGACCTGGTTCGGTCTGCATTTAGTAGCGTTCCGTCCCTGAGGGGCAATCGAGAAGCTGGGTGCGAAGACCACATAACCGGCCGGGAGGAACCGGGACGCTGACCTCGTCCTGCACCCCAGTAATGACACCTGTAACGGCGGAGGTGAAGGACGCAGCGGTCGGTCTCATTTACGAAGTAAAAAAAAAAAAAAAAATGAAACCTAGTGGGTTATAGACATAGAACTGTAAAATATAAACCAATGTTTATGTGGAAAGTTAAAATTGGAGGTAGGCCTTGGCCAGAAAAGGGCTGTTGCGTCGCGGGATTATAGTATTACTTAATATGCATTTTTTTATAAATTTATTAGTGCATAATTTTTAGGTTCCATGTGTCTTCTAATAGGCAGAGAAGGTAGATATTGCATTCCACCCAAACATTTCATATCCAGATTCCATAAAAAATACATACTTTCTGGCTCCCTATTACTTTCAACAAGTTAAATTAGTTTGTGGTTTTTAAAGGATTGATAACGTAATTATTAAATTTGTTCCTGTGCTCCTTCTTTTTTTCAGGTTTAACGTCCTTTAACTTTGTGGTTCATATCGGACGATGAATGAATGAAATAGGTGAACAGATGTTCAAATAAGCCCGGGTTTCATAGAGCCTAAAAGTAGGTACATTTATCTTCTTAGCATAAGGGTAAGCCCCGGAAAAAAATCTTATCCCGATAACTCGCCATAACCGAGATTCGAACTCGGGACTTCTTCAATGTGAGGCAGACATACCACCACCACACCACAGAGGTGGGCTGTCCTATTATTGTTTATAGTTTTAGAATACTACATTTCTTTCTAGTTTTTACAACGTCTTAACTTTGCTTTTTCGTATTTTCTGGTGGTGTGGAATTAATCCACCAATACTTCTTCGTTCTCTGCCTATCCTCCTCGTACGCAGGACTTACACCCCGCCCCTAGGACTTACAAGTGGGCACCTGGAGTCAGATGCTTGTCGAGGAACTGAACTACCAAAATCGGTAGTCAATCCGAAATCGGGCATGAGAGTGAGGAAGGAAATGATACAAAATAAGGGCAAAATGAATGAAAGGTGATGGAGTTGGTGGAATGAATCGTGGAGGAAATAGGGAACACGGATAAAACCCGCCCAGACACCGCTTTGTCCACCACATTTCCCACATGCGAGATCGAACCTGCTGCCGCCTTGGTGAGAGGCCAGCGGTCTAACCACTCGGTCATTGGGTCAATCAGAATAAATGCAGTATAAAAAAATGAATAAAAGTGACAAAAGCTGGCGTTTTTAGTTTATTTCAAGTACCGACTATTCTTAAAACTGTGCTTCGATATTTCTAAATGCATTTACATAACAATATTTTCTTTCTTTTCATTTAGTTACGAATGGCTAGTGAGTTAGAGCTCCAGTACTTCAACATTTATTCCACAAGCCTCTGCAATATCTAGAGCAGCCCCTGTTTCATATACCTTGTTGTTTTCCACGGTTTCCTTGCCTCTCTTTTTTCCTGTCTGCTGTTGATACAATTTATGTACTGCAATTTAAAGCTTCCGATGTTGTATATGTTTGAAACTGACAGATTGCAGAGGCGGAACTTTATCATTCATAACGTGTTCTTACAGCGGGCGTAGAATCATGTCGCCGCGTTCATATAACATCAGTGCAGACACTCCAAGCAGGAGTTCGTTTGTCAAGCGCTTTCCTTGATTTGTGATTTTTGAAACGGAAGGCAAAGAACGCCGAAAGTTACGTGACAAGTAAAGCATTAGGACATTTTTACGATGTAAATAGGCATCTGGGTACGGGATGAATAAGAAGTAGGTTTCTAATATGTATGTCAGTAAGGGTTGTACAGCATATATTTATGTACCTGTATGTACCGCAGAGGGCTATGGTAGTTAAGCTGTAATTTATATTAGACGTTAAACAAATTATTATTTGTCTGTTGTTTTTTCTGCAGAGGAGCTCCTCTGTATACACATAGGAGTAAGAAGACCGCATTCCTCTGGCGATGGGGAGCTTGAATGATGATTAACACGGCTCAGACCGCCCGGAGAGAGTAAAATATCGTATCCATGGGCATGATAAACAGTCAAACTCTATCGAAACTGCTCTCCCCCTCTCGGTCTCAGCCCTCTAAAGAATACGCATTTTGTATTAAATATGCATGCACTAGTAATGGAGAAAAACACACGGAGAACAAGAATGGACTATGTTTAATTTCACCTGCGGTGGAGGGGATGGTGTAGAAAACAAGTGACTGTAGTCGCACTTCTCAAAACAGAACAATCTTCCCTTATACGTACTGCGGGCTTGGGTTCAAATCCCTACCTCGGGTTTCCCTTATGCCGAGTAAATTTCACTCTTTCAATCATCATCGAATATAATATTTATGGTTAAAAGTTGCAAATGATTGCAAATGATTATGGTGGTGAATTGATCTTTCCTGTATGGTTTTTAAGAAAGTTACAATTCATTAAGAAAGTATACTGCAAATTAAATTCTAAGTTTTGAAATTACAATAGATATATTTGAAATATGTTGTAGTAGAATGACAATTTGACAAATCCCACCCCTGACACCACAGCGACAAATGTACTTTTTCTTGTAAGTTTATTTCGCTTCTAAAGCGCACCACAAAAAATACAATTCGTCATGACCTTTCACTCATAACTGTTCTGTCCGATCACAACCTTGACACATATTTTCACAGTGTTTGACTGTTGACTTCGACGATCACACTCATTAAAATTGGTACAAACAACAAACAACTCCGACACGACTATCGAATGTTCAGAAACTCTCTGTCGACATATGTCTCTCAACGACTACACACACACTGCTAACAGCTCTATCATTCATCACTGACGATTCCATCTGAAAAACCAGTTTCTCTCGCCGTCTTGCCTGGCTTATATGGACCAGAATGACGTAGCATGGATTTTCCTTGAAGTTTACTTTGACTCGAATCTCCCGTAAAAAAGCTGGCAGTCGGAAGTCTTTGGAACAATCTGAAACGTTTTGTTTTGCCGCGCTCATTGTCGTCGGTTGTATTTACAACTAGTGGTGTGAGGTAACTTGAACGGCTTTTGATGTCTGACAGCCACACATACTTTGAATGTGTTAGAGTGAATACAAGTTTACTCCAATTTCTAACTGGAGAATCCGCATCTATGTCCGTGTTTGCTCCTTCAGTTGTTCCACTTGTGTAGGGCTCTTTAATTTCCATTGTCATATCGGGAGCTGGAATTTGAGAAACAAATATGGATTGGGTTTATTGACTTTTACATTGAACTCTCAGTCACTCCCGCATATGTTCGATCAGGCTCTGAGGAAGATAGGAAATGACTCGAGTAAATATAATTTTTTAAAAAAGAAAGAAAGATTTCATTATTGTAGAAGATGAGACGTCATCAGAACATTTTAAATGATTCTTTTTTCTTCTTACAAAAGGTTTGGTTGCCATGGGAACAGATCTCTCTCCGCTTCACTAATTTTATGGAGATATTTGAAATATATTCCTTATACGAGACCTGTATATACCGGGTGGAAGGGAAGTCATTACATTAATTTAAACCAGTGGTAGATCTCAGTATTTGGAACACATTTTGTATCTTACCATTTCCTATGGAGACATTTTAGTTATCGAAAACAACCTGGCAACACTGCAGATTGTGTGGGTGTCACTTTCCTAGTTCCGTACATAAACAAATAGCGTAATGGGGCGTTTTGAAAACAATCTCATACCGTGCCTTGTCCTTCCGTGTTTCTGTGACAGTGTAGGCCAATCACAAGCGTTAGCTTCCAAAACATTACCGAAAGCGAAAGTTGTTTACATCCACAGAGCAGGTCAATTCTCTGACCAACCTCAACGCAACGTTGTCGTCTTACGTCATCTCTGAAATCGCAGTAATCAGAGTATTCCTTCACGTATTTTAATGATTAATTATTTCGAAACTCTGTGTGACGTTACATAATTACTACCAAAGCTATGTCAGAAATAAGTTACTCTACGCATCTGACAAGCAAAAAACTGTTATCCTGGCACATTCTTGTGGAATTACGTATCCAACTTGGATATTTTTTCGAAATCGGCTGATCAAAGAACAAAATGCCATTCAACATTTTTGTTTGTAATGTTTCTATGAAGAACATTTTAGAAGGACTGTAATGACTCCAATTCCACCCCGGAAGAGGTAAACATGAGGTTCAGGAAAGAGTGTAGACATATACCACTAGAACTGACTGAACATGTTCAACAAGAATTTACGCTTCGACATAGTCATCGCTAGATTATAAACGGAGAGCATTTTGAACCAACGCAGGCACAAGTCGCCATGGCGCCAGCTTGCTCGGTTTTGAACGCCTTATTAAATGATTAGAATTGTATTTGTTACACTAATTGTGTAAATTGTGGGGAAAATTGTTGAACAAGCTAAAAATTAAAGTGTTCCTATAGCAAACAAACCTTTCATACGAGACAAATTAAGTTTTCATACAACCAAATAGCACAAATGTGTTTAAAACAAAATAAATACAAAATAAATACAAAATAATAATAATAATAATAATAATAATAATAATAATAATAATAATAATAATAATAATAATAATAATAATAATAATAATAATAATAATAATAATAATAATAATAATAATAATAATAATAATAATAATAATAATAATAATAATAATAATTAATAATAATAATAATAATAATAATAATAATAATAATAATAATAATAATAATAATAATAATATGTTGAGGTTTAACATTTTGACGACAATGTCATATAGGACATTAATCGCTGAAAGGTCTTTTTTCTTTGTAAAGTTGCCATTTAAAAATACTAAAATTGAAGAGTCCGAGAATTTGTTAAACAATGAGTTAGTTTAGGTTATTTGCCTTGCAGAAAGCATTGGCACCATTCGTTATCACATGACCGGCCCACTCTGCGTTGTACCTTCTGTGCCATGCCTACTTGGAGGTACAAACTAACCTGAAAACTTACCGCTCTTAATAGGTAAATTTATAAGTTTGAAAATGAAGCGAATATTGATATAATATTGTTCACTATGCTGTCCTCAGTTACCAATGAAAATATCTGCATTTATACGCCTAGCAGCTTGTGTGGACAGTGCTATGTTGGTGCCAAATATAAACCATAATTCTCACTTACCATGTTGTAGGACATGGTTTCTGTGCTTCAGATAGACAGTGAACAATTAAAACATTCGACTACCGGAACAGATAACTGCGAACAGCAGAACTGCGAGTTTTTGGCATGTATGAAAGACAAGGTACGCTGAACAGGACTGGAGTGAGAAGCGAGAGTAGGATTGGCACAGCTACCTGTCGAAAAGCTTGGCCATCGGCCAATTCGCAACATTAGTTAGTTGCTGTAGTTGTCTAACATTTGAGTTTGTCCGGTCTCGTGCTTGTCATAAATTACAGGAAAAAAGTTACAAAGAAAAATCGTGTCATCCAGAAACCCCTACCATGACAAGACATTTCAACTTGCACGAAACAAGGTTAGCAATTTGGCTTTTTGAAACTCTCTTCGTTTTCATATCCATGTTAATTAATGAGATATGAAATGGCAACACTTGTGTAAAAATGAAATTTTATTTTTATGTCAGATACTATTTAGTCTTCTTGTATTAATGTTGGCACGTTTACAGTTGTTTTTGTTTGCTTAGAGCTATTTGACATTAACAATGAATTATTTTGCAGCACAGTTTAACATGTGGCATAGCTTATGTACTTGTTTATTTAAAGCTTATATCTCGAGAACTGTAGAATTCTGAGGTTAGGTTTAAAATTCAGGAGAACCCCTACTGCATATGTTGGCAGCAATTTTTATGACCTTATTTACTGCTTATTCCCGCCTTGTGTTTGTTTTATTTCGAAGGTTTATGCAGTCCTGTTTAAATCGATTTATAAGATCGATCTGGGATCGATCATGCTAGAGATTAGAAGGTTTTAATTAACCAATAAGATAGTTTTACACGCAGCATTCAAATGTTTATCCTGAAAACGACTAGAAAACATTTCCGATGAAAAGAGAAACGAAGAATCGCAAATTTTCGAGAATGCTCGCCAGATGAAGTAGCTTAAATTACTATAAGACAGTTTGGACACGAACAAATAATCTTAATCCATTGTGGCATATAACGTTTTATTTTATCCTAGCAATTAATCAAATTAGTTTACATTGGTAAGCTCTTATTACAACCAAGTGAAGTTTTGTCATGATGCAGTGAGTATGGTACTGTTTGTTATATTGCTACGCTATCGGTAGAAATAAAGAATAATGCAATCCAGTACAAGTAGACTTCATCAGAATAAAATAAAGCGTTTGAAATTCTAACTGAGAGTGCCGGTGAAGCTGAAAGAGCTGTTTAAGGAATGTTTATTGTTTAATGAGTGGAAAGAAAGTAAACAATTTCAGGGCCTTGATGACTAGTTTGCAATTAAGTTTTGGAACCTGTGGATTATTGTATTATTATTTTGATCATATTATTTGAGTGTATTTTTACAGTCTAAATACTATACACCTCCAGCGACTGTTGTAGCACCATCCCGTCGATCGTTAAGATTGTCAAACCAACTGTAAGCAGAAAGGAGAAGAACGAGGCCAAAACGACAGCCTGATGAGACTTGGACAGCCTACCAGAGACTAGGGACAACTTGACAATATCACCAATTTTCCTTATTGTTATTTAGTTTAATTTAGTTTTCTGCACATTCTATTGTGAAAAAATTGTAATAAATAAGTTTAAATAAATGAAAATATCCGCACACTACGTCCAGATATAAGAAATTAGGTATCTGGACATAGCTGGCAGATATTATTTTATTTTATTTTATTTTATTATTTTATTTTATTTTATTTTATTTTTTTAGTCTAAATACTCATAAAAGCATAATTTTACATCAATACACTTCCCGTTACTTCTTAATCATACAGTTAAATAACGATTATTAGGAAACCATCATTTGACTTGAAAATAATTACAGCTTTTTTTTCCAAGTGTATGCATAATATGCAGAAAAAGTCATTTAAGATATGATAAAACATGTTTAAAACTCAAATCTTAACTTACTGTTCTAGTTTCTAGAAATTAATTTTTAAATCAACCACTTATTATAACCAATGGTATATAATAATGTTTTTAACACTTGTATTGAATAGCTAAATCAAATTTAAAAGAAGGTAATTAAATAATCAAATCAATCTACTCGTATATGTCTGTTATGAAACATTCAATTTGTTGTGTGCACAATCATTTGTGTATAATTAATCATATAATCATGCTTTTTAATAACTTTTGATGTTTCACATGTTAAAACAATTTAATTAAATGTTAGTAAACAATTGTCCAAATTGGATCTATTTAAGTCAACTAGTTTTGTTGTTGTTGTTGTTTTTTTGTTTTTTTGTAAAACACTGCGTGCAATAAGCAAATTGTCTCTCTTCTCAATAGACTTCACTCGAGTAAAACTTAAAATATTTTTATGATGTTAAAAATAATTGTTAAATAGGCGAAATCTGAATAAGCTACTGTAGCCAGTATTGTGCAAAATCAAATTTGGTAATTCGAGGATATTAGAACAATCTAACTCTTACTTTAACCTGTCCTAGGTTCAAGTTAACTGCATCATTACTGGAACCTAGTATCGCCGACCATTTTGGCCGTCGCCCATGGGTGTAACAGGGTAATATTATGTACACCATTTTCACACACACCCATTCTATAAAGGGTTTTCTGTGTTAGGGCGAACAATTAAACTGTAATTTGTTCCAAGCGTGTATGAACGGCGGCAGCGGCGGCTAACGTCAGCGTTGAGGAGCATATCCGGCACCAAACAGCATGACTTTCATGGCTAAATACACAGAATAATTCCTGCACTACTCTCTTTAAGAAGTACCTAATTTGGATCTTCATGAACAAGGGTGGGATTTTATGGATGACAAGATAGATGCACATGTATGGCATACTCTTCCCTAAATACTTCCTTAATTTGTAAGACAAAGTGAGAGTGGGGGATAAAAAGAGTTTACTGTAAAATCTTAGACAGTTTTTGAAAAGACTGGTTCTATAATGCACCCTAAAATGACTTTCTAGCCACTATAGCTTGTTTTTGAAATGTAATATACTTTATGTGGCTTGATGAGATCTAGCAGTTCAAAAAAATATATAAGATGTTTTAATTTTTTTCTCGAAATAAGCTGCTATTATGACATCATGATTTTTTCTCTCTTTTTTCCTTGTTTCCTCTGTTTATTTCACCGACTTTTTTCTGTTTTTCACACATCTACACAGCATACCAACATCCACGCGAGGCGGGACTCGAACATGCGACCCTCTACGCTGCGGAGTGCCAGCGAACGATGCTACAGTGACACCAGCTACCAGGGCCGCCAATTATTGACAAAAATATGTATTCATTTTTAATAAATCGATGAAATAGTTTTGCTGGAAATTAGGCCTATCTAGATCAACTTTTTGTTCTCCAAACCATTTTCAAGGGAACTTCTTCAAAATCTATAGATAGGTATATATGTTTCTAAAAATATATACAGAACAATTTCTTAGTAGAATAGCACAAATAATTTGTTAATATATGAAAACTGAACTTTCGTTCCAAGAGCCACTGACGCGAATTATTTGACCACAATTTCCTGAAAATGTACCAAGAAACTGGAAAAAGTGTCTGACGTGTAGAATTCCCGCAATGTTTTGGTATAGTCGATTCATAAGTTCCTGCTATATTTCATAATAGCCGATTTCCAGAGCTTTGACGAAAATAATCCAATTTTCTTGTTCTGCCTTTGGTAACAATACTTTGCAAAGTCATACGACGATCGTATTTAACAACTACTCACGTTGCAAAATCCAATTTTATCTCTGTCTAAAGAAACAACTTTATTGAAGGCAGGTTTGAATTTACCAGGCCAAGAATGTCGTGCAAGATATGTATATTCACTGTACAGGAAAACAGGTTTATGGATGGCGATGCCCATAATAAATAATATATGGCAAGGCAAATATAGCAAGCTGACTGAGGTGACCGGAATATGAATTGCGAAAATAATGCAAGTTCTAATGGATGCAAGTATAAGCAGAGGATAAAGAATTACATACTTGCAAAAACCTTTTACAATTACTATTTTCTATTCTAGTGTTACTTTAAGTACAAATATTGTTAAGCGCCTCGTAATTATGGACTAGTGCCTCGGCTTTTCTTTTCTGTTCCTTTTTTAAATCGTGTTTTTTTTTTTTGAGAAGATATTTATTTAGATAGACTTGAAAAGCAAAATGTTAAGTAACTATACATTTTCATCCTAATTGTTGGAGCCGTTTCCGTGACGACACATTTAATCGTGGTTTGTTTGTTGAAATTGGGCCATTAACATAGATATGGCCAAAATAAGGTTTAGAGTAATTGAGAGTGTTACGTGTAAAATCAGTTTTTTTCCAGGAATGACACCTATATAAATAAACTTAGAAATCAAAACGCTATCTGAATACAAAATTTGATCGAAATCGTTAGAGCCGTTTCCAAGTTGCGTGGAATATATATAGACACACACAAGAATTGCTCGTTTAAATATATAAAATTCAGTTGTTCGGCTCCCTAGCGATTTACACCTAATTTAGGCTCATATTAACCTTCTGTTTTCTCATTTTTCTCTCTCTTAATGTCTTTATCCTTCTTAACCGTATTTCCTTAACTCTCTCTTTGCAAATTTACCTAACTGCCTGCTTTTTTTTTTTTTTTTTTCTTCATCTTTTACTTTATTTTTAGTGTTACTTAAACAGCACTCTTATGCTCCCATTTTCCCCATATTTCTTTTCTCCAATTTCCCAACTCTTTGCATTTTACCAAATAATGCTCCACACCTATTTTTTTTCCATATAGTACACAGTTATTAGTTAACTTCTCATAAGAGACCCAGTCCTTAACCAGACTGAACGCTCACATACACAAACAAACAAACACACACACACACACACACACACACACACACAAACACACACACACACACATACACACACACAATTTTCCCTTCCCCAAGTTTTCTCCATTTTTAGTTTTTCTATTGCGTATGGTAAGCAGGGGTAGTTATGCATTCCACGTCGAGTTTTCACCCCAAATATAAGTTTTTTAGGCCCCCGAATAAATAATATAAATAACAATAATTGTTTACAAAACATTTCATATGAATATTCTACTTTCTTACTACTTTCACAAACGTAATTGCTGTAGGCAACTCAGCTCATTGGACTTCGACTTCATAGAGATGTTAATGATCTCTTTAATAAAATAAATAAATCCTTTTTTTAGAATGTGTCAATATATAATTTTTGTAGATTCATGTGCAAAAGCAACCGTTGCCACTGAACTGGTTTCTTTTTGCAGTGCTTTAGTTATTTCTTTTCTAGAACACAGTGCCGTATACAGATGGAAGGTATTAATTACACATGTAATTATCACGAAGAATAATTATGTTTAATTATGTACGGTACAGAAAAATGAAATACCAGCAGCCCGTAAAGTTACACGTGTTGTGAGTTCTCACTTGGATTTTGTTTCATACCGCCTTGGGAACAGTTGGTACTGAACAATTAACATTTCATTCTTCTGTCAGTGTATTATTATTTATTGTTTCATATTTGTGTTTAGTGACGCACTAGCATATTTATAATTACAAGTATTGTATTGTATTCAATACAATACAATGTCGATGTCGAGGTTTCACCGGAAATATACGTTTTGAGGCCCCCTGAGTCAATAAAACAAAGAAATTTTTAGAAAAAGGTCCGTGTGAGTGTCTGTCTGTCAGTCTGTGGGCAGCAAAACTCAAAAACGAAAAGTCGGTTAAAAGCCAAAGTTGGTATTTAAGTTTAATGTCTTTTAAGGATGCGACACTAAGATTTTGAAGAATATTCCTCCAATCTAAACTACTCTTTACATGGAAAATTTTGATTAAAATGCTATATATTTGAGATATTTTTATGACAAATGATACGTATATTTTAAATTTCCTGGCTATAGCCCATGAAGTCCTATTACTCTGGATAAGTTTTGCATAACTGGTAAACCGTAAGACAGCTCAAATCTTACTATACAAAAATTTAGATCTTGCTAAAAGACAATTTATGTCGGAATACATTTTTGTGTAGAGTGAACCATTTCGGAGATATTCTGTTATTTGTGTGTGTTTTGGAGAACTTACTCTTCTGTCATGGAACATCGCTGTTCATTTTTTTATATGTTAACCATGCAAAGAGAAAGGAATTTGAAAGCTTTAAAACATTTTACTATCGCTCAAAGCGAAAAAATTTATATAATTATATAATAAGATAATTTCTGTAAATGTTTCTCTCAACTAACACGAAGAAGATAGAAGAATAAGAGTTTATAATAATGGTTAGTACAAGAGTAGAGAAAGTCATGTGAGTGCAACACATTAGCTTTTTGTCTCAGCTTCTAATTTAGCTTTTATAGTATTCTGCTGGAATTGCACTTATACGCGGTTTTCGTTCTTACTTCTGGTTGTCTTTTTTCTGAAAATAATAAAATAGCGTAGTTATTAATTACTATATTATTACTTTAATCGTAATCATTTTTACTATTTTAAGCATATTAACTAAGTGAATGGTGAAGTAAATTTCTAATTTATTGGAAAAAAATCTGTTATTTCCAAAAGTGTAAAATGTTTTAGAGCAAACTAATTAAAGGGGCCTACTTTGCATACAAAAGCAAAAGAATTGAAAATTCTGACATTTTAACCGGAAATCTCAGTTTCAACGTTCCTTAAAACTTTTGTTTAAAAGTTAGTTGAAAAATGAATTATTAGTTCTCACATAAAATACCTTATCTTCCATCCATGTTGTAGAGAAACCATTGTGTTATATGCAAAAATCGGATAACGAGATTTCACCAAAATGCACGTTTTGAGGCATCCAAAAAAGGATTTTTAAGAAAAGTGTTAAACTTTGTATCCCAATCTACCCTTTGTACAAAAACATTTTCCTCTCAAAAATGGTTTTAATGATTTTGATTAAAATGCCATCTGGGTTGGATGCTTGTATTATTAATAAACTTAATTATATTGAATTTTCTGTGAACAGCTTCTAAAATCTTCTGTGTGTAGCTTGGAAATAATAAGGGGTATGAAAATGTATACTCAGGAAACGCATACAGCTCATTAAAACATGCCAAAAGTATTCGTCAGGTTCATTTTTAGAGCTTCCATGTTGCGACTTTCCCAAGTATTTCTGACGAACACGTATGGGAGCTTGCGATTCTTCGCGTTTCTTTCCATCATAGAACCTATCCGTTATGGTATCAAGACTTGAATTCTATTTGTTCGTGTGGAATGTAACTAGCACTCATTGTTTAATTTGGAGTTGTTTCGCAAAAATGTATTTTGAGCAACATAAGGCGATAGAACAGTCGCCCATTGTGTTATTAATACATAACGGAAGTGTGTCAATTTGTCATGTGTATTTACGTCAGATTGGTGGAAGAAGTTGTCCTCTTGAATTAGAGTAGGTGTGTTTGCGTGTATATATATATATTTTCATCAGTGAAACCTTTTGACATTAAGCGTTACGCAAAGAAAACTCGTAGTTTTATGCGTGAATGGACTTAACATTTCATCGAACTGGAAAAAAACAAATTTCCTTTATTGATTTCATTTCATTTGATTGATTTTCCAAAGGCGTTATTGACAGCCGCCAACTTCATCTGCAGATGGTCTGACAAACTCTCAGATGAAGTGGAACTAATATTTCGATTCAAGAGGGATATTCCACTCTGCCAGCGTATTGGGAATATTTAAAAACAAGGAGGGAAAATGTGTGTCAGAGACCATTATTTATACACTTTTTATTATTTTTTAAGCCAGGGCACGTGTCCACCTGCTTCCAAGTAAGACATTCCGTTGTTTAATGTCACTCTACTTGTCAAACCACATTTTTTTACTGAGCTGTTCTTGATCCCCACATATGTGCCTGTTTGTCATTCTGTTAACAGAAGCCCAACATGACTTATAGAGCACAGTTGAGTAAGAAAAGCACAGAAGTGGAACAATATAAAAGCCACAACAATTGAAACGTATGGTCACATTCTCTTCTTTTATAATAGTATAATTTTCTATACCCAGTTGAGCTTTGTATTCTGATGTGACACCACATATATAGTTTAGTTCAATTTTTGTGGGTCCAAATGACTCTTGACGGGCCCTTCACTCACTCACTCACTCACTCACTCACTGGCTCACTCATTCATTCACTCATTCACTAACTCACTCAATTTTGCTACATCTAAGTAATGGGTTGATATAATTTGCATTGACGAAAAGCTTTGTTCTTCAGCGCTGAACCTAGAAGCTCTTACATAATGAATTTCAAGAGAAACTCACTTAGAATCGTTAGTAAATATTACATCGGAAATTAATTTATATGTATAACCTTAATATCCTTCAATAATTTTCATACTTAATCCACAAGTGGCAATGTCAAAGTTTCCAGTTTACTGGTATTCCTTTATATACGAATTATACACACAAAGAGTGATTTTTCACAGTAATGACTGGGTTATTTATTAAAAGTAATTTATTTTCTGCTGCATATTTCCTCCTGCAATAATTTTTGTCCACATCTTGCGTTTCCCACTTACAAAGTTCAATAAGAGTGAAGATTCTTCTTAAAAAATTCAAGGTTATGTTTTGTTCATCATATCAATATTTCGACAACATTGTTACAGTCATATAAAAATAGGAGCTAATGTTTGAAGACTGAAATTATATATAAAATTTTCTGTGAATAGCTTCTCAAATCCTCTTCATTCAGACTGTGTTTTGCGTAAGAGTTAAAACATTAATACACAAAAACAGACACTTCGCAAAAATATAGTCTAAGCCAAATAAAAATCCATATGGATTCCTGGTGTTACTTTGAATTTTCGAATGTAATTCACGTATTTTTACTTTATCTACCATTCATATAGTAGACAGAGAAGGCATTTTACTCCACAACATTTATTTGTAAATACACGTTTAAAAAAAGCAATTTTAGAAGAACTTCCACATCTTTCCGTGAATCTGTCAACAATATAACTAAAAACTAAAGGTCGCTTAGGAATCAAATTTGATATTTATGTAGAATCAGCATCTTTAAAGGATGCAACAATGACAATTTCAAGAAGTTGCCCACCCCAAACTATCCTTTAAATGGAAATGTTACCAAAATTCAGATTTTTTTTCAAAAATAGCTGTAACGATTTTGTTTGTATTTTCGTGAAAAATAAAATGTATATCTTGAATTTTATGGAAATAACCTTTAAAGTGGAGTGGGTCATTGCCGCTCGCTGCGTAAGGTTCTCCAAAGAGAACATATTGGACATCCCAGGTCCAGCCACTCGGCCACGACGACGCCAACTGAATTACTTATTGTGGAAGAAATAAATTTTGTAGTTGTTCCCAATGCACAATACTAAAGCTAACGACTTTTGAGAATCAGTTATCGCTGTGACGCACCGAAGCGTCTTTATGACGAAAGCAAGGGAAGGTTACGACGCCTAAGCTTTGTTAAATACGTAAGCACTAAGCCCCTTACAATGTAGACCATGGCTGCCCGCGCACTACGTGGGTGCCTTTATGTAAAGATGACAACTTTACAATGCAAAATAATGAAAATATGGCTTATGACGTAACATGTTTGCCGAAGGAAGAATATTACGAATACTTACATCTTGAACGTCTCAATCTACCCAAGATATGCGCTTCGTAGAGGGAATATAAACACAATGACAGCCTTCATTCACGAAATATTTATCGAATTTCATTATCACTTCTGCTTTTCTTACGTTGTGATCAGGTCAGAGAATCTAGCTGCACTGCCCTACATATGTGCAACAGCTTACGTCATTCGCCGCATCGGAACCGCCAGGTTTAAATGTCAGAAATGGCTGACTCTCACTTCGGTGAAGCGTCTACTGCTGAAAGAGATGAAATTACTCGAAGAGGAACATGAAATACAACAGGAAATATGGATGAAATCATTGTACAAATTTTGTATTGCACGAAATTGTAAATTAACAGCAGATTGCCAATGTGTTAAAACATTGGAGCGTCAATATGAGAAAATTAAGAAGAGCATAAAGAATGCACAGTGAAAACCAAACTAGATCAGTGGTATTTAATCTTGTAGGCCATGCTTATGTATGTCTTCTTCATTTTTTTTTCTTCCCCTTCCTCCTCCTGCAATGGCACTACAGCTCAAAGCGGGCCTGGGCTTTCTTCATCCGTCACTTCCAATCATTTCTCTATCTGTTGCCAATTTTTACACTTTAGGAGCTGATAACTGTCCTCTTGCACTGAATCCATCCACCTTTTCCTAGGTTTATCTATCGGTCACTTTCGAAATATCACTCCTGTCATCACTTTTTACTTTCTCTACTGGTAAGTAGGGATATATTGTATTCCACCCAAAAGTTCGATGTCGAGATTTCACCGGAAATATATGTTTTGAGGCCCCCTGAATCCCAAAAAAGCATTTTTAGAAAAAGGTCCGTGTGTGTGTGTCAGTCTGTGTCTGTCAGTCTCTCAGTCTGTGGACAGCATAACTCAAAAACGAAAGGTCGGTTAGAAACCAAAGTTGGTATTTAAGTTTAATGTCTTTCAAGGATGTGACACGAAGATTTTGAAGGAAATAGCCCCACCCTAAACTACCCTTTAAATGGAAAATTTTTCGAAAATTATGAGTTTCTTGAAAATGGCTCTAACGATTTTGATTAAAATGCCATATGTTTGAGATATTTTTATGATAAATGAAATGTATATCTTGAATTTTCTGGCTATTGCCCCTGTAGTCGTATTTACTCTGGATGAATTTTGCATAACTGGTAAACCGTTAGAGATAGACCAAATCATACTATACAAAAAATGTAGGTCTTGCTAAAATACACAATTTATGTCTCAATACATTTTCTTGTAGGGTGAACCATTTAGGAGATATTCCTTGCTATGTGTGTGAGTTTCGGAAAACTTAGAACTTTCGTGAAATGGGTCATCGCTGTTTGTTTTTTATATGTTAAGTGTGCAAGGACAACAGAATCTCAAACATTTGACTATCGCACAAAGCCTACTGTATTATAACATTCCCCTTGTACCTACAAGGAAATAAGCAATAAGATAATTTGTACAAATGTTTATCTCAACTAACAAGAAAGAAGATATAGGAATAAGAGTTTGTAAGAATGGTTAGTTCAAGGGTAGAGAAAGTCATGTGAGTGCAACACATCAGATTTTTACTTTCTGTACTACGCATAGAAAAGCAGAGGAAGTATTGTATTCCACTTAAAAATTCGATATAGAGATTTCACCGGAAATATATGTTTTGAGGCCCCCTGAATAAAGAAAAGCATTTTCAGAAAAAGGTCCGTGTGTTTGTCTCAGTCTGTGGACAGCTTAACTCAAAAACGAAAGGTCGGTTAGAAACCAAAGTTGGTATTTAAGTTTAATGTTTTTCAGGGATGCGACACGAAGATTTTAAAGAAAATATCCCCACCCTAAACTACCTTTTACATGGAAAATTTTTAGAAAATTTTGGTTTTCTTGAAAATGGCTCTAACGATTTTTATTAAAATGCCATATGTTTGAGGTACTTTTATGACAAATGAAATGTATATCTTGAATTTTCTGGTTATAGCCCCCGTAGTCGTATTTACTCTGGACGACTTTTGCATAACTGGTAAACCGTTAGAGATAGACGAAATCATACTATACAAAAAATGTAGATCTTGCTAAAATACACAATTTATGTCTGAATAAGTTTGTTTGTAGGGTGAACCATTTCGGAGATATTCCTCCTTATTTCTGTAAGTTTTGGAGAACTTATAATTCTGTCAAATGGAACATCGTTATTCATTTGTTTATATGTTCACCGTGCAAAGAGAAGGGAATTTGAAAGCTTGACTATCGCTCAAAACCTACTTTATTGCCATTTTCCCGCTGCACGTGCAAGAAAACAAGCAATATACATTTCATAGGCTATATCACCCTTAATCCTTAGTCTTAATAAATGCGACTCGAGATAGTCAAATTCACTAGATAAATTGACAACCACTCGTGGCATTATGATAATTACTAGCAAAGAGAATAAGAAGGTAAGATTTAGAACATCCTTTGCTCTAAGTTCTAAAGTGGAAATAGAGTAGGTTCAATACAAAGAAATGATGAAGTTTAGAAAGAAGGAAATTATTCCACCTCCATTTCGGAGACATACATTAGTAAGTCTGGGTCGGTTGTTAGGTTCGCAGCAAGGGGTAAGTGGGAGGAGATATGATTTACCGATTCCTTACAAGCCTAGTCCGCGACAACAACTGAAGGGCGTGGGCTACAAACTGATACAACAAACTGAAGAAGTTATAGTCCCATCGACTACAAGATGGTGTCTGTTCTCACATTTATAATGGGCTAATGTAGGGATCTGATGGGCGTAAAATGAAAAGCAGGAGGAATGTAAAACAGTGAGCTCTAACAGTTGTAACAACAATCAGAGTTTCTTTATTATTTATTGTTTTAAACTCATAAAGAGGCACTAAATTACTTCTATAGATACAACCGCTCGTATAAACCCATGTCATATTATTCAACAGAACAGTGAGTGGCATTGGAATACTCAGATTAAATTAACTCAGCTTTGTTTCAAAATATCCGAACTGTTACACAATTCATGATTTTTTCACCGGTTCTCGTGCGTGAAATTAATCACGGTTGATTATATACACTGCTTAAATGGATATGTTTTCTGCATTTTTTTGCCTTCCGTTTTATCTACAATTAGGAAAAAATTTAATATTTTACATTCACATGACTTTCTCTACCCAATCGCCAACAAACTGTTCTTACAAATTGTATGATAATTGCGATAAAGGTTTGTAGAAGAGCTCTTAGTACATATTTCCTTGTAGATGCTATGGGGAATTTTAAGAAGTGACTTTGAAACTCTGTTCACTTTTTTGTGTACTAGTAAGCTTTTGTGTATTTCTTACGATTTAACAGTCATCTGCCTCAGGAAACCCAAGATCTAAATTTTATTTGTCACGAAAGTGTCTCAAATATTCGTTTTAATAAAAATTGTTAAGAGACATTTTCGGGAAACTGAAAAATTTCGAAGAATTTTCAATGTAAAGGGTAGTTTGGATGGGGGAATTTTGAAAATTTTATTGTCACGTCTTCCGAAGTTCCTGAATTTAAATATCAAATTTAATAATTTACCTCATTTTCGTTTTTGACTCATATGTTTACAGGCACACGGACACACATACGCACATCTTTCTCTAAAAAATCCGATGTGTTGCACTCACATGACTTTCTCTACTCTTACACAAACTATTCTTGCTAACGCCTATTCCTCTATGGAGATAAACTTTGTAGAAGTCATCTTATTACTAATTTTCTTGCTGGCGCAAGGGGAATGCAACAGTCAGATGTTTTAAGAGTGATCGATAAATGAATTTGAAATTACGTCCTCCTTGCATAACCTAGGGTTAAAAAAATGAATAACGTCCTCCCGTTCGAAAGCGTCTGCAAGTGTGCAAATTCTGACAAATAAAAATGAATATCTTCGAAAAGGTTCAGTTCACAAAAACGGTCATATAACATAATTTGTGTGTTTTAACGACATTTACATTTTTTTTTATAGCACAAGGATTTGGTCTATCTCTTACAGTTTACAGTTACGCAAGACCATGGGGGCGGTAGCGTGAAAATTCAAAGTATACATTTTACTCACCATAAAAATATTTTAAATATGTGTCATTTTGATAAAAATTCTTAGCCATTTTTGGGAAAATCAAAATTTTCGAAACATTTCTTGTAAAGGGTAGTTTAGGGTGGCGAAATTTTCTTCAAAATCTTCGTGTCGCACCCTTAAAAGATGTTAGCTTAAGTACCAACCGACTTCGTTTTTGAGTTATGCTACCGACAGACTGACAGACAGGCACACACGGACCTTTTTCTAAAAATGCTGTTTTTGGATTCAGGGGGACTCAAAACATTTATTCGGCTTTTATCTCGACATCTAATTTTTGGATCAAATACAATACTTCCCCCAGTTACTATATGTGGCAAAAAAAAAAAAAAAAAAAAAAAAAAAAAAAAAAAAAATAATAATAATAATAATAATAATAATAATAATAATAATAATAATAATAATAATAATAATAATTTTTTAAAATTCAGAAATTTCCAGAAATTTGGGTATTGAATTTTTGGGGTCATTATGTAATACCTTCTCTAAGTACTTTGCAGGCGCAACTTTACTTAGCCTCTCTCCCTTGTCTTTCCTTCCTTGTCTCAAAGCTCAGGGTGCTTTAGAAGTTTTATTTTCACTGAAATATTTATGTAATGGGTATAATATAACATCTACTTTTACGGGAAGCTTTTATCTCTGTGCTGTGTGATGTTTTTGCATGAAATTTTATAACATTGAGAACAGTTTCATTGATATTTTATAGTACATTTAGGATATGAATTTTATAGCTCATATCAATGCCTCAAATGTTCAGTTTCCCTGCCTGCTATGCTAGGGGTCCCGGGTTCGATTCCCGGCAGGGAGGGGTGGAAATTTTTCTCCAGCCAAGATTATTCCTCATCCTTCCCTGAGTCTGGAAGTATGAATGTGTGTGTGAATTCAAAGTATAAAAACCCTAAAGATCGAAAAAACCCACCGTTAAACGTGTAAAATCATTTGTCAATAGGCAAGGCCGTCGATATGACCTCTGCAGTTAAAGGCGGAAAAAAAAGACAGTTAAGTTTTAGATCTTAACAAGCATTAAAATTCAGAAATACCTAATTATTGTTGCAAATACTTTAATATACATTAATGACGCACTCAATATGGAAGAATTAAGATATAGTTGGTTATTGCGCCATATAAATTAAAAGGAATGCTAAGTTGCACACCTTTTCTTACTTATCTGTAAGATAAAAGATTCTTCCCAGTGTTTTTAATACGATTCTATTGGTGAATTCACAGTATCCTTTTAGTGGTTGACAAAGAGAAAGAGGATGAAGAAGATGATGAACACGACGATGGGCATAGTTATGCTGATTGATGGTCTTTTGGCTACAGCGCAATGTATCATCCCCAAAACTGCCTGGTGCTTCTGTTAAAATAACCGCTGTTGTCAGTTTTTCTGACTAAACACTCACACTCCTATCAAAATATTCATGGTCGAGTTTTTATGAAGCTACTCAAACACCTGTCCGGTCCGGTCCGCAAAGCTGAACTGGAAGACCACTGCCCGTCAAGGCGTGTTCATTTGAAGTCACATCTATATTGTCACATTAGATGGAATGATGGTCCATATCCCTCCAGGGAGGTGCACGGTGGGATACAGTAGCGACAAGGAGGTAAAACAAGAACATGACATCTCTCCTCTTGTCAAGCAATCATTGGGCTCTGCCCTTGCACTTCTGTGTTACTTGCGTCTACCCGGCCTACAAATCCTGTAGCAAGATATCGCCTTGTCTCGAACAAGGGCCCTCATAAATTCCAAGTGTGGTTCTGATAAATCCATGTACAAGTGTGTTTATGCATGAAGGAGATGGGAGGTGACTTGACATCGTAACATACAAGTTGTAGAGAGCTCAGTGGGCTTCTTCAAGAGGAGAGGGAGGGAAATTTACTGGTCTGCCTCAGCAGGATCCGACCACGCTGTGCAGAGGCACAACGACACGGGTATTACATTGCTCAGCCACCTGCCTTGGTGGAACCACCACTTCACATGCGCAAAATTCTTCCTCAACATCTTGCGCCAACTCTGTGAAGTTCGACACAGTAACTCATCCACTGTAGATCAAAGGAAACAAAAGCACATTATTAAACATCATCCAATCATCATAAATAAATACTCTATATATAAAAAATATACATAAATGCTCTCTGCGCTTCTAAGCCCCTATCACCTCGAATT
This sequence comes from Tenodera sinensis, assembly GCA_030765045.1. Taxonomy (NCBI): domain Eukaryota; kingdom Metazoa; phylum Arthropoda; class Insecta; order Mantodea; family Mantidae; genus Tenodera; species Tenodera sinensis. Next base: position 157,516,026 of record CM060966.1, on the reverse strand, counting down.
TCGGTAGGTATATGTATTTTTTCATGAAAAAGGTTTATATCTATCAATTTTACTATACAACATAGCATTTACATAGTTTTCTCTAGTCATTTTTCTTTTAAGTAAGTACATTCACATATCCTTCCCTACTTGTCCTTTAACATACAATTCATACAATTTTCTATGTTTGAAATAGAAATGCAGCACATTACATTAACACGATTTTCTCTACTCGCAATTTCATGTCCTTTCCTACTCGCCCTCCAACATAGTTCTTTTCCTGATTACCCTCCCCTTATGTAGGACTTACATCACCTAGACAAACGAGTGCCTAGAGTCAGAGGCCCGTCGGGGAACAGAGGAGACTATGGACCTGACAGAGTGAAGACCTGGAAGGAGGTGGTCAGCCAAGCACCAGGTATGAAAGCGAGGAAGAGGATGATATGGAATGCAGGCGAAATCGATAAATGGAAAGGTGCAGTGTTTGGTGGAATGAGTGGCGGGGGAAACGGAGAATGCGGAGAAAACGCGCCCAGATGCCGCTTCACGGGTCCCTGGTATCCAATCCGGGCCGCCTAGGTGCTAGGCGAACGGTCTAACCGCTCGGCCACGGCGCTGCCTAAACATTATGCCAATGGCATGTAGTTATCCCAAGCGGTCACCCATCCAAGTAATGACCACGCCCAATGCTGCTTAACTTCGGTGATCGTATGATAACGGTATTTTCAACATGGTGTTTTTAATTATTTATTTGTTTATTTGGGGTTTTTTATTTATCCAACGTAAATTTAAAAGTTTTAGGGATAAAATGATCAAACCACGGGCAACACCGGGTATTTCAGCTAGTTTGCTATAAATTATAAGCTTGCAAGAATTGACTCGCTTTAGTATAAAGTCAAAATATTATATATACATTTATCTTGTAAAATGCGAACCGCACACTAATGTACACACTGAAACCAGATTATGTTAGTTATATTGGTATATTTTAAATAACGAGAGAGGTATTAAATAAAGTTAACAAATCCCAGGTGTATATTCATAGATGTAAAGTTCTTGAAATAGACATAAATTTAGGAATGCATAGTTTATATGCGGAATCTTCTAAACACGCAGCATGCTTTTTGTTTCCTAAAATGTTTAGTAAGTACCAGAACACAAGACAGAAAATGTTACGAATGCACTAGGAATACACCAGTATTCATACACCATCCTTTTAATTTCAGATTCGTTCTTCGTTTTTAATTTTTATTCTACTGTTACTATCGAATTATTTTATTTATTCAAATAACTTATCTGTTGAACTCATAATTGTATTATTTCTTTACTGTCAATATAAATTTTGAGTATAATAAATGTGAAGTTAGGACAAAAAGAATAGTCGTATGATTTTACGGCATTCTTAATAGTTAAGATGTGTACAACAACAATCTTCAGTCAAGGTGCTAATTTTAAGTACATACGATAGTGAATTTGCATATTAATGGTCCAACCATTTTTGTGTAGGACAGGTCTGCATATTTACATTTCCTAACCCTGAACTTACCTGAAGAGGAATCAGAACCAAGGAAGACAGAGAGCACCTTAGTTATGATCCTGGACTCTTCCAAATACGTGACTCGGACATTTTTTGTTAAAGCCTTTAAACCTATTTTTGCCATTTTAAAAATGTTGAAATCAAATTCACATTGTTAATACACTAATGACACTAATTACCTAACCCCGTGACACAACAGTTCTTTCCGGGGCAAGACCTACCGCCCGGCCGCTGCTTCTCTCACTTCTGTCCACAACACGCGTCATGAGTGTGGTAACCGTTATTGTCAATCAAGTACCTCCTCAATTGGCCCTTCGAGTATCCAACGAGGCTTAGTGCACCCCGGTTCAGGTTTCCCATGGGAGAAAATCCCCACGTTGGTACCAGGAATTGAACCCGGGTCTCCCTCTTGGTAAGCAGCACTACTACCGCCCTAAGGAGACGACCACTTATGAGACTAAAGGTCTGAAATATTTACTTGTTTATTAATATCACCATAACGTGTGAAAATATGAATCTAATTGTTCAATTCCAACAGTAAGTAATGTTGAATATTTTTTAGAAAATGCGTTTTTTTTTAAATCATATTTTATAAATTTAAGACTTTGTTATGAAACTGATTCATATTTTAAAAAATTGGAGCTTAAAACATGTACAAATTTCAATAATACAGCTCTGATATTCGTTGTACAAACATTCTATGAAAATAACATAGGGAGCGCTGTCTTACTTTAAACAAGATTCCCTAGTAAACTCCAAAGTTTTCGGATACACTTAGTTTTGACAAGAACTGTGCACCTGCAACACCGCCGCGTTAACGTCCCTCTCAAAAAGAGGGGAAAAGTCATGTGCTTATGGGCTATTTACTCGCAAAGAGGTGGCTCTAACTGTACCATTATCATGGAAATTAGAACAATTTGCGGTAGCAGTATTATAAAAATGCACAGCTTGGTGTTTCACAAAATTGCCTTAAAATGACCTCGTTTAAATGTGTATTATGTAAAGTGGACAATAAAAAGAGCGATATGAGTGAAAATTAGTGTGCGTCTCGACACAGTTTTCTGACACAGTTAATTGCAGAATCTTCTGGGGGAGAGGGACGCACATAATGATCAAGAAAATCGGTGGAAGTGCGTCGTTATTAACGTGGCTATATCTTTTGTAAGGGTTGAAAGACTTAATTACTAAAAACGAAAGCACATCAAGCTGTTCTTTTTTTTTTTTCTGTCGTAAGGTTCATCCGGTATAAGAAGATTAATCAAAATTTCATTGGCTAGTGATTTACTGTGCAATAGTTGTTTATGCAACTACTAAATAAGACGAGAATTTCCTCATGCTTGTGATCAAGTAGTAAGCAAGGTCGGAATTTTAACGAGTAACAAAATGATTATGTAATGGAAAGTCAGTGCAAACATTAAACCATTTAAGTATTGCTGTATTTGGAATAGGAAATAAATAAAAATAAGATCAAAGAGGCTGGCCTCGTAGTTACAGCACCTGCCTACTAAACAAGGGCTGCCGGTTAGATTCCCTGCTGGCTAGCGGGGAATTTTTTCTAGCCAGAACTATTTCCTATCCTCCTTTGAGTCTGAAAGTATGATTGAGAGCTTGAATTTAATGCACAAAAAGCCTAAAGACCCAAAATCCACCGTAAAACGAGTTAACACTACTGCCGATTAGGCAAAGGTTCCAAAGGAGAGACGACCCATATGGCTATTGGAGTCAATGACTATACAAATGAGGGGAAGAAAAGATAAAACAAACCGCTATAAATATTACAGCATTTGACATAGGAAAGAAAGAAAGCACCAGAGTGTTGAGCAAACAATGCGTTTATTAAACATTGTGAAAATGTCGAAAAACATCTGTTTGACAAAGAATGGGGTTTACAAGACATTGTGAAGATGTCCCAAAAAGCTGTGTTGAGCAAACATTACCTTTACAAACAGAAAAGTGCAATGCCATAGCTGGGATTTGAACCATGGATCTCCCGTTTATCGAGCGGTGCTCTAACCACCAAGCTACCATGGCCAGTACGACACTAAGTTCCCCAGTCGATTCGTATTTTCCCGGTAGACCACAAGGGAATCTCACATCAGAGATAAATACCCCAATACCCCAAGGGTGACTTACAATAGTAAGTACTTTATGTCCCGGGTTTAAGTAACCTTAGCATAAAAAATGTTTAACATTCTATCTACGATCCCACGCACAGCATTTTGCAGATAAGGTCTTGGAATATTGGCAATTTCTTACAAGATGGCATCTTTCAGTTGTAGTGGGATTGTTGACATATCAGGAAAACTCGTTCTTTGTTATTTGCAAATAAGCATCACAATAATGACATGTTAGCTTTATCAGTTGTGTTTATCTGAAACTTCAGTATATAAATTGTTAATTTAATGATAAGAGGTCTCATTAATAGTTTGACCAACAAACAAAACAGGAACAAGATTTCAGGCTTAGATTAAGAGGTTATCGTCCAAGTTTTCTTTCCACTCCTTTGGGGTGCTGAATATGAAAAATAGCAATATGAGCATTAATAATACCAGAGTTGGAAATAGAAGGTATTCGTGGGAGTTGTAACTTGTAACTGTTCACCACTATGTCGAAACTGCAGTATTACCAACAAAATAGTATCAGTTAGCACTGGAAATAGAATTATTCTAGCTGACTGCCTTCTTTTCACTGTCATTTATCTCTCACAGTTCACATACCAGACTTATAAGCTTGCCCCAACAAGAGGTTTTTGACTTAAAAGTAAGAAGGTAGCGGGATTTAGAGTTAATTGTCTGGCATATTTACTATCTCCATTGTACGGATTATTTTTAAATCATTACCGTAGTTGTAAATAAGCATTGTGCGTTCGGAAATTGATGCCTTGGTTTCCATCGTAAATAGTTGTGTGACTTATCTTATCGGAGGACTCAGGTTAGTATACGCACGCGTCTGCTGTCATGAAAAATGTACTTGCTATTTTCATGTAAAAGGAATATAAATAAATGCAGAAATATAGGCCACATCTATTTTCCTCAGTCTTTTCGTATATTCTCCCTCCTTCTATTTTTAAGTTTGCTTCTTTATTTCTTTTCTTGTTTATGAGTTCCACTCTCTCTTCTCTACGGCGCCCTTGAAGTCTAGGACATCACTTCTCCCAGTTCACGCCGCCGGATCTGCAGGGACTTATTTATGTTCCTGTTACTGCAATATTTTCTCCTGCACATGCTGAGTGTGAAGTAGCTGGGCTATTTAATGCCTGCCTACAGATATATGATGTTACACTTAGGAACTGTATACCAAATAATATTCTGAAATTTACTTCCGCAAAATGTGAAAACTGCTCTGTAAATATAGTTCTTGTATTAGTACATAATGTGGGGTTGGTGTTCCGGTACATGTTCTGAGTTATTGTCAAATGAATCGACAATGTCTATTGCAGACACTACAGTGAAGAAGAAATTGAAGGAGAGTGAAGGAGACCTTGCGATTGTCACATGTTCCTCTGCAGTGGCGTAGCATGGTGTGTGGACTTTGAATCCGTGTTAAGGTGAAATTGCCAAAACCTACTTCCGAACATAGTGATCCAAGCTTGTGGCCAAGTATAAGGCAACTCTTATTCCTCAGTTACTTTTACAAGACAACTATGACCGATTTTAGAGACGGCTTGAACTCACGAGTTCGGGAATTAGGGGTTAGCATGTTAACCCTAGACCACGGAGGTCGACAATAATATATAGTCAAACAGTTACTCCACAATTGGGTAGTAATGCTTTGCAATTGGAAACTTGTTATCCCTAGATCATCAATAAAAGGTGCTAACTGCAGTTTTCAATAAGTTAAAAAAATGAATTAAATTACTTGTTCATTATAAACCAAAATACAGTTTCATTAGTTTATTTGTAACTTAATATATTAATATGCTTTCATACATAAATCTCTGGATTTAAGTAAGAACATTATTTTTCTATAGGATGCTTGCAATAAATAAAAAAAGAACAACTAAACAAATTTATATAATTTATAATCTTTCAGTTAAATTTGGAGCAGAGTAGAATACTATCATATTCAGGCATAAATTTCATTGGACATTTCTTTATTTCTTCTTGCTTATACAACTCAGCTTATAATGCTATTGGCAATCCTTGGTTGCTTGTATTTGTTTTTAAGGAGGCAATTTTCCTCTTCTGCTTACACATGCTTTTGCTTTCTGGCATTAATTTTCCATTTGTCCTGGTTTGCAGCTTTCTTCCTGCTTTCTCTGCAAATAGAAGTCATTTTTCAATCTCTCTTATGAACCACTAGGTGGCATCAATGATGATATATCGTATATTACTATTTTGGTATTGAAGCACACAGCAACACAATTTTTTCAATTTTGTCAGTTGGACCCTTGTCATTGCAAAGCAATGACTTGTTTAGGATTTTAACACATTAATTTACCTAATTTTTAAGGAATATTTTCCTAACAATATTGTCAGCTCCTACTCATTTCGTTCATTTTATTAGCTTCAAGCTACTTTCATATTGGGTTTAATGTAGCTCACTTGCTGTTATTTTGTTATATTCTTTTTGATCTGAGTTATCAGAGCTTGTTTACTTTCTGTACTACGTATAGTAAAGTAGAGGAAGTATTGTATTCCACCCAAAAATTTGATGTTGAGATTTCACCGGAAATATATGCACTTCTGCCAAATGGAACATCGTTATTCATTTGTTATGTGTTAACCGTGCAAAGAGAACGGAATTTGAAAGCTTTAAAAATTTGACTATCGCTCACAGTACAAGAGTAGAGAAAGTCATGTGAGTGCAAAACATCAGAGTTTCTAAATACTGAACTAACCATTATTTTGAATCTACGTCCTTGTTGGGGACTATGCATATGCCTTTTGCGTATGTATGAAATACTGGACAGTTTATTAATGACATGATTACATAAAGTATATTTCTTCTCAAAACTTAGATCCTGTAAGATTATTTGGCAGCCAAGGATCCAGCGATTGACAGGAAGACATTTCCCAGCTGCAGTCATTGTAGATATAAATATGTATGGTGGAATGGTAGGTCCGGAGAGTAAATTACAACTATATTATGTCTCAATAGGAACGCTGCCGATAATAATGGGGTTGTAATGCTAATTCAGTCATAGCGGTATATTTTTTGTCATAATAAAACCCAAAATGCATTAAAACTGTCACTTGACGGAATTTATTTCACATAAGAGCACCTGTTATAACGTCCATTGCATGCGTGTGATCCGTTAGACATATATACACTTTGTGAAATGTTATGTAACTTCATCTATAACTATATTCATTAAAGTTTGAAATATATGACCTTAGATTAACATAAAAGACGCCAATTAGGCAGTAAAATAAAGAAAAACGTTGTCTTAGTTATAGATCGCGCCTGCTGTTTACTAAGACAATGGTGAAACCGAAGCTTTTAAGAAAAGTCGGAATAGCGGTTAATGTTCTTAAAGTAAGGGATGTGGATCCTCTAATTTAAAGAAAATCTTACAACGCTTATTCTTGTATCTTGTTCATGTTAATCGAGATAAACGTTTATAGAAATTATTTTATTACATATTCCCTTATAGATTAAAGGACAATAAGGGAATAAAATAGGCTTAAAGAGCCTTTAAGAACTGGTCGCAATGTGATGGCTTTGATATTCCATTCTCTTTACATCCACAGGGCATCAAACACCAATGACGTCTTCATATCTAAGAAAAGTATTAAGTATTTGAAAGTTCAAATTTATAACAAGGAATATCTTTAAAATCCTTATTGCATTAAACATTTTATTTGACATAAAGGTAGTCTAAAACTTTGTCAATCTTTTACAGGTTATCGGAGTCAAATGATCTGCTAACGATGGGCCCTTAAATCCTACTCAATCACCCTCACTGATTCACTCACTCGCTCAATCATTCTCTCACTCATTCATTCACTCACTCACTCACTCGTTCACTATATATAACGGTTTTTTGGATTCAGGACACCTCGAAACACCTATTTCCAGTGAAATATTGGTTTGGAGTTTCCGAACGGCTTTGTCTGTAAATACGTGGTAAAAAAGCCCATTTATTTAATAATGGGTTTTCTTACCTAACAGGCACAGAGGCACACACTGGAAGTAGGTTTTACAATATTTGTAGAAACTCCATAAGCTTATACAAATGTTTTGTAACGAGTTATTATTCGCCTTGGGTTGACAGTAAAATCAACACCGTCTGTGCATGTTATGTTACATGGTCTCGGGAATTTTCCGCTTACTTGAATACGTTATAATATCCATGTATGTCAATAGTGGAGTTCGTAATTTATTTAGGATGCATTTTAAAACAACTTGAAGTTTAAATGTTTTATATGCTCAAAATATGCTACCGAGCAAACATATTGTACATATTTTTAAGGATTTTACAGGATCATGGAAATAAATATGCCGTTTAGGCCGTTTCTAAAATGTTTCCCCATCATTATCAAACCATTGAGTGATATGACACGATGTCACACACACACACACACACACACACACACACACACACACACACACACACACACACACACACACACACACACACACACACACACACACACACACACACACACACACACACACACACACACACATATATATATATATATATATATATATATATATATATATATATATATATATCTGGCATTTACGTGCGGTCAACTTAGCAAATATCCTTGTTTTGTACAGCAAACTAGCTGAAATACCCAGCGTTGCCCGTAGTTTGACGATTTTACCTCTACAACTTTTGGACTTACATTGGATACTATAAAGAACCCAAAATAAACAAAATCGGGTCTCTCCCTCATCCCTCCCTTTCAGTGGGCTGCATGACTTCTCAGCAATTTCTTCCTTCCTGGTACAACAGCAGTTTGATTATAGTTGATAAGGGAGTGCAGTTGTTAATATTTTAGCTAAAATCAATTCTAGAAGGAAGAATTTCTTCAGAAAGGGAATCTGTGTTTTCAAGGGGAATTTTCTTAACACAATCTAACAGTATAGGAAACTTCCAAGACAAGACTTTTTTGTTATCTACGCTGTCATCGAGGTATTATTCATTTTGGCAGTTTTTACTGCCTCTGCAATGTAAGCAGGAAAATATCTAAGAAAAGTATCAGAGCTTGGGTGGACCGCCGTGGATCGCTCTCTGTGTGGCTTTTTTCTTTGTTTCCCCCAGCCGCCAAAGAAAATATAGATTGGATATTTAATACCACGACCCAAAGTTATGCCGTAAGTCTAAAACAATAGTAATAGCTACTTATGTGGCGCGGGTAGAAGCAGAGATACAGTTGCCTAACACTAAGGTATCTTGAACACATGTCGATGCTGCCATCTACCCGTCAGGTACAGAGCCAAAGTCACAGCTGCGTAGCACTGTAACACATGACGAAGCAAAATTGCATGGCATAGAGATGAGATCTAGAAGGAGAAACACACTGAGCCATGAAGTATCTCCTAACAGATCCGTTACGATATATCCAGTAGTTAGAACGACATAAGTAGAGGAGAAAATAAAAAACTTCTTGAGCAGCACAACATAAGTCCATAAATGGACTTGCAGTTATTTCAGTTTGATATTCGTGTTTCCGATAATGAATTTATATATAAAATTGCTGGTGTTACAAGAAGAACTGTTTTTCTTTATGCAAATATTTGTAATTTTAAATTGAAAATGTGTTAATTTTTATAAAATCCATGTTGTGGGAGTCTGTTTGCTTACACAGGGTTATTCAAAATTATTGCAGAGATTTCATGTTTTTTATAGATCACAAACCGTTATTATATCGAGAAGTTTTTCCTTCATCGTCTGTAGTTATCTTAGTTACCGTCAGATGACAGTTACAGTCATGTTTACAAAATGGCGGGCAGTGGTAAGGAGATGGTGATTAGATGCGCTTACCCCAATCATCAGATCTGGTGTGGTTTCTTATCGTGGGCACAAGTTAAAGATCAAGTCCTTGTCTTTCTACTGGTGAATATTCTCGAACTAGGGAAGCGCATCCGAGCCGCCTTTTACTGATATGTTTGGGTGTGTGTGGGTAGAGATGGACACCCCATAGATGTGCGTTGAGTGCAAAGCGCGTTCACATTGAGGATTTATATTGTATGTTAAGAAATCTTATGAGTTACAACACACAATAAAACAATATTTTTACTTCCATGTCAATTCCACTGTGCATCAATATATTTTGAAACCCCGACAATCATTTTTAATATAGGGGAAACGGTTTAACGGCAGCTCCCAAAGGTTTAACATGGCCGAAATTACACTAAATCGAAGTACTGCCAACCTTACAATGGAGGTTACTAGTATTAAACTAGTCTGTAAAAGCTATAGAAAATCTGTTTTGAAACAACGCTTCTCAGGGTAAATATATCATACTGCATTTACTAATACGAAATGTGTTGTAAAACCAACAAGGGGGAAGTGTGAAACATTTATTATAGGCACTAAAACAATGCCTTATACAATGCACACGTGAGACAAAACGGCATCTGCACAACCGAGCAGTTTATCTACTAGATAAGACCTGTATCGCCAACTTAAGAACTATAATTAACACCAATTACGGAAGTATCTTTACCTGGGTATCTTCTATTAACAGTTGCTGGAACTGATGTCAACTAAACAAACCGAATGTCACCAAAAGTAACCAGATAACAATGTATCATGTTTGTGTCTCATTTGCAAATATGATTGTATTCACTGTTGATCCTCTACACACATAAAATTCTATATATGCCCCTACCTGGGATTGCCACTCTTAAGCCGGTGGCCCACAGTCCAAAGTTTTTTAACAAACTTTTAGTATCCAATGGAATTACACACAAAAGAAACAGTGTTTGTCATGCTATGATTCATTTTTGTCCAATACAAATGAAAGTTCACATAGCAAGCGTGAGAAATAAACATGGCGGACGCAAATATTAATTCAGTGATTGTTATATTAAGTATAGGTTTCGGATATATTTCCACGAGTCTCAGTGGGAAGAAAATATGTATTAGAAGTAAAAGACGTTGGTGGACATGGTCATGGTTAGAAAGAAGAGAACAGGACACAGATCGAGGTATATTGGGTCTGCTACAGATCGAATTGAGGTTAGAGGAACCGGAAAACTATTGCAATTTTCTACGAATTGGCAAAGATTTATTTTGAACCTTTTACATCGTGTTGAAGGCAAAATTACACACCGGGACACAAATATGAGACAAGCACGACAGAGATAAGGAACAATTGTAATGGTTTTAATCTTATAATAGATGGACAGGAGATTTTAACTCATTTCATAACATAAAATTTAAACAAACTGTTTACTGGATTTCTTATTATTTATGAAATATAGCTATGGAATAACCACCTCAATAAATATGTCAATGGTTACCAAAAATCGTTAATGAATCTTCCAGAAAAAATTAAACTTTTATTAAAAAGTGCCACGAGCCGAATATATACAACAGCTGATTATAGGTTACCTTCGCAGTCCGCCATATTGTTACGTTACAGACGCTGGTTGGATATTTTCAAGTTGTTGGATGAAAAAATTAGATGCAACTCAATCCCATTGTATACAAATATACAAAAATAGGATAGACATTGTATGCAACAAAATTGTATCCAACTCTCGATGTCTCACGATGCACTTTTGTTGTACGCAATGCTTTGGCATTAGAATCTACATACAATGGAAATAGTGTAACATGTTTCCTAAGCCCATATTCCTGTAAATGAATGGCCTGTTCTTTGGCTAAACCTGTGCAACGATTTTGTAAACGTTCTCCAACATCTTCTCCACTCCCGGACACGTTCTGTAATAACACCCAACATCTCAACAGGGCAACAAACAGGGTTACCAATACAAATTATTTCATATTAAAAAAAAGCATATTACTTAAATGAGAAGTTCATACTAACTCCAAAAGAGGCGTTGCTGGCCTTGCCACAGAGTAAACAGATCACTGGTTTATACCCTTCGACATTTACAATTATTTTAGGACAAACTCAAACACACATGGTTGAGTGCTTCCAAAATTTGTGAGGTTTGCGTGGTAACTGTCCATCTGCTGTCCAGCCGTCCGTCCGTCCGTCCGCATTGTACACAATTAACATGCGTTACTTTCTGAAACGCACATTTCTAGGGGTGTTGTTCTGCCTATTGTTCCTCCACATTTCAATTTAATTACATGTTTGTACACCCATACTCACTTTTCATTGGTAGCTGTCACATCCGTTCTTCTGCTGCAGAAAGGGGAGTACATCCAGCACAGCCATTTTAGAAAAATCACGATTCCTATAAACATATTTTTCCAGTACCATCATTATTGCTGCAACAGGTAGATAGGACCCCACGTTTAACTTTAGTTTCTCCAACAAAATCTGTGTTACCATTATAAAAATAGATATGGTGTGCATGCGCGTGATTTTTTAAAAATATTTTGTTTGTTAACGACGCTGTCAATTGCTAGGATCATATCAGTGCTGCCGGAATTTTGTCCCTCAGGATTGTCGATTTTAAGGACAACCATTGGCCTGCGCCGGATTTGAACCCGTGACTTTGACACCAGCAGGCCGGCGCCTAGCCTTTGAAGTTCTTTTACCATTGACAAACACGAAGGGCATGACAATAAAACTTCTGATTTCAACTCCTTAATTATTTATATTCTAAAAACTATTTCTCAAATCAGGTATTAGAATACAAACACATTGCAGTCATAAAAGAACAACCTTAGAAGTATCGATCCTCTGTTAAGATGCCATGGGGCAGAAAATATTTGTTGTTATGCTGCAAAATGGGTATAACGCTAAGATGCAGATATCTCATTCCAAGCAATATAGATGGTCACCATTTAAACAACTGAGAAAACACAAAACAAAATCGGACCTAATTACAACGGTACGATGCGCGCGCAATACAGATGATGCGGATGCTTGCTCAAAAGACCTCGTGGACAGAGGGCTGCTTGGTCCACAGATCGCTTATCGTCCTCTCTCGACACCCGCAGTGAGACAGTTTTCGAGCCTGAAACAATTGAGGAGCGTTTTTTCAAAAATAGATAGATGCACAAAATGCGTTTCTGAGAAAAACTGTTTTTTCTATTTATTGGGAATAGTAATTGGTTAGCACAGCAAATATATTAATCATTCAATTCTCCTTCCTGACACTGTCCCATTGAATGTGAAAGGAAGCAAATAACAGTTTGACAGGTGCAAATTTGGGGTTTGAAAATGCGGAGATAGATGCTGATTAACTTCTCTGCGCGAGCGAGAAATTAAGACATGAAATTTCGTTATTTTTGTCATTTATTGTTTTTCTTGCTTTTTATTTATGCATTTATTATTTTCTTTATTTATTTTCACCTCCTTATAATACATAACTTACTATACAACCAACATATTAATGCCTATAAGGATTATTTTATTAGGTATAAACTTGGAAACCAAGTACTGCTACATTCACAATAACATGTATTTTGTTTTATTTATATAATAAACATTGAATACAGACAAATAAATTTAAAACAATATGAATAAGTAAGCTTTCACCTTTATTAGTGCTTGTGCATTCTGTACATGGTTCTTAGTTCGTTTCTCTTTTCCACATCTGCCTCTGTCTTAATCTTCACCAGTCCCATGTGTCAGTGTGTGGTGTGCGGAATAAAAGATTGAAGAAGTTGTAAAATATGTCTTTATATTTTGACAATGAGCAGACTGGTAGATTTCTTAATCTTGTTTCGTTGCAAAAATTGGTCCACATTTTTCTGATATTAAGTTCTGGAAGTAAATATCCTCTCCTTGATTTTGCTCTTCCATAGTGGCTTTCTCTACATCTGTACTTCTTAATGTCTTGCTTTATAGCAGCAGTAATGCCCTTCTGTAATATTCCTGTTCTGTCACCTTCTCTGGTTTCCTTTGGCGCGTTCCCAGATAAGTGAAATTTTATAGCCAGGAGAGATAATCTAACTTTTGACACCCCTGTGATTCCTTTGAAGCTTAGGATTTCGTGGAGTGCACTCGAGACTATCTGAAGATGTAATTGCTGGAGTATGAGTTTTCCTTGGCTTGCAGTTTGATTTCCTTTCCATGTTTTTTGCAATTTCTACCTCCAGCGCATTCTACGACTGGTACAGTTTCACAATCTGAGCTCCTGTCCGTTGTGCATTGTACAGTGTAGTGTCTCATGTATGTATAACAAAGCTTGTAGAAGCACCTGCCTGCTATGCAAGGGGTCCCGGGTTCGATTCCCGGCAGGGGGGTAGGAATTTTACTCCAGTCAAGATTGTTCTTCATCCTTCCCTGAGTCTGGAAGTATGAATGAAAGTGTGTGTGTGTGTGTGTGTGTGTGTGTGTGTGTGTGTGTGTGTGTGTGTGTTTGTGTGTGAATTCAACGTATAAAAACCCCCAAAGACCGAAAAACCCACTGTTAAACGAGTAACACCATTGCCAATAGGCAAGGTCGCCGATAGGGATATAAATGGAACAAAAAGCTTGCAGAAATGAATGTGAAATCCAAGCGCACAACCTGAGTTCGCAGTTATTTCCAACGAAGCAGCAGTGTACAAAGCTTGCAGAAAGATTGAGAATTCCAAGAATCGCAAGAGTGAGATGGCAGTCAATGCCAACATGCGTTTCATAGAATTCAGGTTGCTACACTTTGGATGGTAGACACAATACATCTACTTAGGTCGCAGTGTGCGACATGTATGAGGGAGCTTCAAGAGATTACAATTTAATTAGACGATAGGCTACCGGGAATGTTTCAGCATGAAAATCCTCTGGTTAGTTGCACATAATTTCACAAAGTATGCCGAGATATGAAATAAATTAAGTCGTTATTCTAGGTTTAAAAAGCCACTCATACAACTTATGATTTTTTAGTTAATATTTTAAAACAATGCTTCTAAATAATTGCCTTCTTTCTGCAAAGTTGGCAATACATATAGTTTTTATTTTAATTAATACTATGATTTGTTTTAAATGCATTTTATCGATAAAAGCGGGGTTACTTTGTCTCTTAATTTTCAAGGTTAGTTAATCATCCAGTTACTTTGGGTTAATAAAAGCTTTACTTTATATTTCCATTGAGCATTTTGAATTAGAAATTTTGCATCCACTTTCAAATTTAGAAAAATAAATAAAATAGGGTCAAATGCAACTTCCGTGACAAAATGAGAGTAATATCACAACACTATTGAGCACATTGTTATCATTGTTTGTATATTTTTGAAATATATACAACAAATACACAATATTTATATAGGCATTAAGAGTACAAAATTATTATTACATAAATTCTGGACCTGAATTTTACGATTTATGTTAGCAGCTTGTGAAATGAGTTAACAAATGTTGCACCAATTATGTAAAAATAGTTTATTTTTTAAGCAGTAGCACTGAATTCCATGCGACCCGTCTAAAGACAGTATTTATCGCTGTTTCTATGATGTCTGAAAATATAAAACATCTAATGTACACGTCTAATGATTCAAAACAGTAAACATGTAATAACTGTGTCAATAGTAACTTCAGAAGCTTATTTCTTGAAATAAAGTGAGTTTGTTAAAGCATACAGTTTGTGTTACATCATTTTTACTTTCTCTACTGGTAAGTAGGGGAAGTATTGTATTCCACCCAAAAATTCGATGCCGAGATTTTACCGGAAATATATGTTTTGAGGCCCCCTGAATCCAAAAAAAGCATTTTTAGAAAAAGGTCCGTGTGTGTGTCTGTGTGTCAGTCTGTGTCTGCCAGTCTGTCAGTCTGTCAGTCTGTGGACAGCATAACTCAAAAACGAAAAGTCGGTTAAAAACCAAAGTTGGTATTTAAGTTTAATGTCCTTCAAGGGTGCGACACGAAGATTTTGAAGAAAATAGCCCCACCCTAAACTAACCTTTGTATGGAAAATTTTTCGAAAATTTTGATTTTCTTGAAAATGGCTCTAACGATTTTGATTAAAATGTCATATGTTTGAGATATTTTGATGACAAATGAAATGTATATCTTGAAATTTCCGGCTATAGCTCCTGTAGTCCTATTTACTCTGGACGACTTTTGCATAACTGGTAAACCATTAGAGATAGACCAAATCATACTACACAAAAAATGTAGATCTTACTAAAATACACAATTTATGTCCTGATAAATTTTCTTGTAGGGTGAACCATTTCGGAGATATTCCTTATTATGTGTGCGAGTTTCGGAAAACAGAACTTTCGTGAAAAGGATCATCGTTGTTCATTTTTCTATATGTTAAGTGGGCAAAGGCAACAGAATCCCAAAGCTTTAAAACATTTGACTATCGCACAAAGCCTACTGTATTCTAATATTCCCCTTGTACCTACAAGGTAATAAGCAATAAGATAATTTGTACAAATGTTTATCTTAACACGAAAAATATATAGGAATAAGAGTTTGTAAGTATGGTTAGTGCAAGAGTAGAGAAAGTCATGTGAGTGCAACACATCAGATTTTTTATGGTATGAATAATTTCAGTTGCAGTTATCTTCAATTTTTCAATAATTTTATCATTTTTAAAGATATAAATATGTACTAAATTCACTATTCTGTGCCTTTCGTGACTTTATAGAAGCAGTGTGGAATTTCAAACATATACACAATCCAATTTTTAAAGATTTGAATCTATCCCTTCGGATCCCTGTGCCCCAACACTATTAGGCTTTGCTTAAGATAAATTAATAGGAAAAGATCATTGTATACTCTTGAAAAATGTAAACCATATATTTTTATGGACGTATGAGTAACTCTAGACAATTTCTTCAGCTTGTATAATTACTGTACTGTTTACAAATTCAGCAAGCTGACCGGAAGGCAATATTTTCAGTGCTTTTAATAGTTTGATTCCCCGATAATCAAAATTGCACTGAAGAGAGAGAAAAAACGGAATATAATGAAAGTCATCCTGAAATATAACATCATTGCTTATATATGCAATACTAAACGACAAGATAATCTAGAATAAAACTAAAACTGAAGGCTCTGCATTGCAGCCTACGTTTTAATTTTTTTTGTTTCTTATTTGCGCGATTATTATGCAAACATGTTGAGAGCGTTTATTGATTGCTTGCTGAAATGTTGATCTTGTAGCCAGCAATTACTTCATTGAAGGCTCCCATTTGACAAAGAGCCGCTGAACAAATTGCCTCTATCACCACACCTGTCTTCAGGCAGGTCGAAACTGGAACGAATTAGCTTCTTCGCACTGCACTGGTCTGCAATACATTTGACTAAAACAGCATCTACTCCACATTTATCATTACCTCAGGTCTCGTCTTAATAAACCGATATTCTGGAAGAAAGACAGGAGCACATAAAATACTTTCGCTATGTATTCCAACAAGGTAAACATTTATTTAAATTATTTTGAAACAATAACCAATGGGATTTTAGCCTCGGTTTTTAAGCTTATTTTATGAGATGTATTCCAGAGTTTCGTAAATAATATAATTGCACGTGCATTCACAATTTAGTAAATAACCATTCTTTGTTTAGGACGAACAATTGGACGTATAATTTTACATTCATCATAATTACTTACTTCCTAGCTGTTCTAAAATTTTTGAAAGAAATTTTATTTGCATGTTTAATTCGTGTTAATCATGATGACCTATAAAGAAATGCATTTCAGTACGTAATAGAAATTTTGTAGGCTGAGACGACAGTTTGCTGTTTTAGCAGTTCGAAAATACGTGAATATTCTATGCTCACGAGGGAAGAAAAGCTACCAGTTAACACTTCGAAGTGCACTGCTTAATGTATAGAAAAAATATAAACGAGCAATAGTGAGTATTTGAAAACGGTCAATACCACAGAGTGTCTGTCTGTCTATCTGTCTGTCTGTCTGTCTGTCTGTCTGTCTCTCTCCATAGATAGAATGAATGTGTTCGTGATGTCCCCAGTTTTACCGTTGTATTTTTTTGTAAAATATAAAACTCAATAACCAAGCGGGACAGCTTAAGTCTGAGGCCCGCATTCGGAAAGTCCCGGGTTCAACTTGGGTCGACCAATCTGAGTGTTTTCTTGTGATTTTCCTCAGCTTAAGTCTAAAACAATAGTAAAAAGTTAAATCAATTGTAATAGCGATTACGCAAACATATATTATTGCATAATGAAAGCAAGTAGACTGTATGGTACCCTAGTGCTCTCTGTCTGACTCCTGTGGAAGCAGAGATACAGCTGCCCAGCACTAAGGCCTTTGTGAACATGTGGTAAAGTAAGATGGTACGATACAGGGATGAAGTCTAGATGGTTCATTGTCCACTACAAAGTATCTCCTAACACATTCGTCGCGATATGACCACGTAAATTAGAGGAAAATAATTAATAAGAATACAGATGACCCCACAAAGTACTCGAAAAAGAATCAACATACAAACTTTATTCCTGCTAGAAATATTTAATAAATAAGCTTAATTTAATTACTGTTTGACAATATAACTAAAGCACATGTGATTACCTAAAATGTTGTTAGGCCATGAAATAGTGAATTTATGCGCGCGCGTGTATGTATGTGTGTGTGTGTGTGTGTGTGTGTGTGTGTGTGTGTGTGTGTGTGTGTGTGTGTGTGCGTGTGTGTGTGTCAGTCTGTGGACAGCATAACTCAAAAACGAATAGTCCGTTAAAAACCGTCTCTCAACGATACGACACGAATATTTTGAAGAAAATATCCTCACCCTACCCTTTACGCGGAAAATTTTTCGAAAATTTCGATTTTCTTGAAAATGGCGCTAACGAGTTTGATTAAAATGCCATATGTTTATGCTGTATGAGAAATGAAATGTATATTTTGAATTTTCTGGCTATAGCCGATGTAGTCCTGTTTACTCTGGATGACGTTTGAATAACTCGTAAACCGTAAGAGATAGACAAAATCTTAGTATACAAAAATGAAGTTCTTGCTAAAACACACAATTTATGTCTGAATAAAATTGTTTGTAGAGTGAACCATTTCGGAGATATTCCTTGTAAGTTTTGGAGAACTTAAATTTTTGTCAAATGGAATATCGCCATTCATTTTTTATATGTTAACCGTGCAAAGAGAACGAAATTTGAAAGCTTCAAAAATATTAGACTATCGCTCAAAACCCACTGTATTCCCATTTTCTCCTTGTACCTACAAGAAGATAAGATAATTTCTAGAGATGTTTATCTCAACTAACACGAAGATGATATAGGAACGCGAGTTTGTAAGAATGGTTAGTACAAGAGTAGAGAAACTCATGTGAGTGCAACACATCAAATTTTTGTTCTCACCTGTTTCACTATCAATTTTGAAAGCAGTGATAAACTGTAACAGTGCTGGTTCAATCCTGCGCAGTACAGCTTTGATTCCCGGGCACGGGACGCACCTAGTGGTGTGGATTTGAAGTCAGATGAAGAAAATGAGAAGGTGCCAGATGCAGCAAGTGGGCGTGAGACCGGCAGTCGGATTGACAAGTCTAGGCCCATAAGAGGGCTCTAAGGGAACATGATTATTAATTAGATAAAATAAGGTGTGAAATATTTCGGGATATTTGAGAAGGTTTAATGCAGTATATCAATAAAACAAGAAGGATTAATGCACTTTCGTTGTTATATGGTGTTGCTGAATTTGTAGAACGTCATCCAGATTCTAATATCAATACACCGAATAGTTGCGTTTTCTCATAAAATATTAAAATTATAAACAAAGCAGTTTATTCTTGTTGAATCTGGTATATCTTGTAAAATAAAGTCAGTGACATTTATTTATGCCCTTTTAATAGTTTCACTAACCTTGGTTGCGAAAATCAAGGTCATACTTACTTTTAGTGTTATAATTACCTCCTAGGAGCTATAATTGAATTTGCAATCCGGTCTTTTATATTAGCATAATTAATGTTCTACACGAAAGTATGGTAATAATAAATTTAATGAAACTCTGCAGGAATCTCTCGTATGAAACCATGAATTACTGTGATGCCAAAGAAATCTTGTTCTGAAGCTGAATTATAGCCTTTGTGTTTAAAACCTTATATTAGCAATCACTGCTTAAAAATTCGTAATGAGCTGCAAAATTTAGCATACACCATTTGAAGGCAATCTTGCTATATTTAGAATACATCAGCGTCTTTTGTTTTATGTTTCGACATTTTCAATTGTATGCTCAGCAGTTTTAATTCCATAGTGTACATTGTGGTTATTCTAGGAAGGTAAAAATGTCGGAAATTCTGTGATCCAGTCCCTCGGAAGTGTTTTGTTCGACATTAGGAACGCTTCTGTTGTAAATTGTCACCGTATCTTTCACTTGTCCCACCACAAAACAGAAACCTACAGCCGGGGTAGAGTCCGCAAGTAGGCCACAACGCCCATTTTTGTTTCTACCGTGACCCCTGGAAGGAAATGATGAGGGGCGAGACCCGAAGGGCGACCACTTTCGAATGGCAATGGGCGCTAGCATGGATGGGTATCTGTGTCCAGTTAGAGTCGCTCGAACCCACACCATGGGCTTCTTGACATTACGTACAACTATGATAATTAATTGCTCTTTCAAAGAAGCCATGTATAAGACAATATGGTAGAATGGAGCTGAAGAATTCCATAAGGCAGATTTTCAGCCACAGATCTTCCAAATTCTGTGCAATTATTTTAACTACCGAGCTGGCACTGCATTAAATTTGTCAACTGCCTCAGTATTTCCAAGGTAAATTGCAGGGAAATCTCAAATTATTTTGAGATAACATACCCCAATGGCGACTTACAATGTTGTAAATACTTCATCGATTGATTTAATAGTTGATTAACTTGGAAGCCCGTAATTGAAGTACAGCTTTTATAACTTTCTATCCAAATCCTATTTTAAATGTTCTAGAACCAACATTGAACTTATAACAATAAAGACTTAGTTTAAACATACAAATATTTATTCACGCATAATTCATTAAAAACTAATTTAATCAGCTAAAAGGAATGTAAAATTATGCGATATTTTGTCAAATTACTTGAAAGAAAAGTAATTATTTTACGCAGTTTACTACGCGGAAAATTATTGTATGGCCTACAGAATTTGTTTCTGAAATATAATAGCTTTAAAAATACCGGAAATATTAAGGTGAAATTTGAACTTCTGAAAAAATATGATGCGTATTTTCAGCTGAATTCATCTCAAATAGATATTTTCAACTTTGCTTCCCTTAAAGTTCTTAGGAAGGAAATAGTTTTGAAGCACTATTTTAGAAGACAATTACTATTACAGTAATTATAACTCGGCTGTTATCTTCGCTGGGCTCAATTTTGATTTATATATTTGAGAAATATGTTTAAAGAAAACTGTTATTTATATTCCTACGTGCAGATATTTAGTTATGCCTAAATATCCAAGTATATGATTTCTCCATTATTCATGCTGTGACTTCAGATACCGCACAGACTGGTTCCAAGTTCGGAGCAATTAGTTGTCAGTGCTACATTTCCTGCTCTGATCCCTCATTGTGAAAATAACAACCCACTTCAGATATAAAGGTTCTACCGATGATTTTCACACGAAAAATCTAGGCTATTTGTTGCAGTTTGGATTGTAGTAATTACTGGGTGGCGCAAAGCAAGGGAAAGTTGTGGTTTTGTGGACCAATGTTTACCTTCATTAGATCTGGCAACCTAATTGGGACCCAGGTGGCAGTGAATTGCCACTGCAGCCTCTAGCTTTTTCTTTTGTAGAGGAGATTTTAACACTCTGAGCATCTTTATGCTTAGCCTTGCTTGCAATAGAACACTAATAATTGACACTAAGTGGAATCAAAAGTTCAATCTAGGTTTTTAAGTTTAATATATTGTTATATTAACTTGCAAAATGGTTTTATCAGTTTAAGGGAGAAATATGTACATATATGTTTGCAATCATATTTTCTTCGTTGTGTAAGTTGAACTGTATAGCTGTTTTTTCAGCAACACACCTTATTTTGAAAATATTTAGTGTAGTTACAATATTATTGAGCGAGGTGGCGCCACCCGGGACTGGCGAGTTCGATCCCCGTCGTCTGCGTATGGCGGTGCCGGACAAATAGCGCGGATGCTTGCGCAGTGTAAATGTTGTTCTCGGTCTTGAGGCGGTGTTGTGGCTGCTGTCCTTGGGGGGCCAGGATGCGTGATGTTGGTGGCTGCGCGGCGGATGCTGGTGCCGGGATGAAGATCTTTCAGTCTCTGTTAGGGGCTTAGGCGCGTCTTTGTGACCTGTCTGCCTGCGACCTGTGGCCTACTATGGTTACTTCGCTTCATCCCTTTCTCCTAGGTGTGTTGGTGAACAGTGGATCTGTTTAATCTCAGTATGAGAGGTGTATGCCATCGATGTTTAACCTTTACCTTTACTAATAATATTTGTGATTTAATATTAACAACGACAATTTATTTGTGAGTTGGTATATTATGAGATCTAGGATAGAGTTGATAAACCATATAAAGAACATAAAATCGCTTTCAAGGTATGGGACACATATTGTCTCTTAAGGCAGTTCTAAAATGTATATATTATAATTACATGGATTTCTTTAAAATGTTCAACATCCTTGCGCTATAATTTTAACCTTACGTCATTGAAAAAATCTGTTGGATATAGTCTTATATTTTCGTCTAGATTTCTTTGTTAACAGTTAGATATTTCTCTTTGCACTGTCTGCAAATTCAAGTAATTCGCTATTACTTTAATCGTTATAAGACCTTTCTATAACACAAATAAACAACAAACTAAACCAAGGATAGCAAAAACACAAAAAACAGCTGAACCCAAGGAGTTTTTAAGATCTTGTTAATATTAATTACGAGAAATTAAGTAATCATTCTACATTCTAGTAATCTAAACTCTCATGAAAATTTTAAAACGAACTTTACATTCATTTAAGAAAATTTAACAGCGCTACTTTCAACAAGAAACCATAGTCGCTAAGATTGGATTGTTAAATTCTTCAATTTTTATTTTATTTGACTAAAGTTAAAATAGCTCCTTTTAGCTATAAATGTCTGAAATTCTTTAATAGTTCATCGCTCTTTCATTCTCCTAGTATTACAGGATGTCTGATAAAAACAGTAATCTGACTAAAGTACAAATTACTAATTAATATAGTTGAAATATTAAAGATACGGATCGGCAGAGAGATACCGCAGAGCTTACATTGTTTACATGTGTAAGGTGGCACAGACAAAGAAATAAGTTAGAACAAAATTATTATTTAGTATAAATAAGTAATAATTACCATCTAAAGGTTACTTTCAATAGTAAGTCGCAATTAGGGTAATTGTCTTTGATGTGGGACTGCCTTTGTGGTTTATCAGGAAAAACACAAATTGGTTGCACAACTCAATGTCATTCTGTCAAGTTGCCACAGTAGCTTAATGGTTAGAGCGGAGGGTCTATGATTCAGATCACAGCTGTGGCATTGAATTTGAATAATAATATAAGCAATAATTAATAATAATAATAATTAATAATTAATAATAATAATAATAATAATAATAATAATAATAATAATAATAATAATAATAATAATAATAATAATAATAATAATAATAATAATAACAACAACAATAATAATGTTTAGGACAAGGTCCGTCAAGTGCAAATGTGAGTACGGGCATTCGAGTGTACTTAGTTTATCTGTTTACACCATAAGTCAAAAACAAAAGCCAGAGGTACAGTAACTTGGCATCTTAAACCAGCATCTTTCAATATTCTTCTGTCGCACACAACAATCTTTTACATGGAACACTTTTCATTACTTTATCTTGAATTTAATGACTTTAATGTCACAGCCTGTGATGAGCTCTTCATTCTTGAGTTTTATATTACGGGGAAACCAAATATAGACAAAATATTATTAGTGTAATATAACACACATTAGTTATTTTAAAGTGTTTTTTCATAGCATTAGCCTTTTCCGAAGTATTTTTTTCTACCCGTTTTTTCATGGAAATGAGCTTAATAAAAATACATGGAGTTGTGAAATAAATAATGTAACCTACTGCATAACGTTTACTTTGAATCCATATAGCTTGAAGCAAACGTTTAAATCGATTACGCTAAAATTGATGAAGAGTCACGTTATAGGAGAGACAAGTGTGACTGTTACATGGTATTTTTTAATTTACCCGCTGTAGATGAGAATAGGGTTGACATTATTTCAAAACGTCGTTTTCTTTTTTACGAAAGCCGTGAAATGACGTTATTTGTATGCAGTGATAAACTATGGTTATGTGTTTATAAAGAAACACTTGGAGCATCAGTGCTATTGTCTACAGTGTTTTTAATTTATGTTTAAAATGAGAATGGCAGGATGCAGAGATGATCTGCCTTGAGCGACCTTTAATGTGGTTTTTACTCCAATATTCAAAAAACTCTTTATGCAAATTGCGCCTCAATGTTTTTTTCCTCGATTATGAATAGAGATAATTATTTCCTAACTGTTGCTCATTATCATAATTAAACCTGTTTGGACTTCTTTTCTGTGAGTGGAAAGCAGCAGATGGTGCGCGAGCGGCGAACTGTCAACTTTAATAATAGTACCCCAGCACCAAGTTGCCTCGGTGCTTACGTATCGGACTTCAACTTACAACTCCAACACTTTCATTTTTATTTCCTCTGTGCAGTTTACCCTCATACGTGTAATGTAGTCAAACAAACATGGTTTCCGATTTGTCTTCCATTCTTCATCCTCCTCGATCAGTTAGATAAGGATCCCCACAGAAGGATTTTTGGAATAGAGTTATTAAATGCTTTAACTGTAATTGACTGAAATATTTCCACTAATAAAAGGAAACAAATTGTTGAGTATCAAACTATAATTGCTACCTGTCGCTATTAATTTATCTTTCTGGCTATTTCGTTCTCAGGCTGTGTTGAATTTCTAGAAGATTATCAAGTTGTAATGGTTAACTGTAGCTCTTCTTGGAGGTTAAAATTGAATGATATTGCTTTGTATTTTTATATTAAATATTTTGTATTTCGCTAGTTTTGCGAAAATAAAGAGACAAGAATGATACTGTGCAGAGAGTATTTTTGGGGTGGAGGAATTTTGTGGAGTCTTTAAACAGACTGGGTGATGTACGATATCTATGTACTAATGATAGGTGGTGGAAAATCTAAAACTATTTCTATTTCTGCAATATGTGTTACTTTCACATGTGTTTTCTACCCACTTCTTTACAAGCTACTCTTATAGAAGCTTATTCTATATTCTTATTTAATATCACATTCATGCTATTGGTCTATTTGAAAACAATTCCTCCTGAAAAAATATAAAAACGTTGTGAGTGACTATTCTTGACAACAAAAATACTCAAGCAAATAGTTTGAGCTATTAAAGTCTGAGTTTTTTTAATATGCAGCAGGTATACCAACATCTGGGAATGAAGCCGCCTGACGGACGGAGATTTCTTTATTTATTCCATGTTTATTTTAAAATAGTATGAAATTTCCAGACCGGTAATTGCTTGCTTTAGTCGAATTCTTGCATTTTCCAGTTCATTTAATCTGATTTAGAGTAACACAAATTAATATTTTGATTATCTGAGCTATTGCACTTTGGTAACATTTAGTTGCATTTACATATCAGAAACTTATGGAATGCACTGTCGTCAGGTCACGTATTCATAAGTAGTGGTGTGAGGTACCTTGACCTTTAGCGTCTTTGATGATCGTTGCTGGCGGAAGTCCCATTATTATTATTATTATTATTATTATTATTATTATTATTATTATTATTATTATTATTATTATTATTATTATTATTATTATTATTATTATTATTATTATTATTATTATTATTATTATTATTATTATTATTATTATTATTTCAAAATATTATATCGTCTTCAAAGAGACTACTGGACCATCTGACGCGTTTTGCCGTGACGTCAGTGGGTGTGTTCCCAGTGTTTGTAATCACACTAATTATCAAGCTATTAATTTTCTTTGGTAATCATAACACTTATGAATTTCCTCTTCTGTAAGCAATACTACCTGCATATGTGTGTCCAGTTCATTAAAGGTTCAAGGAACTGTGAAGGCTGTTTAAGTGCAGCCGTTGTTACTTGCAGTCGGCCCATTATTTTATCTTCTTTCTATCTGAAACTAAGACAGCTCTTTGCGCTTTTGACACCTGGCCCAGATCACAGAAAGTTAGCAAAAAGGTTAATTGAAGACCTCCCTGAAGCAAGGCGAGCATATTGAAGATAAGTTGTTTTAACTTGCATGAAGCCGTCAGTACCACGTTATCTGCTAATAGGTTCGGGCTAAACAATAGAAAAAATCTTATTCTTACAAGCTCCTTTCTCTTATCATACTTGGAGAAGGCGTGGATGTATAAGATGTTTTTAAATATTAGTAGTTTAGGATCTAAAGATGGCATTTAAATTCTTTGAAGATATACATACTAATATTAAAAGCCCTAGCTGTAAAAATAATGGATGACTACCACTAAATGTTTAAAAGAAACAGTTTAATCCCAAATTAAAAAATAAAATATAATAAAAAATATTGCAGAAATAGCAGAAAATATCCTGAATGGCAAGTTTAATCAAAATTAACTTTCACTCTCTTTATTACTTGCCACATAGGTAGTTAGATTTGGTCTGTCTGTTACGGCTTGCCAGTTATACAAAAGTCATCCAGTCAGAGTAAACAGGGCTACGTAGGCTATACTTAGAATATTCGAAATATACATTTGCTTGCCATAAAATAGTTTAAACATATGGCATTTTAATTAAAATTGTTACAGCCATTTTGGAGAAAATAAAAACTTTCGAAACATTTTCCGTTTAAAGGGTAGTTTTAGTATTGAGAAATTTTCTTCAAAATCTTCATGTCGATTCTTGAAAGACATTCAACTTAAATACCAACTTTCGTTTTTAACCGACTTTTCGTTTTTGAATTATGCTGTCCATAGAATGACAGAAACAGACACACACGTACTTTTTTCTAAAAATGCTTTTTGCGGATTCAGGGGGCCTCAAAACATATATTTCTGGTGAAATCTCGAGATGTAATTTATGGGTGGAATACAACACTTTCTCTACTTACTGTACGTAGTAGAGAAATTAAAAATGCTAAGAGCTTTCATGTAATTTATTAAGTTCTATTCTCTCGACCTTTGTGAAGTATTATTTTATGACAATTGTTTTTATTTTTGAAGTTATTCGAGTGTATCAGTAATCCGATAATATAGGAAGGCTTATTTAGGCTTTTAGAGATGAACTTATTCTTATTATCGTAATTCTAATCCAAGTATGTTCCAACTTGTGCATTCTTTCATTTCCTTGACAAACTACATTCAAATTATTATCTACCCTGTTGTCTGTGTAGCCCATTATGTTCATTGTCCCCTTTTGGTATAGTTGTTCAGTTTTAAAATATATACATGGTGTTTAAAATATTGTTTTGTTAGGGAGATATCTGCTTGGTGTATTTTGTGGGCTATAATTTCCCTGTCGGTAATATACCTGATAGATCTTGGTCCAATTACAGACAAAGTGTTGGTGCAATTTACATTTCCCGCAGTGGTGTCATTTCATGACGTCATATCCTTCCTGACATCTCTGCAAATGCTTAAAACCAAACTTGCTATACCGAACGGGTTCTGCCGGAGTGACGGATGGTTATTACCTCTTAATTGGATTTACAACTTTAAAGCATTGTTCCGCAGAATATATTCCGCACGGAACGAATGGAGGGAAAGCAATTAATTTGTTGTCACTGCTACAAATAATTTTCCGCGTTTCTTCCTCACGACTGTGCCCAGTCCCTAATTCTTCACGTGTTGCACATTTGCTATCGGAAGTCATCAATAGTAGGCGCGCGCACCGACACACGCCTATATATATTTTTTCTTTCCTTTTGCTTTTCTTAATAGGAACTGGTTCTGAAGCAAATTAATATCTTGTAAATAGTAACTGTCTTGAAAGATGTAGTCAAAAGAAATGCCTCAACTGCCACTTCCGGTGGGCAGTAAAGAGGGTAAAAAAACAAAAGAAGTCTTTATCTTTTTTCTTTGTTGTATGAAGTGTGCTAGGCATCTCAAATAATGCCATTTGTTAATATTAATTGAGTTTGGAAATTAATGTGGACCCCCAACAAGGTTATCGATTTTTTTTTCTGTTTGACGCATATATAATGTCAGAAAACGCGCGGTATGTGCCCTAGAACATGGAGAGGGGAGTAAGTGGAATAGAAATCCATATCTGAAAAGTGTTTTTCCATGTTACAACTGCAATTAAGGATTTAGATATCTCACTTATTCTGCACATAGCAGAAATGTACCTTTATTGAGCAAATAAGAATACTTCTGGAACGAGGCTGATGAGTCGTACCATTCGTCATCAACTCGCTCGGAGAACACCACTTTTCAACACATCAGAAACGCTAACATTCCCTCTGACTCGCTTTGCAAGACTGACTTCCTCACTCACTAACTCACGTCACTAACAACGCTGACTCATTCAACTCCCGTAAGAAATTTCACAGAGCTCCAGAAAGTGCGAGAAGGAGAAACTCCAAGAAGATTCCAGCTATACGGCGATAGAGCTCATCTGTTTACGCCGACCGAACGTGCTGTTTGTCTGTTTACCTCCGACTGTCCAACGTGGACCTTCCGATAAACTTAGACTGCGTTAGAAGACCTAAATGTATCTAAATGTATCTTCTCTGGAATTTGTGGATATACTCTTTAAGCACCTTTGTAAATTAGGAATTAGCGTTACAAGTGCACTTATTTATTCCTTTCTCTACCACGTGTAGTAGGTAGAGAAGGTATTGTATCTCACTTTTCCCCGCCCCCGAAAAGGATATAAACATCTCAGCAACAAAATACATGTTTTGGGGTCCTTTAATAAAATATTAGAAAAAAGTTTGTGTTTATTTTTCAAAAAATACATATAGTGATTTAATTGAAAATATATGTCTTGAAGGCGCGCGCGTGTCTGTCAGTCTGCCGACAGCATAACTCAAAAACGAAAAGTAGGATAAAAACCAATGTTGGTATTTAACTTTAACATCTTTTAAGGATGCAACATAATTTTGAAAAAAATTCCTAAACCAGCCTTTAAATGGAATATTTTTCTAAAATTCTGATTTTCTCGAAAGTGGCTCTCACAATTTTGATTAAAATCCCATATGTTTAAGATACTTTTATGACAAATGAAATTAGTATTTTGAATTTTCAGGATATAGCCGTGTTTACTCTGGACTACTTTTGCGTAACTACTACACCGCTTGAGATAGACCAAATCTCAGAAATGATTTTCGATTAAACAATAAGTACTTATTTTCGTCAAACTTGTGGAAGCAAAGTTGAAACTTTTATCGGAAATATTAAGGAATGTACGAAGGAAAAGTAACCAAAAGAATTGGAAACTTTTAAATATCCTTTTATATATATTTTGGAACATGTAATCAATCAGCAAGCAATACTTCGATAACGACTAACACCATGAAAATATATATTTGTATGCTTTAAGGAGTTCCACATTTTACCTGAAGTTTATTTTTCTTTATTTCATTTGGTTTTATATGTAAATAAAACTGCAAGAGAAGCAATTAAAATGAACAGTAAAAGTCGTTAAAATCATGTTTGATAAAGTGAAGGTGAGGATATTTATTGGAACTTTTTCATGCTACAGCTTTGGAAGTTGTAGGGCAATAAAGCCGACTTTTCGTTTTTGAGCTATAGGTAGACATAAAACTATTTTTGAGGACCTCAAAACCTGTATTGCTAGCGAAATCTCGATACAAGATTACAATGTAAGCAAGCGGGAGGAAGCTATGTTACTGTCTCAATGAAAAAGAGGCCCTCATTTAAAACCCTAATAAATCGCAATTCTTATTTGCTGCTTTCCATGTTTAGTATAATTCATAGAGAAATACAAATAACAGTTTTCAAAAACAAAGTCAGTTCCGAGCCTTGTAGTGAGCATTGTTGTTTTTGAAAATATACGTAGGATGCATGGAAACAAAAGAAACTCCTGTAAACTATGGAGTCTTAATTGCATTGTTGTTTCAGATGACGAACAGCTTAAACACAAGAATGAAAACATCCGAAATAAGAATCGCTAGAAGTGGGAATATTTCATTCAGTCATTCGCATAAATTTCCTGGCAACACGTAAGTACAAAACAAATGAAGAGCTACCACATGCTACTTGCTTGAACAAGGCAGTTACACGAATTTCTCTACTCCGCCTTGGGGGCATACGTTTAAAGGACAGGGAGGCAGATAAGGTGGTCGGTGGGAGGAGAGGGCATGAAATTAATGACACGAGCCCCATATATCATCAACACCTTCATTATGATTTATAGCCACGTAAACACCGGGCCTGGTGGCATCAAGCTAGCTAGCTGGCTTCTTTTTGGGCGCTTTTTCTTGCGGTGGTGACAAGATTTATGGCTACAAGCGTGTGTCTCTGTGATAATATGGTAGACAATACACCTCGCTAATGACACAACCCGTAATTGTTTTATGCCACGTTATTTTAATAAGTCTTTTTCTCTTGGTAGCTGTGACATCCATTTCATGCGACCTGCAAAAGAGGGTGTTTCTTAAATGGAAAATATTCTAACATTTTATCTACTTCCGGCTAGCTCCTTAAGAATGATGCACTTCTCATCGCGTAATGACTAACAACAGTATGTAAAACTTATAAGATTTCTTACTAACCATTACTGTTTCAGAAATATCTGTACCGCTGGTGCATTTATGGAGCTTACTACACAATGGCAGAAATCGTTACATAAAAATAGTAATAATAATAATAATAATAATAATAATAATAATAATAATAATAATAATAATAATAATAATAATAATAATAATAATAATAATAATAATAATAATAATAATAATAATAATAATAATAATAATAATAATAATAATAATAATATTAATAATAACAACAATAACAACAATAACAACAGTAATGATAATAGTAATAATAAATTCCTACGTTTTTGAAACATCCTTCTTTGTATCTATTTATCACGCAACTCTGACCATTAATATTTTTACTTTCTCTACCACGTATACAAGTATTGTATTTCACCCAAAAATTCGATATCGAGATTTCAGCGGAAATATATGTTCTGAGGCCCCCTGAATCCAAAATAGGCATTTTTAGAAAAAGGTGTGTGTGTGTGTGTGTGTGTGTGTCTAAGTATGTGGATAGTATAACTCAAAAACGAACTCTGTTAAAAAAACCAAAGTTGGTATTTAAGGTTAATGTGAATTAAACACGAAAATTTTGAAGAAAATTGCTCCACCTTAAACTACGCTTTACATGGAAAATTTTTTAAAAATTTTGATTTTCTTGAAAATCGATCTAACGATTTTGATTAACATGCAATATTTTTGAGATATTTTTATTGCAAATGAAATATATTTCTTGAATTTTCTGGCTGTAGCCCACTTAGTCCTATTTCCTCTGGATGACTTTTGCATAACTGTTAAACCGTAAGAGATAGAAAAATAATGTAGATCTTGCTAACATATACAATTTATCTCTAAATAAATTTTTTGTAGTGTGAACCATTTCGGAGATATGTCTTGTTATTTGTCTGAGTTTTGGAAAAGTTATACTTCTGTAAAATGGGACACTGTTATTCGTTTCTTTATGTTAACAATGCAAAGAGAACGGAATTTGAAAGATTTAAAATGGTATTTGACTATCGTTCAAAGCCTACTGCATTTCCATATCCCCGTTGCACCTACAAGGAAATAAGCAATAGGATAATTTGTGCAAATGTTCATCTTAACTAACACGAAGAATATATAGGCATAAGAGTTTGTAAGAGTACAGAAAGTCATGTGAGTGTAACACATAGATTTTTTTCTAGAAACATGTAGGAAATGACAGCGCTGTCTCTTAAGGTTTTTCGGAAACAGAAGGGCCACATCTACCTCAGGCACCAGTAAACGACTAAATAAATTACCAAATTTAAAGCATAGGGGAACAAGAGATGACAGCAGGGTAGATTTATTTACTAGCTAATCGCACCATATTTGTTAAGAAGCGAGTGTTTTGACAGGTCGAGCCAGATCCAAGTGACACAAAAAGAATTTCGGGAGCAGCAACAAGATTAGTATTAAGTAGTGTTATATGCTCGCGTGTGATGAAAACATATTTTACCTAAATGGGTAACATGCAGGCCAATCTTTCGGCCACCCAGGATGTTGTATCTGCACCGTGTCACTAACGCTCATCACGCTTTCTTATACAAATTGATTGCTGTATCAAAGTGCCATGAAAGCGAGCAAAACCACTCCATTAATTTTGACTTTAGAGGTCGCAAAAAACCTTGTTGCCAACGTTAGGTGGCTTTTAAGTACGAGTGCGTGCGAATACAATATTCCAGTGTATGAGACAGGAAACCTTCATTGCCTTCCGTAATTACAGCTTCATTTCAAATGGGGGCACCATGATACGAAATGGAATAAATATTATTTGAATTAGTTATATCAATTTATTTTAGTGTTCCATTTCTACCTCACCTTTAACGGCATCATTTCCTCTTGGAACATGGGTTTTGGGTCTTTGGGTTTGCTGCACTACCTATCTCTCTCTTTCTCTCTCTCTCACAAACGCGCGCGCGCGCATGGACGCACACGCACGCTTACACATTCACACTCCCCTACCTTTATAGGTGTATATACCTTTTTTTACATATAAAAGACGTTACAAGAATGGGGGATAAATATGGCCCAAGAGCTTTTTAGAATGGTCACCTCGTGGAAGAAGGAAGCGGTGCAGGCCAAGAGCAAATTGGAGAGGACAGAGAGAATTACTTGCTCGAACAGAAAGAATGGCAAATGGGAATACAGGGCAACTGCTGGGGTGTGGAGAAGCTCTTAAAAGTAGTTATTGCTGGTGTACTTGCTGGAGGACAGGCAAATTCCTAGCTATGCAGCGTCCGAAACAACTATCAACCCGGGTCAACCGTGAAAGAACCAATCAGATGAAAGGTAAAATGAAATGAGATTGGAGGTGAGATAAAGGGAAAGGAAATTCGGGGAATCCCCAACATTCGCCTAGCGACCTGGGGAAGCCTCCTTAAAGACCTATGGCTCAGGAAGGGTGGCCAAGGAAATAGAATCCACGACCTCCGGAATGCGAGCTACAGACCTGAGCCATTCCGCTTGGTTAGATCTTTACTAACCCTCGCTTTGAGACAGTGGATGAAGGAGAACAGAGAGAACCTCCGAAGGAGCGAAAGTACCGGTCGAACAGTTCTTTAATTGAAGTCTGGGCTTTATGGTTGTGAGCCATGGGTTGTCATCAGAGTAGTAATTTCTTACATCTTGTCTCAAGAATATACACAGTTTTAGGTAGAGAAACTCTAACCATGCAATGGAAAAAGGAACGCTAAAGTCAGTGGAAGAAAAATACTGAGTTACTTTCTCAAATTTCACTGTCTCTTATATCTTTACTATTACGATACAATCACTCGACGACACATAGACACTCGTTGGCAGCCTGGCAGATGCACTCTCGTAACAAAACTTAACTGTGCACGACGACTTAAAACTACTCTGACACCAAAACTGGCTCTAACTCTAACTCTGTCCTATTTATACTAGAGCCGGCGTGATGCAACCTTCTTCGAGTGCTTTCCTTGCGCACGTGTGCATAACTCAGCAAAGAAACTTCTAGAACTTGCCGGACACTATGGTACTATCACGCTGTTCGGTCGCATACACACAGTCGCTAGTTGTCCTGCAGCCCCGGACCTCCTCCACGCCTCCCGTCCCGTCCCGTCCCGTCTCGTCCCGTCCCGTCCTGTCTCTACTTAATGTCCTATATGAATGGATGCAGGGGATGCTGGAAGGCGTAATACACTGATTTAGATAAACATGTTGTGCATTTACATTTAGCCTTTCAGTAGAAGAATTAACCGTAAAAACAGGTGCATCCCATTAAATGTAAATTAAGAAATGAAGATCCATTGAAGCAAAGTAGTTGCACTTGTCTTCGGATGTCTTCCATCAAGGCTGTGTGAAATCGGTGGTCTTAAAGGCGCACATCCTGACAGACCTAAAAGAAACAAAAAGAAGCTTATTAAATTATCATATAATCTAAAGAGTTTGTAAACCTTAAATTTTGGCCAAAAGAGCAGGAATTACTGTGGTTTGTGTTATCGAAACACATCTACGCTAAAAAGTAATTTGAGGAAAATAAAAAACTACGAATATTATGTTTTTATCGTGTACTTTTGAGAATTTGCTTTATGAGGTGCACTGATTTGTTCAGAACAACACAGCAAGCAATCTGCATCTCTATGGGGATAAAGGCGCATGCGCTGCATGCATTATTCCGGAGACTGCCTCCGTAATGCTACTCTAATAGCTATTAGCAAAAACTACTTTGTTGAATTGTTACTATATATTGTTTTACTTCTTTTAGATTACCTTATATTTATCCTAACTTTTAAATATTTGAAATAAAGTTTAGTAAATCATTAAGTTATGATTTTATAGAAAGTGTAAGAATAATTGTAATCTGTGTAACGACAGCAATAGTAATAATAATAATAATAATAATAATAATAATAATAATAATAATAATAATAATAACAACCAAAAGTTTTATAATTCGCTGAAGTTTATTAAAGGCGTTTCAATTATATACTTCTACATTCTATAACTATCACCTACATATAGGCCTTAGCTAAAGGAAGTATTGTATTCCAACCAAATGTTCGATATACAAATTTTTCGGTAATATATTTTGAGATCCCTGAAAGAAGGAAAAAGCATTTTAAGAAAACACTTCGCGTATGTGTGTGTCCATGTGCGTTCGTACGTCTGTCAATAGGCAGCATAACTTAAAGATCTAATGTGTTGCACTCACATGACCTTCTCTACTCTTGTACTAACCATTCTTACAAACTCTTATTCCTATATCTTTTTCGTGATAGTTGAGATAAACATTTGCAGAAATTATGTTATTGCAAGGGGAATATGGTAATACAGTAGGCTTTGAGCAAACGTCAAATCTTTTAAAGCTTTCAAATTCCGTTCTCTATGCACGGCTAACATATATAAAATGAATAACGATGTTCCATTTGACGAAAGTTTGTTATCCAAAATTCACACAAATAACAAGGAATATCTCTGAAGTGGTTCACTCTACAAAAACATTAGACATAAAGTGTGAGTTTTAGCAAGATCTACATTTTATATAGTAAGATTTGGTCTATCTCTTACAGTTTACCAGTTATACAAAAGTCATCCAGAGTAAATAGGACTACAATGGGCTATAGCAGAAAATTCAAAATATACATTTCACTTCCCATAAACATATCTTAAATATATGATCTTTTAATGAAAATCAAAATTTTCGAAATATTTTTCACGTAAAGGGTAGTTTGGGGCAGAGGAAAGTTTTTCAAAATCTTTGTGTCGCATCCTTGAAAGATATTAAACTTAAATGCCAACCTTGGTTTTAATGTTTTTGAGTTATGCTGTCCAGACACACACACACACACACACACACACACACACACACACACACACACACACATACAACATACAAACACACACACAACACACACACACACAGACAACACACACAACACACACACAACACACACAACACACACACACACACACACAACACACACACAACACACACACACACCACAGACACACACACACACACACACTGATCTGAAATCTCGATATCGAATTGCTCTGTGGAATGTAATACTTCTTTTACTCGAACTTACGTGGTCGAAAAGTCGAATATGTATTAAATTTGGAATATAAGTTCAACGTCTTCAAAGGCTGTGACAGAACTGGCTATAACGATTTTGGATAATATACCATATATTTACGATGTTTACATTAGAAATATAATGTATAATCTCGAAGTTTTTAGGAATAGTCTTTGAAGTTGTGTTCCTTGTAAATGATTTGTTATAATTCTGCAAGGAATGGAGTGATGTGAGTGTTTTCAGTTATTGGGAGAGATTTCAAGTATTTACTATCATCTATATGGGGCATCCAGTTAGTTTTTTTTAAAGAGTAAAGCAAATTTTTACAATTTTATTTAACTAGACTGAAACGACCAAAAGAATAGGATTCATTGTTGGACGAATCTCTTGAGTGTGATGTTAGGTAACAATGAAAGATAAACATCGATGTGACAGAAAGGGCTTCAGGTGCAGCCTGGGTAAGCAGTGTGACGTTTAGCAGTTGAGCTGGAAAGAAAAAAGAGCAGGACTTCAGCCGTTATTCTTATCCAGGCAGGAATCAAATCCCGTCCCTCAAGGTGAGAATCGAAGCAGCGATACTGCTTCTAGATCAATGCGGGGGTCCCATCATTCTATCTCCAAGCGAAACATGAGAACCTAAGGCTT
This sequence comes from Tenodera sinensis, assembly GCA_030765045.1. Lineage (NCBI taxonomy): Eukaryota > Metazoa > Arthropoda > Insecta > Mantodea > Mantidae > Tenodera > Tenodera sinensis. The sequence goes on along the minus strand of CM060966.1, from coordinate 157,480,113 downwards.
TATTTGCATCTTAGGACGGCTTTCTAATCTGCAAAGCGAACTAGTGCCATAAGAAAATTATATTATGATAATAAATTAAGCATTAGATTTATCTATTTATTTAGAGAGAAGCGTGCATGAAATACTGTATGTTACTATTAAAGTAATGATCATAACTGGTACTGTAATAGTTTCGTTTTTTACTTTCTCCACCATATCTAGTAAGTAGGTACAGGATGTATTGTTTAACACTCAAAAATTGAGTTTTTAGTTTTCTGAAAAATGGCACAAATATTTTATTAAAACACCATATATTTAAGATATCTACATGATACATAAAATGTAAATCTTGAATTTCCTAGGAGTAACGGGTGAAATTATCTTCACAAGGAAAGAATTTGTATAATTGCTAAACCATACAAGATAGACTATAATACAGTGCACAGAAAATGTAGAAGTCTTTGAAACACACAACTGATTTAAAATATTTTTATTGTGGCGTCAGCCATTTCCGAGATATTCGTTATTATTGGTCAGAATTTTTCAACACTTCTGTCATTTTTAAAGTGCTGTTGATATTCAGTTATTTCTCACGATATCATGGAGAGAGTATGGACTCTGGAAGTTAGAATATAGCCACTAGATTTTGAAGATCTAACTATGCATTCTGTTTTCTATGTCCACAACGAAATGGGGAGTGTATAAGAAGATATTTCGGCAGGACTATGACAAAGTATCTTAAATTGAGATTATATAGAATAGTACCCAAACTGTCGTTAAAATATGCATGTGACACATGGGTAATACAAGCCAAGGAAAAATCAAGACTGGAGACACCTTAAATTAAGGTCTTTGTTGGGTGTTACTAGAAAAGGTCGACTTTGGAATGTAGATATAAGAGAAAACTAGAGGAACAACACATTCTGGAAGAAATTAAAAGACATCAAAGCAAGTGGAATCTTCTATATTGTCATAACAACCACTATTTTACAAACCATTAGGACGAAGAGACATCTGGCGACCCCTGATGAGGTGCAGGGAGCAATTTGATTAGCCCGAGAAGAGGTCTAAAGGCCTAATCCATGTTAAGGAAGTAGTTGAGCACATTCATTTGAATAAAAGGAAACTTGCAATGGCTCCACAAATACTAATTCTAATTGCCTATTCCGTAGCCCAAAAGAAAGCAGAATGTTTTCGCCAAAACACGATATCATCGAAGAAAATTGACTGAATACTAGCTCTAAAAAGTGATTCCTGTCAGTTATGTACTTAAAAATGTGGAACGTTGATATTTTCTTGGATATAATTTGTGTGTACGATGGCCACCTCAGGCCTGGTTAAAGATTATTCCTAAACTTTATAGTGTTTTGTGTTTTGTTTAAGCTGAATATTAAGTTCATAATTTCGTCATAGTTAACATGAAAGGAATTAATTCAGCGCTTATCCTTCATACCACTATTAGTTGTCATTAAGTCTAATCAGCGTGCGAGTCTGCAGAAATACTGACAGCCTATCATCGGCAAGGCGGTTCCGTGGTTTACTTCTTTTTGTAGTGTTTAACGCCCGCTTTTACTACATACGGCACCGCAGGCGGTGACACTGATGATACATGGAATGAAGATGGAGCACCGGTGGAATGAGATGGCGGGGGAAACTGGAGAACCCGGAGGAAACCCGCCCCAGCGCCGCTTCGTCCACCACAAATACCACACGCGGTTGCCTGGGATCGAACCGGGCCGCTTTGGTGAGAAGCGAATGGTCTAACCGCTCGGCTACGGCGCGGCCTCCGTGGTTTGCGGTGATAAAGTACCCTATGGTTCCCGAGGTCGCGGGTTCAAATCTGGCGGAGAGTATGGTTTCCTTCGGAAGGGAAGTGAAGCTTGTGGTCCCGTGTCTTAGATTTATTGCACGTAAAAGAACCTCAAGCGAGATAAAGAACTTTCTTAACCGATGTCACGTCTAAAATAGAACGGGACGCTGAGAATCACAGCAATTAAACAGAGCCCATGAATCAAAACTCAATTTCAGTTTATCATCAGCAACGTATAAGGTAAATCGGTGCAAATTATAAAATTCAATGTTGCACAAAATTAAATGTAAAATATAAGAGAGACGCTGAGGTCCATCGCTTCAACAGGCTTGCTAAGATTAAATATGATTACCCAAATTATAAATTCGTAATTTATCATTCAAGATATCATAAAGCAGTCTGCAATAACGCTACGATTTCGTGGAACCCAAACTTCGATTTGGAATGATAATTTGCGCTCAAAGTAATTAAATGAGAAATATTCAAATATGACAAAAGCAGGAACAATGACTAACTTTGTAGCATTTTCAATCTATTTCTCACATTGCTACCGTCATGCATACAGTTTTAATAAATATTGGGCAAAGATGTCACTAAAACAATTTAGAGAGGACCAATACATGGTAGATTTCGGGCTTGTAGACCGTGGTCCAGCCGATGAACTGTCTGACGTTTCGCCCAAGACTGCGTTGGGCATCTTCGGAGTGACTCCTGGCTGGTTAACAGCTATAACTTGTCTCACCCTTAGATGATAGTATGGAGTTAAATGGGGTATATCTGTCTTTATCTAGCGCATACCAGTTGCCGTTACCTCCGTCCTTTTCTACTCTTGCGCTGGTGTAAGGTTCCTAATAGCATTGTGTAAATATTCAGTTGTTATATATTCTAAGTTTGAACACGTTATTCTACGTAGAAGTTTTTTCTCTACCACGCTATATCTTTTTTAGGGCCATTATACAATTCTATAGGCCCAAATTTCTACAGAAAACGTTTTTCTCCCCAGTAAAACTCCGATATTTGCTGTTTCTATACTCACCACGCACTAACTAATAAACTAACTGCTAGACTACGTTTATATTTTTTTCTTAGCCAGAGTAAACTATAGTGCAGCCACGTGTCCACTTTGAATTCTCTATGTTTATTCTGTTAAGTGTTACAATTTTTTAAATAAAATGTTTTCGTGAAAGTTTATATCTGTGCACTGCAAAAGTTACGCAGTGGGAAACTTTTTTATTATTGAGTTTACGTAGGGGACAAAGCGTTTTTAAAATAAACCGGAAGTCTGTAACCTCTTTCGTTCATCGTGTAAGGCACAAAAGGTATTTAGCTATTCAGATAAAGGGCTTCAGCGTTAGACACAAGGCAGCAGTAAAAGTTGACATCAGTTCGTAAAGTTGTGTGTGTTTACACTGTATGGAACCTGCGAAGTGTTATTAGGTAATTTATTTAACACATTCCATTCTGTCTCATTCTCTCACCTTTTTAATTCCATATTTGATCATACTCATTATCTATAGAGAAGGCTTGCAGAACCACAGCCCATATTCCACATATGGTATGACATTTTTTTAGTGATTAGTTTTTGTTCTAATTCACATTATTTGGTAGTTTTCTGACTCAAAGGGACAGAATCAGAATGTTAAGTTTACAAAAATTGTTATAATTATCAAAGTATGTAGTAAAAAACATTTTCATCTATTTAAGAGCCTTTTAAATTTTCTATCACGTTGTTTTAGATGTTAGGTATTTATTCTGCTAATAGAGTGCAGTGTAGTAAATAATAGTGCATCAATATTTACTTTATTTGTGAACTTATAAGTTTATATTATCTCAGCTGTTTATATGAATTTGTTGGTTTAAGAAAAAACGCTAGTAAAATATGAACTATAGAAAAACAAAATGATTCTATGTTAAACGGGTATATTAAGCACACATTTCACACTAACAGCAATCTGTTATCCATCCTTAAGCCTATATTAGAATCTGTCAAACGTGTATAAAATAAGTTGAAGTTGAAGTTTGTTTGAAACACAGCTTTAGAACTCCTTGCTGCTTGTAACATGTTTAAGGTGCACCTGTTTCTTCGTAAGTTGTTCCTAGATTTTTATTGCAATATTTTTTTTAACGCAGAGATCTTTAGTGATTAATTAACTGAATTGTCCCTTAATTTCATACATTGCCTACATCGATTAAGGGAACACCGAAGTCATATTTTAGGCTGTTTGGTCAAAAAATCGATTTTTGGATTCCTATTGCAAAAAATGCACCATACCATAAAGAATATATAAGCGAAGTTTTAATCTCCTAGGGAGAGGAGAACACATATTTTGTATGCCATTTTTAAAGTGGTGCGCCTCTGCTTTTGTCTTTTAAATGGGAATGCCCACAGTTTCCATTTCGACTTTAAACTCATTTTTCTCGGAAACGATTTTTTTGTTACACTCTCATATTCAAAATATATCTTCTCCCACAAAAATCTAGCTCGAGATCTAAAAGTTTTATCCAATATAGTTCAGAATATGGATAATAAAATGTCCGTTGATATTTCCTATACCTTTAAAAAAAAACGATTAAAATAATAATACGCTATTTTTATGACATTATTACACTGTTTGGTATTAAAAACATTTTTAAGAAAAACTATTCACTATACCAAAATTTCCTTCCTTTAATTTGTTAAAAAAAATTTAAAAATCTGTTGTTCAACATCTGTTGAAGGGGATAGATTGAATAATAAATGATAAATAAATTGATAAAAATGAATTAATATATACGGAATGTGATTAAATATTGGAATAAAATTTGGTACACGCATTTCTTTAGTTGCTAGTAATGCCAGTGCAAAGATTAGCTCTCTAACTCCAATACTTTAGAAAATCATCTTTTTCACTTCGGTGTACCATTAGTGTTACTGTAGGTACGTGTTTTACTTTTTCTATCTCTAAATTACCCTTTACATGGAATACATTTAGAAAATTTTGATATTCTCGAAAATGGCTCTAACAGTTTTGATTAAAATGCTATATGTTTAAGATATTTGCATGACAAATGAAATGTATATTTCGAATTTTTTGGCTATAGCCTATGTAGTCCTGCTATCTGCATTAATTTTGGATAACTGTTGAACTGCAAGAGATAGATCAAATCTTACTATACAACAATTGTAGATCTCGCTAAAACACACCATTTATGTCCCAACAAGTTTTCTGTAGAGTGAACCATTTCGGAGATATGCCTTGATATTTGTGTGAGTTTTAGAAAACTTGAAATTTCGTCAAACGGAACATCGATGTTCATTTTTATATGTTAGCCATGCAAAGAGAACGGAATTTGAAAGCTTTAAAAGGTTTGACTATCGCTCAAAGTCTACTATATGCTCATATTCTCCTTGTACCTACCTGAAAATAAGCAATAAGACACTTTCTGCAAATGTTTATCTCAACTAACACAAAGAAGATATAGAGATATAGGTATAAGAGTTTGTAAGAATGGTTAGTACAAGAGTACAAGAGTATGGGATCTTAAAGTATATGCTAACAATATCTTCCGGGCTATGAGGCCGTGGTCTACTGGCTTTTTTCCCCTCCTTCCCAGCCGTTTCATCTGCGGCTACGGCAGACATCTTCAGCGTGTCTCCGACTAGATTCGGCTTTTTACCGACAAATCGAGAGAAAGAGACAAATTCAATCACAAATGGAGCCTCAAAACATGTTGAGGGAATTTCCATTTTAAAGTTTTAGATATCGAGTACCTCAATGTTACGAGCTTAATTTCTAGGTAAAACGTCATTGCAATTGCTTTAAGCAATTATTTGCTTATAACAGTTTACGTTTGGGTCTGATACATTATTGTGAAAAAGTGGGGATCGGCAGAGTTATGATGAAGCTTGTAAGTCGTCCTGAGCAAGCGTTAAAAATGCTGTCTTGCAGGGGAGAATTTATTGGGCAGCGGCAGTAGCACCTGGCTTCGGGCCTAATTACTGGTTTGTGCGCCCAGTAAGGGGGGGTGCGGGGTTCCACCACTGCCCGCCCGCCCAATTGGATAATGAATTACCATCATGTTTGCCTTATCTTGGTTGCTACCGGCTCATCGCCCTTCCAATTAAATCGATAATCTTTAAGTTGTTTGCATATTTGCAACTGATGCCTTATCAACGTTGATGGAGTGTTATTAGAGGCTCCATTTTCGATTTAACCTTAGATTTTGCGATCGAATGAAAATCAAGCGATTTTGTGTGGTTAGCGAGTACTGAATTCTGGTCTGAAATACAAAAAGGCCAATGACGTAATCATTTTCTCGTAATTTGAATGTCTTCTGAGCCCAGGGTTGCCAACATTTAAAAGTAAAATTATCATACCAGCCACTCAAAATTATAGATTTGGATTCAAAATTATCGTACATCATAAAGCAAATGCTTCAACAATAAAAATATCAGTATAATACTTCTGAAAATGTAAGAGTAATGATGTTTATTATATCCACTTACAAGATTGACGAGCTCAACAAATATTACAACTTTAGCAGTTATGTTTCTCGCACTATTCATCTGAAAGTTCAGCTTCCTCAACCGTTGCAGCATTGCACAAATTTGTTGTTGAGGTAAACCTTAACATCTTCTCGGTGACTTTAAGATCTACCACGTTCTTTCATAAGTTCGGACGACAAAATGAATTCATTTACCGTATCTAGTGCCAATCTGTTTCTAACTTTGGTTTTTATTAAACCCAGTTCATAAAAAAAAAAAAAAAAACTTTCACAACAAGTGCTTCTGTAGGGCAAGGAAACCACTGATAATGCAAAGCCCGCTAGTTCTTTGAAATCAGTATTTCCACCAAGGTGGCATGTTTAACAGCACTCCAGAAACTATCAGGTTCAGGCATGTTCTTTATTTCACATGGAATATCACGTATTCCGAGTTTTCTACATTGATCGTCAATTTTCTGAACAGTGCCTTCTTCATTGAGATTATCAGACCTGGGCACACTGGCAATAAGAGGATAAGGGAAGCAGGCTTAGTAGGTATGGGGTGGAGACAGACAATGAGGACCAAAGTGGTGTTATTTGTAATTAGTTTCACTTCGCTGAAGTGACAAACCAGTGAAAATGATATTTCGCCGATATCGAACTATCATACATTCAAATTATCATACACCTCCATAATTATCGTACGGGTTGACAACCATCGTAAAGCCATTAAAATTACCGTATGCCCCCATAATTATCGTACGAGTTGGCAACCCTGTCTGAGCCTTACTTCACATGAAATCTGAAGAGCAAAATTTCAGACTTCATAAGATACCTATTGCAACGTTATGATACGTAGAAGAATTAAGGTATAATCATTCTCATGTAATAAATGCTGCTATAGAAAAGTATTCAAAAAACTGTTAGATTATTAACATCTAGAATATATCACATTGGTTACCTGTGGGTGCTTCGATGCCGTTAATTACTTTCTGCCAGACAGATGACCTGATGACGTAATCTCACTCTGGTTTATTCGCTCGGGTAACTTACTGATAGATGGCTTTAGTTGTCTAGTTTAGTTCCTTGGTCATGTAGTATTTTGCTATTAATTTAATCCGAAGATGTTTATTCTCTCAGTGTTTCTCAGACGTGAAACTTTTCTGTAGTATTTGTTGCATAGTCGTCTCTTGCGGCAAATTCTTTGATATGCTTTTATTCTCTGGGTGGCGATACAGGTACGGATACTTTAGTCATCAAAATGCAGTCATTAAAAGTGATTCCTCTATCCTCGTATGTTATGCTTTAAATAGTGTAAAATCGTCTGGATTGTTTTATTTTATGTAAAATAAAGAAGTAATGTTTAAATATTTATTGGAAACTTAGAGGAATAAATCAGATATTATAGGTAACGACCCCTTTACTCTTGGATTTCACTCCTTGCTGCTACAGAAGTAAGCACAAATGTAAAATTGGTGTAACCTAATTTATGCGGATGAGATTTTGTGACTCTGTCCTAAATTTGCCAACCATGTAAATGCAGAAGATATGTAGTTCGTAACTGAATATTACTTTTTATCTATGAGATTCACAGATGAATTCCTGTTATATTAGAATAAACATAACACGTTTTTGTTGGTTTTTAGTGTTTATTTAATACTAGATATGCTATTATGCACTTGAATGGTTTGAGAGCAAAGCCTGTTTATTTCAACATTACTATTTCAATAGTCAACAAATTGTATAAAGTTATAGTTTCAATATTATGGCTTCAAACTGTACCAAAAGGAACAAACTAAGCAGTTCTTAAAATTCAGAATTTCTATCCTGTAAAACGGTGCAGAACGACATAGAAGTGGAATCGAAATTAATTTCCGATAAACTAAAGGATGTCAGGATGACTCGAGAAGTTAGTTTAGAATGAATGTGTATCCGAGGATGTTCTGGGCATTTTCGCTTCTTCATTTGTTATTTCATTCATATAATGAAGTTTAATATGTATTAGTTGTGCTTGTTAATTTGTCATAAACGACAACTAAACTATTTTCACGGAAGGGATAGTTTGGTTAGGAAGAGGGAATTTATTGAAAATTTTGGCCTGAAATGCTTTAGGGTCTTCATTACCCAAGTTGGTAATTTTTAGAAATAAGTTAAAACGTTTATCACAAATTTTTTAGCCAAATTATTATCTGAAATTAATTTTGGTGCTATGTACTTGGCGTAGGGGATTGGGACCCCATCGCCCAGTGGGAAACCACTGCAAACAGCCTCCTTAGTATTAGCGGGAAAACCAAAACCTCTCAGGGTTGGGAAATGCAGAATCCCTACCTCAAGAACTGAGGAACTACCCGAATCCCTGGGGTTAAAACAGGGACCTTAGGCGTTGGCCTAATCCCCCACTTGAAGTCCGATTCAAATGGAACCTCGGAAACGAGATTAACCCTTGACGCCACGATAGTGATAGAATAGAGAATTTGAAGAAGAAGAAGAAAAAGAGGGTGCTATATACTAACTTTCCAAGAAAATAATTACCTTAAATAGAAATAGAGTCAAATTTGAAAATTTTAAATGCTTAAATGCTGCATATCTCTTCATATATTAAGCTTCATGTATTATCAAAACTATTTCGTAATTAACACGTAACATTTTTAATTTTCTAAACATCAATACACATTTCGTTATCAAAATCGTAATACTGCAAGTATACTTGATATCAAGAGAAGGGTCTTTAAATCCCTTAAAATTAAATAAAATAAATTATTTTGTTGTTTAACGACGCTGTCAATTGCCAGGATCACATCAGCGTCGCCGGTGTACCGGAATTTTGTCCCGCAGGAGTTCTTTTACATGCCAGTAAATCTATTGACACGGAGCTGTCGTTTTTAAGCACACTTAAAAACCATCGGCCTGGGCCGGGTTTGAACCCGCGACCTTGGGATCAGTAGGCCAGCGTCTAACCAACTGAGCCAACCAAACCGACCAAAAAAAAAAAAAAAAAAAAAAAAAATCCCTTCATCCAACTTCAGAGAATGTACTGAAAAATTGACAGGACAAAATACAATGAAATCCTTATCTGAGGATCTTTTCCTTTGGGAAGTAATATATAAAAATAGTTTTTAAAATTTTGTTTTCGAAAATTCATTATTGTGTAAACTGCAAGTGTGTGAAATGATAACATTCCAATTTTGTTTCTACGTTTGCACGCACGCACGCACACACACACACACACACACATACACACCTTTTTCTAAAAATGTTCTTTTTTATTCAGGGGGCCTCAAAACATACATTTCCGGTGAAATCTCGGCATTGAATTTTTGGGTGGAATACAATACTTCCTGTATTTACTATACGTAGTAGAATGGTTACGTGTTTCCTCAAGAAGAAGCATGTTGCAGTGATGTTTTGAGTATCCTCTGAGCAGGTTGCATGCAGCCCACACAAGTTTATGCATGTTAATCGATAAGTTTCACGCTGCAAGTATCGCTGCATACGGCTATGTTTCACTGAAATTCTATCAGGTGCAATATCCATGATAGTGCCGTGCACTGGACGAGATCCCGCGATACTCTGCAACCGATATGTGGTGTAAGTCTCGGCGTGCATGTCTATGTATTGACAACTTGCTTAAATCGAAAGAGACAGCATCGAGAAACATGTGTTTTAATACAATGTAAATCTGCCTCATTGTTCTGATGTGTAAAATTACACTATTTTCCATTCCATTCGAACTAAGGACAGTAGAATAATGAAATGCCCACAGGAGCCTGTGAGAATAGTCACTTGTTAAAACTCGATTTATATATGCCAGACATAGGTTTGCATACCTACTCTGGATTTCAAACATGAGAACGCTCAAAACTTTAATTGCCCATTCAAATTAAGAATATATGTTGATCGGATAAATCCTACTAAGTATTCAAGGGATATAAATTCATTACAAATAAATTAATTTCGATGTCAAAAATTTAAAAGATAATAGTGATAAAAAACAACGCGATAAGCAACCTTGGCACTTATGTGCACATGACGTCACCTTGTCGCTTCACCACACCTACTTTGTTTTGTGTATGAAGTATATCCCCTTCGTTCATTTAGGTAACCAAGCATTAGAGAGGTTTGTTATTGAGTCCCATAACTCGGCAAAAAGTAGGTTGGGACCAATACGCCCTCTCCTCTTTCGCGTAAAGTTAAGGTTCACTGTTCTTAATCCTCTAATGCAGGAGTCTGCAAATAGTCATCGCGATTGCACGAATGGTGACGTCACGAAACGCAGCCCGGCATGCACATGATGCATGGTTTGAAAGTCCCAGTGGCGACGTAAAGGAATTTCTCTAACACACGTTTCATTTTATACATGCTTAATACATATATACATATTGAGAGGGCTTTAAAATTTAGCTTTCATAATTTATTCTTACTTTATCTGGAACATTATAGTTTCGCATATATCTAACGTTGTACTGACGTACAACAGAGCACGTAGGTCAATCGTAATCTGCTTTTAGATTTTACAATCCTCAGTTTAGAAACAATTGCACACACATAGTATATGGAGTGAAACATATTACTAATGTGTGCCTGAAAATGTATGGAGAGACGGAAATCTTTTATATTGTAATTGAGATTTTACACAATAACCTTTAAGGTTTTAGGTTTTTTAAAATAAGTGTACTTTCTAATCCACTTTCTCTAGACTACGAACATTCAGTGAATATTAAAGGTCATGATTACATTTAGAGACAAATGTTTGTTTATATTATTATTTTAACATGTCCTATCTGTAACTTACTGTGATCTTTGTGACAACGTTCGTAATGTCCTTACTGTTTGATTTGTAAACAGAAATCAGAACTTTCGAACACAACAGGCATTTTACACTCTTGTCCATAACGGAGCAAAAAATATTATATATATATTTGCCTGTTTACGTTTGAACACATGTTGTTTGACGCAGGGAGGGCTACTTATTGCTTTGCCGCTGATGGTGGTATTACGTCATATCATCAGTCAGTACGGTTTTGCCGATCTCTCTTCTAATGCACAATTTGGCAGGAAAGATGTGTAGTCAAAGTTTTAGAACATTGTTGTTATTATGTTCATATTATATTGACATTTAGCAATAAAATGAAGATATTCGTAATTATTAATAATACAGTATGCATTTATTTTATTATTGTATTTTTGTTTCCTGTTTCTTTTTCAAAAATCAAAATCTATTCAATTATTGTCTAACGTAACTCTATTATTATGCACGCCTACCATATCACTGTTATTTTACGTGGGCCCTCCCCATCATTTACTGCAGCCATATTTGATTGCACCCACTAAAATTAAACTCATGACGTTCAGCTTTAAATAGGTGGTCAGTACATTTCGTTCTGGCCTTCATTAATGATGCCTTTTGGAATTACTTCCCTTAAGTTACTTTTGACAGATATCTAAAGTGGGTCGGAATTAGTAGCAAAACAGTGCTATAGGGGGTTAAATATGACAACTTGTTAAACATTCTCCTAATAAAAGCGGGATCCAACCTTACCATTGAAGGAGTTATAACTTCGTATGGCTAGGAAATAAATGGATTTTGATTCAGAAGGTAAAAAAGTGTGTGATTATTTTAACTGTGACATCTTTCCTATAATAAGTTTGAAAAACAAATCCCTTTTAGACGTCAAGGAATGGATGTCTGTCACATAACAAATCAAAGCAGCCTTATAAGCTGCTGAAGAAGTTATACAAACTGGATCAACCAGAAATTATAAACAGAATATTAATGATTTAATGCACATAGTTATAAATATAACTTTAAAACCATGTTTATAATGGTGAAAGTAGCTCTTAGAGTAATAAAATGCGACAATAAAGCCAACCGTAAATATATCTTGCACATAATTGTCAAAATCTCATTGAGAATGAAGCATATGAATGCAAAGTGGATGTTAAAATTAATAAATGGCATACCTTGTCATAATTGGAGTGAAGTTCTACGCGGTCTGCAAATAAATGAAGGTGCTAAACAAAGGTCGCAAAATATCCAAGGAATATTTAACAAAATATCTGTAATATAGGTAAAATCTACAAGGGTTCATGCGCATATTTCGTATTTTAATGAGGTAGATTATTATGTCTTTGATCAACTGATTACTAACCAACATACACAGTTAACGTGGTGTTCCCATAAATACGTCTGACAGAGACGAATGTTGTAGATTATCTGTGTAAGTTACCTGGCCGTCAGAGTTGACCAAGAACAAATGGCGGGCTAAGGACATATTTATTGCAAATATTCACAGCTAGTTACACAAAACTGATGCTGGCTGGCATATGCGGGATTAATGTAGTAAATTTGTTTGTGTGCCAAATGCTTTTGGTAACGTATGAAGACCCTCCTCAAGGTCTGCTTCTTTTCATAGAATTAAGCGCTAATACTCCGACTGAGGAAAATAGAGATGTCCTACATTTCAAGAGTTTAAGAGAGTGAGAGAGACAGAGCAAACATTCAATACCAAGATTTCACGAAAATATAGGACTTCCTGAATCCGAAAAGAGTCTTTTAGAAAACGATTGGCGCGCGCGTGTTTGTGTGTCTATGTGTATGTGTAACGATAAATACCAAAGTTAATTATGTATCAAGGATGTGACACGAAACTTTTAGAAAATTCTTGACCTCACACTAACCTTTCCTTCCTTGCTGTCAATGTATGGTCATCTTCTTAGCACGGTGGTAGCGCTACTGCTTACCCGGGTTCGATTCCCGGTACCAACATGGGAATTTTCTCCCTCTGGGAGAACTGGTGCGGGGTACACTCAGCCTCATTAGGTCCCATTAAAGAACTACTTGATTAAATATAACCACATAAACGGACAGAAAGGCCCGGGACGTCGGCCCTCTAGCTTTGCACCCACTGATGACGTCTGTAGTGTACAGAGGTGGGGGACGCAGAGGCCGGGCGGTAGGACTTGATGCGGTAAGGACTGTTGCACCGGAGTTTCGGTTTAGTTGTCAGTGTATGAATGCCCATGATATAATTGGTGAACAGTAAGAGATTTTAGATCACGTTTAGATTTAGATCACGATAAATCTTTCGTGGCTTTGACAATTTCCAGGATACCTTTTGTTGTTCGTTTGAAGTAGTAGCAGTAGTACCAACAGCAGCAGCAGCACAGCAGCAGCAGTAGTAGTAGTAGTAGTAGTAGTAGTAGTAGTAGTAGTAGTAGAGTAGTAGTAGGAGTAGCAACAGCTTAAGAGCGTTCCGTTACAATGCCTCTGTCTCTCTCTTTATCCCCTCCTATATGTTAACAGCACGACCGTTCTAGTTTGAGATATATATATATATATATATATATAGGCCATCCATTACCTCATCTACAACTAGGAAGTATAGCAGTTGTGATAACAAATAGTATTAGAAAAATTACTTAATAATAATTAATAATTATATTAATTATATTATATCATAATATTCTATCTTAACTATGCATTCGACTGCCATGTGCATTTTCCTTTTAAGCGTGTCGTGCGCTATTGAATGTTTCTAACTTCCTGATGAAGATGTAAACATTTGTGAATACCGATGAAGATTTTGTAGTGATTTTTTTATCTCTCACTCAGATCTATCTTGTTGTTTTACCACACACATACAACATACGCACACACATGCGTGTTTTTTGTGTACTGGAGTTTTGTCTATCTCTTACGATTTACCTGTCCTGAAAAGGTCACATTCCCAGAAATTTCAAGGCTCTACGGAATGGTAGAGGAAATAAAACTCGAACCATTCCGTGTCAATGAGTATACCTATACTTATAGACTATGCAGCGCTTCCAGAGCTTGGACCGAAAGGAGGTGTATGGAATGAATTAAATCGGCATTTGGGTTTATAAGCTACCCGGAGTTTCAAATAGAGAGAGAGAGAGAGAGAGAGAGAGAGAGAGAGAGAGAGAGAGAGAGAGAGAGAGAGAGAGAGAGAGAGAGAGAGAGAGAGAGAGAGAGAATAAAGTATGAAGAATTAACAACAGATTTTAGTTTGAGTTGCAGAAGAGGAAGCCATTAGTCGCTTTAAGGGGCAAACTATCTCTCTACTTGCAAAAAAAGGTGTTAATTAGAGAGAATTCTTGCAACAAAACCCAAGTTGTGCATTTGCATTCTTTAAATTATGAAGGCGATCCTGTTTTTCGGCGTGCTTTCCGTATCAAATATTCCGAAGTAGCTGGAAGTTTTTATGATCGGTGTGAATAACAGCTGCACTTTTAATGAGTCCAATAGGTAGCTAGCTATTGGTAATTGCGTAGAGGGAACCGTAATTTATTAAGAGCAGTAACACATCCAAGTTGAAATTTATGGCCTGTGATAACAAAAACGTGGCCAGAGGCCAATGAGCATGCTTGCGATCAACACCTTTAGAGGCGATGAGTAATTTCAGTCCACATCTGTGCCTTGCATTCAGTCACCCACCTTCAGCAAGTTACTGCAAGGTTGAGAGACACTCATCGCATGGACTGTTCGTGCAAGAGCTTTGTTGTTACATTCATTTCATGTTAATGACATTTATAGGTATATAGACTGCTACTAGGGGTAGAAGTGCAGAAAATTTGATAATTCGCACCTTACTTCAATATGTTAGTTGTTTTTACTTTTTCTACTAGCAAGTAGAGGGAGTATTGTATTCCACTCAAAAGTAATCATTTTTAGGAAAAGGTCCATGTATGAGGGTGTGTGTGTGTGTGTGTGTGTGTGTGTGTGTGTGTGTGTGTGTGTGTGTGCGCGCGCGCGCGCGCGCATGACTCCATCTGTTAGCAAGCTACTCAAGTAATTAGTGTGGCTAAGACAAGTGAGTTTTTTAATTTTCGGTTTTGTCTATTACTTATTTATGCCAATAAACTTACTGCTGATGTTTTTAAACACACAAGCTCTGTGTGAGCAATGTTTAAGAACTGGAATCAAGACTGAAAAATACAATGCCATAGCCGGAATTTGAACCACGGATCTTCCCTTGTAGAGCAGCCACTCGTTAACCGGAAGATCCGTGGTTTATACAAAAAACCGTACGGTGACTAATGTAGGCCACCGGGAACAGTTTCAGGCCATTGGTACAAGCTGATGATACAAACTTCAAAGCGGTGACTGGGTCGGTTTTCTCACGGTTCTCCGGTTTTCCCAGACATTCCACAAACTGCTCCATCACCTTTCCGTTTATCAATCTCGTCTGGGTTTCATATCGTCCTCTTCCTCACTCTCATACCTGGTGCTGGGCTGACCACACTGCCAGGTCTTCACTCTGCCCGGTCCATAGCTAGGTTCGTCTGCTCCCCAACAGGCTTCTGACCCTAGGCACTGGCTTGCAAGTCCTAGAGGGCGTCACACCTCCATACGGGGAGGGTAATCGGATAAACAACAGAAGATGATGCTACGCTAAGGTGACTGCGATACCAACGCATAAACTGCCCAGTAGCACATACTCCACAGATACGGTCACGGTATGACCTCGCAATTAAAGCGATGTCAAAGAAAAGAAAAAGTAATCACCACAATTATACTTACATGTCTTAATGAAGCCTATGTATGTGTTACTCTTTTGTCCTTCATAGTTACTCGGTTGTATGCATTCATCATAGGTGAACAACAATTTAAAGAACAATTGCATGAATTCTACTTATTCATAGCATTTTAATGAAAACTCTTAGCATTGCATTCAGCACTAAACAGCAAGGTAATTAATGTTTTCCAGTTAAAACGAAATCTTCGTAACGTCGTCAGTGGCCAGCGCACTAAAATACTTCCAATGTCTTATCTTATATTATCCTAAGGACAAGAAAAACCGAAAGAATGATGGATCTTTCATGCAAAGGTTTGTTGTGCTATTATGTGTAACTTTTGCTTTCCTTTAGCAAACTGGATTCAACTATTTTCGTAATAAAGTTGAAGAACAATTTTATCTTTTCCCATTGTTATTGTTGCCCCTGTTGCCTAGGCATAGCTGCAGTAGTGGCTTGAAGATTCTTTGCTATCCTCAGGTAATTAGATTTCATTAACAATCCAAAGTATTTTACTTTGGAATACTTTTAATTTGAAAATAGCACTGGTTTATGGATCATTCTCTGATATTCTCGCTTTTCACAAACTGCAACAGTTTCACTGAAAGCTGTTAGCGTCTCTTATCAATTACACTTTTTTTACGATCGCTGCCTGTAGCGCAACCTAACTCTTCATCATTGTTACTAACAATTCTTCTAAATTAATTGAAATTATAAATTCTTTGACTTTTGGATAGTAATTCAATAGCTGTAACAAACGACAATTTGAGGATTATTTACACAGCGTTTCATGTTAACACAATCTGCAACTCGTGCTTACCTTGCATCTCACAGCTGTTCTGTCCGATCGTAACCGAGCCACATACTTCGCAATCAAACTCACTAAAACTGCTACTCCGACGCTTTGATTAAATGTCTACAACTCTCTGACGACACACACATTCTTACGCTTAAACTAACTGTTGACAGCTGTTACGTTCTTCACTTAACGACTGCATCATAAAAAAGTGGCTGCTCTCGTCCTCTCGACTCGCTTATATAGGCGAGAGTGAAGCAGCACGTACCTTTCTCGAACTTCTCGTAAACAAGCCGGTAGTCGAAAGTCTTTTGAACAATCTGAAAACGCTTTGTCCTGCCTCGCTCATAGTTGTCTTTGTTCTGACCGCTCCATTGTCGTTGGGTCACGTATTTACTAGCAGTGTTGTGAGGAGCCTAAACTTGAGACTTTGAGGAAACTCTGATGTGTTTTACTCATATTTATTAATGTTCTTTTTTCGGTTATAATTCAAATGATTGTCGAAATGTCCCCCTATTAAGTTGTACAGGGCAAAGGAGGTCTACAAAATCAGAACATGTGTATTAATGGGCGTTATAACGTATCTTGATAAATGGCTTGAAGAAGTCTATAAATTATGAGGTTGTTTTCGATGTCTCTTATCACAGTAAAATAAGACACTTTTCCAAGAATATGCTCATTTCATATTTTAGAGAAGTATACGTTTAGGTGGAATGGGTGTATAAGTAGTAATTTACCAAGAAGAAAACAAAGAACACAAGAAGAGGTAAGAATAATGAAGGTCGAATCAATAAAAAACAGAAGTTACCTCAGTGCTGAAATCGCACAT
Organism: Tenodera sinensis; assembly: GCA_030765045.1. Lineage (NCBI taxonomy): Eukaryota > Metazoa > Arthropoda > Insecta > Mantodea > Mantidae > Tenodera > Tenodera sinensis. The sequence continues at coordinate 157,462,701 of CM060966.1, read as the reverse complement.
GAAAATTTTGTGTGTAGTTCTCTTAGATTATAATGCTAGGTTATGGTCTAAGGATTTTCTTGCTCTACTCTGTAATGATACTTAATGCATATATTTATAATAATCTCTCATTATGATATTTAATGGGCGGAGACTATCATAATAAGCCCAAAACGTTCCCGCCTCTTGGGAACAAACGAAGGAGGAGCAAAACAGTTGGGGATATTCGAGATAAATACATGGGAATTATACTGTTCTTTGTTTTGCTTCCTTTTTGAAATGTAGCAAAATTTTAAGTCTGTCGACGTATTTTTATGTCTTTATACTTATGTTTTGCCTTCTAAAGTACTGCTTTATTTTATATAGAATAGAACAACTCGGATTAAGAAAACTCTATTATTGTACTAACTATTCTTACAAACTCTTATTCCTTATTCCTATATCTTCTTCGAGATAGATGAGATAAACATTTGCAGAAATTATCTTATTATTTCCTTGTAGGTGCAAGGACAGTATGGGCATACAGTAGGCTTTGAGCGATAGTCGAATCTTTAAAAGCTTTCAAATTTCGTTCTCTTTGTGCGGTTAACATACGAGATAAAGAAATTTAAAACTCTTCCATTTGACAGAAGTATAAGTTCTCCAAAACTAACACAAATAACCTGGAATATTTCCGAAACGCTTCACTCTGCAAAAAAATGTATTCAGATAAATTTCGTGTTTTAGCAAGATCTAAATTTTTTGTAGAATAGGATATTGTCTCTTACGCTTTACCACTTATGTAAAAGAGTAAATAGGACTTCATGGGCTATAGGTAGAAAATTCAAGGTATGCATTTCATTCGTCATAAAAATATCTCAAACATGCCATTTTAATCAAAATCGTTTGAGCCATTTTCAAGAAGATAAAATACGGGTAAAGGGTAGTTTAGGCTGGGGGAATTTTCTTCAAAATCTTCGTGTCGCATTCTTGAAATGCAGTAAACTTAAATGCCAACTTTGGTTTTTAACCGACTTTTCGTTTTTGAGTTATGTTGTCCACAGGCTGACAGACAGGCACACAGACACAAAGACAGACACACACATGGACCTTTTTCTAAAAATCTGATGTGTTGCACTCACATGACTTTCTCTACTCTTGTACTAATCATTCTTACAAACTCTTATTGCTATATCTTCTTCGTGTTAGTTAAGATAAACATTTGTACAACTTATCTTATTGCTCATTTCCTTGTAGGTGCAAGGGGAATATTAGAATACAGTAGGCTTTGTGCAATAGTAAAAAGTTTTAAAGCTTTGAGATTCTGTTGTCTTTGCACACTTAACATATAAAAAAATGAACAACGATGATCCATTTCACGAAAGTTCTAAGTTTTCCGAAACTCACACACATAACAAGGAATATCTCCGAAATGGTTCACCCTACAAGAAAATTTATTGGGACATAAATTGTGTATTTTAGCAAGATCTACATTTTCTGTATAGTATGATTTGGTGTATCTCTAACAATTTACCAGTTATGCAAAAATCGTCCAGAGTAAATACGACTACATGGGCTATAGCCAGAAATTTCAAGATATAGATTTCATTTGTCATGTCATTTTAATCAAAATATTTAGAGCTATTTTCAAGAAAATCAAAATCTTCGAAAAATGTTCCATTTAAAGGGTAGTTTAGGGTCGGGCTATTTTCTTCAAAATCTTCGTGTTGCATTCTTGAAAGACATTAAACTTAAATACCAACTTCGGTTTTTAACCTATTTTTCGTTTTAGAGTTATGCTGTCCAGACTGACACATAGACACACAAAACACACACACACACACACACACACACACACACACACACACACACACACACACACACACACACACACACACACACACACACGGACGTTTTTCTAATTTTTTTTTTTTTAATTCAGGACGTCTCAAAACATATATTGCCGGTGAAATCTCGACATCGAATTTTTGGGTGGAATACAATACTTCCTCTACTTACCAGTAGAGAAAGTAATGAAAGTATAATATGGATGGAATAATCAGTTTTTCAAGAACATTAGTGGACGGAGAAAGTTGTTGATATTTAGAATTTTTTCTGGGCTTTGTAATTAAATACTATTGCAGCGTTAGAACCATTCTTGAAGGTAATACATTAGATCGCTATGAAACTTTACAAGATAAATTTACGCACGCACTCCCACCTTATCTTGGAGGAAGAGCATTTGCAGTAAACGCCGCAGAATTCTTGCAATCTGATTCGTTACTCCAACTTTAGAAGCAATATGTCATACTTAAAGTGGAGTTAAGGTCTCCGCCGGAAGTCCGTTATTCCGTTTTAACCAATCAGGACTCATATAAGTTGGTCATGTTGATTTCCTGGACACGGTGCTAGAACACAGTCATGTATGATTTATACCAAGTAGCATTTAAATAATAAATAAACATAAGAATGAGAGCAGTAAATCTATGTCACGTGTTAATAGCTTGTGAGGTGATCTGATTGTGCGGATAAGATAAAAGTGTTTCATTTCTTGGTCTATCTCCTCTTCAACTACAATGATGAATTGCTTTATTACCTTCTCTCATTAGATATTGCAAATTAACATTTCAAATTAACCTACCAACACAGGCATTGCATGGTTTTATTGCGTACCTCTCATTTACAGCATTCAACCCTGCTTCAATGTAAAACAAAGCCGTTATTTTGGAGTCCTTATAGCAATCGGTAAAGTGAAACTTTTTCGTGGAACAGCACTGCAGTTTTCCTTAGTTCCAACTGCTAATTTATGTTAGCCGGTTATTAAACTAAAAGTTCACAAATTTTACTAAGTATTCCATATATTATACTACGAGCGAAATGGCTCCACGATAACGCGTGAGGTTTGAATTCGGGTGGTCGTAGGTTCGATTTCTTCTTGTGAATTCACTGAACGCAATCCAATCTAATCATACAGAACCAGCATATTCATAACACAAATTAGTTTTTGTTGGTGAACAAATACAAATTCAAATATCTAGTGTTTCAAGTATTAGTTAAATTAAACTTTAATTAGAAAAGCTAAACTTATAACAGAAAATAGTTTGCTCTGATATTTTAAAAATAGACCTCACGTTTTAAGAATATATGTACGAGTATTTTGCTGGCAATGAGAATTTTTGTAGCATTTATATTTTTCTCGGTTTTATAAAACTCGTGAAAATGATATATACTTCTATAATGCATCATGTAAATATCTCTAAGCGTTAATCGTTTAAAAAAATGTGGTAGTAATGCTCAACATTGCATATAACAGAATTTTTCCCATAAATACTTATATTAAAACAGGGGTGTTTCCTAAAGTTCTTATTGTATTCTTAAGTAATACCCCAATTAAACGTGAAGTTTTGGTTCATCTGAATTTCATTTTTTCGTACCTTTTATTAAACATTGTTTTCGATTAAGGGTCCCTCAGAATGTGTAATTCCAATGAAATCACGAAATCAAAACCTTACTTGGAATGCAGTAATTTCTCTACCCTACTCCTCTAAGGAGTAGAGATGATTAAAAGTATATTCACATATATGTTCACTGGATTATTGCATTGTCAGAACATTGCGTTTTTATTTGAGAGTTTGACTTATTCTACTGCAAGTCGGAGTTGTTTATGCCTTAGGATTTTATATCGAAAATATTATATCATACTCATATTTATATTCTTTATTGTTTTGGAATAAAGTAAGGTCCAAAGCAACATAGAGAAGTTTTATGTATTTAGGCTATACGTTTCAACGGCATTGTAAACTGTATTTGTAACCGAAATAAATATTTTTCAGAAATTTACGTTTAATGTTTTCACGTACATGATTAACAAATGTAAGATAAATGTTTAAAATTGTTTTGGGTGTTTAAATATTTGTATCTACCTATACATGAGTCTGTTCGGGTATTGGTATCATAGTGGAATTAGAACAATATTTGTCTTTTTGTCTGTCTCTGTTATTGTGCGTCAGACCCCGGAAGGAAGAGAAAAAAGTACCCTAAAGGCTTCCAGAACGCATCACAGGTTGAAGTACAACTGCGGTGGGTCCCTAATAGGTGCAGGCAAGTTCTTCAGCCTGACGAAGTTACAGATCACCACAGAGATCCCGCCACCACCTGGTCCGGCTGATAAATCACTCCCCCTGGAAGGGCGGCGGGCCGTCCACTGCGCCTCCCTTTAGCCGAGCACTATTTCCAGAGCGCAAGAGGCACCGTAGCGCATCCCACCTGCGACCCCAGTGATGCAACCTGTAAAGATCGGATAGAGAGAATGAAATAAATGAAAGAAAGAAAGTGAAACGAGGGCTATAAAATATGCTTCCCAGCATTCACCTGAGTGGCCTGAATACACACACACACACACACACACACACACACACACACACACACACACACAAAAAAAAAAAAAAAAAAAGGTCAGGAAGGTCAACTGTGGTATTCAAACCGGCCACAGACGTTACCAACTGAGCCATCCTCCTCGGTATTAGAGCACCATCCTGTAAGTACCAATATTATTTTTGACATAAAGAAGACGCATGAATTGTTGAAAATTAAAAAGAACATGAGCAATAAATTGAAAATTAGTTTCCAGAAAACATCCTACAGCTTAACTGCGAATCGATGTAAATTTCCGAGTCAAATGCAGAAGTAGAACTAAGGGTTCAATGGCACGCCCATTAAGGTTCACTGATGAGGCTGTGACGGTTTGTTCAATTTTCATAATACTCATAACTAGGTACATGAAGAAGCTCATGAAGTACGACAGGACAGATATCAATAGAGGTTCTGGTTAAAGGTTTGTGGTGGAGTCATTCATGATCGTCTTATTGGTCCCTATTTATTTGCGCCGAACCATATCTACAGTTTCTTAGAAATTAATTGCATCATTTAATCGATAATGTGCCTCGAACTTTCAGTCGGATGTGCACGTAATTTATTAAATAATAAGTGTCCGTATAGATGGTCTGGAGATTCATTGCATGGCCTTCTCAATCTCCCGATTTGAATCCAATGGATTTCTTCCTCTGGAGGCATTTAAAGATTCTGGTGCATACTCCTTTACCGGATATTGGCTCTCCGAGGGAACTCATCCACACTGATTTTCACCAAATACGAAATAATCCAGGAATTTGCAACACAGTATGCAATAGCTTGGATCACAGGCTTAGGGCATGGATCTATACAGGTGGAAGCTACTTTCAACAGTTTTTTGCGCTATTTTGTCTTGTAACTTAGCAATAAATTATTTTCAGGTATATGAACTTTTTTACTGATTCGAATTTGGGAGGTAATATTTCCAAAATACTTGTATAAAAATAAGAGAAAATATAAACATGATTTTTATGTATAGTATCTATATGTTTACAGTGATTTTTTCTTCGCGAGTGATTCAGTGCATGAAGCTCGGTAACGAGTAACAAGCCTGGAACGTAATGAGTGTCGCCTCATGCTTTAGTGCTCTTTCCTAGGTTCAGCTCCAGTTTATAATTGGCACCTTAGTGATGCAGATTTAATTGTCATGCACCATTAACATCATTTTAGAATTCTCTCGTAGGAGCCAGTTATATCCAGTTTCTAGAGCGGCAAAACTAACATCAAGGTCTCAGTTTTAGCCCTTCATATACTTACAGGAAGAAAATCCATATTGCTTTTTCTACTGCCTCTACACTCTATAGTATGCCACCAAATATGTGATGTCGAGATTTCACTGTAAACCCAGTCTTGAGCTCGGTGAATAAAAAAAATTGAATTTTTGGAAAAATGTCCGTGTAGGTGTGGTGTGTATGTTTGGGAACAACATAACTTAAAAAAGAAACATAGGTTAAAGACCCAGCTATGTTCCACAGATATGACACGAAGATTTTCAAGACAGTGCCCTTGGTGTGGAACTGTTTGGTTATTTTTATTTTCTAAAAATTGTTACAAGTTTTTTTTTAATGAAAATACCACATGTTTAAAGTATTTGAACGAGAAATGCAGTGAACATCTTCTCGAAAGGCCTATGAAAACCTCTTCATTGTGAATTAATTGTTATAACTTATAAGTCGTGCAAAATAGACAAAACCTACAACAAAAATGCAGGTCTTATTAAAAACAGTTAAAACAAATGTCAAATTCTCTTGCGGCGTTAAACCATTTCGTAGATATTATTTGTTATTGGTTCGAAATGCTAAGCACTTAACTGTTTTCATTGGAAAGTCGCTCTTCGTTTTCTTCTCGTGGTGATACAGAGGTGATACGAGTACAAAGAGAACGTACTCCCAAAACATCACATAGCGACCAAATTTTAAAGAATTTTAGCTTGACTTAGGTTACTGTATTTCCCTTATACCTGGGAAATCTAAAATTAAACAATTTCTACAAAACTTTGTGTCAATTAACATGAAAAACTTAGAAAAATAAGCTAATCTAAGAATAGTTTATAGAAAAATGGGTAGAGAAAGCAATGTAAGCGTAACGCATTAGATTTTTTAAAAATTATATTGTTTGCAAGATTTGGCCTCGGCTGCATACATGGAAGATGGTTTCACGAATTCTAGAGAGAAGCCAAGGATACCAACTACTTCACGATGGCAGTTATGTTTCATTGTCACCAAGCTGTTTCAAAAGCCAGATTAGTTTTAATTATTAAATACTGTATAACTGAAAACATGTATGTTATTCTCTTGTCATTCATATGATTACAGCATTCTAGTTTGTATATTAAAGTTTATTTTAAATAAAAACTAAATGAGTTAAAACCAGCACCAAGAAAAGATAACGCATATCAGCATACTTAGAAATGATGTTCTAAAATAATCCCTTAAAAAAATAGGAGCAAAATTGCTTTACCATATTGAACTTTAAAACCTGAAACTTGGTACATGATTAATTCAAAATTTACTATTTTTTACTTATTTAATATTTTTCGTTAATTTTTGTTTTATTATTATTCTTTTGTTAAAGATTAAGTGTTGCAATTCAATTTATAACTCCAAGTTTAATAATTTACGCATCAACTATCTCGATCGCATCGTTCCTATTTGGGACAATATGATCGAATCTATTCCGCTTGTTCTCTTGCTAATATATTTATATCCTCGTTCTTTTCCTTAGTTTCTTTCCAATGCAAGTGAGAGAGGTTTTCCTGTGTTTTCTTCATACTTTTCCCCTTATTCTGCAATTTCTGATTTATCTCCTCTAGTTTTGTCCGGCTTGCTGTCGTATTTAATTTTTGAAGCCATTTATGCTACTCACTTTTTCAAGTATCGTCTAGAAGAGTATTTAAAGTTTGTTATTTGTTATTTGGTTTCCTTTCCTGTTTCCTTCTTTCCCAGAATTTGATTTGCGAAGTGGATACTAGCCTCCATTTTATTTAACAATTCTATTTATTGCTTTTTCATCTGTCTTTCCTTTTTGACGATTGCTCCAGTAATTATTTATAGGCAATGAATTATACCAATAAGCCTCCATTGCAAGTGATAGTTTTATATTACCCAGGGTGAAAATGTTACACAAGTTACTGTAAAGAATCATAAAACAAAAAAAAAACAAAAAAAAAAAAAAAAAAAAAAAAAAGAAGAAGAAGAAATCATTTTATTCTCTTTCCCCCTCGATTCTGTGACATATATCTCTCAACAGAACATTATAAAATCTATTTCTCTAGATTTTTTACACTCACTAAAGACGCTGATGGGACATTTGAAATAGTTAATACTTCAAAGTATATGACATTCTTTAACCATTCGCAGTTCATAATGATTTTAAGGCTATGCATATAAAAATGTTAATTTCTCTATTTGCCAGATAATCATGGTAGATAGTACATTTGACTCAAATTAAAATATCGTATTTTCAGCAGCTTCTCACGTTTTGAGGTCCTATGAATTGATGTGTATCTTTCTGCGTGCTAGCCAGTAGGCCAATGAGCCAGTTGGTCTGATTGTGAACAATGCAACTTACAAGCGAAAAGTCGGCATTCATTCAGCAAACTTCGTGTTTACGCTCAGCACACATAAAGATGTAAACGAATATTTTTATGGAATTCCCAAACCCTGAAAAAAAAAAAAATTCTTACTATGGGTTTATCCTAACAATTTTAATTAAAATATACTTTAGATATACTGAAATGACTAGTAAAATAACCTTATTTGTAGCGTTAGCCGTTTCCAAAATAATTATTTTCCGAGGTTTGATCCATTATCAATATTACAACATAGGTATATTTGAAACTGTAAATATGAACCCAATACTGCTTAAAAATCGATTTACGGGGTTAGTTACAGGTAAAGATTAAAAAAAAATTAAATATGTTGTTGTTGTTGTTAGCTAATGCTGGATTTCTGACAATGAAGTCATTAATCCTCTTGCTCTCCAGTATTTTTCACTGATGGATGGGGCACTAGAAGTGGCCGGGCATATTTGAAGGTGGTCTCGATCCATTTCCTCTTGCAGATCACATAGAGGACAGAGTGGTGAAGAATATATCCCAATTGTGTTTAAATGTTTTGCCAGACAATCATGTCCTGTAATCAACCTGAAGGTTGCAACTGCTGTTTTTCGAGGATACTCAGGAATTACTGTTTGAATGTTTGGTAGTTCCCATCTTTTATTTTTTGATTTTTCATAGTAATATTTTTCAATAATTTTTTTGAATTCAGAGTTTACTAGTCTTTTAGCTGCATAAAATGGCACATTTCTTTCGCCATATTTGTGTATCTGATATGTTTTTTGTTTGTTCATCTGTATTTCTGGCTATATCCCTTTGCTTTTTCAGTTCTTCTAACTAGGGGTTCCAAAAGGGTTAGACATTTTTAATTCTTCCACGAGGAATATGTTTTTTTGCAGTTTCAAGGATGACTTTACAGAAATTTTTGTTCATATGATCTGGTTGGTCATGCAGCTGTGAGTTTGTTTGTTCTTTAAATTTATATTCTAATTCAGTTTTATATTTGTTCCAATCTGCTTTTTTGAAGTTCCAATACAGATTCGTAAGACCTTGACTGTTATTTGTATTTTCCAGTTTTATATCAGCAATTACTGCTCTGGGACCAGAACTTGGATCTTCTATAACTTGTTTTTTAATTTTTGAAACAATATCTGTTGTAGCTAACAAGAGGTCTGGGTTACTGCCTGCTCCAGAGTAATGTATGAAGGTTGTGGGATCTTCTTTATTATAAATCGGTTCAAAAGTTGTGGTATTCAAAAATTCTTCCACTATCTTCCCAGTAGAACCCACTTTTTCATAACCCCATCTTTTGGAATGCCTATTGAAATCTCCAATTAGGATTGTTTTTTTTTAATTGGTCAATAAGTGAGAGAAAAATTAAATATATATAAATAAATATATAAATATATCGTATATGAGCAGGATTTCCGAAGTTGAGTGTCGTGTGACCGTTACCGATTTTTTTCCTGATCTAATTCTTGTTACTAGAGGGAAATGCTGTTTAGAAATGTTCAGTTAGGTAACACCCAAAGAGTGTAGAATAAGAGAAGGGATAATTATGCTTAATCAGATGAAATGGAAAATTTTCAGAACCTCTCTATTTCCAGCGTGAAATTCCTTGTGCCACTAGCGGTAGTTTGCAGCGATATTGCTGGTTTAATGATGCCTATACCTACCAGTTTCTGATTTTGCGATAGCGCACAAAAGAGAGAAACGAAAACGAAAAATGTAACTTTTCAAGCATTAGTATAAAACAAACTGCTTCATTATAGAATCGAAATTTACTGGACAGACATGACAGATATTTGTGTAATTATGTTCATTTATTTCATTGTTTAGGCCATTAGCTACATATTATAACAAAGCTACATTTGCCTTCGTGGCCCATATGCTAGACCATATGCCGGTTGCTCCAGTACCACGGATTTTATTCTTGGCTGGGGATAAAAAAGTTTAACTTTTGATGAAGATTTCTAGAGTGTGCTTTCGAATGTGTTCACGTTATTTGGCAATAGATGGTTCATATCGGGAAAGTATTTTTAAAAGAAGGCCGCTGACCACGAGGAAAAAATGAAATAGAGGCTTTCTGTTAATTTTTAATAATTTTAAAACGAATAACAAAGAATATTTCGGAAATAGTTAAAGGTATAAAATTGTTATTTCACATAAATCATGTGTCTTAATGAATTCTTTCTGTTTTGTTTAGTAAGATTATGTCAACCTCTTATAGCTTTCCAATTACACAAATTTATTCAGAATAAGGTGATATACAGCTATTTGCAGAAAATAGCAAATACAAATATTATGAACACATACCGATGTTGAACCCCTTTGGGACTGAGGGGGATTTTATTGAAAATGTTTTATTGCATCCTTGGAAGATGCTGAATTTGGTATTTAACGAATTTTCGGTTTTGAATTATGCTGTTCGCAGACAGGCACAAGGTCCATCTACTTTTTATTTCTCTACTATGTATAGTAAGTAGAGGAAATATTGTATTCCACCTAAAAATTCGATGTCGAGATTTCACCAGAGATATGTGTTTTGAGGCCCTCTGAATTAAAAAAAAAGCATCCTCAGAAAAAGGTCCGCGCGCGTGTATGTGTGTGTCTGTATGTCAGCATAACTCAAAAACAAAAAGTCGGTTAAAAACCAAAGTTGGTATTTAAGTTTAATGTCTTCAAGCATGCACACGAAGATTTTGAAGAAAATTGCCTCACACTGAACATGGAAAGTTTTTCGAAAATTTGATTTTTTTTTGAAAATGGCTCGAACGATTTTTATTAAATGACATATTTTAAGGCATTTTTATGAAAAATTAAATGTGTATTTTTAATTTTCTGACTATAGCTTATGTAGTCCTGTTTACTCTGGCTGACTTTTGAATAACTCGTAAACCGTAAGAGATAGACCAAATCTTACAGCACAAAAATGTAGGTCTCGCTAAAACACACTTTCTATGTCCAAATAATTTCGTTTTGTAGAGTGAACCATTTCGGAGATATTCCTTGTTTTTTGTGGCAGTTTCGGAAAAGAAACGTTCTCAAATACAACACCGTTGTTCATTTTTTATGTTATATGTGCAAAGAGAACGGAATCTCAAATATTTAAAAGAATAGACTATCGTTCAAATCCTACTGTATTCTAATATTCCCCTTGTACCTAGAAGGAAATAAGCAATAAAATAATTTTTTGCAAATGTTTATCTCAACTTACACGTAGCAGATATAGAGCAAGTGTTTGTAAGAATGGTTGGTGACAAGAGTAGAGAAAATCATGTGAGTACAACACGTAAGATTTCTTTTAATTCACGTACAGTTTCCAGTGAAATCTTTGGATTGAATTTTTGGGTGGCATATTACACTTAGTTTCTAATTGGCAGAAGCAATAAAAGCTCAGTAGTACCTACTGGTATGTTGGGCAATAAAGGGAAAACTAAATTAAAACTTTGACATACGTACAACGACAGAATATGTCCAAATTTAAAGATTGTCTAGCCCGAGTTAACTTGATATAAGAGTGAAATAGTCACCACAGCATTTGCGACCGTCATTCGTTTCGGAAATGATTTTGTTTTTCTTCATACGGATAGTTCGAAGCGACTTAACCTGAACTGTAAGGTAGGTATATGAGTATATTTACAGCTTGCTTTTTAATGTTCCCAGCAAACAAATTATAGGGCGTTGTGAATAGGTGGCAGTGATGATATCGGTAACAAATAACACATTCATCTTGACGATGCTTGAGATAACACAGCTCTGCCTTTATAATTATTTTTATTAATTTTTCATTAAAGTACTTTTAAGACAAGCAGGTTGTACCAGGAACCTCCCTTGCGATCAATCATTGTTAGGTGTAATTGAAATTCTGGCAGTGAGAAGGACTAGGAAGTTTCATTGTGTCCTTCAGGCTGTAGACTTCATGTACTTTAATTGCTGTTCCCACTTTGAACAATTAACAAGAAAATTAATGTTTTAGACAGTGCTGCCATTTACAAAAACAAGTTCAGTACTTCGCCGCTTTTCCAACAAGGTTAACAGGTTTTGACATTGTAGTGAATTGTTTTCCCTCATGCATTTGTTGGAAGGACTAACACATCTTTCTGTCCCTCAAAGTTGTCAAAGTCTTGCGAACTTAACATTGTGCCATATTTCGATTTCAAGGAATGCATCGTTTGGAAAGTTTCTGTTTACTTTCTTTATTGCATTAATAGAGAAATTAACCAGAATATTACATTTTGAAAAATGCAATACCAGCTTACCATTATAGTTTTCTATAATGTTGCATTCACATGACTTTCCCTACTATTGTACTAACCATTCTTAAAAACTGTTATTCTTCTATCTTCTTCGTGTTAGTCGAAATAAAATTCGTAGAAATTATCTTATTGCTCGTTTTCTTGCACGTGCAATGGGAATATGGGAATACAGTAGGCTATGAGCGAGTCAAATCTTTTTAAACTTTGAGATTCCTTTGCACGATTAACATATAAGAAAAAGAACAGCGATGTTCCGTTTGGCAGAAGTGTAAGTTCTCCAAAACTTACAGAAATAATGAGGAATAGCTCCGAAATGGTTCACTCCGAAAAAAAGTGTTTTAGCAAGATCTAAATTTTATGTATAGTAAGATTTGGTCTATCTCTTACGGTGTGTTCAATCGTTTTTTCCTTGGCGGTTTAAAAGTGGCCTAATATTTAAAAAAAACTGATACTGTGTGCTGGATTTGAAATTATATACCTTTTACAAGAATTGAATAAGTAACGCGCTTCAAAAAGTGACAAACTATGGAACAATTCAAACCAACAAAAATCTCGGAAAAGGTTAATGCTACAGTATAAATTTTGAAAAAAATAAATACATAAATAAATAAAAATTTAAAGGATCAAATTTTATGTATACCTAGTACTTTTTTGTCACTCTCCTATGTATTTCGGGAGCAAAAATCCTTAGAATGGCAAAGCTGATGGTAGATTTGCGGCACGTTAAAGAACCTCAAGCTAATTAAGAGGCATTTGAGCTAAATTAATGTTCTTTAAGGCACAATATAGAACGGGGCGCTGAGAACTACAGCAGAGCGTCGATAAATAACACTCAATTTCAGTTATGTAGAATCATACAAAATATGTTCCATATAAAATTGATTTCACAGTCTACCCTAAGAAAACTGAAGACGTAGCTTCCATTTATCGTGGAAATGTCTTAAATATATGACCTTTTATTCAAACTTCGTAGAGGCATTTTGAGAAATCCAAAAGTATCGAACATTTTCCAATAAATGGAAGCTCAGAGTGCCTACTGCCTACTGGCAATAGGCAGAGAAAAGAATAATTAAAATGTAATTTTGACTTAAAAAATAAAATTGGTAACCCAATAGGTAAACTTCCCAAAAAACGTTCGTTTCAGATAAAGTCATTTTGAAGCATGAGTACAGTTTTGCATCTAATTTGCAGTAATTGCCTGCAGCACTGTAAAGCCCCTATAAGTACTTTCTCACGCAAGTACGTAGATGTAAATAAATATGAAAAGTGTGGCGCATCCTGTGGAATTGCTTCACTAGAAGCAAGGAACGGCACCTAGATGCAGGATGAGTTTGCATGCAGCAACTCGTTCATGATGCATACTATAGCCTCCTGGTAATTAATGGCTCAGTTTAATTACCTCAGTACTTCAATTTCCGCATTCCACGAAAGAGTTCAGGAGGACAGCCTTATGCGGTAATTTCAGAATGGAAAATTTATGCATAACTTCACCTTCTTTACCACCTACCTGAAGTAGGCAGAGATACTCGTGTATTCCACCCAAAAATTCGACACAAATTTCAGGATTAGTTCGTGTTTTGAGGTCATTTTGTGTGTGAATGTCTGCATTGGGTAAATACCAAATTTCAAGAACGAAGATTTACAAGAAAATTCCGCTGTGGTTTACACTGAAACATTTTGGTTATTTTTCGTTTTCTCAAAACACACTCTTAACAGCTTTGATTTGTCTATAACAGCGATGTCACCCAATCACTATTTCGTGACCTCGAGAGTACTCGTGGGGATAAGCGCTGCGTAAGAGCACCGTGAAATGAACAACGCTTATAAGTTAGACTATCTGTTTTCTTCACATCTGAATGTGTAGCTCACTGGCCCAGCTAATGTGAAGTCGTTGGCCTTACAGAAAGTATTCGAACTCAGCTTCTATTCTAACTTCAGCTTCTGAATCTAAGGGTAATCTTATATGCTTTGAAGATGATCTTTCAGAGCGTTCCAAAACTTTTATGACCGACAACATTATGACAAAATTTCCCTATGGTGTGCCCAGCCCAATGACCGCCGATTGAAGGTACACAAGATGGCTGACATTGCAAGACCTCTATAGGTTGTGTCCATTGCATTTTACAAGAAGTTTGGTTATGAGATCTTTCTGCTAGAGCTGTGCCGCGTTTACTAACAATGGACCAAAACGTATTCGGATGAACAGTTCTTAAGGTTATTTCGACGCAATTCCAGAGACTTTCTTTGATGGTTTATAACAATAGATTAAACATGGATACATCCCTACGCGCCAGAGACGAAGGAACAGTCCAAACAATGGGTGGCATTGTGCATGAAGGTGCACTGAAAAGCAAAAGTTGTTCCATTTGTTACGAGTCACCTTTAGTTTTCTGGGATTATCTTGGTGTGGTGCTCATGTGCTAGTTTTAAAAGGGCGGAACCACCTCCAGAGGTTATTATACTTTTTTACTAAAGTAGTTGGATTGTATTATTCGGGATCAACTCTACACCTTGAGAAAACGAAATTTCTCTTGCATAACGTAATATGCCATCACACACGTCTGAAATTATTATTGCAAACTAGTATGATTTTTGCTTCCTAGTCAAATTTACTCGAATTTACCTCTCAGTGATTTCTTATTTTCAAACCTGAGATGACTGTATGGTTCAAAGATTCACATCAGCTGATAAGGTTGAAGCTGAGGCAGGCATCTGCTTTGTACAGATGAATAAATCTTATTTTATTTACAGCATTAAAAGGCTGGAAATTATTAGACTAAATATATCGATTTAACGAGTAATTATGTAAAAATAAGTTATCGAAATAATTTCTCATAAAGCTTGTATTTACTTGATCGAGATGTTTAGAACGCCCCTCGTAAAAATTGTTCGGGAGGCTGAGAAAAAAATAATGGGAAGCATTAATTGAAATTTGAATAAGAAAAGTGTTCGCCGCAAAGGAAGTCATGAGATAATAAGAATTATTAAGCATAAGTGGAGACAAAGAGGAGTGCGAAAAGGAGGGAAGATGAACAAAGTTTGGTGTGCATTTTGCCTTAACTTGGGAGAAAACTGATATACTTCTTGCGCTAGTTCTATGGCCTCTACAAGATATTTGATGTTCACTCGCTTTGGGCTGGTATTACGTACTTTTGGTTACTACATTAATAGACAAATTAACACTGTTATTTATATGTCCAAACCATAGGGAATCGAAACCGGGCGCTCTGGATTGGAAGGTTAGCCTGCTAACCATAAAGGCCGTCCTGCAAGGAATGTGCGCTTGCTTAGTGAAGGTTTTTTCTGAATGTCTGCTTTTGTACAAATACATCTGAACAGAGTATGTCCGTGCATGCATTTATATAACATAGTGCTATTGGAAACTGTTTTCCTTTTAGTGTTTCCGTTTAAGTAATGTATTGCTTGTGTAAAGAATAAAAAGAGAGTATAGGCTTTTAGATGCTGTAAATAGATAAAAAGTAAATTAGATAGTTCTTGCATGATCATCTAATGCAGTATGCGTGTTTTGATTAATATTTTCCCTTGCAAACAAAACAAGAAACACACATGTTAAGGGGAAAGCTACAGTTATACATGAAGGAATACGCTGGCGACACGGAAAGGCTTTAGAAAATTAAGTACGAATTTAAAATATTCCCCTTTATCGTAAATACATTTTTACTTTCAATGAAGCTAGTGAAGTCACTCTTCATGAGGCACTTCAGAGACCACGTTTTTATAATGTTCCACTGTTTCATCTGGTGACCAAAAAGTCATTCCATGTATTTTATCTTTAACAAAAAGAAATCACTAGCAGGTAGGTCAGAGCAATGGTGAAGGGTCTGTGGTTCTATCTTTAGCACACCCATACACTTAATTGTTAGCTTTGCTGTATGCGACGATATTTTGTTACGATGTGAAATTATTTTGCAAGTTTTTCAACTCTTGCGTAAATATACATTTGTGTACCCACCGACAGAAACGGCACCTCATCTTCTAACGCTGCAGTAGCAGTATGGTCCGTTTTATAAAAAATAACAGGCCCCCCCCCCCCCCCAAAAAAAAAAAGTTACCAGCACTGCAATTTCGCTCGAGTCTGGGCTTAGGTTCAGTTCAAAGGACCCATTGAGCCGATTGACATTTCTTTCAGGATCATAACAATAAACCCAAGGTTCATCACCAATAACAATATACTTCTTCACTTTAAAAGGATTAGGTTCATATTGAACCTGTTCCGGTGGCCATTTTGCTCTTGGTTTCCAACATGGATGGTTTATATCCCATTACTAAAGTTGTAAGTTTGTAGTTCGCCATTCTTTCTAGATGTTCACATCATTTTCTGTCGTTTCTCTTTAGCTTCTCCAGCAATGGTTCCACCCCTAGTTTCTCCCGGATATCTGTGTTCTTTTTATCTAATATTGTACATTCTAGTGTATTTATCATGAATTTCATTTCGGCTGTTTGGATTTTTTATTAATCTTTTTGTGTCATTGTTCTGGCTTCATTTCCATTAGTTAGTATGGGCACAGCAACCGTATTAAAAATTTTTATTCGTGTATCTTTTCGTGTTTTGTTTTTTAAGGGTCTATGGATTGTTACACAAACATTTTGAAAACAGTTTTCTATCCAGATCCATATCTCTGTCATGAAAGTATTTAACCTGTTCTATGATTATTTCATCAATTACTATTTTAGTTCTTACTGGTTGTTTTCGTTTAAATGCCTTTGTTTGGTTTTTTTGAGCTTCAATTTTAAAACCATATTCTTTTGCTATAGTTGATTTCTATAATTTATCTTCACTGTCTTGGATGATTACTATATCATCGGCACACAAAAGGGAGTTTAAGAAGCTATTGTTATTTAAATATATTCCTGGTTCAACATAAGTTTTCCATGTCCTGAACATGTCGCCTATATAAATATTGAACAATGTCGGCGGCATACGACAGCCCTTTATTAGCGGGAATCGCTTCTGTCAGGTTTCTTATTATAACAAGGCGTATGCTGATTTAATGACTTCTGCGAGGTGTTTTGGGTATCCTCTACTTACAAGTATTTTATGGAAAATACTTTTAAAACAATGACGATATGGCAAGCCACCTTGGAATTTTTGCAAAGATTTTCTGCAGCAATCAATGTATCGTTTTTGATCGGAAGTCAGTTATTTGGAGCAACAGCACAGGTCTGCCTGTTGATGTAAAATGTTTTGGATTTGGCTCATACCAATGTTCAATGTCTCCCAATTATATTCATAAGTTGACCGACGATCTTCTGCAAGCATTGCTTGAACAGCGGCAACAGTTTCATTAGTAACAGCAGTTCTTCATAAATTCATCACATTCAACCTAGCCTTAATTGCTTCGTTTGTGTGAGGAAATTTTCATCTTCCTGTGTTGTATTAATCTAACTCATACATTTGTTAATTAATATGTTCTAATAAATGCTTTGGTATTGGATATTGTCGCGTTGGTCACATAGGAGAGTAATAGTCGCTATGCAACAAGCGATGCAGTTGAAAGTTTCGAGAAAAAGTTCCCGGAAATATTGAAGCTAAGCGAACCGCCCAAGTGACAGTCCGTATGTTATTTCGTAGTAAAATGGTCGCCAGTTAATGAGCATTGTGTTTGGTAAATGTTTGTAACCGCAGTAGCAACAGTAAACTGAAGCTTGCGTTGGTTACACTTGTTTTTATTGAGGCAGAGATTGGTACCCATTGTAACTAAACGAAATAGAGATATAAGATAACGTTTATATCAGAGGGCTTTGATGAATACGTTAAGGCATTTGTCATCACTGAACTAAAAGGAGACCACCTCCGTAGAGTAGTGGCAGCACGTCTGCCTCTGGCGCGGAGAACCCGGGTTCGATCCCGGATATCATTGTGGGGATTTTACCCTCACTGGTATGTCTGGCACGGGGTGCACTCAGCCTTAGGTCCTTAAGGGGACAATTGAGGAGCTACTTGATGAAGTAGCGAAGGCTGCACAATCAGCCGGGAGGATTCGGGGCGCTGACCACGCTGCACCCCACTCATGATGCCTGTGGTGGTCAGAGGTGGAGGACGCAGCGGCCGGGAGGTAAGCCTTGACCCGTCAGGGCTGTTGTGTTAGGGCTTGGGAGGATAGAACTAAAAGAAGGTTATTCTCTTTCTTTTTAACAATTATGATAAGGGAAATGACACCTGTTGATCCCATTACTCAGTAATAAGTTACAAAGGCCACATGCAGTAAATGTTTACTTGTTGATTACAAACCTCAGTTATGTTTTCACACTAAAATGTAGCAATTCACTAACAAGAAGCATTATTCTGAAATGTTATATCTTTGGAACAGCATTATTCATTTTCATTCTCCAGGAATATAATAACTTTACTTCTCAATGTCACAAAGTATTTATCAAGCTGGTTTCTCAGAGGAATTTTTTCCGTTTATAATTACATATAAGGAGGCGGAATCGGGCAAATACGGTCTTTCAAGGACTTTCAGGAATTAAATGTAATTCGAGGCCATGAGAAATTGTTAGAAATGCATAAGAGCAAAAAACACATTCAAGAGTCCAGTTTTGCTCAATAACTTTGTTTGCGAATAAGCACTTATTTATTTAATTACTTAATTATTTACTTATTTATTTATGTCACGTCCTATCCAACGTGAAGATTAAGCTTCTAGAATATTTCATACAACCAAATCTGTCAAATCTTGTGAAATTTGTAGTCAATATAGTTTAAATAAGAATAGTCAAAGCATCAAATCTGCTGCTTCATTTGTCTGAAATGTATGCATTGTTCTCAAATATTTTTATCCATGTGGTATATCCCTATGTATCAGTGTTCACTTTTCCCAGAGTTTTAAATATGAGCATTCTTTGTTTCTTTCTCTACTACATTATAACAGGTAGAGGAAGTATTGTGTTATACATAAAAATTCGACATCAAGGCCACCGGAAATAAATGCTTTGGGACCTCTTGAAATAAAACATTTTTAGGAAAGGGTCCGTGTATATAGGTTGCGCGTTCGTTCTTGACGAATGACCTTGAGCAGAAATCCAATGAGTGAGCCTACCCTTAATAAACAGGTCAGCAAATGTTTATGCTACGATAACAGACACCTCTGTTTTCCTCTGTCACGTGTGTGTATACAGTCGACTGCAGAAGTTTTGTGCGGTACGGATGTATGTATGCATGCAACGAAAATAGCAATTCAGACGAGGGAGAGATGTCGGGAATAGAATAAATGCAAGAAAGTTAAGTGGAAACAGTTATAGAGGTATAGTGTATAATACGTGTGGCTGATATTACTGCAAGTGTCATAAATTGATTTGTAGTGTTGTACTACTTCAGCTCAGAAGCATGCGCGTCATCTCACTGCAGACTGTACCTCCTCTCTCTCGTTCCCGCAAAAGCTGAGTAGAGACTCGCATTCAACCTTTCATATAAAATTTTCATTCGTCAAGAAGTAACGCGCGACCTATACCTGTGTATGTGCGCATGTGCGTGCGTGTGTGTATGTATGTGTGCGTATGCGTGTCTGTGTATGTGATCAGGAAAGGAATGAGTCTAGTTTTAGAAATTTTAAGGATATCAATGTGTCTGTTTAAATCTTTTCATGGCCTTACAATTTTTTAACGTTTACACTTACTTTGCAAAATCATAAAATCTCAACTAATATTCCGTAAATAAGTAAAAACATTGATAAAATAGCATAAGATTCTATGATCGATATCATTAAATAGAATCATTTTAAATTCAATGTAACAATATTGTTGCGCAGTTATTCAACTTTTAATTTACAGTTTAAGAAGATGAGCAAGAACTCATTCTATGAAAGAAGGGGCTGGGTCCTTGAATTCAAAGTAGTACAATTTTTTCCCATTCTGAGAACTTCAAGCAATAGGAACACTATCTGTCTTGCACTTCTGACTCACAAAATGAGTTCAAAACCTGCAGGTACTGGTTTTTCTCACGAACAGGTCTCAAAATATAAAGTATCATAAAATAGAATATTATTTTAAACTATATCATAGTAAAAGTAGAGAAAGTTTAGAAATCATCGTACAATTTTAAACGTGCAAGATAACTCAGGCAAATCAAATTCTAGTCAATTGGATTCTTCAGCTACACAAGCCCATTTCAAAGCAGCAGTCTCCCAAGTTCCATTGTAAGTCGTGCTGAATTTGGCAAGCCTTGGGTGAGTTCAGTCTAATTGGACGGGTAGCAAATGGACAGTGCTGCTTGTAGAAGGGCTTCAGGAATGCTGCCCATTGGCGAACATTTTTAGATGTCACTTCAACAATATTAAATGCTGAAGACTCCGTCCGAGCTGATATGAACACCCCTATGGGACTTTGTGTGAGCTTTCTGGTTTATACGTCCATGTTTTTAACACATTACAAGTAACAACGTCTTGTTATTGTAAATGTTACATTTCCAGTGTCAAATAATCCCTCTACTATAACCAATTTAATGGACTAAGGCTTTCATTTCCCAGTTTCATATGGACTCTTTCTTTCCCTGTACAGATTTTCTTCAAAGCTCATTTACAGTATGACTGAGTGTGTTTTTCCAAATTATTAGAGTAGAAAATATTTGGTCTGTTGCATATTTTCATATGCTGATGAAAACTCAGAAAACCAAAAAATAGATTTAGCTCTTTCTTTTCCTGGACCCTTCCAACGATAGACAAATCATCTGAATCCAGCGCATTACATTTTTTGCTGTGAAAAGATCCAAGCAGGTTTGGGCTACATTGCTAACTTTCTCCTTAACCTTTTGTTACAAAGTATTTTGAAAGGCACTCACAGAACTTAGCGTGATTAGCAAGATGGTAAGAGTCAATTAAATTCGACCTTTTCTGGCAGCCTGCGGATTGCTTTCGTTCTATTTGTCCATCATACAGAAACAAAAATCATGTCGACGATCTACGGACCTCCATATCATGCAAAATGCTACCAAAACAAAGACTGCGGCGCCAAAGCGTCTGGATTCATTTACTAAAGATTCTTATAATATGAAAAAAGAAAGAAAGAGAGAAATAAAAAAACGTTTCTTTATACCATCACGCCACAAAACGCTCTGCCACGTTTCGGTGTTGTGATAAGAGAAGCAGCCCAAAATTCTTGACATGTGTCAAGATGAAGCGAATAGTTTGCATGTGGTCTATCTCCTCCGTTAATTTAAAACAGCTTTGTGATTTCTCTGTCGATCTCTGAAAGAAGGAAATAAACAAGTTTATTACCACAAATTCTCCCACTGTTTTACTCTTGTAGGGGTAAAATCTGTAAACCTGCTATAAAACAACCACATTTTATTACACTGCGCCGATTCTATCCACAGTGAATTCATGCAATTTGTAAGGGTATTAGGCCAGCACAGTTCACTTATATTGTGTAGTTAATATGAGCAACTGTAGCTGGTAAACACGAGGTTTTTCATAACCAAGAATAATGTAAATAAAATTTAATTAACTCGGTTATAAAAATGACAATATATTACTTGTTCACTTTTTTCTGAAAGTGTTTATTTTATTATTGCATAAACAATTTCATTTCTGTCACACAGAAAGTGACAGATCTCTCCCCTTTTGAATACTTTTTATGGAGATATCTGAGTTTTTGTTACAAGGTCTGCTGTTATGGATGAATAAAAGATGAGAATCAGGAAAGACTGCAGAAATATAACACCAGCAGTGATTGAAAATGTTCAACATGGATTTACCCTTCGACTCGGCTACTCCAGGCTGTAAATGGGAGCATGTTGAACAACTTATTAAATAATTGGAATTTTATTTGCTACAGTACCTGTGTAAATAGTGGAGACAATTGCTGAAAAGCCAATTGAACTGTTCCCATACCAATCAAGTTCTTTGTATTAAACTAACGAAATTCTTATGTAACTAAATGAGATAACTAGACTTTCAGAAACTCTGCCTCTGAGAAAAAATATGTCGCCATATATAGTTATGTAAATCGTGGATAAAATTGCTGAACAAGTCAACAATGAAACTGTTCCCATATAAAATCAAATATAACAAAATATAAGCGCTGTTAGGGTTTAAGCGCAGACAAATTTATAAGTGGTAGCTATCTTAATATGTATCATTTTCGGTGTTATTTTTTTTCTCTTCCTCTAGCAGTTTTCCCACAAACCAATCATAAAGTTTACTTCCTGGTGTTTTTTGCATGGTCGTAATTGCGACGCGAAATGAACGACGCCTGTCGTATAGACTACCCGTTTTGCTTCACATCTCAGTATCTGAACCGCCGGCCTAGGTATTTGACGTCATTAGCCGTTATCACGAAACGACCGTGCGTCATGCGTTCTGTATCACTTCGTAAATGAAGTAAATATTGGCGTAATTTTGTTCATTGTCCTCAATTACCAATCAACATATTTACACTTATACCTCTAACACTCACAAGCACACTATAAAACAAGTAAGAACATGCCATAACCGAAGTTGCTGTGATATATTCACATGCCCTACAGTTTCGAAAGATATTAAGACATAAAGATTAACAAATGTTACATAAAAAACAAGATATATACTTCATATGTTATTCACTCGTCTATTAACCATTCTTAGAAAGGCTTATTCCTCTATGTATTTGATGCTAATGGCTATAAACTTTCATTTCATATTTACACATTTCATTGTATGTATGGATATAATAGGCTAAAGTGATACGAGCAATTACATTTTTTTAAAATGCTATTCGTCTGTAATGACTTTTAAATTTGCTCCTCTTTTCATGCAACGTGAAAATGCAAATACCGATTTAACACTTTAAAAATGAAGAAATATTTGAACATTTAAATACTAAATAAAGAGCATCTTGAAAATTATTAATACTACAACATATTATTTGGATTAAATGATGTACTTTAACGAGTATTTATATATTTTTTGTGTAACAAAATTATGTTTATCTCTAACGTTTACAAGTTAAGTAATTCAGAAGGAAGAGGATTCACAGAGTTTTCGCAGAAAATTATACACAAACACACGCACATATATTTTGATTTATAATGCAAATATTTAGACAGTGTTTTGAGAAAATAAGAAATAAGAAAATGTTTTCAATTAAAGGTTAATTTGGGGTGGAGCGATTGTCTTGAAAAGCTTCGTTTGGCATCGTTGAAAGACGCTGAGTCTATCCGATTCGTTTTTGAGTTATGGTGTTCTCCCTCTCTCACTATCACACACACACGCCGCCACACATACCTTTTTTTAAAATACCTTTTATTTGGACTCAGGGAGTTTCAAAACGTGGATTTCTAGTGAAATCACGATATCGAATCGTTTATTGGAATGGAGTAGATACTTCCATATACTTAGTAAATATAAGTAATAGTAGAGACTATAAACAGTACAAGCTGTATTCATTATATAAGATATGATTTACAAATGTGATAAAGAAGATACATTCTTGGAGCAGTTGTTGGTTCTTTCCTTCATTTTTTGCTAATGAAAGTTGCACCAAACATAATAAAGCATAAAACTTTTATTTGCAAAACATACTATTTAATCAGTGTTGATTTATGTCTTGAGAGAACCTTACGGTTTAGCGTCTCAAAAATTATAGTGAAAATGGCAAATATTAAGGCAAAAGCTAGAGAATATCAAATTGTATTCACTTTGTGCACATTTCCAGATTTTATCTTCGCAAGCGTAAAGCATTGTAAAATAATAATTTTTTAAATTTCCCTCTTTCAGGGATATACCAAGAAATAGTGTAGGTTTTTTCAGCAAAATATGTTTTAACATAGCTGGAGAAAACTTTCATACTGTAAATGGTTTAGGGATCTTCTTCCAAGAATCTCCCTCAGACAAAACCCCTGCCGTGTCTGCACTAGGCAACCCATTCTACAGCTCACTTACAATCCGAGATAACCTACATATAATTGTATACAGTGCTCTTTATGTAAACGCATAACAAAATATGTACGAGTAGGTAGCAGTTTCTGTTAATTACAAAAATTCCAGACCAACATATCATGGTAAATACGTTCATGAATTCAAAAACAAGTTTAGGGAAGGATGCATGTGTGTGTATGCGCGAACATACATTACTTAAAGGCGAAAAATTGGTTAAACAACAAACATAATTTTAATTCTGCATCTTCAAGAAAATCCTCCAGCCCAGATTACCATTTACAAACTTCCTGTAAGATTTTTATTAAAAAGCGCATGTTTATAATATTTCTACGATAAATATATGCAAATTCTTGGACTATTTTCTGAATATTATGAATAATGTTTGTATAGCTGGTAAATCGCAAGGGATAGACGAAATATTACTACATAATTAGATCTGGTTAAAGGACACAGTTTAAGTTAAGATTGGCACTTTTGTGGCATTGACCACTTCCGAGTTGTTCTCATATTTGGTTTGAATATTCAAATACTTTTCTTGTGGCCAAACAAAGAGCATAAAATTTCAAAGCCATGATATAGCTATCAGTGTATGTAAATGTTTATTTTGATTTTCAAGAAATAGTAGAAAGGGTGTTTGAAGGAATAGTGTGTAGTAGAATGAGTAGAGAAAGACATGTGATACATCAGATAATTTTCTCAAGTCAGCTATATATCTATATATCTTTGTTGACTAACTTTTCAGGATAGATGTAATAGATTTTAAAGTACTCAATGAGGAGCATACTGTCATGCGCCTAGTGATATGCTACCCACAATGGAGCAGCCGGATTTGCAGCCGTTGTGAATGATGAGCCGCAGGTTGTGAAGCGAGGACATAGATACATACGTACAGACAGACATACAGACATACCACGAGTACAATTACCCTGGGCTCCTCCTCCAGTGTAACTTACATGTCACGCAACTGCTACCATTGGCCGGGTGTGACACTGCGGGCTTCATACCGCTTTTTGTTGTTCCTTTCCAATTCATCACCGTGACCGCCATCTTGTTCCCTCTCGAAGTCTTATTTCAATGCTCACTACTAATTTTACTTCATTCTTTAAATAGCAGTAATACTTTAGCTCCCATAGCTTGATTCAGTTCACAAGTGTAGCTCTTACTCTTACGTTTAGGGACTAATCGTCCCGTATTTTATGGGACAATTTCAAATTTCAGTTTGTGTTTCTCTTTTTTCACAGATTCACAGTTCACTAAACGCCCTTCTGTTAGAAATTATACCGGGTAAGTTCACCAACTTTGAAATTACCGCACTCCATAGTTATCTTACTTTAAAAATATAAATGGGAACTAAGATGGAAAATCCTGAATGTATATAAAATTCCAGGCAATTTGATAAATGTAATAAAATCTCTGTATGATGGTATGGAAATAGAAAAAATGAAACTACGATAAAAACAAATGAAGGGCTAAAACAAGGATGTGGTCTTTCTCCATTACTTTTAAATTTATACATTAATTAAATCATACAGGAATGGAAACAAGAGCATGTCTCATATGCACACATTAGAAATTACAACCAAACAAATAATATACTCTTTGTTCTCTTAGCGAATTGGTAAGTTAATGTGACAAAATTAAACAAAAGTATAATATAAAAATATCTATCCCCAAAACAAAAGTAATGACAATGAGGGGGGAAATAACATTATAGCTAAAATAGTTATAGGCAGTAATATAATAGAACAAGTAGGCACTTTCAAATATTTGGGTTGTGAAATATCAATATATAAAACAGAGACTTGGAAGAAAATATAAAAAATATAATAATATAAATGCATGTGTTAGGAGATATTTGGGAACAAAATGAATAAATAAATCCAGATTCCACTATATAACATCGCCTCAGAACCAGCCTTGATGTATGGTAGTGAAACATGGCTGCTAAGAGCAAGGTGATAAAAGAAGTATTGAAGCAACTGAAATGAGATTTTGAGGTCGGTATTAAGGGTGAACCTTAGATAACAAAGAAGTCAAGAAATTAAAGAAGAATTGAAGATACAACACAGTATGGTGAAAGAAGTGAGAGGGTATCAGGAGAGATGGCATGAACATGTGTAAAGAATGTCCCCTGAGCGTCTACCGCTGCAAGCATTTTTATATAAGCCAAGATGAAGACGGGATATAGGACGGCCCAAAATGAGATGGAAGCAGCAGACTCAGTGATACTTCGGCTTCGGAACGAGAAAACCCCAATCCTTGATATGGAAGAAGAAGAAGGAACTAAGATCTTTAAGGGCACATTGTACTTTTAGAGATAAAAAATAACCGGTCTTTTTTTTCTTTCTCTTCACTGCTGAAATTTCCTTCCTTTTCCGCATCCATTGATGCGGATTGATTGATTGATGATCCATGGATTGTTATATACTTTATAGTTGTCAAAATCGCATTTAAACAATATGCTGTAGCTCCCATACCATTTTCTGTGTTTTAGTTTTTTTTTAATTTTCTCCTAACTTAAAATTTTCCCCAGAACTATTGCATCTAGGAAGCTCAATTTTTCTGAGTTGCTGAGGTGGAGGAATTGTGCTCAAAATCTTCGTGTCGCATCCTTGAAAGACATTAAATTTAAATAACAGACTTTTCGTTTTTGAGTTATGCTGTCCACAGACACACACAGACACACACACAGACACACACACACACACACACACACAGACACACACACACACACACACACACACACACACGAACTTTTTTTTTGGATTCAGGGGGCGTCGTAGGCATGTTTCGTTGTTGAAATCATTGTTGAAGGTATCACTACCTGAACTTAAAACCTCAAAATGTGTTTTGGTTTATATATAGGTTACAGATCAATGATTTGGGTATTAGATACAGTGCTATTAGGAGGAAGAGTAGCGTAGATTTTACTTTATTTAAAATGTTATACATTAGTGAATGTTTGTCTATTATGGGCTGCTATGCAATCATCCAAATCGATGAAAATGATTGGTAAATCTAAATGTTTTCGCAAACACAAACTTTTTGTGCTATCCATTTTACTATGCAACGTGTTACATTCATACAGTTTTCCCTACTCGCTTTTCTTTTACGTAACACATTCACTGCCCTTCTCTGCTTGCTCTTCAATATACAATTCATACAATTTTCTATGATTGAAATAGAAACGTAACGTATTACATTTACAAGGTTTTCTTAACTCACTTTCCTTTTACGTATAACATTCACGTGTATTTATCTTCTCGCTCTTCTACATATTCGCTCTGATAATAAAACTGCTAGGTATTACATTCACACAGATTTTTCTACTCGCTTCTCTATGACGAAACACGTTTCTTTCTCTACTCTCACTTCTATATATAATTCATTTAATTTTCTATATGTTTGAAATAGAAATGTCATAAGAGTTTTAATTAAATATTCAAGTGTGTTAAGTAATATTTTATAATGTCTCTAATGAAACAATAAGCTATTGCTCAAGTGCAAACTAAGTCCAAAAGTTTTAGGGATAAATCGTCCAACAACGGGGAAGTTTTGTTGTGCCCAAAAATGACAGAAAAGAGCTTTCCCTCAGTCTTTCCAATCTTTGTCACTGTAAAGGGTTTGTTACTACATTACCCTTTAGTTCCAATCTGACGGACATATTATAAAATCTTTTAAACCATTCTTCACTTGAATTGATTGATGTAGGAGTTTTTAAGAGTGTTTGTAACAATTTAAATTGATAATTTACGGTAAACAGTGGTGAAAATATATCCAAAATTTTGTTTACAATTAAAAGTAAAATCTTTCAGTGAATTTTTCCGCATTTTTACTGTTTATATTCTTTGAATTTTTGTGACAATGACATACAAGGTCTTTAATATCATTACTTCCCAACTGTTTGCGGAGCCAACATTACAATAATTACGCAAAGGAAGCCCGGTACCTAAATCCCAGAATTTCACCCACGTTCTCAGAAAATTGATGAGGAAACCTTCCAGTGGATCTTTTCCCAGAGTTTGTTGGATCAATTAGATCCTTATCCGAATCAGCGCGTGACGATCGTGGGACACACTGGACTGCCTTGTTTAGAATTGTGTTGTTTTTTGCGAAACTCCAGTGTTTAAATGTGTCTTTAGTTTAAGATTGAAAAATATACTGACATACCGACAAACAAACAAGCTTTTTGTATATAAGAATATAAGATATAGTATATGTGTTATAAACAAATAGCACTATGGAAACAGCCAATAAGGTTTCCTCGTTGTTTACTGGGAAGTGCATTCAGCGAATAAATTATTTTCTATTTTTGTGCAACAATGGGTATGAGACATTACTTCCAATGAATCAGTTATTTTATCTCTATAAAACAGGCATAGGAAAACATTACCGGGCTACCCCAGTTATCTCATTCCCTGACTGTACGGATGGTATATTGTAAACAGCAGAATCGTATTTACAGTTCAATCATTGCATTAAATGATCCAAATACAAATTAATGTAAGGAATAAAAAAAAGCTTGGAACTAACGTTAAAAACATCAAATTCTGCCCCAAGTATTCTAACGGCCCTGATAGTCTTTGAGGGATGGGAAGCTCTGAATATCTCAACATATTTTTTTTTGCAATACTTGATTTATAAGTTAATCATTTAAAACACATATTTGGTAGTGTAAGCTAAATTTATAATTCATTTATCAATTACAATGGCAACAAGGCTAAAACTGGTCTTTAATACTCAGTCTGCCAGCCGGCAGTGAAGTGAACGGACCTGTGCTTACGTTGTGTGTGTCTGCTCTGCAGGGCAACGTTCGACAGTCCAAACGTCAAATAAGTGCATTTGCAGTCAAATCTTCACCGTCTCAAACGTGAGTATTTGCACCTATACTTAGTTTTTACTAAGTATAGACCTTAGTAACAGTACACAGACACAAAAAATGCAACTTCACCAGCGAATAAACACGCTAAAAATTCAATTTCCGCATGACGCACCCAGGCCGTCTGCCTACGAAATACACAAATGGATCATTAACACCATGCACCTTACGGCAGATCAGGTGGATACGCTTCAACTACACAGCAGAGATTTTGCCATTTACCTGAAACTGATTTCCGTCACAATATACAACAAAATTTTACACGAGCACCAGGGCTGTAAACAGTTCCAGTACGACTCCGGGGCTGTAGCACAACTTTTTATCAGTGCTGCGGACCTCCAGAGTGTGATCGTACGTGTGTTTAACATACCACCTGAAGTACCATATTCCATAATCACCGGTGCTCTTGGTCAATTCGGTCGAATTCACGACATACGTATGGAACAATGGAATCCGCAGCAGTTACTGCCCGTAAAGAATGGCGTAAGAGCCGTCAAAATGGACATAAAACACCACATACCCGTTTCCTTGAGAATCGGCTTACACACAGCGTCGATCAGTTATCCCGGGCAACTTAAAGTGTGTTTTACCTGTGGGGAGACCGGACATTTGAAACAAGATTGCAAGCAAGTCCCTACGGCATTACCCCTTAAACCGCACAACAAACCTCGCTTGCTTAGTGAGGTTGTGACACACACAGTTGCGGCTCGCCTGGTTCCCACGTCAGCATCTGCACGTCCGCTGGCCGAAGAACTGCCCGACTCAGATACTCGAACATTGGAGCACCACAATGACGAACGCCTGGAGGTTCACGCTCCGTCTGACACAGATAACACAGCTATGGACCGAAGTACCAACAGCGAAAATAACACTACTGCTCCTCTTCTGACTTCAGATGGTGACGAACAGGGGGAACCAAATGTCAAGAAGTTAAGAACAGAAAACGTTCCTGACAATTCAATGGAGACACAGCTGGAACCAACTCCAAATACCGTGGCTATACGGAGGCCGCAATCTCGAGATCCTCGCATCAACCGACACAGCGCTTCTGATGATCCCCAAGAGGACGTGATTGCAAAGCAATCATCCCAGACGCTGCAGGAAGATGTAACGACACGCAGTATGCGCACAGCGGAGAATCAGCACATTACAACTAGTGCATGGAGTCAAGATGGCATGGAAGCTCACACACATAGTGCACAGGTGTCAACGTCAGAGGACCCTGTGGATGATCGAGACCCAGTGACATTCAAAACGATGGCTGTGCATAATAAACCCCGGGGACACCCTTACAAGAAGGAAAGGCACAAATCACCGGACGCGGTTTCAACAGACTAACTGCGTTAAACTTTCCGCAATACCATCGGTTGTGGCTAAATTCCGATGGGTCCGTTTCGGCTACTTTGTTGTTGTTACGCCATCATGTCCTTAGTGCAAAACTATGCTACGTTAAACATCAACTGTCTGCGAAGCCTCCCAAAACAACGCCTACTCACGCAGTTCCTGTACGATAACGACATAGATGTTTTGTTTTTACAAGAAGTTAATGTCGAGACGTTCAAATTCATAGGACCCAATTACACGTCGATCATCAACCTTGGTGATGCCAATAGAGGGACAGCGATAATACACCGAAGTGGTCTTCCCATCAAGTTTATAGAAAAGCACCCGAGTGGTAGGATACTCTTGATGATGACTACCAATGGATCCTTATTTATTAATGCCTATCTGCCATCCGGAACCAACAACAGAACGGAACGTGAACATATGATTGCACAGGAGCTACCTTTTTATCTCCCGCATAGGTACAACACATTGATATTAGGTGGGGATTTCAACACCGTTTTGCACGCGAAGGACCAGCGAGGCAATTACACGCCATCACCCAACTTACAACGCTTGTGTAGTGAATTGCAGCTAATGGATGCTTGGGAACTCATTCACAATCTCACAGTACAGTTTACCTTTCATAGGGGCGTATCTGCGTCACGCATTGACAGATTTTATGTCACTCGCCACAGTCGTAGCAAGGTATTAAACGCTATAGTGCGGGCTACTGCAATTAGCGATCACCAGGCTCTCATAATCAAGATGACAGTTGAGCAGAAAATCCCTGCACCTGGAAGAGGTTATTGGAAGCTGAACACGTCCCTGCTTTCAGATGCGGCAATAAGAGCTGATTTTGCTTCCCGATGGGAGATAGCAAAACGACGAGCGACTTCCAGCAACTTGACTGCACTACAAAAATGGCTCCGGATTTACAAACACACCATTCGCTCCTTTTTTAAAACTGTTAGTTACTATAAATCCCAGGAACACAGAAATATGCGCGAGTATAACCAGCAGCTATTACAGGAACTCTTGGCGAAACAGCGACAAGGTTTTCCAGTAGCAGAGGAGATACAAAATGTAAAGCAACTTCTTCTCCGATTTACACTTCGGTTGATGGATGGTGTTAAGATACGCTCCTGCACACGATCTGTTGCTGAAGATGAAAAAGGGTCCCTCTATCATATTGCAACTGAAAAGCACAGGGGAATCACACGCTACATCCACTCTTTGGTATCCTCTGACGGCGCACAACTAACCTCTTCTAAAGACATCCTACATCAGGCGGAGGCATATTTTGCCACACTGTTCGATACTCGGCCTACAGTGGTGGATGCACAGGACTCTCTTTTGGCGCATGTTAACGCTGTAGTTCCGGAGGAGGCAAACACCGCTCTCACCAGTCCCTTAACGTCTGAGGAGATAGTGACTGCGCTAACCACTGCCAGTTCCAAATCGGCTCCTGGTCCGGATGGTATTGGCTACGAGTTTTACAAACTCTACTGGGAATTCATTCAGCCGCCCCTTCTATGTCTTTACGAAGAACTACTACACACACCAGGTGATCCAATGGGCTTCAATGAAGGAATAATCGTCTTAATTCCCAAAAAGTCTGCACCGAACTCGCTAGATGAGTATCGGCCTATCACGTTATTAAATGCTGACTACAAGCTGTTCGCCAAAATCCTAGGGAACCGACTTCGTCCAGTCCTGAGTGAGCTTATCGGCAAAGAACAAAAATGTGGTGTGCCAGGCCGATTGATCACTGAAAACCTCCACCTCATTCGTGATACGATTTTACACTTTGACGCTCATTCACATGAAACTGCCAGTATTCTATCTCTGGACTTTCATAAGGCATTTGACAATATTGATCGTGCCTACCTGTTTAGAACGCTGCACAAAATGGGGCTACCGCAGCAACTTCTACAAGCCCTCTCATTCTTGTATGCTAACGCCCATTCCCGAGTGCAGATTAATGGATTTTTTACCGATCCAGTGGCATTACGAAGTGGTATTCGACAAGGTTGTCCGCTTTCCACGTTGCTGTATGCGGTTTGTACAGAACCGCTGATTCGTATGCTTCGTAACAACTGCAAACGGTATTCTCATCCTGCTGACTTGTTTAACACCTTAGCGTATGCGGATGACATGGTGGTGTTGCTTCGTGACCCCCAACATTTGAAATGTGTGAAACAGGTGCTCCTATGTTACGCCAGAGCTTCATCGGCCCATATTAATTTTAACAAATCCAAATTGTTGCCGCTTGGAAAGTGGCCCTCACGCACTACGCTGGAAGATGTGCCCATAGCCCACACTGCGAAAATTCTCGGCATACACTTCCATTCCGATGTGGTACAGATGCTGGAATTGAACTGGAAACCCCTTCTCAACACTGTTCGGTACCTGCTCTCGAGACATCTCACACGAGATCTTAATCTTATACAAAAGGTCTGGAATGTGAATCTGTTCATTCTTTCGAAACTATGGTATATTGCACAAGTACTACCATTACCTGAGGATATTGCACAACGAATTGAATTGGGTATCACCTATTACCTTTGGACGGGACACGTTTATAGGATTGCCAGGGCTCAATTATGGAAACCACCTGCAAAAGGAGGACTCGGCCTCATCGCCGTCAGCTACAAATGCAAGGCGTTATTTCTCAAAACCTCTCTGCGATCTACGACCTCAACCGATGTCCCGAACCCTGTTGCAGTGATTTCTGCCAAACTACAACATCCCATTTTTAGGAGACTAAAAAGCTATCTCACGAAACTGCCGGCAGAGTTTTTACGTGACCTGGACTCGTTGTCGACTAAGGCTCTTTACCATCATCTCCTAGAAAGTAATGCAGTTACGCCGTACATCATGTCCAAATATCCAAATAGGCAGTGGGCTAGAATATGGGCCAATCTTCATCTGCCCCAGATTTCCTCGGATTGGAAGACCGTAGCATACAAAGTAGTAAACGACGTCATTCCTACCGAGGCAAAGAAATATCAGCACAGCATTTCGTCCACACCATGGTGTGCTCAGTGTGGCAATATGGACACGCTGCGGCATCGGTTGTTGACCTGTCGGCGTGACATATGGACGTGGATGTCTGCGATCATTCGCAGAGTCTACCACAGCGACAACCCCAATGATATTGACAGAATGGTGCTCTTCCTGGACATCCCTACTACTGGTAAACGATCTCTCTTAGGTTGGCTGACAATGGGATATCTTTATTACCGGCTGACTACACCCCATCCATCCACAGCTGGCTTGCAGAGTTTCTTCAGAATGGCACGTCCAGAACACTCCTATCTTGGAATGGATGTTGACCGACTACTTTCATAGCTCTACTCTGCACATGGCTACAACTTACAGTGTTCGACCGTAGTATCAGATGGACATTTATTATAAAAAAAAAAAAAATAAAAAATAAAAAAAAAAAAATGTAGTAATATTATATTCCCTTAGATACTATAACATACAACCTGTTACCAACCAATTTTTATTTTTTATATATATTTTTTTATTATTATTAATCTTGTTATGCAATAAGAGATTCATTATTGTGTTGACAGTAGCAATGTATTAGTTTCTAAAAGGCAATAAATTGTTAAAAAAAAAAAAACGCATTGCTTGGCGTACTTAGACGAATTTAGAGGAACAGCTGTTTAAGGAACAGAACATACTCCAAGCTAAAGTACATCTCAAAAACATAGGACTCGTTTACTGAGAGCGAATTCCGAGTTTCCAGACGATTTTATAAAAACGCTTTATCAGAGTATACATAGCAATGCAATTCAGTAAACGCCTTTGAAAAAACGGACCTATCATATGAGAAAAAAAAAAAATACTTACGGTACCAGGAGGAAATGACGTCACATAAAATAATCATACCATAAGCTCGCTGGAGATGTAAACTTTTTAGCTTTCTCACGAAAATACTTCAATGAAACTGTCTCACGGTATAACTGTTAACGTTTTTATCAAAGCACATATTCAGAAAGCATTGTAAGCTTCAACATATATTTGCTTCGACTTGGCTGGCAAAAGTGATGCTCATGCTAGATCCGCAGCTTCTTCAATGGCAATGTGGCTCATTTTATAACATTTTACTGTTCTATAATAACTATCAAAAGATTAAACTCGGGTACATAAACAAATAACCTAGAAACCAAGACATGTGCTACTTCAAGTAAAGAATCTATTGCAAATTCATTAACAAAAGAGTGGATAAGAAGGCTTTGCCCATATACGTAATTTAGAGGAAGCTCTTCATTTGTTAGCATAGAGAATTAATTTTTTCTTAATGTTAAATAAAATATGGAAAAGCAATTTTGATTTATTCTTGCTTTTTACATGTTTTTGAAGCATTGCAAAAAGTAATTGACTAACCACGAATTGTAAGTTACTTATCAGATCTGGAATGCTTGGGAAAACTCGTCCCTGCGGGCCTGGTGTTCCCAAAATGTATTCTCGACCTGATAAGTATCACTTACAGTTCTTAGTATGCAATATACTATTACTTAGCACATGCTCCGAAAACCAAGTACCATTTAACGCAGCTACATTTAAATGAACCGTTTCTCTTGCCTGTTTCACTCTTACTGCGTCATTGTACTTTTGACCAATAAAATGGTACCAAGTGAGCCTTCCAAGCAATTATGTCTGCTTATACCCGTAATTAAATTACCTTCTTAGCCTTTGTTTTCTAGAATCTCCCTAGCATTTGTTTCCTCTTTGCCACGTCATTTTAAAATACGCTCTGTCACGTCATTTGCTTACCATATAAACTGTAAATGGCACTGCTTTAATAAGACAGTTAATATTTGAATGTAAGTCTATAGCAAAAATATAGGTAACTAAACAATTTCAGGTGGAAGAACTGTAGATTTTGATTTAGTGTCTAAGCAGGAGCTTCCTCATTAAGGCATGCTGTGCGCTAATGAGTTATTTAAGGCTCTAAACTTAAGTTTCACAATATGTTTTCATTTTGATTTTGCAAAACTGTTGTAATTTTTTGTCATGATTTGTACAGATACGCCATTGTAGAACGTCTTTAGTTTTTTTGTACTTGTGAAATTTTCATCATGAAAAACGTTTCATTCGTAACTCATTTCACTGGATTTTCTCTAGATACAACAACATCTAAAGATGTTACTGTTTATTAAACTCTTAGAGTTTTCTAATTAGTCACATTATTTTCCATTCAGCAATTGTGTATTAGCTTCGATAGTTGTAAAACAATTGTAAATAAACTGTTTTTAAAAAGTTTTCTGTTTAATTAATATCATTTAGGGAGTTATAAATTATTTAACTTGCGAACGCTAATGAAAGTTAATGGTCATTGAATGCCTACGAACAAAATGGAATATAGGTATAAATCAAACAAGCTCACATTAGCAAAGCTTAACGTCTGCATAGCACCAATGCGATACGAAGGTTTTGAAGAAAATAGCTCCTCCCTAAACTGAACTTTACATGGAACATTTTTCGAAAATTTTGGTTTTCTTGAAAATGGCTCTAACGATTTTAATTAAAATGCCATATGTTTAAGATATTTGTACGTCAAGTGAAATATATATTTCGAATTGTTTGGCTATAGCCCATGTGGTCCTGTTTACTCTAGATGACTTTTGAATAACTCGTAAACCATAAGAGATACTCTACAAAAAATGTAGATCTCGCTTAAACACACAATTTATGTTTGAGTAAATTTTCTTGTAAAGAGAACCATTTCGGAGATATTCCTTGTTATTTGTGGCAGTTTCGAAAAATAAAGGGATTTTGTTCCAAATCGGATGCGTAATTCCACAACAATATACAAAGATAATAGTTTGTTACTTGTAAGTTGCGTGTTTCTGACATCGTTTCGGTAGTATTTAAGGGACATCACACAGGGTTTCGAAATAATTAATCACTTAAAATAATTAAAGGAATATTCCGAGCAAATAGTTGAAAATACTAAAAAACAAAGTCACCAAAATCACTATTTAGACTCTTCTTATGCTCTGTTGCTTCCATAATCTTTCACTTCATTTTTTAGTCACTAATACTAACTTCCATATTGCATTTCACATAATAGATGGTTGAAATTAGAGAAATTATTTATCTTTGTTCGAAAAATTAATTTTGACGAAAAATTAGTCCTTTAAAATTCAAGACCATAGTATCTCGAACCGACAAAATGCCATAATATTGCGATGACATAAACTGCGTGCTTTAACGACATCTGCATTTTTTTTATTTCGTACGATTTACAAATTACCCAAAATTCTACATAACGCATTCACATAAATAACGTTTTACCGCTGCTGCCAGAAAAGTCAAAACATTTGTCATGCAAATGTCTTAAATTAAAACTATTTTAATAAAAATCAAATCAAAGATAACTAAAACGTATCTATGTAATGTGTAGTGGAGGGGGAGGGGTACTTCTTGAATCTTTGGAGCTCATTTTGGGAACAACTTGGATAGGAAGTTTGGTATCAAAGCGCTATTTCGTTTTTGAGTTATGCTACTGACGAACAAACAGACAGACGCACGCACATACAGGTGTGCGCGCACAGTGACTGAATGTTCTTTTATTCTTTCTATGTCTTTTTTTAATTAAGGAACCACAATGCGTTTACGTTTTTTCGGTGAAATTTCGATATCAAATTTTTAGAATGTTATTTACTGTATGTCGGACCCTTGTTAGGAAGGGGTGAGATGAGAGCGCTCTAGGGAGTGCTGGAACCAGAGCTAGGGGCGCAAGGCAGCGTGAGGGTCCGTAAGGTAGGAGTGTAGCTGCCAGGCCACACGGGGTTCGAAACGGCTCGCACATAAAGGGCAGATGACCACAATACCACGCGTATTCAGTGCGCAAGATGTCCATGAGGCAGCACCACCGTCGCTCATCTTCAACACTGCAACCCTGAAAAGGCTGGGTGAAATGAAGGGACAGGAAATTCGGAGCTTCCCAGCATTCGTCTGGCATCCCGGGAAACCCCCAAAAAACCTATGGGTCAGAAGGTTCGGCCATGGGAATCGAACCCATGACTCCCCAAATACTATGGATAAGCTGCAGAGAAAGTAAAGATGAATTAAACGTCAGCCAGGCAGTAAAGAGGTAGGCAATGCCAGTTAAATGTTAGCCAGGCAGTAAAGAGGTAGACAATCCTGCTAAAATAACATGCGCCATATAGCTTAGTTGAGAAACATGTGCATTTTCATATATTTGTCCCTTTATGCAGTTTGTGAAAATGAGCTTTTCTCGAAACCGCATCTCTCTGGGGAAACACTTGAGCCAGCCTCGCCCAAGGTTGTCAAAACATGAGGCCTACGCCCTACTGGGCACTTCATGGAGCAGGGGTATAAACGCTAAATACCAGCAATAACGTTCACCCTCTAATGGAAAAACGAAATGACAATAAAGTTTCTTTATTAGCTTGACAGGAACGCACAGTAGAGGCAAATGTATGAACTCTAAGTATCATGTTTATAGAACTTAAAGGTCTGTATAATACTACATTACTTTGTTTTGATTTTGGTAAGTGTAATTAGAATTTTTGTGTAGAATTTTGAAAACCTGGTTACCTTTCTTATGTTTCAATGTCCCTTTTTCGTCCGAATTAATATTGGAATAATAAAATAGATTTGTATGCCTATGAAACATGATTCACTTTACATGAAGCAGTAATGCTTGAAATAATATCCTAACCTAGCACTTATTTAGTCCTCTCAGTAAGGTTTGTTTGTATACATATTTCGCAAGCAATATTTGAAATTAGCACCAGAAAAGTCTTTATTTGAGTCAGATTTGGGCTGAAAAAGAACCCCTTCCCCTTAGAGTTGTGATATTTGTCTTTCAGTTAACAATACTTAGCATTTATCTAAGTAGATAAAATATTCACTCAGTTTGTACGAAAATAAGTTTTGAATCCTAAAAGTTATTACAAGGCAGTGTACACTGGTGACATCATTGGGAGACAGTTGAAAGTGGTATCGTGAGTATACAGAAGATGTACCTATTATGCAGCATGTTTTCAAGGTTAATTCAAGATCAAGGATTCCTCAGGATAATTCATCTCGATAGAATTAATCATCAGTATCGCGAGTACAAGTGTGAGTATTAGCAACAATTTGTATCTTGCTTTTACTCAATAATATTTAAAACACAATCGAAGCACAAACACGGCCACGTACAACATCTGTGGCCTGCTATATCCAGTGGGTTGAAAACAAATCGCCAAAGCAGAAAACAATTGCCGCGCTATCAACGAAGTTTCCATTAATCAAGGCTGCCAACAGATCAGCCTTAACCCAACGTATCGTTTGAACCTAACCCAAAGAAAACCATGACATCTAGTACCCAGCCTAGTTATGCATCAGTATTGCAAACCCCTCCGGAAAAAAAAAAGAAAAAAAAAACGCTAATCATTGAATCTCACGATGTACTTAAAGTTAGACAATGCAATGGCAGTAAGTAAACGAGCATATGCAAGCAACATGCAGTATACATAACATATTTGAAATTCCAGAATATGTGTCTACCTCTCAAGTGTCAAATTGGCCGAAGATTTAACATCAAAACACACTGTAATACAAGCTAACAATATATCTTGACAACTAAGACCGCTAATAACACCGAATAAAAGCGTTGTACTCTCAAACGTGTGCCCTATCATACCTAATGATACCATACTTAAGGCATTAAATGAATGTGGAGTGTACAGTGTTACCTATATATGGGCAGGAATCAATGAACCTGGGTTTTCCCATACCTTAAGTTTTAGAGGACAGATCTGTTTGCCCAGATGACCTTGCCAACTTACCTCCTAGCTTTAACATAAACTACTCGTTCAATGTACCAGTGCATGTGCAGGATGGTCTCAGGAACCTCAACTGTTTCTTTGTCTTGTCACACTATTTGTTTCATTATTGTCGTTAACCTGTTTATGTTTATGTATAACAAGAAGTCGCGATATGACCTAGTAGTTAAAGCGACGATAAATAAATTGGACACCGGTGTAACAGGTTAGATGAAACTATGTATACCACGGGTTGCCAGGGTCAGCAATGCAGAAGAAGCAAGCGGCAGGTCAAAACAGATTGAATGCCATGCAACACTCCACGTATTATCTCACTTTTTATGTCATTTTCAAAAATGAAATCGGTAATATTCATGGTGCCCTTATCTTGGTTGGACCTTAAGTTCATCCCGAGAAATAATTTGTACATACAATAAATTGATTAATAATATAAAGTTTTACTCTTAAATTATATAGGTATATTGGCTCGATCGATTTCAATAGTTTCTTTTTTGTTTTGTTCGTCTCAATACTGGGATGGTTTAGAAGAACCCAAAGGAATAGCCAAAATGTCGAAAGAATCGAAATTGGAATTCTGTATGGGAATTTCCACTTCGGATTACATTCAATTAACGTTTTTGGTGGACCTTTCGTTTGACAGCTGCAACTATTACATTTAAAATCTTTTTTTGGTAGAAAAAGGTAGTGGATTTTGAAAATAGATCTGGTTAAATCGAATTTAATTACATTTTGCGAATAAATTTATGTTGATCAGCCATTCTGTTAAGGTAAATTAACTTTACAGGCTTAGAAATCAACAAAAAAATTCATTCAGTTTTGTGTAAGCTAGACTCCAGGAATTAGGTCAGGCTTAGACATTACCACAAAATGTCTCTTAGAGAAAGTCGAGGAACTAATTTGAGGATTTTAATGTTGTAAAGTTCTCAGGGTAAGTTCAACAAATTTGAGTGACTATGAAAATAACTCCGTGTCATTTTAGAGTTCATTAGAATGCCAAGGAGAGGACGAAGTCAGTCAAATGTGCGACGACCTATTTCACATATCGATCTCAATGAATTGGAGTTGGAAGGTCGGTTAGGATTGACAATCACTTGTGAAGAATCACAATAAAATCAACTTTAGGCGAGACGAAGTTCACCGGGTCATCTACGAGTAGTATATGTATATTTTCAAATCAAAATACTTCCATTCCATGTCACATACTTCATGGCATGCTCTTACAGTTATACTTTCCGATTGCATAGATATTACACGGCTGGTAATCCGAGAAGTGCTAATTAATAATTATCGCCTTGAAAGCTTCAAATCTTAAATCCTGAGTTTGTTGCCCATGCGTTTGTTTATATATGACTTTTAGGGCATGACATTTCGGAATAAATGCTAATGGCTTCATTGCCAGATGCAAGGCACTAGAAAACAACATTTCGGAATAATTCAGATCGTCTTGGAATTCTGCAGAAAGACATAAATGATATAATAAACGTTTAATGCTTATTCGGCTCCATGTTACCGTTGTTCAGTGGGAGAGCATCAGCACCGAGCCAAAAAACCGTGGTTGGGGAACCTGACGTGACCGAATTTTGCAAGGTTCCTACTTCCGCATATTCGTTTTCTTTTTTGTTCAAGGACTCTCTTTGTGTGATTCAGTGTAAAGATTACCTTTTCATATGCTTGATAACCCAATATCCAGACACAGACTTCAAAATAATCTCCAGGTAAACTTGAAAGGTATTTGATACCTTTGATGCTTTGTAGAAAAATCTGTGTTGCACAGATGTGTTGTACTAACCATTTCTACAATCTCTTATTCCTCTATCTTCTTCGTGTTAGTTGAGATAAATATTTTCAGAAATTATCTTATTGCTTATTTCCTTGTATGTGCAAGGGGAATATTAGAACACAGTAGGCTTTGAGAGATAGTCAAATCTTTTAAAGCTTTGAGATTCCGTTCTCTTTGCAAGGCTAATATATAAAAATGAATAACGATCTTCAATTGAAGAAAGTTTAAGCATTCCATAGCTCACACAAATGACAAGGAATATGTCCGAAGTGGTTCACTCTACAAAATAATTTATTTGGACATAAATTATGTGTTTTAGCAAGATCTACATTTTTGGTATATTAAGATTTGGTCTATCTCTTACGGTTCTGGCAGGAGACCTTAATGCCAACAGTAGACACTTACTCGACGAATGTACGAACGCACATGGACGCGAACTGACTAAAGTACTTCGACAAACTGACTTAAGACTTGTAATGACACCAGGACCGACGAGAATAGGGACAGGAAATCAACAACCGACATCACCAGACAAAATACTAACTTCTAAACGGACATTTACACAAGTCGAAGACATTACCACAGACGCACCTCCAGATACAGATCACATTCCACTCATACTAACACTTAGAACACATCCCTGGTACACACAAGCAAACAGGACAATAATTATTAACGACTATAAAAACGCGGACTGGAACACTTATAAACAAACAGCCGAACGACTCACACAGAACACAGCACTCACACCATCTACAACATGGCATGACATTGATATGTATGCCGCAACACTCACAGACATAATTACACAAGCACGTAAAGCTTCAGTACCAGAGAAAACGATTAACATAAACCCCTACAGCAGACCACTACCACAACACATTATACAAATCATAAAAAACAAAAGAAAAGCACATAGACAGTACATAAAAACACACTCTCCAGAAGACAAACGTATACTAAACAGACTCCAACAAGACGTCAAAGATGCCATTGCAAATTTTAACATAGACAAATGGAATACGTTACTAGACAAAATGACAGACACACACCATAGAGACCCAGCCAAGTTCTGGAGATTAGTAAAAAGTACATGACAAAAAACATATCCACAATACCCAATCAAACAAAATGGACAGACTATACGTGACACCACACAAAAGCTTGAAATTTTTAGACAACACTACACAAACGTATTCCAAACACCAGACGACCCAAAATTTCATAAAACACTTTTTAAAACAGTTAATACGCACATATAACGCAACCAACACCTTTACACACCACAAATGGACACAACAGAACTAGAAGAAAACGATGAAACTGACAGACCAATCACAGTACAAGACATTAAAACCATCATACACAAAACAAAAAAACACAGCACCAGGACCAGACAACATTACATACGAAATGATAAAACGATTACCCGACAACACAATGGAACTACTTGCTACAACATACAATGTACAGACACGGTTACCACCCACTACAATGGAAGTGCGCACACATACTACTATTTGAGAAATCAGGAAAAGACAAAACGGACCATAGGAACTACAGACCGATATCCCTTATCTCCACCCTTTCCAAGGCTTTCGAAAAGATTGTAGCGTACAGACTGACAAACATAACCACACAGAAAAAGCTCATACCATCGACACAAGCTGGCTATAGAAGCGACATTACTATACAGGACCAATTCGTACGTGTACTTTCGAACTTACAAGATTCATACAATAGAGGATTCGTCACAGTAGCGACATTCCTCGACGTACAATCCGCTTTTGATAAATGTTGGACAAACGGACTACTCTACAAACTTACGGACTTCAAAATTCCACCACGGATTGTACGTTGGATAGCCAGCTTCTTAACAGACAGGACAGGACAAATACGGATCAACCAACAACTTTCTAATACCTTACACATGAACGCAGGAACACCACAAGGGAGTGCTATCTCAGGCCTCCTGTACATATTATTCACAGCCGACACACCACAACCCATACTCAAGAACATACATCTAGCCCAATATGCAGATGATACTGCATATTGGAGCACACACGCCACACTACTAGGAGCCAGAGGCAGACTAGAAAAACAGCTAAACACATTTCTACAATGGACACGAAAATGGCGAATAACCATCAACATACAAAAAACACAAGCCATTGTAATTAGAAAAATAAGAAAACACACATAGCCACACCTACTTTCAACAAACAAACAATTACATGTAAAAAAACAGTAAAATATTTGGGGGTACACATACACAATAAACTCAGAATCAAACCACACTATACACAACTACTCAACAAAGCACGTCCCATACACTCAACACTGAACTATCTGGCCAGACTCAACAAAAGAGGACTCACACCACAAATATTACACAAACTCTACATCACATTAGTCCGGCCACAACTCACATATGCAGCCGTAGCCACAATGCCCCTAATCACAACAACTATGATGAACAAAATAAAAGCATATGAAAGGAAATGCCTACGGACTGCCCACAAACTTTCACCATCAAAACAATTCATAAAATACATACACACCACACACACAAGAAGCTACAGAAGAACACTCATAAACACTGCACAAAAGATGAAGACCATACAAGAAACACCAACAGACAAAAACCCTCCCCTTATTACACTCATACATGTATACGATAAATATCAAGAACAAGAAGAACAGAAATTACGGGACCATCTACAACACTTTCAAAACATTTAGACACACAATAAACACAAAACACACACTAAAAACCCCTAACATACAAAAATACACTATACATACAAAAAACACCAATGAGCCGTGCAGCAACATCAAAATAAAATAAAAACTAACAACAAACCCTAGGATCTTCTTTGGGCAGAAGCACATAAATGGAGCCATGGATGTGGAACACGGGAACTGACACAGATACACAAAATGTTGTAAACATGCCCAAATAAACATTTTTTCATTTCATTTCATTTTCTTACGGTTTACCAGTTATGCAAAAGTTTTCCAGAGTAAACAGGACTACATAGGCTATAGCCAGAAAATTCAAAATATACATTTAGTTTGTCATAGAAATACCCTAAACATATGGCATTTTAATCAAAATGTGTATGTGTGTCTGTGTGTATGTGAACAACATAATTCCAAAACGAAAATTCGTTATTTAATATTTAAGTTTAAAGTTTTTCAAGGATGCGACACGGATTTTGAAAGAAATTCATCCACCCTAAACTACACCTTTTTTTTCAAATGGAAGGCGTATTTCACTTTTTATATCTTAGTTGTCCAAGAGAAGGGAGTTTCAAAGCCTTCATATAGGACCAGCTTTAACAGATTTGACTATCGTTCAAAGCCTAACGACAAGACATTTGATTTTCTCAACACTGCAGTAAATAGTGAGTAATTACTCACATTACCTACTTGCTGACATATAGGTATACATACATAGTTCTTGTTAGTTTAAGTTTTGAAGATACATACTAGTTTGTGGTAATATTAAAAAAAAAATATTTTGTTGTTTAACGACGCTGTCAATTGCCAGGATCACATCAGCGTCGCCGGTGTGCCGGAATTTTGTCCCGCGGGAGTTCTTTTACGTGCCAGTAAATCTACTGACATGGAGCTGTTGTTTTAAGCACACTTAAAAACCATCGGCCTGGGCCGGGTTTGAACCCGCGACCTTGGGATCCGTAGACCAGCGTCTAACCAACTGAGCCACCCAGACCGACGTGGTAATGTTAAGAAGATATGTATGCAGGAATAATTAATTACAATTTATTCAAGCGTATACATGCCCATGGTTTCAAAATGTCTATTTACGTTGACAACATATTTTCTAACCTTATTTTTTATGAAATAATAGACCTAATTGGTATTGACAGACAACAAAATAGGGGTACAAATTCTTGACCTTACAATCCGATTTAAAAAATCTAGAACAAATTAAGGAAATTGATAAGGGGAAAAACTTCATTTTGAGCCTTGCATTCCTTATTTAAGAGAAACATACAAAATCTCAAATTGGGAAGTGCTTGGCCTACTTTATGGTGCTCGTGGAGTGATTACTAAATTTAGTGTTAACTTGTTCCAACGTTTTGA
The DNA here is from genome assembly GCA_030765045.1 of Tenodera sinensis. Taxonomy (NCBI): domain Eukaryota; kingdom Metazoa; phylum Arthropoda; class Insecta; order Mantodea; family Mantidae; genus Tenodera; species Tenodera sinensis. The sequence goes on along the minus strand of CM060966.1, from coordinate 157,417,731 downwards.
ATTGGAATTAACTGTTCTAGAAGATATTGGTTTACAAATTATTGTGATGGTTCGTACATTTTACACAATCATCTGTGTACTACACTAAATTAAATATTCTAAAATGCTTACAAATTTTATGGGTATATTATTATACTTTATCAAATGTTTTTACAGTATACAATTTTTTATTCTTTATCATTCATATTTGAAATTGTATTTTTCTACAGATCTATTAGCAGGCGAGTTTATATGACAAATCTAAAATAGGATAGCTGTCCAACTAATGGATTTTCTGTCATATTTCCCTTGCAACTACAAGAATACTAGCAATAATTTCTGCAAATGTTTATCTCGATTGACATGAGGAAGATGGTTAAGTGTTTGTAGAAATAGTTACTACAAGAGTAGAGAAGGTCATGTGAGAGCAACTCATCAAATTTTCTGTTGATCGCAATATGAATTGACTAGAGAACATTTCCGGTCTGTGATTTTTTACGATTTTAAATTGTCATTAACACCTAAACTTTGTGAAGACCGGCTAAGAAATGCAGTCGGTGAAGAAGTCAAACGCTATAATTTATAATTGGTTCAGCGATGAATTTCGTGAGGACGCCCAAGAATTGCTTTTACTCGTTGTTCGAGCATTGATTGAAGAAGACCGAGGAACATCTTATGAACTTATTTGGGTGACATAAAGCATTAGTATTAATGAAATCCAAAACATTTTATTTCAACAGCAATATGTGAGAAAACTTTGTCGATGGAGTCCACATAAATTGACTCCCGATCACAAACAACAATTGATTAATGCAGAAAAAAAACTGTCAAATTCCAAGACGGTACTTTAAATTTGGTTTGGAATATCGCACTGGTGATGAATGTTGGATTTATTGTTATTTTTAACGATCCATATTGCTACTATACAATCAGAAGATAGACGTATCATATAACACTTAGCGATTTACTGAATTATTCGATACCTTTCCGAAAACTTCAAACGCATAGTTACATAAAAACCATTTTTAATTTATTTTAATTAGTTATTTTAATTTAATGAGTTGGAGAACTACTATAGTTAGGAAAAAATCACAAACAAGGAGTGTTATATACATAAATTGTGTTTAATACAGTGAGAAAAGCAGCAAAATTATAATTTTATTACAGTGGAATCTCAACAACTCGATCTGATGTGGACTGAGTTATCGAAATGTCTAAGAATAAGGGGTCTGTTATTTACAACTCATAATATAATACTGCAAATTACTTCATCATCATCGTCATCAACATCAACTCTTCATGGCTTAGGAGAATCCTCCTGTTTCGGCTTCATATTTCTTCCCATCATTTTCCTGGTCTTCCCATTGTTCTATTGTAATGGAATGCGAGAGTTATCCATTCTTTGCAAATGACCCTTCCATGTTTCTCTATTTCTTGTATCTTTTCTTTTAACGAAAATATGTCTAATTTTTTCCTTATTTCTTAATTTCTCACATGATCTTGTCTTGCACACCCTTTTACTGCTCGGAGACATTTCATTTCTGCAGCTTGTATTTGGCTCCGATCTTTCCTTTTAAGTATCCTTGTCTCCGACCCATACAGTAAAAGCGGAACGGCCATTGTCTTATAGAATTTTAAATTTGCACCTCTTCGGGTTTTCCTTTTCAAGGTACAAGCTATTATTCCGCAAATATATTGGAATTTACTCACTTTATTTCTTCGTTGTTTGTTCTAAATATCACATTACAACACAAGTAATTAAATGTTCCCACCTGTTCTAACAGTTTATTATTTAACACTATATTCAATCTTTCTACTTGTTTTCCTACAAATGCCATGGACTTTAACTTCTCAACTCGTATATTTAAACCATAATCCTGGATTAATTTTTGTAATTTGTACATAATTATTTGCAGCTTATCCTCTGTGTCTTGTATTAAAATCATGTCATGCGCAAAGAGTAGCATATTTAATGCATTATCTTTATTTTTATTCCTAATGGTATTTCATCTTTTGAACTTCTAAGAATATCGTCCATATAAATGTTAAAAGCGGAGATAAACTACATCCTTGTCTTAAACCATTATTATATCTTGTAATAATCGTTCTTTTCCTAAAACTATTTTTATTTTTGTTTCTTGATATGTATTCCTGAGTACATCTGTTAATTGTACATAAATTACATAAATACACATTCCAGAAAATTGATCATGCAGGTAACGTCTCTGTTTTCTCCCTTGAAATTAATAAGACACTACTGATAATGCGAAATGGCACTGTACTTAATCACGCACGGTCCGCATTGTTTATTACTACACGAAATCGGAAAGATCACCTGGCACTCTTATGGTATTATAAAAACGAAACTATCATAAACCACTGCGCAAGTCGTCTCGTCTAAAACGTACCTCTGTATTCGGTAAAGCATAAACATTCAAACTTTCCTAACAACTGTTTGTGCTATGTATCCGTCTGCCGGTTGCAAATGTTCTGACTAGATATCGAAGATCAATACGCGATCAGCCCTTTTCTCGTTGTGAGTGAGAATGCGGAAGGTTGTATACGTATTCTAATTTAAATTTACCTATACTATTTATGCCCTTATGGAAATTACTACAGCCAAGTTTAATGATAAAAAACTAAAGAAAATAAAAATAAAAATCTGATGTGTTCCACTCACATGACTTTCTCTACTCTTGTACTAACCACTCTTACAAACTCATATTCCTATATCTTCTTAATGTTAGCTGAGATAAACGTTGGCAGAACTTATCTCATTGCTTATTTCTTTGTAGGTGCAAGGGGAATATGTGATTAGAGTAGACTTTGAGCGATAGTCAAATGTTTTAAAGCTTTGAGATTCCGTTCTCTTTGCACAACCTACATATAAAAATCTGATGTGTTGCACTCACATGACTTTCTCTACTCTTGTACTAACCACTCTTACAAACTCTTATTCCTATATCTTCTTCGTGTTAGTTAAAATAAACATTTGTACAAATTATCTTATTGCTTATTTCCTTGTAGGTGCAAGGGGAATATTGGAATACAGTAGGCTTTGTGCGATAGTCAAATCTTTTAAAGCTTTGAGATTCCGTTCTCTTTGTACACGTAACATATAAAAAAATGAACAACGATGACCCATTTCACGAAAGTTCCAAGTTTTCCGAAACTCACACACATAACAAGGTATATCTCCGAAATGGTTCACCCTACAAGAAAATTTATTGAGACATAAATTGTGTATTTTAGCAAGATCTACATTTTTTGTATAGTATAATTTGGTCTATCTCTAACGGTTTACCAGTTATGCAAAAGTCGTCCAGAGTAAATACGACTACAGGGGCTATAGCCAGAAAATTCAAGATATACATTTCATTTGTCATAAAAATATCTCAAACATATGACATTTTAATCAAAATCGTTAGAGCCATTTTCAAGAAAAGCAAAATTTTCCATGTAAAGGGTAGTTTAGGGTGGGACTATTTTCTTCAAAATCTTCGTGTCACATCCTTGAACGACATTAAACTTAAATACCAACTTTGGTTTTTAACCGACTTTTCGTTTTTGAGCTATGCTGTCCACAGACTGACAGACTGACAGACTGACAGACACACAGACACACAGACACACACACGGACCTTTTTCTAAAAATGCTTTTTTTGGATTCAGGGGGCCTCAAAACATGTATTTCCGGTGAAATCTCGACTTCGAATTTTTGGGTGGGATACAATAGGTACTTCCTGTACTTACTGTACGTAGTAGAGAAAGTAAAAAGGTCTTCGAGTTATCAAGAGTCGACTTATCGGGATTCTAATGTATTAAGTTAATACTGAAATAAGGGAGTAATACCGTTTATAACTAAAGGAGATCTGTTGCGCACTCATTTTGCAATCATGTTTCATGCTGTGATGAAGTGTTTCTCAGTTTGATATCACTGTTTACTATCCTAGTTTTTATTCTGCTACATAACGGAAAGCAAGATAATAAAGATATTGCACACAGAAATTGTGTGGGTTTTACTAATACCTACATAGCTGTTACCAAATCCGTCACAGTCCGAGTGAACACTGCTCTTGTAGTCATGAGAACGCCTGCCCCTCCGCAGTCATAAAACAACCTGAAATGAAATAATGAAGTAAATAACAGTGTTTATGCAGCAACGTACTTGTTTTACCACCTGTTATTACTTTTGTTGTTATTTGCGGTAGCTTATATATCATAATAATGATTTTTAAGTTCATAAACTAATATATTGAAAAGAATATTATACCTTTATTTAATAGAAAAATGTAACGAGAAGTAAAAAGGTCCATGAAATAACTTATTTAAGCTAATTTAAAAAAGTTACAAAGCCTGGCGTAATAAATAATGAAACAGTGTATCATTAGAACCTGTGTAACGCTCGTAAACCTCTAGAAGCTTTATTATTACATCATAAAATAAAAATGTCATATCTAGAAACATCTTGATTTAATAGAATGTTAAAAAAGTATATTACTCAAGTTTACAGGAAACGGTGAAAACAAGAATTGACGTGAACTAGGATTTAACAACTTCGCAAAAACATCGTTTTACCTTTAATGGTGTATTTAATTTATGAAAAGTGTTACGTGGTAATATGAAATACAACACATTGTAAAGACACCCACAAAGCATAAGAGTTTATGTGACTTGTTTTGTTTCTGATGTTTTGTTAGTCTCATACATTCCAAGCTGTGCAGTAGCCCTAAAAGAAAATCTTAACAGCTTTAAAATACCCCGTTTGCAGCTTTTATGAGATTAAGGAGAACCTATCAAACAATTATACTTCTATTACTCCTAAATGCATTAGGTTGTGGAGGTTAGGAAGTGGGCTTATGAGAGAAATTACAACAGTAAATAAAACTGCACAAGTATTAAAGCACATATACAAACGGTTTCATTTCCTAACAATTGGCGAAAAAAGGAGCTCGTTTTTGGAGGCTTGCATTCTGGTATTTAGGCATATATGCATATAGATATATATTGACTATTCAATATTTACCATCCATACTGCTTTTTCGACCTGTAAAATGTAACGAAACTTTATGCTTCAGTCAATCAGACCTCGTATCGCAGAAATTTAGTTTCCTGCCATTTCTTTGATAAGCGTTCTCTACCACATTATTTTCTAAATTATTGTACAATTATCTAGAATACTTTAATGATATATTTTCCACTTTAAATATAAGAATGATATTGTTTAAAGACAATAGGATATAACTGTATTTTTATTTCCTTAAAATTCCCCCCGGAAGTCTTCCTTATTCGAAAAACACAGCCGTTTCTTCTAGTGGTGAAAGAATGATCGGAATGCTCTAGTAATTTTTGGGTAACCACGTAGATCAAATTTTAAAATGTTGTTCCTTCTTTTTACCTATTTAATGACATAAAGTTTCATGATTTTTATTTAGCAGAGGTATATATGATAACACTATTCTACGAAATAAGGACGAAACTGATAAATAGAAGACATACATTTTCTTCTTTCCTGCTTTTTCCTATTTATATTCCCATTGTGCCACTCTTTGCTCTAAATTAGCTATCAACATTCAAAAGCTTGCGTAAATGTCATACATGTTCCTGAGTAAGTCACATCATTATGTGTAACTTATACATAGACATTGCAGTCTGTAACCACTCAGAGATATACCCTTCGCAGCTGCTAATTATACATTTCGACTGAGCAATTTGTGATCGACGCTGAACACAATTTCCTGTTTTTGGATAATTATTTAGCATACTCTGGTAGTGAAATTTGTTGTTATTTGGAGGTTTTAGCATTCAGAACTTTATTACGTGCATATATAGAATTAAAATAAAATTTACTCAGCTGTTTTAATGGTAAACCTAAACCGTATGTAGCATTGGAAGGCATTGTCAATCAAAGAAATAAATTTCTAATTCGAAGTCCCACAATTAATAAAATTGTATTTTATCTTGCTGTGTCTTCGAATGGATATTTGGAATGAAATAGCTAATTTAAGTTCTGTTTTACATACATTTTCCGTAGGTAACAACGACTATGTCAACAATCACTAATATCTAATCTTTATCATTCGCAACGAACAGTTAAACCCCCTTTAGCAATTAGTCTTTAGGATTCTAATATCTTTGTACTTCAGGGTCCTGGATTTCTAGTTTTTTACTCATTTAAGATTTTCAATCAAAAGCCCTTTAACTTACGTGAACTGTGGTTTTCAACGAATGAAAAAAGTATCATAGTATATGGCTTACGAGCTACTATAACAGCACAACAATTGATTTTAGAAAATATGTTTTAATAAAAGTTACTTAGCTTATCGAGAAGAACTGGAATATAAAACGTACCATGATTCCATTAAAATTCTGAGGTTGGCCTGAATGGGCTCCAAGAGTCCCGTGGAAATATTTTCTATATGACAATTTACGCATGACTTTCCTACACTAGGATTCGAATTCTTGCGTTCTGGTTGTTTTCTATTCATTTAAGAGATATTCGTCTGTAACGATTAATGTTGGTCATCCTTTTAAAGTAAGAACAAATTAGAAACTAAAAACTTCACTTATCTTATTGATTTGCTGCTGACCCTGGGGTTTCATCCTGTTTATGATAGTTGTTATTTATATCTTATTACATGTGACTATTACCGAAATAATTTAATTAGATTCCACTGTACTTCTGATTTTGTTTAAATACATTTAAGTAACATTAAAAATATTCATTTAGTTTTATCATTTGTAAACTATAGTTAAAATCAAAAGGTTTAGTGACTTAATACAAATAATTTTTGCAAGTCTTTGTGTTAGAAGTGAACATTACAAGCATTCATAAAACAGGTTCTGGAGGAATAAATACTGTTTGATGGAATAGTTATAAGAAAATTTTTTTCATAAGAATTATAAATATTTTAAATAGTTTTAGTGATATGCATTAATTTTAAAGTTAATATAAATAATTTCTGCAAGTCTTTGTGTTAGAAGTGAACATTACAAGCATACATAAAACAGGTTCTGGAGGAATAAAACACCGTTTGATAGACCAGACTATAAGAAAAAATTATTTCATAAGAATTATAAAATATTTTAAATAGTTTCAGTGATATGCATTAATTTTAAAGTTGTTGATCAGAAAATACGATTTATGTAATAAACAGGAAAATATTTATCAGGTCTTGTGGCTAGATGGTTCGACTTACAGGAAACAATGGGGCTTTTTTCTCTAGTTTTAGTAAACTATGTGCCTATACCCAAGCTACTGCACAAGTGTCCCTCGAAGGAATGAAACAAAACCAAATGCAGAAGGTACAACTCACATGCATCACGCAGGGAGGCTGCGATCAGGAACACAGAAGCCGTTGGTTAGTCCTGCGCAGCAAACAGCAGCAGTTGCAGTTTTGCACGAATTTGCATCATGTACACTTTAGGGCAATCTCAGCCACCAAACATGCACTCGATGTTGACCTTCCTTCTTCGATATCTCATCGTCGAAAAGTCGATTGCGGACCTAGCGATGCCGTCGTGCCCAGCTCCATAATTTGGCACTCTCGAATTTTGACAGCTGGGTTGCTCTCGAGGCTCTCCTGCCGATAATAATTACAAAATTACTACCAAAATGCTGGTGGTTTTCTTTGTTCTACTTTTTGTGTCGTCTTTGGCAACGTTATAGGCATTTTTGGAATAAAAAAGCAGCGCGTGGTGTATCGTTCCAATGATGGAAAAGCATCAGTAAACTTGTCCTGGAGCTATAAGAAAATTAAAGGAATCAAGTTTTATATACACGACTGTTATTAGCAGGATCCATGATCTAAGAACTTTTCTCACGCACGAGGCCGAGGGGCCTGATAGCCAATATTTGTACATCTTGTGTAAAATACACTCTAGAGGGTCATGCAAACATGAACAATCCACCAAATATTTCACACTAATATACGCCAATTTTAAATGGTACGTTTTTGTTTTTGGCAATTATAATACCTTGTACTTTATACATGAATCGGCTGTCTTAGGTAGTGCTTTAAATCTCTTTAAGTAATTTTGTTTCTACCATTAAAGTTCCTTTCCCCTCATTTATCATGATATCTAGATGCTATGCTTCACCCGCGCGCCACTGGTGTTTTTTAAAAACATTAGGATAATATCAAAATTGGTCTTTAAATTCATTGTCTTCCAAGGAAGTAACACAAGGATATTCAAGAAAATTCAACTCCCCTAAATTACCTGATCAGCAATGTGCAACGTTTGCAAAAGAAAAGAGGCTGGAGTTACCTCCTTCCTCTGTACTTTGCCATTCTTTAACACTCGGGCGTGCCGTGCATTGTGTTGCAGTGACGGGTTGGTTACATGTGCGTTGCCTTTATGAAAGCACTTTCAAATCTTATGCGATAAACATCTGTGCATCAATGATTTCTTTGGTACTGCCTACGTTTAAGAATAATTCTATCAATATTTGGCAACAAAATCAAAGTGTGTTGCCTTAGAAAATTCTTAGAAGAACGTCGCGTTTTCTGTATTCTGATACACAATTATAATATAGTTCAATTTGGAGATGGTTATTTCTCTATCTACTAAATTTGAATCGACATAACCATTTTCAGAAAGTACCTTATTGCTAAGTCTCTTGTAAGTGCACGGGGAATGTGGGAATACAGAAGGTTTAAGCGATAATGAAATGTTTTAAGAGGTGGTTGCTATGCGAGGCCTTTGAAATTTCGTTCTCTTTGCAAGGCCAAGAGGAAAAAAAAAACTTATTCCTATTTGAGAAATTCAAACAAATAATAAAGGATATCTCGAAAATGGCTCGCTTAAAATAAAAAAGAGTACTGGACATAAATTGTGTACTTCAACAAGACCCACATTCTTTATTTAGTGAGGTTTTGTCTGTCGTTTACTGTTTACAGTTTATGTAAAAATCATACAGAATGTAGATATCTTCTGAGAACATTCCCAGAAAATTCAAATTATGACTTAGAAACTGCCATTGACTCGCCTGCTTGTGTCTGTCACTGGATACTGACTGTTTGTGAATCCAGACAAAACTTTCAAGCTCAGCTCTGTAATATGCGGATAGCGTATCTACCTCATGTTGAAAAGGTCCCGAGTTTGAATCTCGCTTGGGGGAGTCTGTTAAACGAAATTAAAAAAGAAGTACACAAAACTCTGCATCTCGCGTAAACGCACTTTATGTAAAATATTTTTGTGGTATTAATTTTTTTCGAGAGAAGCACTGCTGTTGTTTTCCACTCCTCTATTATACCATTTTGAAATTCTAAGTCGTCATGTTTTTGTTTTCGCATTTTCAAAGCCATCAAATATGATTGAAGTCATTACTACATTAGCGATATTTGTACTGAAAACCAACTTAAATTTTGTACTACTTCCAAAAACATCCACCATAGTTAATTTTACCAGTGCTGTCGCATTATTTCCGACACAAAAAGAAGGTAACTGATTTAAGGTTACTTGTGTTTAAATTTACGATTTGTTTACGTTGAACCCCACTTCTCTTTCTCCTTTGAACACCATTATCAAAACCAAAAATCATATCCATCGAAATGGCAGAAACTATATATTTCCAATCTTCTTAATCAGGTTAAGCTCCTTAATCTGGTTTTGCAGATTTTGAGAACGTTCTAATAACGTATGCCTTACAGCGTTAAAGGAATTGATATTGTGAACTCCAAGACAATTCTAATGTGCATCTACAAGATTTTTTCATTAGTTTTGTTAATAAATACTGCTAATGTGCGATGTCCATAAGTATTTTTCGATAGTCATAAACAAAATAGATTGCTCATAAACTTTTGGGATAAAGTGAACCAAAGTTCATTAACTTGAGTGAATAAATTATTCATAGTCGATCTGGATGACCCAGTAGGTTAGGTGCTGCTCCTGAGATCGCGGGTTCAAGTCCGTCCCAGATCAATGTCTTAAACTGTGCTTAAAAGGGAGAGTTTCATGTCATAAGACCTGCTGTCATGCAAAAGAACACTTGTGGGACGAAATTCCGTCACCCCGCTTTTACACACATTTCTGTACTCTTATACAAACTATGCTTTTAGCTGCTTGTTGATAATTTTATTAAATGGTTGTTTTTACCATAGAGAACAGCTTTTAAAATAACTAATAGCTTAATTTCTTCTCCAATTTTCAGAAACTTGGGAAACATTGATGGGACCATAAGGTTTTAAGGTAAGTTGTTCTGTATATTAAACTGTCTTTTGAGGTTATTTTTGATTATGTTATTTTAATTATTATAAAAATTGAATGGCCAAGTACGAGCACAATTCACACATTTTTATACAGATCTGTTGACAAACTCAGCTACAAATACACTGAGAATTTACCGTCATTAACCTGTATGTAAATAATAGCAAACACTTTTGAATGTTTTAATTTTTTCCTTCTGTTTTAGAAATACAAGTACAAAGAGTGAAACTTAGCAGTGCATATAATGGAACTAGAATCCACAGTTTTTAATTAAAAAAAAAGTCAATTGGAAGAAAAATATAAGTTAAAGTCAAACAATTTCTCGGTAACTTTACTACTTTCAATATATATACATTTTCTTAACGAGGCAGTAAATTGTTAAAACTCTTACGTGTAGCTTTTTCTTATTTAAAGAGTACTTATTTGAAGAGCACGCTTTATTTTTAGGAACAAAAACTTTGAGGTTAACATATACTTTGAAAAATAAAGGGCTCAAGGGCGGTGAGATTTTTCTAAAAGATTAAAATAAGAGAAGGAGGTCAATAATTGCGCAGTAATTGTAGTTCTGAGAACATATAGCCAGAGAACACTTCCAGGAACAGTACAAGTCACTATTGCTATTAATTATGTTGACGGTCGTAAACAAGAACACAGTAAATGCGAGAGCAAAAAGAAACATCAAATAACAAGCAACAAAAGCCTAATTCAACAAAACGACATAGATAAATGAAAATAGTAATTTTTAGTAATCCATAGCTGCTTCTTTAAATGCTGACAAGGAAAAAGGTGACTGACATACTTTATTGGAGTAAATGCAAAACGTTTTAGGCGGTCATTTTCGTAAACTTTTTAAAATACTTTATATAGTATTTTATTACTTTCACAGCAGCAACCAGGTAAAGAACAGCCTTTTTGTTTCCTAAAGTTTATAAAACAACATGGTGTATGGCCATGCTGAAATATTAACTTCGAACATTTGGGAGAAAATACTATCTAGTCTTTAAAAGATGTTACTTATTTCCAGTACATTTTTGTGGCATCAGTGGTGTCTGAGTTGTTTGTATTGTTCAATAGTTCTATTGTTATTCAGTTGTTTCTCACGATATCAGAAAAGAGTATTGAATCTCAAGACTAGCATGTTGCCAATCGGTTTTGAACATTTGACTATCGATTTGGTTCCCTGTCTCTCACTTTTATCTACAACGAAACGTGTAATGAAGCTTTTTTTGCACAGGTTTGTTTGACTAACATGCAGTATGCAGAACAAATAATATTTCATAAGAGTAGTTTGTGCATGCTAAATACAAACAAAAGTTGTGTGTAGAGAAAATCATATGAATCAGAAGTTTCGTTATTGCTTTGTTAGGTTTTGTCTGCAAAAATTGATCTGCAACCAGGGTTTTTGTTGGAAAATTAAAACTATCGGTACTCAACTAACTTCTGAGCCAGAATGACACATAATGCATAACATTGGATCAAATTCAGAAAGAGATCGAGTTGAACTAAAAATTTTGGGCAGGTGTTCTTTGATTCTTTGAAGATTGATGGCATAGTTCATACAGTTTTCTATTGTCTGTGATTAAAGCAACCCCATATTATGACAGATGTAAACAATTGTTGAAGTTGCACCCCTGCAACTCTGCCTATCTTTGCTGAGGCACCGTTATATGAGACATCATTTTAAATGTTCTTTGCCATAAAATTTTACATTTAAATTGGTTTTCCCAAATGATAAATACTAATTGTTGATTCAGATGAGCGAAATTAATCCATTTTTCTTTCGATTCTTTAACATAGACCGCGCGGGAAAAACAAATCTTTCTTCAATGTCATCGTCTCTCCTCCATTAGGTATTATAAGGTTATTTTCTGATTAGTAAATTATGAGAATTTTATCCAAACAAATAAATAACTATGATCTTGGGAGAGTAATGCGTACTGCATGTTTCAGAACTTCCGGTGTTTCCTTTGGACACTTCTAGAACAACCGGTACAGAATACCGGTGAGTACCGGTAAAGCCCTGTTTGCAGTGAAACAGTGCTAGTATCAGCAATGTCTGTAATAGCGCGAGAATGCATGAACGGTGTTATAACCTGTTTTAAAAAAAGTCAGTCTGGATGAATAAATATAAAAAAATCTGATGTGTTGCACTCACATGACTTTCTTTACTCTTTTACTAACCATTCTTACAAACTCTTATTCCTATATCTTCTTCGTATTAGTTTAAATAAACATTTGCAGAAATTATCTTATTGCTTATTTCCTTGTAGGTGCAAGGGGAATATTAGACTAGCTTTGTGCTATAGCTTTGTGCTATAGCTTTGTGCTATAGTCAAACCTTTTAAAGCTTTGAAATTCCATTCCCTTTGCACGGTTAATATATATGCAAAATGAACAGCGATGTTGCATTTGACAAAAGTTTGTTTTCTGAAACTGACACAAATAACAAGGAATATCTCCGAAATGGTTCGCTCTACAATGAACTTATTTGGACATACATTGTGTTTTAGCGAGATCAACATTTTTTGTATAGTAAGATTTTGTCTATCTCTTACGGTTTATGAGTTATTCAAAAGTCATCCAGAGTAAGCAGGAATACATAGGGTACATCCATTTCATTTGTTCATAAAGATATCTTAAACATATATAATTTTAATCAAAATCCTTAAAGCCATTTAAAAAAAAATCAAAATTTTCGATAAATTTTCCACGTAAAGGGTAGTTTAGGGTGGAGAAATTTTGTTCAAAATCTTCCTGTCGCATCCTGGAAAGACATTAAACTTAAATACCAACTTTGGTTTTTAACCGACTTTTCGTTTTTGAGTTATGCTGTCCACAGACACACACACGCGCGGATTTCTTTTTAAAATGCTTTTCTTTGAATTCAAGGGGCCTCAAAACTTTTATTTCAGGTGGAATCTCGGCATCGAATTTTTGGTATACAATACCTCCTCTGCTTCCTCTAGTAGAAGAAGTTACAAAAATTTCCTTGTTTTATAAGCATTTCAGGGTAAAAGCAATTGACTCCTGATTTCATGTAGCGTTTTACTACTTTTGATTTACTCTTTATTTATGCACTTGTTTTTATTGGTGCAATAATTTAATGGAATCTCGTTTGAGTTTAGTTTTATCTAGATGTATTAGAATGCTAGTCAGATGAACAGGCCTGCAATACAACAGGTGAAGGGAAAGGGAAACCTGCGCTGTCTGTAGACTCGGCGTCAGCACTTGGTTGCCTCTTGCAGTGACGCCTAGCTTCGGGCGAGGCGCATTATTTGATTGACAGCCAAAATCGTCCACTATGTCCCTACCTCATTTCCCAAAACATCCCAATCGTTATTATCTAACCTGTAATGAAGGGGTGAGCCCCAGTTTGACACGAAAGCGGTTTCGACAAATTCAAAAATATCTTACCACGCTGCTCAACCGTTACTGGGATAACAATGTCTTAAAATAAAGACATTTTAGTAAGTGTGTAAATAAAACACTATTTACATGATATTTTGATCCCTATTGTGTATTTGTGCAACTGATTTCTATAAACCATACTATTCAAAATTAGACCAACAAACTTTTAAACCAGAGAAATGGCTGGTGTCTTTGCGACAGTTCGATGGAATATGACACGCCGATGCACTCTTTGTGTTAATCGCAATGGGCGTGCCTTCCAACATTTACTTTTAATAGTAAAGCTGTGATTAACTGTAAACAATGAGATGTTTGTGTTTTGTTTATGTGTTGTGTTTGTTTCTTGGATTAAGATTGTGAGCCTAAGGTAAATGCAATACTAATTTGTATTGTTGATTTTGCCGTAAACACTTGAACTATGTAGCAGGCAGTAATCTATGACATTAACTCAAACTCATTAACATTAAACACAATTTTCTATTCCAGTAAGTACCCCTAGGCCTAGTCCTAGATCTATCCTTAAATCAAGTTATACACAACCATGTCTAAAATGAGCTTTAATAGCTAACGAGCTATTAAATACTACAAAAAGAAGGATTACACGATAAGTGTGTGAAATAAATGCAGGAATTAAGTATATAACACGCGCACACATGCACACGCGCGCACACACACAAATTATATAAATTTGTGTATGTTTCTGGCCTGTTTGTTTTCTGGACACCAACTCCTCAATTCGGGATGTATCTTCCCTAGTGCAGTATCAATGGTAGTTCTGGATTTCTTTGTTTCGTTTTGATTGCTGTCAATGCGAAGAAATCCTGTTCATACAAATAAGTATGGAAGAAGGTGTGCCACTAAGAGCAGTTTATTTCAGCGTGTATAGCACCAGAAATAACGAAGTGACGTTTCCGATTTTTATTTCGGTGAACTGTGAACGGATAGTTCCAAAATACTTTCTTTTAATTTACGGGAAGATCAGAGAAATTCTTGTGGAATGGATTCATCTTTCTCAATTTCTGGAAGCTTTTAAGAACTGATGGAATTTGATTATTTTCAATACTCTTTCGGCGGTACTAACTTCATGTTGTCCCCTATGTACCAACACAGCTGGAAAAGCTACAATATTCCCTTAATCAGGGCAATCAATCCAAAATAAAATATTCTTATAAAACCGCTTTACTTTCTCACGAGCTTTAAAAACATCTGTCAAAACTTTGGAGTTGAAGATTGAGTTCATCAAATTTGATGAATATATCTATCAAGTATGCTAATTGGCAAATCTACCCTTCAACTTCAAAATGCTTCAACACACCGGATTTCAGTTTTCTAAGGAAACATTTTACCTCATTTTTCAGTGCAATACGCGCTCTCCTGATAACCAGCGCACTTCGGTGCGCAAAAACAATTGTTTGTGTAGCTCCCTTCTCCTCATACATCTTCTTTTTATTTATTTATCTATTTTGAAAAGACCGGAGTTCAATGCACGCGACTTTATTAAATTGACTGTTTTTATGACAATGTTTCCTGTAAATCAGGAGTTACTACTAAATTTTATGGGCATATAATGGCAAATTATTTTGGGCTTAATTTTTCGATTATGGGCATTTAGACCGTTTTTAACTGTCAAAGAAGCAGCATATGGGACAGTAGTTCAAACCATTCCCACAACAAATTTAATTTTAATCTTATAAAATTATCAGAGTTTGAGAAATATCATCTCCTATTGCATGTTCTGGTAATTACTTAATCCTAGAATTTCATCATCAATAGCACCTTTTTAACATCAAAATACAGAACATACATACGTAGCTTAGCATCATCAGACACACCCACCGATTAATCAATGCGAATCGCAAATCTTTTTCCCATTTTAATATTTGGTCAACAATATCTTGTACCATATCATAAATTCTATGCCCTACACTTGTGTAAAATTCGGAATTATTTTTATCAGAATGTTTGTGTACTTAACATTTTATCTGCTATAATTAAAGAACCAGGAACAACATGATATTCAACTGGTGTGTAAGGTGATCTATTTTTAGCAAATAGCGACGCTAACTCATTTAATGTCTTGGTTGATTATGTAAAATTGTGTATTACACTTGAAAACTTATCTAAACTTTCTGCTTTAGGCGTGAAAAGTTCGACTGGCTAGTTTTTATAACTGCCGTGATTGGTTACCAAGTGTCTGTGAAGTAGGGTTGACTTTATAGAATTATTCCACAGAGTTTGAATGTCAATAATGCAAAGAGGAAAGCGTGATTCACACGCATTTAATACCAATCCATATTTAATGAAGTTTCAGTGTAGCGTGTATATATATGAATAAATGAAATGATTGCAAAGATGCTCAAATGAGCCAGAGATCCATTTGAGGAAAGCCCTTTACATATTGGTAATGGTATTAACTCGTACTATATTCATACGAGTACTTATCGTTTTGTTCCTGATTTTTTGGGGGCGTGATGCATTAGATTACACACATGTTGACACTCTTATTCATAATTCCAGATTCTGATGAGAGTAGGGAGTAATCAGGCCAGAGAAAAATCCCCAAACTCAGCTCAGAATCAAATCGGCACCCTTACATAGCAGGCAGATGTTCTACCAGGCTATACTATTAATTTTAGTTTTTTAATATTTTATATTTTTGCGACTGACTATTAAATTTGTAATTATTTTGAACTTCACAGATGCTTATGGCCACATAACTACAGTAAAACATTTATCTGAATATCCTTTACAAGCAATTTACATAAAAATACAGAAACATAGTAGAACAAAGTTTGAAAAAACTAGAACTGATAATGGTAAATAGATTAGGTGAAATGTGGGCATCAGGATACACATTAATGAAGGGTGATTGGAAAATAATAAGACAAAGGCTAGAAGATACGGATGCGCAAATGTTATATTCCCAAATTAAGGGTAAAAAGTCAGTTTCCTAAATGAGCGGAAATCCGAATTGGGGAAGGAGTCATATGTTAAAGTTTGTGTCAAGTATGAGAGGGAAGGAATTGTTTGGTTTCATTTGGGAATATAGAAATTAAGGAATGAAGTAAAGAATGTGTTGAAGGAAAGATGTCCAATATGGGGAGGGAATATGAAATGCACTTATTGCTAGAATATTCAGGTACAGACCATTGGAGGAAATTGTAGGAAATGGTTAAATAGAAATAAAGAACTACAATGAGAACAATTTTATAGCCCAATCAGAAGTGAGAGATATAGGGACATTTTTATGAAATGTGACAAATAAATGCAAGTGGTCAATGAACAAAACAGTGAGTGAATGAAACCTTTGTAGTTTAAAAAACTTGATTTTGCAATTGTTTTGTGTTTGGGATTGTCTACTGAATGCTAGTGGCAGTAGGTACTAACGCATATGTAACATTAGCCTAGTACTTATTAAGGCGATTTAATTAGGGTAACACGGTAAATGTTTGATAGCTAGGTGGCATAGGTAGTTGCTTTGGAACTCAAGAAACAATGTCCGAACATTGACGTGCAAAAGAACAGCAGCTACAACAAAGACTTTAATAACACCTTTCTTCTTCATATTAATTCCGCTAGAAATTATTAAAATGTATGATTATGTCCTTGTAAGTACATCCTACCTACGTGCAATGTCCTTTGTTTTGTACACAAAGTGAACCTTTGGATGTGTCCTTTTAAATTCTCCATTTAATTGCAGTGTGCTTTGCAAGTTAAGAAATCTTCCAGGACTTATACATGTACCTACTAATTACTATGAAATATTCTCAATTATGATGTCCACGCCTCCCTGAAGTGCAAAGAGGTTAGTGGTAATAACTAAAACTCTATGTCTAATTACAAAAGCAATTTGAAACGAATATATTAATATTTTCATTATTCTAGTTTGCCCATACCGGAAAACTCATTTGAATTCCTGAGTTCTATGCATGTTTGTAACGGGTGATCCAAAAGACTCCGAACCAGTTGCATTATGTTTTGCCTGTAAGCTTCCTCGGCGCTCGTTGCCGACTGCCACTGTCATAAAATATACATTTTTAGAACTAGTTTTAAAGGCTTTGCTTACCAATGTTATTAAAGGAGATGCTGAACTGGCCACCATTATTGTCCACACATTTTTGGCACCTGTTTAGGATACTATCCATCACTTACGTTGAGAAATGCTGGAAATTTCCTGGCGGATATTTTGTTTTAATTCTTCCAGGGTGTATGGGTTTGTTATGTACGCTTTATGTTTTTAAGTTATCCCAGAGATAGAAATTGCAGATCACCTGGATATTTTTCTGCAAATCACACTTTCATTAGGCGAGTTAACACATACGACTTATAAATGAATACACGCTGTGCAGTAGAAAACAAGTGCTGAACCATAATACACTTTGTGACTAAGTACAGGACAATATAAAGCATACTGGTAATAATTCAACCATACGATGGTGCGTCAGCTCAATACTGCACTTTCAGAGAAGAGAAAAGCAAGTCAACCGCATGACACGTGCACACAAAAACTGTAAAAAATTAAAAAAAAAAGTTTTTGCTTTTTACTGTACTTATACTTCATATTTTCACGTAGCACCTTTGATTTACTAATTTAGGCAATATTAATCACTTGTGGTTATCTTTGACATACTCCTAAATACAGTGATGAAATGCACATTTCAATTTGAAATGTTTTTCTCAAAACATTTTTACAATATTTTCATTAACTTAAAATTTTCCACGTATCAAAATGTTTGACCGATTAACCACTAATTTTCCACAAAGGTTCATGAATTATTATCTAAGAGACTCACATAGCCATTTTAAAACTTTAGTATTAAGTTAATTTTTATTAAATATTTTATTGCCATATATCCATAAAGTCGAAAAAGGCCAAAATGCAAAGGGGTTATCCTAATTTTCTATCATAGTTTCATTTGAATTTTAAAAAGAGTTCAATGTGGGGTTGTTTGTGATGGCCTCTTAAAGGCCAAATTCAATTTTGTAGGCTTGAAATGTGAGCCATTTTGATTTGACATAAATTAAATACAGAAGAAAAACATCTTTGTTTCAGAAACATATGCAGATATTTTAAGAGAATGTTGTGATGTTATATTACATTTCCACATTGCGATGTAATTTTCAGGGAAAAATTGTGAATGTCTGGGTTTTTCACACTTCATCGCAGTAAGGTTGCCATTACTTGCATGAAATATACGCTACAATGTATGGCTCCATTCACTTAAATCCATCATAGCATCAGTTGATGTTGCCAGTGCTGTCTTATCATAACTCTCAAATGCACGTTTATGTAGTGCTTTAAGAATCTTGGAAATAAAAACCGTCACCTTTTATATTCTTTTTTGTTTCTGTGAGTCACACTTCCCAACCTCATACTATTACACACTATTTCACAGTCTCATGAGTTAGTATATAAGAGTAAATATTCTGTGTTGATATAAGGAATAGCTTGCCGTTGAATTTGGAACATCGGCTGGGAAACTCTCAATCCGGATGAATCAAGTCACGGCGGGGCGCCGTGAAACTCGTTGGTATTTCATATCACAGGGAAGTAAAACTAAAAAATTAAATTAAATATGTTGTAATCATATTACAAATTACAGCTGTCAAATTTGACTGATTTCGCATCTCTATTGACATAAACATATACAAATATCTCTAGTTCCGGGAATCTATGTTATGAATTTACGAAAATGTTGTATTTTTAGTTATATTTTTAGATCAGATACAGGAACCAATTTTTGGGTTATTTTTAAGTGTTTTAACTATAACGGAAATAAACTTGGCATCCTAGTCAACTAATTTATATTTCTTAGCTGCAATGTCAGATAACATAATTATTTGAAACGTTTTGCTATTAATATTAAAATGTCTTAAAATTACTTCTGACACAGCTATGCAGTTAATCCATATTGGAATAATTTAAAAAACCTCACGCAGTATCTTATATTAAATACAACTTTTACTTACTATTACACCTTTTTGTCTCTAATTTTGAAACAGAGAGTACATAAATATTTCCATTTTATCTAATTTTCTCCCATCACTTTTCGATTGAAGCTTCACTCGTATCTTATTTTAATGTCCGATTCAAGTATTTTTTGTTATAAATGATATAAATTTATTGCTGAGTATCAGTTGGTACACTACCATGAAAAGTATGTTTTTAAAATTATGCATAACTTATACAATTTATTTGTCGTTATGTTATCTTTGTGAAGGTTTTGCCAAAATAAACAAATTAACGTTTAGTAAAAGCGAGTACCAGTATACTTCTTGTTTAAAAGACCTATTTTGGGATAATAAAGTAGGGGCACACCTTGATTAAGGAATAAATCATGCATATCATATGAAGAAGCACTAAGTGAGCAGTCTAATAAAAGCATCATAATCACAAAAATATGTAAGCATAGGAGCTTTCGAAATTTTTTACCTATTTATGAAACTTTCCCAGGCAGACGTTTAGATAAACATTTGGCAGTGATAACCACGCACCATCACAAACAGAGGGACGTTTCAGTTGCTTGGTTTTACGGTATGTTTCAGATAACGAAATTCTCAGAACTCAACCGGATGTACACCTAAAATTGGCCTCACTTGTGTTTTGTGTTCGTTTTCTAAAGAATTATTTCACACGTTTGTTGGGATTTCATTTTCTCTGTAGTTTTTAATCAAGGGCTTTTCAAAGCATTATGTAACGTGCAATGTTGGAAAGATGAAATGGGTCATTCCACGTAAAAAACTGCATATTTTTTGCATCTACAGGGTAATTTTTTTCCACTTCTTTTTCCACTTCATGTCCGCCTTCTAATGAATGCCATACAAAGTACTTAGATTTTTACGAATAGTGTGGAAATTTACTGCAGCTTGATTATAAACATCCATAAAAGGTTAATATATTCATAGCAGTACTTGTGCAAGAAATACTTTATGAGTTATTCAAGAATAGGCTTATTTTCAGTCAATGCCTTTAAGTAAACGGAATTTCTACATAGACAAAATCTTCCTACTCGCACCTTCAGCTCAAGGGTGGAATTTACTCAAATTAAGAATTATTACACTTATCTTTCTCCGTATAAATACTTTAAATTTGATTCCAGATATAAACCATTTATGAGAGTTTTGGAGTCTGACACTGTATCAAGACATTTAAACTCTAAGTTACTTCAAAAGTCTATATCAAAAATATTATTTGCCACGAAATATGTATTCTAAAATTGTATATATCCACTATAATTCGCAAAAACCCTTAGCCAATAATAATTAACTACCTCATTAAATTAATACATAGCGCAACCAGTAGACGTTAGCCCAGAAAATTTATTAAATTAAATGTTACATGCCATACTGCCATATGCAGCTCATCATTTAATGATTTATGATGTTTAAAGTTAAATTATTTTATTAGATTCGTATTAAATTAATTAACACGCTGTATTAATGCATGTAAGTAATAAAACAAATATGTGGTGGTTGAATTAATGGAGAAAAGTTTCGAAAATTTTAAAATAGTTTTAAATAGTTAAGAAGGCGGGTTATCTAAGGCGATTTTGATTTAACTTGTAAAATTAAACCAATTCATTGGCATTAAAAACCATCAACTAGATATATATCTTTTTAATAAAGTTGAAAAATTGATGGTATTCGAAAGATTGTATCTCATAGCCAGCACTATCACTATTATTATTATTATTATTATTATTATTATTATTATTATTATTATTATTATTATTATTATTATTATTATTATTATTATTATTATTTAATATTAGTAAGATATGGCAAGTTATGTACACGAGTCATCAGTTTATAAGCTTATTAAACTCTATTTGTAATTGCATATGAATTCATGCTTTGACTTTTCTGATAAAAACATCATATTTCTATCATTCTTCCGATTTATGTGAAGCATTTTTTGCATCTGATATACGACTTTTAATATTTACTAATCCTAATTTGAGAAACTGTTTTCATAAATATACCACACATCATGTGGCGGACGAAAACACGTTACGAGAAACTTATGTCAGCCTTTGTATGGCAATGTTTTATTGAGAATGCGAGATAAACCGGAAAATGAGTTTATTTGTGTCTCTTTAGAGTGAGTGGTGGAGTTTATGGGCCCATCGACAATTAAATTAATATAGCCCCGTTTCCATAGATGAAACAACAGATTCTGGAGGTAGACTTATTGCAAATGAAAGAGTTGATGACCACAGGAGCTGTTTTACATGCTGTCAAATATGACACGGTTCTATTGTTTTAAGCACACTTAAAAACCCATTGGTCTTACACGAATTTCAATCCGCGACCTCAGCATTAGTATATTAAGGTTTGTATCGTACCGATATTAAACATTTAATAACATTTCACTGTTAGAATTAAAGAAGAACATTGTCATTCGAAAGGTTAACATTTAATTAAATGGAATTTATTGCTGAATATTGTTGTAGAATACAAGTAAGAGGTTCTGTCACGGATGTTACCATATTTGTGATGTCGATGTTAATATAAAAATACATTTTTGTTCGTGCGTCAGCATAGATTATAAATCTTGGGATAGATTCAATTCAAAAACTGTACCGAGAAATATTTTAAATCAGCTTTGTTTATGTAATGAATGTTAAATCTCACTTAGAGTTCCTTTGGTTTTCTATTACTTTCTCTACTGGTATGTAGAGGAAGTATTGTATTCCACCCAAAAATTCGAAGTCGAGATTTCACCGGAAATACATGTTTTGAGGCCCCCTGAATCCAAAAAAAGCATTTTTAGAAAAAGGTCCGTGTGTGTGTCTGTGTGTCTGTGTGTCAGTCTGTCAGTCTGTCAGTCTGTCAGTCTGTGGACAGCATAGCTCAAAAACGAAAAGTCGGTTAAAAACCAAAGTTAGTATTTAAGTTTAATGTCGTTCAAGGATGCGACACGAAGATTTTGAAGAAAATAGCCCCACCTTAAACTACCCTTTACGTGGAAAAGTTTTCGAAAATTTTGATTTTCTTGAAAATGGCTCTAACGATTTTGATTAAAATGTCATGTTTGAGATATTTTTATGACAAATGAAATGTATATCTTGAATTTTCTGGCTATAGCCCCTGTAGTCGTATTTATTCTGGACGACTCTTGCATAACTGGTAAACCGTTAGAGATAGACCAAATTATACTGTACAAAAAATGTAGATCTTGCTAAAATACACAATTTATGTCCCAATAAATTTTCTTGTAGGGTGAACCATTTCGGAGATATACCTTGTTATGTGTGTGAGTTTCGGAAAACTTGGAACTTTCGTGAAATGGGTCATCGTTGTTCATTTTTTTATATGTTACGTGTACAAAGAGAACGGAATCTCAAAGCTTTAAAAGATTTGACTATCGCACAAAGCCTACTGTATTCCGATATTCCCCTTGCACCTACAAGGAAATAAGCAATTAGATAATTTGTACAAATGTTTATTTTAACTAACACGAAGAAGATATAGGAATAAGAGTTTTTAAGAATGGTTAGTACAAGAGTAGAGAAAGTCATGTGAGTGCAACACATCAGATTTTTTTCCCCTCTTTTTGAAAGTGGCTGTGAAAGCAAAGCTTAAAGTTCTCAGATGAACTAAAAATAAAACATTAGTAAGTTTTTAATAAATTGGAAATTTAAAAGCGTTTTGAAAATAAGTTGCAAACTAAAATAAAGGTTAATTATAATGTATAATTAGAAAAGCAAAGAAGTACAGGTCGCCAAGTTTATAAACGCCAACAATATCTATTACCGCAGCAAAAGCACACACTCATAGAGATAGAACTTGCACATTAGTTTCATTTAAAATATACAGCTTAGCTACATTTACATATAAAGCTATAAATATAAAAGTTAATGAGTTTTCAACATTTATCTATTGCAAATAACCTATTTAAACATCGTGTGCTCCAGGATGTCATGCATAAATGCTTTTATTTTACTAACAGGTGTGTCCACAAGCTTACAGCTATAACAAAACTTATAGAGTTAAAGCAAAATCAGTGATACAGTAGTTGATGAAGCTCTCGGTGTTCGAGAAAATACGTATTAACCTTGGAGTATACGTAATCTACTTGCCACAAGGAAGCAGTTATTACGATACAACAATGGTATCACTGCTATAGGAGACTGAGTTTTTAATTATGCATATCGTAAAAAAATATATTAAGTTATCTTTAAGGATAGTTATATACTCTAAATTTTTTAATATTTTACTGTAATTGATACTGTAACCCTTTTGTTAAGATATTTCAAGCCCGCTGTGTATACCAACAAAAATCCAATAGAAGGGAATGCTTTAATATCTTACAGAAACTAAATTTATATGTTAGGCACATTACTAGAGATAGCTCTGGTTTGGTAGCGCTGTTGTCATGTTTACATTCAAATAGTCCGTATATTGTCTATAACAACAGAGTTAGTTGCTGCTCTGGCCACAGGTAATTGATGCTATTTTATTTGTATCATTTCGTGCCCTAACTGGAATATTACAGTATAAGATAGCAAATCATAGCTACTGGTGCTATATTACATGTTAAAAAGGTGTGTAAAAACCCACACAAGCTAAATAACAATGTAAACTGATGCCGATTGACAGAAATTCTCGTTTTTGCTTCAAATAGAAATAAGTATCCAAATATAGGAAATTTCTTGTCTTCACACCTATACCTCAAGTGGTGTGCAAATCCTAGCAGCGCTTTTTGTCTTCTCCCAAAGAAATTTGTGCATATCGGTCTGTTCATATTTTATTCTTTTCCAAGGTACAAACGTTGCTACAGTGGTGTCCGGCTTCTGCAGTTTCTTGTTGAGGCGCCGGACAGCTCCTAATAGTTCTAGAAGATAGTTCATAGAGTGCAACACTAGTCCTTTAAACATTGATAGATTATATACCAGTATTCTATGTATCTATCTTCAAACAGTGGTGCTATAAATATAGTATCAAGCACGAAAGAATAAAAATTAATATAAACTCTTCACTCTCATATCCTCAGTTTAAACAAAGACCTTTTATAATGAAGGCTAGAAAAAGTTGGCGAACTTTAACACTGGTACGAAAGAATAAAAATATTGTAAACTTATAACTTCCTCTAAATTTGACTGCAAGTCTCCGACTCTCTATCGTTTGTTAATTTTAGCATACTCTCAAAATGGTCAAGTGGTCTCTTGTGTCAATAGTACCCATTCCAGGAAAATTGTAATTAAAATCAAGTTATTATCGGAATTGTTTTGTTACTGCAGTAGGCGTACAAGAAAACAGTTTTAAACATTCTAAGCTAAAAGAAATATTTTGTAAGATTTACTAGCATTAAATTTAAGTGCTTTTTGTTGATAATGTGTTCTAATTAGCAACATTCAATTGCTTTTAAATACTCTATACACATCATTTACATCATCTCTGTACTTTATTAATCTCGTTTGGAGGTTTATTGCCTCTGGGTTTATTTAGAATAATTTGCTAAATTGCTCATTTTCTTTGGGTTACAAAGATTTTTCCTATTTTACTTAAATTTCTAGATACCTCGAAATAGGGATATGTACAACATCGGTAACGCAAACAAAATAGTGTAAAAATAAATAATATGCATTTACCTTCAAATTATCACTGCAGGCAAGCAAGTTTTACGTCAACGCAGGGTACAACGTTTTATATTCCAATATGTTGTAATGAAATATCGAAAGATAAGCTTCTATATTGATTCAACAACGAAAAATTGTTAAATATAATCCTGTTTGATTTATCTACATACAACTTAAAACAGCAAAAATATAGTGTACTTGATTAGTGAAATGTTTCAGGAGACAAATTCAGTTATAATAGAGCTAGATATTTTCAACAAACTGAGGGGAAAAATACCAGAGATCCTGGTGGAGTAGTGAATAGAGTCCATCCTTCGACACATTGTTATGTTTGCCTTGAGTCAAGGTCTTTTAGAAAATATCACCTTGCCGTTCACCTTCGGAAACTACACCAGTTAAAAAATTCACGGTTCAAGATAACCAAAACGTTTAACTGGCTGAAGAACGTAATGTCAAATTTCAAATATCTCAGTGGCAAATGAAGTTTGATTAAACTTAATAAAATATCGTTTTACATTTGTTTTTAATTTTATTTATGAACTAAAATTTAATTTTAAAGGAATATAGTTAATGCTATACCTATATAATTTTATACTAATATATAGTATGTATATATAAAAGTGCGAGTGTGTGCTTTATTTCCACGAAATTTGACACCGATAACCTGATACAAGGCAAAACTTAATGTTTACCATTTCACACAATTTTTATTTTATGAAATGCTACAAAAGCTTGCAAGGTCATCTATAATCACAGTAGCTCGAACAAGAATAACTACTTAACTTTCCACCGCCTCAAAAAGTAACAAAGGAACAGGAAGCTCATATAATATTCGTTTATCTTCTCTCTGACATCGATAATGAAGAATAACAAAGTCATATAAATAATTACAACAGTAACGCTATCTGCGGAAATATAAAGCCACGACACATTTCCAACTATAGTATATTAAACTGTGAAAACAGCATGAAACACCACTTATTATTAATATCATGTTTTCTGTACAGATATAAAATAACACAAAAGAATTCGATATAATCGATGTGACTGCAAACATTATCCATGTATTCTGCTATCATACACTGAGCTCCGGATATTCATTTATGCGCATTATATATTTTCTCATGTTTTGTAAGCAGCAGATTTTTTTTTCTTCTCTATGGGAGGATTGTGATGTTTTTATAAGCAGAAAAAAAAAATACTCAGCGGCATAAAAATCATAGTCGGCGAAGTACCACCTCTTCTTTTGCTTCTATGTATTCGTTGTATTTTAATTTTGGGTTTTCTTTTGTTTTCTGAGTATTTTATCTGTGTTGGCATTTGTGATTAGATGAATCTTTTGTTTGCCAATAGAGATTTTATACCGTGTTTTTATATAGTCTTTATATGCAGTGTCCTGTACGATAATTGTTAAATGTCTCTAAAGAAACTAAAGGCTATTGCACAAGTGCACCCTAACGCTAAAAGAATCAAATTGCATCATTCAGATATGAGCTGACAATACGTTTGCATTTTTCCATCATTGATTTTATTATATACTTATTGTACGAGATTGTTCAAAACATAACGGGCTTGCCTCTCCCATCTACCCAAGTTGGCAGAACTCTGAGTGTTACCGGTTAATGAAAACCTCATATTGCCAAGTCTTTAGTGGCTTTAAAACTATGAGGCGCGATTTTCGGATGGCACACACAAAAGTGTATATTCAGTTAAAATTGAATTTATATTTATTGCAAAAAATAGCAGAATCCGCAGCTTCGCTAACCTTATGTTAACTAATGAAATTAGAATCTATCTCCCCGTTTCCATTCATATTTCTCTACACCGATATTACCAATGTTGGCGTTCGATTTCCAGAGCTGGTTGGTGCTCATAAAAATAAATAAATCACTTAGCTGCATGAATTCAACTAAGGAAATATTAATCAATAAAAATAAAGTTTAGACGCAGATACGATTTAACGTGAATTAGTGAAATTAATCTTGTATGTGTACATTTCTGTAAGGTACCGGATAATTCAAATTTTAAGATTTCTTAAGGACTCTGGACTCACTAAGTAAACTAACACATAATTCTACTATGAACATAATAACTATTGGATGAATTGTAACTAAATCTGGATTAATTATACTTTATGTATTTTTACAAATAATAATGATTATAACAATAATACGTCAACCTTGCTTATAGTTATTTAACAGTTATATGTAACACAATGCTTCTTAACTCAAAACGTAAATCATACTTCAGTAATTTTCCTCCTGTAATGTTTGTAATTGATCAGCAGTGCTTTTGTACACTGTTTTATCAGCAGTTTTATTCATTGTTATAGTCTTTAAACGTCTCCAAAGAAGTACAAGGCTATTGGGAAAGTGGAGCCTAAGTCTTAAGAGTTGTAAAGATAAATTGTCAAACAACGGGCAAGACTGGATACTTCACTTAGTAGAATATATAGCTTATAATAAGGCAAAACTAACGCTTATACCCTTCGTAATTCTGTACTAATGACTTAATTATTTAGCTAGGTGCTAATGTTACAACGTAAAAGTCTGGAAATCATGAGAAATTATATGTGGTTGCCCACATTCTAATTCCCAGAATGCCATGTTAAAAACCAATATTTTTTTCATCGTCAGGAATTAGTCCCATAATCATTTTAGGTCCTGGAACTTTGGGGTAGATAGGTTCTCCATTTGGGCAAAGAGGTGTCAATTTTTTTAGATGAATTAAAATATGGTCGATCATCCTTAACTCCAGCTCATAAAAAAGATCTTAAATGATATCGTTTGCACTAAATCTATTTATTTTTACGATTTACTTGCGCTTCTTTATTCTGTGTGTGTTAAACGCTCGCTTTTACTACATGTGGCATCACAGGGGGTGGACACTGGTGATACATAAAACTAATTTATATTTGGGAACGAAATTTTTTGGGAAGGTGTGCCAGGAAGACTGTGAAAAACGAAGTAAATAGTCATTCAGGGAGGTGGGTTCTGATATTTGAACCGCGGATTTTCCGTTCACGAATCTGTGTGTTAACGGTTTCGGCTGCAGTTCTAGAAAAAGCAGCATCGTTCTAAAGAAAACTGATTCAGTGCAATAAAATTCATATACATTTACGCTTTCAACATTAGCATCAGCATTATTTGCAATTCTACTCTGCTCAATTTCTAGTTATGTTGTAAACCTACCTGAATTGCTCATGAGATTTTCTTTTTAGTACTACCTTATCCTCTTCTTTGTCGGATTGAACGATCTACTGCTAAACAGTATTTGTTTCTTGAATAAACAACGGATGAATAACTTAATCCAGCGATGTTTTAATTTGAAGACAGGAGCATCCTGATTAATCTTTATCCTGTAAGAAACTACGCCAGATCCGGTATCAGAGATTTCCTGTTTGCTCCCTAGATGGCATTCAGATGCAGAAGTGATTTAGCTTTTTTCTCTGTAGATCGTAAACTAATAAATCAGCAGCACCTTTGGAGTTTAACTTTGAGGTTGGTTTCTTTCTGGAGAATGTCGTGCATATATGGATGTGTAAAATATGTGTCCATGTTTTAAATTACCATGCAGCGCATATCATTAATCAGGTGTTGGGGCTATAAATTTAGACATTCTTAAAATTGATAGCTTAACATGTATCCACTTCAGTGTGTTAGTTGTTTTTTCTCTACACCTAGTTTTCCTACAAACCAATTACAAAGTTTATTACCATGGTCATAAACTGCACCGCAAAATGAACATATACTAAATAGACTAACGGTTTTGCTTCACACCTCAACGCGTGATCTATTCGTCTAGGTATTGTGAGGTCATTGGCCTTCAAAAATCATGGAACTCTGTTCCGGTGCACCTTTCGTTATCATGTGACCGTCCATTTTGTAACACGCCTAACTGAAGGTGCTAACCAAACTAAAAACATGCGAGTCTTAGTAAACAACATTAAAAGTTCGCAAATGAAGTAATATAGTGCCCTCATTTACAATAAAAATATTTATACTTAAATCTCTAGGACCATGTATATTTTCCGGAGTACAATGCAAATATAGACATGTAACGTTTTCAAGAGTATAATTCCAATTACTCACATGGCAACACGCTCTTATTAGAGTATTAGGTATGCTGGTACCTTAGAAAGCGGACGTATAAATTAAGAAGTTAAGTTTTACATACAATCTTTGGTATCCAAGTTATTCAACTTGCTACTCTTGCGTTCTTTTACCAAAAAGAGCCTCACTGTAATTGGCTAACACTGAAACCGTAAGACAGGAAAAATCAAAGCAACGCTAGTATTTCTAATATTTTATCTGTTTGAATAGTGTGCGAATGAGTTGTTAAAAGGTATTTAAGAGCCATATACCAATACGTGATATCAGTGTACCTAGAGGCAAGCATTTCTTATTTATTACATAAATATTTTCTACGATATAATTTATTTGCATAACACGCATTGCCCATAAAATATTCATCCTAATGACATGAACTCAGTTGACAAAGACAGTCGGTCTGGGTGGCTCAGTTGGTTAGACGCTGGCCTAGTGATCCCAAGGTCGCGGGTTCAAATCCGGCCCAGACCGATGGTTTTTAAGTGTGCTTAAAAACCACAGCTCCATGTCAGTAGATTTACTGGCATGTTAAAGAACTCCTGCGGGACAAAATTCCGGCACACCGGCGACGCTGATGTGATCCTGGCAATTGACAGCGTCGTTAAAAGAACAAAATAATTTAATTTTGACAAAGACACACAAATGCTATTATCGCAATATCATTTGGCTAGAAAGATATTTTGTTGATATATTTCATGTTGCAGGACTCAAAACGTTTTCATTACAATTAAAGCAACTATTTATTTGCCATCCATAATGAAATTCAGCAACACTTCATTCCATTATACTTGGACTGTATAAGGCAATATTAATGCCATTTTGTTGTGGCAAAATATTCCTCTAAAGTTGGCCGCAAATAAACGATACAAATGAATTTCAACGCGCTAAGTACGTCATTACGGCAATAATGTAACACGTAATTTTTTGTATGTTCATCATTCAAAATGTAAAATACAACCACTTAAAGTAAATAGCTTAAGTTTATTTGCAATAATGTATCACAATTCTTTTCTGCAAACTACAACCAAAGAACAAAAAAGAGAATATTAACATTCCGAGCATTTCGTGGAACTAAAAGCTAATTTAAAATAATCACCCAAATGGCGTGTAAGTTACAAAAGAACAGACTTTTAAAATTTTATTTTAACGTGGAACAAAGTGAAAATGCAACTGAGTTTCTATTTATGGGATCTGTTAACTGCCGTGGCTTGCAGCATGTAATTCTATATTGACGCTTCATTTTGCTCAGAGGTATCTTTATTAGTACGTAGGTACCTTAGATTCACTACACAGGGCTTTACTTCCCTTCGAAGGAAGCCACACTAAGTATGTTTACGCCCGAAAATATCTATCGCCCTCCACCACGTTTGAACCCGTGACCTATGGAACCAGTAGTTGCACATATTGAAAATTGGTAGCAATACAAATGTTTATGACAGATAACTGAATTTCCTCTTACTGCTTTGGAGTGGCTAAAGGTAATGCTTAAACAAGGCCTAATATGCATCAAAGTAGAGTATTTGGAGTAGGTTCTCCAACACTCCGGCTACAGAAATTCCCCCAGTGTTCGGTAATGCGTTGAAAATGTCAAAGCTTATCTAGAAGGAGGACATAGCTTAAAACATGTTACATAACTAAAATAGGCTCGATATGTCTGAATAGGTGAAAATCAAGAAAATACTTAATATTTTGACCAAATCAAGTAGACATAATCATTTTACCTTCTTTTTTATTTTCTGTCACTTTAATTACGTGGTCACATGACGACAGAACAGTTAGAAGACACCTCGTAAGCCTATGTGTGGCGCAGAGCTAGTCTTCTAGGTCTCGTACCATAGCATCTTGCTTGGTCACGTGTATACAGAAGCCCTAGTGCTAGGCAACTGTATCTCTGCTTCAACCTGTGTCCGACAGATGGCATTAGATGTCATCCAGACTACCCGCTTTCGTTATTTGTAGATAGATGACAGAGTATTCCCCACTTTGTCTATTTTTATTTTTACTACTAACTTAGGCTTAAGTGGGACTTTAGGTCGCGGTGTAAATATTTAAACCGGTGTATATCTTGGCGACTTAGAGAAAGTAACATTGGTTGGAAATTGAACCCAAGACCTCCCGAATACACAAATACTACCGCTCGGTATAGTAATTTTGTTTGTCTAGCATCCATTGATATACTGAAACGAAACACTCCTCGTGAACCATAGTGTAATAGTTAATAAACTATTTGACAAAGATAATTGCAAATGTTTTTGGAATAATTTTGTCGTGATCTACATCTATGGAGTCAGTTGATAATGAACACTTCAACAGTGATCAAACAGTGATAACTTGTGGTTTATACACTCTTAAAGAAATGAAATAAATCACAACTTAGTGATTTTTAACAACGATGAGTTGTTAAACATTTCTGTCACAATACTAAATTTGTATTAATCATACTTTTATTAACTGCAATTTAAAAATAATATATTATTTTTTCTACCCCGGTTAACCTGATCTCCAAAAGAAAACATTTCCACAGAGTTAATTTATATTTCATCAATAATTTAATATGAATTATATATTATATATATTCCATGATCATCAGAGATATAAAGTATAACATTACAGCATCTTTTAAACATAATCAAAATTTTACGCTCGAAAATGTTATTTTATATTTTCCGAAAATTATGATCAATGGAATCTTTTCCTTCTTGCTCTCGCCTGTTCATTCATGTTGCTTCTTATTTTGCATAATTATCAGGGGATATACGTACGCAGGCCGTCCTTTGCTATGCACAGGAGTGCCGCGGGAGTTGCAGCAGTTGCTTGCGACATATATAATAGTAATTATTGTAATTTAAAGTTCTCGGAAGGATTGCGGAAACCCGTTAAATAGAGCTAGTAGTGTGTTATTAATAGAAATGGCTTGCTTACAGGTGTGCGCTACAAATAATACTTCTCTAGAATTTCAAACGATTGCTGAAGATAACTTAAAATTTGAAAATAGAGAAGCGTTTCATACAAAAGCAACATGTTGTGCTATATTATCCCATTCCAAGATAGTTTTCCCCCTAACAAGCTTATCTTCAATTACACATTTTCTTGTCTAAGTATAGAACCGTGCTACTTGTGTAACAGTAGAAGTGATACAGAATTTCCAAAAAGAATGAACGAATGGTGAAAATAAAATGTGTTACTCGGAAGGGCATTCTAAAGTATTAAACATACCTGCATCATCATTTGCTAATTTTCGCTGTGGTTTATTTTGCAGCAAAAAGTCTGCTTTTACTTCAGTTGGTTAACTGTTTCTTTATTTTTTGGAAAATCTTATCTTCCGGTATTTTTTATTTATTTATTTTTTGTTTGTTTCTTAAATACTAGGTAGTACTGAATTAAACCGTTGTTTGTAACTCCCAATCAGACCAAAAAATTCAAAGCCCTAGTCGGGATTTGAGCCGTGTGTTTTCCGATTTCCGTCCTGTTCTTCTAACCAATTGAGCTATCTTATCAACACACTGGCATGAGTTTCAATTCCCAAATGGACTCACATTTTCTCTGGTAATCCACAAGTTGTCATTGGGGCAGATGTCATCTCAAATCTTCTATTTTATAGAGTAAAATGTAAGTCAGTTGGGAAACTTAATGTCGTGCCGGCATGTTATCATGGTATCTCAATTGGCTAGAGCAGAAATATTGGTGTTTCAGATCCCAGCTATGGCTCTATCTACAAACGGCTTGTCTAAAGCAACAATTGATTACCAAATGCGCTTTTCTTTCAGGTGTATTTATCGTCTTGTTTAGAGGAAACTGAAGTGAATTCTCAGAATGTAGAGCTAAGGTTGGAAAATTAATATCTGTAAATGAGATTAGCAGGACGGCCCTCGAAGTAGCATGCTCCGCAACATTATGTAATAGTAAGAATGACCATATAAACAGTTTTCAATAATCAACAATAATCAACAGTCTTCTACAAAACATTTTTGTTTCTCATTAGCTCAAGCAAAGAGAATGCAATATATAGACTTCCTTTTGAACAGCAGACTATCGCTCTTGCCTTCTCTGTTTGCCTACACTAATATACTGCAGTCATATCTGGCAAACATTTACCGAATTACCCATTCATTAAGTGACAAAGGCATTCCGTATAGGAGCACACATAGTAGGTATGTGGTTGAAATCCTTTCTTTCACTGCTTTGAACAAGGAAACTGAAGATCAGCTAGCTAGAAGGTAGAAAAGAGATAGAAAGGAAAGTGCTTATTTGCTTCTAATTATTTTTATATCATGTATTTCCTGTATTTTTTGTATTTTTATCTGTAGTTTTATGATAATAGGAAGTATATACAGACGTGGTGAAATTATGAGAGTAAACCCGTTAAATTACTCCGTTTTTCATTAAATCTTACATTTTAAAATAAAATGTGCTCATTTTAAACATTGTTTAAAACATTTAATCTGTGACAACTATGGCTAATATTAATGCAGTTGCAACAATAAAATTGTTCTTTATTGAATAACGCCATAATTTTCGAACTTGTAATATAATTTTTCAACATATTTTTCGATTCTTTTATCCCAAAGTTAATGAATGGAAACGATTATTAAATTAATATAACTAGACTATTACATAAATTACTAAAAGTGACATTTCTGAGACATCGTTCTCTTAGTTTGTCGAAGATACAGTGCAGTTAGTAATTTTATAAACTAGTTATCCAAACTATACCGACAAATTAAAAATTATTTCTAGAGTAAAAGCAATGTGAGCTAAGCACTATGCCTAATAATGCCATTTTCTCATCTTAGCTTTAATAATTATTAACTATTAATGTTCCATGAACATATTTTCAAGAATTAGGCTGATGAGAATACTCACTCGAATATAATTTGACCACGTCTATAGAACAACAAGCTTTGCATGAACAATTAAAAGAAATGTGAAAATAAATGATAACCGGCAGAGAAAGTCATGTGAGTTGAACAGCAAATTACTCGTACTTGTGCTGTAATTATTACAGTTGCTAGCCGTATTTGCCAGAAATGCGTTTAACAAAACGCATTTCTGTTCTTAATTCAGTTATTTAAATAAAACTTTAATTGCTCTATTCCCATTATCGTTATCTTTTATTTTTTAATAATCCACATATACGGTATTGGCAAAGCGCACACTGAGGAAAGAATCACACCGTACCTTAGTTTTATTGAGGTACATAACTATACTCCATCCAGCCTTAGATCCGCACCTTGTATCCCTCCGCGATAACCTGTTGTTATCACCTGCGACTAACACAAAACAAACACCACGTGGACTCGTACCTCGTATTTATGTTGCAAAAGGACGATATTTACTCAGGAAGTTTAGAAATATCGCGTTACATTTAAGTAGTCTTTTCCAGGGTTATCGCACATCTTGAAAACACAGATAATCGCCGATATTTAAGGTACTATATTTTATGGTGTGCTTTGGTTTCGGCGTATTGCGAGTTCGTTGTGGATGGTTTGTGTTTACATCAAGTGCGGATCTAACGGTGGAGCGATTATAGGTATATGCACAGCATTTAATGACGGGGATAAATAATTTATATATTCACTTGCACTTCAACAACTAATCTTTGATGAAGATGGCCCCGAAGACCTAAGGACTTCGATATGTCGTCAAACCTGGAAAACCTGAAGGGACCTCTGTAATTGACTGTACCGTTATCGTGGATCAGGCCGCCCAGTGTCTCCTCTCACCTCATCCGTTCTCCCTGGGGGCATAGGTACAATAAGCCTCAGGCTTCAGTGCCGAACCCCCTTCGTATCTGTGCTACTCCTATGCCTGCGTTTCTCAACCACTCCAATGCGTGTTGACACCTGAAATCACAATTACTGTAGTGCTGGGTGCACCATACTGCCGTGGCTTGTGGTTATCGACTGAGATTTAAATAGTTGCGCACTACAGTTATGTGAGTTTGGAGTTTACATAGAGTTGATAATACGATTGGAAGAAGCATGTGTCTGTAAAGAGATTAAACAGTTTAATTCAGAAAAATATCTACCTTTTTATATACTCTCTACAAATAATTCTTACTACTTCATTTTTCTATCTAATTCATGTTAATTAAGACACAAGTTTGTAGCAACAGTTTCATTTATGCACAAGAGAGATACAGGAAACTGAACGATAGTCAAATCTGTAAAAAGCGACTCGTTATATACTGGCTTTGAAATTCCATTTTTTGCATCACTTTATAAGAGACATACGAATGAAAGAATGTAGTCTATTAAAAGTTCTCCAAATATCTCCGAAATGGATAATATCGCGAACATTTCTATTTATTATAACCTGTATGCCCAGGGCCACAGGTAGGTGAACGGTCCAACCGTTCGGTCATGGCGCCGTCCTATCAGTTATACATATTATACAATATTTATTGAAAGATGACTTCAGAGACATCGCAGAAATTCGAGACATGTAATTTATTTGGTTTGTAAATGTGCATGTTGTAAATGTGGTAGTTTATTCAATTCTAACCCAAAGTTCAATTAAAACTTTTTTCCTAAGCGTTGTGATTCGAGCCATTTTTGTTAACAAAAATAACATGACATTTTCCTTTTAAAGGGTAGCTTGGGGTGGGGATTTCCTCGTGTTATATTCTAGGAATATGCTGATATTACCCACGAAGGTTGATGTTTATCCAAAATTTTTCTTTTCAGTTATGCTGTTCTCTCACTCTCTCTCTCTCTCTCTCTCTCTCTCACACACACACACACATACACACATAAATCCCGCCAGAATCCTCTTCTCTAAGTCAGAGTTTTTCTAGATTTTCCCCAATTTTCATAACTGGTAAATACTGGGGAGATACCTTACTATAATTCTACTATAGTTGGTGCATCATTTGAAGCGGGTTTTATCTTTGATTTTATAATACTGTTAATCTAGCCACACGTTGAGGCGACAATTGAAGACTATTTTATAAATAACTTATAAAATGCATTAATGTTTTACTTAATTTTCTTACTTACGTTGAACCACGTTGTGGTGCAATATATAGCAGATTTGATGTTTTAATACCTCGGTCTTGCTGCAATCGTCAAACTCTAAAACTCCTTCCTATTTTATCTTCAAAGG
Source organism: Tenodera sinensis (assembly GCA_030765045.1). Taxonomy (NCBI): domain Eukaryota; kingdom Metazoa; phylum Arthropoda; class Insecta; order Mantodea; family Mantidae; genus Tenodera; species Tenodera sinensis. Next base: position 157,381,340 of record CM060966.1, on the reverse strand, counting down.
GCCACAATGCCGGATCTGTGTGAGGTTTATTAATAATTGGTATTTTAAGTTGTATTCTAACAAGATTTATTTTCTCGTAACACTGTTCACAAGTTATGTAATAATTGAACTAGATGACTATACGTAATATTTTATATAAAATCGTTTAATCTCGTAAAAATTATTGCTGTTTCTATAACACCTGAAGCACAACTTCTTAATATCTCTGTTTTGCAATTCTTTATGATTTAAGAGGGCTTGGAAAAAACCTGCATCAAATCTATCTGGACTTTATTTTTATCCAGGGCAGCTTAAAACGTGCGTTTACTGTATAATCTGAATAACAAAATTTTGTTTGAAAAGCAGTGATTTCAGTAATAATGGCATTTTGTTGAGTAATAGTAGCGCAATTATAGGAATAATATTCTGAAAAAACAACTTGTAACTGTAATTTAATAAAACATTTCTAGGTAACTGTAATTCATCCCAATTAACTTTTTCTGTAATTTTCCCATCACTGTCTATAATGCTCAGTTTACAGGTAGTTTGTTATATTCACAAGGTTATATCTATTTGAGTTTAAGTCAATCAAAATGCAGGCGATTTGATTGTGATATACAGGCAACTTGTATTTATGTTATAAAGTGGGTGCTGACAGTATAGTTACTCAACAGAAAGACGTGAATTTTATTTGCAGCAGCAGTTATTGAAGATTCCTAATAGCCAGTGACAGAAAAGAAAGACGATAAGAAACCTGCGTGGCAACAACAGAAGCCGGCCGGTGTTAGGTATCTAGGGTGCGGCTATCAAGCTCCTGCAGCCAAATAGAGACTGGAAAGAAAATAAGGTTGGAAAACCGCATTTTACAATGGCAGCAAGTAATCGTGCGCACATTTGATAGCTGCTTACCTTTTGTTTTCTGGATGCTAAACACGCAATTCACTGCCTCGGGACAATCCCAGAAATTAAAATAATACTCACAGCAATTCTCTTCTTTCTTCCCTTCTTTAATCTCCCTTCCATCTTACAAAATTACGCCACTGTCTCCCCGGATTGTGTTCACTGGGTTTCCGGCGCGTTCGTACCTCAAATGTGTGATCGTTGCGTGTTAGAGCTCTCAAGTTACCAACATCTAATTCACTGCTGGGTAATTTATAATTAAATAGTTACTTTAAATATATCAGTCGTATATTCGTTTGCTTTAATGATTAATATAAAGTATTCTTACGTAAATTTCAATGAATGTAGATAAAACAGCATGAGATACTAAACATATGCAGCATATCACCATATATTACAGAAAGCTTATTACTTTCTCTACTGGTAAGTAGGGGAAGTATTGTATTCCACCCAAAACTTCGATGTCAAGATTTCACCGGAAATATATGTTTTGAGGACCCCTGAATCCAAAAGAAAAAAAAGCATTTTTAGAAAAAGGTCCGTGTGTTTGTCAGTCTGTCAGTCTGTGGACGGCATAACTCAAAAACGAAAAGTCGGTTAAAAACCAAAGTTGGTATTTAAGTTTAATGTCGTTCAAGGATGTGACACGAAGACCTTGAAGAAAATAGCCCCACCCTAAACTACCCTTTACATGGAAAATTTTTCGAAAATTTTGATTTTCTTGAAAATGACTAACGATTTTGATTAAAATCAAACATATGTTTGAGGTATTTTTATGACAAATGAAATGTATATCTTGAATTTTCTTGCTATAGCCCCTGTAGTCGTATTTACTCTGGACGACTTTTGCATAACTGGTAAACCGTTAGAGGTAGACCAAATCATACTATACAAAAAACGTAGATCTTGGTAAAATACACAATTTATGTCGGAATAAATAAATAATAGGGTGAACCATTTCGGAGGTATTCCTTGTTATGTGTGTGAGTTTCGGAAAACTTAGAACTTTAGCGAAATACAACAACGTTGTTCATTTTTTTATATGTTAATCGTGCAAAGAGAACGGAATCTCAAAGGTAAAAAAGATTTGAATGTCGCACAAAGCCTACTGTATTCTAATATCTCCCTTCCACCTACAAGGAAATAAGCAATAAGAAATTTGTGCGAAAGTTTATCTTAACTAACATGGAGATATAGGAATAAGAGTTTGTTAGAATGGTTAGTACAAGAGTAGAGAAAGTCATGTGACTGCAACACAGTGGATTTTTCTATCCACTTCAGGCAATCCTTTCTTTTTTCCTTTACCTCATTACGCTCCCCTTATGTAGGACTTACACCCCCTAGGATTTACAAGCCAGTGCCTAGGATCAGAGGCCTGTTGGGGAGCACAGGAACCTATGGACCGGACAGAGTGAAGACCTGGAAGCGGGCGGTCAGCCAAGCACCAACTATGACAGGAAGAGGATGATATGAAATACAGGCGACTTTGATGATTGGAAGGGTGATAATGGAGCAATTGGAGTGAGTGACGGGGGAAACCGGAGAACCCGGAGAAAGCCCGCCCTGACGCTGCTTCGTGCACCACGAATCCACATGCGGGTCCCTGGGATCGAACCCGGGCCACCGAGGTGGTAGGCGAATGCTGTAACTGCTCGGCTACGGCGCCGCCACACTTCAGATAAATTACTAAAAAATATTCAGAAATATTTTAAACTAGGTAAATAATATGTGTGCAAGAGGTGGAGTTAACAATAAACTTTTAAAAGAGGGCAGATCGATTTATAGCCATGATACTGCAGACCGCAAGAAATCATCACAAACAAACTTTGGAACTAAACGATCGATTTTCTTTCCTTGCAGCTTTAAAAGTAGAGCTTATTTTTGGTATCCTTGAACACATTTACAAAAAATTTACATTTTATTTGTACAATGAAAATGCAAAGAAAGACCGGGTTAAAGACTTCAGTATACGACGGAAAACTGACATCATCTGTTATGGTATAAATGTCCCCGTAATTAGCGTTGTACATTTATCAAGTACAACTTACGTACTAAATACTTACGTATCAAAACAATATTTTTATGCAGGCAAATATGTTCATAATTAATAGTTTGCAGACATCAGTCATCATTAAAAATTTAACATAGGATAAAACATAGAGGTTGCCCATATGGTTCCTCAGAACAGAGCAGTAACAGAAAATAAAATAGGGAAAGAAATAGCGGTCAGTAGAAAACAAAATAGTAAGTGAAAACACATCGGTAAGTGTCGAGACAGAACTGGGATCAATGAAAAGCATATCTTCAGTGGTCTGTGCTTTCGCCAAGTTGGACGACGATTTCTTGCTCCCAGGTTGTATTCTACTGCTCCCTGGACATGCTGAAGGTTGTCGAAAAACGGTTTGGAGACGGCGTAATTGAACCGCGACAGTGTAGCTCACGGTGATATCGGATGAACCATGGGGCTTTGGTACTAACACGAACTGCTCCATTTTGTATGATTTGATGGCGGTAAATGTGAGTTTTGCTGGCGAAGCCATAAACAGAAACTGCATATGTGATCATTGGTCTCAGAAGAGGTTTGTAACAGCAGAGGGCCATAAAGAGCCAAAGCTGACGTTAGTGCAACACTGAAGCAAGTTATGAGAGTGATTGAAGCTAAGTCAACCATGAGTGTAAATGGGAATTACCATCTAAGTCTGATAACCAATTGATATTTTCGAGCCTAAGTATTTAAAATTTAATAATTGCTAAGTAATATTTTCGTCTATAATTATGTTAATTTTTTTTTCTCTTCTTACCATTGCCTTTGCTTTCGTTTTCTTTCCAGAAATATTCATACTGTATTCGTTTCCTATTTAATTTAAATGCTTGAGTGCCTTTTGTAACTCTATTTCATTTTCAGCTAGCAGTACTTGATCATCTGCAAATACTATGATGAAGGAAAAGTAAAAAGGAAAATATAATTTATTCATTTTGTAAATATCCAAAAAGGTATAATATTAATCATACATGCGAGACGCTCTCAGCAACCTAAAATATAAATAGGATATTTCTATGCAAATTTATTGGGGTGGGACAGCTTCATGAAGTCTGTTTCTCACTGTGGTGAGATGGGCAACCTGATACAAACACACGGGTGCAGGTCTTTTTCTAAAGATTCTTCTGACTGGCAGAAAGACTCAGTTTTGGATACATTTCTATAATAAATCATTAGAAGGACTGCAATGAATGTTTCATCTACCCTGGGTAAGTGGTGAAAATAATAAATCTTCTTTCATTCAATGCATTTTAAAGAGCTCTACATTTTTTGTGTAAAACGTTTTCAGCTTTTGCTTAACGTTTAGCAGTTATACAATATTGTGTGCAATTCTTTCCAAAAGAAGGATGACTGCTAGGAGCTATTCCTAGAACATCAATTCGATGTATACATTTTGTTTGCCCGTAAATATCTTTAATGCAAATCGTTAGACCCGTCAACATTTTCGAAAAACTTTCCATCTAAAGTCTGATTTAGGGTAGGGAAATACATATTGAAAATTCTCGTGACGCACCTTGGACAGATACTAAATTTAAAAACCAAGGTTGGTATTTAGCCGGCTTTTCGTTTTTTAGTTATGTAGTTTGCCGAAACACATACATGTGTGGACTTTTTTCCAAGGAGACCCAAAATATGCATATTTGTTGAAATTTCCACATTGAATTTTTGAGTGAAATGCAGTATCTTCTCTACATAATGCGATGAACTTGGTAGACAAAGTAATAATGTTCCATTTAAAATAAGAGAGCTCCTGAAAATTGATAGCTGTTTACAATTGACAATGCCACACTCTGCTTCTTTATTCTGTCATCTAAATGACTCCATACATCAGTTTAACTCCTCTTTTTCGTCAGTTTTGTTAAACTTGAGGTACTTATAGGTCTCATATATGTATAAAATGTGAATTCGTTATTAAATAACCACTAACACACACAAACACACACACACACACACACACACACACACACACACACACACACACACACACAAAAGCACACTCCATTCACACGCCAGTCTCTGGGCATACCAAGAAGTGACCGCGCCGTGGTCGCCTCACACCAAAGCGCCCTGGATTTGATCCCAGGCAACCGCATGTGGGATTTGTGATGGACAAAGCGGTGCCAGGGTGGGTTTCCTCCGGGTTCTCCGGTTTCCCCGCCATCTCATTACACCGGTGCTCTATCTTCATTCTATGTATCATCATGTGTACCACCGCCCGCAGTGCCGCATGTAGTAAAAGCGGGTGTTAAAGACTCTCAAAAACCACCAAGAAATATTTTTCTTTAAAGAAAGCTTTCTTGAGCTCAATCGGGAATCGAATCCGAGGCACCTCACACAGTAGGCAGGTGCTCTTGCGATTGAACTGATAGGCCAGTGAAACTGATATTTAAAATGTTTTTGTTGTGGCGAATTTTTGTTCTGTTTTTGTTCTGTTGAATATAAAAACCGAAATCAAGGATACACCATAGGTTAAGTATAGATATAGCTTATTCCACGGAGGGGGACATCTCACCAGCTGCGCCCTACTACATAGCTGCATTTAGGATACCATCCACCAGTAGGACAGGATGAAGAACCACAGGAGGTTAAACACCGCAGGCAGATAGACCACAAACACGCGTGGAAGTTCCACGCTGAAGTGCTTAGAGAGGGCGATGAATGACTCAACGACAAAACAGCACTGTAGTGTCAACAGGAAGTACTCTCACCTTGGAGCAAGCATCCGCGCCATCTGTCCAGCACCGCCGCACGCCTTAAAAGCTAGAAACACACCTTAAAGATGGGAAGAAAACGGAATGAAAGGGAAATGAAGGAAATCGTGGTAGATGAGAAACCAGCCCACAACAACCCGAAAACCACAACAGATCTAAGATTATAATAGGCGGCTGATGGGAGTCAAACACGGGATCTCCCGAATTCGAGCCTCACACATTATCTAGGAGCCATCTTGCTCTTAATGATAGGTACACAAACTTTACGTCAAAAGGCCATTGAGCAGCGAAGCTAGTAAAGTAGAGCAAATTCGCGAAACCGTACTTAGTGTGAAAGACAAAGGAATCATGACGCTGAAGCTGTGCGGAAATCTTCCTTCATTACGGCAGACGGCAATGTTTTGCTAAGTTAGCTTATTGTCGGCACCTCTTATCCAATTTATTCTGCCGCCGCGTCTGGAGTTATGTGCGAAATGTAAGCTTGCCAAGAACAAGAAGCAAGGCGTTAATGAGGTGTGAAGGAAGCCAACATAGCTCATCGTTAATGTGAAGAAATATAAAAGTTTTGCAACTCCTCGGGAAGTGTTTGCTGTCAAAAAAACATGTGAAACACAGAGGTTCCCACAAGCCTGTGCAGTTTTCCTGAAGTATTGACCATTTCACCCTGTGTTGAATATGAATCATTCATTCTTTCTGGTATTAATTTTACAGAGCCTCACTCTATGATCTTAAACTGCACCTTCCGATTAAATCAATATATGCAAATAAACCATAGCACGAAGTCACTATTGGCAAGTTACTCAACCGGATATACGACACTACACTACAATATGTGTGCTAAAAGTCACAGGATCTTTCCGCTTCCATGCTAAAAGAAAAATCTGATGTACTGCACTCACATGAATTTCTCTACTCCTGAATAAAGTATTCTTACAAACACTTATTACTTTCTCTACTAGTTAGTAGGGAAAGTATTGTACTCCACCCAAAAATTCGATGTCGAGATTTCATCAGAAATATATGTTTTGAGACCCCCTGAATCCAAAAAAAGCATTTCTAGAAAAAGGTCCGTGTGTGTGTGCCTGTGTGTCAGTCTGTCAGTCTTTGGACAGCATAACTCAAAAACGAAAAGTCGGTTAAAAGCCAAAGTTGGTGTTTAAGTTTAATGTCTTTCAAGGATACGACACGAAGATTTTGAAGAAAATAGCCCCACCCTAAACTATCCTTTACATGGTCAATTTTTCAAAAATTCTGATTTTCTTAAAAATGGCTCTTACGAATTTGATTAAAATTTCATATGTTTGAGATATTTTGATGACAAAGAGAAAGTAAAAATGCCTTCTTCGGATTCAGGGACTTCAAAAGTATAGTTTCAGTGTTTAGTATCAAAATTTTGGGTGCAACACAACACCTTGTCTATTTGCTATATCCGTGGTAGAGAAATTAAAAACTGCACATAAATGTGAAAGAGCTACAACGCAACATATGTATTGTTATTCAAGTGGTTGGTACAAAGTGGCAACTAAACACAATGATATTGCAAGGTCCGGAGGGGAAACTTGGCACTTGGACCAGTGAAATCTTTTGCGCCCAGACCGCTGACAAATCTTTGTCCCTCCCCCCGGAAGGGAGGAGTGAGATGATACTCAGGGTTGTTGGAAGGAGGAGAGACGACAGCACAGGTCTCTAAGAACTACAGATTTGAGGTACCCGGTGGCGGATTTTACAGCCTGCTCCTCTACCCCATGTGGGCTTACACAGCCCAGACTCTTTAAAATTTAAATATTCTTTGTTTGTTAACGACGCTGTCCATTTCCAGGATCATACCAGCGCCGCCGGTGTGTTGGAATTTCGTCCCGCACTTCTTTTACATTAAATGTAAATTTACTAACATTGGGCTGTCGTTTTTAAACACGCGTAAAACCATCGGCCTTGACTGGGTTTGAACCCGCAACCTTGGGATCAATAGACCAGCGTGTTACCAACTGAGTCACCCAGACTGATACCCGGGACTCGGAGACTTCCCCCGATCCGTAGGATGAGAATCTACAGAGAGCAATGCACTTGCCACTCAAACTCCCACCGACACTGGTAAACCTAAAATAGTTAATAAGGATGGAAAGTGAAATTAAATGAGAAGTGAAGTGAAATGGAGAAACAGAAAATTCGGGGTACAGGTCGGCCACGAGAATCGAAGTCAAGACCTCCCAAATGCGGACCACTGCCTGAGCCATTGCGCTTATTAATTAAGACCTTCCTGGTGAGCATTGAATCTTGTCACGATATTACGACCTCATATTTGTAATGACAACATTAAATATAAACAGAATATGTTAGGGCCTGGACGGAACGAGACGAACCGGACACTTAAAAGGCTCAAAGGGATGGAAGAAGTAAAAGAATATTGTAGTTCTAAGAAGGCAGATTCACGAACTTCCTGCTATGGATTTCCCAGAACTCTTTACAACAGAGAAACAATTGAGGTTTTAGGGTTCAAGCCTATTATGACAGGTTTATTCTAAACACAACGAACATTTAGTAAGACAGAGGAAGATATTCGTAATACTGACATTAAAGATAATCTTCAGAGCCATAGTACAATAGTTGTTTACCTGAGAAAGCAGAAATGTATACTCCAGAAACTCGCTTCAGAACTTAAAACATAAAAAATGGATGTTATTCAGTGACATACTAACTCAGAGGTCCGGAATTTTGTGATGTTAATTAAAATAATTCCCTGCACTCCGCAGAGTCTGAAAGTATGAAAATAAATGTGACTAAAAGGCAAATCTCTGAAGTTCAGAGTTAAGAAAAAACCTTGTAGTTTAGATAGTTCAACCAGTATAATTGTTTCTCAACAAAGGGAAATATTCACTTGTCTCTTATTTCTTCCGACATATAGTCAATATTGGCTTCATTGCATAGACTATAATCAGTGCACCGTTTCGGGTGCTTGTGTGCAACCGTCGGTACACCTTTTGTTGAAGTATGAAAAAAATTCAGGCCATATTGCGGAATGCAACCGAAGATTGCAATACTAAAATATGATGTTGGAATTATTCACACTTTTTAGTAACTACTTTAGTTACAGTTGGAATCGGTGATACAATTATGTATTCTGATACTTTTGGCAACTAAAGGCGAATATTCTTTGCTGCAGGTAATATTGTGGCAGCGGAAAGCAACTGTGTCAATACAGAAAATGTTAATGTTTTTTCATTTTTATAGTTGAAAGAGCAGGAGAAACGCCTTTCACAGATGAACAGTAAATGGTGCCTTAGGTTTTTATTTTATTTCTACTAAATTACGCAAGGACTGTAAATAGGCATTTGTGCACACATGTATCCTAACGTCACAAGTCCTTCATAAAACGCATACAAGTGGTGCAGGACCTGAGCTATAAACCTTTGGGAACAATAGTTCATATAGAGGGGGTCATTTTTGCTAAGGAGCATATACTCACAAATGCGTCGTTAAGGAGTTCTTTTCAATGCTCAAGATATGCTCTACACCACGCAGCCAAGTTGTCTTGAGTCTAAGTTTCAGTTTGTTGTGTAAGAATATAAAAATATGAACTACAACTTATATTCACGAATATAAGATACTTAACTGTACCTTTGCTGCGATTCATCGACGTCTTTCGGAAATCGAAAACCTTCGTGCTCAGCATTTTGGTAAAAGACGTGATGTAAAGATAGGGTAGTCCAGAGGGAGAACATTCTAAAAATATTAATTTTTGGGCAAATCACTGCACTGCAGGGTTAAAATCTTATGTACGAGAACTTGAAGAATTTCAATGTCCAATTTCATAATTGGTCATAATTGGTTTTATTGGCCATTTAATTATTGAACAGCCTAGTTCGATATAGTCATAATCCAAACACCAATTTTTAAAGTAACTGCAATTAAAGTTAAATGCTTTTAAACATATGTATAGCCATTTTGAGGCATATCTCTTGGTACAATTCAGGATATTCATATATTTTTAAATGTATTTTTATATGTATGTGTTTTTGTTTTTTATTGCTGAAAGTAAGGTACAACTGTGTCTATCTATATACTTGTCATATATACAGAATTTGTTGCATAGATAAATTAACCGTGTGCGCCCATTTAATTTAATTCCACACGAAAACGTTTTATTACTTTATTTAAATTCTGTTACAATAAGATATACAATATACAAATAATAAATCAACCAATTCATTTAAGAACTAGTCATAAGGCATAAAAATTTACAGGACTAATTAAGGTTAGGTTATATTTGCACTTCTCTTTGGAAATAATGAACCGCCACCAGATTCTAAATGTAAGTTTGTGATACAGAGCTTTGCGCATGCTCGCCGGGGCACATCCTTGGTTCACAACCTAATAGTAATGAAGCTAAACTTTGGATATATTACTTAATAACGTTGTTTAGGCTTTAAATGCAGTGTGCTAATATCTGTATGTATGATTATTTATAACAGAAATCAGGGCCTCTTAGAGTTGAAATAAGAACTTTTAGCAATAACTACATTTTTTGTATAGAAAGATTTGGTCTATCTCGTACGGTTTACGAATTATTCAAAAGTCATTCAGAGTAAACAGGACTACATAGGCTATAACGAGGAAATTCAAAATATGTGTTTTATTTGTCATAAACATATCTTAAACATGTGTCATTTTAATTAAAATCGTTCCAGCCATTTTCAGGAAAATCAAAATTTTCGAAAAATTTTCAATGTAATGAGTAGTTTAAGGTGGAGACATTTTCTTCAAAATCTTCGTCTCCCTTCCTTGAAAGACATTGAACTTAAATACCAATTTTGGTTTCTAACCGACCTTTTGTTTTTGAGTTACGCTGTCCACAGACTGACAGACACTCAGGTATACACACACACGCGGACGTTTTTCTAAAAATACTTTTTTTGGAATAAGGGGGCTTCAAAACATATATTTCCGGTGAAATCTCGACATTGAATTGTTGAGTGGAATACAACACTTCCTGTAATTACTAGTAGAGAAAGTAATAATGAAGATGGCTTATGTTGAGCACTTCCTAACGTTTTTGATTCACTATTATAGGCATGTTTCTTATTAAACATCTTCCACTTAAAAGGGATACGTTTTCACTGATCTTCACAAGGGCATAATAATGTGGCATATAACTATATATCTATTCAGATTAGCAAGAGTTGGGGATGGTGTATAATGACACTTGTGGGGATAATTCTAGTTTCTGGCACTAAAATAATATACATAAGTTTGAAAAATGTTATATAACAAATAGTTAACAATTTGATGTGCTCGCATGAACTGCTCTATTCACTCTCGTACGAACAATTTTTACAATCTTCTATTGTTTGTTAATCGGTATAAACATTAACAGAAATTAGTGTATCATATACGTAAAGGTTGAAAAAAGCTCGAACAAATGGCATGAAATATCTCTGAAATGATTCACTCCACAAAACGTCTATTGAAATAAATTGTCTTAAAGAGATCTACATTATTTGCGTAGTAAGATTTTGCCTTTTTTTACGGTTTACTAGTTATACAAAAGTCATGTTGAAGAGGACTTCTGAGGACATTCCCAGAAAATTCAATACATAAATTTAATTTGTCATAAACATATCTCAAACATGTGGTCTTTTGACTAAAATCGTTAAAGCAATTTTTGAGAAAAACAAAATTTTCGAAACATTTCCATGTAAAGGGTGGGGTGGGGTTATTCAAAATCTTCGTGTCGCATCCTTGAAAGATTCTGAGATTGAATACCAACTTTTCGTTTTTGAGTTATGGTGTTCACAGTCATGGCGGCAGTGGTTACACTGTTCACCTACCACCTAGGCGGCCCGGGTTCGATCACAGGGACCCGCATTATGTACTCATTGTGGACAAATCGGGTCAGGGCGGGTTTTCTCTGGGTTATCCCGTTGCCCCCTCCACTCATTCCAGAAATTGCTACATAATCACCTTTCCATTCATCGATTTCGACTGCATTTCATATCATCCTCTTCCTCAGTATCATACCTAGGTTTGGCTGACCACCCGCATCCAGGTCTTCACTCTGTCCGGTCCATAGGTTTCTCTGCTCCCCGACAGGCCTCTGACCCTAGGCAATGCTTGTTAGTCCTACATAAGGCGAGGGTAATCAGATAAAGAAAAGTGTTCACACACACTCGCATAATGCAAAGAACGTTTAAAAATGATTTTTTTTTTTTTTTTTTTTTAATATATAAGGATCCAGGAAGTCTCAGCACAAATACAGCATAAAACACATAATTTGGCGAAATAAGTATATAGCAGTAGAGAGTATAGTTCGCATTCGTAAAACAATAGACCAATCTTAACTTAGGAAAAACCAGAGGAGGTACAATCAAAATAAAGCAAATGTACATGCGAAATGAAAATATAGGGACAATTCAAGGGAAAACTTTGTTATATAAAATATACAATACAGAGATCAGAGAAAATTGTCCAATTCAGGATATAATAAAATGTATTAATGAACACCGAAAATACCGGAAAGAACACTTTAACAGATTGGGAAACAACCGTCTAGTAAAACAACCAAAGAAGGTAGACCTTTAGATGGGAAAAGAAAAAGAGGAAGACCCGCTAGGAGATGGATCTGTAACTCATCCGAGGAATAAAATGGGAAATAAGTATGATATTATCCTATACACAAAGAAGACCAAGAAAAAGAACTAGAAGAAAGTCTCAGAACATGTACTCTCAGTAAAATACCCGATGTCGAAATTTCGGGTGAAATATACTCGTAGTTCGCCTACTGACCGTAGGCAGTAGAGAGTAAACATCGATAGTACCACAAAAAGGATGTTTTAAATAAGTTGTGCGTCAAAGAGATCTACATTTTATGCCAAGTATGGCTTCATCTTTCTCTTATGGTTTACCAGTTGTAGAAAAGTATACAAAATTCTTTCCTTAGGAAGAGGACTTTAATGGCCCTTTCCTGAAAACTAAATATAGGTATATTAATTATTTGATATGTAAATACCTTAAGTGTATGGTATTTTAATCAAAATTGAAATAATTGAGCATTTCAAAAAACACTTTTATTTAAGGGGTAATCGCATCTTGGGAAGATATTGTTTTTTAGTTATTCTGTTCGGAGACACAACACACTCATACACAAACACACACTCACACGCGCGCGCATCCACACGGACTTTTTCCACTTTTTTTTTTGTGATATCGACTTTTTGGGTGAAGTACAATACTTCCTCTGTTTACTCTAAAACTGCAGTGGATTAGATAAATATGCATTATCGGAAATAATCAGTAATTTCTCAGCATTTTCTCAAAGTGTTTCAGCGGCTTCAACACAGCTATACATCCCTAGACGTTTAAAAGAAATCGTGAAACATTCTTTACCGTTCCCAATACTTGAGAGATATAACTGCGCTTCAGTTCGAGGAATGGTATGTTCATAAATAGTGGCGCAAGCTTTGAAGCTTTATGATCTATTTTTGCTTGAAGTATGATTTAAAGCCGAACGCCGCAATTAAAGACCTCGCTTATTAACACTTGTTAATGATCCCAGCAAGATGCCCTGAAATGAACTCGTAAACTTGGCGCGCAACTCAATCCTTTGCTGCAGTTTTTTAGTATTTCTTTTAGCGCAATTAAAAGTTGCAAAAACGAGCACTATATTCCTTCTTGTCTCCTTCTCACTTGCACCTAACTACTAGCTAACGTATGAGCGGATTTTGCAACATATTCCAATTGGATTCTTTTATCGATTAATTAGTGAGTCTGCTTCATTCATAATTAACTTAATTGCAGAGTAATTATCATATTAGGTTTGAAGTAGATTACCATTCAGCTCTTTCTGAAGAAAGTTTATGAAATTAAAGTATTATTTTAGAGGTTTTTCATGTCGTAAAGCTGACTCCAGCATCCTCGACTTGTTGGTCTACTAATTTATTGTTAATTATTGCTCAGCAGTGAGTGTAGGCTTTGTATATGGTGGAACACAAAATTTGGCATACCTGAGAATATATTTCAGTTAACTAAACTTATGTATGAGAATTTTACTTTTAATATTGTCCACAAAAAATCTTAACAGATGATATTGTAGCTAAATATGAAGTGAAAGTCCTGCATTCTCTCTCCAATTATATTTTCGATTATTATGAATGAAATTATGGAAAGGTCGAGAGACAGTGCCAAAAGTTATAGGATGAGGATTAAATTGCACCCTAGAAGTCTTAGACTTCGCAGATAATGTTTGTGTGTTCTTCCAGAAAGTTAATGATATGCAAAGTGACATTGATAAGAAAACAGGTATAGCCTCTGCCAAAAATAATTTGAAAGCTATGGTGGCTACTGAATATGATTCGGAAATTTCACAGGAGAAAGAAATGACATATTATGTCAGAGCCAGAATTATAGTTGATTATACTTTGCTGAGCAAGTTATGGACGTTAATCTTTAGGAATTTTCATTATCAAGAATTGAGAAAAAAATGTAAAATAAAAAGTAAATTTATTCGAACACATATGTGGAACAATCACGAGAATTTTATCAAGGAAAGCACACAAAGAAACAGCTTCAATTTAATTAAGATGTAGCCGTTCCTACTTTGTTATATGGGTGTGACTGTTGAACTCTAAATGAAGATCTTTGAGACGGATGAAAGTTACAGAAATGAGCTGAAGTTTTTAAACAGGTTATACTGTAATGGATAAACATAGAATTAAAGATATCCGAGAATAACAGGGAATATTCAAAATAACGCACAATATAACGGACTACGGACTTACCATGTCTGCAGAATGGAATATTATAGACCAAACAGGTAACGAAACCGAGGAAGACCTGCTAGAAGATTGGTGGAGCAACAGGTTACGAATGGCCTAAACCCTGTATGATGACGAAAATGAAGATGATATTGATGTTGATGGAAAGTGAAGTGTTCACTATTGGAAGTAATAAAGCAGACTCCTGTGGAAATTAATATAAATAAAACTAAATAAACGAGCCTAATAATAAGGAAATATACAAGATAACAATAGATACTGAATATTCAGAACCTTAAATATTTGGGTATAGGTAATAATTGATAAGAGTGGTGGAGGCCTTTGGAGATGTTAAGAACAGAATGATGAAAGCAAATGGTTCTTTTGTCCTATTGTATACAATTTGGAAATCTAAGGTCATAAACACACACACACACACACACACACACACACACACACAAACACACACACAGCGATCTGACTTCTCACGTAGAACCTACATGGGTAGCCTAAGTTGTTAGGGCACAGACTCGTGAATGGCAGGTCCACGGTTTTTAATCCTACCAGCATCATTTTTCCTGCCTGAGACTACTGTTTTTTTTTTCTGTCTTTTTCATCTTTCCTCGGTGCTTCAACAAATGTCAGGGAAGTATGAAGGTAGCCGACCTCATAGCCGCGGTGACTGGAGCATATGTCTTTGGCACAGCGCAGAAGGTCGGGGATTCGAGTCTCGCCTCTGAGATTGGCATTTGCGTGTTTTGTGTATGTGTGTAAAAAAAGGACAAAGAAGAAAGAAAATAGGAACCACAGAAAATAAAGCGGGAAAGCACGGGGAAAATATTTGGAATGTTTCCATCTTCCATTATCATTTAACAGTACATAAGCGTGTATGTCTACTTGGGTCAGATACTCCCCTTCCATCAGAAAATAGACAAGAAAATAAGTACAGGAGTAGCTATTGCTTGGAGGGCGTTCTAGTCTCTGAAATTCATAATTAGACAGGAGACTTAAATTCGAAGCACTGGAAACCTGTGTTTTTCCAACTCTATTACATGGCTGACAAACTTGGAATATCACCGCCAAGCTGAAGAATACTCTCCAAGTATGCCAAAGGAAAATGGAAAGGAAAATCTTGGGCATAACTCTCAGAGACAACATTTCAAATATAAATCTGCAAAAGATATCAACAACAGACTCCGCACACCTAGCAATCAGGTAAAAAAACGGGATTGGGGAGGACTCGACGCAAGACTCCCGGATGACAGATGGAGGATAAGAGCAACCATATGGGATTCATACAAAGGCAAAAGACCGCGGAAGACCGAGACACAGATTATCAGACCTTTTGAAAGAACGAGCAGCACAGTGGTCCAGGCTGGAGAGCGATGGGGAGTCAACTGTGAAGTACAGAAGTGCAGAATAGACAGTGAGACAGCGGCCCGGGTTCGATCCCAGGTAACCGCATGTGAGATTCGTGATGGACGAAGCGGCGCTGGGGTAGGTTTTCTCCGAGTTCTCCAGTTTCCCCCGCCATCTCATTCCACCGGTTCTCCATCTTCATTCCATGTATCATCAGTGTCACCGCCTGCGGAACCGTAGTAGTCCTCTCTTACTAAAACTATTCAATTTATTTAAAGATAGAAACCAACCTAGCTCAGATAATGTAAGACTTTTAAGGTCGAACAAACCTAATGTCCACAGCCTGCGAAGTGTTAAACCCCACTTAAAATATGCTCACTCAGAAGCCCCGGTTCGAATCGCGGCCGGGGTGGGGAAACTTTCTCTATCCAGGATTATTCACTATCCTCCGCAGATGGGATGTAATTATGAGTGTATGAACATAAAGTTCATTTAACGTATCCAAGAAAACCCCACATTTCAGCAAGGTTTTTCTCAAATCATATTTGATGACAGAAGTTAAAGGTGCTATATAAAAATGAAATAAATAATTACATAGAAGAAAATAAAGTATGTTTTAATATACTTTGTCCTGAAATACGTGAACTTAACACAGAAGAATCGGATTTAATAGTGATTAACAAGAAAGAAAACAGCAATAAGATCTAGACAGAGAATAAACTCCATAAAGATGAAAGTATGAAAAAGGGATCATCACAGTTACAGAAGCTGAAAGTGATCTACAAAAGCATGAAAAGCATATTTTAGTTTTTGTTAATTCGGCTGGAAGAAGTACATTGTGCTTAGGGAACAAAGAAAAGAAAATCAAAGGTAACTGTTGTAATCCCCCGTGAGCTAGTGAAGGAAACAACAAGATTCATTCTTTATGTAGTAATATGAATTTAAGAATGGTGAACCGTTTGAGAACTTTACATTTGATGGATGCGGAAAGTGTTTAAATTCCACTTACATTTGACATTTGCTTTCTTCTATCTCTGCGCGCGAAATTTATTAAAAGTCTTTGCGTTGCAACTTCGAATGACGCCCGAGTTCAGTTTGGACTCCTTTGTAATGATCCATTTATTTTTACATAAATGTTCCGGTAAACTGCTATGGAATGTTTTTGCAGAATATAATATAGGCAAAAAGGAATAAAGGTAGGTGGAAAGAAAGAAGAAAGAAAGGGAGGAAAGAAAGAAAGAAGGAAAGAAAGAAAGAAGGAAAGAAAGAAAGAAAGAAAGAAAGAAAGAAAGAAAGAAAGAAAGAAAGAAAAAAGAAAGAAAGAGGGAAGGAAGGTGAGAAGGATGGATGGAAGGACGGACAGAAGGAGGGAGCGAGGGAAGGAGGGAGTGAAGGAGGGAAGGAAGGAAAGAAGGAAGGAAGAAAGGAAGAAAGAAAGGAAGAAAGAAATAACGAAAGAAAGACATAATTGCAAGTACGTGAAGGGATTTTGGTGTCTTCTGGGCTATTGTTGCTAAAATTAAGGGTACGTTGGACAATTGCTCTGAAGTTAAATTCATTGTTCAGATAATATTTGAAAACACGACGTCTGCTGACGTTAGGGTAGAGCTAAGCATCAATAACTGTATGGAGAGTTCACGTAAATCCCGCCAGAGGCAATGCCTGCAATAGTCAAGTGTTGACCTTCAACCCTCCCTATTCTAATAAAAAAAAGGGAGCATAGTTCTCGCCGAATTACGTGCGTATAGTCTTGATTTCTCTTTTATTAATTAAGTTTGCAACTCATTTATGTTACTCATTATTAACTAACGAACCGTGAAAGGAAGGAAGACGGAAGAAATAAAAGAGATAAAATAAAAGGATCGCTTAATGGGATTTGATTTTGTTCTGGAGCACGTGTAGGATGTAGGACTTATCATACACACAATCTCGAAATATAATCTTTTGAAAGAAACAGCATTGGTTTCAATCTCTGCCTCTTTCAATCTCGATGAACATTAAAAACAATTAGAAATAAGTACAAATAGTTGTCAAAAAGTTTAAAATGTTGGGCATATGTACTAAATATGCTAATAACACGGCTAAGGAATTCTCAAGCTGTGGGCTCCAATTTAACCACACTCAAACTATCATCAACACAGAACGTACACAACAGCGACGACGAGTCACTGACAAGTAAACCGGGCACACGTCAACACGATTGTATAGCAATGGGGAAGCGGTGATTCGTTTAACTAACGTAAATTTCATTAACAGTTCGATCTAATTTTTTCTCGTTCTGGTTTTAATGCCTATGCCTACTGCTAACATCAGAGCTCCTCTAGAAAAAGGATATTCTTGTAATCATTCATTTATACAGAAAGCTCAAAAGTTAAAACAAATCTGCAGAGACCCCTGATTATATTTCAAATTTCGGTGAAAATTAAAGCCATCATAAAAACTAATATTAACTGATGCTTATAGATGGAGATATGAAAATGAAGAAACATATTTTAGGTCACGTTATATCCTAGTCTTACCATAAATAATGTCAGGAGGGTTCCAATAAATTTTCAAAAACTTGTTTAAGCCATTTTAACATCCTAATAATATTTGTTGCGTGGATGCATGAAAAATCAAAGTCATACACAATTATTCTAAATAACTGCCTCTGGAGTGCACACAGGCTGTAAGTCTTTATGGTCACTCACCTATTGAACTACGCAACTTTCCATGGAGAAATCTGCTGCCGTCTTCCTAAGAGAACGTTTTAAACTGTCAATATTTGGATGTCTCCTTTTCCAAGCCATCTCTTGGAGCATGGACCACAATTATTAGTTCATGGCTTTAGGTCCGAACTTGAAGAAGGACGCTCTGAGGTTGAGATAAATTCGGCCTTGAACCACTGTTGAGTTGGATGTGGCTTCCGTGCTGGGGCTAAATCCTGCTGGAAGGTTCAACTTTGTCCATCGAAGATACTGTTTCTATGGCGCTTGACCACTCATTCTAGCACGGCCTTCTGGTAGTCTTTGGCCGATGATTTGACCCCTTTTTCGCAGAAATGGAGCTCAGTGGTTTCTTCGTAGTTCCCGCCCCACTAAACCGTAACAGATGCAGGATGATGGCCCCTCTGGATCCTTGAGCATTTTCAGCTTCTCTAGAGGTCTGGCATATATCCTATCATTCTGGGCATTGAAAGGCTCCTCAACACTGAACATTGTTCATCAGTGTGCAGCAAGTGTTTTGCTTTTAAAAATTTCTGGCGCTTCATCTCAATGTGTATGACAAGACGTTATAGAAATGTTAGCTCCTGAGCAATCACTGTCTTCGTCCGGATTTCTTTGAATAGGTGCCGCCACTACGTTTACTAGCACAGGAATGTGCGCAGTGTCTTCCTTGCTTGTGGCAATCTTCCACAGTTACAGTCTCAATGAAGTGCCGTAGACATACTGCCTGCTTATTTTCAATTTCTGGAGAAGTTTAAATATTTCACAGGGGATTTTCCTACCTTGTAAAAAGCTACCACAAGTACACTGCCCCTGTCCATCTTGAAAACTAACACAAAAGAACTTTCTGCTTCTGCAGCTGAACTCTCAATGACTCCTTACTAGGCACACATTATTAGGTACCCAACAACAACAAAAATAAAAAAAAAAAAAATAAAAAAATAAATAAATAAAAATAATAATAATAATAAAAAAAAAAGAAAGAAAGAAAAGGAAAAGAAAATTCGTCGAAGTCATAAACAACATAGCGCCTTGGTTGATCATATGGGTTAATAATATTAACATTAGGAAGTTTTGACAACTTGTTGCTGCCACTACACAACTGTATCGTGGATGGTATAAACACGGCGCTGTGTCGTGTAGGACCTAGACGAATTTGGCGTTCCAGACATTTCTTTTTGTCCACGGGTTTACAAATTCTAGATAGAGAAATCTTTGTTTTCCCCCATGGGCTGATTAGTAACGAATATCGGCTTGCGTTATATGATGCTCTTCCTCCGTATCATGTATGCAACACTCCGTAGTGAATATTTTGAGAATAATTTTAGTTAGAAATGCATTATGAATAGTGTACTGTCAGTAGAATTGTATTAATACAAAGGGTTAGGCGAAACTGTAACCGAGATAGAAAGCCCCACTGGCGCGATATGTCACACTTTATACATTTATTCCGTAAAGTAGTAGAGGTAACTCAGTTGTTTCATTCACAGCTCTCGTGCTTCGGGTCTGCTGTTTGATTCTCGGCACTGGGGTGGCGGTTTTAAGTTGGCCGTATTCAAGCCTTCACCTCTGACTAGCTCATGTCCACAGTAAAAGCTATAGGCCCTCTCATTCCATCGCCGTCCTCATCCCCTAGCTTCGAGGTAACGGACTCCGCTCTCTGGGTGCCCTCACCTTAGAAATGGGTCCAGTCATCGCTTTATGGAATGAGGTTACTTCGAAAGTCATAGTGCATTTATGGGAAGCGTTAGAGAAGACTTCTCCTTATGTGTGATCTCTTTCATATGTAAGAAATATCACAAAGAATAATTCCTCGAGCAATTTGTTAACTCATTTACATGTGCCCCTACAGCGTTGTTTAGAAGAATGTCCAACTCGCGCTAATTTGTGCTCCTAATCCTCGTTCCGGCAAACCTGTAGAGCGCTCTCTGGGTCTAACATACAAATAACCTGCATAAGATTCAGTGTGGAATCCCTCCACTTCTAATCCAATCCAATCCTAAAAAATGTACGACATTGAATCCGCCAGCATTTTAAAAACAGTTTTATTAGGACAATCTGTGCATAAATTAGTGTTACTGAGACTATTCCAATCATGCCAGATTGGTCGTGGTGTTATCATAAGTAATGCCACGAGTAATTATCAAATTATCCATAAATTCTCGAGTCACGAAGTGACGATAAAATTTATATAGAGAATTTGAGAAATCACGAATTGCATTTATTAAGACTATTTCACGAATTAAAGGGTGATACAGCCAGTGAAATATTGTTTAAATGTTCTATTGTAGTTACTATCCTCTTGAAAGAAATATGTAGCATGAATAAATGCATCGGCGCCCATTGGCACGGCCTACTAGATTCTCATTTTGACACTCCAATTTTTAATATGTTGGTAATGTCAGAAGTTGGAGTACCTGCTGTTAATTTATAGTTTACTCATTACAAAGTTTGTCAAACTGATTTTAAACACATTTCCTGTTGTATTCTATGTTCTGAGGTTTCCTCTTCAATTATTTCATTATTTCAGCTCCAAAGCGAGACTCGGGCATATTTGACATTTGAATAGCAGCTCTATTTCGTGAAATTACGTAAGCTGTTGCGCATCTGTTAGCACAGTGAGGCTAGATTCTATAATCTAATCATAACATAAGAAAAGCAGAAGAAGTGATAAATTCAGAGGAGGTGATAATGAAATGCGATAATTTTTTCGCGAAGAAAAGCTGTCATTGTTTGAAATTTCAAATTGTGCACATGAGTTCAACCAACTCACGTATGATTGGAATAGTCATCAAATGAAACCCTCTCATCGTATTCTACAGATAATAATTAAGTGTTTAAGTGTCCTTAATAAAACGCAGCAGACAGATGATTTATATGCATTTACTCTAGGGCTGAAAATCCGAACATACTTTGAACGTCACGAAAATTTACTTATTCTGATATCGCTGATTTAGTCTAACCTATACATTAATACTCACTGCTCTCAGTAAAGTATACTTCACATTCCATTATCGTGCTTTGCTCCGTTCTTCATGTGACTTATTATAATTCAGAATTTATATTTATTTTAGCTCCCACAGGTGACCTTGCTTTTCACGTGAACTTCAACGTGCTGAAGCGGTCACGTATTATATTATAAATTAAGTTCAAAATGGAACATCTCACCTGTCCTTATTCCGAAATTGTTTTAAATCTGGTGTTAAGCTCTGGCAGGAACCCAAATTACCGCTAACTGTAAGAAAGCTGCAACCCTATAATCAAGATTAGCGCGCCTGCCTTTCAGACTTGTAATTACGTTTGGATCTCTGTCTAACATAAATGGGAAATTCAATACCATTTCAAACAAAAAATAAATGGGCAGGGAATAATAGACTGAGAATTGTTATGTACTCTAACTTCCGCGATTGTAGATTAACATTTTAAAATTTTTCCTTATCTTTAGATCTCAAACTCAGATTATACAGAGATACACAAAAAATTCCAGCCGTCAAACAAGATTAGGCAAAATTAATTGTTTCAAAGCTATAGTTAGGCAAAGGATTCCACCCATTTTAAGCAAAGTATAACAGCACTATTATTTTTTCTCGACAAGAAAATTTCTTACTTAGTTATTAGATCGGAAAAACAAACGATTAAGTCATTAAGCGCTATAAACAGCTGATTTTGTGCTGGGTTTGGAACCGAAGGGAAAACAAACACCAAAAGCCTGGGGTGTTAATAAGTATTCCATTCATTTTGTTATTTTGATCCATATCCAGGATTAACAATGCCTCGGACATCGACCAATGAGTCTACCAGGATGTGATTTTATCGGATAAAAGATGAGATCGTTAGTGAATCGTAATAGCATCAGGGTGCAGTGACTTAGGGGTGAGGTCACCCATCTCGACAGCATCATGACTTAATATGAAATAATAAAAATAATAATTGGTCATGCCAAAACATCATCTGCAGCAATAAATAAATATCAAAGCCCTATTTCATTTAATTTTGTTTATCATATTATTAACTGCCTTAGATTTTCACATACAGAACGTTACCGTATTATTTTATACATTTAATATATTTTTACGTTTGTAGTTCAGGTTGCCTCCTTAGTTGTGGTAGTGCTGCTGCTTACCAAGCGGGAGACCCGGGTTCGATTCCCGGTACTGGCGTGAGAATCTTCTCCCACAAGGAGACCTGGTCCAGCCTCGTTAGGTCCCTGAGGGACAAATTGAGGAGCTATTTAATTGAAAAGTAGTGGCCCTGGTCAAGAAAATCGCATAACCAGCCGAGAGACACCGGTGCGCCGACCACGTTCCACTTCCAGTATGCACTCCACTCTCGACGCTTGTGATGGGCAGAGGTGGAGGACGCAGCGGTCGGGCGGCAGGTGTTGGCATGGAAAGCGCTGTTGCGCCTCGGGATTATTATTATTATTATTATTATTATTATTATTATTATTATTATTATTATTATTATTATTATTATTATTATTATTATTATTATTATTATTATTATTATTAGTTCAACATTATAAAAATGTTAAATTTATATAAAAGTCTCCGTTATTTGAAATACCATGTATAACCGACAAACCATTTCCATAAACTATTCGAAATTAACAGTATTTTCAGGTAATTAAATCACTATTTTGAAATTCATGAAGAGCAAACGTGTTAGGTAATCCATTTTAAAAACAACGAAGAAACACATATCGTTTTTGCCTTAAATTAGTTACAAAATATCTTCTTCCTTTCAGAGTTTAGGCTAAGTGGCCTGTTTCGGCCACATCCCTTCTCTGCCTTGGTCGCCCAGGGTCGCGTCGTTCTCTAGGTTTATAAGATTATTTTTTACATTCTGCTATTATGGGCGGCACCGTGGCCGAGCGGTTAGACCGTTGGCCTATCACTCGAACCGGGTTCGATCCCAGGGACCCGCATGTGATATTCTTGGGATAACCTCCGATGAAGATGGTAATGTAATGACACGATCTACACCGTTTACTGCGGACTGTAAACCACGTTGTGGATAATTCATATGAGCTAGTAAGAGGTGAAGGTTTGTATAGGGCCAGCCTACAATCGCCACCCCAGAGACAAACAACGGATCGGAAGCACTTGGAGCCACCCACCCAGATTTCGACTGGTGGCCCCCCTCTAGGACAGACAACCGCAACGCCACCTCAGAACCGTATTTACCGAGAGGCGCAACCCTCGCAACGCAGCCGACATACAACCCTAAAATGTCGGATGAAAATTGCATTAAATTAAAGAATAGGAAATTTGATATGCAATTATCCTACCCAGCATACGCCCTATGACCCAGGAAAACTCCCGAAAAAAAAAAAATCTATGGGTAGGGGAAAGGCGGATAGTACGGGCCGGTGGGTAGTATGGACCACTTAGTGTTTCTCGGATTTACCACTAGGTAGCAGACGCATACATTGTCAAGGTTACACCTTCATCGCTCCATTTTGTTATAGAAGTTAGTTGATGTAAGTGCTTTGTTTAGGCTGCCACAACATTTTGTTTGTTTTCGTGTGCTCGAGTTGCTGCTGCGCGTAACTTTTGTGATCATTGTTTGCTGTTAAAGGTAAGCAGTCAAATTATCAAACTAGTATTAACATTCAGCTGGACTAATATACATTATACTGTGGTAATGTAATTCCGGTTGCTCAAGCCATTTTCGTTTTTCAACATGTTTAAGTGCACAATGTTGTTCGGGTAGTATGGGCCAAACGAAAATCGGGTAGTATGGGCCACCTAAGTACACAGCAAATTTTGTTTTTTAGGGCGCGAAGCTAAAGTTCAAGAAGAAGCCTGAAGGTGAGGGTCGTGGAGAGTGGAAAAAGGATGCTATGAAACAGGCAGTTTCATGCGCCTTAGAGGGTCCAATGACTACAAGAGCTGCAGCTGATCGTTTTAAGGTTCCTAGAACTACACTTCAAAGATAAATATGTCTTAGGAAACCAGCAAACCAATGTGAAACCCCAGATGGGCTTTTTCAAACCAACATTTGAAGACAATTTTGTATAAATATTACTAGAGCATGAGAGATTTGGATTCAAAGTTGAAAAGAAGAATAAGGAACTTGAAAAAGAAACTGCAAAAGAGATAAAGAGGCAGTTAAAATTTGAGAAACAACAGAAGTCAGAAGGAGTTAGGAGTGGAATCCAGATTAAAAAGAAAACCAAACCGCAAGGAAAGAAGAAAAAAGAAATCAAGCCTATAGATTATAGCAATTCAAAGGTGGGCACATCAAAAGAAGATGCAAAAAGACTGCATTATATGTGGGGAGAGTTTGAAGACAACTGGATCCAGTGCAAACCATGTGAGGGGTGGGCTCATGAACTTTGTGCGGTAATTGAAGACCCTTTGTATTATTATTGCGATTACTCTAAAAACAATAACTGTTAGATGAAGGTTAGTTAAACCCTTATTCTTTTTTATGAAAATTGTGATCCGATTTTCGTGATAATTTTTGTTCACAAAAAACATAATTTATATTTGTGTGAATACAAATGACTTTTGTCAATTACATTTTTACTTTTTTATTTTGAATCGCTTCGTATATAGATAAATGAACATTCTGTATGTTACTTTACCCCAAAAGTATTTTATTTAATTTAAAATCCTGTCTTTTTTGTATGGCCCATACTACCCGACCTTTTCTCTGGCCAGCAAATATAAGCCTTTTTTTAAAACTTCAATATGTGTGTGTATCTCTTGACTATCTAACTTTTTTATATCATATACGTAAAGGAAGAGTTCAAAGAAACGCTTTAATGTATCTGTGACCTTTTTTGTGTAAAATCAAAGATATTATAAACGTTTTTCCTTAAGGGGCCCATACTATCCGCCGTTCCCCTAATGAAGTTCGGCCGCAGGAATCGAACTCACGACCTCCCGAATTCAAACCTCACACCTTACTGCGGAGCCACCTCGTTCCCTTTCTACTATTATTTTAAGCCTGAAATCTTTGGATGAGGCAGCATCTGGTGTTTGTAGGATGCCTGGTGCATTGATGAGATGCAGTATGGATCTCTAAGTGCCGTGTCGTAACTCACGGTGCAAATTATCTTCAATGGTCCGGCAAACAGCTTGGGTTCAAATGCAAGACAGGCGTATGCAACAAAGGAGTGCAGACTCCCTCCGTGGTTTGATGATTAGCATATAGCTTCCAAATCAAGAGATCTGTTCCCCGCGTGGGACTTCTTCTTTAGCCACGATTATTCCCCATTCTCCCTAGAATCTGGAAGTATGAGTGAACTAAATGTGCGTACAGAAAAACGTAAAATATCCAAATGTCACACAGTAGTTAAGAGTGATCGTCAATATTGAAGGCAAATACCTCAATATGATCTTAGATGTTAAAGGCACATACAAATTGGGAGGTAAATCTGTGTCGCGCTCACATGACCTTCTCTACTTCTACAGCCCCTTCTGGGCCTTGGCCTCCTTCAGCAGGTGCCATTCCTGTCTTTCACCAGCTCTCCTCCATCCTCGTATTCCCAGTATACGTTGATCATCTCTCTGTATGACATTCTCCCATCTCATTCTCGGTCTTCCTACTGCAGACCTTCTCTACTCCTGTACAAATTGTTCTTACATATACTTATTCAGTCTTCATGTTAATCCAGATCAACATTTGCAGAAATTGCCTTATTCTTGTAGCTGTAAGAGGAACATAGAAATAATACAGCAAGTTTTAAGTTATAGCAAAGTCCTTAAAGTTGGTCGC
Source organism: Tenodera sinensis (assembly GCA_030765045.1). NCBI lineage: Eukaryota > Metazoa > Arthropoda > Insecta > Mantodea > Mantidae > Tenodera > Tenodera sinensis. Next base: position 157,355,170 of record CM060966.1, on the reverse strand, counting down.
TATGCAATGACTTTAAAATTCAATTCCATTACTTTGTGTTACTTCAGAAAAAAAGCTGCAGACGGCTTCTGAGGAACTCACAGAAAATTCAATATATACATTTATTACACTTGCCATAAAAGTATCTTAAATATGTGGCATTTTATTCAAATTTTAGAGAACGTTTTGACAAGTCAAAATTTTCGAAAAATATTCCATGTAAAGGGTAATCTGAGGTGGAGGTGTTTTCTTGAAAATCATCGCGTCGCATACTTGAAAGATCCTAAACTTAAATACCAAAAGCTTTTCGTTTTTGAGTTATGCTTCTCATAACTGGACGCATAGATTTACTAATTTTACTTTCTCTGCTACAATATAGTAAAGCAGAGGAAGTATTCGATCCAAAAATTCGATGTAAATATTTCACCGGAAATATATGTTTCGAAGCCTCCTGAATCTAAAAAATCATTTTTAGAAAAAGCTCCGTGAGTGTATGTCTGTTGTCTGTGTGTCTGTCAGCCGTGGACAGCATAATTAAAAAATGAAAAGTCGGTTAAAAACTAAAGTTTATGTTTAAGTTTAATGTCTTTCAAGGATGGACACGAAGAATTTGAAGAAACTTGCTTCACCGTGAACTATCCTTTGTGTGGAAAAGTGTTCGAAAATTTTGATTTTCTTGAAAATGGCTCTAATGATTTTTATTAAATTGCCATATGTTTGAGATATTTTTATTACAAATAATATGTACCTATAGCTTGAATTTTCTAGACATAGCCCCTGTAGTCGTATTTACTCTGGATGGCTTTTGCATAAACTTTGCATAACGTTTTGGTAAACCGTAAGAGATAGATCAAATCTTACTGTACAAAAAATATAGATTTTGCTAAAATACACAATTTATGTCGAACTGAATTTTTTTGGAGAGTGAACCACTTTGGAGATATGCCCTGATATTTTTGTAAGATTTGGAGAACTTATAGTTCTGTCATATGGAACATCGTTATTCAATTTTTATATGTTTAACCGTGCAAAAAGAACGGAATTTGAAAGCTTTAAAAGATTGAACTATCGGTCAAAGTCTACTGTAGTCCCATGTTTTCCTTGTACCTACAAGGTAATAAGCAATAAGATTATTTCTGCAAATGTTTATTTCAACTAACACGAAGAAGATTTAGGAATAAGAGTTTGTAGGAATAGTTAGTACAGGAGTAGAGAAAGTCATGTGAGTGCAACACATCAGATTTTTTTCCTTTCTTTTTTGGATTCAGGGAGCTCGAAGAGATGTATTTCTGGTAAATCTCGATATTGAATTTTTGGCTAAAATGCCATACTTTCTCTACTTACCTAATGTAGTAGGGAAAGAAAAACAATTTCACACAAAGGACGCAATTATACAGAACTATCACTATATAGATTAGCCACCTAATATAATGCAGGAATCGATCACTACGACATTCCAGCTATAGTGACTTTAGAACCTCCCTGTCAGAGTGGAATTTGTGGGAAACATCTGAAGTTTGGGATTGTTTAATACCTACAGGTCATAAACTGTGGAATCTTGCCTCCATAGACAACTTTCCACTTTTATCTTGGAGAAAAATGATGTACAAACAATGTGTTGATTAACCAGTGTATCATAATTATAGTGGTTGCTTCCGAACAATAGCTAATTTCCAGCTACGACTGATGGGTGTAGCAGATAATCTGCCAATACGCTGTGTAACTTTAAAAGTATTTGTTACATTCACACGAATTTCTCGACCCACTCTTCAACAAACTAGTCGTAGAAAAATTCATTCTTCTACTCTTCTTAGTTGAGAAAAGGTTTTGTTATAGATTTCCTAGTAAATAACAATTGGAATAGGTGAATGCAGAATAGTCAAATTTGTTAATAGCTGATCGGTGTGATGGCCATGAGAAGGATGAGGAAAAGAAACTGAACTATTTCCCACCTGAGAAAAGTGCAAATGTTTGAAAATTCAAACCAATGGAGAATTGAAAATAATTAGCTCTACAAATAATGTATTTGGCGTAAATTTTCTGCTTTAACGAGATCTGTATGCTTTAAGACTTTATCTATCTCGTAAGGTTTACCAGTTATTCAAAGCCAAGGGGACTTAGGAGGCTATTTCCAGAAAATGTGAGATAAACCTTTGATGTATTATGACAGTAAATCTGTTCGAGTTATACGAACACACAAGCGCGCGCGCGCACACACACACACACACACACACACACACACACACACACACAGCTCTTTTTCTGTCCTGATACACATATGACAGAAATATTTTATACATAGACTCTAATCAATGTATAACCTTTCAAATAGAATATCAGTTTATCAGTAGATAATGCAGAAGAATGCATAATGTGTGTTAGAAAGGGAAAGGTAGCTAAACAGTTCGCTGCGTTCTGAGCTATTTACAATAATCAATTGTCTACTCGTGCAATGATTGATTACGAAGAATTTAAGTTATATTACTTTATTATCATAGATATATTACTATCATGATACTGTTCAACTTTAATTTGATTTGTCTAAAGATAGATGCGGGCTAAATGTTTTCATTATACCGAATCTTTTGAGGTTGCATTATTCTCCCATATTTAAATTTTCAGTTTAATAAACCTGTTTCGTTAATAAGAGCAGGCGATTTTTAATTAAATTATATGCAGGAATGTCTTCTTTTTTGCCGAAACTATGTCTCTGAGCTACCATAAATGGCAGATTCACCAGACACCGCAAGAAAGACACAAACAGGGAACTTTTCTATCACAGCTCTTTTTGTTTTAAAGTACTTCAAAACGTGTATTTATGATGTAAATTCTATAGCTAATTTTAGCGTGAACTCTATTACCCCCTTTGCCTCATAGAGGACATAACACAAATAAGTACACATGCACTAGATGTATTCGTCGTCCCAAAGGAATCAGTGTTCCTCTGTCCTCTGGCGCCATGCGTACGTTAACCATTCTGACCTTCATGCAGCGTGTGTGTTTGCCTATGTCTAAGATTAGCAAAATGCTTCGCGCTTCCAAAGAGTAGAGGGTTTTTATTTTACCTGTTGTTTTTTTCTAGACTCACTGACTGGTTTTGCTGTTTTATTGTTTCCCTCTCCCGCAAGGTATAACATACAGTGTAATATTTCACAAGGCCATGGCTGAACCTTCCCTCAACCTTTCCCACCATTGCCAACACAGGCATTCAGTAGCATTCCGATGTAAAGGCGCCTTAACTTGGCCTTCTTTCATTCCTATTAAAACTCTAGCAAGAGTTTATGGCCCTCTGTAACTGAGCAATGCTGCTATTTATAAACTATCGAAAATCGTCGAGAAAAGCTATCTCTTGCTTCTCGTGCAAAGTCTTTTGTACAATTGGCTTCTATTATTTTCTATACCACGTATCTAGTACGTAGATACCCAAAAATTTGATAACGAAATTTCAATGGAAATACATGTTTTGAGGCCTTCTAAATTCTAAAACAGCATTTTTAGAAACAAAATCCGTATGAGTATCTGTAAACAGTATAACTTAAAAACGAAAAGTGTGACAAATACCAAGCTTAGTATTTAACTTCAGTGTCTTCCAAAGCTGTGAACAAAGAGGAAAAGAAGAAATCTCCCCATCCCAAGCTACACTTTACATGGAAATGTTTTCCACAATTTTTGATGTTCTCATAAGTGGTCCTAGCATATGCGAGCATATATGGAAAATAAAATATATATCTTGAATTTTTAGGAATATCCAATGAAGTTCTCTTCATTTCAAAGTAATTTTGCTTAACGGTTAAACCATGAAACATAGACAAGGACATACTGCACAAAAATATAAAACTCCTCTTTATTGGCTCGAATCCTTCAAACTTTTGCCGCTTTTTTAAAGTGCTATCTGTATTCAACTGACTGTGGGTACATTAGGCTACTTATCTGTACAGATGATTCCTGTCTACCATCCAGTTACCATGTTTTTATACCTCAAATTAAATCCTAATAATGAGGAAACCTATGAATTAATCAGATCGTACCGTGTAGTAGAAAAGTAGAACCACCTAAACCGAAGCTTCATGTCCACCAACTCTACAATCACCAAAATACGAATTTAGTAAAAAGTACCAAAAAGGCACTTGCTGTGTTAAATGCAATAGTCTACATTCTACTGCAGAATAAATGACAGTATTCTATCTTCATAATGTAGTTTTTGGGTCAAGCGTGGGGTGCTTTTCAAGTACCATAATGCTCTAACCAGGTATAAATTTACGCCTGCCATTCTCCGAGCATTTATACAGTGAGTGTACAGTAACAGTAAACTATTTATCTGATGGAGGGAAAATGAAGCCATTTTTGGTTTTCTATGTTTTTTTCCCCTTTCTTTCTATTTTTTGCCTTTCTATCATTCCTCACCTGGAGTTACTTTCAGATTTAATAGTTTTGAAATAGAAGTAGTTAATGAATTTAAAACATCATTATGAAGTTAATGCAGACAGAAGGGCAGACAGGCAGACAGACGTGTGTGTGTGTGTCAGAGAGAGAGAGAGAGAGAGAGCCCCCCCTGTCTGCAGTTAAAGCAGTAATTCTACAGATTCTTTATAACGATGGAACTATATTTTCTGATGACCAGAAATGTTTCTTTCTCCCTATCCAATATAGCAGACCTAACTTGTACTCTTCTCCTATGTAAGGGTTTAATCTTAACTCTTATATACTCTGCTATGTAGGTGGCCACATAAGCTGTCAGCGTAAAGTGGCGCCGGAGCAGTTTTCGATAAATTATTTATACGTTTTATTTGGCCACCTTACGTTGCGTACATTAGGAAAAAAGAAGAACAGCAATTTGCTTTCCCAGGAGCCCATGGGAGGGCATCCTGAATTCCATGCACGGCTGACTGCAAAAATATGGTACAGGTGCAGCGGGAGGTCCACACTGAGGGTCACCTGACCTCTGTCACTGGAGCTGAAGAACTTTATTAGGTATCGGTGTGTAAACACCATCCTCTTATAAAGACGACACGACTATTCCCTTTTTCTCTAGAAAACCCCCGCATGTGCTATGTCCGCACCTCTACGGGGACCCTCCGCTGATTTATTTTATGTGACTTGCTCGACTGGCTTGAACCATTGCTTCAGTTTTGTTTTATAACAGCATACATTACAACGGTCAGCTTAAATCTCCCAATTGCACCGTTTTAATGACATATTTTGGTGTTGAAAATTAGTATAAATGTGTGATTTGATTTATATCTTCTATGCTTCTTTGTGAATCTGCATGGTATTCCTATCACTGTTGTTGACTATTGTTTATGTTAATTTTTGTCCTAAACAGCATTTTGTTAGCAATTATAAGCGTTTTGTTAGTTCTGAATTTGTGAAATAACCGGAAGACACATTGTAAAGATATTTTCAATAAAATGGCTTAATCTGCTATGTTTATAAAGACTTCATGGAACATACAGCAATTTCCCATAAGATTACAGTATTCTTATAGGACATTTTAAACTTTTCTTATAAATTTCTTTATTGCTTGTGTATTGCAATTGGAAGTGTGCATTTGCTCCAAAATTCGATATCAGAATATCACCGATAATACACGTTTTGAAAATCCCTGAAACGAAAAAAGAATTGTTGGAAAAAGGCTCGTGCATTCATCTGTAAACACAGCTGGAAAACGATATATCGGTTAAATACCAAACTTGTTACGTTCAGCATCTTCCATGAATGCCTTACGAAGAGTTTTAAGAAACGACCCAACTACTGCTTATATGGAAAACGTTACGAAAGTGTTGCTTTTCTCAAATATTGCTCTAATTATTTTGAATAACTGCCATAGTTTTAGAATATTTTCATGAAAAATGAAATGGATATCATGAATTTTCTGGGAATGGCCTCTGTAATTCTCTTTACTTGAATGACTTTTGTGTAAGTGATAGGTTCTATCCATCTAGGTTCACTCTTCGCAAATTCATCTACTCCCTTAATCTGTATCATTAGATATAAAGAATGGACAAGGTTCGGGGGGAGGACTTCGCACCAGGACCTGAAGATCGTTTATGCCTGTGCCCTTGAAGGGGGTTCCCCCGGGAGGGACGGGTGAGATGAGAGGATGTGAAGGGTGATTGAACCTGAGGAGAGACAACAGTAGAGGGCTGGGTCCTTAACAACTACAGATTTGAACTGCCCGGTAGCGGCTGGTACTTCCCTCTGTGGGCTCTAGGTCTCCTGGGGGTCCCGGGACTCGGAGACCTTCCCCGATCCGGAGGACGAGGATTTACAGAGAGCAAACACCGAAACTCCCGCCGACACTAGAACTTTGAAAGAACAAAGCAGCTCAAAGGTGAAGTGAAATGGGAATTGAGTTGAAATGGAGGGACAGGAAACTTGGGGGATGTAATTATTCTTCCCAGTATTCGTCTAGCGACCCGCGGAAACCCTTGAAAAATCCCATGGACCAGGAAGGTCGACCATGGAATCGAATCCACGACCTCCCGAATTCGAGCCCCGACGCTATCGCGAAGCCATCTCGCTCGGTTCAGTATCATTTAAGAATACGGTAACCCATTCGCGGGCGCTCTCCATTGCGTGAGACCACCGAGACCACTGGAGAAATGGTGCAGGCAGAAGTACATTAACATATTTACTCCTCAGAGGCAGCATATTCTCTTGTTTCATTATTCTTCTAGCCCTCATCGCGCCCCATACTCCAATATTCGAGTTAGAGTGAGAACAGTAAGAAGAATATAGTGTACCTATATAATATTTTTATATGTATATAATGCTGTTCAAAGCTGTTCAGACACACACACACACACACACACACACACACACAGCCAGACCCAGACATTGAGAGAATTTAACACAAATTTACTCAAATTTCAGGTAATATGCTGAAGTTAATTTTTCTTCAATCCAGGAATAAAACAACAGAAGTCGCGTAGAGTGTGTGAAAGTCACCACTCCATTGGTTACCGAGGTTTTACGTGCAGTCTACGATAGGAGTGAGGGTGTGATATTAGCTTAATGAAACATTTTCAATGTCTGGGACAATATGCCGACTGACTTTCTAAGCCACCAACCTATAAAATACAAGGTATTTCACTCAAAAAGTCGATGTCGAGGTTTTACCGAAATGCACATTTTGAAGTTTCCTGAAAAGGCTCTTTGTAGAACCGCCCGCCTGATTTAGTTTCTCTCTCTCTCTCGCTCTCTGCGAAAAGTAGCTTAAATATCAAGCCTGGCATTTAACTTACGCATCTTCTAAGGATGAGGCATGAAGATTTTTAACAAAATTCCTCAACCTAAACTGCCCTTTACCTGCAGGATTCTTCGACATTTTATATTTTCTAACAATAGCCCTAATGATTTTCATTAGAATACCATATGTCTAAAGCATTTTATGACAAATGAAATGCACATTTTGTCTTTCCTGGGAATAGCCTGTAAAGCTCTCTTCATTTTGAACTATTTTCCAAGGTATTCTTAGTTATTGGCAGAAATTTTCAAATATTTATGTATACCTTTTCAAGTTATAGCCCGCTATTCGTTTTTCATCGTGATCAATTAAGATGAATGGAGCCATATCGATCCAACTTTTAAAAATTTGACCTGCTCTCTTTCGTACAGCTACAATGAAATATGTCAATATTAAATGAAAGAGGACCGATTAACAAGAAATAGAAGAATACGTTTTTGTAAGAATAGTCTGAACAGAGAAAGTCATGTGAATGTTATGCATAATATTTGTGTAATACGGTCATGCATATTCTGTAATAGATTAGTGCTTTTTAATTCAGATAACCTATAATGTATTCGTGAAAACACGAATCTTATGCGTAAAGAATGTGAAAATATCTGCTCGCTAATTCTATAAATCTAATGTGTTGCACTCACATGACTTTCTCTACTCTTGTACTAAACATTCTTACAAACTCTTATTCCTATTTCTTCTTCGTGTTAGTTGAGATAAACATTTGCACAAATTATCTTATTGCTTATTTCCTTGTAGGTGCAAGGGGAATATTAGAATACAATAGGCTTTGAGCGATAGTCAAATCTTTTAAAGCTTTGAGATCCCGTTCTTTTTGCACCGTTAACATATAAAAATGAATAACGATGTTCCATTTGACAGATGTATAAGCTACTCAAAACTTACAAAAAAACAAGCAATATCTCCAAAATGGTTTATTAAAAATATTTACACATAAATTGTGTGTTTTAGCAAGATCTACATTTTTGTATAGTAAGATTTGGTCTATCTCTTACCGTTTACCAGTTATGCAAAAGTCATCCAGAGTAAATAGGACTACATGGGCCAAATTCAGAGAATTCAAGATAGATATTTCATTTGTCATAAAACTATCTCATACAAATTTCATTTTAATCAAAATTGTTAGCCATTTTCAAAAAAATAAAAGTTTTCGAAAAAGTTTCCATGTAAAGGGTAGTTTAGAGTGCAGGAATTTTCTTCAAAATCTTCGTGTGGCATCCTTGAAAGACATTAACCTTAAATACCAACTTTGATTTTTAACAGCATTTCCGCTTTTGAGTTTGCTGTCCACAGACAGACACACACACACGGACCCTTTTTCTAAAAATGTTTTTTTTTTTGGGGGGGGGGATTCAGGGGGCCTTAAACATAGGTGAAACCTCGACATGGAATTTTTGGGTGGAATACAATACTTCCTCTACTTTACTGTACGCAGTAGAAAAAGTAAAAATCCTATCACTTCAGCACAAATAATTATAGCTTTCGTTCTTTACACCACTTTTCCGGTTCTGGTTTTAATAGTCCATTATTTAACTGAGTGGCAGAATTTGCTTCCTTGGTCATTGAGTGCGCGAGGAACGTTCAGGAATGTTTAATTTGCATGCACAAAAACCTAGCGAATTGTTTTGATGGAAGTTTAAGATAATAACACACGATTACTGTTACTGTGCAACCCCTTCCTCCGAAAAAAACAAAGCTAGAATGAAGCCTCTTTCCCAAAGTTTAATAAGCAGTGATATGACGTCACTTTCGCACCGCGTTCCTCTGTAGACCGTGTAATACAAGGAGCTCTAGCTAATGTGAGGTTAGGAGAGGTGGGTACAAATTACTGGTAATATAATTGTGTTACAGGAACCGTCGGGAAACTTTCTGTAACAGAAGCAGGTAGCGTTATTTGATGATATTGTTATTTGCATATTTATAGGAATCTAAGTAAAGAATTAGCCCGTGAAGCACGAGCACTATAATCTTGGAGCACGGCGTGGGCTCTTAGACCTTACCGAAATGACGCCCTGGGTAAGCCTCATGAAATGCATGTTATCAGTAAGGTGCAAGTTAATGAGGTATAATGCGGCTATAGTCGACAAGTCCTTAACCTGGTATCCGCTCGGAATTCCTAGAATTGTTTTTACCTGATCTTTTGGTATCGTAACGTTTGTAAGTTTCAGGTTGTTACATAGAGCATTAATTCTGCAAATAGTAATTTTGTAAAAATGCTTTTAACCAATAGTGTGACAAAACCGTAAAAAATCCAAGTTCGGTTACTTATTGTCCTCTAAAGTTTCGTTACAAATATCTACACAGTTTTCTTCGCGTAGTTAACACGGTCCACATTCTTTCCTGCTATCACAACTGTTTTTCTCAAAACCTTACTCTGTCCTTTCAGAGTCTTTCTTCACTTACTCTACCTCTTATACAGTTAAATACGGCGTTACAATCACTCGCGACGACCGACGTATCTTCTGGATGGACACACACACACACACACACACAAACACACACACACACACACACACACAGGCACAGCTGACACACTGACCGACTTATTCCTGTAGCTCTACTCTCAAATCCATTCACACTTGTTTTATACTGGGGATGACGTCACACGACCTTTCGAGAAGCTCTCCACACACATGCACCGCTATGACTCAAGTTGAAGTCTCACGAATGTTCTAGATTTCTTCTGTTTCTGCACCCTCATTGAGTCACGTACACACACAGTCACGCGAGGCAGCCCGGTCTTTAACGTCTCTACCCTCTCGCCGGCTCGGTACGTGTTGTGAAATAGCTTGGCCCCGTCCATCCATTGTTGTGCGCCGACCCCGTCACGATAGAATAATTATAAAAAAATAATTTTAAAGGCATCCTCTATTTTCAATTAACCTTAATTCTAATATTCTTATTTTAAGAGTGTATTTTTTGGGTTAACAAATGAATTTTAAAACATTTTGTAATGTTTTGAAATGTTCTCTTGCAAATTGTTGCACTGATTTGAAATATATAACTGTAAATGCATTATTTTTAATTTTCAATAAAATGCTGCACTTGCGTGTTCTGCTTCAAGTGCTATGGGGCAGGGATGCCTTAAGCTACAAATTCTTGAAGAGCAACTCACAAAGTTTATTTTTTCCTACTTAGTATCACAAAACTTTGAGGATGTATTTCTGGTTTAATGGTGGAAATTTTGATGCTTTGATTTCTATCTTTTACTAAGATTAAAGACTGAGTTAACGTAAAAAGGTAAAAAAAAAATAATTTTAATTAAAACCTAATGAAATAAAACAACTAAAACAACCAACTTAAGCGGTATCTGAGAAAAATATTATGGTTTTGCATTCCATATGCAGATGATTTGCTCATTGCCCAAGAAGAGAGAAGCAGGACGCTACTGGCATTAAATGGCTGACAATTTTGCACAAGCCCCCCACTGTGATGTGGAGGTAGCATGTTTGCTCATATACAAGAGATCCCGATTTCGAATCTCGAAGTGAGTTGCCTAAATATGTTTTTTTTACTGGGTTTTCCCTATCCTAAGATGACGAATGCCGGGTAATTCAAGCTTTAGGAACCGCGAACCCAATTGAGCATCAATCATTTCATTCAATGACTGTCCGATATAACCTACCCAATTAAAGGATATAAAACTAAAAATTACATAAGTAGAAAGGAGTAAAAAGGTGCATCTATGCCTTCTCTTTTAGAGTAAAATAAGCATTTTATTTTACGTGTGAATTAACATTACAAAGAACCAACGGCTCACTTTCGCTCTAAAGGAAGCCATACCAAGCATTTTTTCATCTGAAAAAAGAAAGAAAAGAAAAATCCACCCGGATCCACCAGGTTTGAAGGCGCTATCTCTAAAACTAGAGGCAGCATGATAACTACTAGAAGCTTCGCAAGACCACTTGTTTAGTAAGGAATGCCCATGAAAACCCATACAACTGGATCGAGCATCGTATGTCCAGTTTAGAGATAGGGTGGCCATTTTGAAGCCTTCTGGGAAAGGTGTGTAAATATGTTTAATTTAAAGCTTTATGTGACATTCTGTTTAATCCTACAGGTGCTAAAATAGTCCCTTTGTGTCAGAGAGTAAGAATATAAAAGAGAGCTGGTATACAGGTGGGAGAATTGAAGTTGTTAAATTACTAACAGCTTCAATAACTGGTTACGACATGACATAAATAAAATATCTACATTGTTTATGAATCGGACTTATTTTTCCCTTGTAGCTATACTCTTACTGTAGTCATTGTGCAAACAGAGATTGGTGAAACATAGTATATTGCGTACTGCGAACTGTAAGTGATACTTATCAGGTCGAGAATGCTTTTTGGGAATACCAAATTGCTTTTCCACATTTTATTTGACATTAAAAAAAAATTAATTTTCTATGTGAACAAACTAAAAGCTAGATCTAAATTATTTGGGCAAAGCCTTCTTATCCAGTCGTTTGTTAATGAATGTCGCAATAGATTCTTTACTTGAAGTAGCACATGTCTTGTTTTGTAGGTTATTTGTTTATGTAGACGAATTGAATCTTCCGACTTTTGTTAGTTAATATCAAGCAATAAAATGTTATAAAAATGAGTGACATTGCTATTGAAGAGGCTGTGGATCTAGCATGTGCATCACTTTTACCAGCGCAGTCCAAATAAAGATATATTGAAGCTTATAATGCTTTCTGAAAGTGGTGCTGTGATAAAAACGGTAACAGTTATATCAGTGAGCCAGTTTTGTTGACATATTTTGCTAAGGATTCATTACTAACTTATTACTTTCTCTACTGGTAAGTAGGGGAAGTATTGTATTCCACCCAAAAATTCGATGTCGAGATTTCACCGGAAATATATGTTTTGAGGCCCCCTGAATTCAAAAAAAGCATTTTTAGAAAAAGGTCCGTGTGTGTATCTGTGTGTCAGTCTGTGTGTCAGTCTGTCAGTCTGTAGACAGCATAACTCAAAGCGAAAAGTCGGTTAAAAACCAAAGTTGGTATTTAAGTTTAATATCTTTCAAGGATGTGACACGAAGATTTTGAAGAAAATAGCCCCACCCTAAACTACCCTTTACGTGGAAAAGTTTTCGAAAATTTTGATTTTCTTGAAAATGGCTCTAACGATTTTGATTAAAATGCCGTATGTTTGAGATATTTTTATGAAAAATGAAATGTATATCTTGAATTTTCTGGCTGTAGCCCCTGTAGTCGTATTTACTCTGGACGACTTTTGCATAACTGATAAACCGTTAGAGATAGACCAAATCATACTATACAAAAAATGTAGATCTTGCTAAAATACACAATTTATGTCGGAATACATTTTCTTGTAGGGTGAACCATTTCGGAGATATTCCTTGTTATGTGTGTGAGTTTCGGAAAACTTAGAATTTTCGTGAAAAGGATCATCGTTGTTCATTTTTTTATATGTTAAGTGGGCAAAGGCAACAGAATCCCAAAGCTTTAAAACATTTGACTATCGCACAAATCCTACTGTATTCTAATATTCCCCTTGTACCTACAAGGAAATAAGCAATAAGATAAGTTATACAAATGTTTATCTTAACACGAAGAAGATATAGGAACAAGAGTTTGTAAGAATGGTTAGTACAAGAGTAGAGAAAGTCATGTGAGTGCAACACATCAGATTTTTTTTAGGTTAGTATGCTGTTGGATGTGACATCCCAAATATGTGTTCGCAATGATTAACTTACGTATCAAGTACTGGGAAAAAAAAAAAAAAAAAAAAAAAAAAAAAAAAAAAAAAGAAAGAAAAAATCCTCTTAAGGTGATTCACCTTTTGTTACATTCCCTTAGTTGTATTGTCCGCTTTTTATACAACCGTAAGTACAGTTTTTACAATGATTTTCCATTTTAGGCAAATGTGTCAGGTGTATAAGAAATTAATGCAAACAAAACTTGTGACTTTCAAACCTTTTTATGTGCATATGTAACTTCCGGTATATATGTACATCCCACAGGGCTGAAGATTCTTGTACAAATGTTTACATAACTTGTGCAAATGTTTACCTCAACTAACACAAAGATATAGGAATAAGAGTTTGTAAGAATGGTTAGTACAAGAGTAGACAAAGTCATGTGAGTGCAACACATCAGATTTTTTCATTTCCGACCTATACCAGCACTGATGCAATGACATTTATGTAGGCTTTGGAAATGCATACCGTCTTTTCTCTAAGGAAGAAAGAAACTTATATAACACAGGATCATTTTAATAGTTTTTTGTAACTGTCTAATATACATGTTTTATCTTATCCTAATATTAACTCAAATAATCCTATATTTTATTAATGTGAATATTATTAGAGTCGTTACAAGAATCTGAGTTTTAGTCGTGACGGAGGTACCACTGCATTGTTGGTACGTAACCCCACAGGATAGTTTCATTTCTGGTTGTTTAAATTGCACCAAATAAATCCATAAATGAATGAAATGGGTATTGCCGAAGAAGTCTCAGATTATACTAAAAGAAGCTATACTGAGTTTGTTACCCGGCAAGTCGAAGGACTTATGACAAGGGATTTACATTATGTAAAAAATAGAGAGCATGTGTTGTTAGCATTTTAATGTTTAGAATAAGGTAGAAGAAGCTATTTAATGAAATTACAATTTGTTTGCTTTGTTTTAATTTTTCTGTGTTTAATAAATAAATTCACAATGAAATAAAGTACTTATATTATTTCACAATGAAATACTAATTTTTGTTGTTTTCTAAGAATACATGAAATTTATACACGAAGTCTATAGGAGCAAGATAGTTATTTTGTTTGTGTATGAAAGAGAAAAAATATTGTGTTGCAGTCAGTGTCGCTGCGTTTTTTCCGCCATGTTTACTTTATGCCATGACGTCACCTCCTGTATTTCCCTATCCACTTAAGTTTGACAACCGGTACCTGAAACGTATTGAGACATAATTTATTTCTCACAAACACGTGACCATTACAGATGTAATATCGACTGTTTTGCAGTAAATGGTAAGTAGCTGTTGAATGCATGCACTTGCTATTCTGATTTATTACGATAGGCAGCATGCAAATAAGCGCTCGCGGCGTGGGCTAACTTCAAGTTGAGAGTCCTCGGAGTATAGCCAGTCGGACTTCATTCCTATTCTGCTCAGAAACCTTCCAGAATTCCTGCAACACTTGCCATTAAAGCAACTTGAGTCCCACGCCAATGGAGCAGTAATGGCTACAGTGTTTCCATACTTCTCTCTCAGTATTTCATCATCCATTGCCGGCGTATGCAGGAATGCCAGCTTCATATGTGTGAGGATTGCCCGTATTTCTTCCTTTTTCCTAGCCACTTCATAGTATAAGATACTTCGCTTACGTTTGATCTTTCAGTTCTTCTTTAAAGTTAACTTTTATATGTTTTCTAACATGGACAGAAAACACTTACAATGAATGAAGTGAAATTAAAAGAAGGACCTCTCCCTCCACCCTCCGAAAAAAGAATGAATATAGGGAATCCTACACCCTTTTATTAATTTAAATTTGTGCACTGTCACAATCTGACACTGACGCAATCTTAACAACTGAGAGTTTGTCGGTTGTTGCAAAATTGCCTCAAAATTTAAAACACAATAAAATGTCTTTTATAAGAATTAAAATAGTGTTCAACAATAATCACATTTTGTTTTTATTTTTACTTTTCATGTGATGCATTTAGTTCTAATTAAAATACAGTTATTACTGAAAATGAGTTATTAGGAAGAAAACTACAATTCTACCATTTGATATTGGTGCATGTGGTATTCGTGGTGGGCGGGTTTTCTTTGGGTTCTCCGGTTTCTCCCGCCACTCATTCCACCAATTGCTCCATTATCACCTTTCCAATAATCAATTTCGCCTGCATTTCATATCCTCTTCCTCACTATCATACCTGGTGCTTGGGTGACCACCCGCTTCCAGGTGTTCCCTCTGTCCGGTCCAGAGGTTCCTGTGCTCCCTGACAGACGTCTGACCCTAGGCACTGATGGTAAGTCCTAGGGGGCGTAAGTCCTACATAAGGGGAGGGTAATCAGGAAAATGGGCTTAGCACTATGTGTATTATAAAGCGAACATCTCTTGATTGATGTTCGAGAAAATTATAGAACACTAGCAGAACCCGCAGTTCTACTCGTACTTATTTCTTGCTTTCTCACGTTTCTCTCTCCCCATCTGTCTTCCTCTCCTTCTCTTTACGCGTTTCTCTCTCACCTCTCCATGTCTCCTATCTATGGAGAAGTGTTCTGTTCTGAAAATTGGTGATAAAATCACCTTTTCTCAGGCATTAATAAGCATTAAAGCATAAAAGGCTTATCAGTTTATAATCGTGAGCTTCTGCCAAATAATGTCATGCAAAGTGCACTGTCCATCCTGGCAACCAGTTTACGCATGCAAATAATAGTAATGAAAAACTATTTTAAGTTCTTTATGCTATCGAAATTTTATGAGAACAAAGCTTAATAAAACCATCATGCTTAAAAACCTTTGTCACATAGCACTTTGAAAAGGTGTATCAATTTTGCGTTTGTTTTGCACTTCAGCAAAACTCCCTCTTTTTGGCGAAGAACATTAGATGTCATACATCTATTTTTAAAATAATATAATGCCACATGCAAATAATATAATGTGGCAATTGAGCCTACTAAGGTTTCAGTTTCCTTATTATGAATGAGATACATTCTGGATTAGATGCATAATATCCTATCAGAATATATTATTCTACTTGGATGTTCACTAATTACTCATTTATACGATATTCTAATTATTTAATGTTGTTTCAAAGCCAATGGGGTATCGATAAAAGTATTATTAATTATTTATAATCTTTTGAATACAGACAGTATTCTAAATATGGTTCTATATCATTCAGTTTACCTATTATGATTTTATAAACAAATTCTGATTATTTTAGTTGTTTATTTTGGGTATTTTTGCATTCTTAAGTCCGGTAGTCATATCGGATGATGGACGGAATTGGTGAAATGATGCCCAAAAGAGTCCGAGGTCTATATAGCTTAAAGTTATCCGACATTGGTTTTCTCAGGATAAGGAAACTTCCCTTCGAAATCTTATTATTAACTAATTCTAAAAGAGATTCAAAATCTGGACCTCTTGAATGCGAGGCTCTCACCACCTCCACACCACCAAAGCGTCCCATTATTTTATTGTAATTACAAACTCCAAAAAATTAACAGTCTCCTATTATTATTATTCAAATTTCTGGATGCCTGTTCACTCTCAATTAAGATTATTACACATTGGTGAACGAGTTGTTCATTATTTCCCAGGCTTAATGCGCCCTTCCAATAAACTGGTGAACACCGGGCTGAAGGAACAGAGCCATTAATTTTGGCCTGGTTTACTACCCTCAGAGCTTGGGGATAGGGTTGAGGGTGGAACAATATGGCCGGATATGTTACGGTGGCTGAAGATAAACCTTTTCACCCCAGTGGCAGGCGCGTGTGCAGACCAATGTAGCATAACAGACGCGTGCCAGCTTCGTGACGGGAAACTATCAACCTTTCACTCGTTCACATTAATGTCACCGTGAGCATATACTACCTCAAGCCGTTAACTTACTCCGTACTCACGTGAGGCTATCACTTCTTCACGTTTTTTCCCTCTTTCTGTTTTAATTAAAAAAAATCTCTCACACACAGAAACGATTTGATTTCAACATAAACTTGTCATAATCTTTAACTCATTCTTTATTTTATATACAGAAAATTCCCAGTCGTTGACTCACCCTACATTCACCAGAATTTTCTCTAGGTATCAATATCATCGTTAACTTAACTCAATCTCCAGTCACTCCGCATTCACGTGAGGTTTTGACTGGTTCATATTAATATAATATAACTAACATATCTGCAGATTTTAAGTCTCTCTGCATGCACGTGCATATTCATGACACGGTTAGCGTATCTCCAGTTAACTCACTCTAACTCACATGAAGCTTTCACTGGTCGTACTGATATCTACATTCATATGGGTTTTCACTTGTGCAGATTAATTAGCAAATCCCCAGCTATTAACTCTTTCTATACTCACACAAAGCTTTAGTTGCTCTTTTGATATCAAGGTTTTTACTTGAGCAGGATAATCAGCAAAACCCCAGCTGTTAACTCATTTTGCTCGGACGTAGGGTTTCTACTTATGCATACTGGTACCACGATTAGAAAATCCCCAGCTTTTAACTCATTCTGCACTCATGTGAGGTTTTCACTTGTGCATATTTATATTATGGGTGAAAAATCTCCAACTGTTAACTCATCCTGGTCAACTTTTCACTTGTGAACACTGCTACCTGCTTCTCTCACGTGACGCTTTCCTAGCTCATATCACCATTAACATATCTCTAGTTGTTAACCCTCTCCATTCACATGAGGCTTTCATTCATTCTTATTAACATTTCTATAGGCATTTCGTCCTACAGGTATTAACTCACTGTCCGTTCACGTGAGGTTCTCAGTTGTTCATATTTAATGTCCCTATACACACATCCAACTGTTACTCAGCTTAAAATGCCAGGAATGAACCTGAGTATTTCACACCTTCGGAGGTTCATTTCTGGCTTTTTAAGCTGACAAATTATTTACTTAGCTATTAATTGAGGCAGAATTTTTGTGTAAACCCTCTGAAATAATTCAAATTGTAATTATAGAGGCAACACAAAGCCCTCTGAAAGAACCCTGTTAAATTGTAGGCAGCTTAGGCTGACTTCTTCTGTTCATGTGTGTTACAATAAAGGAGGAAGAAGTGATTTTTATCGGTATAATAACGACGAGAAATAATAATCATGCGTCGAAAAGCGAATAATTAATTGTGAGATTGTGCGATACTTATTAAAAGGAACTATATCCTCAATAATTGATTGAGACCAACTGAGTGCGGCGAGATTAGAAAAGA
Source organism: Tenodera sinensis (assembly GCA_030765045.1). NCBI lineage: Eukaryota > Metazoa > Arthropoda > Insecta > Mantodea > Mantidae > Tenodera > Tenodera sinensis. Next base: position 157,337,022 of record CM060966.1, on the reverse strand, counting down.
AAATTGACTTTTCACAATCATTAGCTGTGCCTAGCCATTTTGTTTGTTAGCGGAGAAGTCCGCTATATTTAGCGAGAAAATTGTTAAAGTGTTTATGAGAAAGATAATTACTTTTAAGTGTTAATAAATTGTCGAAAACATTTATTAAACTAATGTTGATCGTTTCATCTATAAAACAGATCTGTGACAACAGTAATAGAATCTTATGGCTCTCAGACTGATGCTAGGCCGTGAGTAATAAAATTTCGCAAAGACTTTCATTCCAACGAAGATTAATAAAAGCTAAATAGGACCTCTACGTTCGTCTCACATTAGCATCAACAGCACATTAAAAATTGTTACATAATATACAAATGTTGCGCATATTTCCACTTATTAATTAATTTCCTGGATTACTGTTTAATAAAAACTTCTAGGAACGGTGAATATATTTTCAGTGTTGATGGAATGACAGAGGTGATGTTTACCTTTTCATAATTAATAATTGGCGGTCCTCTTTCTTCTAGGAAACGCTCAACTATATGGAAGGCCGTGGTATGCAAGCTTGGTCAGTGGGAATTGCTCATAGCGACGTTAGCGATCCGAAGGTTGGTAAGTATAGCAGCATATAAAATATTATTTAAATTAGATATCTGTACATCAATCAATTATACTCACATCTTTAGAGATCAAGTTGTGCAATTTTATTACAGTTGAAAAACAGTAGATATTGGTGTGTCTTAAGCAACATAACCTTAAAACAATAAGTTGGTTAAATACCAAACATAGTATATTGCAGCATCTTCCAAGGATGAAACACAAAGATTTTCAAGAAAAGCCCTCCTCCTTAAGCTACCCTTACATGGATTTTTAAGAGAAACGTCGATTTTCTAAAAAATGGCTCTAACGATTTTGATTAAAACACCACAAGTTTAAGATATTTTTATGACAAATGAAATGTATATCTTGAATTTTCTTGAAATAGCCTCAAAGTAATCTTCAGTCTAGGTGACCTTTACATGATTGGAAAGCCGTAAAAACCACACAATTTATGCCAAATACATTTTTTGTGAGGAAAATCATTTCCGAGAAAGAGAACGAAATTTTAAAGTGACCGGCTCTTAATGCATTTGACTATCACTTGAAGCTTACTGTATTCCCATATTCCCGTTTCATCTACAAGAAAATTATCAATAAGATAATTTATCTCGGCTGAAATGAAGCAGGCAGCAATATAAACTTGTAAGAACAGTTTGTACAGGAGTGGAGAAAATCATATAAGAGCAACACATCAGATTTTCAAATAAAAGTGAACACTAATTGACTATTTGGGGAAAGGGTGCTATTTGGCCACTACTGTTATACAAATACTGCAGTACACACACAATCACAAATTGTTGGCAAATGAGAGCTTAAAATTAAAATGTATCACCAATCGCGACCCTTAAGTAGTCCCAAGAAAATTCTGCTCCTTTTTAAAGCATAGAAGAGTTGTTTTATTTGATCCCACTGTCCACCTCTTAGCTACCAGTGACGTCCTCAAAATGAAGATTCTATTGATCGGCTATGAAATATCAGACGTACCCAGAGCTGTCATCTTGTATTGATCAAACGTAGATCAAGTTGCATGTAATGATATCCGCCAGGAATAGAATGTTTCACTGTTATTTATTTCGAATATTTACCTTTTCTTTAGCGCTGGCGTCACTGAGTATTGCTTTTGTTTTTCACAGAATGCAGTCAAAGTAAACGGAGCTTAGATATTTATGTTCTTCCCAGAACTAATTTCCTGTATTTAGTCTCTTTGGTCGTTTTCGCGTTTGCGTAAATGTAGAACTGAAGGCAGTTCTTATCCACGGAATATATTAAACTTAATCCACAAATCTTTTCTTTTCTCTCTCTTCTTCTCTTTTATTAGTGTGGAGGGGAAAAACCAGGTTACATGCGGAGGCCCACGTGAATGACCAGCCGTGTGTTGGTCCCTGCCCCCTGAAGATGAGTAGATGTACTCACTAGAAACCCCCTCACGTGTTAGTATGTGCATTTTTGTGTATATCGTAAAAATTTCACGTTATTGTCATGTCTCGCATAGTATATGGGTTAGTATGTAAATGCTACTAAACTGGCATGCATGGCGTGCGAGCGCGTCAGGCATTATTTCTTGATAGAGTCCACGAAACCTGGATAGAACTATTACTTTAGCGATGTTATCAAGGTACCACAGTACAATTCGCGATGCAGAAAACTCGTTATTTTGCTGCGGAAAAAGTTGGTGTTAGGTGGAGAAAGAAACTTTGGATCTACATTTTCTTTTTTCAGAAATAATCTTAAATTTCTTTTCTTAATCCAGATGCACAAGACAATGCGGAGAACTCCCTCCCAATGACGTACTGCTGACGTTACGCTGATATCTTGACTACGATTTGAAGATTTTGAAGAAAATAACCCCACCCTAAACTACCCTTTACATGGCAAATTTTTCGAAAATGTTGATTTTCTTGAAAATGGCTCTAACGATTTTGATTAAAATGTCATATGTTTAAGACCTGTTTATGACAAATGAAATGTATATCTTGAATTTTCTGGCTATAGTCACTGTAGTCGTAGTTACTCTGTACAACTTTTGCATAACTGATAAACCGTTAGAGATAGACCAAATTATACCATACAAGAAATGTAGATCTTGATAAAATACACAATTTATGTCTAAATTTATTTTCTTTTAGGGCGAACCAGTTGGGAGATATTCCTTGTTGTGTGTGTGAGTTTCGGAAAACTTAAAACTTTCGTGAAATGGAACATCGTTGTTCATTTTTTGCATGTTAGACAACGGAATCCCAAAGCTTTAAAAGATTTGATTATCGCACAAAGCTTACTGTATTTTTAATATTCCCCTTGCACCTACAAGGAAATGAGCAATAAGATAATTTGTACAAATGTTTATCTCAACTAACACAAGGATATATAGGAATAATAGTAAGAATGGTTAGTGCAAGGTAGAGAACGGAATTTGAAAGGTTTAAAGGATTTGACAATCACTCAAAGCCTACTGTATTCCCATATTCCCGCAAGAAAACAAGCAATAGGATAATTTTTTGCAATTTTTTATCTCAACTAACACGAAGATAGTGTAGGAATGGTTAGTACAAGAGTAGAGGAATTCATGTAAGTGCAACACATCAGATTTTTTCATTCAAATGTTTCTGGTTCTTGTGAATGTTTCTCAATAACGCTGTGCTAGGTCAAGGAAGACCTGAACCATATCATCCCTACTGCATCATGTTTTTACATGGTAAGGGTTGCTATTTATCTCGAGATTTCTGGAAGGTTTCGGTGACGCCCCAGACATTAAGACACTACCACAGTGCTGTTTTATCGCTTCAGAAGACCCACTGTTGTTGATAATGAATGTTCCCACATGTGGGAATAGACCAGAGACGGTGTTTGATTTCCATTATATTGCTTTATGGTTATGCTAATGAAGAGGAAAGGAACATATGATGCACCGTGTTAGCCTCTGGGCATAGATCCAGGAGTCCACTCAAACAAAAGCTACTTTTAACAAGAAGCGAGCGGCCATCGCTTCATGAACCGCAATATTACAAACAGCCGCGGGCTTGTCTGCATTCTTAAACACATTGCCAATCATTGCAGGTAGCTTATTGAGGCTTTTCTGCAATTATTCATGTAGCAATAGAAGTGCCCTAAATTTCATCAGCGCCAATGGTGCGTACTCTGAGCTTCTTTGAAGGGGTCCAACAACGAAACACCCTCTCGTCTTAAATCAATCGTAAATTTCATATAAAATGTCAAATTACTTTGTCTAAAGATTACAGATTCAAAATGTGACTTAAGTATAGGATACCTAGTATTCATTTAATCTATTATCTTTTATTCTCTTTACGTTATTCCAAGAGAAATAGCTTTTTGTTTATTTTTTCGCGTATTAAAGTTTTTGTTCTTAAAGATTAGTATAGGTAAGTTATTGCTTTAAACGCCTGTCACAGGTGTATTTAAATGACCGTGCTGCCTTTAAATCATTTAAAGCCATTTTCCTCGTTATGTATTTTTTCAACGCATGCATATTTTCAATATACTCCATACGGTTCTAGTTTATATCAATCTGTTTGATTTTTGCAATAAATGAACTTTTGTGGTTTTGAAATTTCAAAAAGAAACGCAACAGCCTTTCGCGAGCCAAGGCTTACCACCCGGCTGCTGTGTCACCCACCTCTGCCTTCTACAGGTGTCATGAGTGGGGTGCCGAGCTGGAGGGTGGGACGTGGTCAGTGCCCCGGCTGGTTATGCGCACTTCGTGGCCTGGGATCGCTACTTCTTTATCAAATAGCTCCTCAATTGAGTCCTTCAGGACCTGACGAGACTGAGTGCACACTGTGCCAGACCTCCCAGGGGAGAAAATACTTCCGGGGATCGAAGGCGGTTCCGCGCCAGAGGCAGGTGCGCTACCACTGCGCTACAGAGGTGGTCTAGCTTTCAGATTTATCCAAGTTAAATTCTTCATACTCGTATATATTTTAGAAAATGTTATTCTCTAAAATATAATGCAAATGATGTATGAACTATCTAATTTTTTCTACAACAATACTCATTTGACACGAACCTTATGCAATACATTTAATAGAATGATATTTATGGAATGTAAATCTGAAAGTTTGTTACAACATTTTGGAAACCGAACCATAATGAGCTTTTTCGGTAGCATAGTTAAAAAAAAAGTTTTTTTTTTACAGGTTGGTCTCCTTAAATTAGTAAAATTGGTCTTGCTTACATACAAGATGCAGAAAGAAAACCACTAATTATATTACAAGCCGATCTTTGTTAGGTTTAGGTTAGGTTTTAGATAATTAGCGAACCGATTTTTTTAATAATAAACACATGTATGAAAGGTAGAATCACACATTTTCAAAGCTGTTACTTGGTTGGTACCTATTGCATAGTGAACTCCACCTATGACAATTTCGGCATCAAAAAATGAATGCTTCATAAACCGCAAACACTACGAAAAGGTAACTAGAGGAAATGTGCGTAGTTTAATAAGCTCTCTCTTTTTATTTCTCCTAGGAACATCTAATCAAATAAAACTCCCAAAAATGCAGAGAAATTTACAGGTGATTCACACAAGTTTTCTATTTCATGTAACTGCATCAAAAAAGTTTTAGACATTTTAGGTAATCACCTTTGTGGAAATAAAACATAAGAAACAACTTTTCGTTGAGAACTAGTAGGTATATGGTTATGGGTATTTCCTGAGAATCTTTACTTTACATTAAGTACGCAGTTTATAACTTTAATATCTGCCTTCCTCCTGTTTGAGTTTTACCTTCAAAGACACAAGGGTCTCTTTGTAAAATATATTATTATTATTATTATTATTATTATTATTATTATTATTATTATTATTATTATTATTATTATTATTATTATTATTATTATTATTATTATTATTATTATTATTATTATTATTATTATTATTATTATTATTATTATTATTATTATTATTATTATTATTATTATTATTATTATTGTTATTATTGTTATTATTGTTATTATTATTATTATTATTATTATTATTATTATTATTATTATTATTATTATTATTATTATTATTATTATTATTATTATTATTATTATTATTATTATTATTATTATTATTATTATTATTATTATAATTATTATTATTATTATTATTATTATTATTATTATTATTATTATTATTATTATTATTATTATTATTATTATTATTATTATTATTATTATTCGGGGCTGTCTCAAAACGCATAGTTCTGGCGAATCTCCATGGACACACTTTAAGACGAACAGTGTTGTTTGGGTACATAATTAAGCTACACAGAAAGTATAAGTATTTAGAAATACCCGATTCACTGAGAAATGACGTCAGAGACTTCTTGCTGAGATATTCCATTTCTCATGTCGCTCCTGAATTCTCTCTAACATCAGCAGGTCCTGGAAGTCCCCTAATACTGTGATATAATGCTTCTGATTTCCATAATTTAACCGTCATTTCTGCAAAATCTGCGAAAATATGCCTTCACAGTAAATATATGCAAATGATTTCGCTGCACTTGCCAAAGTCACGACTTTCGGGAGGGAATTATATCTTCGAGTTGACTAACGCCTGCTATAAATATATTTCTACACTATTTAGTGCACAGTTTCACTACGTCATATCACGGCGGATCTGCTAGGACATACTTCATGGATTGGTTTGTGACGGACAGATCTCATCCTTGTGCTATACCATCTTGCTTCGTCACGTGTACATAGAGCTCTTAGTGCCAGGCAACTGTGCCTTCGCTTCTGCACTTGCCGGGAGATGGTTTAGGGCCTGACTGGTCTACCTAGTTTTATTATCTGTGATTACCATTGTTTTAGACCTAAAATGGAAAATACCACTTTCAGTAACCACCTGGGCGATGAAGAAAATCTCGGAGAGAGAGAAATAGAAAATTGGTCAGCTCAATAGATTTGAGCCTTGTGACCTTCAAAATACGGGGCATAAACTTTACCGCCTGATTCATTCCGCTCAGTAAATGTGATATTTGTTTAGGTGCCTAAAGGTATCCAAAGCAGCTCTCCAAAAAGTGGTTAGAACTGATAAACAAATTGTTTAGGGCACTTGGATAATTTTTCACTGCAATATTCACACGTCTATGATAGGAGAATAAGTAATGAAGTGAACACTTCAAATGATTCATAAAGAAAGCAAATTAGTCTTTCCTTTAAGGAGTTTTAGTAAATAAACCCGATGTGTGTGCATTCAAATTTCTTTCTCCACTCACTCTTGTACAAATTGTCTTAAAAAAAAAAACTTATGCTTCTACCTACCACAATGGGAATGGGAATAATACTGAGTGGCAGCGAAATCTATTCCTTATGTTTTGGCTTTGACATTCCATTCTCTTTGCTTGGCCAAAACATAAAAACAGAATACAGGGAAGTATTTAAATACAATTTAAACCAATAACAAGGAATATCTCGAAAAAACAATTATCTCCACAAAAAAGCTTGTTAATATGAATTGTATACTTCAAAGAGATTACATTTTTGGCAATAAGACTGTCTATCTCTTACGGTTTACCAGTGATGCAAAAGTCATGAAAATTAGAGAGGACTTCTGAAGACAGTCCCAGAAAATTCAAGACATGGATTTAATTTATTCAGGAAGATATCCCAAACATGTGACATTTCAATTGATATCGTAAGAGCCTTTTTAATAAAACCAAAATTTCTGAAAATGATTCCATGTAAAAGGTAGTTTACCACTGGGGTTTCTCGAAAATCCTCGTTTCCTATCCTTCTAAGATACCCAATTTGGTATTTAAACGACTGTTTGTTTTTAAGTTATGCTATTTAGAGCCACACACGCGCACGTGGAGGAAGCGGGCGGACTTGATAGTTCATTTCGGGTAGCGTTTGACCGAGGTGTTTCCCATCAATACCTTAAATGGGGGATGCCTATGTGCGGCCCGTAATCCGATTTACAGGCTATGTGCAGCCCATGTGGTTTTAGTCCATTGTCGAGGAGCGTCCTGGAATTTTGAAGAGATCGTCGATGTGCAGCCTTACATAATGCTATGCTTAAACACAAACAATATTTCCCATTTTGTAGATTTAGGACTTCCTGTAAGTACGTGTTAACGTGTTCATTAATAATAAATAGACGTAGCTATGGTGAAAATATTGTTTTTAAAGCTTATATCTTTGTCTATTAATGTTGGAACTTTAATCTGATGAAGTGAAAGCTTTTACGCCTTTAGAAACTGAAATGAAACTCTTTACGAAATTTAACTGCATGGTGGAGTTCTTTTGCAGTGCCAACATTTTCATTCTTAAGAAATTTGTTTCTTTAGTTTTTTTTTTTTTCTGAACTCCTGGTGAACTTTTAAGTTTCACATATTTTGAATATTCTTTAGAACTTTTACGAAAATAAAAATATTAGGATGATCTATATAAAATAGCCCATTTAGACGCGAGTGACATGATCCGCAAACATTGGTTGTTGGGCATGTCGAAACGTTGAACTTTGCCCAGATGCCAGGGGGAAAACCTCGCATCACCTGCGACAGTTCTCCAATATGTAACCAGTGAACTGAACGGTTCTATCGTCTTCAGGTTGCAGTGCCATGATGTCGTCTGTAAACACTTCAAGCTCAGGTATCTAGTACTATTGCACATGGACGATGTATTAAAACATCCTAAGTCGCTTTTGGACGTCTTTACCAAGTTATCATCTTCCTGGACACAGAAGAAAGAGTTCTCAGTGCTAAGATTGACGCTACGCCTCCTGTAAGGTAACTTGTAGATAAAGATATTCAAAGATTCACGAGTATTACACATCAGGATAAAAGAAACAAATCATAGCATTTCAGATAGCATCAAACTTAGTTGAAAAAGTCCCCAAACTTTGAGAAAACGCTAGTGATATACAGCGACCTTTAAAAGCGTCTCAACTAAAAAATAATTTGAAATCAGATATGTAGATTATTAAGTATATATTGTAGTGTAAGGACAATTAGTAGTGCTTCATTAATTGCTGGAAAGTTAGTATAAGACATGAATTGCTTATCAATCTTTAGTTGCTGTTAATTAGTTTTCAATAATGTTTGAAATAACAAGAACTGTTCTGTACGAAGTGTGCAATTCATTATAATAAAATTTCTGATGTCTAAATAGTTTTAATTAAGGCTGTAAGTGAACTTTACTTCTCGCTCTCATAATATATGTTATTATTATTGTTGTTGTTGATATTATTATTATTATTATTATTATTATTATTATTATTATTATTATTATTATTATTATTATTATTATTATTATTATTATTATTATTATTATTATTATTATTATTATTATTATTATTATTATTATTATTATTATTATTATTATTATTATTATTATTAGTGCTGTTATTGTTTTTCGACTTTGCCTTAAAGAACCAATTAGGTATCAGGAGTATTATATTCGATTATATTCAGCAAATTTATGATAGTGGATAGGAGTTCCATTGAAAATGAATTCGCGTGTTGGAATTTTAAGCCTCCTTTTGTGCAAATATGCAAAAATAACGCTGAAAATATGACTGGACCAAAATATATTACTTTTCTATAGCTTCTTTCCACATAAAACCAATACAATATATAATATGTACTATATATATATATATATATATATATATATATATATATATATATATATATATGTACACACATACAGTTGGAGAATACATTCCGTATTAACTTTAAAAGCTATTTGCTAAAACTTATTAAAAACAAAATATATCTTTGGAACAATAAAATTGAATCCTAGATTGCAAAACAGATTAGAGTATGTGTGAAGTTAATTTTATCCACGCTTGTTACATATAACTATAAGGAAAAGTGTTTGAATATCTGCAACTTGATGTCATGCGATGGTTCAACAACCTAAGATATTGTAATGCATTACTCTTTCTTGTAGAATAAGACATAAGGAGGTGCATGTCATATCCGAAAGCCATGTGCACACGCGTGAGAATGTGTGAACAAACATTGGCAAAGGTCAGTTACGTGACAGAAACAACTCAGCTGACTTATCGTGCAGACTTTACTAATGGTCTGTGTCACGCAGGAAGGATGGGCATCATGCACTCACGGCCTTCATTGAGGACGCTCCAAACAACGATATTTTTCAAAGAATTCTCTTTTGTGACACGTTGAGTTGAGGAGTATAGGCCAAGGTCGGTTTTACGTTTTCTAAATTCTGGTGGGTGGCTCGTTACAAAGGATTTACTTTCCAACTTTCATGCATATAACTGTTATGCAACACCACTTTGGGTGTGCTTTTCTTAGAAATGAACCAACAAGTAAGATACTATGAGACACCAACATACACAGACATTTACACTTACATATCTCTACTACATACGTATAGTAAGACCTAAAATTTCGATGTCGAGTTTTCACCGGAAATATGACTATTTTGAGGTCCCCTGAATACAAAAAAGAGCATTTTTAGAAAAATAGGCAACTCAAAATGAAAAGAAGGTTAAAAGATTTTAAACAAAATTCCTCCACTCTAAACTACACCTCACATGAAAAATGTTTCCAACATTTTTATTTTGTCAAAAATTATTCTCCAGATTTTGATTAAAATACCATATCCTTAACATATTTTCATAGCTAACAAAATGCATATTTTGAATTTTCTTGTTATAGCCCATTTAGACCTGTTTACTCTTAATGACCTGATCACTTTTGATAAACAGTAAGGGATAGACCAAAACTTACTATACAAAAATGTAGATCTCGTTAAAACACATGAATTATGTCCATATGCATTTTTTGTGGAGTGAACAATCTCGAAGATATTCCTTGTTATTTGTGCGAGTTCTGCATTACTTATACTTTTTTCAAATGGAAGGTCGTTATTCACTTTTTTATCTTTTGGTCGTGCAAAGAGAACGGAATTTTAAAGCTTTAAAAGATTTGACTATCGCTCAAGCTTACTGTATTTCCATATTCCCCTTGTATCCATAGGAATATCAGCAGTTAGATAATTTCTGCAAATGTTTCTCTCAACTAACACGAAGAAGATAAAGGAATAAGAGTTTGTAAGAATGATTAGTACAAAGGGTAGAGAAAGTCATGTTAAGCTGGTCGCTATTTGAAGGCTTTGAGATTCCGTTCTCTGCACGGTGGTAATTATTATAACATCAGCAGTAAGTTTGTTGGCATTAATAAATACTAATTACCATCTAAAGGTAACTTAAACCCGGGACATAAAGTACTTACAATTGTTAGTCGCCCATGGGATATTTATCTCTGATGTGAGATTCGCTTGTGGTCTACCGGGAAAAAAGTACGAATCGGTTGGGAAATTTAATGTCATATTGGCAAGTTGCCATGGTAGCTTAGTGGTTAGAGCAGCCGCACGTGAAGCGAAAGATCCGTTGTTCAAATCCCGGCTATGGCATTGAATGGCATAAATAAATAATAACTCTTATAATTATTTATTTGCACAAAATAATTTGTAACACACGTTTCATTTTCCCATATCATCTCCTTACTTAAGTGAACATATTTTCCAAAGCTCAACTCGTTTTTCAAATCATTCTTGTAACATATGTTTCAGATCACAGAATACTGCAGAGCCTAGGCTTGATATCGAAAAAATGTCTTCCTCGGAGAGTGTATTTTAAGATGTAAAATAGCCAGAAATAGCAAGAAGCTAGGTCAGGTGAATAGTGAGGATATCTGAGTGCCTCAGTTCTATTTTACAGTAGGACTTCGGTGACAGTTCGAAACTTGTGTAGCCGAATGTTATTTTGGTTGCGGATGAACTGCAATTGCAGACAATTCGTAAATGCAACTCGGAACTCGGAGTTTTCTTTATCTGACTGCAGTTACAATGTCCCGCTCACTTGTTCTGTGTGTTTCCTCTTCCCACGAACGCGCTAATATTGAGGACATCTAAGTGGTACCCGTTAACTGGATGTCGAGTACGTCTAACGACTCGTTGTTCATCACTAAAGCAATGCACGTTTTTTATACATGCTGAATTATTTCAATTTTATCACATCATCTGTTGGTTCAAATACGATAGAATCTCAAGAAATTAATTATGCTTCCTCTACTTCAAACAGAGCAATTAATACCAAAAGTCTTTCGCATTTTTATAAATTCGGATCATGCAAAGTAACAATTCTTCATTTTAATTAGGTGTCAGAGAACGCAGTGTTAAATCATGCTGGTATGAGCGTATCGCGTCTAATGGTCAATTAATCATTACTTTATCATGGCCTGTATATTAAACAGGACCAGTGCTACGCATATCTACATGTGAAACTGCGGAATTAGTCAAGCAAATGGAAATAGATGGACTCTGTGATCGAATGATCTGGGCTTATAAACCAAATTCCAGCTCTCGTTTCAGTTTTTAAGTTCCTACTTTTGCTTAGTTAGAATTACTCCACAAGGTTCACAAAGTGCAGAAACCTGAATTCTACAGTGAATAAACTCTGACTCAGTGCCTGAAGTAATAAAACCAAGATATATTTAACAGGAAGTATATGAGCTATTTTTAATTTGCTTATTTGTATTGAAACCAAATCCAAACCATTGCACATTTTGCGTAACTTTTCACACAAGGTAAAGACGGCTGCCTGAATAAAATTTTGTATGTGCTCCTGCAACATTCTTCTTTTTCTACTTCAAACAGCTGATAAGCGAATTACCAATAATTCGCCTATGTCTTCTTTGTTGAACATTGGAATAAAGAGCACAAAGGACTCAGTTTATTCATACACTTTGTTGGTCTCTAATTGAAAGCTTAGCTTTAAATTTTGGCAACAGATATCTGAACAGAAGCTCAGATCTAAATTTTGGAATCTGGCATGTGATGAAAGCTCAGCTTCTCAGCTTTTGAATATGGAAAGACAGGCTTATTAGAAGAATCGATGTTTTAGAAATGCAGTGCCGGTGATAAAGATGAAGTGCTAATGATTGCTGAGTGGGAGTTCCGGGTTTGATCTCCGGCAGAGACATGGAACAGGATGCACTAACTAAACCTTGCGGACCATTTGAAAGCTTACTTAATTAGAAGTAGATGAATATGCTATAAAAACCAACGCACGTGCCACCCCCAAGATACCCCACCCTATTTGATATGTACCTATGTGTACGGAGGCTGAGGAGCGGTCATGTGTGGTTGCAAGACCTATCGCGTCAAAGGAAGCTGGGACGAGTTTTTCGTGCTCTTTCCATGAGTTGCTAAAATGAGTCGTTTAGCCAGAAGGTATAAAATAATTGAATTCCAGCGTGTCTATCGCAATAAACTAGTGGACGTGAAGGGCACATGTTTAGCAAGCGCAAAAAGCGGACGGTCAGGAATACTGGCACTAAATCTACCTGCCTAAATCTCGTGAATACTGCTTGGAAAGCTTGAATGAATACCTCTCTCCCCTCGTTACTTGCAGTACTGACAACAAGGACACACACGTGGCGAAACAGTTTTCTAGGGCTGGCCTGATTTGAAGTAAGTGTGAATGCATGTTGACAGCGTTAATAAACAAAATCTTCGCTTCTTCCCCTGTTGCCAGACTTTGCAGATAATGTATTCAATAATGTTCAGCTATCTCCTTTATCTTTCAAGATAGATGAATTTGTTGTTGGACTTTTTTGTTCGTCATATTTGAATCTACGATCACGCGAAATCTGTATATTCATACTCCTAACACCCTATTTAAAGGCATGTATTTAATCTTATTTAATCAATTGATGAGGAGAATCTATCAGAAATTGTAAGCTTTGTTTAGGTATACTTATAATACCCCTGCCGTGTCGTACAGGGCTAGAGCATGGCAGCTCTGGTTCCCGGGAATGGAAATTTCCTGAGTTCGATTCTAGGCGAAGGGGCTTAGGCGTGAGGCTTTTAAGCTCAGATATTTTTCCAGTGTTCAATTCAGGACTTCTAATAGGAGATGGGGTAGCACAAGAGATCTTTACGCCGAGGTGCGAGGGCCGTTAAGCACCCTCCAATCCCTACATACTACTAGTACTTCTTTTTCTTCTTCTACTACTACTACTGTTACTACTACTACTCCTCCTCCTCTTCCTACTACTACTGCTACTCCTCCTCCTCCTCCTCCTCCTACTACTACTACTACTACTACTACTACTACTACTACTACTACTACTACTACTACTACTACTACTACTACTACGTTTATAATGAAAATTAACTTACTGATATAGATATATAAAAACATTCATGGAATTTCATAGGACAAGTTTATGAGCTTAGAACTTGCTATTGGTATACGACGTGAAAAATAATAATTGTTATTCTTCTTCACAATTGTAGGCCTATAGATCTGTTTGGAAGCTAATTGAAGTGGTCCCTCCACCTCTTCCGTTGTCGTCCAACATTTCTTCTTGCTGAAAGTTTATAACATAAAGCTTCCCATACAATATATGTTGAAGAAGGCATATGTAGGACATATTCCTCGCAGCTTTTTTGGTGTCTGTATTTCTTCACTACTGTTTTCTTCCAATAATTGTTCTCTTGTTACAGTATTCCTAACCCTATCTCTTCTAGTAACTCCCACCAATGATCGTAGAACACCTCATTTGTGTTGCTTCCAATCATGACTTTCTCTAGTTGTTAGTATCCAAGTTTCACAAGACACATCAGCGCTGGTTTAGATCTATTATTGTGGACTCTGCTTTATTTTCTTCCTTATATTTTTGCCCACATGTTGCTTTGTGCATCCGTTTGAACTGTTACATATGTTTCACCTCAACATCCGTCTTGGTGTTCATCGATATTATCTCCCAGGTCTTTCTATGATTTCTCAATAACTATTTTAACTCTTCTTTATTCTTTCGCTTTAACAGCCATGTGCTTAATTTTTCTACCAGAAATTTTCATATTATGTTTCCTATTTAATTTAATTTAGTTACTGATCTTTGCAATTCCACTTCATTTTCTGCTAGTAGGATCCGGTCATCTGCGAAAAGCTTTGTGTAAGTAATTATTTTGTAACATTTAAATATATTAAAAAATTTAATGCATATTTATGTAATACTCTGAAATGCTTTAAACCAACAGTTTTAACCCTGTTCCACAATAATACTTTATTTTATGATGTTATATAATTACTGGGAGCATAAGTACACACGAAGCTACTACCCATTAGCTACTTCTTCCAGTCAAATAAAATAAACTTAAAATAAAGATTTAATTTGCATATCATTATTAATTATAAAAACTGCTCCAAACTCCTTCCACAGTAACTGTGCTAGGTTAAGTTTCGGCCACAAATGTGTAGCTGCAGAGAAATAATTGGAGCCAGGTACACAGCAATAAAACCATTAAACCCGCACAATGATTGTGGTATTATCCCTGACCCTTCTTTGTTCTTAATGCAATTTCGCCTGGAGGGAGGCAACTTCACCGACAAACACTGAACTAATTCCTTACATACAAGGAGAAACAAATTCCAGGAACTGGAGTGGTTTTATATGAGGCTATATTGCTCTATTGCACATAAACAGTTTATTCTGAGAGACTTTACTGTCAGACCATGTGAATATCTGTCCCGACTGCCCTCTCTTTCAAATTGATAGTCATTAGGCGGCCATGCCTATTCTAGAGGCAATTATCATCAAGAGGTAGTAAGTATTGGATTCCTTCCTTTTATAAATGCGTTTTATAAATAATAACTATTTTTATGGATAAACACATACGGGATAAATCTTCGGAAGCGTTTTACTTCTGTTTTTATTTATTTTACTTTTTAACTGTATTGACATTTTTAAAGCAAGCAAATATTACAATGGCTTAAGGTTTAAATTGAAATTGAAAATACAAACGGTCTGTTGTGTTGTACTCATATAACTTTTTCTACTAATTGTTCCAAAAATATTCATATAAAAACTTAGTCGTCTACTTTTGTTAAACATTTCAATAGGCAAAAGTGACAGTTAGATTTTTAAAATGCAGAAGCAATGGCTTTGAAACGTTAAGGTTTCTGCACTCTACGAAAAAAAAAAAAAAAAAAATTCTGATATGTTACACTCACATGACTTTCAC
Source organism: Tenodera sinensis (assembly GCA_030765045.1). NCBI lineage: Eukaryota > Metazoa > Arthropoda > Insecta > Mantodea > Mantidae > Tenodera > Tenodera sinensis. Next base: position 157,321,431 of record CM060966.1, on the reverse strand, counting down.
TAGCCATTCATACAAACTCTTATGTCTATATCTTCGTGTTAGTTGAGATAAACATTTGCTAAGATTATCTTATCTTCTTGTAGGTACAAGGATAATATAGGAATAGAGTTGACTTTGAGTGATAATCAAATCTTTTAAAGTTTTCAAATTCCGTTCTCTTTGCACGGCTAACATATAAAAATGAATAACGATTTTCCATTTGACAGAAGTATAAGTTCTCCAAAGATTACACCAATAACAAGGAGTATCTCCGAAATGGTTCACTCTATAAACAAAATATTTAGACTTAAATTGTGTTTTTAGCAAGATCTACATTTTTTGTATAGTAAGATATGGTCTATTTCTTACGGTTTGCGAGTTACGCAAAAAGCATCCAGAGTAAATAGGACTACATGGGCCACAGCCAGAAAATTCAAGATATACTTTTCATTTGCCATAAAAATTCTCAAACGTAGGTCATTTTGAGCCATTTTCAAGAAAATGAACATTTTCGAAAGTTTCCATTTATAGCGTAGTTTTGGGTGGAGGAATTTTCTTTAAAATATTCGTGTCGCATCCTTGAAAGGCATTAAACCTAAATACAAACTTTGGTTTCTAACCGACTTTTCCTTCTTGAGTTATGTTGTCCACAGACGGACACATACACACACACACACACACACACACACACACACACAGACACACACACACAGACACACAGACACACACAGACACATACGGACCTTTTTCTAAAGACGCTCTTTTTTTTTTTTTATTCAGGGGGCTCAAAACATATTTCCGGTGAAATCTCGACATCGAATTTTTTATTGGAAAACAATACTTGCTCTACTTTACTATAGATGCTTTATTCAAAGTAAAAAAATAAAACGAATAAGAACCAACCACTAGAAAAATATATAGATAAGTATTTAAAACTTCAAACAATTGCAAATCGTTAACGGCCCAAACATTTTTATTGACATAAAGTGTATGCTTTGTGCAGTAAGTTTTTTCATATCTCTTACGGCTTACTAATTACACAAAACTCATTCAGAATGAAGAGTTTCAAAGACAATTCCCAGAACAGGATCACAGGAGGCCGTGACAGCAAAGAAATCAACTTTTAAACGTTCTCCGATACACATCAATAATCTGAATCCAAAAGACGCTCACCGTACATAACGGATAAGTAGAACGAGTCTACTAAATATGCTTTCTCGTATGTTAACAATTAAACGAGTATAACAAGCGGGTTAGTAAGACATTATTAAAAATCCTCACACAGCAAACTAGTGTACACCATCAGAAGCAATGGCAGCTGCTGAGTACAGCAGTCTACCGTCTCACAACGTCGACACAACCACCATGAACAACAGTGCTACAAGAAACTCCAGCTATGCTACAGTTACTCAGACTTCTCCTAAGAAAGAAGAAGCTATCATCATTGACTCCCATGACGGACTTACCATCAGAGACTACGCTCTCGCAGTAAGTAAATTAACTGAACCAAGTAACATAAAGTTTATCTCACGGATCTCGAACTCCAGAATATGCATATACCTAACGTCATCTAAAGTAGCAGAATCACTGGTTACCAAACATCCTAAAATAAATATAAACAATGTTACTCTTCAGGTCCGTCCTCTAATTACTCCAAACAAAAGAATCGTTCTTTCAAATGTGTGTCCAGTTATACCAAACTCACTCATAGAAACTCAGCTAAATGCATATGGAATTAAACTAATGTCAAACATTACCTACTTAAGAGCTGGCATTTCAGAGCCAGGACTTTCCCATATCCTTAGTTTCAGACGTCAGTTTTATATTCCACCCAATGATGTGGAGAAATTACCTCCAAGCATACAGATCCTATATGAAGGCACTAAATATTGGATATACCTAACAGCGGATACCCCTACCTGCTTCATCTGCAAGCAGGAAGGCCACTTTGCAAAACATTGCCGTGAAGCTGACGGTATACAAGAAACTACTCCTCAGGTCTTAAACAAAGACATGTTTCCTGAATTGCCTACCGCTACCAAAAACCTCCAGGACCGTCCCCCTTCCCCTCCTAAAGGAAAAGATACTGAACAGCAGCAATCACCTAACCTCACTTCTACCCCTGAGCCCATCCTGCCATTTCAAGACGAACGCAACAATTCCCCAGAACCTATGCTAATGGAAACACAAACAAGACCTAAACGACCAATATCAAACAGCACAACTGATTCAGAGGATAATGCTTATGGAAAAGAAGCGCGGCACCTCCTCGCTTCACAGCAGGCTAAGAAGGTTATGAAAGCAAACCTTATTTCGTCAATAGCTGAATCTCTCAGACCAATTAAACATATTATCGACGCCGACACCCACAATTATGCACTAAACTTCAGCCAGTTCCAAAGCTTTATGGAAAACAGTGTTGGAGTAACAAACATTGTTCCCATAGCTTTGGAATACACTTCAGATCTAGAATCTCTAGTGAACACAATGCAAAAAGTCTATCCCTATTATACAGAGCGTAGTATAAAGACCAGAAGTAGTAAAATTCAAAAAAAGCTGCTGGAATACATTAATCAGGTCAACAATGCCTCTGAGCGAACAAAACCGATGTGTCCCGAAAACTAATCGCCATAGATATAACACCTTATCCCATAAACAAAATTAACATATGAATAACTTACTTCAATGGAATATTAATGGTTTCCATGGCAATTTCGAGTTTCTTAAACTCTTGATCAATAAACATAACCCTGCAATTATGTGCATTCAAGAAACTAACTTCAAAGGAAACTATGTTGCATCATTACGAGGTTATACTCAATATCACAAAAACCGCAAGGACTGCCTCCATGCTAGTGGCGGCGTAGTAACCTACGTTAAAGACAGCATCAAACATCAGGCAATACCGCTTACAACTGAACTTGAAGCAATTGCCACTAGAGTAAACCTTCCTACACCTATTTCCATTTGCAACATATATCTACCAAATAAAAGCCCACTTGATTTACATGCACTGCAGGAGTTAACACAACAACTTCCTAAACCATTTATTATACTGGGCGATTTTAATAGCCATAGTACTATATGGGGTTGTAAGCATACCAACGCAAGAGGTAAAATAGTGGAGCAGCTCTTGCACAACGAAAATCTCAATATACTTAACGATACCTCACAAACTCACTTCAGTACAGCCAACGGTACTTCCAGTGCAATCGACTTAACATTAATCACTCCTGATATCCAAGATAAATTTGATTGGACAGTCGCCAAGCAATTACATGGCAGTGACCATTTCCCAATTTTATTAACTAATGCAAATAACATTCCTTTAAGTTTTAACTGTCAGCCACGATGGAATTTAAAATGCGCAAACTGGAACAAGTTCAGAGCACACGTCTCTGACAATTTATCCTATCTAACATCCCCCATGAATTTCAGTCAGTCAGATACTGACAAACTAGTAAACTCGTTTGCAGAAGTGATTTTCAATTCCGCCGAGGTCACTATTCCTAGGATATACCCTGTTTCTAGGAAGACTGTATGTTGGTGGAACGAAGAATGTAAAACAGCGATAGCATTAAAAAATAAAGCCTATTATAAATACAAAAGGCAACCTACCCCCACACACAAAATCGAGTTTCAAAAAGCCAGAGCTAAAGCACGTCAAGTAGTAAAGCACAGCAAGAAAGAGTCCTGGCTAACATTCGTGTCCACTGTAAACAGAAAAACCCCGTCACGAGTGGTATGGCAAAAAATTCGCAAAATACGGGGATCTTACGATGGAACACATAATATAGTTTTCCACAATTATACAACAAACACTACAAGTACTGACCCCCAAACCATAGCAAACATACTGGCGCATACTTTTGCAGAGGCCTCAAGAGAAGAAGCTTGCGAAAGCAAGGTGACCCACTGCTACCAACCTGACGAAAATAACCGAGAAAACTACAATGATAACATTACTTTCACAGAATTCATGGAGGCACTTGAAAAGAGTAAATGCTCCAGCCCTGGGCCGGATAACATTCCTTACATAATGTTAAAATCCTTACCGCAAGATGGACTGGTTTACTTTCACGAAATCCTTAATTATATATGGAACTCAAGAACTTTTCCTAAACAGTGGCGCACAGCAACTATAGTACCCATCCCCAAACCAAACAAAGATCTTACTTCACCTGAAAGTTTCAGACCTATAGCCCTCACCTGCTCTATGTGTAAAATACTTGAAAAAATTATAAATAACCGATTGCGTTGGAAACTAGAGAAAATGCAGTTCTTCACCGAACTTCAAAATGGTTTCCGCCAGTTTCGATCCACCACTGACCATCTTTTAATACTTGATTCTGAAATAAAAGCTGCATTTACACAGAAACAACATCTCATGGCAATAAGCCTAGATATAGAAAAAGCGTATGATAAAATTTCACGAGCTTACATACTCAAAACAATACGTAACATCGGTATCCGTGATAATTTGTATCACTTTATTGACAACTTCCTTCAGGAATGGAAAATTAAAGTTCGCTACAAAGGAACCATGTCAAAAGAAGAATCCATTAATAGAGGTGTTCCACAGGGATCAGTAATCAGTGTCACACTATTTCTCATAGCTATCAACAGTATAGTAAGCAGTATTACACCACCTGTAAAAGGTATACTATTTGCAGATGACCTAACTATCTTTTGTAAGGGGAAAAACCCCTCTACTACTGCAACACTTCTTCAAGAAACACTGGAAAATCTGCACACTTGGACTAATCATGCTGGTCTTAACTTGTCATATCATAAATCGAAATGCATATGCTTCTCCAAATCACCATGTAAAGTCCCAAACCCCACAATCTGCGTGGATAACAAGCTAATCGACTCAGTGAAGGCTATCAAAATTTTAGGTTTAACGTTTGATGCAACTCTAAGCTGGAAACATCACATTGATGATATGAGAAATGAATGCCTCAGAAGATTAAATGTACTAAAAACCCTAAGCTGCAAAAACTGGGGTTTTGATCTCAGTACCCTCAAACGAACGTATCAAGCTCTCATTAGAAGTAAACTCGACTATGGAGCCCAGATCTACAATACAGCTAAATCTTCAGTTTTAAAGAAACTAGATACAATTCAAACAGCAGCTCTAAGAATATGCTTGGGAGCTTACAGAACCAGCCCTGTTTCTGCCTTAACAATGGAAACCGACGAACCACCATTGAACGTCCGCAGAACAGATGTGAGCCTAAAATTCGCCCTTAAAACTTTAGCAAGACCCGAATCAATGATCTACCAGTACGTCCTCCCAGAAACGTCCAACCAACGTTTACAGGCTAATTCACAAAAAGAAATGTCATTTAAATCTAAAATAAGCAAATGCATTGAAGAATATAACATAGAAATCCCTGCCATAATGCCCAGAAAGTTTCATTGTCTACCACCTTGGAGAATACCAACTGCTCAACTAAATTTGAATATTACAGCTTACCATAAATCCCATACAGATGCATCTTGCTATAAACAGCTGTTTCAAGAAATAACAAATGCCTACCCTAACCATACATTTATCTACACTGATGGTTCCAAAACGGACAGCGACAATGGATGTGCCATAATTACCCCAGATAAGAAACTTCAGCTGAAACTCCCTAAATATTATTCCATATTCTCCTGCGAACTTTGTGCACTTAAGCAAGCTTTAACATACATCATCCAATCTAGTGAGAGTAAATTTCTTATAATTTCTGATTCATTAAGCTCTCTCCAAAGTCTCAGAGATCGTTCAACTGACCTCCAACTGCTTCAAGATATCCACAGTCTTTATTCCATTGCTCTAAATAAAAAGAAAATAGTTACTTTCATTTGGGTCCCTTCACACTGCGGCATTAAGGGCAATGAAGAAGCGGACAAAGCTGCTAAAGAAGCAAGTCGGCTAACAGACACACATGAACAGCAAGCAGTACCTTATCGTGATATTACAAAGTACTTCTCCAAACTAATAAAAACAAGATGGAAACAGGCCTGGAATCAATCGCCTCCAGAAAAACTACACATGGTAAGGAAAGGAGACACCAATTCTTCCCCTGTCTATTCTCTTAGCAGGAAAGAGCAGGTGATTATCTCACGTCTCCGCATTGGTCATACAAGGTTAACCCACTCATACCTCCTCAGCAAAGGCCAGCCACCACAATGTGAAGTCTGCAACACCCGCCTCACAGTAAAACATCTCCTCACAGAATGTAAGCAATACGCTACACAACGACAGCTTCATCACATCACTGGAGACTTATCCACCACTCTGAACACGCCATCCAACTGCAGAAGGGTGTTATCATTTCTCAAAGGTACGGGCTTGCATGCGAAAATATAATATGAAACATACTTGTTGTACTGATTTGATTGTATTCTCATGTTTTTGGTAAAATAATTGTACTAAATTTATTGTATACCGCTGTATTCCATAGAATAGTCGCGATATGACTTAATTGTTAAAGCGACTCTAAATAAATTAAAAAAAAAAAAAAAAAAAAAAAAATTCCCAGAACATTAATCATAAACGGTTTATTTGTAAGAAATGTTTCAGTATGCGGTACTTGAACCTAAATTATTAGAGCACTTTTGGGAAAATAAGACCGTAGCGCAGTTGGTAGCGCGCTTGCCTCTGGCGCTGAGGACCCGGGTTGCTGGGGATTTTATCCCCTCTGGGAGGTCTGGCACGGGGTGCACTCAGCCTCGTTAGGTCCCGGGGGGACCAATTGAGGAGCTACTTGATGGAGAAGTATCGGCCCCAGGTCGAGAAGACCGCATAACTGGCCGGGAGGGCTCCGGGCGCTGACCACGTTCCACCCTCCAGTACTGCACCTCACCAATGACGCCTGTATTGGGCAGAGGTGGGGGACGCAGCAGCTGGGCGGTAGGCCTTGGCCCCTCGTGGGCTGTCGCGCCGGGGTTTAGTTAGTTTAGTTTGGAAAAAAAAAAAAAAAAACACGAAAATGTTCCTATGAACTACGGTAGTTTGTGCTAAGGGGATTTTCTTAAAAACCTTATTCCAGCACAAGGCAGACGGGTATAGCGTTTTATTATCATGCTTATTGTGCGTACGGAGCCATAAAACCTGTATTTTCGGTGAAATTCGGGGTAAAATTGTTGGGTGGAGTGCAATATTTCTTCTACTTCTTATAAGTCCTAGAAGAGAATGTAAAAACGTCCACTAATATACCAAGAAAAAAATTGCCTTGTTTACACAGTTTTAGTTTTAATTACTTTAAATTAACACTCATTGCAACATATGGTCATAACAAATAAGGGTATTAGCTGTTGCAGTGGGGAGAATATGTTGTCTTTACACGACAATATGGAACCAAGTCAATGCCATTCGCAGATTTGTATGTAAAATGCAACATAACTAGGTGTGTGTGTCTACTATGGTTGCTATTGATTAATTAAAGGCAACTTAGGTACGAAAAATTATTGTTTTTAATATTCCATTTACATACCATGTTTATCATCGAAGGTCGTGGTTTTTAACCTTTTGGAACAATAGATCTACACGGTGTTCACTAGCTTAAAGGTGTTTTTTGAGCTTTGGGTTTCTATTACTTTAGATTAGATTATTACATTAAATTCACACGCACTCACGCACACACACACACACACTCGCGCGCGCGCACACACACACACACACACACACACACACACACACTCACACACTCACAGTCCAATTCGTGCTTCCAAACTTTACGGAGGACTTTGGCTATAGAAAAATTCCCGCTTTCTCCAGCCGGGAATCGAGTGCGGGACTGCTTGCACAGCAGGCAGATGCTCTAGTGACTAAGCTACGAGACCAACCCAAAAATGTATTGTTAACCAGTGACTAAACAGAACAATGACTTTCAGCTGATTTTAATTTTGTTCTGTATTTAGATATTTTGTAAAAATCGAGATAAATGTGTTTCAGAATGTGAATGTAGGTATAAACAAATCCATTTTAAAATATAGTCACGTTTTGTAATTTTATTTCGTGTAACATAAACATAAATGTTTTGAATATACGTGTGGAAACAAGACGACAAACAGTAAATTACTGTTATATTGCAATAATCCTACCTGTAAATGCATTTAGACAAACACGTAAGCTCTCTGAAATATTTAGCACTCCTCAAAGCTTTTTCCATAGCCTATTGCTACATTAAATCCTTCACTATCTTTTCAGTATGAAACATCTTTTAGATCGTATTGACGTTAGGAAGTGCTGCTTTTGGTCACTTTCCGTCGCTTACTTTCTGGCCGACAGTCTGCCTGACTTCCATTAATTTCTCAAATCGGGGAAGCAAAAATGATCAGTTTCTACTTTCTCGAACCGTAATAAACAGTGGAAGTATTGTATGTCATCCCAGTATTCGATATAGAGACTTGATGACTAAATAAACTTTAAACACATTCCTATAAAAAAGTCATCGACCGTATTATGTCCGTTAAACGAAAGTTAAATGAAAAGTCGGTTTAATACCAAATTTTGTTCCAATAGTTGTACTTATTGTACTTGTTGCACTTGGTACTTGAATTGAGCACATTCGAAGAAGGTCTTTAGGAAAATCCCCGCACCTCGAAATACGCTTTCTCAAAATATTTGTAATGGTTCTGATTAAAATGTGTGTTTAAGATATTTTCATGGCAAATGAAACATATATCTTGAATTTTGTGGGAATAGCCGGAAAGTTTTCTTCAGTCTGGGAAACTTTGCATAACTTATAAAGCATAAGAAAAGAACAAAATCTTGCTACACAAAAAACGTACATATGTAGATCTCAATAACCATTTATGTCAGTCACCTGTTTCTTAGAAATACATAGTTATTGGTTTGAGTTTTCAAATACTTCAAATTTATGAACCGGGAAGTCGTTTGTTCTTCCTCCCCTGGTATGCAAAGACCATAGAATTTCGAAGCTATCATATGGCGACACACATTTTAAACAACTGACTATTATTTTAACCACTGTAGCTTGCAAGAAGTATTTGAATGTGTTTTGAAAGATTATCTGGATTAACAAGAAGTAGTAAGAATAACAAGCTTTTTAAAAATGGTTATGGAATAATGATAAAGTCATCTGAGAACGTTGCATCATGTACTTGCTCTTGAGATTTATACACATTTCACCAATAGTTTGGAATCATAAAAAAAATACATATTTTCTATTCCTTCAACTATCTACTTCTGTTTTATTATTCGGTAGTTCTGTAATTTGTTTAGTTTGACTGTGTTTATTTTCTTTATCTTGAAATATCTTGAAAGATCTTCCTTAAGAAATCTTCAACCTTTTCTTTATATAACTAACAATGAAATGTTTGCGAAGGTGACTTATTTGAATACTTATTCCTTGCAATGCCTTGTTGAATTGTTGAAATACGTCCTCAAACAAATTATTTAATATCTTCTAAATAATAAAAAACTGCATTCCATTAGAACATTTATATAATTGCTGCTTACGAATATTGTGATGGAGACTAAACAATTAAGGATTCATGAAACGTACCTAATAAAAACAAATATGTGCATTAGAAGACTTCAAAAGGAACTTTCCCCGTTGTTTCCTTTCTTCTTACAATTGCATTTTTATACGAAATGAATTATTTTATTGCACTTTATTATTATGTTTAATACATTTATTGTGATTGTAATTTACCGATCCTTATCACATATACGACATTAATTCACTTGACTTATGTTCCCTCTAAGGTCATTAAGCCGAAGAAAGGCAATTTCAACACAGCCTGAGAGATGTTCTATCTCTAACAGTCAAGCCCAGCCCTATTCATTTGTCCAGCAATCAGGAACTTGAACTGCACCAGAATTATAAACTCATTAAGGACCTCTGAAATTGCTACCTTGCTCCGAGACAAATTATTTACTTTCTTTTTCCATTAAGCGCTTCTCAGTTGCACCTGGAGAAAGAAATGCAAAGTTTAATGAGATGCATCTCGTTAACAAATTTTTCTTCATCCTATGTATGTCTATAACATAGCCAAGTATTTATGCGACAATTAACAATATCGTACATGCTGCACTCGCATGGATTTCTCTGCTTATCTTCTTAAAAATATTCCTACATGCGCCTGTTCTTGTATCTAGCTTATAAATCTTCGTGTCGCACCATTGGGAGATGCTGAACTTAATGTCAAAATTATTTTGTTAATTTTAGTACCAAATCTCGCCTTTGTTAGCAGCCAATCTCCAATGTTGTTGTACTGGTTCCATTACATTGATCAATGCGCCTTTTTAAATAATTTTTGTTATAATTCCTGGATAATATACTTCCTCATTATTTACAATAACAAACCTTCCAAAGCTTTGCCACTCTGCTTTTCGTAAGGAAATTTCAGTTGATTTAATTTCACTCAGGCTTCCTCCAGTTTATCGTCTGTAGAATTTCAACAGTGACGTAATCCGACCTTCCTTAGGATTTTCCAGGCATGTTATACCCTAAAACGGAGTATCTAGGTTTAAAATAATGAAAATAAATTAATGCGTTTAAATAACACAGTGCAACTTCGACACTTCGCCACTTTTTTGTCACAATGCTGCGCTGCATTTGCTCGTGTATTATTTATTTTCGGAAAAAAGCACAACCAAACAGACAAACTTTAAATGTAATACTCACAAAAGTATTACAAAGCACCTTAAAGTCCACTGCACTTGTGGATTTCTTGCACCAACACCAAGTTTCAATTAGTTTCTCAAACTTGCTTCCACAAGCTATACGCAGAATGGATATCTAGGCAGTTGGAACAATTTCATGATAGCTCAAACTGTGCGGACAGAAAAGAGCGCTACCTAAGAACACATTGATGACTTTTCCACTCTATATTGCCTGGTAAAGCACAACAATAGTCATGCGGCGTCGATGTCCCAAAGTTCCACCCGTCACAAAGTTGTCCTGGTTTAAGGTACTTCCCATAGCAGAGAAAGTAAACGTATACCAGGTTGCCCTCTTAAAATATGATTTTGTGACATACGAGTACTGTCTTGCTTCTTGAAATACAGATAAATATAGAAGTTCAGGCATGTATGCAACGCGATCACATGGACCCTAAACCCCTGAGTGCTACAAGCAAAGATAGCATTGCTGTAGTTACATTTATTCCATGTAATTATTTTCCTTGTGTGAAGTCTTGGAGTTTGTCTTAAATTTATGGATTATTTTATGATGTTATTGTTTTTAGAAAATTGTGGAAGGAAGGTAATAGCTGAGCGCCAAAGGGCCTCATATTGCTTGTGTTCAATTTACTACGTCAAGAGGTTAGTTGAGATAAACATTTACAGAAATTATCTTATTGCTTATTTTCTTGTAGGTGCAAGGGGAATATGGGAATACAGTAAACTGAGCGATAGTCAAATCTTTTAAAGCTTTCAAATTCCGTTCTCTTTGCACGGTTAACATATAAAAGAATTAATAACTATGTTCCATTTGGCAGAAGTGCAAGTTCTCCAAAACTCACACAAATAACAAGGAATATCTCCGAAATCATTCACTCTAGAAAACAAAAATTTATCTGGATATAAATTGTGTGTTTTAGCAACATCTACATGTTTTGTATAGCTAGACTTCGTCTATCTTTTACGCTTTACCAGTTATGCAAAAGTCATCCAGAGTAAATAGGACTTCATACGCCATAGCCAGAAAATTCAAGATATATCTTTCGTTTGTTATAAAAATATCTCAAACATATGGCATTGTAATCAAAATCCTTAGAGCCATTTTCAGGAAAATAAAAATTTTCGAAAAAGTTTCCATGTAAAGGGTAGTTTAGGGTGGAGGAATTTTCTTCAAAATCTTCGTGTGGTATCCTTGAAAAGCATTAAACCAAAATACCAAGTTTGTTTTTCAAACGACTTTTCATTGGTGCTCACAGACTGACACACACACACACACACACACACACACACACACACACACACACACACGCACGCACGCACGCACGCACGCACACACACAAGGACCTTTTGCTAAAAGTGCTTTTTCTTTGGACTCAGGAGGTCCTCAAAACATATATTTCCGATGAAATCTCGACATCGAATTTTTAGGTGGAATACAATACTTCCTTTACTTTAATATACATAGTAGAGAAAGTAAAAATAAATCTTTATATTGTCTGGACGTCTTGTCTAGACTTGGCATCAGTAGTTAGTCTTTAGCGGATCAAGGTTGTATGTACATTCAAGTAAAGTATATTATTTAGTGATGTCATTTCCTTCACTGGCCTAAAAAGTAGAACTCTTGACATCGACTCAATATGACAGCCAACGAATAAACGCACCATGTAGACGTATGAAAGGTTAATTCAGTGATGGTTACATAAAGGACTTAGAAATGCAGTCAGTTGTCAAGCTGCAGGGATAATGTAAACAAAGTAGATGTTAGTATTGCCATACTTATTTTCATAATAAAAACGGCCACACTAGCACGAAGTACAGTGGTAGTACAGTGAAATTAAATCACGACTTTGAAAGAGTCAGTGTTTTGTATCTTCAGTTTCATTGCTATTATCACTATTTAAAAAGTCAGTAATGAATAATTTTTCATAGAAGTGATGGCTACAGGATGGGATAAACGATTTTGAGTGCAGTTTCCCTCATGGTCATCGTACACCGAGCGGGATGGCTCCGTCGGTAACTTCTGTGGTCCGCATTCGGGAGGTCGCGGGTTGAATCCCCGTGACCGTGCACTTTAACATGGGTTTTCCATTTTTTCCCCATATCACTTAGGCGAATGCTGGGATGCATTCTTTCATACCACGGTTTCCTATTCATTTCCTTATCATGCTTTCAGTGGTGTTGGTGCCGTACAGATAGTGCGGATGCTTGCGCATGGTAACTGCTGTTACGCTAGGTGGCGTTTGGGCGGCCGCTGTTCTCCGTCGGTGGGGGGACGTCTGTGCGACAACCATTGGACCCACGGGGCACTAGTTCCGGCGGGGGGAAGGGGATGCCTGGACCCCCGGTGTGTGATGGCTACACGGGGACCTTTTACCGGGATGAAAAGATCTCAATACTTGTTAGGGACTTCTGCGCGTCTCGGGGCTGTCTAGCTGCGACCTTGTAGCACCCTGTGGTAGCACACAATAGATATGAGTTGGTCACGGTGTCCCTCTCCGTTTTTACCCTATATATCCATGGTATCCATCTTGGGGGCGCTTTCATGATGCATGGTGCAACTTTTTGCAACTATCCACGAAACAATTTGATCCTGATAGTTCACAGGAAATACATATTTTGAGGCTCCATGGATAAAAAAAATATGGACAAAAGATAGACTTTCAAAAAAAGGTACGCGCTTGCGTATATCGGTCTCTGTCGATCTGTAAACAGTGTAACTCCAACACGCGAAGTCGGTTGCATACCACACTTGGACTAAGGTTCAACATCTAAAAAAATTACCACCCCCAACTACCCTTTACTTTTGATTTTCTCAAAAATGATTACAGTGTGTGTTTCAGATATTTGCATTACAAATAAAACGAATATCTTTAATTTTCTGTGAATAAGCTTTGCAGTCTTTTTCAATCTTAATGAATTCTATATAATGTTGGGTAACATGTAAACCACTAGAGCAAACATAACACGTAGAGCTCGTTAAAACGCACAATTTTTTTCAAATTGTTTTGTGACATTTGCCATTGCCGAAATATTCTTTGTTAATAGTTTGTTTTGAACGCCGTCTCTCTCATGGCAGTTCAAAGGGGGAATTTCAAGCCTGGCGACCCGCTTTTTAAGGATTTAACAATTATTGTTGAGGCCTACGGTTTACCTCTTGTACCTACAACGGAATGTGCAAAAATATGTCTCTACAAACATAAAGTGGATAGAAATTGTTTTTATAAGAATTATTTGTAGAGCAGTGAGTAGAGAAAATCGTGTGCATATCAATTTTTTTAACTATACGTCAGTAATAATTTTCTGCTCGCTTTTCCCTCCTTTGCCCTTCCTTCCTGTATTTTTCCATTTATACATCACTTAGTGCCTCTTTTCTGCTCCGAATCTTTCTCTTATTCACAATTTGTTCCAATGTTTCTCTTTGGAGGCGTATTTTTGTCTTTGTTACCCAATATCTCAGAGAGTTTTTCCTCTTCCTGATATATTAGAGTGCTATTCCTTCGGTTTTCGCTTTTTGTCATACATTCTATTTCTTCCGTATCCATATTTTAAATGTTTATTGTCATTCCACATTGCTATAATACTTCTTACACAAATTTGCGTTTGATATGGACTAGATAGTAAACTGTAACTTAAACTTAAAAGTTTACCTTAATTTTTCTCTAAACACCTATGAGGAGTTTATCTTCAGCTTTCCAAGTTTGAGCGTCTTCGCAGAAACACAAAGTAATGATATATATTGAGCAAACCAATGCTAAAACTAAAGGATGCGTATTTTAGAAGCCGGTTGCAGCAAGGCAAAGAAATTGAAGACAAACTAGATACCGTTAGCAAAAACAATAAATAAGCGGTTGCCGAATATCTATGTAAGCTTGTAATTGGAATGTTTATGGCTATTTGGAGATGTGTTTTATTATATTAAATTACTGCTTATCCTTTCACATAAAAATGACAAAGTACCCATACAAGATCCGACTAACAATGTGTTTTCGGATAACACAGGCAAATTCATAGCTTGTAATAGTTTGAAGGATTATGACTTAAAAATAAGCCAAATTTATAGCTCCTTGTGTACATAGTTTAAATTAAATAAAAGCTAATATCCACATAGCCAACATAAAGGAGATGCTAATACACCAATAAAGCACATATCGTTTAGTATTTTCGTCTACCAGTAACTAACTGCTTGAACTAGAAAGCTTACAACACCTGCAGTTACTTCTACATATTATGAAATTCTTCAAATAGTTGCATTTTATTAGGACTAATTTAATCCTTAACAAAATATTGAAAAATCAGTAGAAACTGGCCTTTTCTTGACGTTACTGACTCTTCACTCTGACTCTGACTTAGCAGTTTTGTCTGAAAACAAAATATAGCGAAACTGAATTCTCTAAATCTGTAATTTCTTATCAACACTTTTCACAATTTATCCTTATTACATAAATATTATTATGAATACACTTGAAGAAATACGCTATTTCTTTATTCTAAAGAGTCAACTGACAGAGATAACGCCTTCAGTATTGTTTAAAAGGATTATTTGATAATACACTGTAGTACCTATGTTGATGATGATAATAATAATAAAAATAATAACAATAATAATAAATATTGTTTGCTTAAGACCTATCAATTGGTTGGATCATATCAGTGGCACCGGTGTGCCGCAATTTCGGTCCGCAGGAGTTCTTTTACTTGCAAGTAAATCTACTAATATGGGGCTTTAAGCAGATTTAAAAGCCATCGGTCTGGGCGGGTTTAAACCCGTGACTTTGGGGTCAGTGAGAAAGTTCCCATAATACACCATGCTGGTACAAGCCTTGGTACTAAGTGTTATTTTTCTTTTTTGAGTTTTTACGTAGGCATAAACGATTTTAAGGCAATGGGCTGTGAAAATAAAAAAAAAAAAAAAAAAAACTCCGCACTTTCTTCCAATTGCTTTGAATTTTTTACCATATACTGAGAACATAAAGTGCAGGATGCCTGCAACTTTTCAACGAGCTATATCAAGCTTTTGTTAAAATATTAATTTTTAATTCATAATTGGTCACCGTTTGATATTTTAATATGAAATGTTCCCTGAACCATACAGTATATGATAGTGCTCGCAAATTTTTAATTCCACCTCTGTATACAATTACGAGATAAAGATCACATAGAGGGCAGAGTGGTGAAGAATTTATCCCAATTCTGTTTAAATGTTTTGCCAGACAATCATGTCCTGTAATCAACCTGAAGGTTGCAACTGCTGTTTTCGAGGATACTCAGGAATTACTGTTTGAATGTTTGGTAGTTCCCATCTTTTATTCTTTGATTTTTCATAGTAATATTTTGAATAATTTTTTTGAATTCAGAGTTGATTAATCTTTTAGCTGGATAAAATGGTAGATTAACTATAGATTTCTGTACACTGCTGGTACCGTTTTTTTGCAAGAAAATCAGCTTTCTCATTACCACTCAGTCCACAGTGAGCTGGTATCTATTGGAAGACTAGGTGTTTTTGAAGTGCTGTTAGATGGGTAAGGATTTTCCAACATTCTATAATTGTTTGGTTTTTTGGTGACAACTTGGAAGTAATTGCTACAATTGCTGCCCTGGAATCTGAGAGAATAACTGCTTGCTGAAAGTGCTTGCTGCAAGAGGAAATGCATTGAGACCACCTTCAAATGTGCCCGGCCACTTCTAGTGCCCCATCCATCAGTGAAAAATATTGGAGAGCAAGAGGATTAATGACTTCATTGTCAGAAATCCAGCATTAGCCAACAACAACAATTATAAAGAACATGTGCAGAACTTCTCAACTTTTTATTCAAATGTTCTTGAGCTGTGAAGTAAATATGACCATACTATAGTAGGCAGAGTCCTACCCGGGTTCGTGTCCTAGCTGAGGCGGGTAATTTTGCCAGTTCCTTGATCCCGTTCACAGGCATGGGGGTTACTGCGTTTGTAAACGTCTGCGTACGTGTGTGGAAAAACAACTAAAAGAGTAAAAATCAAAAAGAGATATAGTGAATAGAACGTGGAAAAAGGATGTCTTTTATACGTCCATTTTGCAAGATGAAGAGAAGGTGCGTGTCCTTGGCAGTAGATGAAACCAAAATCCGTGAGCCAGGGAAGTGCTGCTACACATATGGACACAACATATCGGATGTAAGATTGCAGCAGCTGGACGGCGCCTTCACGTGACCTTGCGTCTTTCTTCTTGCTCTGTCTCACACTCAAGTTGATGGTGTGGCTTCTTCACACTCTTCTTTTATTTCCAACTGACTCCATTCTATTTAGTTGTTTAAGCTTTTCAAAGCAGCGTTATCAATTGCAGTTTGCCTTATAAAATGCAGACTTCATGCCAAAAAAAAAAATATTTCTGTTTCATTTATATGCTAATGCCTAAGGCAACGATGGCAAACCGTTTATGAGTAGTGCACCTGCTAGCCTGATTTATTTTTTCAGTTACCTTTTTATTTTATTTATTTGTTTGTTTGTCATTGGCAATCACGTTCATTCACTAATTATTGTGTTAATATTCGAGTTTACTTTATAAATATTAAATACCTCCGCGCGCACACACACACACATTTACACTCTCAATCATACCTACATACTCTAGGAAGGATAGGTAATAAACTAATAATCCTAGATAAAGAACAATTCCCTTACTCCAGATGGGAATCGTACACAGGACTTCGGGATCTGAAGGCTACTATGTTAGACACCACAGGCAGTTTAAATTATATCTATCTGATACTACTAATTTTCGCTTAAACAACCGTCACAAAATAATTCTGTCGCTTTCGACTTGAACACTAACGTTTAGGTGTGTAAACTTTATTAAACAATTTATCCTAGGACCTCTTCCGTGATTTTGTTTGGGAATACCTCAGAATTTCGTTTACGGAACTCTGAGACTCAATTGATAAATTTAGGAAATTTTGAAGCTTTTTTATGTTAAATTTGAAAGTATATTCTTCGATAAAAATGATTGTGTATAAAATTTTAATTTGAAACGGTTAGAGTTTATCACATACTTTTATAAACATTGATTAAAATATTAATAAAACCTTGAACATTTTTAACTGAAAATTAAGAAAAGAAATGATTATATTTTTCTTGATTTTGAGCTTAAAAGAGTAGGAATAACTATTCATTTTTACATCATTATTTTCTTTTCTCTGGACGTCAATTTCGTGGACGTTATTCATGATTGCTCTATTGTATGTTCTGGGACCAGTGTGTACTAAGATGTTTCTTTAATCTACTGATAACATTTTTAAAAGTAAGATAAATTTATACGATTCATTACTAAACAGTTTTTAAAATGAGCTTTTCTTTGTGCATTTACAAATACATCGCCTCAGAATGACGATAAATCTTCAAGATACCACCATATGCTAACATAGGAAAGTGAAAGGTGTGTGTTCTTTTTCCCACTTTATTGTCCAAAAACAGCTTACCTCTGAACTGAAGTTTGATTGTAAGCAATGTAAATATTGTCTAAACGTTTTTAAATAAATGATAAACCTCGTATATGGCTTTTCGTAACCTTATTAGAATCTGTATATAAATATATACTAATTTAAAAGAGTATCCAAGTTCCTTGTAGTTGTATTAAAGCAGTATAATTATATAGATACATGTATATCTATTCTCTTTCGTGATATAATTGTTTTGACTTAACTAACAATGAAATTAAAGCTATCTTACAAGCTTCCAAACTTCGCATAGTTATCAACAGTTACATAATTGAGCATTGCTTGGGTATTCATGTATTATATAATAAAACAATTTTAATATAATTTTTTAAATACTTACCTGAATAAGGGCACTATAAGCAAAACTGTAATACTTATAACGTTTTCCTATGTTTATTTTTTCATACGAAGTACTAAACAAGCAATTCCAGTTTCTTGATGACCCACATGACCGTTGTGTATTTTTGGCCTAGTTTTACATACAGAGCAGAATTTTTGCAACCTTTGATGGAAAATAAAATTAAACCAAGCCAATATTTGAAATAGATGTAAAAGTGTATTCGAGGAATGTAAACGGACCATTGTTTCATTGTGACAAGAGATTAAAAGCCGGTTTTATGAAATGTAATGTTGACTTTAAAATTAGAATACTCTGCTAGCATTGTTTTGAGAGAAATTCAAATTGTCTTAGCTTATCACCAGTACAGAAATGGGGACAGTTTACACTGAAACCATTTAAAACAAGTTTCATTTGCCGATGCTTCCTAGAAAATATCTTCATAGACAAACTATGCATTC
Source organism: Tenodera sinensis (assembly GCA_030765045.1). Classification (NCBI taxonomy): domain Eukaryota; kingdom Metazoa; phylum Arthropoda; class Insecta; order Mantodea; family Mantidae; genus Tenodera; species Tenodera sinensis. The sequence goes on along the minus strand of CM060966.1, from coordinate 157,302,540 downwards.
TATGCTGATGCCTCACTAATAAATACCAGAGGTTCATTATCGTTTCTTAAACTGCAACTTCACTTGACTGAATGTGTGAGCTAATCTCCCCTTTTGTTAATCACATACGTACCAATTCGCAATCAGAACATACACTGTATGCTCGGTTAAATTGCCAACCTAGGTTTTTTGAAGATAATGGTTTGCATTTGTATATTATTTTTACTAACTTCTTATGGGTTGTAATTTATATGACAAAGCAATGCTAATCTTTGGACTTTAATTTGTTGAATAATCGCTCACCTTTGCCGTGCGTATGTGTGTGTGAGGCCGGCATTCGGACTGCCAAGCTCAGGTCCTTTGGCCCGTAGCGACACAGCATTATTAAACTCCAATTAACTCATCATTATGTATAATTGACTATTCTACATGTAGAAACTCTTTAGTTATATCATTTTTCTTTGCAACAACTCGTTACTATCACTTCTGAATTGATCGCTCAGGTTTTCCATTAACATTGAACGTCATTTCTGCATGTTATTTTTAACGAAGATATTGTTACTTAATTTCTAGGTGGAATCTATTTTGAATAAAGTGTGAGTACAATAATCATTCTGAACACACACAGACGAATTTGTAATTGGATAAATCTGTGAGATATTTTAAAATTTATATCTGCTTATCTGTAATGTTTTTGTTTGTTTATCATCGGTGCATGATACTTAATAAATTGCATTCCCTATTAATATTTACCATTTAGTACTTATTTGTTATATGTAGTGTAAAATTTTAGTTGTTATGCTTTTCATTATTGATTCATGCTGTAGGGATCATTCTTTCAATTTATGAATGTGTTAATTATTAAAGCTGTCTATTATGATCTTCCATTGTATCTTCCATTAACCATCAATTTAGTGCTTATTTTACCTTTTTTATTAATGAATTCCGTCAGTGGGCGCCGAATTCGTCTCTTTCATTTTCTGTATAATTCAACAATAATGGCGAAGGATCGCTATTAGTATAAATAAAACAGTGGTAGACCATGGGTTAAGGAAAGTACACTCGTTCCCTGCGCTGTTTAATATTTATGTTGACGATTATTTCATTCCTCTCTTTGTCCTTGAATCTTTCTCAAACAAGAAACAAGAAACTTTTAATTCTGGACAAACACTAGTTAGTTCAAGTAAAATTTTGAGTTTTTATGATAATGACGATAATGATTATTATGATTTCTGAAGGTAATGGTGGTATAGCTGGTATAGTATTATCACACGTGTATAACATATTGCTAGAAAAATACTAGATAAAACATAAAATAAGGACTTATTTCTAGCACAAAACCTGAATGAGAAAATATTCTCAGGGAGTGATTATTCACAAATAAATGCATATAGCCTACAAATACGGTAATACTATTAAACAGTAATGAACTTTGTATCTGACGTTATGGGCTAAAGGATAACAACGTATATGTTGAAAAAGCCAATTATTTATACAAATTCTTTAGCAACTAAGTCGAAAATTTAAAAGATAAGAAAGAATATAGCAACAATGACCTAGACGCGGTACTGAGCCCCATTGTCTGGTTGTCTCCTATTTCTAATCTTAACGCTTATAGCAATAAATAATGTTAATGTATAAGTAATGTTAAGATACACAACAATAATTTCGGCTATGAAAATTCTTTTCTTATAAGATATTTATTTTTAAATTCAATTTAAAACACTTTATTGCTGCAAACGTGAATATTTTTACCAATTTATTGTACAATCTTGGACTACGAATAATTACGTTTTTTAAACTAGAATCGATAACAATTATTGAAATGTGCAAAATTTCACTTGCTTAGTAAAATTCACAAATACAATTGCTCTTTAGAACTCTTCATGAATGCGAAAGCAATAAAATTTGTGGAGTTGCTTTGCTTAATAAATTTCCATACATTAATCATATTTAGTTTAAATTCTTTAAGGGACACTGGGAGTGAAATTTTGGTCAAAATTGTCAAAAAGTCGAAAATTGTTTGTTTACCTTAAAATGTTCCTGGAGCATCGGTGCATTTGGATCAGCTAACATTTTTCATATCCCCCACTCCATGTAGCCATTACGGCCCTTTCAAATAGTGCTCTTCATTTCTGCACATTCCAAAAGAAGGTCGCGCCTGAGTTTTGCTTCAAATTCAATGAAAGTTTCTAAAAGTATTCATAAATAGCAGCTAAACAAAACTATGATTCAATATTGATGTTATCATTAACACGAATTCCAAAAACATTTTTTGTGTGAAAAAAAATAAATAATTTTTAAGATTAAATTTTCTTTGTTATTAAAAAAATATGTACAGCATATTCAGCAAACGTATTTGAAATACCTCTTCATACAATTGTTACCCATGTTTTGGAGTACCAATTCTGTCAATATAAATGAATTTTGAAAAGTCAATAGACGCGAGCTCAATTTTGAAAATGTGCCTATTAAATTCATAAAATAATTTATATATCTTAAACGAATTATCCAATTTTAATGAAATTTGGTGTACCTCCTAATCTCATATAGATACAAAGACAGTAACCATTTCAGAAAAATGTGGAACTTTCAAATTTCACTCCCAGTGTCCCATAAGGACAAGAATCAACTTACAGATCCTATAGTCAGGTATTTTAGCTTTATAATTATGGTGACGCAGTGGGAATTAATTCAGATCTTTGTGTGGTATAATTTAGTATAAATGAACGAATGATTAATCTTCTTCGAAGTACACGTTCTATTTACACGATCTATTACTTCCTCTTGGATTGCTAAGTTCTTTATTTCCTCTTCTTCTTATATGTAACATTCCGTTTTATACATAATGGGGAAGTTTAATGTATCTACTATTTGATTTTTTACCCCTTTTTAGTATTTTTTCCGCTTTGCTTCAAATTTCTTTTAAACATTCCAACCTTACTGTTCCTAATGATTTCCTGCTCCATCTATACATATAGATGCTCGTTTAATCTTGAGTTAAGAGTCTTCCTATGTGTTAGCTCTATTGGAATATGATTTAGTATAATGTTATACATTTGGTGTATTTTGTGTACCTTTAATTCCGAGAACAGAGGTTCCACAAAATGGTTATATTTATTTGACTTTTGACTGATCAGGAGTGTCGCTTCAGGGCATAGCAATTAGCAACAACAGATAATCAATGGTTTCTTGAGACGTAATTTAAAATTAATCTTATTAAATGCATAATGGAATAAGAGGTGAGTTGAAGCCTGTCCCGTTGAGCTGTCGCTGATGGTAATTATTTTCCGGGAAACATGGATTAGGCAAGCCAAGACGATGTCAACGACCGTGTTGCTGGTAAGGCATCCATCCACGTGTGTCAACCCACCCCCTAGCCCCCTTATCTACTGATAATAGCCGTTTAATGGGAGGGGGAGGTTTACACCTTGTTGAGCAGGAAAGCTGTGTTGGATCCCGCCCGTGTCATCAACATTCATGTCCGGCACTGTCATGTTTACCAACTGCTGCTTCACTTATCTCGCTACAACGATACCTCCTACTCGGATTACAAATATTAATATGGCGGCCTTTTACAACACATTTTACTTCTTTTATTTCCATAACGTTACTTATATTTTATTTTTTTTTAAAGAACGTCAGTGTAACACATGTTTAGAGTCTATGTTCAGTTAACAGGACTTGTTTTCATAACGTCCAAGTCTCAGGTTGCTGGTCTTCCTTTTTGGTCTCATTGTTCTGCCACTCCGCATCAACTCGGTGTATAGAAATAGCTGGTCAAGTTAAAATATTCACGCCCAAGTAGCCGGTAGGGTGTGAACATTCAACTCGTTACACACTTACTTCAAGTTAAGGCATCATGGTGCGACCGTCATCCCGTTACCTGGTGGTTCTCGAACCGAGGCTCGTGGCATCAAACATGGCGGCACCGCCGTCGCCGTCGCCGCAACAGTTATGTTATCGCAAAATCGTAGGAAAATGGAGGTGTCGGAATATAATTAAGTTAGCGTGTGAAGTCAGATTCCTGAATCCACAAAGTGAAGCCATAGTGTGGTATATCTAATTTTATAAAGATACTCTCGCACAGGCCTTGCGAAGCCCTAAGATCAATGGTGTCTTCAAAGAATGTTATTCATCAATAAATATTACCTTTAAATTATCCATATTTTCATGTAAAAGTACACTTCGTGTGTTTTGTCACTAAGCAATGTCAAATATTTAGGCCAGGTCCTGTTAAAGAAAATGAACGTGTTATTTTCTGTACATAAGATGGAAAATTTCGTTATCAAATTCGAAAGAGGTGAGCTTCCTTGAGCCCGCAAAACAGCAACAGTTTCTATCAAAAGTCCCGAGTGCATAAGTGTGTTTGTGTCTATCTTAACAACTAACTGGAAAACTGAAATATTTCATATTTAAGTTACTAATTTAAGGAAGAAAAGGACATATTAAGTAAGCAATTGCTTTTATCTGAAAACTGTTTCATTATTTGTTATTTTTTTTTCAAAACTGGTAACAATTTTGATTAATATACTACATATCTTGTATAAAAGTATGAAGGTTATAGGTAATTAGTTTTCAATGAATACCTTGTGACTTTCTCTTCATTCTAATTAAACCTGTGCATCAAAGGAAAAACGTGGTACTAATTAAGTTATATAATTTATGTTGAATGAGCTCTTTCATAGTAATCAACAGTTTTTGAAATATTATTGGTCTTTGTTTAATTTTTTCCAGAATGAACTTTACTTTGGAGCACCTTGTACGTAGCTTGTTTTAAAAAGCACAATTAATGGTCTTATTGTGAACAAAATTTTACTCTTAATATAAAAAAATGGTTCCTTTTCATATCTTAGATACAACCGAAATTGTTAGGTAGTCTGAAACCATTGCAAAAAATATTTGCACACGATTAAATAAGTGAATAGAAGAATTAGCTTTATATCTATAATATAACATTTAAGGAATACAAGTGACTTAGCAGTGGATAGAAAATGCCGTGTGACTGTTTGCATCACATATTTATTTGTAGAATAATGTCGGGATGCACTGTCCGGTGAGTGTCTTCGCATAATTTTCGCTTTGGGCTAATGATATAACCGGCTGCTTAAATAATATATACTCATACCTACATTGTGGCATGATTTCTGCGCTTTAATGGCTAACTGAGAGCTAGAAAAATAGTTCAATAATAATCAGAATGAAAATATCAAGTGTATTTAGAACTTTATTATACTGTTAAGAAAATTCTAGTGTCTTGGCCATACATTTTGTATGGTTACGAAATCATTAATATAGAAAAACAATATGTTTTCTATTAGTATGGCGAATAAAGTAATAAATATTGTGTAGATGAGTATGTATTAAATTCACACACTTTGTGAAATTTTAGTCCGTTGTTTTTATCAATACTGACATTCATATCCGTATTTAAACATTTATTTTGAAAATGAACCATTATGTAATAATTTCGGTTCTTAAAACCGCTGAACTTTAATTTAATTTATAATTTTTCAAATTGTTACAAACCATTTAGATATAAAAGACACCATTGCAGTATATTTAAATGTATTTATGTTTTTAAATATAGGTATAATATAATTAAATGTAATTAAGTTTGTGTTAGTTTGCTTTCCTAATCATTTTCCTGCGTTTAATCCTGAATATCATGCTTTTTGTATGCAAATCTCTGATCTTGCTTTGATAGTAGGCTATACCTATTTTGCCTAACATCTATTTGAAAATATTTTTCTTTGAAAAAGACGCTATTGTTTTAACTTTAATACTTTAAAAAGAGGAAACGCAGTAACATAATGTTTTATACTTCAAGTAGAACCAATCGGACAAATTACTTATACTTTGTCAAATATGAATTGCAATGTGTACTTGCAAAACTGAAAATTGTTCGCATATACCCAGGACACATTATTCTGAAAGCTTTATTTAAAGCTGTCCTTATATAATATATCATTTAGGTAGACTTTTAAAGGCTCCGCATACTGTTGCCTAATATTTTTTGCGCAGGTTTTGCATGTGCTTTTTAAATTAAAGCATGAGGTATAGTAATGCTTCTTGGGCAAGCTTTTCACAAAATGGTGGATTTAAAGACACTTTTTGCTTCACAAACGGACGGATAACCTAATTTTTTATGTTCTACTATTCTTATATGATATTGTTATCTTATGTTCAGTATTAAGGCGTTGAAGTATCAGAAAATTATCGAAAATCAGTCAATAGTTTTACTCATAAATATGTTCCTTGCTTGTTGTACCACAATTTTAGGAACAAACATGTTTTACTGCTTCGCAGACCTCTATGAACAAATAGTAACAAACATAATATTGTGAACTGGTTCTTTACTAATGCCTAGTACTTATATGAACGAAAGCCAGATTTACTCGCTTAAAAACATTTATTTCACAAATAAGTTGTTAGCAAAATTAACGAGTTTACGCATAAATTAATATCTATATAGAAATACCGCTGCTTTGATAACTGTTGTAAATAGCCGTTTAGTTTACAATGCACGTATATTTCCTGGTACTGCCTATATCTCAATGGAGATAACATTTAGGATAGGAATAATACGAATTTAGTATAACCTGTTTTTTTATAAATTTGTGCTGTCTGTATTAAGTGATTAGAACGTTCTATTTTCTGACTTCTAGTTGCTATTTATTTTTATATGATTTTTCTAAGCTAATAACAGTTTTAAAATTAATTTAGTTTACTATTTCATACACATTAAAATATTCTTGTATCGTATTTATGCACTTAATTACGATATTAATTACAATGCTAAATCGACACAAAGATCACAATTCAAATAATAAATATTTAATAATTTAGTTAATCACCGTATATACCTATTTACTCCTTTCTTACAATTTAAAGAGAAGTCAAGCTTTTGACAACTCAATAACAAAGCAAAACCACAATTCTGAAGGAATAAAACGCCTTACTGATCCAAAACCACATATAAAATAAGACAAATATAGTGAAATCATAAAAATGCATTATAATTACTATTTTTGTTGTTGTACTTCTTAAGTACTTATATTTTGCTTCAATATATTCTTTCAATGGAAGATAAATTATCGAAATGCACCGAAATGTGTGTTGTTGGCTTTGTTTACTTCGTATAATGCCATACATGGACGTTTATCCAATGCTTCATTAATTTTTCTGTATAGAAGTGTGTGTTAATTGCTTTCCTTAATAAAATGTGTAGCATACGTGCCAACACATATGCATTTAAATATTTTATCACAAAAGAATCTGATCTGCATTTCGTAAATGTTTTAAGCCATATACTTTAATGGAGAACGTATTTACTTCTAGCCTGACTGAAAATACATTCGGTTTCATGCCTTTTCGTATTAAATTATTACATATAATTGTGGAAATGAAGTAGGCCTAAACAAAATTCAAGTTTTGACCACTGAAGTACAAAGCGAGATCTAAAAGATAAAAGAAACAGAAAACGTTCCAAAACTAAGTTAAAACGAGGAAAAATATAGTTCTCTTACACTTCAATTATTATTGCCAAAGGTGCTGAATTTCACTTGCCTAAATATACACGAACATATTTTTGATTATTCATCAGTAATCTTCATGAAAGCAAAGAAACATGAGTTCATATTAACTGACTTATGCCCACAAAAATTCATTTGAATGAAGTGTTCCTATTATTTCATTTCAATCTAAATACGAAATATGTTTATTTCCAGTCTGTGTATATTTCAGCACATGGTTACTAAAGTTACATTATTTGATTAACTCACAGAAATTGTCTTATACGTGAAAAGCATCTCACCACTTTTTTCGATTTTATCCCATAGGTATGCTTACATGTGTAGTGCCATTTTGTAAATTGTCTTTAAATACATTATTATTAATGTCACCAAATTAATCTTATTTTAAAGCTGACACCTGTTTTAGTGGGATTAGGTGCCTGAAATTAAAGTTGTAATATCCAAACACAATATTTATTCTTATTTTAAGTTCCAAGTATATTTAAGGTAAACTGCGTGCTTTCAAAACAACCATATTTTGATATTCCAAATTGATTCACAGCCGAGGCATTTTGAACACCTTTTTATGGTAATTTTTAATAATTAACTAATTAACAGGCACTAAATTATTATAATATTTAATGACCACAAAAGAAATAATCATGGTACTCCTCTCAAATTAAAGTATTTGATGTAGGTACCAAAGGCAATTGAACAAATAAATGCTAAAAAGTAAAGACACGCCACTTTCCTCATAAAATGTAAAGTCTAGAAATATATTTGGAAACTGTATTCACTTAAATTACAGAGGCAATGCATGAAAGCAATTAGATTTCTTAGCAGAACTCTCTATCGCATCCAATAAGAATAAACTACACTTAAAGCGCTCTTTGAATTGCATTCATTGCTTAATATGCCAGGTGTGAAGTTAACATGAATATATCAACACATTAGAGTAACTCTTATACGAGCATTTTAAGAAATAACATAGTCTTGCTTAACTCAGTTTTACGTAAATGCAACACGTAAGGCAGCACATAGCCATGCAAAACATATACAATCTCAGTGTATGTAAGAGGCACATTAATTTGTAACTATAGAAAATATGCACGGTTTTAGAAGAAAGCACCAAACTGCAGAGCTTTCTTGCTTAACATAATGAAGAGCTTTCTTTTCTTTCCTAATGTTCTTTAAAACCTTCTTTATGTCCAAATTACACCCTCCACTAAGTTTACTTGTTAACATTGTACCTCTAACGAAATAGGAAATGCTTGAATAACCGTATTCCCTTCTCTTTGTCTTAATCTGTGCGCATTTATTGGGTTTATAATGGCTGTGGTTCTTTAAATCTACACAATGAACAAAATCCTTTTCCCCTTTCATATAGTACTAAGAATAAATTAAATGATTCTCTCAGTCTCAATACGTTGCTTATTTTCCCTAGACAACTGAAGCCGGATATAAAGTGTGAGGTTTGACGAACCCAGGACTGTATCCAGTATGTCTGTTGGATAAAAGTGGCAAAAACCTATACGCTAAAGTATGCGCCGCTTTCTATACAATTTACAAAGTAGGTGCTGAATTGGCATTGCTTAGTAAGCAATATGTGAAAATAAGGAAATGATTTATCTATTGTGGTTATAAACCTGGACAATTACTCGTTGCTTATTGTTTCCTGTAACAAACGAATCTTATATGCAGCTAAAAGGAGAGCAAACCCGTTTAAATAAAGGAAGCACATTTCCTCAAACAAGTCACATGTAGATGGCTTTATGCTCTTGAATTTTTCAAAACATTAAGCTGGGATTTACATTGAAACTCATCCTCAATCCTCTGCCCACATTGAACTTCAAGCTGCTGCTATGATATAACTTTTTTCATTTTCTGGTAAAATACCCAAGATTGGTGCTTTTGATTACAGGGAACAATTTGAGGTTCATTTCAGATATTTGAAATGGCGAGTGGTAAGAATATTACTTGATTTCTATGTACCTTAAGCGGGGATTACTTTGTCCAAAAACACAAAAAAACGATTAAAATCTACTCTTTCTAAATATTTTAAGTCGTATGCATAACCTTCATGCTGTAGCCTTCTTTGAACAGATGATCTGGAAAAATGCTAATTTATTTTGTGCGAATTGGTAACCAGTTTGTGTCTAAAAAGTTATGTTGCTTTATCACCAAAATTAGGCACTATCTAAATTGCTAAGCATACCATATTTAGATCAAACACAAATTCTTAGCTTTATTTCTTAAATACTTGTAAAAAGTTTATTAAACTGTTCATTTCTGTGGTATGAGTTTACTTATTCAAGTTCACTTTGAACCTTTTGGAATATGTGTTTAAATGGACATTAATGTGGTGGTCAAAGTATCCCCAAGCAAGGATAATTTGGACGGCTTTATTACCAGTATATCACATTCATATTCTTACTTATAGGTAGTGGACTAGTACGAGAAAAGTTGAAAACCGGTCAACCTCTTGTGAATACGAATAACTGACGTTTAAAATAGCTATATTTTGTTAAAGGGCCTAAAAGAGAATATTATGTTATTAGGAGAACGAAATATTGAATAATAACACGAAATAGTTGCCCACTAATTAAATTTCGTTAAATAGACGAAACGTAGATAAAATATTTTACGCAATACGCAACAAATTGGCTTTTGGAACTCGCGGATCTTCCTCCAACAGTGTTCCAAATAGATCCTGTCGTTACTAAATTCTACTTGTAAATATTTATTTAATCTTTTTATTCAACTCTTATTTTAATTTAGTACTCTATAGTACATTTTCGAAATTGAGTTTGCCTCAAACGGAGTCTTCAAACGTGCCATAACTCTATGCAAATTTGAACGAATTACTCGTATGAGGGAAATTTTGTACATCACTGTACGAGTGTTTTAAAACATTAACTAAACCAAATACTGAATCCCAGTCTCAGACTGCGGAAACGTAGACTCAGTATTATGTATTTATATAAGAAACAAATTTGTCAACCTTAGATAGAGCAAACTTCAACTAAACGATCCAAAGACTTACAGAAATATTACTAGTGACCTATCGTATTTTAATAGTTCGAGGAAAGTTTCAGAAGAAGAGTAGTTCACGTTGAAGCGAATTAGAAAATAGGAAGGCAGACTAATCGTTAGATAGGAACGAGAAGTCGAGAATGGGGAACAGAAATTTGGAGAAATACTACCTTCCCCTGAGTTCAAACATAGGGACTCTTACACAGCCTTAACGAATTAAATCAAAGTAGTGCAATATTTAATTTTAGTATTGTTTTCTACGTGGAGAAGCGAAGACAAAATCCATACAGCTGTGGAAGTCCTCCACAGCACACATTGTCATAAAAAAGGTCCTTCTAGTCTTTTGGTGCATACATAGCTTCAGTTCACAGCTTTAGTACCTGCTTCCTTAACCTGATTGTCTAGAAGTTGAGTGTTAATTTTTGGTTTATTCATTTCTATATCCTTAATAGCTACTATGGTCTTCTCGGGTGCTTTGACTGAAACACTGATGGCGTGTTTTACTCTTTGAACTTTTAGATTCGATAGCTGCAGATTTTCGTCGTTTACAACTTACTTTCACACGCGCATTCACCCTCACGTCACACTCGGTATGGGTGGCTTAATTGGTTAGGCGCTGGTCTTTGATGCGAGGATCGCCGGTCTAACCCGACCTAGAAGCGTGCTTAAAAGTGACACACTCTTAGTGCATTTACTGGTGTAAAACAATTCCTGCGGGTCGAAATTCCGTCACCATGCAGCACTGATATAACTCTGGCAATTGATACATCATTAAAAGCATTCTTCGTTTTTTATCGAGACTTCTGTTTCTGGGTAAAAATGCATATAATTTATGCATTAAGTTATTTCATTCCCACATATCTGCAACAACTTTAAGAGAAGCTGCTGTTAATTACTACTGTAATTACAAACACTTAAATATAAAGAGAGCAAAAGCAGGCTCTTTTTAAAATTGTTGCACTGTTTAATATAAAACTCATATAATGATTTCAGCCTTTGCAAGAAAAGGAAATACATAAGATTAATTTCCAAAAATTAGAAGCTAAGAGATTAGTATGCTGAAGGAGAAAGATTTTGAGAGGTAAAATTGGAACTGAAAAATTCAATGCTACGGGGATTGCACCACAGACTTTATGCTTACCAGGGGGTGCTCTAACTATTAAGTTACTGTGACAACCTGCCAGAATGACATTGGATTCTCCAACCAATCCCAGCTGTGGCATTGTATTTTTCAGTTCCAATTCTACCTCTCAAACATTGCCTATACACGGCTTTTGTGTTTAGAAACACCAAGAGTAAGTTTGTTGACGTAAATAAATAATAATGAGAAAGATTTTGTCGCCCATACCAAGCTGCATTTATATGTCTTATTAAAGGTTTGCCTCGTTCGGTAAAATAAGGATTTAAAAAGAAATTTACGGAATGTAAACCTGTGTTAAATTATTGTTGGACAATGCAAGGAAGAAAGGTGAAACAAAAATTATCAAACAGGTTCAAAATTGAAGAACGGCGTGTTTTTAAAGCGTGTGAATTTCTTTTTCTCAATTCTCATCACATAACCCCTTCCCATCTCCAGTACTGCACCCCATTCATGACACCTATGATGGGCAGAGGCAGGGGGACGCAGCGGTCGGGCGGTAGGCCTTGGCCCGGATGGGCTGTTGTGCCATGTTTTTTATTTTTTATTTTTTTTTTTTTCTCTAATTAAGTTGAGCATTTATCGCTCTTGACATTGCACATGTCTGTACATTCATAACATATTACTAGAAATATTTTAATACATCCTGTTTGATAATGCTTAAATATGGTTTCAACAATGAATCTTAAAGTACTATAGTTCCTTATTGACAAGCTGTTAAGAGGGAAAAGAACAGGCAGAGGTAAACAATAAATACCGGACATTATATTCAACATCTAGCTCGAGAATTTAGCAAAAAGTGTTCGATGAGCAAGCAGGTGCTGTTATCAGAAGGAAGGAATAAAACCTACAACTTTTCCAATAATAGAGCATTTAAGCAGAAGAGAAATATATCTTAATAAAAATAAATTACAGCTATAGGGAGTGTGGGATATGCATATGTAAAGACAAGAAAGACGGTGGTTATAGGAATAAACAATTTTAAAAAATGAAATACCTCGAATTTAACATTATCTGTACAGAAAGCGAACAACCTCAGGTCCTAGGACAGAAATCGAAAAGAGGACAGTAATACCGAAAGAAACAATTAATAGATGAAGGAACATCTTCCGCGGACCCTTGAAGAAAGAGTGGTAAAGATCCGTGGAGTGCTTTATGGCAAGGTGGGATTGTATAGTACGAAAACTTTGACGTTGTGATGAAGGGGAAATGACTGGAAATGCGTTTGAAATGCAGATGTGAAGAACAAATACAAGAAGTCATAAATTAAACAAAACACGCATTTAAAACGAATGGGTGGAGCAAAAATATTTGCACGATAATGCACTTGGAAACACTTGTAAAAAAATGTTTAGACACAAGATTTAAAAAAAAAAAAAAAAAAAAAAAAAAAAAAAAAAAAAAAAAAACCTTGGTAAAGGAGACTACACTAGACTAGTGGGAACCACTGAAGAATATAACAGGCTGAGTTTTTCAGAAATACAGAAAAATATAATTGATTTATTTACAATGAGTATTTCTGTATTTGTATGCTACTGATTGCTTATTAATATGTGGTATGTAATGTAATCAAAACCTATGAAAATATTATTTCTCGCGGATTCCGCTCCCGTTGCTGATTGGAGACGTTGCTACTAAGATCTGGAAGATCTGGTCGCCAAGAGATCTCCTACCCTCTGTTGAGTGTCATAGGACCTAGCTAGCTCCAGCACGAGTTCTTAACCTGCAAGGTGTGCGTGAGTGTTGGCAGGAATGGAAACAAACGAGGAATCTGCAAACATGTGACTTTATTTTCAAATTTACAGCTTTTCGTAGACAACTGCCAACAATGTCTAATTAGAAATATTAATTTCTAACATCGACTACAATGTTACAACACTAAAACTTTGTCACTCTTTAGGGACCGACAAGTAATGTGTACGCGCCAAGCTTGCGTACAAAGTGAGGAGCGACACAGGTACAGGCATGGGCGTCGCGAAGGGGGCGCAAGGGGGGGGGGGCGGCCCTTCCCCCCTGGAAGTTGGTCATCTTAATGTGCAATCAATTACTGACTATTAAACAACTATTTTAAGAGATCAATTTTTATTTAGCACAAATTAATATGGTTATATGCAGCAAACATTATAAATTTTGACAATAAAATAATGAATTAATATTATCTGATGGCAAATTTCAAACATGTGCCCCCCCCCCCCCCCGCCTCCTGGAAAAATGTCTGCTGACGCTCATGGGTACAGGACAGAAGATCACAAAATGCGTGTGAATTGAATGTGCGACTCTTGTTTATAATCTTGCTATTAGCTAGTCGGCAAGCCTTAATTATCCAGAATTTATAGCCAAAGTAATGAAAGTCGCTCATCACGTGATCGCAAGGGCAATGCGAAACGGGTAATTTTAAGCGAGTTATGGCAATATAAAAATCAACCCGCCAAGCTCCATCTAGACTTGATCGTATAACAATTGTGATTTTATCATTTACCTAATGTACCCGGGCTTTCATTCTTGAGTCTACAATATACATTCAGTTTTACTCATAATGTTTCTCCCCTTGAACATTAATTCCAATCGTGTTTCGGTTTTTCTATAACTAGTTATTTATCTTCGATTTTAATTTCGACTTCACATTAAAACAGAAATCTGAACTTGGTTTCATACATACAAAGATTTTCTTTAGAGAGAGTGTTAAGTTGTCCGGCTGTTGATTCACAGGTGCCATTGTTCAAAATAACACTATCATCAACATGATGCGTAGTAGTTAAGTTTACATGTGTTAGAAAGCCAGATGTATATAACACAAACACACACACACTCATTCGGCTTGTCGGTAAGTAGATATCGCTGCGTCCATTAAAACAGTTGCAGAACGCAACGGCGTAATTCCTATGAGACCGACGCCAGTGGCGTGAACTAATTTCATTCTGATTCTCAGCGAAGGTGGACGATACAGGCAGTTACCGGCTTGAACTAGCGTGTTTAGTTTGCGATAATAGGCAATAACGGTGTAAACAACCTCAACAGTTTATAGTAAGGTGAAAGATACACCATGTTGGAACCAGTGTCATACCACCAGTCGTAACGGAGGCTCATCAAGAAAATTCTAGAGCTCACCTTACAGGAATTCCAGAGAATTCCTGCAAGGTTTTCTTCGGGAGACGAAAACCACTATTTATTTATGTCAGTGGTGGTGTCAACCGGGATATTTAATACCTACCTCTTGTTCTGCGAAAATTTAAAGACCCTCGGACAGAATTTTAAGAGCATAGAGTTGAACAGAGAAATGTCTGGTATTTAATGACTTCATAAGAAGGTTCAAATGTGCAAGGATACGACTGAAAATACAGTCTGTACAATCTTCTTCAGACACTTTTTATGTGTATCACAGAGAGCGCCCCAGAGGCAAAGAAGCCCACATAGGTCAATATGGCCTTGGGAGTTTTGAACCCAATCTTTGGGAGGGAGGCATGAGGGAAAGACACAAGGGGCGACCAGATTCAGGAGATGACATCCGCAAGCGTGGCCGGAGTTCTCAACGTTTCTAGATTGCACACCACTCAAGGCCGCTCACAAGTCCCGCACCTTAGTTGTTTGGCCGCCAACCGAACAACATCGCCATTTTCTTCAAACTGGAAACAGATGGTAATGAAAGAAATGATGGACAGAAAAGACTTAGTGAAAGAGGAAGTACCCCAGCTTTCGCCTCTCGATCCCAGGAAAACCACGAAAAACCCATGGTCAGAGTGGACGATGCCGGGGAATGAACCCAGGACTTCCAGAATGCGAGCCTCACTCTTTGCCGCGGAGCCATCACACTCAGAAATTTAAGTAGCAGTATACCTAACCTCTGGGTCTCTGGTTTATTGCTTTTAATTACGACGCCAGAAGCACTTTCGTGCAAGAGAGCAATACAGCGAGGAGAAAAAGTGCCAGATGAATAAGTTCATGGGGCAGAGATTCGGTTTCTTCCTCCTTGGGTGTGTGGAACTGTGGTGTCAGATCTTACTTGAATTAAAGTGCAATGCACACAATTGTTCAAATTTGTTGCTCTAAAGATACAGGAATAAATAAATATGCAACGCAAGTTCGAGTTCTGCGAGTTCGGTTTCGTTCCTGTCCTGAAGGTATAAACGTTCTTCTGCTCTTCTGTGGTAAGAACAATTTTTCAAACCTTTTTCCAGCGTAGCAGAGCAGACGATTGAGCAAAGTGCATTCTAACTTGGTTACAAATATGTACAAAAGGATGAAAAATGGACCAGTTGGCTAGGGATTGTTGTTACAACCAAACACTATAGTATTGCAGCAATGACATTTTAAAATCGACCACTTGCTTGCAGGCAAAGTCACTTGTAAGTTTTGGTTTTAGAAAGAAATGTTTGATACAACAGTTTCTTAATTTATTAAGGGCTATGGAAATAATTTAAATTTATACCATGGTTCTATTTGAAATTTGGAAGTTCACGCCATTTACCTTACTGGAGCGCTTGCTTCCGTTTATGCTGTCTGGAGGATACCTACTCCCATGGGAATAAAAAAAACTTCCGCATTTAACTTTATTGATCAGTTTATAAATTATAACCAATATTCCTTATTTTTTAAAATTATGAACATTGTGTCATGTGCGCCTTAAAACCAAATTATTACGTCTGTAGTGCTTCATCGGCGGTTTAATACTCATGGGTGGACATAATAGGCTCAGCCGTAGACGAGTGAATAGATCGACCACTTCTCGCCAAGGCGGGCTTGGATTTGATCACAGGGAACCACATTTGGAGCTTTGGTGGACGAAGCGGCGTCTGGGCGAGTGTTCTGTGGATTCTCCATTTTACCCCGACATTCATTCCAGAAATTGCTCCATCCTTTCCTCTCATCCATTTCATCTACATTTGATATCATCTATTCCTATAGCAATCTACTGACCAATCAACGCCTGCTCCTCAACAGGCCTCTGACCTTACATACCCGCATTTAAGTATTAGAAGGTTTAACTCCTAAATACGAGGAGCATAAAAGGAGACTAAGCTGGTAGGTGCAGCAGGGATTCATCTTACCTTGTTGCCAGTTTCAAGGTATTTGAATGTCATATGTGCAACATATGTATGTTGTGTTATTCTTTTACATACATTACGTTGCTCAAGATAAATTCTTGTTTAGAAATTATCTCATGTTCAAGTATATTATTTGATTACTTGTAAAATATAGAAAACAAAAAATATGTCGAGTTACAACTTCCAAAAACTAGTTATCCTTATTTTGAATTATACACTACTCGAAAAGTTTAAAACTATCCTTAACCCTTATTTTTAAAGTATACGGCGTGGTCAATCAGGACATTTGGACCGTAGAACTGTAAAGGTAAGATAGGAATATCTTTGATAAATCATTACCTAAAATAACTGAAATAGCTGTGAAAATCACAGTTTTAGAAACTTCCATTATAGGATGTAGGTACTCTTACAGAATTAATACTATTAAAATTTTTCTCGACTTTTTTGGTGATGCTCAAGTGCAATTCCAATGACACAGCTGAAGCAATTGTATGTTGCAAAGTAGTAATTAGCTAGGATGTGCTATTATTCCAAATATTTGTAATATCTTCTTTCTTTTTGGTGTGATACATTTCCTAACAGTTATTAAATAAGTTGAAAAGTTCATTTACTGAGTCATTCCAATACTTTGAGTGAGTACATAAAGCCTTTGGATGCATAAATTTGTATTTATTTTACATTATTATCCCTCAGCATCAAGGCGATCGATGGCATCAATTATTGCTTGTCTCAATAAAGTGTAATATGTCAGCCACTGGTCTACGTATGAATAAATATAAGGGCCATTTACATATTTTCTTTACGTTTTTAACGACTTCGGAAACATCTGGACGTCTGTCAGCTTCCTAACATATTTGTGTACCACAAGACATCGCTGAAAAAACTGCAGCACGAGGGCTGAGTAATGTAACAAACTCTTCTCTGCATCATTTCAAATAAAGGTTTTGCCAAGCATCGTGGACTGGATTCAAATTGCATGAGGTATGTAACATTGTTGGTCCACACAGAATCTACCAGTAGAGACCGTCGTACCAGAACGTACAAAATTTTACACACTTTAAATATTTTGTTCCAGAAGACGCCAAGTGCACATGGGTGTTTTCGAAAATCTATTTTTACTTTATGGCGTTTTCAGATCTTGGAGGGCTAGAGTCTGCCTCAATATCGAAGCTGGTTCTTTTTTATCGAGCATTCTCATGCTCCATCCTCTTATTAACAGTTCCTCCATATCCTTCTCTATACGCTCCATCCATTCCTATTTTGGTCTTCCCACATCCAGCCTATTTGCCTTTCCATATTCTTTACAATCGGGAGCCCTCCTCACTTCCTTCTACTTTCTGCAGGACCGTCTAAGTCCTGTACGTTTAATCAAACTCATAATTTGTGAGTCATCGTGGAAGTCACATACTTCTTTATTAGTTCAAATCCTCCACTCGTTCAGAAAGGCCATATCTATAGGTTAATTTGAATTTTCTGCTCTTGGCTTCGATAAGCCCTATTGTTTAACCTTGGGCTAAATTTAAGTGAAGTGTGACACGCTCTCGTCTCCACTTCGGATACAGTCTCACTCGTTAATGCCGTCACAACGTTAACAGCGTCACTCCCAGCGCTGTGTGGATAGATGTCTATTTACTGCATGACTCTGTAAATAGAGTTGCCCGTACAGTGGCGTCCTCTAAGATTTGTAATACCTTATAGGTCGGCATTTATGCCATCACGTAGGCAGGTGTCTGAATTTATTGAGGTTCTACAGTCGTGGTGTCAAAAAGGCAGATAGACAACAAAAGAACAACTAAAACAAAACGTTTACAGGGATGCAAAATACTCTTTTGTCATACAGAGGTTTGCAGATTAACCAATGTCTAATTCTAGCTTTAATTATGTGCTTCATGTGGTAATTTACTAAGCAAAGAAATAGCTGAAGATCTGCTGCTTGCGTATATATCAGCTGCTGCCGCTGTGGTAGCCTAGCAGTAATCCTTGTGTTCCAGACAGCAACCATAAGGTTATATATACTATTGACTTAAAATGTGAAGAGCCATGCAAGAAATTTAAATCACAGTTAATAATAAAATGTATTTAATGTTTCCAGTTACAGAACACAGACGAATAAGCTATGTGTGGTTTCCACTTACAACACATTTATAAAACCTTAATCTTCGTGTTAATACAAGGGGAAAAATAGGTAAGTCATTCAAATTCCATAGTGATTCCAGTGAAATGACGAGATTAATACTCTGTATTCAAACATCTACCACAGATGAAAAGCATACAGTGAAAAGTCCACAGCGCTAGAGTTATAGGGGCACTCCTATTGCGACGGCATTAACGGAGGTGAGTGTACAAACTTGCATCCTCAGTTTAAGATAGAGTGACGCTTAGAGTAAAGTAAAGGAAAGCTAACACATTCTTTTTCCCTAGAAAAACCACAGGCATCTGTGGATCGTAATAATGGAATTAAATCACAGGAACGGTGATTAATGCTAGATAGATATTAAAACTACTAATAGTAGTAATAATAGTATAGGGGCCACTGTTCTTTCAAATCCTCCAAGCTGTAGCTATTTATGAGAGGTACATAAATAATAGCACAAGAATAAACAAGGTCTAGAACAATAGTAAGGTCTAAAGTAATAAGGTCTTAGTAACAATTCACATTAACGAAAATAACCATATCCACATAATTTAATAATTTACACAATGCTGTTTATTCATTCATACCCCTATCCGTCTAATAGGAGACGCTAATTCATGCACAAGCGTGTTTACACATGAGCATTCTCCCCCTCTCTCATTTGAGATACTGTCAACCTTGCAGGGGAGGCGAAGGAGTTAAGTTTTGTCATGCGCTCATTCCCTTCTACAAATTCACATAGTCTTCCATGTGGTGACAACTGGTCGTCGATGTTTCCTCTTCTCTTCGAAAAGTTTTTGCCCTCCAATCTACAGACCAACTAATGACATCAGCTATTCCAAAAATTACATTTGCTGTATAATATTTACTGGACCCTTCTTACTTGTTGCGTTCATACTTTTCATCTCCTTAGTACTACAACTACTTTAAATTATACTGCATATTGCTAAAATCAGGGGCTCTAAAATAGAATTCTTAAGGTAATCAGGTGAACAACAGATCATAATGGTACGATTATTTCTGAATTTTAATGCATAAAGTAAATAAAATTCTTCCGTTTTTAATTACAGTACGATAAGCTACATCATAATATCGTATTTATTTGGCTCTTTCAAGAACTTACACTAGATATATCAATAAATGCAGCGCTCCTGAAGCTTATTTCGTATTAAATACTTCATTTTACTGTTGATGTTAATCCCGGACCCGACCCTCAAATCCTGGAAACGCGCCATCTCTGTTTTACGCTTGTTCCAATAAACATACTTTATAAAAATTCAAAGCAACTTGGCTTTCCCTCGGTTTCGTTATTTCATAAAAGTTTAGATTAAGGGATAAGGAATCATTTGGTATTAGGAATAAAGAAGTAGATATAGAAATGCACCTGACATAGATAGCAGCTACTGAGAAAATGTAATAAATCATAATCTAATTGACTGTCTCTGTGGTCAAGCATGGTGGTTAGCATGCTAACTTTCAATCCAGGAGCCCCGACTCGATTCCCGGCTGGAAGATGTTTGAGTTGAACGGCTTCTGAGATTACCCTGCACATAAGCACATACATAAACACACACACACGCACACACACACGAACATTAGCAAATTGTATTAATATATTTTACTTTCTCTACTGGTAAGTAGGGGAAGTATTGCATTCCACCCAAAAATTCTTTGTCAAGATTTCACCGGAAATATATGTTTTGAAACTCCCTGAATCCAAAAATAGCATTTTAGGAAAAGGTCCGTGTGTGTGTGTGTGTGTGTGTGTGTGTGTGTGTGTGTGTGTGTGTGTGTGTGTGTGTGTGTGTGTATACAGCATAACTCAAAAACGAAAAGTAGGTTAAAAACCAAAGTTGGTATTTAAGTTTAATGTCTTTCAAGGATGCGACACGAACATTTTGAAGAAAATAGCCCCACCCTAAGCTACCCTTTTTCGAAAATTTTTATTTTCTTGAAAATGGCTCTAACGATTTTGATTAAAATATCATATGTTTGAGATATTTTTATGGCAAATGAAATGTATATCTTGAATTTTCTGGCTATAGCCCCTGTAGTCGAATTTACTCTGGACGACTTTTGCATAACTGGTAAACCACTAGAGATAGACAAAATCATACTCTACAAAAAATGTAGATCTTGCTAAAATACACAATTTATGTCCAAATAAATTTTCTTGTAGGGTAAACAATTTCAGAGATATTCCTTGTTATGTGTATGACTTTCGGAAAACAAACTTTCGTGAAGTAGAACATCAGTGTTCATTTTTTATATGTTAAGTGTGCAAAGAGAACGGAATCTCAAAGATTTAAAAGATTTGACTATCGCCTAAAACCTACTGTATTGTAATATTCCCTTTGCACCTACCAGGAAATAAGCAATAAAATAATTTGTACAAATGTTTATCTCAACTAACACGAAGAAGATATAGGAATACGTGTTTGTAAGAATAGTTAGTACAAGAGTAGAGAAAGTCATGTGAATGCAACACATCCGATTTTTTCAGGTACAGTTCCTAACAAATGTTTTGTCTGGTGCACAACGTGCTTATGTCGTCTTCAGAGTATCACAACGTGCTTATGTCGTCTTCAGAGTATATATTTTTTATATCTATTATGTAGCTGTCTTACCAGTTGAGATAAAACAGTCGTAAAACAAATTGATGTTATAAACACAGTATGCAGTTATTAAACTATCACAATTATATCAATTATGTGATGACCGGAGTTATTCAGCGAAACCGGTAAAAGAACTGAATTGCACTAGTTTTTATTCGTTTTATCAATATCCACTCTAATTGCCGTCATATAAGGTAACTTCATCTTTTCTTGAACACATGGAAGCGATCTTTGTGCGTTTCCCAAGAAACTACTCCAGAACAAGCCATCTGTGCCTTTTCTTCACAAGTATTGTGGCACATTAGGTCTTACTTTATGCAGGGCATTGCACAGCTGCACTGAAGAATAAAAGTTTGCGATAGAGTTAAAACCTGCGCTGTTGGGGAACCCTGGGAAGATTAAGAGCTTATTTTGACTCTCAAGTCACTTCTGGCTTAAGAGAGACGCATGAGTGGAGGAAATATCGTACATTAAACTGATTAATAATAATAATAATAATAATAATAATAATAATAATAATAATAATAATAATAATAATAATAATAATAATAATAATAATAATAATAATAATAATAATAACAAGAATAACAACAAGAATAACAACAACAATAATAATAATAAATAATAAATAATAATAAAATAATAATAATAATAATAATAATAATAATAATAATAATAATAATAATAATAATAATAATAATAATAATAATAATAATAATAATAATAATAATAATAATAATAATAATAATAATAATAATAATTCTTTGACTTACTGTAAGATATCCGAAAGCACAATAATAGAAGCTGAGAGTAAGAAAAGTGCTTTACAGCGGCAGCAGATGTGGCCAAGTACATCAAAAGGAACGGTAACGAAGAAATTCTTCCCAACGAGTATAGGAGGATGGTGAACATAACTTTTACATCAAACATAACAACGATGGCTACGAGACATGGAAAACTAAGGTCTTACTAGCACCGATTTGGGATTTCTGATGTGTCATTGCAGTAACGCTAAACAAACCATGTTCTATGGCAGTACTCAACATTGAATCGGCAGCGCTGGGTCTTCAAGGCGAAAACCAGAACTGGAGGGAAAAGGCCAATAAACCACAGTGACATTGTGAACAAATGTTGGGAGCCATTTGTGCAACATGTTAACAACATAAACGTTGAATTATTGCAATTGTTCTATTAGTTTTTTATATAATTCAACGTACTAATATGAAACCACGGAATAACCTATAAAAGACAATTGGACGCGAATGAAAACATGGTAAATAAGTTAATATAAATAATGTGATACATCTGGCATTTGCAGCCGTGGTTAGCTATTCCATGACAGGTAGGTTAGTTTATTGTTCTATTGGCTATATTCACAGTTTTTTCCAAAGTTCTGTCTCTTTAGCTTTAGTGCTGCACCTCGTATTCCTAAGTTCGTCTGTCCAGCGGGTTCTCTGCCTGTTGACCTTCCATATACAATTCTGGGGCCTGAAACAGACAGTCTGTATTTCTGTGTGTATAGCATGGGCAATTACAATGCTTTCTGTGCTGAATTGGTTTTGTTTTGTAGCACGCTGTTACTGGAGTTTAGTCCTGGGGCCCACTGCTGTGTTTTCTGCTTAACACCCTCGTTCTAGATTCTGGTTCACCCGAGGAGATGCTGTTTGTGGATGCACTCCGTTGTGTTCTCCAGCACTAGCAGCTTGCATTCCTGCATCTTCAATTAGTTCAATGAGTAGCATTGTTTTGATTGCGGTAGATTGATAAAACGAGTGTATCGCTCAATTGCTTATTAACAAAGGGGGCTTAATTTCTACAATGTGCCAGAATTTTCAGGTGAAGAAATACGTCATAGATGTACTTCGGAAACAACCGTTTAATTCATTCGTTTGTTTTATCACATATATGTTATATAAACTAACACAGATACATGTGTGTTTCGGAGTCAAAGTATGATATGGGCAGCTTTACGTTTAGGTAACCATGAAGAGATAAGGGCCTAATCTGTCTCATCGTATCCCACTCCAATCCACTTGGTAGCTAAATCATGTGTGGTGTGTGTCTTGCCAATATAAAACACTGAAAGAGCTATAATCGCTCCACCGTTAGATAACGCACTTGAGGTAAACACAAGCCATCAACAACGAACTCGCAATACGCCGAAACCAAAGCACACCATAAAATATAGTACCTTAAATATCGGCAATTATCTGTGAGTTTTCAAGATGTACGATAACCCTGGTAAAGACTACATAAATGTAACGCGATATTTCTAAAATTCCTGAGTAAATATTGTTCTGTTGCAACATAAATACGAGGTATGAGTCCACGTGGTGTTTGCTTTGTGTTAGTCGCAGGTGATAACATCAGGTTATCGCGGAGTGATACAAGGGGCAGATCTAAGGCTGGATGGAGTATAGTTTGGTAGCGTTCCATCGGAGAAAATAGTTGCGAGGGACTGCACCCGAGGCTAAAACGTTCCAACTTTTCTACTTCATTGGCACATTTTTTTAAAATACTGTTTAAACTGTCAATTGCCTGCATACCTCATTATTCTGAAGTAGAAACAATAGTTTGGCAGAGGCATTTAGATTAAGTAATTTAAACCAGGACATTTTTGAATTAGGCAATGACAGAGCCTGAATCTTGATTCGTCCAGTTTTTGCAATAGTTGAATCTAACAGCCCTAAAAACTTCCGTATCTGACGCCTGCAGATGCGACATGGTTTTAGAGAAACCTTCCCCAAATATTAATTTTACCGTCTTTGCTGTTCAGGTTGCTCATAGAAGTTCTTAAAATCGGCCAAGTTAACATTCAGCACAGCTAAGAGACAGACCAAGGTCCACAACAGCAGTGTGGAGGAAAAACATTCATTGCGTTTAACAAATTTATTAATAACTAATGATAACTGAGTTCTTTCATTCACTTTATCAGTTAGATCATGACAGCAATGTTCTAAATTTGATGAAAATTTGCCTATTGCTAATAACTTAGAGAACTCACCCAAGTATGCATTGCACAGCTGTATTTTTTTCTTCTTTTGCTTTCCTTTAAAAGTGTTTGGTTTCCTGCAACTGTTAATTTTCTTTCGCTAATATACAGAAGGCTTACTATTTTTACCTAAATGGCTTTAGTGCTGGAAATTCTGATTATAAATATCACAATTGTACTTTGAGTGCAAAACAGTTTAGGAAAAATGAAATGCAAAAATTGAGTGTTCTAGCAAAAGATCTGTATAGTCTAAAAATAGTTTAGCATGTTGGACGGCATTTCATAATTCGATACATCAAAAACAGTTTTTACTATTAAGATAGAAGCTTTATAGATGTATTAAGCACAAAGAAAAAAATTCAAATTTTCAAGATTTTTGCTGATATTTAAGTATTTATTTTATTTCTACTATGAAAGCCATAGGCAGGACAAATGTGGTTGAGTAGCATTAAATAGAAATAATATAAATGCAACTATTATAATATAACACCTATAATACACGGGAGATCCGGGTTCGATTTCCAATACAGCATAGGGATTTTCTCCCCCTGGAGGACCTGGTACGGGGTGCACTCAACCTCATTAGGTCCCTGAGGGGCGAGTTGAGGAGCTACTTGACTGAGAAGTTGCAGCCTCTGTTTGCGAAAACCGTATATTTCTGTCGGAATTACCAATGGCGTTAACCACGTCCTCACCTTCCAGATGAGGGATGCTGCGGCCTAGGCTCAGAAAGGACTGTTGCTGTTATAATACAATAGCATAATAAGTCAGGTTCGGGCAGTGTTGTTTATCGATCTGTTTCGATAAGGAAATCTTGCTTATGAGAATTCCCAATTTCTCACCCTTTCTGTGTGCACAAAAGAGCACCCTACTTCAGTGAGGGACAAGCACTGTTATGTATCAACCATGCTGTACAAACATAATATTCGTTCAGACCAATAATATATTCACCTTGTAAACAATCCCTTTTACTTCATTCACATGTTCTTCCTAGAAGTGCAGCAAGGATATTAAACATGCCCTTTGTACTACTTCACATCCTGTCACGCCTCATGTGAAGAAGTGTTGACTTTCATCTGTTATTCTTTTATGTAAAACACCTGAATTTCAGAAACTTCAGTTAAAAAAATCACACCTTTCACTCCCTTTTCTTTTTTCTTTGGTTTTATGTCTCCTTGTTTCCCTGGTTTATTTTACCGACCTTTATCTGTTTGTTACACATATACAAGAAGCATATACATCGAAGCTCCCACGACATAAAAAAGAAATGGTCTAAACGAAATTGGAAACTTCGTGATAGTGTTCATCGGTTTCTCATGGAGATATATTTCTTCCACCTACCCACATAAAACTTGGACTAATAGAACAATTTGTAAAGGCCATGGATCCAACAGCCAGTGTCTAACTGACAAATTTCCTCATCCATTAACTGCTAAAGCTAATGAACATGTATTTGTGGGTTCTTAGATCCGATAACTTCAACAAGACCAAAATTTTGAAGCATGCATGGCAGACAGAGAAAAACGAACCTGGATATGCTTCAATAAAGAACACAAAACTTCCTTTAAAGTAGAAAACACCCTAAACATAAGGAGTTATTGAAAGACATGATCGAAGCTTATTAAGATATAGGATGCAATATGTCCTTGAAAGTGCATCTCATTGACTCGTATCTAGACTTCGTTCCAGAATCGTGATGTCTGTATGGAGAAAGATTTCGTGTAGACATACCTACCCTGGAGAAAAGAATAAAAATGGTGGTTCACAATGTTAGCCGATTATTGCTGGAGTATAATTTCGGGACAAGATGGGTACTTAATACAAAAGGAAGAAATAAAACTTAAAACTTTGTGGTGGCAAATATCTGCCCATATTTTCCATTTTTATCATGCAATGTGAATGACTGTTAAACAGTAAACATTATGTGAGTACTTCAACTAACACATTCTGTTACTACCCTAATGTTTATAGGCGCCCTTAATTGAATTTCTGTCAGCGTCTCCATGACTCTAAATTAAAGTTATATACTTACACAATGTCATGAAAATATTAAAATACGTACATTTTTAAAAATCTGATGTGTTGCTCTCACATGACTTTCTCTAGTCTTGTGCTAGCCATTCTTACAAACTCTTATTCCTATATCTTCTTCGTGTTAGTTGAGTAAACATTTGCAGAAATTATCTTATTGCTCATTTCCTTTTAGGTGCAACGGGAATATAGGAATACAGTAGGCTTTGAGCGAAAGTCAAATACTTTAAAGGTTTCAAATTCCGTTGTCTTTGCACGGTTAACATATAAAAAAAAATGACTAACAATGTTCCATTTGACAGAAGTATGTTCTCCAAAATTTACACGAATAACCAGGAAATCTCCAAAATGGTTCATTCTAGCAAGATCTAAATTTTTTGTATAGTACGATTTGGTCTATCTCTTACGGTTTACCAGTTATGCAAAAGTCATCCAGAGTAAACAGGATTTCATGGGCTATAGCCAGAAAATTCAAGAAATAAATTTCATTTTTCATAAAAATATCTAAAAAATATGGCATTTTAATCAAAACCGTTAGAGCCATTTTCAAGAAAATCAAAATTCTCGAAATACCAACTTTGGTTTTTAACCCACTTTTCGTTTTTCAGATTTGCTGTTCACAGTCTGACGGACACACAGACACACATGGACCTTTTTCTAAAAACGTATTTTCGGTGAAATTTCGACATCGAATTTTTGGGTGCAATATAATACTTCCTCTACTCTACTAAACATAGTAGAGGCGGTAAAAATCGGATTACTCTTAAACTGTCCCTGATGTATGAAATCTTAAAACAGATTTGAACTCAGCGTGGAGTTGTCTATACAAATCATTCATTTTTCTCAAGAAACAGAAAGAAATTTTTTGTATAACTGTAATTATTGCTATCAGAGTCGCCAGATCTAGAGGATTTAACTATTAGCTCAACATATTCTTACCACGATGCTGTTATTACTTACAAATTATAATAATATTCATATTTAGAAATTTAGGCTGATATGTTACAGTCATGCGTATAAGATCCACTTCTAGTTTACAAAATGAAAAGCAACGATGATCGCATTATTTGCATGGTGTGTATGTTTGGGCGTGCTGTTCTGTGGTGCAGAGGATTGGAGGCTGTAGCATCCATTACTGCGCCTGATATGTCTTTTGGGCCTAAATATAAAACAGGTGCCTCTTCAACATCTTGAGAAATTTGATGAAATACAAATATGAGTCACGAAAACCAGCATGTCAACTAAGGGACGCGTAATGCTGACCAAATGACCACATACTCATGGGATGGTCGCCTCCCTCTGTTCTTAGTCGAGTAGGTAGGTTTCATGTGCTGTATCCACTGATTATTATTATTACTATTCTTCTTATTGTTATTGTTATTTTATTATTATTATTATTATTATTATTATTATTATTATTATTATTATTATTATTATTATTATTATTATTATTATTATTATTATTATTATTATTATTATTATTATTATTATTATTATTATTATTACTATTAGTATTATTATTTATAATATTGATTTGTTTTTAGAGCAGCAGAATTCCATTTTTGTCCAGAAACTCGTATCTGTTGTGTTCCGCTCAAACATTCGCTACCGAGAATTCACCGGAAAAGGGAATGGGTTCGTTTTTCTGACTGTAAACAGTATCGCTGAAAAACGAAAAATGTGTTAAATACAGAGCATTTTCCAAGGATACGATACAAAGATACTCAAAACTAGCCTTTAAACGGAACATTTTTCGTTAAGTTTTAATTTTCTCAAAAGTGACTCAAGTGATACATATGTTTAAGATATTTTCATAACATATAAAATGTATACCTTTAATTTCCATACTCCTACCAAGCACCAGCGCTTCACAGAATCTTTTAGCAACACTGAAGAGGAAAAGAGAAGAAATTCTACTGCACAGGAGCCATGATGGACCGCGCATGGACAAAGGAAAATATCGAAATAAAGAATATAAAAAGTAAGGCATAATAATAGTTGCAAATCAACATTTAATTTTGAATAAGGCAGGGTTTGTGTGCTACGGAGGTGGATAAGGTTAATTTTGGTGCGTACGTCACATTTTATTTGCATTATATTTCAAAATTATGGACTTGTTTAATAAAAATGTTTTCTTGTTCATAATATTTTAACAAATATCTCACTCAGTTACCTTGTTCTTTATTTCCTTTACTTTCTTCTTACAGCCCTAGTATAACTCTGGCCTGTACACGTATAACACAATAATAGTAATCAACTCTCTACACAAAAAATGCTTCCCAAAGCTTATTACAAAATAATTTCATTTTAGTAACAAAAACTGCTTGAAAATGACAATAGAATAACAAAACTAATGAATGCTTCCAGTTTGCTGAGATATTGCTCTCAGAATTGCCCTGTAGTTTCGGACCTTCCCGTTGAGTGTTGCATAGCTCTTCTATGCCAACGCGACAGTATTTGAGTTTTGAAGTAATTTGTTTTCATTTCCATATGAAGAAAAGTCAAGCAAACAGTAACAAATTCTGCGTGCAAATTGCATTTGGCAGTTTGAGCACATAGTAATATATAGGGGTGGAATCAGGCAATATTTGCAACAGGTGATAATTTCAAAAAACAGATGAAATATGTGAGTTTTACTCAACTATTAAAACCTTTTTAGACTAGTATCGAAACAAGGCTGTAGTAAAATGTTTAAAATATAACAATGCGACATTATTTCAGTAGTTACATAGTTTATAGAAGGCGCTTGGCATCTGACAATATTGGTAATCTATATTAAAACCTGGAAAGACATATACCTACGCTGGTGGCTGTTATACATTGCAGTAATTAAAACGAATTGCAGGACATTCGTTTTAATTCCCTAATACAAGGACATGCCTTGAAGAGCCAGTTTTTTCTCGTCGCGAGACAATTACGTTAACATCAGCTGGTACATCACAAAGTTCGCGACACACCTGGTTTCCGGATAGTGACAAAAAGTGACAACGTTTCATGAATTTTTATAAGTCCCGTATGTCAACTTGTAACCTGTAACATCATTACTTAGAAAAACTACACCGGTGTATTTCCTGCCAAAGTAATGTTTTCTTAGTAATGTTTATTATACAATTATTCCAGTTTGAACTTGAGTAAATCTTTATGTCGTTTGTGGTTAGAAAAATGGAGTTTAGTTTTCAAACACTCCCATCTGGAAACAACGAGGAAAGTAGCCAAGATAACTTCGTAGATTTGGCAACTTCTGGGGTTAAATTAAAACGAATTCGGGCTCTAGAAATGCGCTTTATGAGGTAAACTGCAGGATTTACGTTATGGGATAGAAAATAAGGTGCAGAGATATTAAACCAATTACAAGTTACCTCTGTGTTACAACATATACGAGATTATAGAGAAAGATGGATACAACATGTGAATAAAATGGGAAGATCTCGACTACCTAGACAAATTTTAACTTACCAGGTACGTGGGAAAAGAAGGCTAGGAAGACCTAAGAAAAGATGGCATGAGGTCACATGGTCTAATCTCCATGAAAGAAAGAACAAGAAAAAGAAGAAGTAGAGGAAAATCATTGTTATAAGGTATACGAGTAGAACTGGTTTTTATGTGTTCAGGAGCATTTAAGTTTCCATTTAATCCATTTAATTTTCCATTATTCTTCAACAATTTTCAGCATCTGATTGTTATCAGAACAGTAAAAATAATTTTGTGTATGCAATCAAAATATATCTATTGTATGAAACAAAAAGAACATCCAATCCATTTAAAACATGAAGTATTTTTTTAAGAAATACGTACCTAAGTGTATTTTATATTAGTAAAATTATATCTTTATATTGAATCAACAATTAATCTAGGATACGAGTATATTATTCTAAATACTGTTTGAAATTTGATTATAATAGATGGAGTATTTGGTATAGCAAATAAGAATGAATTACAAAATATTTAGAAGGTATTGCCCAAACGGTGTAAAAATGTTGAAAAGTTTTCCAGATTATTAAAAATTAATTTCATGAACAAGACTATCCGTAGGTAACTTAAGTGAAACAATGCATTTCTTCTATCTCGTCTGCTCAGATACTACATAGCTTAGTAAAGAAACTTAGAAGTCTAAATACTTATATTGCTTATTTTTGAAAATTAGCAACATTGAATTATGTCTGTTTTATTTACCTGAGTTTGGCCTTTTATTAGCTTGATATCGTATTAAAACTAACATAGATTACATATATTAGAATTTTAAAGCTGTTGTAATTTCTTTTTTATGTCACACAAAGTTAAATTTCACTGCACAAAAATGAAACTTTTTGAGAAACACAATTTATATCGACTAATTTGAATAGCTTTAGCCATTTTCAAAATATTCTTATCTCAATATAAGTTTTTTCAGGTTCAACTGCCATGCGGCTTATATAAATTATCTCACGCGATTCTGATCTCTCCCCCCCCCCCCCTCCACTTTGTCGCATTAGCAAAAACAAAAATGACTCAACATATCCAATAGTTATTTTGTTTCCTCATCGTATACGCAAGAAATCCATATTGCTTAACTGAAATTGTTTTTATTGAAAATTTCACGAAAAAGTGCAAATTCGACGGAAGTATGTATATTGTAATATTCGAAGGTTTATGTGAGGTTGTAACTGACAAATGAAGTAATTCAAATGTGACACAGGCTTTTGTATTATGTTCTATTAGAGGGCTTTTTTTAATTGCTACATATATTCAAAATTCTACTACACAGTTATGGAAGTCTTCAATTCTTGCTTAACATTTATCTCAATCAAATAAATAAAGTAACTTGTCCTTTTTCCTCTGAATATATTCTTTTTTATAATAAAAAGAAAGCAAACTATTTGTATAAACTTTTGTTAAAAGAAAAATAAAATTCCGTGTGAAATAGAAAATGTTTGACTCCCAATTTTTTATTTAATTAGAAATGTTTTGGTTAATTGTAGGTAATAAATCTGAAATGCTTCATATTGAATTCATTTTATAGGGGTGTAAATTATCAGTTTGTTAAAATGATAGTGTTCTATAAAATCAATTATTTGTGACTTTATCACATTTCTGCTTATTGCAATGTAGCTATATTAGCGAACTAAATATTATAGCACATAATGCATATTTGTTAATTTGATTAGGTATGTGAAGCATCAGAAAATACATGAAGTTATGTATTTTATCCTAATGAAACCGTTAGCTTAAACCGGTTTGTTTACATTCTTCGTGGTTTAAATACAAAAAATAGTTGCGATATTGAGTGTTTATTCAAAGCGTTCTCGTTTATTCTGCTTGTTATGTGTTGTATTTCATGATTCTAATACTAGAGTCCCATAGCATGTTTGAAGGGATATTACACATTTACCAGCTGCATCTATTCATGCAGAGGAGAAAGGATGCGACAGAAAGGAAAGTCATCAAACGTTCAAGGACTCTGGCTATAAAGTGTTTGGGAAAGAGCAAACGCGGAAGCGGCAACATTTGCATGAAGTGTACCGCACAGCTTCGTTAGCAGAACCTATCTTCGCCTCACAAACGCAACATCAAATGCTATTACTTTTCGAACTTAATGCTTTGTAAGATAGGAAAAGAATGTTACTCTCTGTATTCAACATTTGAATTCTGTGCGTTTATAATTCGAAGTGAAACAGGGCTTGTTTGTATATTTTCTATACATAGAGGACTAGTTTGAATAATTACACGTTAAGTTTATTTCTCATTTATGACCAAATAATACGCCAAAAGACATTTAATTAACTTTTTAATATATTTAATGTGCAAATGTATCATTTTAGTCGTAAACTTCAATGTTATTTACCAAGCTTAATAGGAATAAATGAAATAAAAAGGACAAGGGCGGTAAAAAATCTGTAACACAACCATTTTTAGGCCATTAAAATGTTATTTTATAATACTTCACTACATTTGTTTATTTTTTAAATATAAAAGATTGTGGGTAATCCTTAATGATTCGGAATTATTTATTCACATTTTCTGAAATACTGAACCGACTAAACGAAATTATTTTTCCAGTAAAACATCTTTGGGGTAAATTTTGTGAAGTATAATCCTTTTTAATCTAAGAAAGTGAGCCTTATTTTGTTTCTAACTTTATATTTTTAGTTTAAAACAGACCTGTCTGTTTTTAAATTGATGTGTAGACTTAAAAATGTAAATAAAGGAAATAGATTTAAACGTTAAACAATACGTAAATCATACACACTCAGCTGGTGAACATGAATATCAGTTGTGGAAATGAAATAAATGTCTGTTTCGTCATTCTCCATCTATCCGTAAACCAAAGTAAAACACTATTTCTATATATAATGGAATCTAAATTTATCCATAATTACACTAAATTCCTGATATACATAAGGTTTCAGTGAAACTTGAGGTTTACACAGAATTATAGTAGATCTTTAATGACTGTTTTAATACCTGAGTATTAATGAACAATCTTTTTTTCCATTTTTGGTTTTATGCACATAGCTAAAATATATATTATTTTAGAAAATCGTTTCTTGTACTTATACCAAACAACCATAATATTTAAATCAGGCTATTATTATAGTATTCATATAATTAATAACATTTGTATTTATCATTAGTAAACCTGTTCCAAATTGAAATTAATAAATCCTGTGCAAATACCCATTACTATTTTATTATTAAATCTGACCTTATATGAAGGTTTGCCATGTGACACAGAATAACTTACATGTGTTTTAAACAAATACATAAAAAGGTTTAACAAAAAAAACAAAAAAAAACAAAAAAAAAACAAGGTTTTTGTTAGTATATGGTACAGTTAAAATGATTATTTAATTTATATTTTAGTACTTTCAAATTTAAATGTTATGGTTACCATACAAATGATTTCGGCATATTGCCACAGAGTATTCTATTGTGGCAATTATTTAGATGAAAATGATTTATATTATATTTATATTACATATAATATAAATCATTTTCATCTAAATAATTGACTATACATATAGTTACGCCAAAAGCACACAAAATATCAAATTTCTATCTCAAATAATACGTTGCAGAAAGTTCATGTAAGTAAGGATTCTTACTAAATGAAGTTAAATCATAGTCTCATGGCTAAAATTATTTTTGAAAACGTTCTTATTAGGCTGTGTAAAATGCATAAACTTAGGATTCAGATTCGCCATTACTTACAGCACAAAGTACATTATTTTACTACTTTCATCTATTTAAATAAGTCTGAAGAGAGCTATGTAATATATCCTTTGGTTTATATAAACACTGCGTAAATGATGCAGAAGCTTTTAGTTTATACGTTTCCATAAAATGGATCTCTGCTAGTCAGAGAGTAAATGTGTTGAATAGACATATTGGAACAGATAATCAAGTAACATCCACGCATAGCAAATGCAGAATTAACACATATGACACTAAGGAATATTACATTAATGTCAGGGACATGAGCGAAAATATATGTGTTTAACCCCTTTATAAATCAATTATGTCAAAGTGTTAACTATCTTAATGAAAGTAAATATAAAATATTCAAAATATATTATTTGCTTTTATGATGCTCTATTTTAATTTTTTAAGTATATAGTTGTCCCCCTACACAGATACGTATGTGAGAGCTTAGTGTCATAAATGTAGATCGTATATTATTATGAGAAGTTTTCCTTAAACTAAAGCGCTCCTTCGCTATCTGAGAACGGATTATTAAATTGTATGCTTTGTGGTATTCGAAAATATTGCAATAAATAATCCTTGTGGTTTACCTGGAAAATGGGAGTTGGAGAATTTAATGTGGTGTCGGCAAGTTACCATGGTAGCTAAGTGTTTAGAGCAACCGGACAGAGAAGATAGTGAGTAAAATATACATCTGAGAGGAGTGTAGCAATGGCTGCATAGCTGGTGCTCAGTGAGTACAACCTGCTCACGACCTTGCACTGATTACTGTATGTTTAACAGGTAAAAAAAAAAAAAAAGGTCGCTCAAGGTGTTCCGCAAGTCGTTCAGGCCTGTGTTAGTGTGACCTGCTTAATTCTAAAACAGGAAAATAAATAATTTAACTGCAATGACCTGCATTAGAACAGCCAAAGGAATCTCGAAAAATGATCGCATGAACACCACAATATAAAACGAGAATTGAAAATCTTATTACACGGGAAAATAAAACAATAAAATAATATCTGAGCTGAAAGTCAACAAAGAATGAATAACGTAGCTTTCCAAAATTGTATTACGGTTTATTAACCAGGTAAAGCAAAAAATATCCAATAGCCTATGAGCTCAAAGTAAGTCATCCTCTTCCAAGAAATTGTGATGTTCCACATTATGCTCATGATAATACTATACCCCGTGCTATTCTTACGGCAAACACCAGTCATCTCAACATGGATGTGAAACATTCATTAATGTTCCTTAATTATTGATGCTATAAGCATACTGGGATTTGTTTTTTTCTTTCTTCTACATATTTTTTGCAGAAAGATCTTCTGATATGTACAATGGATCTGCAAGCCTTAAAGTGCCTATTAACTAATAATTAAGGGATTTTAATGAGAAAAGTAGCTCCAATAATTACATGAAATCATACATTATTGTTGATGGAGCGCTTGCATTATTTGCAAGGTAATATTCAGTTCCATATAAGTTCTTTTTGGTCATTTTTTAATTTATAGGAATCAAAAATAACAGTTGGTTGAAAAGAAAGACTGGCTCTTGCAGACTTGGTTTTTTCCTCCCAATAAGTGTCATTTGTTTAAAGCAGTTTTGGCAGCTTAGTCACATCGCAACTACGCAATATTTAAAATAAATAAATTCATTATATTACAATCACAATTTTAACTTACCGCAAATTAAAGTGCAATATTAAAGTATGCATGAATACCTAAGAGGCATAGGACTTCTTGACTAAATTTAATTTACAACTATTAATAATTTCAATGTCAATGTCATTTGTTTACCATTTTGTTGCTGATTGTATGTTGTTACCGATACTGTAGTTCTGTTGTTAATATAAGCTTATTAGTCTTTTGTCACTGTTAATGCAATTTGACCTCATGTATTGTTACAACAAATTTATATTTAACTGTAAAAGATACTTGTTAGTGTAGAAGTTGTTGTAGCGACAGTAAAAAAATAAACAACTTGAACACAGTATTGTTAACAAGTACCTACATTGGAGTTTCAAATCAAGTTGTGTGGCTCGGGAGAAGAATAAAAGTTTCTTGAATTCCGATGCGGTATTTAGTGTTCTAGATATCTCTTCAGTGACGTGCATACCGTCTGCAATCTGTTAACAAAGATATTTAATCTGTTTATTTTGTTGGAAGATAAGTTAACTTCAAAAAATATTCTTCTTCTTCTTCTTCTTCATCATCTTCTTCTTCTTCTTTCAAGCATTGTCATCCATTCACCTGTTACGAGGTTTAGACAGATCTCTCTTTCCAATCGACCAATCATCATTATTTTGTAATCTATTTTGTATCATTATGTTAACATCATCCTACCATTTCATTCTATTTTCTTCTATCTTATTAACTGAAAAGATTTTAAATCTAGTCTTACTGTTTCGTTCCTTATTTTGTCCATTTTATTACATCTTTTTACATGTGTCATGAAATTCTCTCTGCTGCTTGTGTGCGTGATTCTTCCTTTTCTGCTATCGTCCATGATTCGGAACCATGGTAAGAAAGCCATAACTTTATACAATTTCATTTGTGTTCGTTGTCTTGTTTTTCTTCGTAAAATTCTTCCTATTGTTCTACAAATAACTTGAAATCGGTTAACGTTCTTTTCAATACCTTGTCATTTTTAAAATTGATATCACAACCTAGATAATTGAAGTGGGATACTTGTTCTAAAATTTTCTCTTAAAAAAATTAAATTCTTACCTATATCTTCATGAACTTAGGAGTAACTAATTTCGAAAGGGTAAAAGTTATTACGTTCTTGGCATTTTTGTCTTAGTTGAGATTATTGTACGTAAAAATAAATAATACACTTTAAAATAACTAAAATTTTCTACATCTGTTGTATTTAATTTAAATATTAGATATGCATATAGGTATGTGCTGGTATTTGACCAAGTTTTTTTACAAGTGTTTAACGCGAGAATGGGTTTAAAATGTCGCCGTGAGGTAAGTGACCTAGGAAGCCTTCCGTTTCATTAAAATGGAAGTTTGGCGGCCGGCCGACTGACTGTTTGATCGCGGCCGCTTCGCCCCACCTGGTTCCCGACCCACCTTGCCGCTCTGCCCCGGGCATAACTCTTTGATAGCCTCTACGTCATTCCCCTAACGAGCAACTTCTTGAAAAGCGGCTCTTGCTACCATCAGCAAGGAATACAGAGAGTGAAACTGAAATGTCAACTTAACTTTATTAAACCACCCTGAGGAACTAAAGAACCATTCTGCAAAATGAGCAAGCAGTCATTCCACAGGAAGTTACTCTTCGAAGTGGTTCTGTTCAGTTTCTGTAAAATTATATGTTCAAGTATTTTCTTTTTATCAGTCTAAATATTAAAATGAGTCATTAATTCTATTGAGTCGAATTGCCATCAAGTTGTTCCGTGGTTTCCTGGTTAGTTAATAATATTTATTGTTAGGGATTAGAAAATATAACTGTCTATTGGAAACAAACTCCGACCTGCTTGCTAAGTAATATCATAGCTTCACCAAACATTTTGGAAATATATCATTTTACAAACAACATAAAAATGTGTCCGACTTATTCCACGTAAAGCTGCTACATACATTCTTTTACACATTTTTTACATTTTCTGGTTGTATATGCGTATCAATGTAAACACTGCATCACATAGTTTACTTTCTAGTTTCTACAATTTAATGTAAGTTTACTAGGCATGCGTACGCTACATCATTTTAATCTTATATAAAACATAGCGTTGAACTAAGTTTTGGCAGAAGAATGTTTCCTTCATCCTTTCAATCTCTCGTTTAATCTTCCAGTCGTATCAGAATATTCCTTTAATTTTACCTGTAAGCAATAAACTGTTTCGCAAATAGAAATTGTCTAAACTTAATAGATTATTTAACTTATTTTGTTTCAAAACATCATGCGTTTAGTTGCTGAAATAACCAGCTAATAAAGTTGAACTTAATTGGCCATAAAAATATCAGTAAAGCATGTTTATAGTAACCTATAATTTCTTCAGATCCTTCCCTGTTATATGAGAATTTAAAAAAAAAAAAAAAAAAAAAAAAAAACTTTTTAACAAATAATTAATCTACGAGTAATCAAATACCTTCTTGCACTCATTTTATATAAAAGTTTATTTCACTAATTTCGATTTAAACACGTAAACAATAGTTTTAACGCCTTTAAGGTGCTGAAAACAGTCAAATATCAATAAAACAAAACATATGAAAGTGCTTTTCTTGATATTTAGAGAAGAAAAAATAAATATGCGCTCAAATTTCATCTACCTAAATAGGTTAGGAGTTATAACCAAGGCAATGAATATTTCCAAAATTTTGTTTTGGACAAACATTGCACCTTGGTGACATTGAACGTTGTACTTGTGTGTGTGTGTGTGTGTGTGTGTGTGTGTGTGTGTGTGTGTGTGCGTGTGTGTGTGTGTGTGTGTGTGTGTGTGTGTGTGTGTGGTATTTTTCTTTCCCTCTTTTCTTGTTTTTACTGAAATACAAATTACATGAAATACAAATAGAGTTACAAATAAAAAGGATGAAAAGCATATTTTATTTGTTAAACATACCATATATTTTATTTATCGCGACTTTTCATACACCAGACACAATTGTTCATTTTGATAAAAAAATATTTACGAGCATTCCCTAAAAAGGTTCCTGGTTCGCCTTCGGAGCACATCTACTTGCCAAAAAAGAAAAGTTAGAGCTGTAACAAGCAAAGAAATTGTCTAAAATTTGAGTAAGGTAAGTATACAAACAGAAAATAAGAGCTATGTAAAAAAATAAAAATACTTATTATAGCTTTACATGTGTCGGAGCGTTAAGGCAAAACTGCAGATATTAAATTTGCGATCCGTCCCAAACTGAAAAACATGAGTGAATCTTCTCTCAGAATTTATTTTCAGTGTAATCATTTTCTATTAGCACATAATTACCCACTTCTAAAACAAAATGTCTTACATGCGAACTGTTAGATTAATCAATACCAATAGTATATACCTAGGCTTAAGTGTTTGCTCAAAATCTAGCCAATATTGCTAAAATGCAAACATGTTTGTGCATATATCACTGACACATTGCCCATGAAATATTGTTCTTTGTAATTTTCATGCCTTGTATTTCAAAGTAGTACGCCTATTGATAAAAAATTTAAATTTTGTAATTTGAAATATTTCTGCTAGCTATTTTGTATTTGGTATTGGTATATCTGTATAATGAATTAAGTTATTTCGTAGTTCAGATTTAATATAATTCTGAATTTTTAAAAATTGTTTGCATTCCCTTTTTGTGATGAGGTACCTATGTAAAATTAATCAGAGATGTCTTGTTTCCAGATGAATATGTCGTAAATGATTTTTGTATCCATATTCTCTTTTGTGCCACTTATAGACAAAAAGCTATACATAGACAAACACACATGCTTGAGGGGGGATTCGAAAGCGCATCCCCACGCTACGAAACTCAGAATCAAACACCTTAGTGAACGTACCCGCGGGGGAAACGCATGTTTCGCAGTTTGACTCTTTCCGGGAAATATTGATGCCTTCGGCGACAAACAGGCTGAGCGCTTGGAGCATAGGGCCACGGTTATCAAGAGCATGTTAGAATTGCTAGTTTATAGTTAGGAGGACAGATGGAGAGAGAAGTATCACATTTTCTCAAACCAATACATAATCTAATATTTATCAGTGAATTTCGAACCTTAATATAGTAGGTCCTTCCATTTGCGAACCATACTTACACGGTATTTTATTGAAATTATAATGCAGTTATATTTATGTGTGTATATTTAAGAAAGGAAGAATCAGATTGAAAAATTCAGTGTCACAGACGCTATAACCATTTTCGCTGGTAAACCATAAAGCTTTCTCATATTCTTTTTGAGATAATATACCCCAATATATCGTTGCCCGTGGTTTGACGATTTATCCCAACTTTTTAACTTAGGTTGTACTTGCCCAATAGCCGTGTGTTTCTTTGAACACTCAGAGAGTTAAATAAAACTTGTAGGATATTAAAAAAACGAAAAATAAAATTAATTAATTAATAAAAACACCAGGAAGACACTATGCAAAAGCACTGTTGACCAATCACAAATACCATCGGAAGAAAAACAAATAGAGAAAGCCGTGTGAATGTAATACGTTGCATTTGTACTTCAGACATTTGAAAACTTGTATGAATTATTTGTAGAACAGGGAGAACAGAAAGAAGTGTAATTGGTTTCGCAAAAAAAGTGAGTGTAGAAAACTGCGTGAATGTAATAAGTTGTAACTCTATTCCAGCTAGTATAGAAAATTGTATGTTAAACGGTGAGTAGAGGAAATGTGAATGTGCTATGTAAATGAGAAGTAAGTAGAAAAAAACATGTGAACGTAATGTGTTTGCATAGTAAAATGGAGAGAATAAAACCTCCGTGAAAAAAACACTTCAATGTGCCAATTTGCAGGTGACCGGTTAACCGATGTTGGGTTTATCACTCCATACACATCAACATGCATTTTTATATACATAAATAAACTATATTTCGAAACTATTTGCATTTTACTATTGTAAAACATTTCTGCGAACTCAGAAATCTTTGCCGGAATTTACACAGCAACAACTTAGCATAGTCTTATCGAAATCGGATGAATTATATAAAAACAAACAAACATTATATACTTATATTGTAAGCGTTAAACTTCTGTTTTATAGTTAACCACTGTTAGGTTAATTAGTGATAATTGTTTTCCCACATAAGCCGTATAGACCGTAAAGTTAGGCTATTGCATTGAATTGTTTGAATCTGATTGTCGTGAAAGGCCAGTACAAGCGAGGGATAACAATTTGCAGAAATTATCTTATTGTTTATTTCCTTGTAGGTACAATGAGCGTATGGGAATACAGTAGACTTTGAGCGAAAGTCCAATCCTTTAAACTTTTCGTATTTCGTTCTCTTTGCACGGCTAACATAAAAAATGAATAACGATGTTCCATTAGCCGAAAGTTTTAGTCTTTCAAAACTCACAAAAAACAAGGAATATCTCCAAAATAGTTCACTCTACAAAGAAATTTACCGGGACATAAATTATGTGTTTTAGCAAGATCTACATTTTTTGTATGATATGATTTGGTCTATCTCTTACGGTTTACCAGTTATGGAAAAGTCTTCTAGAGTAAACAGGACTACATAGGTTATGGCCAGAAAATTCAAAATATACATTTCATTTGTCATAAAAGATATTTTAAATATGTAGCATTTTAATCAAAACCGTCAGAGCCATTTTCAAGAAAATAAAAATGTTAGAACAATTTTCCGTGTATAGGGTGGTTTAGGGTGGAGGAATTTTCTTCAAAATCTTCGTGTCACATCATTAAAAAA
This sequence comes from Tenodera sinensis, assembly GCA_030765045.1. NCBI lineage: Eukaryota > Metazoa > Arthropoda > Insecta > Mantodea > Mantidae > Tenodera > Tenodera sinensis. The sequence continues at coordinate 157,261,530 of CM060966.1, read as the reverse complement.
TGTTAAATTTATACACCAACTTTGATTTTTAACCGACTTTTCGTTTTTGAGTTATGTTACCCACAGACCGAGAGATAAAAACACACACGAACCTTTTTCTGAAAATGCTTTTTTTATGGATTCAGAGGACCTCAAAACATACATTTACGGTGAAATATCGACATAGAATTTTTGGGTGGATTACAATACTTCCTTTACTTACTATACGTAGTAAGAAAAGTAAAAATAGAATAAAAACACTTAAGCATCAAAGTGTAAAACCAGTCTGCGAGAAAAAGTTGAGTCTTCTGAATATTGCTGGATAGCCAGCATGTCCATGGATGAGGCAAGTATTCACTCACGCTTTCAGCTTGTCTTTATGAAAACCGGTATTCAGTTATAAAGGCAATGTCGAGACTGGACAAGTGTATGTCGGAAGCTTAAAGAAGGAATTCCAACTAATTATACTGGGAATCGAGCCTTATCCCCTTCGGTTAGTATAAACACAACACAGTGTTGTAATGACCTTACACCTGTATAACAAAGGCTTTTGAGAAATGCATTATGTCATATGTGGGTACTATCAAATAGTTTATACAAATATCTACATGTTTGCGTTTTAAAAAGTGCTGTTCTGTATGCGTTCTGGGCTGTGCAGCCCTTGTAATAGTAAAACAACGTAAATTTCTGTGTTTTATTATATAAGAAGTACCTATATAAAATAATTTACAATATCAAAAATGTCTGTTTTCTACGATATACGAGATCCAGTAGCGAATTCTGCCAACCTATAACTGCTTACTCCGTAAATACGCATATACAATTAAAACACATGTTAGAAACTATAAAAAAAACCTTCATTTCAGAAATAACCCGTTTCAGAAGTTAAACAAAACATTATTTATTACTGGACAAGACTTTGCTTTAGTTATTGGGAAAGTGTAGAATATTTTGTTACATTGTTGCTTGTAATAATTACTTATTTTGTGATAAGATACAGAGAAATCCTGGTTATATTAGAATATTTAAGTGGTTATACCGAAATGTCCAGTATAGAGTATCTTACTGGAGTATTTAGGTAATGTTTCCATAATTAACTTTATAAAATACTTATATTACTGTGGTATATAAAAGAATTACTGACTAAATTTAAATAAGAACTGTTTAGAAACAGTTTTCTGTATTATTCCCTTGTCTGCATTGTTATTTATTTAACGTAAGCTACCAATGTTTATGCCTCTTTATGCTCAAACATTTAAAGATGCATATTGTGTTCACGACCCTGCTAACCACTAATCAAAAGATCCGCATGTAGCAATCAATAATTCGCCGTTTGCCCACATTTCTACGCAGCTGAAAGCGAACTATCGAATTTCTTATATGAAATAAAGTTAGTCTGTTTATTTGATAATCAGTATTAATATTGTGTCACGGTAGACGAATGGGTCACATACTTTAAAGACCTGTTAATGCAAAAAATAACCAAATTTCTCAATAATACATATCATAAACAAGACGGAAAGATATATATATATATATATATATATATATATATATATACAAATAAGTAAACTAAAATTAAGGAAAACCGCAGACCAGATGGAATTTACCCAGAGTTAGCTAGAAATGCACCACAAAAATTAATGTTAAAAATATTTGTGAGATGTATAAATGGAGAAGGCATACCTGTAGAATGGAAAACAAGTTACATAACCCCAATTCATAAAAAAGGACAAAAGAATGTACCCGGATATTACAGAGGAATAGCAGTAAACCCCACAATAGCCTGATTATAATTAAAATATTATAACAAATACTTGAAAAAAATCATAATAAACAACCAGAAAAGCAAACAGGATTCCGTACAGGAAGTTCAACAATAGATAACGTATTTACTTTGAAATTGGCATACGATAAAAGGAGTTCAGAGAAATACATGTGACTGATTAAATTAGAAAAAGCTTACGGCAGTGTACCGATTAAGAAATTATGGAATGAAACGAGGAATTTAAATATAGAACCAACCATTATACAAGTCACTGTTAATCTATGTAGTGAAAACACTCAATAATAAAGACGGAGAATTTGTTAAACAGAGAGTTTAATATTTCAAACGGTGTAAGACAAGGATGTGATCTTTCCCTTACCCTTTTTAAAATATATTTGGATAGATCTTTAGAACAATAAACCAGGAAGTGTAAATCCATGGGTTTAAAAATCAACGAGGACACATTACGTTCGTTATATTATGCGGATCATTAGCTGCTTAAAGCTGAAGATGATATAAATTGTATGATACGAAAACTGAATTAGGAATATTTACTTCATGGACAGCAAATCAATTTTAAAAAATCAGAATAATTAGCGGTCAAAAGTAAAACTTTAAAAGATTTAGAAATTAAGAAAGGAAAACATTAAAGTTGTAGACAAATGTAAGTACTTAAGGGTACTTCTTAATGAAGGGGAAAATAGCAAAGATGAAATTGGTCAGAGAATCAACAAAAGAAGGACAGCTATTAGAGAATTAAAAGGCATATGGTGGAAGAAAAATATCACAAAGGCAACAAAAAGAGTTATTATTGAAATTATTCTGCTCTATGGAGTTGAGGTATGGGATACAAATTACCGTCAAAGAAACAAGTGATTAACCACGGAAATGGACTGTACAAAATAAGGACTGGGGAAGATTAGAAATGAAGACATCAGGAAGTCTATAAAATTGGATAGTACAATTATTGACAAAATGGGTTGTAAAATGACAATTGGTTTGGACTCACTAAAAGGATAGGCGCAGAAAGATTGCCTAGGAAAATATTATAATGGATACCACAAGAAAGAAGAGGACGAGGGAGGCCAAAAAGATGCTGGAAGGATGAAGTGAATGAAGCAATGAGCGAGAGAAACCTAAAAGATATGTGTCTAGACAGGCAAAAGTGAAGACTGGGACCGGAGAAGCGGTGTCAATCGTAGAAATCTGTGAAATAATAATAATAATAATAATAATAATAATAATAATAATAATAATAATAATAATAATAATAATAATAATAATAATAATAATAATAATAATAATAATAATAATAATAATAATAATGACAATAACAACAACAATAATAATAACAATAACAATAATAATAATAATAATAACAATAATAATAATAATAATAATAATAATAATAATAATAATAATAATAATAATAATAATAATAATAATAATAATAATAATAATAATAATAATAATAATAATAATAATAATAATAATAATAATAATAATAATAATAATAATAATAATAATAATAATAATAATAATAATAATAATAATAATAATAATAATAATAATAATAATAATAATAATAATAATAATAATGTAAATGACATTTCAAACTCAATTTGTTTTCTCTTTTTTTGAAAGTCTACTTTTTTAAGGTGTTACAGCACATATTCCTTCTGTATGGTTGTGTCAAAGGTCAACAAACAATAAAAGTTGGCACAATATCGATTCTCGTATGTGTAATCGAATAACAAATACATGATTTAAATGTCGTACAACAGTGACAATAACAAGTAGCGTAGAGTATTAAATCAATGCCTACTTTTGTTCATTACATAATTCTCCAGGATTGTATTGTATGGACAAAAACATTGAACGAATCATGCTGGTACCTACTTCATACTTCGGTTCTAAGGCCTATTAAAATGTAACTGAACCTAACTAATGCCAATGACAACTCTAATTCTTGCCCTCATATAAGTACTAAATACTTAATAAGGCTGTTTACACAAATATGTTATTTCTAATTGTACTTACTTTAAGTAAACATAAGCATGTTGCCAAGTTTAACGAGTTGTACCTCCGGTAATAAATTTCCTCTCATTTTTCGTCCTTGTGTATGTTGCCAAAATATGCGTCCAGTTTTCCGGTTTCCCGCATGATTGCCATATCCTCCTGCCAGCATCGTCAACAACAACTATAGCTTCCCAGCTTCTCGCCCTGGCTATTTGTGATGCTTGTTTCATGCATACCAGTACAGTACAACTTCCTTACTCCAACTCAGTTTTAAGTTTGCAAAAAATTGAACTTGAGTTTTTATTTATGGATCCTTTTTAACGGCTCATGTTGGGCGTGAAAAAAACCGCATAATTTAGCCAAGAGATCTCTTTATCAGGCTGTAGGTTGATTTACGTGTTGTTAATCTATGACACTATACCACCAGTTTTATTTCCCTTCCAAGGAAGCCGTGATAAGTATTTTATGCCAGAAAATGTCATCGCCTTCCGCCGGGTTTGAACCCACAACCTCGGGAAGCAGAGTTTTAAATTTAAAAGAATGAGCTATCTCATAGAAAAATTGATAATATAACGGGTTAGTACCTGGGCGACCGAGCTTCGCTCGGCGTTTTTCGCCTGTTTTTGTGAAATCTTGTTTTTTGTGGGAGAAGATACTTATTTAGATAAACTGAAAGTCAAAACGTTAACTAAATAACAATTTTAGTCGTAATTGTGAAGAGTCATTTCCGATATACAAATATTTCATAAACACCATCATTTCAGCTGTAAAACATCTACTGCTGGACGCAGGCCTCCCCCATAGATATCCACCCAGTTTGACGTTTTCGTTGAGCATTTGTTTCATTATGGAGTTCAGTTCCTTGCCGCTGCGATTGACTCCAGGGCGTTAACACATTCACCAAGGTCCTTCATCTTTCCGTCAAGTTCTTCCATGGCTTCCTTTACTCTGGCCAGTCGCTCGTTAGTATTCTCCGATAGATCTATCTTCCTATTAGACATTCCCGTCTTCATCTTTTCTGTTTTGGAGTTTACATTTTCAATTTGCGTTCCATTTTTGTTTCCATTTTTGTTCCTATATTTTCTATTCCGTAGTTTACATATTTCCAATTCGGTTTTTATATTTGTTTCCTCTGTCGCATTCCGGAATTCATTTTACGATATTTCTCATTATGTCCATCTTGGCTAACATTTATTTCATCAACTGTTTCATATCGTGCTTTTCGGCGCACTCTCGACATCAATTGTGATTACTTTACTTTTTTTAAAACTATTTCTTTATTATGAATTTCATTTACATTATTTATCACATAAGGTGAACACTGGGAAAGCATGCAAATTTATTACAAGTAATGCCACGACTGATTGTCAATCTATCTAATTTTCAGCCATATGTCTTAAACTTTTTAGCAAATATAAGGCACTAGAAAATCTATTTATCACATGCCTGATTTCTAGCCCAATAGCCCTTTGCGGGCCAGGGCTTACCGCCTGGCCGCTGCGTCCACTACAGGCATCAAGAGGGGGTGTAGATCTGGAAGGTGGGACGTGGTCAGCGCCCCGAGCCCTCCAGGTCGGTTATGCGGTCTTCGTGACCTTATTACATGCATTATATATGGGAATTTCAAGATACTGATAATATCAGGCTCAAAACAAGGAGATCGCATAAAAGTGTTGCCAACATATGAAACGAGTTTTCCTCATGCATCTAGTTTTAGAAGTTGAAATTGTTAAGTGAACAGCTATCCAAGAAAACCTTAATTATAAGGCTTAAGACAGTTATTTAAAATTTATTAAACTGCCTCCAATCAACCAAAGGTAATAAATTATACAAATAAATACACATATTTTCAGATTAATATTTGCAGTCTTCTTATCAACGTGACATATACAGGATGTTCAAAAACAGTGTCCGATACTAGAAAATGAGTTGGGATTGGTCAAAATTAGAATATATGTTCCTATAAACATATGTCCGGAAACAAATACCTGTTGAAATATGAGCGATTTTTCAAAAAATGTGCAACGTATCCACATTTTTTATACATTTGGCATGCACCAATGTCTTTATATTTCCCCATAGCCAGAAATCTAATGGACTGAGGTCCGGCAAAGCGGAAGTCATGCTACTGAACCTCCTCGACTAATCCATCAACCATTAAATGTTTGGTTTAAGTATCAGGATCACTTTAGTCCCAATTTGTGGACAAACTCCTAGGACCATGCATATTACCGAAGAGATTAACGGGTGCTGTGCGATGAGTTACCCTTGCTTTTGGAGGAGCTGTGCTTGTGGAAAGGCGATGCATGTGGTTAATGCATGACGGGGCACCACCCCATTTTTTACCCATCGTGCGACAATATTTAAACCAAACATTTAATGGGCGATGGCCCCGAACCTGCGCGTTCGCCGGACCTCGATCCATTAGGTTTCTGGCTATAGGGACATTTAAAGACATTGGTGTATGCCAAACCTATTTTTCTAAAATGGCTCATATCTTAACAAGTATTTCTATCCGGACGTATGTTTATACAACATTTATTCTAGTTCTGACCAATCCAAACTCCTATTGCAATATCGAACACTTTTTACAGAGAGAGAGGAAGAGACCTTAAAATGTTCATTAGGTATTTACCATTCAACAAGTACGATTCAGATGAGAAATTTCTCAGCAACAATTACGTGCAGAATGTGTTAAGAAGTTTGAATATAAAGAGATAAATCAACTGTATGTGTTAATTATACACTGATACAATACGAGCCCCGTTGTTGTAGTTTGGATTGGCAGTATTGCATTACCGGAAATGCGAAGTGACGATGGAGAATTTCATTATACACTAACATAGCGAACGGGATGCGGGATGGGGATTTTTTCGGAAGTTTCACCGGATCGCTAGGATAATTGCATCACCCAAATGTTCTGTCCTTCCATTTCACTTCATGAACCATTTCATCTCGTTGGTTCTTTCAGGGTCCAAGTGTCACCGAAGGCGTTAGGTGCAGGTTAACAGAGTATGCGCACACAAACTCTTTCCTTCCCTCGTTGCCCATAGAATCCGGGTAGGGAGCGTTGGACCCTGCTGGGGTCTCCCTAAAAGGCCCCGGAAGACCTAAAGACTTCGAGGTATCGTCAAATTCTGTCAAAGTCTGTACCGTTGGTCTGGATCTGGCTGCCCGGTGTCACCAATCACTTAATCCTTCCTCCTGGGGGTGCCCCTTGGGGGCATAAGTACAATAAGCCTGGCTTCAGTTCGAAACCCCTTCCTGTTCTTGTACATTAACATTATTTTATACTTATATAACTGCTGTTAAAAGGTGTTTGCCGAGGTATTGCGAAGTTGTGCTAAAATTTAGCATTATATTTTATAGTGTTGCTAATAATATATAGGCTGTCGGGGTTATACGTTTGTAGTGTTTAACGCTCACTTTTACTGCTACGGCACAAATAACAAGGAATATCTCCGAAATGGTTCGCTCTACAAAAAAAGTTCTTTGTACATAATTGTGAGTTTTAGTGAGATCTACATTTTTGTATAGCAACATTTGCTCTATCTCTTACGGTTTACCAGTTATACAAAAGTCATCCAGAGTAGATAGGACGACATAGGTTATAACTAGGAAATTCAAGATATATATTTCATTTGCCATAAAAATATCTCAAATATATGGCATTTTAATCAAAATCGTTAGAGCCATTTTCAAGAAAATCAACATTTTCGTAAAATTTCCATGTAAAGGGTAAATTAGGGTGGAGGAATTTTCTTCAAAATCTTGGTGTCGCATCCTTGAAGGACATTAAACTTAAATACCAACTTTGGTTTTTAACCGGCTTTTCGTTTTTAGGTTATGCGTCCACAGACTGATACACATACATGCGCGCGCGTGGACCTTTTTCTAAAAAAGTCTTTTTTGGATTCAGGGGGCCTCAAAACATACTACTGCTGAATCGAATTTTTGGGTGGAATACAATACTTCCTCTACTTTGCTATATGTAGTAGAGAAAGTAAAAGAGCTGACGATGGAGCAATTGGTGGAATGAGTGGCAGGGGAAACTACAGAACCCGGAGAAAACCCTCCCAGAGGTCGGTTCATCCACCATGCATATCACATTTAGGTCCCTGGGATCGAACCCAGGGTGATAGGCGAGCTGTATGCATTTTTTTACAATTTAAACTAAATTTTAAATGCGTCGGAAAACTTTCTTCGTTCTTGGATATAAAATTTCAGCTCCGTTCCGTAGGCGTTGTCCAGCAACTTCTTTCAAGAGACGAATGAAATAACAAACGGACACACAGATGCTCCGCAACAGTTAACGCATTTAGAAATGCTGCTACACGCTTTCAAATGGAAGCTACACTGTTAAAAAACAAACCGAACACTAAAGTGGAAACATGCCAACTTCATACCTAAGTGAAGTAAACACATATTTCTAACAAGATAGAAACAGTAGCATACATTGTTTTGTACGAAAGGAAATTCAGTTTTAATTATTTGTGATAAATATTATCATTTTAAAAGTAACAATTAATTAAAACACAAATCTAGTCACTATAACTGTTGTATTCTCGAAATGTATATAGAATTAAAGTTAGACAAGCGATAATAAAATTGTTCAAAAATAAATTCATATTTATGTAATTCGGTACACAATTCCTAAAAAATACTATGAGTGAGATCTATAGTAATATTATAAGGAAAAAAACTTATCTGTGCATTTGTGTGTATGGAGCAATCTCAAAAAACATTCAACATTTTGATAGTTGTTTCACCATTGGAAAATCCAATTTGTTCTAAGGACATGGGGCTATAAAACACCTTCGAATTTAATATATTAAGTTACCGACATTTTGAAACAGAGTTACACAGTGGAGCTATATACGGAAATGCTGACGTAAAAGGCGTTACTTTTGTTGACAATGCCATGCAGTAGAAAAATAGAGCACTCCGCAGAGTATAAACACAAAAGTCAGTTACACTTTCTTGTAAGGAATGTATTTAAATGGCCATGTGCAACACTTCAACAAACAGAAGGGAAGAGTTTAAAAAGCAACAATAATCGTGTTGCGGTGGTTTTGGATCACCATCTACAAATACTTCAGATATGTGTGTAATGAAACAGTGTCAAAACCTCTGAATAACGTTTATTATAATTCTATAGTGCAGTGGTAGCGCGCCAAGCTCTGGCACGGAGAACCCGGGTTCGATCCCCGGTACCGACATGGGGATTTTTCCTCCGCTGGGAGGTCTGGCACGGGGTGCACTCGGCCTCGTTATGTCCCGGAAGGGCTGCTTGATGAGGCCGCATAACTGGCCGGGAGCACTTGGGGCGACGACCAAGTCCCAGCCTCCAGTACGCACCCCACTCATGACGCCTGTTGTGGGCAGAGGTGGGGAACGCAGCGGCCGGGCGTCAACCCTTCATGGACTGTTGCGCTGGGAGGGGGGATATGTGCAGGAAAGTTTTTTGATTTCCAACCCTTCTAATAACCTTTTGTTAGCAGGGCATGCCAAATAATTTATAAACAAAGAAAACTGCTAACATTAGAAGTCAGTGAACCAATATCTTATATTGACTGAGGAGATTATTAATTTGTCTATGTCTTTTTCAAGGAAGTTAACTTGGTACTCTAGGAGTGCGGAATCTCATTTCGTTGTATGTGTTAAGGGTTTCTGCATTATGTGAAAACTACGAGTATGTAAATTTTACATTATTAAACAAGAAAGTACAGAACTTACTATATCATTCCGACCTGATATACCACACCATTCGATTTATTCACGTCAAGAGGTATTCGAAATGGTCGGCACTATATCTTATTACAATTGAGAGTTAAAGGGGAGGATTAGCTATAAAAATCTGATGTGTTGCACTCACATTACTTTCTCTACTCTTGTACTAACCATTCTTACAAACTCTTGTTCCTATAGGTATCTCTTTTGTATTACTTGAGATAAACATTTGTACAAATTATCTTATTGCTTATTTCCTTATAGGTACAAGGGGAATATGGAAATACAGTAGACTTTGAGTGATTGTCAAATCTTTTACACCTTTGAGATCCCCTTCTCTTTGCACGCTTAGGATATAAAAAATGAACAACGATGTTCCATTTCACGAAAGTTTTAATTTTCCGAAACTGACACAAATAGCAAGGAATGTCTACGAAATGGGTCACTCTACAAAAAAAATTTATTTAGACATAAATTGTGTGTTTTAGTGAGAGGTACATTTTTTGTAGAGTAAGATTTGTTTACGAGTTATTCAAAAGTCCTCCAGAGTAAATAGGACTACAGGAGCTATAGCCAGAAAATGCAGAATATACACTTCATTTGTCCTACAAATATCTCAAAAATATGGTATTTTAATCAATATCGTTAGAGCCATTTTCAAGAAAATCAAAATTTTCGAAACATTTTGCACATTAAGGGTAGTTTAGGGTGGGGCTATTTTGTTCAAAATCTTCGCATCGCATCCTTGAAAGGCATTAAACTTAAATACCAACTTTGGTTTTTAACCGACTTTTCGTTTTTCAGTTATGCTGTCCACGGGCGTACAGATGGATACACACACACACACACACACACACACACACACACACACACACACACACACACAAACACACACACACACACACACACACGGACCTTTTTCTAAAATGCTTGTTTTTTTGATTCAGGGGATCTCAAAATATATATTTCCGGTGAAATTTCGACACCGAATTTTTAGGTGGAATACAATACTTCCCCTAATTTACCAGTAGAGAAACTAAAAACGATAGAGGAGTGGAATTAATTCATCACTGAGTTTAAAAGGCTAACCGTGCTATATTAAGTAAGATAACTAGGTAATAATATGCGTAAGTCAATCCGTTCTTAGTCATATTCTTCTAATACAGCTAGACGACTTGCTCAATTATTTATTTTCCGCCTTGTCCTCTCTCCGTCTTGCATGTCTCGTGTCCTAATTTATTATACCGTAGGCGATGAAATGAGTGATTGATCAATTATAGCATAGTACAACCCATATATCTTGACATTATACTTGTCTAGTATTCATAATTTTAGAGGGAGGAAAACGTTGTAAAAGATCCGATATTACTTGCCCCCTACTGTTTCAAGCAGTTTGGAACTATATGGCGGATCCTGTTCACACAGCTGTCGACACAGCAAAATTATTTAGTATATTAGTGTCAATTGGTAGACACTTAAATCTTTTGGTGGTTTATTTAAAAAAAAAAAAAAAAAAAAAAAAAAAAAAAAAAAAAAAAACAGAAAGTATTTTACAAATGTGGGGGCACTGAGCAAGAACAGGGATGCCAATTTGTGATCTACGTGTCATTTTCCTACTTACCTCTCCACCACCACGTGTTGCAGGTGGTTGGACTTTACGGCGACAGAGTGCTAATAAGTTTCTTGGATGGTAGGCAAATCGAAGAGCAAATCAGGGGGATGGATTAAACCCCATGTCCTCTCCATTAGTAAAACTGATATAGAGGATCTTGGCTGGATAACGAGATTGCTTCATTTCCCTAAAGTCTGGTTGTATTTGAATACAGGTTTAGGCTATTGTAGTTCCTTTAAGGCTTACGCCACCCCAGAATGAAGGATGAAGAGGAGACCGAAGGATGTCGAAATCCAGACGACGATGTAGGTTGTCAAGGACCGGGATAACTAACGATTATATCAACTGAAGAAGAAATCAGGTTGACTGCACGGCGAATTGCTTGCTTGACGTCATCGCTGCTACCTCGGACTGAGGGGTGAACAGCGTGCTCTGGTTCAGTTATGACAGCTGTACCGTACAGATAGGGAGTGTTATTTTCTGTACGATCCGTGTTTACATACGAGGTGAATAATGTCTTCAGCTTTAGGTGATGGTAAATTAAATAAGTTATTGGAAGAATTTGGAAGAAATAATTTTGCATTGAATGGCGATACGATACACTGTAAGTTATGTTATTCACAAATTAGAGATTCCAAGGAGAAACGGAAATTGTTGAAGCAACATTGTAATACCAAAAACATAAAGCACTTGTTACAGCATCAAAGAATAAAAAACACGACCATTTGTCACTTCAATCGGAGTTTTTTTAAGACATGTGCAAAATAGATCATGTGAAATCATGTAATGATCCTGGCTACGCTACAATGGTTCATATAAAAATTGGTTTACAACAGCTAGACAAAATGTCATCTACGTATGACGAACACAATGCAAAATGTCTTACGTTTGCTCCCGTTACATCATGTGACGTTGAGAGAAGTTTCTCGCTGTATAAACATTGTTTAGATGACAAGTTTTACTTTTGAACAATTTAAAAATGTATTATTGTTCACTACAATGTTTTTGAGGAACGAATAGATGACGATATGAACTGATGTAAATGGACTAGGGCTTCTTACACAGCCCTGCCCGTTTGTTTACATGTTCTGAACACCCGTGCTACGCCGTCTGCCAGTCACCACGGACCGTGTATAGTACGAGCGTGCGAACATTGTAAGCGATGGGATATTTATCCTCGCTCTACTAACGATTCCAAAATGACACCATTTTGACGCCGGCGCCATCAACACAGCAGTCTTCTACTGATCCCAAGGTCGCGGGCTCAAATCCGGCCTAGACAGATGGTTTTTAAGTGCACTTAAAAACGACAGCTCCATGTCGGTAGATTTACTGGCATGTAAAAGAACTCCTGCGGGACAAAGATGCGGCACACTGTGATGTGATTCTGGCAATTGACAGCGTCGTTAAACAACAAAACATTTTTTTTTTTTAAATTTTAACAGCCGTCTTGGGAACAAGCTCCTCAGTAAAGGACACCAGTTGACTATCCAATCACCAGTGAGAAATCTTTACACTGCAACTCCACCGTCCCGCCGCAACGCACTATAATAGAGAGTGATAAGAACATCGGACGAAAGCTGATGATCCGTGGTTCGAGTCCTTGTCATACGATTGAGTATTTTTCAAGTCTGAGTCCACTTACCTTCTTAGTGCCAACACAGGGATATGTGAAAACACAATTACCAAGCATGGAGCTGTTACTAGCTTAAAGGCCACTTATGGTCGATCAAATCATTATGACAGAATGCTAATGTGATCATACGTAGACAAGATTTCGTACTTCCAGGCCACTGAATTTACGTCTTTGGATAAGACACATTGTGTGACCATAGAGAAAAATAATAGTCACTGTTAATTACATAAATGTTTCACCCATTTCTAATGTTACCAGCTTTCTCTCTTTATACAATTATTTGGTATACCCTGTTAAGAAATTTGATTAAATCACTCGAAGAAAATAGAGCAAACCTCTCTTACTTTTGGCATTCAGAAAATTTAGTATGTACATCTACGGAAGTAGAATAAAGGTTATTCAGAGGTTTTTAAACTGTTTCATTACATACATATCTACAGTATTTGGTAAATAGCAATCAAAGAAACAAATATAGATAGATTGTTGCTTTTTCAAGTGTGTCTTCTGTTAGCTAAAGTATTACGTCGTAGCCATGTGTGTATATTAGTTGTGTAAAATGTAACCGGATTTTATTGTTATACTCTGGAGCAATTATTTATGTTCTCGGAGTAACAGCTACTATTTTTTGTACTTCATCTCATTGGCAAGTAAAAGTCTTTGCAAACATGTTCTTTTGTAACTCCAATGTGTTTGTACTCAACTGCAAGGATTTTGTAAATATTATTAATATTTAAATAATTGATTAACGAAATTAGGAGGCGTTTTGTAGCTCTATTTCTATCAGAGCGAATAGGGCTTTTCGACGGTGAAAGAATTATCAAAAATCGTTGACTGGTTTTTGAGATTACCCTATATTTGCACAAACCACACAATTGTTCTCTCTTTATAATATTAGTGTACAATGGTATTTGTATGGTATGAAAATTAAGCAATAATTTTCTTTTAAAACATTTATTTCCTGTCAATAAATATAAATGGTGGTCTTACTCGTATGAACCCTCTATTCAGCATTTGGTTTATTCTTTGCGCAAGAGAAAATGTGGGTACCCATTTTAACTCGCCGTGTCGGCATCTCATACGTATAGAAGTATTTTAATGGCTATTATATCTTATGTTTTACAGAATAAAAGGAAACAAATACGTTTCCATGCACGAATAAAACGGCCCTGACTTTTATGCGAATTTGGTATTTAGCTGGGCTTTTTGCCCAGAGAAATATCTATCAGACCTACAAACGACTGATGACAAATAACAAACGAACATAGTGCATATAAATGGACGTTTTTCTAAATTAGATTTCACAGGATCTTGAAGCGCATATTTATTTAAAGTGAAGTCGCTATGTTGAATGAATCACTTTCTCCACCTTAAAGAAGTGGCAGAAAAATAAAAGTTATATTTAAATACTCTGATATATTTTTATATTATACGTATGACTACCCCGGTGTTTGGATGTCAATATTCAGAAAACACTATTATCATACAGGTAATTTAGCCATGGCACTGGAACGACATTCCATTATACCAACTTCACATTTTCTTTTATGACCCTAGTGATCTTATTACATTCTAAGTATCATGAGGGCAGATTATGAAGCAACTTCCACTTCCTGTTCGTACATGTTTTATATTATTAACTGCCGCCAAGCTACCGTTAAGACATATTTTTCCTGAAGTTTACGACTTTCACGGAACACCGGTCGCACCTGCACACGCTTCATAAAATTTTCAAAAATACCCCATTTATTTGCATCGTTTTTTTTTCAATAGTACATTTCTGTGATTGCTTGTTAGCTAGTTAATTACCTGCAACTGTTCTTTACATTAGCATCTTCACTCATTTTAGTGGTAATTCTGAAATACTACTAAATTACCTAATTGTTACAAACCTTATGCTCAAAATTTCTCACTTTTGCTCTATCACGACTGAGAGACTTTTCCTTTGTAAGCTCTCATAAGAAAATATAAAATGTAGAGCTCTGGGAAGACGATAGTCTTATGTTACGAACAGATAGCACGGCTTCGAAAAAATGCAAAAAGAATATCGCAAAAGTAAATTTTAATATATCCATTGCATCTGTAACTCCAGAGCTCTATAAATCATTGAAAAACAGAATAAAGAGGATAAAAAACAAAGATATACAATAATTCAAGTCTTGTCATTATATATAACATGACAATAGCTTTTCCATCGATAACGGCTGCAGATAAGAGTTTTCATGCAAATATGGAACGGGGAACAACAAGCATCAAAAAGGCAAGGATCTGAGATCCTGCGTTAGAAATAAAGTTAATAACAGCATCTTATCACACATAAACATACTAAATTATTACGCCACGAAAGATGCAACGGACATACAAAAGAAATAAGGAGCCAAAGATAACCCACAGCAGCATTAACTGGCGTTTTGGTAACGCAATGTAGCGTTATTGAATTTAAGAGACAAATACGTATTACATTCACACGGCTTGCTCTGCGTATCCTTCTATAAACTATTCTTATGAAAATGTATTTTCTATATGCTTCCAATAAGCAAGAGGAATTGTATTATAGCATACTTCCTTGTAGGTACAAGGGGTTAAGAGAATACAGTAAGCTTTAAGTGATAGTCAATTCTTTTAAAAGCGGGCTGCAATGTGATCACTGAATTTCATTTTTTTCTCGGGAGAGGAGAATAAATATTTGTATCAACCAATAGCACAGAATATGTCAGAGAGTGTTAACGTCACAATAAAATTATTTGAACATAATTGTGGCCGCAACCCAAAAAACGAAAAGTCGCTTAAATTTCGAACTTGGTTGGCATCTTCCAAGGATGCGACACGAAGCTTCTTAAAAAATCCCACTAAACCAAACTACCCTTTACATGGAAAGTGTTCGAATATTTCATTTTCTCAAAATTGTCTTAAAGGCTTTGATTAAAATACCATAGGTAAGTTTAAGATATTTTCATGACAAATGAGATGCATTCCTGAACTTTCTGGAAACAGCCTCTGGAGTTCTCCTCATTCTGAATGCCTTTTACACAACTCATAAACCTTAAGAGATAGACAAAGTCTTACTATACAAAATCTCGTTAAAACATACTTCTGTTAAAATTTTTGTATGGAGATATTCCTTATCATTTCTTTAAATTTTCAAATAACTACGATTGTTTTATCAGAGTGTTCCATCCAAAAGTTCCATGTTGAGATTTCACCGGAAATATATGTTTTGAGGCCCCTTGAATCCGAGAAAAGCGTTTTTAGAAGGAGGTCCGTGTGTGTGCCTGTCAGTCGGTTAAAAACCAAAGTTGGTCTTTAAATTTAATGTCTTTCAAGGATGTGACACGAAGTTTTGAAGAAAATTGCTCCCCCACAACTACCCTTTACATGGGAAAGTTTTCAAAAAATTTGATTTTCTTGAAAATGCCTCTAACGATGTTGATTAAAATGTAAAATTCAAATGTTTAAGATATTTTTATGATAAATGAAATGTATATTTTGAATGTTCTTGCTTTAGCCTATGTACTACTGTTTACTCTCGATGCCTTTTGAATAACTTTCATATCGTAAGAGATAGACCAAATCTTATTATACAAAAATGTAGATATTGCTAAAACACACAATTTATGTCTGAATGCATTTTTTGTAGAGT
The DNA here is from genome assembly GCA_030765045.1 of Tenodera sinensis. Classification (NCBI taxonomy): domain Eukaryota; kingdom Metazoa; phylum Arthropoda; class Insecta; order Mantodea; family Mantidae; genus Tenodera; species Tenodera sinensis. The sequence goes on along the minus strand of CM060966.1, from coordinate 157,245,149 downwards.
GAACCATTTCGGAGATATACCTTGTTATTTGTGTGAGTTTTGGAGAACTTATACTCCGGTCTAATGGAGAAGTGCTATTCATTTTTATATGTTAACCGTGCAAACAGAACGGAATTTGAAATCTTTAAAAGATTTGACTATCGCTCAAAGCCTACTGTATTCCCATGTTCCCGTTGCACGTGCAAGAAAACGAGCAATAAGATAAGCTCTGCAAATGCTTATCTCGACTAACACGAAGAATAAGTGTTTGCAAGAATGGTAGTATAAGAGTAGAGAAAGTCGTGTGAGTGCAACACATCAGAATGGTTCGTACTAGAGTTAGTAGAGAAAGTCATGTGAGAGCACACTTGACAATTTGTTTTGGTTTAATAATTCAGTAATAATTCTCTAATCAACAAATTTGTGTAATCATCCTTAAACGGCATCTCCATGAGTTAAGAAAATATGGGAGTTTATCGAACTGAGTTCACTTTTTGGTAATAAATGTGAGATACTACTAATCTACCACGGCCTCAGCTAATTAGATGGTCTTTTGCTCATTTCAATTTCTTTGAGACGTGGCCGCCTGCTTCGATATGCCTTATTCTTCAATATGAAGGCTGATTAAGCATACATGAGTTCGGTTAATCGTTTCTCTTAGGAAATTAAAAGTTCGCAAATAAAATAATTTATTACTTAATTAAAGCCTGTACTGCATCACATGTTTTATTTAAATAGAAGAATATTAAGTAGCCACCACGACTTACTAATGAGTGTAGCAAACGGAATATTAAAAGCACATAATTAAGTATATGGAAGCTTAAAATATACATTTATGAAGCTCCATAATTTCGCGTGTTGTGGATAATAGCCAGAGATCACGAAAGAAAAAAAAAAAGGAATTCTAAAAAAGACATAGAATCTTGAGCAATGACAACTTGCACAGCATACAGAAGCTATAAAAGATTTAAGCAAAACAAAATAATCCTTGAAGCAGACAGTTTGTTTTTATTTTATAAAGCGTGTTAACCACATACGAGTATCAATAATTAGATTACAAGTTTACTCTACAAACCAGTTAATGTAATTTTACTTTTATAATGGTTACTCTGTCAACGGATCAATTTAAGATTTATCGCATTAAACTCAAAAATGTTTTTCGCACAATAATGAAAAAAGAACTATTGTGTTGCCCTCACATGACTTGCTCTACTCTTGCACAACACATTCTTACAAACTATTATTCCTATATCTTCTACGTGTTAGTTGAGATTAACCTTTGCAGAAATAAAATTATCCTATTGGTTATTTCTTGTGGGTGCAAGGGGAATTTGGGAATACAGTAGGCTTTGAGCGATAGTCAAATATTTTAAAGCTTTCAAATTCCGTTCTCTTTGCACGGCTAACATTAAAAAATGAATAACGATGGTCTATTTTATGAAAGTTTAAGTATTCCACAACTCACGCAAATAACAAGGAATATCTTGGAAATGGTTCACTCTACAAAAAAATTGTTCAGACATAAACTCTGTGAATTAGCAAGATCTACATTTTTTGTGCAGTAAGATTTGGTCTATGTCTAACAGTTTACCAGTTATGCGAAAGTCACCCAGAGTAAGACTACATGTACTATAGCCAGAAAATTCAAAATATGCATTTCATTTCACATAAAAGTATCTTAAATAAATGCCATTTTAACCAAAATCATTAGGTATAACCATTTTCGAGAAAATAAGAACTCAAAGGTGGAGGAATTTTCTTCAAAATTTGTTGTCGCATTTTTAAAAGACATTAAACTTAAATACCAACTTTGGTTTTAAACCGACTTCTCGTTTTTGAGTTATGTTGTCCACATACACTTACACTGACACATACTGATAGACACACACACACACACACACACACACACACACACACACACACACACACACACACACACACACACACACACACACACACACACACGGATCATTTTCTAAAGATACTTTTTTTCGGATTTAAAGGACCTCAATCATATATTTGCGGTGAAATTTCGACATGGAATTTTTGGGTGGAATACAAGATTGTCTTTTATTAGTACTGCTGGAGTGCACGTTCTACAGGTAATATTTAATTACGCATCAATTAAAAAAGCGCTAATATATGGGTAATATTAAGACCAAAACAGCCTATCAGTAGTTGGTAAATATGACACCCCCAAACCTTTTAGGTATGTTATACGGAAGAGTTTTGAAATTGCGATTTATGTAACAATGATATTGCATTAATATTTATGTCCTGAGGTCAACAGGGACTCTGGTATAAGCGTTTATACCAACTTGTTCAAGGCCATAATTATTAGTATTTCTGTGCTCCATGTAATACGCTAGATTTGTTACTTAATAAATAAATAAATGTTCAGCGAAAAGCTGTAAATTAAAACTTCAATTTGTGAGCTCAACTACTTCGAAAAAAAATGGTGAAATTCCAACTGAAGTTGTAATTAAAGGTAAATATGCTGCAGATAAGCTAAGTACTTGCATAATGCGAAACACTATGTTTGATAGCTGATTGCGGGAAGATTACTTGGCCAGTATTAAGGAAACAGTACTGGCTAACACGTTTTCTCCTAACTCTGTGAACCTTGTATTAGACGTACTTCAGCAACTCTTGCAGCAAATGTGGGAGCAAGTATAACAATCTTAAAGCGTCATAGAGAATGGAGAAGAGCAACAAAAAACGGATAGCATCAATTAGTATAACCATCACGGGTTCGTTTAATCATTGTTAATATTCCAATCTCAATAATTAATTATGTATGTCTAAGTGTCAGAGGCTAAATGAAGATTTTGTACTGACGGTGATGGTGTTAAATAGTCTCTGAGACTAAAGAATCATATTTTAGTAAAACTGTATAAATTGAATACAGCTAAAGGGTTTATTTTTATTGTTGCCCGAGTGTAAAATATCGAAAAGGCTTAGGAGGATTTTAGCAATTTATAGCAGTGTTTGTAATGTTTCATTTGTAAATATATCCTCCCTTAACTTCTATGATAATATGGAAAACAACTTGTTTGCTAAGGCTTTTAACCCTTATGTAATCGCGCGCGTTTTCGTCTGGGGTGTTCCAGACACCCCAAACTAAAGTGGTTCTAATTTCATATTTGTGCAACATATCATAAAAATTTTTTACTGAATAAATGACTCGTTTTTTATATTAATAAAGTATCAAATTCCTTTTCAAGCACATGCAGTATTTATTATTTGCTTACAGCCTTTTATAAAATCGTTTGTTTCTGGAATTCTTGTTCTGTACTACTGATTTAAGCCATTACACGTATCACTAAACATTTATTCTGTCAATTCTTACAAACGGTTTATGAATTTAGTCACTGTCACTGGCGTTATAATACTTTTCACATATATTTGCCATGTGCTTCAGACACATAGCTTTCAAATATTGGGGACAGTGCGAATTAAGTTATATGTCTTTACCCATCAAACACCTCTCGCAGAAGCTTCCATGTTCTTTCTTGTTTTACTCCGTAAGGATCCATTGCTGAATTAACTACAAACAGTGACAACAGACAAGGAATACAACTGTAAGCTTTCTCAGCGCACAATAACGTAGAGTCGCTTGGGGTGTTCACAACACCCCAAGGTGTACTGTTACGTATTTTCTTGAAACTCGGGGTTCCATTATTGATTCTATTTTTACTCAAGGCTCACACATTACTTCCTAGTAATACATCAATAAGAATGACTAGGGTGTTCTGAACACCCCGCGCGACCACTAAAGGGTTAAGGTAATTTTTTAATAAATTTGACATGAGGTGCATTCGCGTTCACTCCCACAAGCACACCCTAGAATTCTAGGCTCTAGGGAAATTTAATTAATAATTTTCCAAATTGAGAAGTCGGAGTGTTGACAGGTCATCCTGTGACTCTTTTGGTGTCTAAGCTTTAATGTACAGCAATAAACTAAGGCACTAGATATTACTGCTTGTCACAGGAATTGGTTCTACTACTGCATTTGCATGCTGCCTTTAAGAACATTGTATGTATATACGAGTATGTAGAAGCTAACATCCTGGAGCTATGAGAGTTGAGTCTGTATTTATGGAGCCTAATTGCAGTATTGGTATGTTTGTAGCGACTCAAGAGTATTATTATGTCCTTGCTCCTTTGAAGTGTTTACAGAAGATTTTAATGAAAGCAAAATAATTCTTACACTGCTGGGAAGGTTCTAGATGTCCATCACATTACGGATTTACTGAATCGAGCCTGCTTCTCCCACATTCTCGAGATTCTTAGATAGCTAATTGTCTTTTGGTATTGTATATTTTTTAATTGGATCCATCATGTTTTGTACTCTGAAGATTCGTTTCCTTTACCTTTAGCAATTCTGTACCCCGTCTAAATAGTTTTGCTCCGTTGTATTTGAAGAAATAATGTGATGATTTATGTATAAAACGTATAATTATGATGTTCATACCTGTGGACGCAACTTATTGACCTTCTTCAATAACCTACCAATCCTCAGTGTGCTGGCCACATAACATTATAATTATAAAAATTTGCTATAGCCTTTTTTATTTATTTACTTTTTATTTTGTTATTATTATTTTTATTATTATTTATTAAGGAGTATTCCACAATGTAATGAGTTTCCTTCGTCCCAAATCGATCTTCTGCATCCGTAAGTCCCTCTCCATAGCATCTTCCTCCTTTAACCCTCTTCTCTCCATACTCCTTTTCACCCCATCCATCCAGCATTCCCTGGGTTTCCCTCTTCTTCTTTTCCCTTCTACTTTCCAATTTACAATTTTATTGGGTATTCGGTCTTCTGACATTCTAAGAAGCACCTGGCAGGAGAAAAATGGAAATTTGTGGCCACGTTAGAGAGGCATTTGTGGTTCTTCGTGACTGCAACAAACCCTGTGTAATTTACTGCCGACTAATGGATGGAAACATCTTCAAAACTAGTATGCAGAATCAAGTATTATCAGGATGTCATTCTCATCCCAATTTACCATACTAAAATCCTGAGTCTATGGGAGAGTCCAAAACAAAGTCTAGGGCTTCAGATAAGCCGCCCAGTTACACTTCTGTTTCGACTCTCTATTCTTGTAAAAACGGAATATCAATATCCCAGTGAAATCTTCTGATGCCTCGCCGATGGATTTTTGTCCCTTTGAACTCTTGAAGTAGGCGCTCTCCAAAAATTGATGGTGTTTGGAAAGCCTGTAAAGAAGAATGGGGATTTCTGACATGATTACATTACGCAAGAGCCTTCTCGGGTGGAAACTGAAGTGCAGAGTGATTGCTCAGATGAAGGGGTAACAAATTCAGCATGACCGGCGGTGGAAACATGGCGTTTCATAAGGCAGGAGCAAAGTCTAACTTTTTATTAGAGACAGAAAATAAGACAGTTATTTTTCTGCCTTAAACTTCGCCAAACACGAACAGAGAAAGCTTCACCGTTTATTTATAGAACGTTCAAAATATTATGTTCACCATGTTACTGTCTGTAGCTTAACGTATTTTAATAAAAAATAAAAGAGCCATTTTTACTTTCTCTACTACTATTACTTGCTCTAGTACTAAATAGAGGAAGTATTGTATTCCACCCAAAAATTCGATTTCGAGATTTCACCGGAAATATATGTTTTAAGGCCTCTGGAATCTAAAAAGACAACGTAACTCAAAAACGAAAAGTCGGTTAGAAACCAAAGTAGGTATTTAAGTTTAATATCTTTCAAGGATGCGACAAGAAGATTTTTAAGAAAATTCCTCCACCCTAAACAACTCTTTACATGGAAAATTTTTCGAAAATTTTGATTTCCTTGAAAATGGCTCTAACGATTTTGATTGAAGTGTCATATGTGAATTATATTTATGACAAATGAAATGTATATCTTGAATTTTCTGGCTATAGCCTATGTAGTCCTGTTTACTCTGGATGACTTTTCCATATCTGGTACGCCGTAAGAGATAGACCAAATCTTACTGTACAAAAAATGTAGATCTTATTAAAGACACATTATCGTAAAAAAGAGAAAAAGACAAAAAGCAACTCAGATTATTCCTAAATCACAAAATGAGCAGGTGGTGAGGCAGTTTTCCTTAACCCTTCAGAAGTACATAGCCACTCGGTATGCGAGAACTGATATGAGGACCTCGCTGAAAATTAGAAACCTGTCCACGACCAACGAAGCATCACATTGGCCGTGAGTCAGGCATTGTGATGATGCAAATGCAACGTTGCCATTAAAAAGAACACAAGAAACTATCACATACTGTTCGACAGCCAAGCTAGCTTCACAAACTGCAAAAAGCCCGCATATTCTTTCTTGGAACTGCAATAATATAACACAGTACGGAGAAATAGTGTTGCCAGTTGCTGTTAAAGCATTCTGTGATAAGCCATTCTACCCTGAGTTACAAATGTCAAGTTGGTGTAAATTCAAGGAATATACTTACACTATACTATAAATTATAGAACTTGACTGCTTTGGTTCCTGAAGAGTTTTGATTATATTAAGTTAACGGTACTTTCTTAGCAACTGCTCAATAATCTCATTCTTCACTATGAGTTACTTTGTACTGATTAGCTACAAACCTGAATCGTTCATTAAATGACGGAAAAAGTTGAAAAGTTGTGTTTATCAGTTTGTTTTGTTTATAGGTATTTGGATTTATAAGGATTTGAGAATTAAGTTAAGGAAAGTTTGTATTTTAGATGTGTTTCTTCACCAACGAGGAATGAAAACAAACCAAGCTTATAATTAGATGTTTAGTAATGGGCGCAAAATGTTATTTAAAATTAAAATAAAATGTACAAATGATTCATACTACCTAAACACTGAAAGATCTAAAAACAGTAAAGGCAATTTGGTTTTGTTGGACGTTCATTTCCCGGAGTTTTCATAGATCGGTGTAATACCAATTGGATTAATTTAAATAATTTAAAAATACTTGAATGCCTCATATTTAATATTTTCAGGCCTTGAGGATATTTTTATATCAATCAAATGTCCCTATTCATTGAACTACGTGTTCTATTCATGGTTACCTGTGATATAGGTTAGATGACTTAAATTGAAAGGTATGCACATTTCTTTATGTTGAAAACTCACTAACTTTTGTCACTATTCATAATTTAAGTCGTTTCAAATTCTGTTAAAATATTTTATGTTAGACTGATATCAGGGATAAAGTAGCTACACACACATTAGAACTGATACCTAACTCAGGAACCAAAATGTTCTCACAGAAAAAAGTAACCCCCCCCCCCACCCCGCCCAAGAAAAAGCATTGCGTACACTTAAGAAAATAAGCACCATTAAAGAAGGTTATCATGAATTCATTCTTTAGAATAATGGTGAAAATGTATATTTTTATAACACGTTCCTCTTAAAAAGTAAATTGGCTTGCCTAACATTTTTATAAAAATATTTTTAAATCTTTTGGTATATTCTATGATTATTGGTATAAAATGACAGTAGATTATGATACATACAGAGTTTGTTAAAATTAGTGTTTATTTTGTAAGTAATAAAACTACTTTTAACAGGTAAGACGTATGCTACTTTTTAGACAGCGCTAGAGTTTATAAGAAGTCAATATTATTAAATTGATTTCTGGAACTACATATTTAGAACGATATCAACTCACCTGTAGAGCGAGATTCTTAAAAAAATGACGTTAAAAACGAGATGAATTTCGTGCGGAGCGAGATATCAGATGTTTTCATGTTTCTGGGTTAAAATTTCTGATTTTTAGTTCCGCTACTGCCTATAATAGGTAAAGGGAGATTATATTGCACCCAAAAATTCGATGTCGAGATTTCACCGCAAAATTACGTTTTGAGGCCATCTGAATCCAAAAAGCATTTTTAGAAAAAGGTCCTTCCGTGTGAGTGCATGTGTATATGTCTATCAGTCTGTGAACAGCACAACTCAATGCAAAGTCAGTTGAAAACCGAAGCTGGTATTTAAGTTTAATATATTTTAAGGATGCAATACAATGATTTTAAATAAAATTCCTCCACCCTAAAGTACTCTTTACTTCCAAAGCTTTCGAAAATGACTCTAACGATTTTGATTAAAATTCCATGTTTGAAACTTTTTATGGTAAATGAAATGTGTATTTTGAATTTTCTGGCTATAGTCTAATGTAGTGCTGTTTACTCTGAATAGCTTTTGCGTAACTGGTAAACCGTAAGAGATAGACCAAATCTTACTATACAAAAAATGTAGATCTTGTTAAAACACACAATTTATGTCCAAATGATTTTTTTTATTTTTTTTTTTTATTTTTTTTTTATTTTTTTGTAGAGTAAGCCATTTCGGAGGTATTCCTTATTATTTTAGTGAATTTTGGAATACTTAAAACTTCGTCAAAAGGAACATCGTTATTCATTTTTATACCTTAACTGTGCAAAGAGAACGAAATTTCAAAGCTTTAAAAGATTTGCCCGAAGCCTGTTCTACTTCCATATTCCCCTTGCACCTACAAGGAAATAAGCAGTAAGATGATTTCTGCAAATGTTTATCCGACTGACATGAAGAAGATAGAGAAATAAGAGTTTGTAAGGATGGTTAGTACAAGAGTAGAGAAAGTCATGTGAGTGCTACACATCAGGGATTTTACGTGTGTAATCATCAAACTTTCGCTTTTAGAATGTTATAAACCTATGTTATTTCTAATATCCTGATTGCTGTTGACATTAAGTTAAATCATTGAATATTTGGCCCACAATGATGGTTTTCTCGTTAACTTTTCTGTTGCAAATATCTAAGCAAAATGATATTTTCAGTGAAATTATTTTTAATATGTCTAGCCTCATAACAGGCAATGAAGTGCTTAATACGAGTAGTATATTGCGTACTAAGAAGTGTAAGTGATACTTATTCAGGTCAAGAATACATTTCCCAAGCATTCGAAATCTGATAAGTAACTTACAGTTCGTGGTTAGCCAATTACTTTTTGCAATACTGAAAAAAGACGTAAAAAGCAATAATAAAACAAAATTTCTTTTTCATATTTTATTGAACATTAAGAAAAAATGAATTCTCAATGTGAACAAATGGAAAAGCTACATATATATTGTGTAATATAGGCCTAATAATTTGTATATTTTATGTGAAAATTCAGGTTCGACCTCAAGATGTAGCCAAGAAATAAAAACATTTGATTCACTTACATACATTTATAAGGATAAATTAATAGCTTATTTTTCAATTATGCTGTCGGGTGTTACGTCATTTCCTTTATATTAGCTACATTAGATAAAAGAATGACGATTAGATCAGACAGTAGAGGTATGTCAATATAAGGTATAGGTTAACTCTACAACGAATTTCAATCAACTGAAGTATTGCATTTCCATTATGAACAGGTAATGCCAGCGCATGAGACGTGTAAAAAGACAATGAAAAATAAAACATAATCAAACCAAGTCGAATTATTAAACATGTACAAATGCAATGCATAGTTTCCTTGTGATTGCACTTGAAACCAGAGTTAGTCACAATAGTGTGGTATAAAAAATGTATCGCACTAGTGCTATAATCTAAATATTTTAGTTCTTGTGCACAATGTTAAAATACCTGCCGTAACTATTTACGGGGTGTCTCCATTAAAATGTATGGGACAACATCTTAAACTTACTTGTATGCCATAGGGTGAGAAAATTCCATCTAGAGATAGTTTTCATTTATAATGCACTGATGGGTCGCAAACACGCACTTTTAAAGCATAAAAACTTAAGTTCTAAAAATCTCAGAAATGCTTGTGTAATGGAATGATTTTGTAGAAAAACAGAAAACGCCGATGTACTAGAACAATAAAATAATAAAATATAAAAATAGTTAAGCTTACCCCACTTGTATAAGATACATCTGTCTTTGCTATTTGGTCAGTACAACGGTCGCTGTATTATTGATATGGTATTATCGCTAAATAGCTTATAAACATATTAGACATTGTCTAATGCATGTATTTTCAGTGATGCTGCGATTTACCAGCATATAAATTGTATCGGTTATTGTATTATTATGTAATTGTGCATTTTATAGTAAACAGTTCCAAATATGAAGCTTTCTTGAAATACAAAACTCTTTATCTGAAAATAAATACAATACTTTAGTTTTTGACGATGTGCGACATAGTGTCTTAAAGCCTATATTTTGGTATCCTCATTGCATGTGCAAATAAATGCAGTGACAGTCAATTAAAAGACTACATCAGAAGGTATAATATCATTAAAACACAGAGGAAGGATTATCACTGAAATTGTTCTTCATTATTATTTTTACAAACTCATATTATTATCTCAATATTTACTATTTAGAAGGACAAATTTTAAATCAGAATCTTGAAACTATATTTAATTTATATTTATTTTTGTTAGATATTTCTTCACGTGTATTTTTGGAATATTACATACAGGTCTTTCATAAATAAGGAATAATCAAATAAAACTTAAATTAACTCATTTTTTTAAATGCATGGTCAGTTCAAGTGTAATATTTGGAAAGACAAATTTTACACAAAAAATAAACATTTCCGCCATTATTGTAAAGGAAGTTTTAAACAGCAACTTTTTTTTAGAATGGTTTATGAACAATTTCAGTTATTTCATACATTAGCTTTGACAAAGCTTTAACAAACTGTATATTTGAAATATAACCTCTAAAAGTAATCAAGCTGATAGAGATCTGTTCTCGTATCAACCAATTCCTTTACATGAGACTGAAATTGTTTATGCAACTAATTAGGATAACTTACCTTTCAGGGAAAAAATTAAAAAGTAATGGCACCATTTATAATACTGATTATGTCACACCTGTATAATAATGGTTGCTACTCCTTATTGAAGGTTCTGTATTTTGTTGCACTGATTTTTGTTATTTTGTCGTTTCCACTCATGACACCCGTACCTATAGTAGGTACCTGATTAAAAGTTATCTCCTTGAGGGGTATTTATATGTTCCAATTACTTAAAAATCGTTTCTTGTGTTTAAACAGAAGGTCTCAGGTGGAAGGTCTTCGCGTAGAACACTCAAGAATATCACTAGTTGCCTGTACATATATACACAACTTGAAAGTGAAGTGGGATGTATATACAATTGGAAAGATTTACTTCACAAGCAGAGTGATGAAAATTCCTCAAAAAGCTCAAGTTGACAATTAACTGTTTTGCGACAATTTTTATTCAAACATTTTTAAGATATTCGAATTTCCTGGAGTGCTTTTTGTAACATTTCTCCTTAGCCAACGACGACGACGATGATGATGATGATAATTGATATTTAAGGGTACTCAAGTACTAGGTCATCAGCACCTATATAAAATGAATCTTAAAAGAAGTAATGTAAATAATATAGAACTAATCATGGCAAAAATCCAAAAATAAAGACGAATTTATAAAATGAGCTAAAATGTATGAAATCTCTATATCTAGATATAGGTAATACTAAATCCTTAATTGGAAGTTTACGTTTGGTAGAAATTTAAGAACTCCTTTGACCGCTTGGTTATCTCCTGCTAGGACTTCTGCAATTCCAGAAACTTCCGAAATGTCCTCAAGAGCCACACTCTAGCAACAAGTGACAGAGCGACAGAGCTTTTCTATGTCTTTAGTCGGTTAGTTCATTAGAATGAACGAGTAAAATGATGCTGAAAATAAGCTCTGAGCTCGTAGAATGAGGGGGGAAAACCGGAAAAACTATATCCAGATATCTTGCCTTAACCGGTATTCGAACTCGGGACCTGTTGAATGTGAGACGGACAGGTTACCACCCTTCCCCGAGTACTGACCTGCATGGATTTTCTCTACATAACTTCCTCTTCATCCTTCTCATCCTCTTATGCCACCAAACATTTCCTAAATACTTCATGTAGTTATTTTAAATCTTCCTGTTTTTGAGCAATAGCTTGAAGTATTAAGTGTCCGTTTCTATTTTATGAACTAAATCAAATATCCTACATCTTAGCCAACATACATAGACAGCGGTCAATTGTCTCAGCTTACCCTGTACAGTATTGTTAAATGAAACTATTTCTGATGAACATTTGTCATTAAAAACAGGAAGTAGTTAGAACATTCACAAAACTTTCTATATTTAATTTTCAACAAATTGTTCTTACAAAAGATTATTCATCTACTTCGAGTTAAACTTAGTTCATAGATGTGATAGATTTGTATGACCGTAAGAAAAAGCGAATGGCGATTTACTGCTTGAAAAGAGTATAACTATTTCACAATTCAAACCAGTAACAACAATAGGTATCTTGGAAATGGTTAACGCCATAGAAAATTGTGTGCTTTAACGAGATCTACATTTTTATGTAGTAAGATGTCTGTCTCTTACAATTTACCTGTTGTACAAAAGACATTCAAAATAAAGAGGACTACTCAGAAGATGCAAATGCAAGTCATTTATCATGCAAAGTTTCTAAACAAATAGGTACTATTTTAATCAAAACCAGAGAGTCATTTTTGAGAAACACAAAACTAACCAAAGGGTAAGCTGCAGTGAGGAGGGGTTTTCTTGAAAATCTTCGTTTCGGATTTTTGGAAGACATCGAACTTAAACGTCAAGTTTGGTACTCAACCGAGAGTTTGTTTTTGAAATGTGCAATTAACTCACTAGCACACACGCGCTCTCTCACGTACACACACTAGCACACAATGGAGCTTTTTTATATTAGCGGTTACATTTGAATTCTGGGGCCTCAAAATATTCACTTCCGGTGTCAAATTTTTGGTTAGAATATTACAATACAAAATACTTAAGTAATAAACCTTTATGTAGTTGTGGAAGTTAATTATAATGGATAGACGAAGTCTAAGATTTTAATTAGTACCTACCATTATTTCTTATTGTTCCATTTTTTTACCCCGCCTAAAACTTCATTCGTTATATCGGCAGTCTTTTTCCTTTAACGTATTGCTTATAGTCAATGGTGGTTGCTCGTTTTCAGTGGTTCTGTCTCTGGGTTTTATACACTTTGATTCATACTTCGAGGGGAAAGTAAAAAATGCAAAGGGAAAGGAGCAGGAAAACCAAGAGAAAGGAGAGTAATGAGAAGGTAGACATTAGGGAAGTGTGGGGTTTAAGAGTCCGTCGACAACTAGGTCGTTTGGATTAGAGAAGTGGAAAGAAATAAGGGTTAGCTGAAAGCCAAAGGGCTACGCTACCAGGCGCAAAGTAGTCCTAAATAAAAGGGAAGAAATTGGACTTATTTGTATTAGAATGTAAGTAGATTAGGACTTGGCATAAATATATCAAAAACATGTTTAATTTTTTGTGAGATATTGTATTCTGACGATCAAGCAATTATTGTATATAGTAGAGATGATATAAAATTTATGATGAGAAAATTGCTACAAAATGGGAGGTTTGAATATAAACTTTATGAAAAGAGAATATTTGGTAACTGGTGGTGAGATTTCCTGGTGGTATATTAACAAGGTGGAACATTTTAAATGTTTGGGCTCCACTCTCCATAAAAATGGTTTTTGTGATAAAGAAATTCGAAATCGTGTGGGTTTGGCATGAATGACTATTAAACAACTGAATGGAGTATTGTGGAGCAGGGATATTAGCTATGGGACTAAAAAGATGATAATTCTATTGTGGGAAGTATATTAACTTACGTTGCTGAAAGTTGTACTCTGACAGAAAGACAAAAATTTATAAGAACAGTAGAAAAGGGTGGATTATAGGAATATAGGAACATCACACTTTGAGAAACTAAAAAATACCACACTTTGGCTTAACTTAAGCATTAAAGAAGAATAGAAAATAGCTTGAATGATGGGGTATGTCCAACAAATGCCTAAAGTAAGATTGCCCATAAAGTTTATGAATTGGTCACCGCCTGGGAGCAGAAAGAAAGGACGCCCAAAAAATACATGGAGAGAAGTTATGAAGATGATACCACAGAGAGATTTGGAAGATGGATTATGGGATAATCGCATTCAATGGAAAAAATCTGATGTGTTGCACTCACATGACTTTCTCTACTCATGTACTAACCATTCTAACAAACTCTTATTCCTATATCTTCTTCGTGTTAGTTGAGATAAACATTCGTACAAATTATCTTATTGCTTATGTGGTTGTAGGTGCAAGGGGAATATTAGAATGCAGAAGGCTTTGTGCGATAGTCAAATCTTTTTTACCTTTGAGATTCCGTTCTCTTTGCACGATTAAGATGAATGAATGAACAACGTTGTTGCATTTCGCTAAAGTTCTAAGTTTTCCGAAACTCACACACATAACAAGGAATATCTCCGAAATGGTCCACCCTACAAGAAAATTTATTGAGACATAAATTGTGTATTTTAGCAAGATATACATTTTTTGTATAGTATAATTTGGTCTATCTCTAACGGCATACCAGTTATGCAAAATTCGTCCAGAGTAAACAGGACTACATAGGGTATAGCCAGAAAATTCAAGATATACATTTCATTTGTCATCAAAATATCTCAAAGATATGACATTTTAATCAAAATCGTTAGAGCCATTTTCAAGAAAATCAAAATTTTCCAAAAATGTTCCATGTAAAGGGTAGTTTAGGGTGGGGCTATTTTCTTCAAAATCTTCGTGTCGCATCCTTGAATGACAATAAACTTAAATACCAACTTTGGTTTTTAACCGACTTTTCATTTTTGAGCTATGCTATCTACAGACTGACAGACACACAGACACACACACGGACCTTTTTCTAAAAATGCTTTTTTTTTTTTTTTTTTTTTTTTTTGATTCAGGGGGTCTCAAAACATATTTCCGGTGAAATCTCGGCATCGAATTTTTGGGTGGAATACAATACTTCCCCTACTTACCAGTAGAGAAAGTAAAAAAATAAATATCAACCGTTGATAATGGGAACGCCTTTAAAAGTAAGTAAGCAAAACTATGTTCTATTCTGTTTTGAGACTGAGGATAGAGAATAATCACAGCGAGAGAAAAATTCCTACCCCCAGCCGGAATTCGAACCCGGAACCTCTCGTAGTGCAAATGCTACAAAGACTATTGAACACAATGTGTACATATAGGTTACATTTGAGTTACGGCTTTCACTAGTCTTTTGTTAGTGTGTTTAGTGGTAGAGTCCTATTTCACAGTACTAAATGATACGTGAGCTGCATTAACATTAACATAGGCAGATGTAATAACATTAGGGCGTGGTTACTGCAGCGTAACCGCAGGATAAGCTACAATTGACAATGGAACTCTGTACCTTTTGGGCACCAAAAAGTCAATTCCAAAATAAATTGGTTGCCTATACAAAGCGGAAGGCGTTATCTGGAATATCTGTCGTGGTAAGCACAGAAGCATGAAATGGACTGTTATTTATATAGACAGTGTGCACGCAAACAGTTTTGCGGCGGGTAACCATACGACACTTACCTTGCGCATTGCACCCAGGTGGTAACATTGGCAACGTTGCAGTCCATGTAGGGAGAAGCCAGCATTACTTTTGGCGATATATCACCGTGTTGTTGCTCGTCACTATGATTGATAAGCGCATAGGTTAAGGAGCCTGGAGAACGTGAGAACGGAGCCTGAAACACTCCACCACTATGGCATGATTGCAACAAACTATCCTTTACAGAAAACCAATACCTTCATGTAGGTACCTACTTCAATAACGACATGCAGTAGAGTGCACTGCAAACAGGTTTAAAGGTGGTGATCCTGTTAAAGAGCGTATCTGAGCTACCTGCAGCACTAGTAGGAGGGCGGATTTTGCGGGAAGTGAACCCATTTCCCACGATTATCTTACAACACATCCCCTCTACAAATTAATTACCTACAACTGGCCAACGCTACGTAAGTTACACATACCTTTATCTTATTAGGTAGTTACTGCATCTGCAGTAATGCATTTACCCTGGGCATGTTGCCAATATCCCCAACAAATAGCGTTTAACACCTTTACTTTGTTAGTAATATCCTGAGTATGTAGTATTTAATTTTACTGGACGTAATTTTATTGACTTTACTTTGGTATCGTGTGTGAAAAATCCTTACGCTTAGCACTTTACAAAAATGTAAAATATATTTCCTCTTTACGTGTTCATTAATACTGTGTGTGTGTGCGTGCGTGCGTGCGTGCGTGTGTGTGTGTGTGTGTGTGTGTGTGTGTGTGTGTGTGTGTGTGTGTGTGTGTGAAAGAGAGATATTTATAATCGGCAGCTGTGCATTTGCTCTGAGTACCAGCTTTTGAGGAACGGAAGAACTTAAGGTGCAAAAAATAGGACAGAATATTGAAGGATGGGAAAAACAAGCTTTTTTAACTTACTAATCTCAAATCCTACAATTTATAATTGTATACTTTATATTACCTGTTTAACCTGCCGGGAAAGGCCTGGTCGCTGACCTCGTCCCACCATGAGTCCGCACCCCAGTCGTGACGCCTGTGGTGGGCAGAGGTGGAGGACGCAGCGGTCGAGCGGGAGGCTATTGTGCCAAGAGGGCGGGGGCATATTGCCCACTGCATGTAGGTATATTTTCATTTGTATCTATAAAACGTGTTAGATTTGGTAGAATTATTTTGAGGATGTTTAAGTCTTTAAAATAAATAAGCATAAATGTCTTAGATTTTGAGAATCTTTACAAAAAAAGCAAATGAGTAAACAAAAATAAAGAAAAAGCTAGGTGATTTTTAAATTTTTTTTTATTTTGTTATTTCTGGCTTTTGTCGTTTATAACAGTCGTATCATACGGGAACAGCCTGTATTTAATAAGAAAATTATCTTTAAAAATCATATTTAGTTGCATAATGTCCTACTTTAACAATGATGATAAATAATATTGAATTTGTAATAGTTCATGTTTAGGAAGAACTGAAAAAGGGAGACGGCGGTTAAAATTACCTACCCAGATGCTAGTTACTTGAAGTCAGGCCTGTTTGTGAACCTAAATACAATAATTTAGGATGGGTAAAATAGTCGGTTTCAAATAATAGTAATGTATGGGAAATGATCGAGTAAATAATCAAGCGAATATGAGAATTGCAAATTATTTACTGGGGAAAAATTGGCATAAAACTCACCAATATCAATCCCTTCATTAGTTTAGGGTCTCCGCGCATGCGCTGTTGACAACGCATAATTATTCCTACACAAGGAAGCGTCGTAAAGGCTGGGATTCACAGGCGTAAGAAGGGCTAATAACTCTAAACACAACTCGTAAGTGTTCTGGTTATTATTCAGACTTTCTTTGGGAGCTAAAGATTCCGTAATTTGAACACATACAATTGCGCCTTGCGCCGTAACCGTGTGTGATTAGTGCAAAGGCATAGTGAAACAAGTACCTATTCGTAGTGCATGTTACTTTCCAAAGTTCTTAACTTACTAGCAAGAGCATAAAATCATGCGTGCAATTAAATTACAAAATCATATGCCAAAATAATACTGCAATTTAAAGATGTAAATATTTATTTTCACTGTAATTGTTCGAAATGCAACTGTTTATTTCATTAAACTAAATTATACATTTCAAAAGTAACATTATGGTAAACTTTCTGTCATTATCCTACAATTGTTAGTTGCAAATATCCTGCTTATTATTCCAAATTATGTATGATTAGATACAAAACTAAACTTTATAAGGGAAACGTTTTTTCCAAATTGTAGTCATAGTTGGGTACTTTACTTCCACTTTCGGCTTTAAATTATTATATAACAATTTTATGCAAACTGGAATAATTTATTTCGTATTAAACAACACACTCCGCTGTTTTTAAATTATTCACAATATCCATAAGTAATAAATTTATCATCCTTTCGTATAATTTTCAAAAATGTTCATTTTCTCATAATGGCACTAGCGACTGATTAATTATATGTTTAGGATATTTTCATTACAAATAAAATGATTATCTTAAAGTTTCTCGGAATACCTTATAAAGTTCTGTTCATTCTGAATGACTTTTGCACACCCGATAAACGATAACGGATAGACACTAGCTTACTGCACAAAAAATGTAGATCTTGTTAAAGTACACAATTTATGTCAAATAATTTGTTTTATGTAGATAATAATTTCCTAGAAATTCGTTGTTATTCGTTTGAATTTTCGAATATTTAAACTTCTCTTAGTTAGGAAGTCCTTACTCTTTTTATGTCCTGGTCATGGAAAAGAGGTGTAATAAAACATGCTGTTCTGAATGTCTTTTCCATAACTTCTAAATCATCAGAGATAAACAAAACTGTACTACATTAAATAATTTATCTATCTCTTCTATATTTATCTTTTGGAGGCAATCATTTTCGAAATATTCCTCATTATTGATTTAAATTTTCCAATAATTGTAGCTCTCAACAGGGAGTCACCATTCTGTTTTTTTTTTTATGTTCTGCCAATGCAAAAAGAATGGAAATAAAGTCATTTCATAGCGACTAACTCTTGTAAGATATGACTTGCTTAATACTACTGTATTCTATCATTTCTATTACATCTACAAGGAATATATAATAAGTATACAAACGCTTTATCAAATAGATAAAAGACTATGTGTTTGTGAATTTACCCAGGGAATATATTTAAATAGCAATACGTTCTTAAACCTCCCTATGTGCCAATGATATAATAATAATCATCCAAGACAGTGAAGATAAATTACAGAAATCATGTTATGTCTTAAGTGAAATAGCAAAACAATATGTTTTTAAAATTACAGCTCAAAAAAAAAATCATTTAAAGGAAAACAACCAGTAAGGACTAAAATAGTGATTGATGAAACAATCACAGAACAAGTTAAATACTTTAAGTATCTAGGATGTTATGTTTCAAATGACAGATATAGATCTGGATAAAAAAACTTGATAGTTTCCAAAATGTTTGTGTTACAATCCATAGATCCTTAAAAAACAAAACACGGATAAAATTGTGCAATACGGTTATGACTTGAGATGGAACCATTGCTGGAGAAACTAAAGAGAAACAACCGAAAATGCTGTGAACATCTACAAAGGATGCCGAACTACAGACTACCAACTTTAGCAACGGATATAAACCAAAAGGAAAACAAGATGTTGGAAGACCAAGAGCGAAATGGGCACTGGAACAGCTTCAATAAGAACCTAATCCTTGAAGTGAATAAGAAGAAGAAAAAGAAGAAGAAGAAGAATAGGTTGTATAGAGTGTATAGAGAAAGTCATGTGAGTGGAACACAATTTCCTCTTTGCCTCCGTACATGAACTTTTTAATTTAAATCCTCTACAAACTTGTATTATTTTTTCTGACCCAATGTTTCTCTCATCTATCATTCCTATAAATGCATCCACCAACATCCACCGGAAATACATGTTTTGAGGCCCCCTGAGTTCAAATAAAGCATTGCTTTGTGTCTATATGTCTGTCTTGTCTGTAAACAGCATAACTCAAAAGCGAAAGGTCGGTAAAATACCAAACTTGGCATTTAAGTTTAGCACCTTCCAAGGATATGACATAAAGAATTTCAAGAAAATCTTTCACCCCAGACTATCCTTTACATGGAACAATTTTCAAAAATTTAGATTTTCTCAAAATAGCTCTTTATTCTGGATGACTTTTGCGCAAGTGGTAAACCTAAGTGATAGAAACATCTTACTAAAAATAAAGTATAATGTACATCTCGTTATAACACACAATTTATGTAAAATACATTTTTGTGGAGTGAACCATTTCCAAAACATTCGCTGTTGTATGTTTATTTTCCATTACTTATATGTACTTTTCTTAAGTGAGAAGTCGTTATTCGTATGTTATGTCCCGGACATGCAAAGAGCATCAAACATCAACGTATTCACTTAGCGAGCAGCTCTTCAAATATTTGACATTCGTACTTATTCTCCATATTTCCCTTGCACCTGCATCAAAATTAGTAATAAGGTAATTTCTGCAAATGGTTATCTCGATTAAGATGGAGAGGTATCTAGAGGTAGAATATAAATGGAGAGGATCACATGTTAGACCACGGGAGGAAGGGATGAGATGGGAGCTCTCTACGAGCGTGCCGCAACCTGGGCTAGGGTCGATGTTCTTGGTGGGAGCTGGAGATTCTTCATCCCGGCGCCAGGGTTCGCGTTGTTTGACAATCAGTCCATCCACCAGGACAGACGAGAAACAGCAGTTACCTACATGCGCATAGTTACAGCAACAGCACCACCTTAGCCCATCACCGTCACTTATGACCCTGAAAAGACAGAATGGAAATAATGAATAGAAATTTAGGGAGAGGAATTTCGAGGGATGTTGTTATTCTCCCCAGCATTCCCTTGGTGACCCGGGAAACCCATCGGTGAGGTTCGAGCCACGGGTGTCAGACACTACCGCCTAAGCCACCCGTTTGGCGAGTGGATGCAAGAGCAGGCATGTGTAAGAATGCTTTGTACAAGAGTAAAGAAAGTCATATGAGTGCAGCACAAGGTCTTTTCTTCTCTATGTCCACGTTTCAAATACTTCTAATTTTTTTTCCTCACGTTGTAAGAACAAACTATACATGAGCGCCATAAAATACTCCATAAATGTCTTCTTTGATTTTTCCTTCAAGAGTCATAGAAGCTGTTTCTTGTTGTATCCTTCCTTTGCCATTGTTACATTTTGGGGAACAGGGCAAGGGAACTCTGGGAGGAAGGGATGAGATGAGAGCGCCCTGTGGATGATATCAGGGGTTTCTGTATTATTTAAAGACTGTGTAACCTTTATGTATGAAATAACTAGCAACTACATCTAAATTTATCTAAGATTACTGCATCATTTGGCTAAAAGTTATAGTACTTGCGTAATTTGTAGTACTATTGGGGAGAAGTTGAGGAATTAAGAATTATATTTAGCAACCGCCAATATCCATTTCCATGGACAAGTTTCTTTTTTATATAACTTCGAAAGATATTAATTTATTTAATTTAAAGTCTTTGTACCTATATAGATAAAATTAAAGTGCAGAATATAGTTTAAATATTAATAGAAAATATATCAAAACAGTTTTGTTAGTTTCTACTATTGCATAAAATTAAAATAATAAATTCTTATATAAATGAAGTTACGAAGCTTGGAAGATTTAGGGATTTTTGGCCGTTATTGGAATATCCCAAAGATTTTACAAAAATAAATGAAGAATTCATAATGAAAGTTGTTTAGATCTTTGTACTAAAATTTTAATAAAGATTTTGTGAGTTAATCCTGCAGTGCAGGAACGCCAAATAGTGTTAAACATGTGTTTCAATGGTGTACATAAAGTAGTGGATTTTTAACGTCTATTCATGTTGATACTCGTGTTTTTCTTTGCACTTACGAGCCTCAATTCTCTACCATTCACATTGAACCGTAGTGTACCTATGTTTTTGCACGGCAGGATTATATACGCAGTCATTTCCACTATATAGTAGTTTCTTTCAGAATTTATCTCGGAATATACATATTCGTTACATCCAGATGTGGTAAACAGAAGGGAATAAGTCTTCTGAATGGGATTCATCCGCGAGTCAGCCAAAGAAAGAGAAGAAAGAAAAGAAAATTACTGTTATGACGACGTACTTAGTTGTGGCAGATTACAAGGCGCTCAGAACATGTTCCTTGCGTTCAAAATTCTAAACCGATGTTTAATTCAAATGTAGGTATGTGTTATTTGGTTTAGCAATGGAAAGAAAAAGGTTCCACATTCCAAAGATTCCAATAAAACGCACTGCAAGTTGAGAGCTATGATTTAGATTTTAACTGCGACTATCGCTTTTCTTACTTCACATTTTGCAGAACTCATGTGTTTTGTTGATATAGTATTGAATAATAGCTATAACTGAAAATTTGAAATTCTGAACTAATAATGCTCGCTTTTTCAAATTTATATTATAGATGAATATAATAAAGCATGTTATATCCTAAGTTTGATCCATTTTGCTCAAATACTTTTGAAATTATGTTACGCCACTAAAAATCCCCCGTGAGAAAAAATAGTTGCATATTTTAACCCTAGGTTCGTAATAATGTACTTCTTAAAATTGCACTAGATTTCTCAGTGTTTTGTTCAGTTTAGGCTCCAAATTTTTTTAAACTTGCAAATATATGTTTTTGCCTGAAAATTGTTGTTTTGGGGCATGAAGACTAAAATATTAAAAATATGTGCTTACACACAGTTGACAATAAAATGTAGGGCAATTTTTATTTGTTATGTCTCTGTGAACATGTGTAGCCAATTTTATTAGTGCAATACAAAAAGTGCTCCGCAAAAAAAATTTTACAGGAAGAAAAATACTTAAAATATAAATAGAGAGAAAACAAGAAAACATTTTAATGCATAGCTCACATTCAAATCCAAGCGAAATTTAAACATGCACTATGGCGCTTGAAAATGGCGTCCGAAGGCGAATTATGCATGTTTAACATTCACATATATCTCAATTATTTTATACAAATAGAAAACTGAAAATTTTGGGTTTTCTCTACTTTGATGAAACTTCAGTCATACATAAGTTCAGTAAATTGCTATAGAAAAATTTATTGTATTGTATAAGAAAAATAATTTTTTCTCACGAATTAGCAATTTGAAACCTTTAAATCACTCAAATTCTCTGAACAGTAATTATTATTTAACAAAAATTAATGTTATTAGAGGTTCAAAGATTTATATATAGGTTGGAGTTTTAGTTTACTTGCAGTATATTGTTAAAACTGAACGACATCGTTTACCTATTGGGTACCCCTTCGATATCGTCCTATCCTGAGGACAGGCTTGGGCAGAAGGTTTCATACCAAGGATGAAATAATTCTCTCCTTGAAACATATCCATCGCATTCGCCGCACACCACCGTCCACCGCGCCTAGGCCTTCAATCTTGGAATATGAATGCAAATAAAATGAAATGAAAGTAAATAAGGTACCAAGAAATTCGTAGTATTAAATACTTCTTGGCTTGGGAAAACCGCAAAAACTAAGATGGTTCGAACCACCAGAATGCTAGGTACAGTTACGACAGAAAACCTCCCCAACAGAAAGCTCCTGGAGCCATGGACCAAAACATGCAAGACTTAGTTCATATAGCACCTAATAATTTATTTGCAAGCAACTGTATTATGTTTGAGCAAGTTGCCACAAAACTGCTGTCGA
Organism: Tenodera sinensis; assembly: GCA_030765045.1. Taxonomy (NCBI): domain Eukaryota; kingdom Metazoa; phylum Arthropoda; class Insecta; order Mantodea; family Mantidae; genus Tenodera; species Tenodera sinensis. Next base: position 157,222,077 of record CM060966.1, on the reverse strand, counting down.
ATCAGTGACACAGAAACAAGGTGTCAGAGTATAAAAATAAAAGAGAAATAAAGTTTACAGATATAAACAAATACAATTAGATAATTTAACTGCAAATTCCTTTATCCCAGAGTTCTCAAATTAAGAGCTAATTTACTACGGCTCATGAAATAAATGTTTAATAAAAGGACAGTAGAACAGAATATTATTTTGTTTGCCTGTTCTTTGTCCAACAATTAGATGAAGGGAATGTTGACTTCCTTATAGCAGAATATAAGTTAAAGGACGACACTAGACTTACTTAAAATGAAAAAACAGCAAAGTTCGCTTTACCTTACAGTAAATTATTGCAGCGTATGATCAAATAAAACAATTTCGAAAGCCACTGATATTGAAATCATGTTTATAGACGCAAAGAATAATAAATTAATTGTAAGTTTTCAGTATTTTATCAGTTTATATTTCAGAATGAAGAAATGGCCTCAAAGGAAAGAAGTAAATGTCAAAATGCGTAAAGTTTTACAAAAACTTCATATAAGATTTGAAAGTTTACAGTGAATTTTATTTATTAAAGCTTTATGTGTTATCATCCGTGTTAATGAAATATAATTCTGACTTTTGATCCCTGTACACTCCATGCCCTTAATCGGGAGAGTATATAAAACATTGTAAGAGGTAGACTTTAAATTGGCAGAAATGTCAGCAGCGTGGGAACCTATAGTACAAATATATTTTAGTAGCGAGCTACTGATATCAAGTATTTATATTAATTAATGGTGAAACTCGGACAAAAGGTAAAAACAGAATTAACAAAGATAATAAAACATAGAATAATGAACAAGAACAATTAGGTGTACAAAATTAAGATGATAAGCCTGAGAAATAAATATTTAACGAAATATGTTCACAAGCAAATTGACAGATACAAAATCAAGGTACTACAATGTCAATTCCTGTCACAGTAATAAAACAGATGACAAGAAATTAATTGTAACTAACTAAAATACCTGCAATTAATAGCCAAATTATTCTCTATACCTTCCATTAACTGCAATTCATGTCATACTTTCAGGTAATCATTGTAAGTATTGGATTAAACATATAGTTAACTAGCTGAAATACCCAGCGTTACTCGTGGTTTTACGATTTCATCCCTCATGTTGGATACTATAAAGAACCCATAATACACGAAATAAATAAATAAAAACACCGGGAAATCATTATGCAAAAGCACTGTTGAACAACCCCAAATACCACAGGAAGAAAAGCAAGTAGAGAAAGCTGTGTGAATGTAAGACCTTAAATTTGTGTCAATCATATAGAAAATTGAATTCTTTGCAGAAAAGGGAGTAGAGAAACAAATCGCTTGTGTTTTTTCGTAAAAGAAGCACGAGTAAAGATAAACGTGTAAATATAAGTTGCATTTATATTTCAAACATGTAGAAAATTGTATAGATTGTTTGTAGAAGAGGGAGTAGAAAAAGAAATGTGATTGTATTTCATAAAAGAAAAGTGTGTATAGTGAAAATCGTATGATGTAATGTATTACATTTCTGTTTCAGTCATACAAAATTGTATACATAGTATGTTGAAGCCGAATAGAGAACAAAATGTGATCGTGTCTCGTAAAAGAAAAGTGAGTAGAGAGAACCGTGTGAATGCAATGTGTGGCATTTCTATTTCAGTGATAGAAAATTGTATGAACTGTATGTTAAAGGGTTTCAGAACAACTTCCCTTTGCACTGCATTTGAATACTACGCAAATTTAATGCTTAAAGAAATTTAACTAATATACCTAATTTACATTTAAATTTATATTAGACAATTGTTCCTTAAACTCGAAGGAATAAAAGTCTATTATAGCTATAAAAACTGCAATTATCATAAAAGTAAACAAGATGGCGATATTACATTGAGTTATTGCCCATAAATGTATTGCCAATAGTAAAGTATTTTATTTTTCTAGGAAAGCAAAGGGAAACAATGCTCATTGCTTACTCACGAATTATATTTCGACCATTGTGTTTTCTTAACAGTTCAAAAATTTCCAATTGTAAACAATGCACAAACTAATCGATTCATAGAGAATTATCCCTATTATCCCTACAGTCTTAACCGACATAAATTTATCTATATTCTTAAGCTATTTAGAAAATCAGTGATTTATTTAACTGCATTTATTTTTTAACAGATCGTTTCGATTATGCCAGGAAAGCAACCAGCTAAACAAATCAAGCGCTGCCAAAGAATCTTCAAAGAAAATAAGGAAATAATGACGCAATGTTGGTCTCTCTTCCTAGAAACGTCTCGAACTTTTGCTTTTGAATTTTAAATAATCTCATTTAATTCTCTGTATGGTAAAAAGTTATTCTAACGAATTCCTAATGGCAAGCCTTTTTCAGGTGATGTTAATGCATTGCCAGTTAATTCAAATTGTTTCAAAACGTCAATTTTCATACATAAGAATTACATCCTTGCTCAAGGCGAATTTCATCACCTACCTCAAAGAGAAAGTACTTCGAGATTGGCAACGTTAAAGTTCTGTGAGGTATAACTGGTATTATGCATTTCGTTCCTCCGAAGATTTATATCGGTTATAAGTGATACTACTGATCAATTGACGACTTTTTATAAAATCGCATGCAGATTTATACCTATGCACAGTATGTTTCACTCTTTTACATTCATATCTACTGGGAAATGGAGTCCTGCGGGTGGCCTTACCTGCCAGGCGTTTTTATCACAACATAATAGAACCTAAACCAGGGAGGAGCAGAATAGTGTCTGCTCTGAATCCACTGTGCACGCAACCCGCGTAACATTCTTGCTTGTTTATGGGAGAGGCTTTTCCTTCGCTTTTTAAACTGTTGACAGTGGCGGATTGGTACGATCAGCACGTTTGTTTCAAACAGAAAACAGGTGGCCATATGATTATTATGTGGGATCGGAATTACATACGTTAATTATCATCATCCGAACATATGAGAAGACTTTAAGGCTCTGGGGTAATATCTGTAACAGCAATATGCAGTTGCGCCGAGAGGTAACACACATTAATATACTTATAAATAAAATACTAGAATATTCTCTTAAAAGAATTAATGCAAAACCTGTGCTTTGTCGGCTAAATATTTTGAAAAAGTTATTTAAATTCTTCTAAAACCTTTAAACGTCTGACCACCAGAAGAAGCGAACAAGAGAAATGTACTACGTAAACATTTTCTACCCTTCTCAGTATGTTTACATATTATTACACGGTGTTTTCAGGTACCTAAATGCGTAATAACTAATAACAGAGTTACGTACAAGTATTGGATCTGGCAGCATGGGTAATTCACATACACATTTCCTAGTAAACAAATCGACTAGGTGTGCAGATTAACAGCTCAGGCTCCCTTTACAACCTCAGACCCTTCTTGCCTTCTTGTGAGGTCAGTCAGTACTGTTAGAACCAATAAAATGCTACAAAGAAAATGCTAATGTGAATTTGGATGATTTTATTTCAGGGTTGTAAGAAGCATGTTTCCGAGTAGAATGAGCGAATTACGAAACTGCATTTCAAATTCCTAAACGTGCTCGTCACTATGGAAAAAATTTGTAGTATTTTGGAACATCTACAAAATCCTATGAGGAAGGACAGATGACCCCGTTCCGTCAACATGCATTTTTGAAGGGCACAGACTTTGGCGATTCGTCGGAAAAAATCGCAATCCTAGATGATGTCATTTCCCCGGGACAAAGTTTTGTCCTGGGAGAACAGATTTGCATCTAGAATCCAACCTCCAAGGCCAAGGTATGTCAAAGTAAATCTGCTTATTGAATATGTTTAGAATTAGCACTGGTGTGACATTTTAAAATGTTAGGATAGCCTCAGGGAATAGAGCCTCAAGAGTTTTAATTGATGTTAGTAATCAATAAATATTAGGCTGCAATTCTTTCTTCAATGCCTCTAGGATGGAAGACTTCTGCCTTACTTTTTTGATTTGTAGTTCGTAAGAAATAGTGATAACAGTATATAATAAATGACAGTGGATATTATAACACCTTGAGGCCCCCTGAATTAAAAAAAGCATTTTTATAAAAACGTCCGTGTGTGTGTGTGTGTGTGTGTGTGTGTGTGTGTGTGTGTGTGTGTGTGTGTGTGTGTGTGTGTGTGTGTGTGTGTGTGTGTGTGTGTGTGTGTCAGCCTATGGGCAGCATAACTCAAGAACGAAAAGTCGGTAAAAAACCAAAGTTAATATTTAAGTTTAATATCTTTCAAGGATGCGACACGAAGTTTTTCAAGAAAGTTCTTCTACCTTAAACTACCCTTTACATGGAAAACTTTTTGAAAATTTTTATTTTCTCGAAAATGACTCTAGCGATTTTGATTAAAATGCCATATGTTTAAGATATATTTATGGCAAAGGAAATGTATATTTTGAATTTTCTGCCTATAGCCCATGTAGTCCTGTTTACTGTGGATGACTTGTATAACTGGTAAATTGTAAGAGATGGACCAAATCTTACTACACAAAAATATATATCTTGCTAAAATACACAATTTAGGCCCCAATTTTTTGTTGTAGAGTGAACCATTTTGGATTATTTATGTGAGTTTTGGAAAAGAAGCTTTCGTCATATCTTCATGCATTAACTTTTCACTTGAAGAAGTTTGCTAAATTTTAAAATTAGTCTGCATGAAAAACGTGAAAGGTGACAAAATATGCTGGTACTATGTGGAAATAAAGTTAGTGTATGAACTATTTAACTCCAGAGTAAAAGTTAGTCGCACTTTCTTATATTTGTTTCGAAACACACACACAAAAATGTTTCTGAAACGTGATTCTTAAATGAAAACCATTTGTATATGTCAACTCTCAATCTAGTAATAACATCATCGATTAGTAGGAATGTTAGCACAAAATATAATGCTAATAACACTCAACAACTCGCCATGTGTTTGCTGTCGCATGGTTTTCGAATAGCCATCCCATAATAAATTATAATAAGACCGAGTCTCTTATCTCTATCTTAAAACGCGTAAATCAAAACGTATTTATCTACTGCTATAGTATAATGAGTAATGCTTTAGTTTTTAGTTACTAGGCAACAAAAGCTATGCATTATATTCTAACAAAACACAAAACACGCTATCAAAACATAAAATGCAGGTTCTACAAAAAGTAAAATACGCTATAATGATCATCTATAGCTTATTTTTTACTTTCTCTACTGGTAAGTAGGGGAAGTATTGTATTCCACCCAAAAATTCGATGTCGAGATTTCACCGGAAATACATGTTTTGAGTCCCCCTGAATCCAAAAAACGCATTTTTAGAAAAAGGCCCGTGTGTCTGTGTGTCAGTCTGTCAGTCTGTTAGTCTGTGGACAGCATAACTCAAAAACGAAAAGGCGGTTAAAAACCAAAGCTGGTATTTAAGTTTAATGTCTTTCAAGGATGCGACACGAAGATTTTGAAGAAAATAGCCCCACCCTAAACTACCCTTTACATGGAAAATTTTTCGAAAATTTTGATTTTCTTGAAAATGCTCTAACGCTTTTGATTAAAATGTCATATGTTTGAGATATTTTTATGAAAAATGAAATGTATATCTTGAATTTTCTGGCTATAGCCCCTGTAGTAGTATTTACTCTGGACGACTTTTGCATAACTGGTAAACCATTAGAGATAGACCAAATTATACTATACAAAAAATGTAGATCTTGCTAAAATACACAATTTATGTCTCAACAAATTTTCTTGTAGGGTCAACCATTTCGGAGATATTCCTTCTTATGTGTGTGAGTTTTGGAAAACTTAGAACTTTCGTGAAATGGATCATCGTTGTTAATTTTTTTTATATGTTAAGTGTGCAAAGACAACAGAATCTCAAACATTTGACTATCGCACAAAGCCTACTGTATTCTAATATTCCCCTTGCACCTACAAGGAAATAAGCAATAAGATAATTTGTACAAATGTGTATCTCAGCTATCAAGAAAGAAGATACAGGACTAAGAGTTTGTAAGAATGGTTAGTACAAGAGTAGTGAAAGTTATGTGAGTGCAACACATCAGATTTTTCTAATATGCATTAAAACAAAAATGCCAACAAAGAATCTGCGTCTGCTTCATTACCCAATTACCACTCTCCAAATTTCCCGTGGACTACATAAATAAAGTTTCTTTGGGTTTTCTGAAACTAAAGTACCTACCTCAATAGTTGAATCTGGGACTGCTTTTAACATTTTTCCTGACGAGCGGTGAAAATCATCCTCCTCACTCATTGTTACTTTAAATTCACCTATGAAATTACTACCTAAAATAATTGTAGAATATAACAACATTTATTAATGGATTTTGTCTGTTTTTCCCAAAAGCCTACAGTATCTAAGCATATCGTTTTCGCAATAAATACACTTCATTAAATATACTAAATACATATATAACATACTCTAAACGTAGATAAAATATTGTAGACAACACGTTAAAAAATCAGGATTAGTAACTTCTTCATATTCTAACTTGAGCCTCTTGTTACTACTTTTGTAACTAGTATTCTAAATATCTATCAAAGAATCAATAAAACTCTCACATATTCCTCTGGACCAAAAGCTAACATGGCAAGCTCATACAAATTATATTTGTCAAATAGGTATTGTCGAAAGTAAGCTATGGATGAATTTATGTAATTTTGAGGTCTACGACGCTGTCAATTGCCAGGATCATATCAGCGTCGCCGGTGTGCCAGAATTTCGTCCCGCAAAAGTTATTTTACGTACAATTAAATCTATTGACATGGAGCTGTCGTTTTCAAGCACACTTAAAAACCATCGGCCTGGGACGGATTTGAACCCGCGACCTTGGGATCAGTAGGCCAGCGTCTAAATATATACAGGATGGAATGGAAGCCATTACATTCCTTCTAATATGTGCTTCCTAGAAGCATTACAAACAAAACAGTCAAATGACATTTTGTTCTTTGATCAGCCGATTTCGAAAAAATAGTTTTTTAACCAAGTTGGATGCGTAATTTCACAGGAATGTACGAAGGTAACAGTTTGTTGTAGAGTAACTTATTTTTGACATAGCTTCGGTAGTAATTATGGGACATCACACAGGGTTTCGAAATAACTAATCACTTGCAAGACGTGAAGGAATACTCTAAGCTGTTACTTCAGAGATGACGTAACTCGACAACGTTGCGTTGAGGTTGGTCAGGAAATTGACTGGTTTGTGGATGTAAACAGCTTTCGCTTTCGGTAATGTTTTGGGAATTAACACTTGTGATTGGCCTACACTCGAACAGTAAACACGGAAGGACAAGGCACGGTATGAGTTTGCTCTCCAAATCCACCGTTACGATGTTTGTTTATGTACTGAGATCGGGAAAGTAACCACCCACGCAATCTGCAGTGTCGCCAGGTTGTGTTCCATAAAACTAAAATATCTCCATAGGAAATGGTTGGAGACAAAAACGTAAGATACAAAATGTGTTCCAAATAGTGAGATCTACCACTTGTTTAAATTAATGTAATGACCATATATATACCGAGTAGTCTTTTTTTTTTTTTTTTTTTTTTTTTTTTTTTTTTTTTTTTTTTTTGTTATTACAAAAGCAAACAGATTTTTACCTAATCTCAACATCTCTATGATTAATTCCTTCACGAAGAACAATATTATGAAACCTAATTATTAATAAACTTCACGAAGAATTTATATTGCTCATTGGAAAGAAAAAAATTAGTAAAGGTACTTTTATTTTTATTTCAACCTTTTCAATTATTTTATATAATAATTTCATCCTGCAGACCTTCTTTATAAGTGGCGAAATTGTAACTGTTTACAATTTATGTAAATTTAGTGCCTTAATGTTACTAAACGATAAAAACTGACATATTATGAACTTAGAAGCATTTTTCAGTTTTATAATGCAAGCCATAGTACTAATGGTTTACGTAAAGTGTATTATAATCTTGTTGTGAATGCAGTTAGGTATATTATATGCTTCCTGAGAAAATAATTTGTTTCAAAACAAGACTAAATTAAGATTTGAAGCTGAACGAAATCTCATTACCGTATTTATTACCATTACCTGTTTTTATTATTATTATTATTATTATTATTATTATTATTATTATTATTATTATTATTATTATTATTATTATTATTATTATTATTATTATTATTATTATTATTATTATTATTATTATTATTATTATTATTATTATTATTATTATTATTATTATTATTATTATTATTATTATTATTATTATTATTATTATTATTATTATTATTATTATTATTATTATTATTATTATTATTATTATTAATTATTATTATATTTTTCATATATAACAAGGCATGGCTGGCAATTACTTTGAAGATACACAATTTGTCAGGTAGACTGAGGAGCAAATTTTGTCACAATTTCCGTCAATGCTAGCGATTCGAACACGTCGAACAGATTTTTTTTTTAAATACTTAGATATCTGCATTTTGTGAGTGACCAAAATATTTCCATTTTTCACCTCCTAAAACTAAAATTTCAGCAATATCCACACTTATCTCCAAGATAAAACACAAGGTTCTGTTGCAGGAATATATTTTCCTTAACTAAGTGTGATCTAATCATGAGTGTGGCTTGCATGTTAGCTTGGCACACGGTAGGTAAACAAAAGACTGCTATAAACTCGATGATATAGTGATGAAGTACAGATGGGTAGTTAACTTTTATTCTTATTATGAGCCGTTAGGATCTTAATGACGATCTAATTTACGTCGTTAGCGACGTCAAAGAGGAGCACGCGTGCGCGCGAGTGCACTTTCATTTTCTACAAGCATTTAATTAAGGTGAACAGTTAGTCATAAATCATCATTGTTAGCGATGTCTAATTACCTATCAGGATACGTTTACATTGTGCTACCATCTCTGTTGTGTATACATATAAGTACCAGAACTGTCTGTATTAATATTTAATTGTATGTAATTGCTTGAAGACCGCCTCCGTAGCGCAGTTGGTAGCGCGCTTGCCTGTGGCGCGGAGGACCCGCGCAGCATGGGGATTTTATCCCCTCTGGGAGGTCTGGCACGGGGTGCACTCAGCCTCGTTAGGTCCCGGGGGGACCAATTGAGGAGCTACTTGATGGAGAAGTAGCGGCGCCAGGTCTAGAAGACCGCATAACTGGCCGGGAGGGCTCGGGGCGCTGACCACGTCCCATCCTCCAGTACTGTACCTCACCAATGACGCCTGTAGTTGGCAGAGGTGGGGGACGCAGCGGCTGGGGGGTAGGCCTTGGCCCCTCGTGGGCTGTCGCGCCAGGGTTTTTAGGTTTTTTAATTGCTTGAATTCTATACCGAGGGTTGTTCCGGTTCCCGGCCATGGAATACGAACTCACCCAAGCGGGTGCGATGTTTTCGACGCATGTATAAGACAAATGTCCACTCAGAATCGTTAGTAGCGTGACAAATCGCAATTGTGAGTCATGAAAACAAACATTCCGGCTGGAAGAGTCGTGGTGCTGAGCACATCATCTTCCCACACCAGTTGGATGATGGTTCTCCCCGCCAATGTACATGTGAGCGTGAGGTCGGCAGTTGCTTTGGACGACATGGGTCTTAGTGAGGTGTCGTGGCATTTATTATTGTTATTATTGTTCGTATTTTTCTTCTTATTATTATTCAATACATTATTCATACATTTTAAAAGGTAAGAAAATCAAAATATGACATTTCAGACTGCTCTATGGTCTGGTGGTTAACATGCTGCAGGTCCCAGGTTCACTTCCCCATTTGTTCTTCAAGGCATGCATGAGACAGTGAATGTTGCGTGAATTTAAGCAATAATCAAAAGTAATACAAACCAAAGATTTCTACCTACGAGAATGTCATTGCCACTGAGCAATAATTATTGTTCCTAAGGTAAAACACCGCCGATACCAGTTAGTTATATGTTAAAGGCACCATGTAAATGGAACATAAAAAATGCAGGAAGAACTTTAAAGACTTATCTCCAATTAACAACTTCTTGTCAATAAATGAAAATGAATGCTTAATAATTCGGGAGAAGAAATAAATGCTAATTTTAGATAATTAGCGAAAAGAAGAACAGATTGTTCAAGCAAAGAAATCAGTAGATATTCAGGGCCAAACACTTACATTCAGTATACCTAGGTATATCCTAAGTACCTTACGACATACTTACCCACATGTTACACAATAAAATACTACCTGCATAAATAAACGACACGATAAGCGACTTACGAATGCATTATGAACTGTAAATATAAAGACATGATTATGAACAGAAAATGAACTTGCCTGTAGTTGGGCAAGTTTGGTAAGAATAGTCCTTAAATTGGTCAAAATGCTTTTCTGCCCACCCACCCCCCACCCTCCAAATTCTTTGTTTATAATCTCAGAACTTATTTTCTCTTTTGATTCTGTGAGTTCTGACCTTTAGTCTAATCTATAATCAAAAATACTTTTCTTTAACATTTTCTTGCGTAGAGATTTTTTCTTAACGTCTTCTCTGCTTCAAACTATTTCACTTGCTAGAGCTTTGATTTAACTCTTCTAAAAGTTTGTCTGCATCTTCCAAACAGTGAAACAATTAAAGTTTATTGTCGGATTATATTTAACTATGACAAACTTGAAATAAGCGATAATTTATTTAAAATTTTGTTTTACTACTAATTGTAAAACTGGCACTAAAATTATAGCCCAATTTTACGTAATACCTATTAGAAATATGTCATAAGATTTATAATAAAAGTTATTTTTAAAATTAAATAGTGTGCACGTTGGGCAATAAAGCGTAATATTTATAATAATTTTAAAACTAAAATAGTAATAAAATTAAATGTAAAACTGCTATAGGCATCGTGATGGACTTTAATGTTATTTTGAGCTAATTTGATTGAAACTTTCTGTAAACAGAATACTGGTAAGTTAGTGCGGAAATATAAAAACGGTTTTAATGAAGTATTCATTCGTTCTTAACCTCAACTACTGCGTAAGATCCATTATCTATGTTAAATACGGACAATTTTAACTTTTAAACGTTTCTGTAGAACGTATGGATAAACGAAGCTGTACCTCGTTTGGATAGCATAAGAGAGTTATAGAAATAAGATACACTCTAGGTGTATCTCGTACTTATGGATAACTTGGTACATATTTTTTTTTTTTTTTAATTTAACGTTTATGTTTTAGAATAAGACTTCTCGTTTCTTGGATTTAGCAGGTAGCCGATGATATTTATATGTATTATTTGCACTACGATTTGCATGGATAATTTTTTTACCAGAGTAAAGAATTAAAGTTCTAATGCCAAGTTTAGAATTTGCTGAAAAGGTAGTACATTTTATTTGTTCACCCCAATCCTATTTATGGGTACATATAGATAATCATGTTTTAAATAATCTTTGATTATAATAAGTGCTTACTACGGTGGAATAGTTCTCTGATGCCACTTCAATAAGTAAGTTCTGTTTGGAGTTTGATCCTTACATAACTTTTTGTAAAATAATCAGACATTTAGGACTCTTACCTGGGTGACAGTGTGTTTCCCAATTGCAATCGGTTAGTATTATCTTGTATTATATTAATCTGAAGAATCTGAACACGCTAATTTTAAATGCAATGCACCGACATTTTCAATGGCTTATAGACAAACAACCTGTTTAAGCAATAAAACTAAAGCATCACGGACATGTTTAGAATGACAAACAGATAACGTAATGGATAACGACCTCACATCTATGCAAAAACGGGAACGCATGCGCAGTACAGGTATGTTATTTCTAGGATTAACCCTAATAAACCCGTAGCAGTTTAATTATTTTGCATAATACTCTAAAAACATCACTCGAGGTTTTTATATTTGGGATTTATTGTTATACGAAACCCTTTCGTGGTATTCTACATATAATTTTGATGTTCATTTGTCAGACTTGGAAGAAGGCCACTAAAAAAACACTAATCAATTGTTTTTTATTTTAACAAAAGGATGACATTTGTTTGGGTATTTAAATGTGTGTACCTACGTAAAATCCAAGCCTTTGTGACGGGCTTAAGGCCATAAAAAACCATCTGATTTCACCTCATAAATTATAAAAATTATAAAACCCATGTATTTGAGTACCAATATTATAGAACATGGAGTTTCTTGCGGAATTGGCAATGCCATATTTGTGGTTGCTTTATAAAATATGCATTTAAAATAAGACAAACACTGAGCATATTTTATCAAGTAATATGTTATTCTAGACAGTCATGATTAGCAATTAAGACACGAACAAAATTTATAACGCTGGGATATGCATGCCACACTAGTGCAAAATAAGTTAATAGTCCATCATTTATTACCTTAGTACATATGGTAAATAAAGACAGAAAATTGCTAACATTAGAAATCCGTGAACAATATTTCTTAATTAGCAACTTTGAGTGAGTGAATGAGTGAAGAGTGAGTGAGTGGTTGTGTTTAAGGGCTCGTCGACAACTAGGTCATTAGGGCCCGTTAACAACTTAGATGACCGTCTCAATGGGCGCAAAGTATGTCTCTTCCAAAGTGATTGGCCTAGAAGTGTGGGATCTACATATTCTCCAGCTTCACCTCTATTTCCTAGTATATGTTAAGGCTTTCTGTGCTAAGTGAAAATTGTGCACCTTTTGTGTTATTAAATAACTACGGGACCAAAGGTGCAAAAGCTTACCACTTCACCCAGTTAAAAAATTACTGCAATTGCTGGACCATTCCGATTGATGATTGTTCTACTGCAAAAGGTTACCTATACGCCGGGGTAAGGAATATCAAGAGATTTTCATGGGATATTGGGAATAGGTGAGGCTATACAAGTTATATAAGGGGTAAAGGAGGGGATTTACTATAAAATATACCTACCTATACTCCATCCAGCCTTAGATCCGCACCTTGTATCCTTCCGCGATAACCTGATGTTCATATCATCTGCGACTAACCAACAAACAGCACCTGGACTCCTACCTCGTGTTTATGTTGCAACAGAATGATATTTAATCGGGAGTTTTAGGAAAAAACACTGCTATCGCGGTATATTCAAGTATTCTTTACCAAGAGTATCATACATGTTGAAAACTCACAGATAATCGCCGATATTTAAAGTACTATATTTCATGGTGTGCTTTGGTTTCGGCGTATCGCGAGTTAGTTGTCGACGGCTTGTGTTTACATCAAGTGCGGATCTAAGGGTGGAGCGATTATATCTATAGATAAATGTACAATAATTTTACAACGAACGGGAGTAGACAAATAAAATGAATTCGCCATTTGTGTTAACGTTGCAGCCAATTAGTGTAACAATAAATTAGAGCAAATAAAAACTAAGCCAAAGAGAACTATACGTATTATCCTTTTTCCTATAGGAGGCTACTCCTATATGTCAAAACGTTTTAAGACAAAGGTTAATTCTTCGGTTCCGGAAATAGAGTTGAACTTTAACAGTTTAAGGTCTTTGTTGCTGTAAGGCGAGATAAATACCAACGAAGACAAGTGAAAGTGTTTAAATTATAGATTCTAATTGTGGCTTTTTGCCCTAAGTTTTCGGATAGAATTTGTTCTGTCGATCGTACCTAAATATCGGCAACTGGCTTGCGTGAGTATTTTTATAGAGTGGTCGTTGTTAGTTTATAAGCAATTTGCAGCTTATTTATTTAAAACTACGCTGGAACTTTTTTTCAGTGGCGGCTAGTGCCATTCTCCTTTTCATTTACCTTTAGCTACTTCGTAGTTAGATCTCTTAGGAGAGATTGTTGGCGTAAAGGAATTAAAAGCTAAGATTATTATTATTATTATTATTATTGTTGTTGTTGTTGTTGTTGTTGTTATTATTGTTGTTGTTATTATTGTTATTATTATTATTATTATTATTATTATTATTATTATTATTATTATTATTATTATTATTATTATTATTATTATTATTATTATTATCATTATTATTATTATCATTATTGTTATTATTATTATTGTTGTTGTTGTTGTTATTATTATTATTATTATTATTATTATTATTATTATTATTATTATTATTATTTTATTATTATTATTATTATTATTATTATTATTATTATTATTATTATTATTATTATTATTATTATTATTATTATTATTATTGTTGTTGTTGTTATTATTGTTATTATTATTCTTATTATTATTATTATTGTTATTATTATTGTTGTTGTTATTATTGTTATTATTGTTATTATTATTATTATTATTATTATTATTATTATTATTATTATTATTATTATTATTATTATTATTATTATTATTATTATTATTATTATTATTATTATTATTATTATTATTATTATTACTGAAAGATATTTTACCTTATCTTTACATTTTTATTTAGGTATATATTTTTTATTTCGGACTAAAATTTTAAAAACGTTATTCCTTTTTAAGGATATATAGTTTTTTAATAAACGAATGCAATTCATAGCATTTAAGTTATTGAATAATTTATTTAATTATAATTATATTTAAAATATAATTTGGAAATGTTTAGATGAATAAACAATGATACATTTTATTACATGTAACTACAATTAAAACATTGGCCGAGTAAAAACTGTTAAACATTGTTCAGATTAAAAATAAAATATTAATTAAATTCCCTTCAAACAGAAAGTGAAATAAAATTTCTTCACATGAAATCCGTTTCAGAATAATCTTTCGAGTAGCCTTGTCTTGGTCGTTCGGCCTTAAAAATCTTACATGACCTGAGTTTAAACCAACGTGTGCTAAGCTGATTTCTATCTTATACCAAAACATTCCCTAATATTTACCGAAATTGGAGTGAGATAATTGTCGAAACCCCATTTCTGTACTGTGTAACCTACATATCAATATGGAAACACTGAATTGTCTGTACATATATTTTAGTGGTGATAGATAATCCAAATTGTCCAACAATTAAGGTCTTACCTATGCTACAGTCGAGCCGCATGTGAACTTGATGTTTCCACCGCTACTATGGTGAATGTCTTCAGGGTTACTAACTGCCTCATAGTCGCAAAGAAAACGTCAACTTCATCTGTTTTTAACCCCCAACCACGTATTCTAGCCAGGTCCAGTTGATCTACTTTTCGACAATATGACTATAAAAATATACTACGATTTTATTTGATAAAACAAATTTAAGTATAGCACATGAAATTTAAACTTTAGTAGCTTATCTTTGGGCCCAAAGTTAGGAGTCTACAATTTTCACATAAAACTTCCGTAACTCTTCTTTCCCCTACACTAAAATTCTAGGCATTTTGAATCTGGTAGATAATCTTTAACCCTGGAGAATGCAACACTAAGAGGAAATACAGCTAAACTCTGATACATAATGGGTGTTCGCAATTAGAACATCTACACTATTTGATAAAATACTTACCAATTAAAAATAAATATAACATTATATGCAGGATTTCATTGTTTTTGATGCGCTTATATCTCTATTTTCTCAGCACTCGCTTAGTTGTGGCCATCTTATGTACATTGCTTGGAATGAACTATTCGGCTTTTGTTTCTAATGCATTCTCCGTGAAGTGACCCTGAAAATTCAAAGCCTTCCTAAAAGGGATTTCTTATTATAGCTACACGTTCGTATTTCATATTCAGGTTTTGAAAAGCCTTATTAATATTTTATAAATTGATATCTAATCTTTTATAAATTAGGAGTTGAAATTATCTTAACAGCTGGTACCCTTTGGGAAGAACATGGGGTTTCAAAACTATCAAAATAGGTTGAGTGTTTTTTTTTAATTATTCTGTGCACACACGCACACAAACATACGCAAATTTTCTCTCCTAAAACATTATTATCGATATCACAACTGCGATTGTTTGATACAATTTCTTGGTATCTGGGAGAGTTAAAAATCGAAAATAAAAAATAAACGGTTTACAAAGCCGTCATTTTAGAGAAAAATACGTTTAATAATATGAATGCACTCACTCTTCAAGTATCAGCCAGGCATGTTTTTGTTAATCTATCACGGGGTCTCATGAAGAATTATCTACTAACCTACCTACATATTTTTATAATTATAGTATTTATTTAATTTCTGTTTTTAATTCGGGAAAAAAATATTTCCGAACACTTTTCTTGTGAATCTGCCCTGAAATTGATAATAATTTCTAAGATATCACCAACATTAACAAATATGCTTCTATACCCTTTGACAGTCTAGTGCATTTCTATGTAAATGATGCTTCGCAAAACTATAGTTCGTTTAGCAATTGAATCAGGTTAGAAAGTACATAGTAAACTATAATACCTAAATAGTTTTAAAACTCAATGAATATTATAGTTATTGGGAGACTAATGAATACGTAAATCTAATGCAACTGAAAAATACGCACCACCATAAAATATTTAGCTTTTATTTTAACAATATAGGTATTGGCTCTTAGCGTTTAGTTTCAAAAACTTAGAACATAAAACTTTAAAAACTTAGACACTGTTTCTAAATAATTTCTGATATCCTACCAAAAATAAGGATGTATGAAAAACAAAACTGCTGTAGATAAATGACATAAATAAAAGAAATATGGTTACGGATATGTTAGCTTATATTATAGATAATTATTAAACTTGTTTTATGGTACTTATAAAATACCTATTACGTATGCTTAAGTTTATACAAATGTATATTTTAATATGATAAGCTCCATGAATTAGATGTAGGTTTATTTTATTTATTCATTGTAGCCAAAATTTACTTACAGATATTATTACTATTAACTTAAGTAATTTAGGTAATAGAATTGATGTGTTGATGTACGTATTAACTGTTTGTTTTCGTTGAACTTTAAGCTATATGTATTGTTTAAATATGTTAAAACATGCAAGAAAGCCCTGACAAATAAACCCTAAGTAATACACTTTGTACACTTTTCCACAAGATTATAATACGTTCTTCGTCAGTAGAGAGACTGACCGACCCCAGTGTGATGTTTGCCCGCTTGGGTGCGCCAGGATCTGGAAACTTTGGAAAACAAAACTAAGGCGAGTGTTTTGTTTCTTGCTCCACAGGCTGTTGCTGAAACTTAAGTCCCCCTGACAGCTAGAATTTTGGCTACATGCTCATATTCTCGAGGCGAAAATAAAAAACAACATCAAGGTTCAGCCTACCAAAACTCAGCTACCTGCTAACCGCAGTCCATGGACTGATAAAATAGCGCAAAGAGGAGAACTAGCAAAGAGGCAGCATAAAGGCAGAAGCCCGGCCCTTTTTTACCCCACCGCCGGAGTTGGCAACCAGTTCCCTCGCTGCCATTGTTATTCTAATGACGTAAACAGGTTGCGATTGGCTGGAGTCGGCAGCGCAGAGGCGTGGCGTGCTAGGTTTCCCGGTTCGCTGCTCGTGTCTGGGAGAGGTGGGGGGATGCGAGCGACGCGGTGGTGGGGATGGAGCAGCGTTGTCGGGGAGATGCCGCTCAGACACTTGCAACACGCACAAGAGACGGACGTGGTAAGCTTGCTAACCATCAATCAAGAGGCTTTACGGAACGTGGTAGATGTCGCGTTGATAGCGGGCGCAGTGTCTAAGTGTGGTGCCAGTGCGGATACAGTGCTGTACAGTTCCTCTCACCCTCCCGCCAATTTGCTTGCGTAACAGAAGCCAAATAAACTGTGTTGTGTTGCTCGGTGGGATTATGGACAAGGAAAACTAAACGGTGCTTGGGGGGGATAGTGTAAGTGCCAGGGAAACGTGTGACGGTGAAAAAAAGAGTGAGATTGTGGAGGTGAGAGAAGAAGAAGAATATTTTGCAAACTCGTGGTGAAGATGACGTAATTTTTGTCTGACCGCGAAAAAGAGAGAACCCGGGAGCTAGCTCGCGAGTGTGTAAGTGTTGTGAACTCGCGGAGAACCTACGGCATCATCACGGAGTTCATAGCTGTGAGCCAATGCAACACCACCGTCTGCAGTCTGCCCCAGCAGCAGCCGCCCCCAGCCGCAGCCGCCTCCAACCCCAACTCGTGCTCCGCCGCTGCCGCTGCCGCCGCTGCTGCAGCCGCCGCCGCTGCGGCCGCCGCGGTATTTGGAGGTGAACTGCCCCCGGGTCCTGGAGGCGGCAGCAATCTGCCGGTGGCTTGCACTCCCGTCACCGCCACCACGACAAACTCTCACATCATGAATCAGCTCGGTACCGTGTACGCCACCAAGAGGCGGCGAAGGAACGGCAAAAGGTAAAGCAATGCATTTATATTACATGTGCGCTTGTAAGTGCTTCAGTGCGAAGTGTAAACAAACCCATAATCCACTAATAAACCTGTGGTTAAATAGGGCAATTCCATTACTGTCCCGTAGGCTTCCGCGGCCGGTCGCTGTCAAGTATTGTAACCTCTGCCCTTGAGATGCTGTAGCTGTGAATTGTTTCATAAAGTTGTGAGAACTTTGAACAAGTAATTGCTCCAGTCATTAAATTCCCAGATACCTATCACCTAGATTCCTATAGTGGCTAATAAACACAAAAACCACCCGTAGAATTCCACCCAATGCGCTTCAAACCCAGCCTCTTCCTATCTTCTAATTTTTCTTGTTTTCTTTTTGTATCCGCATATGGAATATGCATCTTAATTATCTTGCCTTTAATGTTTGTACTAATGGATGGGGAGGACGTATGAAAAATAATCGGTGGTTGACTTGAGCGATGACACCGGAGAAAAATCTTTTGTTTTTTGTTGCAGTACATCTTTGTCTTCCAGTATAATATCATTTTTATTTATGGTTATCCACGTTGGATTACATAAACTGTTTGCGACTCTCTTTGTCCATGCGCAATGCGGAATTCAAGAGGTAGTTTTGGTATCTTATGTGAGGATATAAGTAATGAATCAAAAACACAATTTATAAACATCCTTAAAAGTTCCTTGAAAGACTAAAGTGAATTAATTACTACTAAGTGTTTAGCGAGCCCAGGGTTTCAAATGCTTACAATTGAAAGAATAACAAAACACGATAGTGAAATGTCAACAAATCATCTGAAATTAATTTGAATAGGTTCACCCCCCCCCACCCCCCCCCCCATGTGCTCATGTGGTAGAGAGGGTTAAATAAATTCCCCTATTTAGTGCAAGAGATACTCTGAAATTCCCCAGATGAAATATTCTCCTAAGGAAATGCAGTTGTACGTATAAACACGCGAATGAAATAGTTTTTTGTGTAGTAGACTTAAACTCGAACAAAGTGCGCATATCCTAGTCTAAACATCGTAAGTAATTTTCGTGGAAACTGTAACTGTAACAAATATTTTTTTCTGGAATATTCAAGCCACTAACGTCAAATACTTCCAAGTGTCGCAAAACAAGTAAATTCTCCCTTGTAGTTGACATAGGTAATAACGCTAGCAAAATTCCCCAAGATAACTTCAATCACTGGTGAAGAAAGATGTCACTTGAAACTAATGTGAAGTTGACGTGAAACTGGCCGGCTGTCAAATAGGCAAATCCCATTAGTAAAGAGCACAAGCATTACTGTTGCGGCAAGCATGAATGTTTTGCGTGTCATTATAGCAAAACAAGTTTAATTTCCGACCTTTAAGTTTTCTTTCCAGTTCATCGTCGAAAATTGCAATTTAAAAGGTAGGTTGGATAATGCACCTGATATCAGAGGCAATCAACCTAATGCTTTCTAATGGCTAATCAAAAGATAATTGCTTCGTGCATATTAATTACGACTCCCAAAACACAGTCAGCAGCACTTTCTTTTTCTCTCCCCCCCCCCCTCCCCCCCTCCTCCAAACACGACGTAGCCAGCGATGTGTTTATGTTTGAACAAATACTCTACGCTGTATAAAATAAACTGAATATAATTTTGAAACAATTAAACTCTATTAGAATTGAAATCTAAGATTTTATTCGAGTGTATTTTTTTTTCTCTTTTATGTTTAAACTCTCTTTTATCAAAATCCTGTGGATTTTTAACTGTTAATTAACTAATTGCTACCCGAAAACTTCAACTGTGTTTACCTCTTTCTTTTGATTTCTCTTCTTCTCTTTTCCTCTTTTGCATCGACTTTGCTAAGCCTTGTTTCAAAAATCAGTAATAAAATTTATTTTCTGGAAAACCACAAAGATTAAGATGAATTAGTTATTAAATTTTGTAATAGTTTTAGAGAAACCAAGGACAACATAAAAAAGATTGTGAATCAAAACTCAAAAGCATTTAAAGCTATAATCTTACTTGTATTATATTCAAAATATGTAACTGTGCAGAATTATAAATTTAACTTCCTTCAAAACAAATATTAGTTTTATATATTGGATTAAATTTTTGCTGTCAATTCTAAGAACAAGCCTAAATAAAGGTCCCTGCCAAACTGCCTGATGTACTGGGATTCGCACCCGGGCCCACTACACGACAGCAAGAAACTCAGTAACTACAGAAAACATTCGTAATTCTAGCACGTAAATTAATGGTGACAATTCTCTTTTCTAATACGCAGAAATAGCAATATATTGTTTTCCCAGATTTTTCATTTATTTTTTTTTTAATTTACACTGATTTTTCAATGTATAGTGTTTACAAATTATTTTATGTGCATTGATTAAAGTAATTTATTTAATATACGTGTCAATATAACATATCGGAGATTAATCATTTAAAATGATAGGACAGTAAACTTGTGATGCAAATTCTGAGTTTCTAATAAGGAAATTAACAACTCCCTACTTTGGATTTTTTCCTCCTTTAGGTGAAACTATTTTCACTACAACTTCAGGTATTATACCAAAAACTATGCTCTGTCATATGCATATAAATTAATTTTGTAAACAAAACCATGAACAAGTATAAAAACGCCGTAATTTTAAAAAATGTAAAAATTACAACGTGAAAAATCTAGATCTTAGACGATTTTTTTTTTTTTTGAAATGGAGAGGAATTTTCGACAGAATTTATCAAACTGGCTTTTTACACTCTAATAATAACGACGAAAGTGATCATAATAATAACAGTACCTAATAATAATAATAACAACAACAACAATAATAGTGTTTTCTCTCTTTAAATATTAGCTACATCGAATAGTTCCCAATCACAAAATT
This sequence comes from Tenodera sinensis, assembly GCA_030765045.1. Taxonomy (NCBI): domain Eukaryota; kingdom Metazoa; phylum Arthropoda; class Insecta; order Mantodea; family Mantidae; genus Tenodera; species Tenodera sinensis. The sequence goes on along the minus strand of CM060966.1, from coordinate 157,201,024 downwards.
TTTCAGAAAAGTTAAGTAGTTATCTAACATTAAGTAACATTTTTTTTTTATAAAGATCTATCAGAATTTGATTTCGTAAGCTCTTAGTTAGGTAAACCATCCTTATATCGGATCGATAATTAAGATGTTTGGCTTCAGCTTTTCTTATTGTACCCACACATTGGCATCAATGGTGTGAAGAATTACCTAATAGCATTTTATTCGTTGTAGTTTTATGCTTACCTATACCTGGCTATTTAGAGAGCTTGCTGTTCGCTGTAAGGCAGTTGCGTAAATTTGCCATAGAAACAAGGGGAGATGGTGAGTGGGACAAATTTCGGGCCGGCCGCATTTCACCTTCCGGTGGAAACGCAGGTAATCTGATATTGTAAACTGACTCCATATCTGTTTGTGTTAGGAGCAGATCTGCAGGAAATGTTCAAACTGTGATATTTACCACTACATAGTCAGGAATCGAAACCGGCTTTGCTTCTTCGCTTTGACTCCTGTAGTAGCCACCGCAGAAGTCCTGAGTTCGATCCGCTTTTCCACCAGAAGCACAAGTTTTGTTTCTAAGAAAAACAAAGCTCCCGGTTATTTATACCCTTTGCAAAAACAATAATAAATAGAATAAAAAATAATTGCACACATGCATACCTAGATCGATATTGAGTTTACTTTCAGTACGTGCTTTCAGTTGGCAGAGAAATAGTACTTAAAACCATCTAAACTTGCAGAAAATAGGGATAAATATTTATTATTTAATGCTCCATTAGATGTTACTCTACTTCAAAATTATAGCACATATCGACGTAGCAATATTTACAAATAATTATTTATAAAATAAAGAAAAAGTTTCAGAATACTGATTCGAAGGCAAGAACTGCAGATTCCCACAAAATTTTGAAAAATAATGTGATTTGTTATGTGCTTTAAGACCTTAATGTTAATTTAGTGTTGTTACTATAGTTTAGGAATCTTTAATGATTATTTTAATTAAGGAACATGTTCCCATAACTAGTATCAACTATAATGATCTGTCAGTTTAATTAATTTAATCTACAAATTTGAGCGTTAAGTAGCTTCAAACTGTTATCAAAATCATTTTTCTATTCATTCTCTTCATAAGCGGAATACTCGGGGAATTTAATTAGACTATTTTACAATTGAAACTAAAAATACATTATTTAAACGTAGTAAACCTCTAATTTAAATCTCAAGTTTCAGCTAACTCGGCAGTGCAAATAGATCGCTTAAGTCATCTTCTAGACATATTTATAAAGCAGTACCTATCGAAAGCTGAACTGTTACGTTGGATTTGGGTTTTGTGGACAAACGTTGGAGAAGCGATCTTAATCACAAAATGATAAACTGGAAGCAATAAATAGCCATGATTGATTGAAGTTCAACGTCGCCTTCCGTTTTCTGGTCGAAGGTGCACAAGGCACTAAAAGTGGAACAGTCTGTGATATTGCACCCTTGGTTTAAAGCAACCTGTTCTGGTATCAAAATGATTTCACATATCTAATCGGAAATATGCATTTCTGTTGGCGACTTTGATAAGATGTGTCCTTAGTAACGTAAGTTAGACTTGACTTTCGAGGACAAGTTACGCGATGAACCTTCCTTTCCATGGAAGGTTTGTTTGTTTCTGCCTTGTATCAGTGTCATACGTCACTGCGTAAAGCTAAGTTGGAAATCAGAAAATGATTAAGAACCTTTTACAACTTTCGTTTCTTTTCATTTCTCTCCCACATACATAGGTAGAAGAAGGTGTTGTATTCCACCTAAAAATTTGATACTGAAATTTCAGGAATACATGTTGTGAGGTTCCCTAAATCCAAAGAAGCATTAGATACTTCAAATCGAAAAGTCGGATAGATACCAAAATTAGTATTTAAATTTAGCACTTCCAAAGATATATACAAAGATTTTCAAGAAGATCCCCAACCTTAAAATTATCCTTTACATGCACTGATTGTTTGTAAAAAATGGGCGAGAAATAAAATGTAAATCTCGAATTTCCTTAGAAATATTCTGTTAAATGCTCTTCATTCAGAAGGAATTTTGTAGGTATACCTATCTACTCTTGTGTAACTAGTAAATGATAGACGAAAGTTACTCCAACAAGTATCTCTTCAAAACCCACAATTTATTTCAAACATATTTCTATGGCATAAGCCCTCTCTAAGATAATGCTTTGTCTTTCAAAGTCCTGTGGATATTCAGTTGTTTCTCATGATTGCATGAAGACCAACCAACATACCCAGTTCTTAAAACATTTGACCATCGCTATTCCCTTTGCATATGTGACGAAATGTGCAATGTAGCTATTTCTGCAATCGTTTATCTGCATTAAAATAAGGCAGATAGCTATCTATAATAAATTAATAAGCAGGAGAGACATGTGAATCTAACACGTCATATTTTAAATAAGCGGTATTAAATCTCTTGACTGACAGTTGAATGGTGTATATTTACCCTCCGGATACTATCACAATGTGAGAATCATAATCATAATACCCTTTCAAGGTATATCAAGATCATGAATGTCATTGGGATAATATTTCTGTCTTAGCTCATACCTTTAACACCAACGATTACGTCAGTAGGTACATTCTGAGCTACTGGACTTCTGAACAAGGACTTTTAGTGTTCATAAAGGACAAATGTATAACTTCTGTGGTTGGTATCTCAAGATATGACTATTGGATTATATTTTATGATATACGCTGAGCTGAGAAGTCGTGAATTCAGTCATGGGTAATAATATTCAAAAAGCAAACAACATGGAAATAATTAGACAAATTGTAGAAATATTTCGTATTGCATTTTACAATAATGAAAAGTGAACTTAGTAAATCTAAGATAATGTGCGTAAACTTTAAAATTCTTACACCACATTTTAATATCTTCTGTAAGAAGTAATAGAGGGAAATGTGGTGAATTCGTTTATTTTTCTATGAGAATAAAACAGGTACTTGCCTCTACAGATTTCCTGTCTTCTTTATTTGTAATTCTTGTTACATTCTAATTATATGGCACCTTCAATTTCGACTGCTTTGGCTTTAAGAGTGATTTCTCTCTTAGTAATTAGTTCACACTGAACTAAATAAGCATCGTTTTTATTGTTTTGAAACCGAAGCCAATGTACCTCATTCTCTCATTAACACATTTCAGGCTCTTTGAAGTGCAAACATTTTCCCATCAGCCGGGAATCGATGTGACCAATTGACCATAGAGGAATCTGTCATAGCTTGTCATGTATTTGGAGTAAGCATATGTGATTTGAACTCGTGTATTCTAAAGCTTATGTATTAAACAGGAAAAACACCCCATCCATTTATAATTCACTACCTTAGTGCATACGACAAGCAGAGAAACACCCCAAGAGCTCCAATCTTTAATTCGGCACTTTGATATCTGTAATATTTCGACGTTACAAACAGTGTTGTAAATAAATTTAAAGGCGCGAAATCACAGTAACAGTGAGTAAAATAGTTTTAAATTTAAAATAGACAATTATCGAATAAATCTTGGATAACAGAATATAGATACAGTAATCATCTAATTCAGATTAATCAATAACTAAGTACCGATACCTGAAGTATTAGAAAAAAAAGGTTATATAATAGATATACATAGGTTTGGTTTTTATCAGTCTTTTTTTGTAGCGCCGATCAAAGGGGAGTGTCAGGTAATTTACAGGCGGTCGGGCCCCAGGCTAATTTCACTGTATCATTCATCATCTCGAATATACCTACCTTCCTACCTGGCCTATACTGGGTGCCGCTCTGGGGACTTGAGCCCAACTTAATGATAACTAAATACACTCAACAATCTGATGAAGAACCACAAACAGGAGTCGAACCTGCAATCTCCAACCATTACCGTGCTTGCTACTCCGTGAATGCATGACCCAACACCAACAGCAATCCACCTTCAAGGACAAAAGAAAGTTGTATGTAAACAAAAGTTAGTCACATTTCTGGGAAATTTTAAAGACGTTTCAGTAGACAATACAACAACATAGCATAGCAATGGAAAGAAAAATGCCCTTATGGAATACTGCTTTCGCACCCTCATTTACAACGAAGGGCAATTGATGATGAATCCCTGAAGAACAAAAGCACATCTAGAAGATATCATTCTACACCTACCACATGTTTGATACAGTGTTCTCAAATCTTTAAATGGAAATGTTACTGATTTCTGGATGTGAACAGTTGACCAAGAGAAAAGGGAAGAAAGGAAAGGGGAAAAAAAAAAAAAAAAAAAAAAAAAAAAGAAAGAAAGAAAAAGCAAGAAAGTTCACGTAAGAAATTCGTTATGTATTTCGTCCCCACCCCCCTCTCTCTGTTACTTCGTTGATCACTGGTAGGGCACCTTTCTGCTGTGCAAGTTGTCCCGGGTTCGATTCCCGACTGATGGTTGGGAATTTTTCTCTAGCCCTGTCTCCAGAGTCTGGAAGTGTGAATTTGTGTGTATCATCTGATTTACAGAACACAAAGAAAAAATGTATAATATCTACGAGTGCAAGTTAATACCGATTGTCGATATGATCATCTGAATATGTAGCTGTCATGTTAAGTTTAAGGACAAAATATGCATACTCGTTTCTGGCAAAATAAAACCCCACTCCGGATAAACACGATAGTTTTAGGCGTGAGTAGGCCTGCATAGTTAAGATATTTTATATTATTTTCCCTTTTAACTCAGCTTAAATAAAATTTGATTGATTTTTTCCAAACTTTTGATTGTAATAATATCGCTTACTGTATTTTAAATCTATCGATGACTTACGAATGACAAAGTTACTAGTAGAGTTGTGGAGAGAAAATCTAAACTCAAGTGGTATTTAAACTCTATTGAAATAAAGTATATAGGTAACATTTAAAAGAAATACGTTATTGTAAACAATAACAAATAGAACTAAAATGCCGAATCAGTCTTTCCAAGTCTTTCACAACTGCTCGATCGCTGCACAGTTTTTTAAAATGTTAGATAGAATTTTATGCATTCACTTTTATAGATTAAGTTGTTATTTTATTATATGTAAATGCGTTAAACAAGCGAAAATTTGGATAAAGCTATGGTAGTCGTTATTAAAAGCATTAACAAGGTTATTGCCGTTGGATAACCATTTTCATACAGTAAAAGCTAGGAAAGTGACTCATCAAACCATACATTGATACTTGTTTGGAATTCGTTTCGTCCCATTTACTGGGCGAAAATTTCATAATAACATACTAAAAACAAAACAGTGATCAAATTATAGTACTTATCTGTTAATTTTTATCTTTATTCTTGTTTTTCAAGTAAAGAGCACTTTTGATCTTATTTTTGACTTGTCTGGCTTATAGCCAGAATTTCTGCAAAAAGCATAAAACCTGCTCCATAAAAAGTATTCTGGTGTAAATGCATACACAATAAATAAAATAGCGAAAAGATTAAATAAAAATAAAATAATTTAAAAATTATGTAGTACCTATACCTATATTGTTGTTGGTTCAGAACTGTTACTAATCCTTTTAAGGTCGAAAAATTCCCTATTCCGTGAAGTTTCAGATACTATTCGACTCGTATCTTATATAGAATGAACCCATTTAAAACCAGAATATTTTATTGAATTCTCTTCATCACATCTCCTTTCCCTGAACTCGATCGAGTCCCAAAATTCCTTTGCAGTACTTTCAAATCCTCAGATATGTTTATCATTTGGCGACTGCTCATGTTTGTTTTAAAAATTCACTCTAGGAAACCTTCTGTAATTAATTTTATCACAAGATTTCAGTTTCTTTTACTTTTGAGGTTAGGTTCCTTGAATGCAATATCATTTTATTTGCAAAAATTATTATTATTTTATTATTCGAATAGTCTTATATGTGATTCTTACTCTGAATATTCCTAGATAGCTTTCATCACAACACAAAGATCTGCGAAGATTGTGGAATACAGATATTGAAGTCCTAAGTAAAACTTTTAAGTAGGTATAGGTATTAGTGGCACATAGAGAAAAACTTCGTGATTCAAGTCACGACTGTGGACATTTTAACTTTTATTTTATCTTTAAAATCTAACATCAAATTCTGAAACGTCAACTCTGAGTCCACTGTCGCGGTTGTCAGATGAAGTTTGTGAGAAAATATTTTTTCTTTTTATATGCAGTTTTGTTGCGGTTTAAACATTTGTAATCTAAACTAATCTATTTTCCGGCAAACTGCCGTGAATATCCGTCATTTAGCCTAATTTTAGACAGTAGGATATGAGGTGTTAAATAGTTGGAGAGTCAGGACTGTAACTTGTGGTCTTCCCAGTCAGAGAATTAAATTAAATGTCCAGGTCCAAGTCCCGAAAACAGAGTTTGATATCTTTCAAGTGTCATAATTTCATAGATGCTTCAATAAATCCTGTAAACCACAATAACAAAATAAGTACTGATGCTTGTTATACAATCCTTGAAGTCTTATTTGGTGGAATAAATGGTAATTAACTCAATGCCTGGTGTAGGTTTTAACTAAACTGCAGATTCCAGGTTTGGATGTAAAGACAGCAGTTTCAGAAGCGATCTCGAGATGAAAAGAAATGAAAGAAAAGAAAAAGAAGAAAATGAAACGTGACTTGAGTTTGGGTGATATTTGGTGAAGCTGTTTGCTTAAAATGCACCTGTGAGGCTTCTTCACTGTGTACTTTCGGTTGTTGTTTACTCGGCGGCCGACCGGGCTACACACAGATGGGACTGGAGCCAAAATAAAACTACCCATTCAAATGTTCACTTGCACCCTCATGGTGTGAGCTGTTATTGACAACAAAGTCCCTCATGTAGGTACTAATCTGATTTCACAGTACAGTCTGCAGAGGTAAGTCACTTCCGGATTTGTCTTCCATTCCACTTTGAATGTACACAGAGTTTCTTCCTTGTTTTCTTTTGGTCTGATATAATTTAATTTTTGCAAATACTCCTGACATTTCCTGGGTTATGAATTTGTTGCAACGTGTTCTGTTGCTTAGATGCTTTCTCTAGTTCTATTTTCTGTTATTTTACGCATTTAACTGTCTCTATTACTTATCTATATTACAGGAAATATTGAAATAAAAAATGCAGTATCGAAATTTCAGCAGAAATACAATGAAACAAACTTAACATTAAATAAAGATCTATGTTGTGCATGTCTGTTTGGGCTATTTGCAAGTACATCTCTTAAACGAAAAGAAATACCAAATTTCATGCGTCATGTGTATACAAATAATATTAAATACATTTAATACTGCCAATGAAAAAGTATTTTAAGCCTTTTAAAAGATAAAGCAAATCTACTTCTTAATTTCAGGCGATTAAATGTTGAATGCAAAGACATTCGGTTCAGATGCTACGAAATAAATGATTTAATTATTCATAATAGCAGCACATCAGCTAGGAAAACAATGATTAACAAAAACTATGGCTTTTCTAATTAAAGATTAGATGAGATAAAAATAATAATTAAAGATAAAGCGATAGAATATATGTGGGACGTTTAAACGAGCACTGAAAAATAAAGCTCGAAATGAAACTATGATGAAGTTTTATAAAGTGATGGTCGTACCAATATTGACATGTAGTTCCGAAAACTGGGCAATGAACAGAAGGGATAAAAGGATGGTGGAAACAGCAGAATTGAAGTTTTTAAGAAGCATTGCTGAATATACATGTTTAGATCACATGAGGAATTACACAATCAGAGAACAACTAAAAATATATAACTTAAATAGTAAAATATCTATATGCAGACAGAATTGGGCAGATCACATAACGCGGATCTCAAATAATAGAATAAGTAAAATAGTTACAGAGCATAAACCTGAAGGGAACCGTAGTGTTGGAAGAGGCTGGCCTATTTTGGTGTCGATAGTGATTATTCATAATAATCAGATGGTGAGGAGCTTAAACTATGCTTAAACTCTCATGGCTGGCATTAATCCAATTGAATGTACTTTCTGGACGTGTAGGTTGCAGTTGCAAACCAGCCAGATTCACTTCCTCTCTCTGAAGATGGCCGACGTAGTTACGGGCGAAGCATTAGATCAACACTCCTTGACTGCACCACAACCTACCAGCCTCGAAACTACGTTCTATTGGATTAAAGTATAAGATTTTGATACAGTAAAACTAGAACACGTAATTTTTTTGTTGGAGTTAATAGATAATACCCACACTGATCTTAAGAACTTTATTAGAATTATTTTCTTATTTTAGTGTTGAACTTGTTTTTCAAATAGGTTATTGTCATTAGTTACACTTTGACAAGATGGCAGTCCCTGTTTGGGAAAGTCTAAAGTCTTCGTATGAATAAATGAACTATTACGCGAAGGTTTTCAACAAAATATCCTTTTCCAAAACTACCCTTTACGTTAAAGATTGTTGTTAATTTTCATGTTCTAGAAAATGGCTATGACTGTTTTGATTGAAACATAATCCTCTAGCTATTTGAGATAAAATTTTAAAGTTAAATGTATGAACATCTTTGAAGATCTGTGAAATCCTCTTCACATTAAGTATTGTAAAATCACATACGGCCAAATTATAAAAGGTTGTCAAATGTTTATTAACTATAATTAAATATGTAGAGTCCATTAAAGTACGCACTTTGTGTCAAATTGTTTCGTAGCGTTAGCCGTTTCCGAAATATTCCCCGTTGCTTGTTTATATTTCTCCAAGTGCACACGCCATTCGATTGCAATTTTTCGTTTCTCCTTTCCATCGCAGAAGCACTTCTTACCAAACTTGAACATGTGATATTTATTACCATATGTTTTATGTTATAAGTACTAATATTTAAATTGAAATCATTACTATGCGAAAACGTGGAATAACGTTTGGAGAAGGTCTGTGTGCATTATTCTATAGAAAGATAATCTTCGAAAATTAATTTAAATTGTAATAATGAATTTGCATGATGGGCATATACATAATACTTTTTTAAATAGGATGATGTCGGCTATTTAATTATCTTTTTTTATCTTTATTAAGTAAAAGAGGTAATTATGCCAGAAACATTTTGTGAGCATCAATGTAGTGTGCGATATCTACTGTGTCAAAAGCTAACTCATTAAACTCCGCTACATCTGCATCTTAAACATTGTCGACCAATGTTTATTATGAAAAACTAAATTATTTACTCCAAATACCCTGGTTAGTTTCGTGTTCAATGTGTCATCGTATGAACTTAAGGAGTAGGCTGAACCTATTTCTGCTTTGCAGTAATAAAATATGTTAAATATAATGTGCAAAATTAACAATGTTAAGCGATTTATAAAAAAGCAGATGGAATATTTTGGTTATAAAGTTTGATAAGATTTTTTAAAACTTCATGCTACAGAATATGGGCACAAATATTGCCAGCATCATAGCATATTTGCCATTGTGTAGGTATAACTAAAAGTGAATTAAAATATATAATTATTTTCTTAATTGGGAGGTTAACGCGTCATTAACTTCAAATAAGCCGGTGATAAATTACAATATTTTGTGGAAAAAGCGTATTTTGTGAGAAACTGTGAAACAGATTAACAACAATGTTAACTGTTATAATAGTTCAGAATGTTATTAACAAAATGTGTTGACAGTAAACATAAAACCTTGTTGGAATGTGTTTGATATTTTCAGGGGAGAAATGTCAGACATATTGAAGACAAGTTCATTTTAGCATTATTATTATTATTATTATTATTATTATTATTATTATTATTATTATTATTATTATTATTATTATTATTATTATTATTATTATTATTATTATTATTATTATTATTATTATTATTATTATTATTATTATTATTATTATTATTATTATTATTATTATTATTATTATTATTATTATTATTATTATTATTATTATTATTATTATTATTATTATTATTATTATTATTATTATTATTATTATTATTATTATTATTATTATTATTATTATTATTATTATTATTATTATTATTATTATTATTATTATTATTATTATTATTATTATTATTATTATTATTATTATTATTATTATTATTATTATTATTATTATTATTATTAATAATAATAATTAATTAATAAGCTGAACATAATGATGAGTGGCAAAATAATATTCCAACCCCATTTGTACTCATTTATTGGAATTGAGCTTATCAACTTAACTCTTCTTTATCCCATATGATTTTCTCAAGACCTCTAATACAGGCTGTGACCATACTCTTTGTATTTTCTCTTATCCTACACGAACTGCGCCTTTGGCTTCGTGTCTGCAATTTATTATATAAAATGATGGTTATTTTCACGTTTTGTCATGGTTATTATCTTTACTTTGCGGAAATTATATAGTAGTTTCATGGAGCTTAAATAAAGCTTTAATTTCTCGCATTATTCGTGTCGTAAGGATGAATTTACTGCGCAGTTATTTGTTTTCTGCTTTATTTTATAACTTAATAGCTTTATCTCCTTCGCAAGTTTGTAGATTAATCCTAGGAAAATATAAAAAGCAAGAACCAGAAATGTCTCCTCTTTCGATCTTGTTCTAGAAATATAAACAACATTGAAAACGTTGTTTTTCTCATATTCTTTACGAAATGACCGCACATTCGTTATCAGGTTAAGAAAAGTAACGTTCACTATTCCACTTTGGTTGTATCATTCTACTTTCGACTAACAAAACGAGGGAAACGTCACTGCCAATTTAACATTTTGTAATTACTTCGCTAGTTTTTATCTGCAAAAAGAAAAGCGGCGAAAAAATAAACATATAAAGAAAAATCCTCAAATGCCTTTAATAATGCCACAATTTCAAGCAATAAATGGAACCTGTTTTAATAACAATTAGATTACATCAATAAAGTTATGTTTAGCTTCCATAAAAGTTGGCTTTGTTTTATATTTCCTGTAGACCGTGACTCAATGTTTTTTTTTTTTTTTTTTTTTTTTTTTTTAATTTATTTAGAGTCGCTTTAACAATTAAGTCATATCGCGACTATTCTATGGAATACAGCGGTATTTCTAATCTAAACGTTTGATTCTGTCATGAAGTACCCTAGTTAAATCCAATCATGTTTTGTTTTTCTATGGATGAGTTACTTTTAACTTAAGTTTTTTGCTTGTTAATTTATAGATAAAACCAATATATCTATTGAAGTTTATTGCAAGAACTACAGATATTTGTAAGTGATTAGCTGTTGAAAACTTACAAAACTTACAATATGGAGATTAATAAACTGGATAGCATATAACAACACAGAAACTTTCTTTAGTAGTTATATTGCAAAATTAACTTTGAGGTTAGAAAACAATGCTCTGAAGTTTCTGGTTCTTCTGAATGACTTGTTTTTCGTTTTCTCACTGTCTGCAGAAATTATAAATACGTTTATCTGTCTGCTTTACATTTGTGGATAAAAATGGTAACGCTGCTGAATATTTAGATGACCCTTACCAACTTTCTTTCCTATCAGATTGTACAAAAATAGTTAGCCATTGTATAGTAACATTACTCCTCGTTTTGCTGAGATATGTCGACGTCATTGCTTTCCTCCTGCGCTGGAAAACACAGAAGAACAAAGTAGGGATGAAATAGAATATAATAATTTTGAACGCTTTATTATTTTACTTATTTATTGCGGTCCTAAATGTATCGAACCAAATTAAGTAAATGTCTAAAACAGATTATTAACTGCTTAAGAGTTACATGTGCTAATTTAGCCAAATACTTGGAAATAACAGCAAATACCAAATTAAAAGTGAAATAGTGCAACAAGAAGTAAAAGAACTCAGCATAAAATACAGAAAACTGTTGACTTCTTGTACGAAATCTTGAGCTGTCAATTCGTAACAAGTTATTTATCTACTAACAGCTGTTGAACCTGTTTGGACATATAGAATCCAGTTACTGACAGTACCAATATATGTACACTGGTACATTCCCAACAGTGACCAAGAATAGCTACAGCTTTGTGAAGAAATTTCAAAATCTTCAGTAAAACACGTCCTCAAGTCCATGTGAGTCCTGTGGAATACGATGTGCGTCGATTAAGGAGGTTTAAACAAAACTAGCTGCCTCAATAGAACTTAGAAACATTGTTCATGACAGTGCATTAAAGAATAAAATAAACCGTTGCTTTAATATTTTCAAAAGGACTATCTCTACAAAAGAGATTATCTGACAAAAATTGTGTTCTTCAATCAGACCTCCATTTTTGTGAATAAGATTTTTGTATCGGATTATAGTATAGGTATTTATGTGGACAGATATGGAATTCATTGTGCGCCAAAACAAACATCCAAATTTCTCATAATTTTTGTTCTCTTGGAGTTTGTATTAGAAGACTTCAAGAAATGCTACGCGCAAATTTATATTTCAAACTTGTTCTTTGCGCGTGCAACATACTATAATACTTTTGTTGCAATTTTTATGTTCTCTACTAGTAAGTACGGAAAGTATTGTATTCCACCCAAAAATTCGATATCGAGATTTTACCAGAAATATATTTTGATGTCCATTGAATAAAAAAAAAAAAAGCATTTTTAGAAAAGTGTCATTTTGTGTGTCAATCTGTTGGTCTGTGGACAGCATAACTCAAAAACCAAAAGTCGGTAAAACCCAAAGTTGGTGTTTATGGTTTACGTCTTTCACGGATGTGACACGAAGATTTTGAAGAAAATTGCTGCACACTAAACTACCCTTTACATGAAAAATTGTTTGAAAATTTTGATTTTTCTGAAAATGGCTCTAACGATTTTGATTAAAATGACATATGTTTAAGATATTTGTATGAAAAATGAAATAAATATTTTGAATTTTGTGGCTATAGCCTATATAATCTTGTTTACTGTGGATGACTTTTGAATAACTCGTAAACCGTAAGAGATAGACAAAATCTTACTCTACAAAAATGTAGATCTCGCCATAACATACAATTTGTCTGAATATTTTTTTTTTTTTTTTTTTTTTTTTTTTTTTTTTTTTTGTAGTGTACCATTTCGGATATATTCCTTGTTATTTATATCAGTTTCGGAAAACTTAAAACTTTCTTCATTTGTTTTATGTTAACCGTGCAAAGAGAACGGAATCTCAAAGCCTAACAGATGTGACTATCGCACAAAGCCTACTGTATTCCCATATTCCCCTTGCACCTACAGGGAAGTAAGCAATAAGATAATTTCTGCTAATGTTTATCTCAACTAACATGAAGAAGATATAGGAATAAGAGTTTGTAAGAATGTTAATACAAGAGTAGAGAAAGTCATGTGAGTTCAACACATCAGATTTTTATATTAGGTATTGGAAATGACATCTGTCATAATCGGAAGTATTTTACTGCATATGTTTACTTACATGTATAAAATGATAATAGTAACTGTTGAAGTGTGAAATTCCATTTCTGTATTCGCCGCTGCATATTATTGCATTCAAAAACTCAGTACAAGGAATTCATCGGAAATACACATTTCGAGGCGCTCTAAATGTTAAAACACCATCCTAACTCAAAAACAAAAATTAAGACATGTTTAATTAGTTTAGAATATGTCAAGAGTGCAACATAAGGCCTAAATCCCAAACAACTGCACCACAAAAAAAAAAGAAAAAATTAATTGCTTTTTAGATTCTCAATAACAGTGTTACGATTTTTTAAAAATATTATATATAAGATACTGACATCATAAGTATGTGTAACTGTGTATCTAATTTTTAACTAGTCATAAAATCTTCATTAATATTGTATTTTTTTAATTTTTCAAATGTGAACTGCAAACAAATAGACGAAAGAATATTAAAACAGAATCTTATTGAAATATACTTACATTTATGTGAAGTATTATCAGCTGCTGAAAAATACTGAATTCTAAGCAGAGGTTGGAATGTAGACGCCTGAATCTGTCCGATTTCCATGATAAAGAAAGCCAAATTCAACCAACGGTCTGCGTTTCCGCGTTTTGCATATATGCATTGACGAATAAGTGCTGGCCTAATTTCGGATCATTTCTAGGCAAGTTTTAATTACTATTGAGGTGAAGCAGACAGAGAAAAAAAATTACATTATGAGTAGCGTTATACATCACGATACCTATACAACGGTAATGGGTAGAGTATGGTGTGAGCTTAACACAGTAAATATTTGGTACCCTTTTAGTTTTAAGATAAGTAGGTTTCGATAGTAAGACGAAATTGAATTGTGGGTATATTTGGACGATGCACTAAGAAAATGGTAAAATGTTTTAGCTGAAAATGTTGTGATAGACGACATGAAAATGAATTGTATAAGTATTATTTGCAGATGATGAAGTTGTAAGAGTCAATTTAGAAAATCAATTGCAAAAGACAACTGATGAATTGTATAAAGTAATAAAAGAATACAACTTAAATACAAAATCTATGGCTTTTCCGGGATCTCATCACAAGAGGACCAAAATTGTAACTGGAACGAAATAATTGAACAAGTGAGCTGTCTTAAATATTTAGGAAGTATAATGGCATATGGGCATAACATGATAATATAAAAAATTAGAAATATTTCAACATATTGAAGTATGATAAATAGATGTTTAAGGGGGCAAAAAAAAAAAAAAAAAAAAAAAAAAAAAAAAAGGGAAACAAAATTAAAATTTTATAACATAGTCGCAGTAGGAACGTTGATTTATATATCACAAACATGGTCTGTAACAAAATTGGAGGGGAATAGACTAGAAAAAGCCGAATTGCCATTGATGTGGTGATGGTGGTGGTGATGATGATGAGAATGATGATATTTGCAGCCTCCGATTTTACTATTTGGAGTGATTAGCAGTTTTACTGTTGCTAATTTAAGAGAGCTTTAACTTATATCCTTTGGTTTCTTTAACAGGAATAAAAATTCTCATAAATGAGCAATATATAGTATAACAATTACCTTAACTTCAAGTTGTTATCCTAGCTGGATTGCAATATACTATTATGTTTGCAATTAGCTCTGACTTTGATTCACGCTATCACAATGACGTTTTCATAGCACTGAAGAAACAAGATTTTGTCGCTAATGCACACCAGACCGCGCTGATGGGGAAAAATTCTGATTTGTTGTACTTACATCACTTTCTGTACTTGTACAAACTATTGTTTAAAACGCGCATTCCACTATCTTCCTCTACCTTCACGTTATTTGAGATCAACATTTCCAGAAATTGGCTTACTGCTAATTTTCTTGGGGGAATATAATAAAACCTATAGTAGGCTTTAAGGAATATTCAAATATTTTAAGAGCTGGTCGCTATCTCATGGTTCTGAAATACCGTTTTCTTTGGATGCCCAAGAGATCAAAAATGAATAGCGACTTCCCACTAGAGAAAAGTATGATGTATCGTAAAATTCAGTCAAATAACAAGGAATATCTCCGAAACGGTTCAGTAAAAAAAAAAACAAAAAAACAAAAAAACACAACATAATAATCATTAGTCATAAATTGCGTAATTTAGCGAAATATACATTTTATGTGTTGCAAGATTATGTCCATCTCTTACGGTTCCAGATAGACAAAAGTTACCGACACTGAAGAGGATATTCTCAAAAAATTCGAGATACACATTTCATTTGTCATAAAATATCACAAAGATATGTCGTTTTAATCAAAATCGTTAGAGCTATTTTTGAGAAAATCAACACTTTGGAGAAATTTTACATCTAAAGAGTAGTCCGAAATGGAAAAACCTTCTTGAAAACCTTGGTGTTGCATCCTTGAAATATACTGAACTTAAATACAATGTTTGGTATGTATCCGACCTTCCAAAAATACTACATGAAGATTTTTAAGAAAGTCCTCCAACCTTTACATGGAAGTACGTTTTTTCAAATTTTTGATTTTCGCAAAAAAATGGCTCTAACAATTTTGATCTAAATAACGTAGATATATTAAAGATATTTACGTAATAAAATGTGTATTTTGAATTTTTTGAGAATAACCTCTGAATGAATTTTGTGTAGATCTTTTTAAAACACACATTTTACTTCAACTAAGTTTTGTTTACGGCATAATCCATTTCCGAGATGGAGGCGCTTCGATATGCGCTGTTAAATAGTGTCATGCAGGTTGCCTATGCCTGGGCCTCGGGGAAGGAAGGCACTTTCGTCACGCCTGCCGTATTGGAGAAGAGATCTGACGATACCAGAATGAGATGCCGGACCGGTTTTAACTTAACCGGAGGATGTTTATTAAAATCTCATCTGTGATGCCAACACATAAGATGATATAACTTCCGAAATAAATTAGCCCTTCATTTCAGGCATTACAAAGTACCTACTTCAGTCCCAAACGTGAAATAAACTAGCACCTTTAGTTTCTCTACTACGTATAACAAGTAGGGGAAGTATTATACTCGACGCAAAATTTCGATGTCGGAAATATATGTTTTGAGACCCCAGAGTCCAAAAAAATGTTTTATAAAAAGTTTCGTGTGTGTGTGTGTGTGTGTGTGTGTGTGTGTGTGTGTGTGTATGTGTGTGTGTGTGTGAGCGTGTGTGTGTGTGTGAGCGTGTGTGTGTGTGTGAGCGTGTGTGCCTGTGAACAGCATAATTCAAAAACGAAAAGTCGGTTAAAAGCCGAAGTTGATGTGGTATTTCAGTTTCAGATCTTTCAAGGATGCGCCACGAAGATTTTGAAGAAAATTTCTCCACCCCAAACTATCCACTATATCGAAAATTTTTCGAGAATGTTGCTTTTCTTGAAAATGGCTCTAACGATTTGATTAAAGTGCCATATGTTTAAGATATTTGTATGACAAATGAAATGTGTATTTTGAATCTGACTATAGTCCATGCAGTCCTTTTTAATCTTGATGACTTTTGCATAACTGGCAAACCATAAGAGATAGATCAAGTCTTACTATATAAAAATTCAGATCTCTTTAAGACACAAAAGTTGTGTTCTAATGCATTTTTTGTGGAGTGAACTATTTTGGAGATATTCCTGGTCATTTGCGTGAGTTTTGCAATATTTACACTTTCTGAATTGGAACGTCGTTATTCACTTTTTACTTTCTCTACTGGTAAGTAGGGGAAGTATTGTATTCCACCCAAAAATTCGATGTCGAGATTTCACCGGAAATACATGTTTTGAGGCCCCCAGAATAAAAAAGAGCATTTTTAGAAAAAGGTCCGTGTGCGTGTCTGTGTGTCAGTCTGTGGACAACATAACTCAAAAACGAAAAGTCGGTTAAAAACCAAAGTTGGTATTTAAGTTTAATGTCTTTCAAGGATGTGACACGAAGATTTTGAAGAAAATAGCCCCACCCTAAACTACCCCTTATATGGAAACTTTTTCGAAAAATTTGATTTTCTTGAAAATGGCTCTAACGATTTTGATTAAAATGTCATATGTTTGAGATATTTTGATGGCAAATGAAATGTATATCTTGAATTTTCTGGCTATAGCCCCTGTAGTCGTATTTACTCTGGACGACTTTTGCATAACTGGTAAACCGTTAGAGATAGACCAAATTATACTCTACAAAAAATGTAGATCTTGGTAAAATACACAATTTATGCCTCAATAAATTTTCTTGTAGGGTGAACCATTTCGGAGATATTCCTTGTTATGTGTGTGAGTTTCGGAAAACTTAGAACTTTCGTGAAATGGATCATCGTTGTTCATTTTTTTATATGTTACGTGTGCAAAAAGAACGGAATCCCAAAGGTCAAAAAGATTTGACTGTCGCACAAAGCCTACTGTATTCTAATATCTCCCTTGAACCTACAAGGAAATAAGCAATAAGATAATTTGTACGAATGTGTATCTTAACTAACATGGAGATATAGGAGTAAGAGTTTGTTAGAATGGTTAGTACAAGAGTAGAGAAAGTGATGCGAGTGCAACACGCCAGGTTTTTTGTTCTTATGCAGAAGTAAACATGGAGAAGGAAAGGTAGGTAAATGCAGTGTGTTTATTGCCAGTGCAGGGAGAAACTGGAGCAAAGTGGCATGGTGTTGACATGAAGATGTGGGGATGCGTGAGGTGCATGCGTGCGATGACCGGTGTAGCGTGACCGGTGTCTTCTGACGGCGCCTCAAATTAGACTCATGCCCGTGACATTACAAACGTTACGGCCTCTTAAAGTGCTAGTGCGTTCCCGCGCAGGATGCAGTCTCTTCTTTTGTCCGTCCGTCCGTCGGTCGGCTTTAGCAACGGTTAACACTGTTAGCGACGCAGATTCAGTGCTCTGAAACCTCGTCAACTTACTTTCTATTATCACTAGCTGGATATATATAAAATTATAAACAAAAAACAAAAAATCTGATGTGTTGCAGTCACACGACTTTCTCTACTCTTGTACAAACCATTCTTACAAACTCTTATTCCTATATCTTCTTCGTGTTAGTTAACATAGGCTTTGTACGAGTCAAATGTTTTAAAGCTTTGAGATTCTGTTGTCTTTGCACACTTGACATGTAAAAAAATGAACAGCGATGATCCATTTCACGAAAGTTCTAACTTTTCCGAAACTCACACACATAACAAGGAATACCTCCGAAATGGTTCACCTATAAGAAAATTTATTGAGACATAAATTGTGTATTTTAGCAAGATCTACATTTTTTGTATAGTACGATTTGATCTATCTCTAACGGTTTACCAGTTATGCAAATGTCGTCCAGAGTAAATACGACTACAGGGGCTATAGCCATAAAATTCAAGATATACATTTCATTTGTCATAAAAATATTACAAACATATGACATTTTAATGAAAATCGTTAGAGCCATTTTCAAGAAAATCAAAATTTTCGAAAAATTTTCCATATAAAGGATAGTTTAAGGTGGGACTATTTTCTTCAAAATCTTCGTGTCACATCCTTGAAAGACATTAAACTTGAATATCAACTTTGGTTTTTAACCGACTTCAGGGTGCCTCAAAACACATATTTCCGGTGAAATCTCGACATCGAATTTTTGGGTGGAATACAATACTTCCCCTACTTACCAGGGGCTCTAATGACCTAGCTGTCGACGGGCCCTTAAACCCTAATCACTCACTCACTCACTCCCCTACTTACCAGTAGAGAAAGTAAAAAGATCTGATCTGTTGCATTCTCATGTCTTTCTTTACACTTGTACTCTTATTTGTATATCTTCTTCGTGTTAGTTGATATAAACATTTGCACAAATTATCCTATTGTTACCTTATAGGTGCAAGGGGAATATGGGAATACATTAGGCCTTGAGCGACAGTCAAATCTTTTAAAGATTTGAGATTCCGTCCTCTTTGCACGGCTAATATATAAAAAATGAATAACGATGTTCCATTTGACAAAAGTATTTTCCAAAATTCGCACAAATAACAAGGAATATCTCCGAAATGGTTCACTCTAGAAAAAAAAATTATGTGCACATAAATTGTGTATTTTAAGGAGATCTGCATTTTTTGTATAGTAACATTTGGTCTTTCTCTTACGGTTTATTAGTTCTACCAAAAGTCATCCAGAGTAAATATGGGCTATAGCCAGAAAATTCAAGATATACGTTTCATTTGTCATAAAAATATATTAAACATATGGCATTTTAATAAAAATCGTTAGAGACATTTGGAGCAAATCAAAATTTTCTACATATTTGTCATGTAAGGTGTAGTTTATGATGAACTAATTTTCTACAAAACCTTAGTGTTGCATCCTTAAAACACGTTAAATGTAATTTGGTTTTTAACTGACTTTTCTTTTTTCCGACAGACACACGGACAGACACATACGCACGCGCGCGCGGACCTTTTTCTAAACATACGTTTTTTTGGATTCTGGGGGCCTCAGAACATATTCTACACTTCTACTCACTATACGCAGTAGAGAAAGTAATACAAACTAAGAAAACTGAATATCTCACAAACTGAACTGGTGAACGAAGAAAAATTACAAATTGAAAGTGAGGAAATTATGAAAGCACATAAATTAAAATATTTGCGATCACTTTTAGAATTAGATTGGAAAAACTATTAAAGCTTCAAGTAGATGAGCCGGATGGACAACAACTAAGACGACTTGGCAAGAAAACGGACAAAGACTTTGGAATATGGGACAAATTACTTTTAGGAACATGGAATGTTAGTGGTTTAGCTACCTAATAAGGAAATTGAACTTATTAAAGAACTAGATGAAAGAGAATTAAATTTAGTGGTTCTAACGGAAACAAAAAAGAAACTTAAAAGAACTCAACACATGGGAGATTACACCTTGATAAACAGCAAAGGGCAGCTAGTGGATTTGCAGTAATTATTGATAAGAAGTGGGCAAATAAGATAGTCTCTTACAGTTATATAAATGACAGAATATGAACTGTCAGATTGAAAATACCTAGAGGTCATTGGACCGTAATCGGATAGATTCTATGAAGAACTAAATAAAGGAGTGAGTAAAAGGATCAGTAAAGGAAGAAAAGTAATTATTATGTTAAAATTTAGTGTTATAGTGTAAAAATATTGTAAATAAAACCAAATCATTACTACAAAGTATCACGTAATATGGTGCAGAGACTTGGACATTAAGTAGACACCAAACAAATACATTTTGGGCAACAGAGATGAACTTTTGGCGTAACTAGACAATCAAGAAAGGAGAAAATTAGGAACCAGAAAATTACAGAAATAATGAATATTAAATATAATATTTTAGAAATATTGAAATGGTTTGGGCATCTGAAGAGGATGAAGAGTAACATAATCCCAAAAATGATGTTGGATTGAAATGTTGATGACAAGAGAAGAAGCGGGAAGCCCAGAGAACAGTGACTGGATGTAGTAAGAAGAAACATGATCAACAAAGGCCTCAAAGAAGAAGATGCAGAGAACAGAGATCTGTGGCGGAGCAAAATCTATATTTTAATCTTATATTTTATTCCTCAATATATAATATTACCATCAATAGTTGCACTCCATATTAATGTGCATTTTAGATCTCTCTTGTTAATTAAACAAGTGAAGTCAGCTCCTTGAGTCTCTGTTTCACCGGTTATACCTAATTATTTTAGCGGGCTTAGAGAGAAGCTGCCTTCAGGGGACTGGGAAATGATTCGGTGTGAAAAATTCTGACTTTTAGAGCGATGTTTCTTCAATTTCATTGTTCAGATTGGATTAAAAATTGGCTTGCTTATACTACAATTTATGGTAAATTTAGTGACATAAATTAAGATTAATTATTTTCTAACCCAATTTCAAGAAAGATCATAAATGAAAGCCTATTTTTCAAGTTTACTAAGTGTACCTAACAAAATAAGTGTATATTACATCTGTAATTTTTACTTATATTCCTTCATTTTTGCCAGTTATTATGTAATGTAAATTGTACTTCGATAACGATTTTTTGCTCATGAAATAATCTAATATTTACAATATTATAGCTTCAGTTCATAGAATATCAGCTGAAGAACATTGCCTGAAAATAAAACATCGATTTTTTTTTTCACCCCCAGCCACTACCTAGTCGTCTTCAGGTTGTTACAGTAGAGGGAAGATTTGACACTTGAAAGTAACATTTCCAATACGAGGACATTCTTACTTGGAATGTGATAAAAATATGGACTTATAAACCAGAAAGCTCACACAGAAGTTCCGAGATACTGGGTAGAGTTGTTCATATCAGCTCAGTCAAAGGCTTCGCCATTTAATCTGTTGAAGCGATGTTCACCAATGGACAGTATTTCTGACTCAGAAAATTGTCCCTTTGTTACCTGTCTAGTTGGAGAATTCGTCATAGGGTTTTCGAATTCAGGACGACTTATAATGGAGCATGAGAGACTGCTGCTTTAAAATGGCTTATCCAGCTGAAAAGTCAAATGATTTGCATGAGCAAACATACGGTTAAGGTTGTACGACGATCTCCAAACCTTCTGTACTTTTACTATAAAATAGTTTAAACATCTATTTTATTTTACTTTATATTTTCAGACCTGCTGCGAATTTCTCACGAGAAATACCAGGACGTGCAGATATTGAACACACTTTGTGTATCAGAAGCACAACAATATTATGAAAGTGTTCCTATTGCTTAAAGCCCGCAGAATGGGCAAACACTGTTTTGAATGAATGGGCTCAATCCCTTCTTTCATAGGTTACTCTTACTCAACTTCTTAACATGTAGATCAAAGGTTTGAATAATTATACAGTAGTATTGTTCTATATTTACAGAATATTACTTGAGATTTTGTAATTTTACAAATGAAGTGTAAATGTTATAAAATTATAAACTAAAGAAACTATTTAAATAGAAACATAGATGTGCTGTAAAATTTATAAAACTAGACTTAGCTCGTCCTTTTCCTGGACCCTAGTCCTATCTCAACTTGTCATATTCTTACCTCACTTCCTGTAATGAATTTTAGCTTGTAATTACTTTGTACCCACATTTGTCTGATCTAACCGACAAATTCTTGGGTGGAGTGAGAGAATTTATCTGGGAAGATCACACTGTCGAATGATATTTATTTCCACTATTTCATTAATAAACTTTTAATTTACTCGTAAACACTACAGGGTGGAAGTGAAATGATCCGCAAGACTTTAACAGCAAATTTCTCATGTTGTGAATAACAAGTAAGCCTAATATCAAAATGTTGAAAAGTTTATAGTTTTCTAAAGAAAAATATTTTTATCAAAAAAATTTATCATCACCTGGCTGAATTATTATTCACTGAAGGTTCTCGATTTATGGTTATATTCATAGAAAATTAATAAACAACGGTTTTTGTGTAAATTAAATTTAAAAGAACCCACAATTTGTTGCCTTTTTGTTACAATATTCCGTTTTCTTATTTTTTGCTTGTGGTCGTGCAAAGAGTGGAATTTCAGTCATAACAATCGACCCACTTTTTAAACATTTGGCTATCGCTTCGGCCTAATGTAACGTCCTTTTTTACTGCAAAGCATTTGTGCAAATCTTTATCGCAATTTACATGAAGTAAATAGAACAGTAAACATTGCTAAGGGTGGATAGAAAATGTAATTCATCAGGATTTTTATTTTAACAGATATTCTATGCAAATTAATAATAAATATGATTGCAATGATTATATACTTCGTATTTTTTTTTTTTTTGAAAATATATACCAATAAATGTAAATGAAAGGCCAGAAGCTACAGTTATCAACTACATTTCCACATGTTGCTATTTTCTTCTTGTTTACCTAAACTCTGGGCGGAGGGTTAGTGTTTCAGTATTGTTGATTCCCAAGTTAGAAAGCCATGTTGTAAAACACGTACATTGGCCAATAAAGAAGTAATCTGGTTGTGTGAAAGTGGACTGTTTTATAGGAATGTATCTGCCTTGTGTGTTGTTCTGTAGATGTGCTGTAACTGAAGGAAACTCGTTAAAATATCAAGTAACAAAAAATCGATCCTCTAATCAACTTTCTAACCAGAAAGGTACGGCACTGCGGTCGACAAAAAGAAAAAGTAGGTTGATTAAACACTGGATCGCTTTGTTCGTCATGCTCTCAAAAATGGCGTTAGAAACAATTCACACGCAGAGTGTCTTGGTGTGTTTATTTCTGGGTGAAGGAAGTAGATGAACGGCCAGGGATCCAGGCTGCAATGGTTCGAATAGCGGCTTCTAGAGAGCGCTAGTTTACTTGCGAGATATCCTATCGCAGACTATTTCATACATATACCATTTACTACCTCGCTATTCTTTTGTTTTGTACCATTTATTACTAGGTCATTCTTAAATTTCTAGTCAGTATCACCACTGTGTCCCATAAACCGCTAAAAAACAATTTACAATCGATTAACGACCAAAATTCAAAATGCAGGGAAATTCAAAATGGTTTGCGCATTATAAAGAACTGCTAAATAAAGTCCGAAAATTTACTTTCATATCTACATCTCATTGCCCATTCTTTCTAAAAGAAATAGCACTCCATTTGACACTTGTGTCTTTAACAATTGTTTTTTTAAGTAATTAATGTATTTTTCCAGAAGAATGGTTATTTGTTAGTATTAAAAATAAAGCTAAATT
This sequence comes from Tenodera sinensis, assembly GCA_030765045.1. NCBI lineage: Eukaryota > Metazoa > Arthropoda > Insecta > Mantodea > Mantidae > Tenodera > Tenodera sinensis. Next base: position 157,177,077 of record CM060966.1, on the reverse strand, counting down.
TATTTATTAAAGATTGTGAAGAATACAAGTAATTCCTGGATTTTATTTCCTCAGTTGGCAGTACTGAATAAATCGAACTGTATTAATCGTAATGAACATACTTAGATTTTTTTATAGATCTTAACTTTTTATGCTCAAATTTTTCTGATATAGCATTGGAATATATATTTGATTTGTGAAATAGTCCACATAAATATCATTCAAACATCTGACCTTCCTTCTCCCTCCACTCGGGAATTTATTGGTTGGGTCTAACGTCTTAAGAAATTATTTTGACAATACACCTGTAATAATGTGACAGAAATATTACATACATTAACATTAACTAAAAATTAGAGCAAAGTATGCATATACAGGGAGGCGTATAGCAAACACTGGCAACTAGAATGATTATAATGTATTGAATGCAGCATATGTGTTACAATCACAACGCTTTCTCTATCCACCGTGAATTACTTTCATAGATATGATACAAAATTTTCATAAAAATCTGATGTTGCACTCATGTGACTTTTTCTGCTCTTGTACTAACCGTTCTTACACATTCTTCTTCCTGTATCTTCTTCGTGTTAATTGAAATAAATTATCTTGTTGCTTATTTTCTTGTAGGTGCAAGGGGAATATGGGAATACAGTAGGCTTTGAGCGATAGTCAAATCTTTTAAAGCTTTGAGATTGCATTCACGAAAGTTTAAATATTTCATAACTCACACAAATAACAAAGAATATCTCCGAAGTGGTTCACTCTACAAACAAATTTATTGGAACATAAATTATGTGGTTTACCACTTACTAAAAAGTCATCCAGAGTAAATAGCACTACAGGGGCTATAGCCAGAAAATTCAAGATATATATATTTCATTTGTCATCAAAATATCTCCAACATATGGCATTTTAATCAAAATCGTTAGAGCTATTTTCAAGAAAATCAAAATTTTCGAAAAATTTTCCATATGAAGGGTAGCTTTGGGTGGAGACATTTTCTTCAAAATCGCATCCTTGAAAGACATTAAATTTAAATGCTAACTTTGGTTTTTAACTGACTTTTCGTTTTTGAGTTATGCTGTCCATAGATTGATAGAAATACACACACACAAACACACACAAACACACACAGACACACACACACACACACACACAGAGAGTGAGAGAGAGAGAGAGAAAGAGAGAGACGGACCTAATTTTTTTTTTTTTTTTTTTTTGTTTTTTAAATTTAGGGGACCTGAAAACGTACATTTCCAGTGAAATCTTGAAATCGAATTTTTGGGTGGAATACAATACTTCCTCTACTTTACTAAACGTAGTGGAGAAAGTGAAAATAATTTTGTTCCCTCTGCTTCCTGTTAAACTTAAAAGACGTTTATTGAAAATGTTTCAGCACACATTTTGATGCTCGCTTTGATATTATGTACATTCGTGTGATAGAAAATGTCTATTTTATCTTCCTTTCCATATTTTTCCTTCTGCGAGTATGAACCGCCCTGGAACACAACACATTTTACAAGAAAATGCTCGATTGAAGAATATAAGAAATATATGTTCTAACATTAATGGTTTCTACAAAAAAGTGACTTAGAAGTTTATGTTAAAAGACAAGCATGCACTACAATTTAAAACGTTTGCTTCTTGGAATAGAAAAATGACAACAGAGAAAATAATGGTACAACTTGTCATTGTTTTGTTTACTCCATTGCAGATAAGAATAAGAAGCTAACAAGTTATGCTTTTTTTTGTAACGCAACCTTCAAAGCAGAATTTTCTTGGAAAACGTTAACTTTTTCCACGTGCATTACTTTTTTATTTATTTCTTTGTTACTTTGGTGTAAGGATATTTGTCCAGTATTGGTATCATTTTTTGCGTTCTGTGTGAATAATATTATCTATTTGCTGTTTATTGTGCATTATTAGGAAGACACTAGATAAAACAGCAATTTCAAATGCAGAAGCATTTGATAGAAGCATAACCGTATGTTGAAGTCTCAGTATTTTATTATCATACTTGATATTTATTTGGAAAGCTGGAAGTAGCGTCCATTTTTGCTTTCTGTACTACATATACGAAGTACAGGAAGTATTGTATTCCACCAAAAAAATCGATGTTGAGATTTCACCTGAAATGTATGTTTTGAGGCCCTCTGAAAAAAAAGAAGCTTTTATAAAAAGGTCCGTGTGCGCCTGCGTGAGTGAGTGTGTGTGTGTGTGTGTGTGTGTGTGTGTGTGTGTGTGTGTGTGTGTGTGTGTGTGTGTATGTGTCTGTTTGCGTATGTGTGTGACTGTGTATCTGTGTGTCTGTCAGTCTGTGGATTGTATAACTCTAAAACGAAAAGACGGTTATAAACCAAAGTTGGTATTTCAGTTTAATGCTTTCAAGGATGCGACACGAAGATTTTGAAGAAAATTCCTCCACTCACAGCTACCCTTTACATGGAAAACTTTGATTTTCTTGAAAATGGCTCTAACGATTTTGATTAAAACGCCATATGTTTGAGACACTTTTGTGACAAACGGAATGTATATTTTAAGTTTTCTGGCTATAGCCGACGTAGTCCTGTTTACTCTGGATGACTTTTGCATAATTGGTAAACTGTAAGAGATAGACCAAATCTTACTATCCAAAAATGCAGATTTTGCTAAAACACAAAATTTATGTCCAAGTAAATTTGTGTGTAGAGCGAACCATTTTCGATATATTCATTGATATTTGTTTGAGTTATGGAAAACAACCTTCATCCATTGGAACATCGTTATACATTTTTTTATATGTGAGCCGTGTAAAGAGACCGGAATTCCAAAGTAATTTTTTTCAAAATCTTTGTGTCGCATCCTTGAAAGACATTAAACTTAAATACCAACTTTGGGTGTTAACCGACTTTTCGTTTTTGATTTATGCTGTCTACAGGCGCTCTCACTCTCTCTTTCTCTCTCTCTCTCTCTCTCTCTCTCTCTCTCTCTCTCTCACACACACACACACACACACACACACACACACGTCCGCGCGCGCGTGCTGACAACGGATCTTCTTCTAAAACGGCTTTTTTGGATTCAGGGGCCTCAAAACATATTTCCGGTGAAATCTCGACATCGACTTTTGACTGAAATAGAATACTTCCTCTACTTACTAGCCGTAGTAGAGAAAGTAAAAATGGAAGGGAGAAATATACAGCTAAAACTTTAAATGTATAATACTCGTATTTAACAAACGGAAAAATTTTCGGTGCGCTTCAGGTTTGTGGAACTCCGTAAGTGGCTAAATGTCTGGATATAAGCGACATTTATTGCCTGTTAAAGTTGGCTACCATTGTATGGTTAGTTTAAATGAATGACTTGGCTACAACACTTAAGACTTCTAATTGCAGTCGGAAGCAGTTTAACAACTTGCATTCGATCGAAAACCCAAAGCTATATCCTATAGTCAGGAGGGGAGCAGAACAATAACTGTGTTATTCTGAAACTCTTCCCACGTAAAAGACCCTTAAATGCGTCGCAAGACCTCCGCATCCTGTTCTGGATTTCAAGGAATGTTCTTTAATAAGCCGTCGGCTAAACCCTTTGAAATGTAAAACAGTGCAATAGGCGTTAAGAGTCTGGGATGCCAACCTCATCAAGAAGGAAGGCAAAAACGCTTGTCCTCTGAAGAAGCGACAGCGTCTCTCAGAGAGGCACGTATTGACGTTTATGGCATTCTAAAAGGCGCAAACTGTACAGCTTTTTCAAATATTTATTAATCAATTACTCAGCACGGCTAAGTTCTATACAAATTCAGATACACTAGGAAACAAAATATAACTAAGGAATATAAATTTAAGGGGATGCTATTATGTAAGTCCGTAGACCGTAAATCTATATTAATGCAATCGTTGGGAAGAAGTATAACGTGCACATTATCAGCAAAATATTTTTCCTTCTCATATTTATTTTCTTTCTCCTCTCTCCTCACGTTTCCCTCTTTGTATCTCACCGACAAGTGCAGCCGAGATTGAGAAAATAAAACTTTTCAAAAATGTTTTCACGTAAAGAGTAGTTTGGGATAGGAAGATTTGAAAATCTATCCGTCGCATCCTTGAAATTAAATACTAAGTTTGGTGTATAACCGACTTTTCGTTTTTTAATTATGCTGCTTGGACTCTGCTAGGGTCGTATCTCCAAGTGAGGGTTTTTTCCAGATTTTTCAGTGTTAATAACTGACAAACGCCGGAGAGCTGGAATGTTTAGGCTAGAAGGTGTCTTATACATATTTCCTTTTCCAGCTATAATTTGAGGCGTTGAGCGCAACAGTGGCCCAACCACTAAATGTACATAATAGAGATAATGGAGTGCAAAAAATATCTTTGATTTGAAAGTTTTATATTAACTTTAATAACTAAGCAAGAGTCATGATATTTGGAAATTTTAATCAATATAGCACCGACATTGTGATAATGCAGGACATGCAGGATGGTTGGACCACTGTTTCTATCCAGGAAGCCAGATTCAGTTCCATGCAATAACACACTTCTCATGCCATCTGTCGGTGGTTGTAGAAATGTGGTATACACCACTACTGCTCTCCTAGATTTTGATATGGGGAACATGTCTGTGCTAATAACTCAGTTTCTGAATTTTTGTGGGTTGGGTCACTATTGCGCTCAACGCCTCATTTAATTCTTGCAGAAGAAATGTTAAACGTGATAAAGAAAATTATACATAGTAAATAATTTATGGGAATGGAATACAAAGTATAAAAATGATAAAGTGAATATCGTAGAAATTATTTCGAAGAAGCGCAATTGAACCCCTTATTCTAGATATAAGTTATTTTATTTTGTCCTTCTTCAACCCAAACCTTTCTATTGCTGTAGAGATGTGGTGACTCGAGATTCGACCATAGATCGATTACTTCGATATTACCTTGAAGTATGGGATTGTGGGTCTATAAATGCCCATCCCTTTTCTCTTTGTCGACTTCTTGTTGTCGTTAGCTTTTCTACCCTAACATTAGGATCGATGATGAGTTGTTGATATTTTGTTGTCTTCTAGAACTCCAATCATGTCAATTCGTTTTGAGCTACCGTTAGTTAACCTCTTCAAGACTTCATAGTAGTTCTTTCCCAGGACGTTGGCACTCCCAGAGCGAGTTGCGTAAATCTCCATGAGGGCATGATCCCAAAAAATGTGCAAGAGTTTCAATCTCTGTGTAGCATTGCTGTTGTCTTGAGATGGTAGGGAACGCACGGCGCATACATTGTCAATTTTATAGTCACCATTTACTCGATGTTAGGTCATCACGTGTGGAATCCCTATATTAATGGGCTTGTAGTCTTTGACTCGCAACGTTTGAAAGATATATTTACCTCAGCTATAAGGTCCCAGTAGTTTACACATATGTATTAGAGGACTGAATTAAAATTCAGCATAATATGCTTCCCATTCTGCTGTGAAGAGATGTCCTTTGCGTTTCATGTCTGAATGTAACAAGGCTTGGTATATCCATGGGTAACTACAGGTTTGGTTCAAGGGACTTTTATTAATTTTTTCGCATTGTTGAGACATTTATTTGGTGCCTAAGCCAGATCAGTGGTTTGGAAAGGGTAAATTATTGATGTACAAATGGAATAGTTAAGAAACTGAAATTTGTGCTCAGATTTTAGTATTGGAGAAGGTTACGCCCAAGTATTTTATTGAATCATCTGGCTTGTTTCAACCTTGTAAGTTTGATCTACTGTTAAAGTTGTATGAACCATAGTTCCGTTTCGAATGAAAAGTCCTGTGCTTTTCTTCGAGTTGACCACTAATCTTGCTCTACAAATTATTCCACTGCAAGTCGGCTTCTCTATCATTCTAGATTATGACTATGTTATCGGCAAATCCCATAAAAGTCAGAAGCGGCACGTCTGTCATAAGTTCATAGTCATAGTCAGTTCCTTCTAATAGTTCATCCACAATACGATTTATAATTGTTATTGCAATCTTCTCAACATTTAATTACCGATATCGTTAGTAATAGTTCTAACAAACACGTGACCGGGACCGGAAGTGATGTCGACGCAGTGCGTCGAGCAGCTATGATTATTTCAATTTTAGAAACTGCATAGTAATAGAAGGTATTCTGTTTGCTGACCCCTATCCGAGGTTAGAACATAATTTGTAGCTATTGTGTGCAATTAAATAATTATTTAATATTGATTATAATCAACAATAATTCGTCAACATCTGATACCCTAATAATATAATAGCCAAGCATGAGGATAACATGAAGGTAATCAGAGATGGTATAGCAAGGCTAATTATAATTAATGCATTGCAGTTCTGAACAAAAGTCAACATATGCATATACAGATATAAATAAATAACTATTACAAGTCGCGGTGGTAGAAACGTATGCGTAGCATGTATCATATTTTAATAATCCCATATCCAGAAACGGTTTGTTTACGTGCAACGGTCTCTAAAATACGGAGGAGGTAGGTAATACGGATCATGAAGATACGAAATTAGTAAACAAGGCTATACAGCTGTAAGTAAACATATAAAATTTTAATCGAGTACTGCAGGTGGTTAGTATCAAATTAATTTTAGGCGTCGCCAGGTTATGTGATGTATAATTCTTTGGAAATAGTTCAATTAGGTGTACGGCATTTCCGCGAACATCCTCAAGGGACGTAAGCTGCTTGTTTCCAATAATGTCTTGAAAACATGGTGTGGGCTATGTGAGACTGTTGAGGTAACGTTGTTGGGAGAGCAGCCAAGCCTCTCTTGCATTTCTTCGGGCTTTCCCTAGACGAGCAGTGCGGACTCTGAATTTGAGTCATTCTTCATTCCTACTTGACAATAGCCCCCACAAATGAATAATGTAAAATGCGAAACCGCTAAACAAATTAACATCATGAACACAACGTTGGCTGTAGAGTTGAGGGCTGCTATTTTTGGTATAAGAGTGATCGGTAACTAATTCTGCGGAGTCTACGGTGCATCTACCTATAGACACCTCTTGCCCATTGTGCAGCTATAACATGTATACGGAAGCTTCTGGAAGTGGGTTTAAAAACAAAATATGATCATATGCCACACATCTGACCACCACCAAGCTGTGTGACAGAAATTTCCATAGATCTAAGTCTCAGTTTTCTCTCTCTAGACATGAAATTAGACCAAACTGTGATACACTTCGTAATTATTAAGAAATAGTCACCTGTAGGCACTGGGACAACTACCCAGATCATATCATAGCTTGAAGAGGAAAGAAACACGGAAAGAAAGAACGAAAAGAAAGAGAAGAAAAAAGAACAAAGATAAGAAATATTTTACGGTGACTACGTACAAAAACAACCAGTATCGAAATCATAACCATTAGGATGTCCTTGTCAACAACTACTTCAAAATAATGAAGTTATTAGCATACATCATCTGGCTTCATGTCCAAAACCGAAAAAAGTGCAGGGACTGAGGACTGCTCCTATCAGATGCGGACATCTGGTTTCTTTCTTCGCTTCCTTATAAGGCTTTCAACTCATTTTCATTCAAGTTTTTGTTACTTAATACTGCTTAAAATTGAGAGAAATATTACAAAGTAGATTAGAGATCTGCGTGTATTTAGATATTTGAATGTGGCACACTTTGATATTTTGAATAACAAAACTGTAAAGTTGTAAGTAATATAACTGTCTAATAATTCTTCAGTATGACTTTGAGCTTAGTATTACGAACAGAATGCCAATGTTTAATACATAAAATTAGAAAATATAGGTACACTAAATGTACATTTAATTATACAATTAATTTCACTGTTATTAAATTGTCATTTGTTTTAAGGTTCCTTGAAGTAAACAACCCCACCAAAAAGTACATTCAGGCAAATCTTTTAAGGCTTTTGACAAACAGATTTTCTAGAAACTCCCTCCCCCCTAACTACTCTTTATATGGAAAAATTGTTGCTATTTTTATTTTCTAAAAAACTGAGATAATGATTTTCATTAAAATGCCACATGCTTAAGATATTTGAATTACATGTGAACTCTACCTATATCCTAAAGTTTCTGTGAATGAATTTTACGTAACTTGTAAACCACAAGAAATGGACCAATATTTATTCTTAAAAAATACAAATCCGTTAAAACACATTACTTACGTCAAATAATTTCCAAAACATTTCCGAAATATTCTTTATTATTAATCTGAACTGTGAAATAATTTATAGCTTTTTCAACTACAGTTTATCTGGATTAATAAGAGGTAGACAAAATGATAAGCTTTTGTAAGAACAATTTGTAAAAAAAAAAAAATTGTAGAGAAGATCATGTGAGTGCAACACAACAAACTGGTTCTCCTTTTTTCATACCTACTTAATATTTAAACCAAGAGAGTAGCTTACGATATTTAAGTCTTCATGTCTGTATGTTTTCAACTGCACTTCGGAGTTACAGACTGATAAATTTAGCATGACACCAAATGTGACGCCGTGTAATTCTAGTATTAAAACGGCTTAATATGCCGGCACAAATCCTATAAAATTACCCTCTTTCTGGCACCAGTGCTGTCCACAAGACTTTACATATTCTATTTCGTAAACATGTGTTGATTTTCTGGAATTGATAAATTCTACCCGGCGTTGCCCATGGTTTGACGATTTTATCCTTACCATTTTTAGACTTAGTTGGATACTATGAAGAATCCAAAATAAACCAAATAAATAAATAAAAACACAGAGAAATCACTATGCAAAAGCACTGTTGAACAACCCCAAATACCTCAGGAAGAAAGCAAGTAGAGAAAGCTGTGTGAATGTGAGACGTTGCATTTCTATGTCAGTCACGTAGAACATTGTATGAATTGTTTGTGAAAGAGGGAGTAGAGAAAGAAATCTGATTGTTTTTCGTAAAATATAGTGTGTAGAGAAAATTGTGTGAATGTAAGGTGTGGCATTTCTATATCAGTTCTAGAAAATTGTGTGAACTGTATGTTGAAGGGCGAGTAGCGAAGCCTATGTGAATTAAATATGTAAAAGAAAGGCGGGTAGAGAAAGCCAGGTGAACTTGAATGTTGTATAGTTTTTACTTTCCCTACTGGTAAGTAGGGGAAGTATTGTATTCCACCCAAAAATTCGATGTCGAGATTTCACCGGAAATACATGTTTTGAGGCCCCCTGAATCCATAAAAAAAAAGCATTTTTAGAAAAAAGGTCCGTGTGTGTGTGTGTGTGTGTGTGTCTGTGTGTCAGTCTGTCAGTCTGTGGACAGCATAACTCAAAAACGAAAAGTCGGTTAAAAACCAAAGTTGGTATTTAAGTTTAATGTCTTTTAAGGATGTGACACGAAGATTTTGAAGAAAATAGCCCCACCCTAAACTACCCTTTACATGGAAAATTTTTCGAAAATTTTGATTTTCTTGAAAATGGCTCTAACGATTTTTATTAAAATGTCATATGTTTGAGATATTTTAATGACAAATGAAATGTATATCTTGAATTTTCTGGCCATAGCCCCTGTAGTCGTATTTACTCTGGACGACTTTTGCATAACTGGTAAACCGTTAGAGATAGACCAAATTATACTATACAAACAATGTAGATCTTGCTAAAATACACAATTTATGTCTCAATTAATTTTCTTGTAGGGTGAACCATTTCGGAGATATTCCTTGTTATGTGTGTGAGTTTCGGAAAACTTAGAACTTTCGTGAAATGGGTCATCGTTATTCATTTTTTTATATGTTACGTGTGCAAAGAGAACGGAATCTCAAAGCTTTAAAAGATTTGACTATCGCACAAAGCCTACTGTATTCCAATATTCCCCTTGCACGTACAAGGACATAAGCAATAAGATAATTTGTACAAATGTTTATTTTAACTAACACGAAGAAGATATAGGAATAAGAATTTGTAAGAATGGTTAGTACAAAAGTAGAGAAAGTCATGTGAGTGCAATACATCAGATTTTTCTCCATGAAGAAACACATACCTACACGTCCTGAATTTCGAGGTTTATATATATTAAAATACGAAAAAATCCATATATATTTTGTTTCATAAACTATGACGATATTGCTGAATGAAAGCCTGGAATGAGATGTAAAGTGATCGAGCTCAAAGTGTTGGAAATTATTGGTTTTCGCAATGCTCCTAAAGGCGATGATGCAAAGACCTGTTGTATATGTAGGTTCACTAGACAAGACGCGAGAAATGTGTTTGACTATTACAGAAGTTCATTGCTTTCACAGCTGAGACAGCACAATTCGACGTTATCCATCAAAGTAAACAAAGAAAGGTTGTGCACATTGCATTTTGTCAGCTCCGCCTAGTTCGCTTCAACTTACACCCAGCGGTAACCTGTCGCCAACATGCAAAGGTGCATGTGAAGAAGTAATCCCCTGGCGGGCGATTCCAGAAACACGCATTTATAACCTTCTGCATCTCCATCCTACGGCAGCTTCCTTGGCGACCACGTCACACTTCTGCAAACGTTTTCATCGTGCAATTGCGTGCTCTCTTTGCACCTCAGGCAATCTTCATGCAAAGGACACTTAGGCATATTTTTCTTACAACTTCTAGTGAGGATACAGCGATAATGGAAATGAAAATCTCATCCAAATAGATTCAAACAACACAAAAAGCTGGTATGCTAATAACCACTCGTGTTTTCTACCAGTTCCCATGTGCCCTAGAGATAACTTGAGGAATAAGCACAAATTTAGAGCGAATATTTGCAGTTTTTGTGAGGCACTTCTTTAAGAGATAGTTCAATTCAAAACAGATATAACGATTACAGTGCGTACCAAGTATGTGATAAACACAACTAATTTTTAGTTAATGATTAATTTCTGCATTTTTTGTTGTTCACATTAAAGAAATGCATATAGCATTCAAAACATAGTTGGGAAATTATCTAACCATAATGTCTAAATTTTTAGCGGTGATAAACTTCCAACTAAGAATTTAGTATTATAGATTTTTGAATTTTTTTTGCAATGAATAATTGTGTACTTGTATTTATCTATATTTGTGGTTTTTACTAGAATTTTTTATTTTGTATTGATCTTTAACTATGCTTTTGCATGATTCGTTTTATAAGAGCTAATGACCAAGTAATGGCTTTTATTGCATAACTGGCAAACCGCAAGAAATAAACATCTTATTACACAAAAAATATAGATGTTGCACACAATGGTATGTCAATTGTTGTGGAATTAACTATTTCTGAGATATTCCCAGTTATTGGTTTGAATTTCCAATGTTAATGAAAGTCATTGTTCGTTTTCTTTTCCTGGCCATGCAGAAAGAACGAATTTAACATCTCTTAAGACCAACTCTTAAAATAAATGAGCTAAGCCGACTAACTAACAAATTTGCTAAATGTAAAATTATAATGTATCAAAGATCAGAAATGTATGATACATTGTTCTTAATCAGATGTTTCATTTGTTTAAACACTTACAGTACAAAATGGAAGGCTATTGAAAATATGGATTGACATTTTGAAACCGAGAGTGCTGAGAGTTCCAGAAAAACAATGTTTATGAAAAAGAATATGAAACGTTTTGTGGATGGAGATACGAAAAGTCCTTTAGCTTGTGAGAATGACATTTCAGGTTTTCTTACAGGCATACATTGGACAAAATTATTTTGTGACTGTGATGACGTCATTGCTGCCTTGTTGCCATGGTAATTACGTCATTCATTTTCTGACAGTGGTACTAGAAAGAGGGTAATTCCACACATTCATGCCGTCATAATAAGCTGTTTTTATGTTGACTGTCATTTTACCGTCCTGTATGCTTTCTTTAAGTGTGTTGAAATCATTTTGGAGTCATATGGAAAATTGTGTGACAAATCAATCACCTTACGCAAAACATTTTTTTTAAAACCACAAATGTCCTGTGCTCGTGCACTTTATCAAACAACAACTATAAACACATGCTGTGAATGTCAGACTCTAGAACAAGCAATCTGCACTTCTTCAATACTTTCTGGCCAAGCACGTGTTTGTACTGCTTTGCGTGGGCCCTGAAATTACCTGTTCCTAAGGAGATTACGTTATCTTTGGTTTTCTTTGCCTGCATAATGATTATAATATCGGCCGGCTGTAATTTGTAGAGCTTTGCCCTACATTACCGTTATGTGTAATTTTTTTATTAGTCGACTATCGTTCTTAATACTTTCCATTAAAATATTTCCGATGATAAGAGTTTTCTGGAATTTGAATATATTCGTTTCAAAATATTTACCTGAGGAAACTTGAGGAAACACGGTAATTCGTAGTATTAAATGCAAATGGTTTTATATTTTACCGTTTAAATATAGAGCCAGAATTTAAGAAACATAAAGAAGAATTCAGACAGCGGAGCTGAGGTTCCTTAGGCAAGTGAAGGTTTGCACCAAACTTGACAAAATTAAAAATGGAGAAATAAGGGAGAAACTAAGCGTAGAACCTTTATACGATAAAGTAATTACATATAGATAGTATCCCACTACTAGCAAGAAATTGCCAATCAAGAAGACGACGAGATGTTGGACATCCTAGGAAGCATAAAAGGGTAAAGGGGGAACCGAAGGTGCCAGAGAGGATCGCAGCTAGACACGCCACAGAGACGCGCGGAAGTCCCTAACAAGTGCTGAGATCTCTTTATCCCGGCGCAAGGACCCGCCGAGCAGCCTTGACACCGGGATTTGTGTCACAGTAAGCGTCTCCCCGACGGAGGAGCGTCCCCGGACAAACGCCACCTAGCGCCGAGAACAGCAGTTACCATGCGCAATCATCCGCGTCATCTGTCCAGTGCTGTCAATCGATCCCGCGACCTCCCGAATGCGGGCCACAGACGTTACCGCCTGAGCCATCCCTCTCGGTTCCTAGGAAGCATTGGGCTGGTGTTTTGTAAAGCCGGAACAAAGTCCAATAATTGCTTAATATTTGTAGTGATTATTTTTATTTCCTAACAGACCCTTGGTGACAATACCACGTAGTTTAAGTGATGTAAAATACAAAGGAGAGGAGAGAGAATGAGAGAAAGAGAGCGAGAGAGAGCGAGAGAGAGAGAGAAAGAGAGAGAAAGCTGCTACATATTTGGCCCATTTCATATATCAATCTCTATATGGTTAATGAGTTTGAAATATATTTTAAATGAACTATTGATACGTGGTTATGTTCGAGTATAAATTTTCATTCTAGCTTCTATCCACTGCAATTCTGGTAGTTAGAATTTAATTTTGAAACCAAGTATAACAAATAAAACAGAAGCGGAGAAGAAAGACCGAGTAATGAAAAGAGAAACAAAACGTTTGGGTATAAAAGAAAGTGTTGTCACTATACGTAACAAGAATTAATTGGAACTAGAGTGAAAAGAGGGGATAGAAAAAGTTAAGGAAGAAAAAGGTGATGGGAAAGAAGGAGGAGTAAGAGGAAGTGACCGTGGAAATTTTGTAGAATAAATGCTGCTTGCTGTATTTTGTACACTAGCAGCCTCGAGGCACTTGCACTAAGGAACAACATTAGCTAAATTATCAATCTATATACCTAGGTAATGACATGATTAGGCACGTGATGGCATGACAGAGAGCTATGAATTGATTTCGTGATAAATTCATCTGCAGCGATGTGAGGAGCACTTCCCATGCCCGGTTCTCGCTGCAACAGCTGGTTACAGCCTGATAACTACGAAATGTGTTTAATGGAGCCAATTAATTTCTAAATAATAATACATGGTTACAGAGCACAACAGCGGCATTTTCCTTTGTACGTCTAACACTGAAATTATAGATGTGTATCCCTTTAAATGAAAGCAACTAGCCTGCAGTCGATCTGGTTTTGTTGGAAATGAGTTATTGAAAACTCTTCCCACATGACCTAAGTTTATTCGCGAGATTAATGGACCTATCGAAGGAAACAAATCGTGTTTTAATTATATTACTGCTTTATACCTACAGCGACCGGGCATCGTCCGTTTCCTCTATGTGAAATATAGTGCAGTTTAAAAATAGAATAATTTCGTTTTTGACGATTTAAAAGGAAGTGTTTTGTTACGTGCTTTATAATTCTGGATGGTAAATTTATATTTATTTCTCAGGAACCTTGGCTTTTATATAGTAGACAGAAAGTATTGCATTCCACCCAAAAATGTGATACCAAGATTTTAGTAGAAATTCCCGACTTGAGGTTTCCTGGATCCAAAAAATTAGATAAAGTCCACGCGCGTGTGTTTATTTGTGAACAGCATATCTATTAAATATCAAATTTGTTATTGAAGTTCAACATCTTCCAAAAATGAGAAATGAAGATTTTCAAGAAAATCCTGCCACCCCAGACTACCGTTTACATGGAACATTTTTCAAAATTTCCGATGTTCAAAAAATGGCTGTAACAATTTTGACAAAGTATCGCATGTTAAAGACGTTTTCGTGATTAGGAAATGTATATCTTGATTTTTTCGAAATAGCCTCCGAAGTAAGATTCTTTCTGAGTGAGTTTAGCATAACGTAAATCATAAGAGATAAACGAAATCTTACTACACAAAATATGTAAATCTCGTTAAAACACATACTGTATGTCAAATACATATTTTGTGGAGATGTTCCTTATTAGTGGATTGAATTCTCAAACACTGATACTTTCCTTAAATAGGAATACGTTATGCTTAAACCCATATACCCCTTTGCACCTATAAGAAAGTTAGCAATAAGGTAATACTCAAATGTTTTAAGAGCTTCTTGCTATGCGATGGGTTTGAAATCCCGTTGGTTTTGCTTGGCCAAGAAGTAAAAAATGAATAAGAATCTCTCATTTGAGCGGAGCATAACTGTTGGAAAATTCAGAGGAATAACAAAGAATATTTATTTATTTTTGAAATGCCAAGTACATTGACAAAAACAAGAAAACAATAGTGTCATTTACTTATTAATCTTCCCAATATCTCTTGCTCCTAGTTGCTCGATTTAGTCTTGGACAGATTTTAAGATGGCCTCGATCCATTATGTCCTGTAGGTTCCAAAGTTTGTAGTTCGGGGATGACAATAACCCTATCCGGTGCAGATATTTTGCTAGTCAGTTGAACCATTGCAACTGCTTCTGTTCTTGGTCTTTCAGGGATGTTGGTAATGTTCAATCTTTAGAAGATACTCATTTTCGTAGTTCTTAGTCATAGGATTCTTTTATTGCGACTTTTAACATATAATTTTGCCGATTGGTATGACAGAAGGTGTGTTAGTGGTAGGAATACCTTTGCTCCTTTTTAGCCAAGAAGTCTGCCTTCTAATTCCCGCAGATTTGGCAGTGCCCTGGAATCCATTGCAGGGATACGATCTTGTTAAAGTTTTCAGTTGAATTATCTTGTAGCAGGTTTTGATTTTACTGATGAAGGTGTGTCTGAAGAGCTTATAGCCCGAATAGTAGCTTTGGAGTTTGATACAGTTACTGCTTTGGTAAATTTCTCGAGGTGGGGTGTTAGTTGACTGAGGGCAGTGTGGACAGCTTCAATCTCTCCATCGTTTGCTCTTTTCCGACTAGGAGGTAAAAGGAAAACTTGGAGCTGTTGATGCCTGCCTCTGCATTTTCATGGTATTTTAGCTGAGAGCCATCGGTGTATATTCGGAGCACGTGTCTTCAGGGTATCTATTGTTTCTAGAGCTAGCTGCCTCAAGCTGGAGGTATCAGCAGGGGCTTGGTGACTGGCTCAAGGAGATTCACATGAGTTTACAGTGTCGCTTTCCATAGTATTTGGCATTAGCAGCACTTCCTGATGGCATTCGGTGGAACATTTTGAGGTTTTCTGCTTCATGGATGAAACCATGCTGAGTTTTGGGTCCATTATCATACTTTTCCAGTAATTATCTCCAGGTAATCTTATGAGTTTTTCATGCAATGGTATTGCTTTTTCTTTCATGTGGGTCTGCAGTGATTTTAGGCCTGTAAGCAATAGCATTGAGTCTATGGGAGTTGCTTTGACACTCCCTGTTATAAGTCTTAGTGCCTGGTTCTGCAGTTTTTTGAGCGAGCTGTGAAGTTTCTCTGAGGCAGTGATTGGGGGTTCGCAACAGTGTGATAATGTTGGGAGGATATACATCTTATATGTAATTAGTAGTGTGCTACGTGCACAACCTTATTTGCTTCCTGCTAAGGATATGAAACTGCTTGGTTACCGTTGAAGTGACATTCTCTGATTGATGTTTCCAGGTTAGTTTGGAGTCGAATTTTGTGTAAGTATGTGCGTCACTCTGAGAGAGCGCTACATTTTGGTACTGCAGGTGTGGTCGCATGGGTTATAACAAAGAATATTATTTAGGAGGAATAACTCTTAATTCTTAACACATAAGTTGTGTTTTAACGAGTTCTACATTTTTAGTGCAGTAAGACTCTCTCTTACGGTTTACGAGTTACCCAGAAAACTCTGTGAGCATTCCCTGAAAACTCAAGATATGTATTTCATTTGTCATGAGAAGATCTATTTTAATCAAAATCATTAGAGATAAATTTTTAATATATATGAAGTACGGGGATTTTCTCGAAAATCTTGGAGTCGCAACTTTGAAATATGGTGATATTTAACCGACCTTTCGTTTTTGAGTTATGCTGTACACAGGCATACACACATACTACGGACCTTATTTTTTAAAGATTAAGGGATTCCCAGAACATGTGCTTGCGGTGAAATCTCAATATAGGATTTTTTGGTTGAATGCAACTTTCCCTACTTACTGTAAGTATATAGTACAGGAACTAAAAGTGCCAGAAGCTGTAGACGTAAAGGTTTATAATTTTGGAAACAGGAGATTCTCCTTGCACAGAGAACAAACAGTGGGGAACACACAACTGCAAAAATTCAGTGAAGAAGAATCTGCCCCAAAATAGATGCTTTTGATGACGAAGACACAGACATGGTTGGTGATGTGCACTTGTCTGCATTAACCAAGGGGGCGATGAAATACATAGCTCCGCCCTTTCCAAGCGTCAGACATTTCACCCAACTCTTACATAAATCTAATCACTTCACTGACCAGTCATTTACTTCATTCCAAAGGATGGACGAAGGGTAACATTGTGGTTAAGTTAATGTATTCATAATAGCCAATTTATTTAACGTCGTTTTTTTACTGTCAGGGTAATATCAATTTAATAATAATAACTTAGTTTCGTATCTAGATAGTTATGAACAGTTATGAACCAAATTATTTATTGGAGTAAATAATCTCGAAGATGCAGCCTTTTCCTAATAAATTTTCCGCACCTGAACTCAGTGATATGCTACGCACTTCAGCAGCCTCTACAGTAGATTTACACTACGTCTCCGTGTCTGCTTTTAAAGAACATGTGATATAATTATTATGGCTGTTGTGCAGTTTAACAATACAGTAAACTCATCAATTTTTCTTCCTCCATAGTTGAGACTAATCTTATTACCAGGCAGCGAAACTTCGACACCGATGAGTTAGGATAGCTGTAACAATATCACAGTTTGTCAGGCTCAGCAGTGCAGGGGGAGCGAGCAGCAAGTAGAAACAAACCGATATAAATGCGACGCAACACTCGACGTACTACCCCGCTGTTCACGCTTTCCAATTTCGTTCATCCAAATAAATAATATATATGTATAATTTACACTAAACGTGTTAAACACACTTATCTGCATATGAAAAATATGTCGATATTGTAATGTGGACATCACCTAAACCATTACAGCTATAACCATAATTTTACATATAAAATATTTGGGGTAGAATGTGAAAATCAAGTTTGTAGGTTTAAAGTAAAACATGTGATATCTATGTAAACTAATGCAGAGAAAAAAATAATTTTGGTAGGCTGAAATTCAATTAGGTGCACTTATTTGAGGAACTCTCAGTTCTGGTGAAACCAGAAAACAGTATTTCTGACAAAATGAGTGGATTAGTTTTTCAAAATTAAAATTTTATAGTGAAAATTGCTCTTTATATGCAATTTTCCAAAGCTTGGCTCAATTTTTGTAATACATAACATTATAGTTTCTAAATTGTATGTAAAATATAGCAAAACTACTCCACTTATTTTAAAGTTCATATGATGTTCTAGAAGCGCGGTGCCTACCGCTCGACCGTTGCGCCACCCACCTCTGCTCACCACCGGCGTAATGATTGGGGTGCAGTAGTGTAAGTGGGACGTGGTCAGCTTCCGGCCGCTTATGTGGTCTTTGGAATCAGCATAATGCAATAATTTTGTGGAAAATGGTACCTACCTACGTGTAGAAAATTATAAGTTAAGGGAAAATTGAATAAACTAAAATACCAGAAAAGGGCATAGTAGGTGCAGTGTTATTTAAATGCGATTTTGACAACTATAAAATGTACTACAACCCAGATATTATATAACAATGGATCCGGACAAGAATAGAGATTTCGTTAGTGAAAAGAAAAGAATCGATATTTTTTACTTCAGAAATTACAATGTGGACTTAAATGAATAACCATAAGTTTTGTCTCCTGAAGTAATGAAATGGTTGTGTAGGTCATAAGGTCGACAGGTGTAATGACCAGTAAGCATTGCTGGCACCAGAGCCTGTTAGAGCCGCTGCATTGTTAAAAACCTGAGTTGAGAACTAAAATGCCAGCAAGATAAAGAAGGCGCTTTTGTATTTAATATGAGCAGTCAGATTCTTATCAGAGAGGATTTCCCATACACTTATCTTTATAATGCCCAGAAACGCAAATATTTCCCGTTTATGAATTATGTATAAGAACGTTAATTAAACAGATACAATTAAGCCATTTTAATTGTAGCATGTACCTTAAACTAAGACAGATCGGTGAAAAGAGTTTGTAAACTTGGTAGGTAATGCAGAATTACAGGTTTAGCATTTTGCCTGAATTTATCATTCCATGCCAGTAATTAATAATAACCACAGTTTTTGGACAGCTATGAAATTTGGGTAAATATGACGATATTTGGAGTCCAGTTTCAAACTCAATCACGGAATAGGAGCGCTGAAAGCAGATTAACTCTTTGAATGAAAATATTTTTCCCTTAAAATGCTATTTAATTTGCTGATAATACTTCATTATCTACGTTTCGTTCATCTACAAACGAATGTCTATCCAAATAATTTATATCTGTATTTATACACTGCAAATGGGTATTAACCGTGTCAGAGTTAAACGTACAAATAAAGATTAAAAGAAATAAATGAATAAACAATAGTAATGCAATGAACAATGACAGCGTTAATATTGTAACAAGACGAGAATTCACAAAACCCACTTCCTGACACTAGTTTAACAAAACGACAAAAATCCACCCGGTTATTTTTCTATCAGTTATCTTCTACAATTTTTACAGAAATACACAATTTTCTTCTTGTCGTTAACACAGTTTACAGTGTCTTTGGCTATCACAACTTCCAACTGTTCTTCTCATAACCTTACTCAGTCCTTTTAGTGTCTTTCTTCACTTCTTCTATCTCTCTTAACGTAATTACATGTTACAATCACTCGTGACGGTCACTGAATATTCTTACAAGGACGCGATGTACCACACGACGAGACACACCACACAGCTGTCTCACACTCGCAGACCATTCATGTTGGGAACTCAACTCCAAAACTCACTAAAGGTTTTTCTCAGGCCTTCTTATACCTATACTGGGGATGCCATCTCACGGAATTTCTCGACTTCTACATACACAAGCATCGGGAATGACTTAGCTAGAAGTCTCGAGGACGTTCCCGAAACTCCTTATGTTTCTGCCGTCTCGATTGTTACAGTCACGTACACAAATGCGCGAGGCAGTCCGGCCCTAAACGTCTTTGCCCGCTCGCCGGCGCCGAGCGCCGAGCCCAACGAGACAATATGAATAAAACGGTTCCATCAACGAATAAGATTATAATGGCTACCACCTTATGGTTTTGCAATATAATAGTTTTTGTAATCATTAATTACCTATCTTGTCAGTATAACAAATAAATTGACCACTAGTCTTCATAATAAGTTTATAAAACGCCAAACATACACCTAAGTAAGCAACATTTGTTCTATTTAAATTTTTCTTAAATTTCTCACGAACAGAGCAGAGCCCTGAAAGACTGCTACAGGCAATTCATTCCATCCCTCAATGGTTCTATTAACAAAGGGGAGTTTTCCTAAGTCGGTTCTGTGTCTTCTATCCTGAATTTTAAACGAAGGATCGTTTCTTCGCAGTATTTTGGGTTCTCCAATCTTTCACTAATGGTCATTGACGCATCTGAACCACCTTAAGTTTTAAACAATGCACATACTATGCCTCTTGCGCCGAACCTGCCATTTAGCCTCTCCTCCTTGCGTAAGCGAAAAACATTCACTTCTTTTTAATATAAGCGAACAGCGACACTGAAATGAAATGACAGCGTTAGGGTTAGGATTATGCAACAAAGGGGGACACCTCGCATACTTAGACCTACAACTACACAGATCCATTGTGGCCAACACCACAGAGATCACAGGAGGCCACAAACCACAGGCGGACATGCCACCAACACGCGCGGAAGTCCATAATAATTCCAAGCTCGAAGAGCGTCACACTGTTGGAGCTGCCTCGAGAACATGATCTGTCGACTCAACAGCCCTGCAGTGTCCACGGGACAAGCATCCGCGCCATCTCTTCCGCACCGCCATACCCCACGACTCTAGAAACGCACTATAAGATCAGAAGGAAACGGAATGTAAGGGAAATGATGAAAATCAAATCATGGAAGAAGACAAACCGCACCAGCACTCGCCCACTTACAAGGAAAACCAAGAAAAACCCAAAGTGACAGTGGGCGGTCGTGGGGAATCGAACCACAAATGTAAGCTTCACACTTTACTGCGAAGCCTTCTCGCTCGCCCTAGAGAGAAATTAGTTCTACTTCTCTTCTTTTTCTTCTTCTACAGAACTATTAGCAGGCGTGTCTTTATGAGAACCCTAAAATAGGACAACTATTCAACTACTGCATTTTCTCTCATATTCCCTTGCACCTTAAAGAATATTAGCAATAATTTCTGCAAATGTTTATCTCGATTGCCATGAGGAAGATAGAGGAATAAATGTTTGTAGGAATAGTTAGTAGAAGAGTAGAGAAAGTCACGTGAGTGCTATGATGTTATTTTTCAATATTTTCTTCAGTTTTCATATTCCTTTCAGTGACTGAAATTTTGCTTCCTAGTTATCCGAACGTTGTCATTTGTTCTATTGATATTCCCTCTATAACTATTTTCACACAAGTTCTTTTCCCCAGACAGCCATAACTTTAGTCCCCCCTCCTTTTCACTTATGTCCTACATCTAAGGTTTGTAATTGGAAATATAGGATAGTCAATAATTTCATCGACTTAGGCAAACTGCCTTCAAGGTTTCAATTGAACATATGTAAATTTGAGTTAATATGCATGGAAAGTGAGCTGGTTGCAGATTCTCCGTTTAGTTCCACACTGTAGTTGTGATAACTCGGACCTTGAAGTAAAATAACCTGTATCCGTTCCCTCCAGGGTTCGCGATGACTTACATCATTTCAGGAAGAAAGGACTTCATAAGAATCCGTCTTCATGTAAGTTACTGCATTCCCAGGATCCACGGATTACATAGTAATGGGGAATACAGCTGCTCTTAAATTCATAACGGCAAGGCTCCAATGTGAACGCTTAGATCGTTGTCCTTAGCGAAACAGTTTTATTCAAATGGTTAACTCATACGCAGTAAATAAACAAATAATAAATAAAACTAAAGTAAATATGCTGTGTTGAATACCATCTTAGCTTTCAAAATGAGACCTCCCGACTTCATTTTGTTTAACTAGGATTATTCCCCAACCTCCCTAGAGTATGGAAGTGTGAATGTGACTGTGAACTTACGTTAATCCAAAGTAATAGAGACACAAAGTAAACTAGTGAACACCATTGCTGTTGAGCAATTGTTTCAAAAGGTTAAAAGCAACCGATACTACTTCGATGTAAATGAAACATTTAACGTGTGTGGAAAAGCATTACAGATGATTTAAAGCAGACCAAGTAACCAGATGTTCCCACAGAACATCAAATTTCAAACAGTTCTTTTTCAAATATATAATTGTTCGTGTAATTATTTTGCATAGAGGTTCAACCTGTTAGCAATTTTATTATACATATACCATCCCCAGGACGTCTCCTCTATACAGATGGTACCTTATCATTCGGTCGCTGCCTCCTCCAGCCGCAGCCAAGACCACCAATGAGTGCAGAATGGGGGTGGCGGGGACTCCTGCCGACTCCCCTACCTTTAGGCCACTATTTGACCTTTTAGGGACGCTACTTTTACATCAGGGTAGCTACTCGATTGGCATCACAAGGCTGAGTGCACACCGATCTAGACCCACGCTGGTAACGAGAGTTGAACTCGTGTTCCCTGCCCCAGAGGTAGATGCGCTACCTCTACGCTACGGGGGTTGTCTCCTATAGACATACGATTTGTTTATCATTAGTTCTGTGGGTAAAGTGTGCATCTCACATACACAATTGATAGTAACCTTCCAACTGAGGTCAAGGGAATGAAAGCCCAAGAAAACTTAAATGCATAAAGTATGGCAAAAGGTATGGATTATTGCTTAAGAATGAGTTTAAGAATCCTTTATCTGTACATGTGTTTACAATTATGTATATTATTCTTATTGTGTATGAAGTCCTTAACTTCAGGTTTTTATTATATTCCGAATAATCAAAAGGTATCATGAAAAAGAAAATAGAAGACGAGGTACAGAAAGAGTTGATATTATGATATTAAAACATGATGTTATTAAAAGCAAAAAGAACAGAAAGACAACGAAATTGTAAGATATGTCCGCAAAATAAGTAGTTGAATGCGATACGCTTAATGAATTGAGCAAAGAAGAACGAAACATGGACTAAAAGTTTAGGGATAGACGATATTTTAATACCAGACTAAAGTCACTTGTACTTTCCCTTTTAATAGTAAGAACGACTAACTTATTTTCACCTAGTGACTATAATTGTCGCAGTTACAAGGCGTTAATGGTTAGCAGTAACATTAAATTATTTGTTCTCGTAGTTATCACGTTCGCAACTATATTGCATTAGTAGCTAGCTATAACAGTTTCAATAAAAACATGCTTTGTTATTTGATGCGATCTAAACACAAGTTTCTCAATGTGTGATTACTACGGTGTTTTATAATCGTAAAATGCAGCCGTATTTGCTTTTACACTCATCAAACAAATACGCAATCCTCGCTATATAAGGAGGCAAGGAAGCATTAGACATGAGTCAGTGAGTGTGAGACAGCTGTGTGTATGTGTTGAAGTGTGGTTATTATCGTGAAGGATGCGTTACGTCGAAGTGAAGAAGTTTTAAGGAGCGTCGAGTGACTGTATCATTGGTGTTAGTGTATGAGAGATAGAGAAGGAGACGAAAGACAGTAAAAGGACTGAGTCAAGGCTACGAGGAGAAAACAGTTGGGATTTGTAATGTCACGAAAGACTGTAGATTGTGTTAGAAGAGAGCTGTGTTTTTGTGCAAAAGTTTAAAGAAACATCGGGCGATAGAAGAGTAAATGGAGTGGATTTGTCATTTTGTTGCAGTATAATCTTCCAACGCCGTTATAACTTGTTGAAAATAATCATCATTGCAAGTAAAGTATAAGTAAAACAACAGAGTTAGGTGATAGATTGCAAATCACTGACATGTTTTTGATAGAACGTGTACAATTATATCACTAAATCAATAAATCATCTTATATGAACATCAAGAACCTTGACTTATCATAGGCTGAGTTCAGTTTGGAATGACTCACGCCAATTTATATTCCAAGTATACGTTCAATTTCTTGTGGATGTTGGAGCTAAGATTCATCCTGTTGGAGTGAGCTATGCAGGTTAGTTGACGTGTGTACATAAGGTTCCAGTATACAGTGAGTTCCTAATGAGAAATTACTCGCTGTTGACAAGCCAGTTGAGATTTATGGCTGCTCTCACACAAGCCAAGGGCGTTAGTGCATGGCACTCATTGACCAACCTCCTTCTTTTTAATTTTACTGCGGTTTTAATCTGTCCAGATGATCACACATGAACGCGGACCACGTTCACTGAAATTAAATAATAATTTCTTCTGAGATTTTGACGTTTATTGTGATTTGTAGCCTGGTTATTTTCTTCCCGCAAATATCGTTCTTGCTACAGATTTATGAGCACTTAATTCTAAATCACTTCTGACAACGAGCAATTCAACAGTACACAGCTGAGTCGGATTCTGGTGGAACTATAGAACACTTGAACAATTTCTCATCCTGTTTTATTAGAAAGCAGGCATCGCCTTGGGCTACTACTTTTTCGTGTTTGATTTAGAGCCGCTGTGTAGTTTTCAGCTGTTCGATCTTGGTTTATTGAGTTTTAGTAGGATTTAGGATTACCTGAGGCAATTACCTTGGGGAATAGATGGTTGTTATGCACTTCTGCGGGCAGATTCTGCATCATCAGTATGATCAGAGGTAAAAAGCAAACACCACTTGATTATAAAGCAGCTCACTGTGTACTACTTCAGTACATAACCTGCTTTAGCTATTCATTTTTAAAAAAAGTTGGTGAGTTAAATTCACAAGATTTCTCTACCCGCTATGTTTGTCTTCAAGCTTCATCTGAAAATTATTCACGCAAAAGCTTTTTACTTTCTCTGCTACATATAATTAGGGGAAGTAGTGCATTCCACCCAAAAATTCTATATCGAAATTTCTCCAAAAATACATATTTTGGGAATCCCTGAATCTAAAATGAAATTTTAGAAGTAATTACGTGCGCGTGTATATTTATGTGTGTGCGCGCGCACGTGTGTGTATGTGTGTGTGCGTGCGTAAACAATATAATCTGAATCTTTAGAGGTGTTCGTGAGGAAGTAAATATACTTTTCTTTCATATAAAGATAATTCGGGGTCGGTCAATTTTATAAAATCTTCACCTTGGTTAAGTATGAAATTATGGACTTTTCGTTCACAAACAGAAACTAACACATGCTCTTTTGGGTTCTTTCCCTCTCTCCCCCTCTCCCTCTCTCTCTCCCTCTCCCTCTCTCTCTCCCTCTCCCTCTCCCTCTCCCTCTCCCTCTCTCTCCCTTCTCTAGTGGGAGCGTTCAGGGGCCTCAGAATGGTAGTTTCCGGTGCAATGGTGAAGTCTTGATAATAAATGTTTGGACAGGCTACAATACTTGATCTACTTACCATGTGTAAACAGTAGAGAAACCAAAACCAGGGTTTAAATGTGCTATTAGTATAGGGAACGTAATTTGGAAGGAAATTGTTCTAAGGACATGCCGACCAAGATATTTCTAGTACACTTTTCCGTGATTTTTCGCAGCCACACGATAAATAAATTGTCTGATAAAACGTATGACTGAAAATTTAAAATTCTGAATTGATAGTGCTAGCTTTTTTAAATTTTCACTGTTGGTGTAATGTATGCAAATATGTTGCAGCATAATTTTCATCCATTTTGCCCTAGTTTAGAAGTTTATGACCAAATTTGTTTGTTTTGTGACGTCACTAAAAAGCTCCCTGGCGACAAAAAATTAACCTTTAGTCAAATTTTTTAATCCTATGTTCAAAATACGATTCTGTGTCTCACCTTCAGTTTAAGCTCCATTTTTTTTTTAAATTTACCAATACTTTTTTGGTGTAAAGTGTACCTAATGTTTATTTTTGAATATTAAAAACATATGCTTAGACACATCTGAAAATAAAACCTAGGACAAATTTTGTGAACATGTGAAGTAAATTTAATTCGTGGAATACAAAAGCTGTTCCACAAAGCAGAATGCTGAAAATATCCTCATCCTGATCCGCTCGAGATATATTTCAACATGTTAATGGAGTAATACTACAAGCCACAAAGTGGATCCTTTGAATGATTATTACACATAAACAACACATGGCATCTAAAAGTTTAAACAAGTTAACCTTCAGTTAGTCAGTAGGTCCTAGGAGTAAACATCAGGCTTCTAGTTGCCTACCGCAACAGCGTCGCGATATTCTGACATACTCAGTGGTGCATTTTGTGCAGCTGCAGCGTGAAAATTGTTACTCCTGGAAGAAAATTCCTTTAAAAATGTTCTCTCCAATTTTTCCGGGGGACAGTGTACGAGTTTATGGCACCCTGTATACAGAACGATACATCATGTAAAAATGACCCATTACTGTAAAACTGTTGCTATTTTAGAGACTGTATTTTCATAAAGCAAGTGGAACAGCATCCAATTTATTTCTTGAAATAATAAGACTAGTAAGAATAGCATAGCGATATTTTAATATTCAGGTAGCATTTTTATTTCAACACAGCCCAGCTGGAAATTCGCAGCGTGATTCAAACAATAATTTGTTAAAATATATGAAGGCATATCGCAGTAATTAATAACAAAGCAGAATGAGGATTTAAATTTGAAGTATCTTCTTTGGTATAAATTATATTGTTTTAATATTTATGGGAGCGCAGGACATTGTGAATGATTTAGCGTAGAGCTGGTATTTTTGAAACATGTACCATAATTTGGTCTCGTGTACATGCTTTGTTCACCAGGAGATATACTGCCGCCACAGCTTGTCTTGAGGTATATCATGTGTGTTGCAGAGAACTATAATTGATAATTAATGACCTGGGCAGAAAAAAGAGTGAGCCGAACGAACGTGGGTCGAACGCCTCCACAAGTAGGTATTATCATCTTCATTTGCATAACTGCATTTCTCGTTTACTACTAGGTCGATATTTAAATGAACCATAACCTGGCTCTATGGGTAAGTCAGCTGAACGAGACATTATTGTTCATCACTGCTACTTTTTAATTGCTCTGCCACGTCATAGCAGGTAGAGATAGTACTGCATTCCACCCAAAAGTTTCATATCGAGATTTCACTGAAAATGCATGTTTTGAAGTACTCTGAATAAAAAAGAATTTGTAGATGTCTTCAATACATGAATTTATGGTGATGATACAGAATTGTGATTGAAATACGCAGTAGTTAAGTGCTCTAGAAGAAATTGGATACAATATACAGGGTGTTTAAAAAGTGTCCGATATTGCAACAGGAATTGGGATTGGTCAGAACTAGAATAAATGTTCCTGTAATGTCCAGAAACAAATACTTGTTGAGATATGAGCCATTTTAGAAAAATGTGCAATTGGTTTAAGTATTGTCACGTGATGCATAAACCACATGCGTCGTTTTTCCACGAACACAATTCCAAAAGCACTGGTAACTCATCTGTCACCCACAAACTACCCACAAATTGAGGCTAAAGCGATCCCTGATACTTGAACCACACATTTAATGGATGATGGATTGGTCGAGGAGGTTCAGTAGCATGGCCTCCGCGTTCACCGGATCTCAATCCATTAGGTTTCTGGCTATGGGACATTTTAAGATATTGTTGTATCCCAAACCTATCAAATGCACATTTTTCTAAAATGGCTCATTTTTCAATACGCATTTATTTCCGGAGATATGTTTTAGGAACATTTATTCTAGTTTTGTCCAATCCCAACTTCTGTTGCAATATCAGACACTTTTTTCGCTACCTGTATATATCTTTGCTATCAATATTTGAGCGGGTTTCTTAATGCAGGGTTGGTGTTGGTAGCACTGTCTAACAAGGAGATGTCGCTTACATATTTTTTATACTTAACAACACAGGGTATATGGGTGCACAGAAGTCAACAGCAATTAATTACACTGCTCTGCATTTTGAAAAAAGTATTTTAGTTTAACATGCTGATTCCCCTAATTTTGGGATGCTGATTCCAGATATGTTAACAGTTTTCTTCTGACAGTTCAGATCTTTTTTAAATTGCCGATATACATTACTGATATTTATGCCCCTCTAAAAGATAATGTTCATGTTTAAGAACGTATATATTAGAATTATATAAGTGTAAACATAACGTGCATTTCACAAGAACAAGCAACAATTGATGTGATTGATATTATTTTAGAGGCAAATTTCTTCCTTTGCACTTCTTCCATAAGACTTACTTTCCCTTTTCAAGTACCAACTGTAGTCTGCATTCAAATTAATTGTTTAGCCATCGTGCTATCTTCTTTCAATGTTTTTCAAATGTTGGTGAAAACGCTCACCTTTTTGTCACTGTTAAGTGCAAGACGAAGTAGAAAATAGTGGATGTGGGCATGTAGGAACTAACTTCAAACTCATATTGTAACCAAATTTTCTAACATGGTATTCTCATAATTTTGTAATCTGAACTCCTAGGACATTTTTCACATCTTTGTAGCTAAGCCAATCTTGCTTTTCCGTTTGGCTCATTGAATTACCACTCTTAATGTATCATACACTAAAACGAACCAACCTATAATAAAGTAAATGAATGCAGTAAACAGTGATAATTCTTTAGAGACAACTGGGAAAATAGGTAAGGATATAATGATGTACCATAAAGGTTAAAACATAATGTGTAAATATTCTCAAACTTAATGTTATGCATTCTGTAAGTAGATAAAGAACTTCACGTAGTTTTAATGCCCAAGCTGTTGAACCTGTTTTGAACCTATGAGTTCGCACTCAGGGGAGGGACATAGAGTTAGCGTCACTGTGTCATCTAAAATATGTCTCTTTTTATTTTGCACAAAGGATGAAGCATGGATCACTGAATATTCTCACGTAACAGCTTTTTGTTTCCCAGAGTATTGTTTTTCTCTTCATCAGTGTCTCGGAGGTCTTTTGAATTGGGTAGGCATAGAAAATGGCACCGCGCAGGTTCGCACGAAAGCGTTATTGTTACCGAAGAATATTTCCATACACGTCAACAATGCAGCATAATTCTTTGTTTTGTTCAGGAAAATTTCAGCCATTGTGACAGATTCCTGTAACAGTCGTTCTTAGATCGTGGAGAGAAGGTTTTATTTCTGTGTTATGTGAAATCCTGAAGGATATAGAAACACTCTCTGCCATAAGCAAGATTATTTAGTTAATGAACTTAGATATAGAGGCTCATTGTTCTTGAGATTTGTTTTTGAGACTTTGCACTCAACTACATTGTGAGTATTCAGATAGACAGAACTCCCAAGAGGTCCATGGTGTTAGTTTTCACCTTCTCACCACGCACTAGGCAAATTAAAAAAATATATATATTTTGTTGTTTAACGACGCTGTCAATTGCCAGATCACATCAGCGTCGCCGGTGTGCCGGAATTTTGTCCCGCAGGAGTTCTTTTACATGTCGGTAAATCTACTGACATGGAGCTGTCGTTTTTAAGCACACTTAAAAACCATCGGTCTGGGCCGGGTTTGAACCCGCGACCTTGGGATCAGTAGGCCAGTGTCTAACCAACTGAGCCACCCAGACTGACGCACTAGGGAAAGTATTGTATTACACCCAAAAAGTAGATATTTAGATTTCACCGAAATACATCTTTTGAGGTCACATGAGCACAAAAAATTCTAAAAATGGTTTAAGCACGCGCGCACCTTGGTATGTGTGTGTGTGTGTGTGTGTGTGTGTGTGTGTGTGTGTGTGTGTGTGTGTGTGTGTGTGTGTGTGTGTGTGTGTGTGTGTCTGTAAATTGAATCGGAAAATGCGATAAATACCAAATTTCTATTAAAGTTCAGTATCTTCCAAAAATCTTACCTCTGACGTGGAGGACCCGAGTTCGACCCTCGGAACCAGTATGGGTATTTTACCCCCTCTGAGAGAGATGTTGTTTTCTAGTGCCTTGCATCTGGCAATGAAGCCATTAGCATCTGAGAGAGATGTAACGTACATGAAAATGCATGGGAGGTAACACGACTACTGTTTGGTTCTGAAACTCTCTTTATATATTTTAAATAATCTCTTTTATTGCATGTATTAACCACTACCTTCTTGTTATAATCCTTTAACGTTCCTTTAGTTATTTCGTATCTTAATTTTAATAATTTTTTTTAAATTTCACTTATTCATATTCAAAAATACTTTTGTAAATATTTAAGAAAATTGTAATCTTTGCTATTCCTTAACTATAGTACTTTGGATGTAATCTTTATTACGCCACGTTTAAATGCATCTTAAAGTCATGATTCAGTTTTCAGTTTTACCGGATTCACATTCAAATCTTATAATGCATTACCGTTACTCTAAAAATCAATGCTGCATGTTCCGAAAGATAAAATTAAGGTTGCAAGTTAGATTTTGGGTATCAATAATATTGTTGAAATCCAATATATTGCTGTTTTAAAATATATATATATATTTTTTTTTTTTTTTTTTTTTTTTTTGAAAAAAGGAATATATTTATATTGTTCGCTCAACACAAAACTCTTCAAGATCTCTCTTGTTTAAGTGGTTTTCTACACTTGCTTTACAGCCGACCCTAATAGACTACCTTGTATTTTATTACACTTGCGTCTAACATTAGCGGAAAAGTATTAAACACAAAATACAATGGTATAAAACAGAAGCTAAAGGAAATTATAGCTGTGCTTCGTAAATTACGAGTAGAAACAGATACACATCTGACTGTATGCTTTATGAAACAATGATATTATGTGTTGTGTTCATTTTTGGTTTTTCTTAATATTCTTTATGAATAATTTTGCTTTGTGAAGGTAGGGACTCACAAATTTGTTGTATTTGAATGACAAAAATTGAAGACTCGGTGCTTTATTGTATCATACGACATTGTCTCATTGTAATCTTGTATCGTTCTTAGCAATAATATAATATGGGGTAGAAGAATCATTCAATCGGATTTGTGTGAATGGTGAATTTGGTATAGAAAGTCGTGATTAATTTTTACGTTACAGAACCACCTGTTTCAGCGTGTAGATACCAGAAAATTATCTATTCTACTTGCTATAGCACTGTTACAACACATTAACCTTTCAAGCAGGTAATTCGCAGAGAATGTGCTCCTCCATGCCGGTGGTCTTTTCCAGGGACCGGATGAAAAATCAGAATTGTGTGCATAATTAAGTAGACGCTAGGAAGGTTATTAGATTTTAATGACCCAACTGCAAGGGTTAATGGATGTGTTCTGTGTTCTGTGCACGTTGCAGGACGCTATACGCTGAGTAAATATAATAATTACATTTTATGACCGCGTCGTGAAGCTCGTGATGCAATAAACGTCTAGTGGTGTTATATTTGTGATATTGACGTACCCAAATCGTTTTATACCTACTAGGTATATCCTGCATGCATTCTTCCTCCTTTTCAGGGGGAAATCGCGTAAACCAGATCCTTAGTTTTTGTGGAACAACCTGTAAATGGGCATAAGCCAATACCAATATATTCAAATTTAAGTCAACTAGCACAAAAAGTATCAACGCATTTAGCAGAAGTTTTAACACAACTCTTCCGACACCCAGCAAGTCGTTCGTAAGCTCCATCTCTGTCCTTATTCCCAGTTAGGTACACTTGCGCTTACTGACAGTTGCACTTAGTGATGCTTGCACTCAACCACGCTTACACCTGGGTAAAACTGGCTCCTCGTTAATTACCTTACTGCCTACACTCAACCTCCCTGAATTTGATAATCTTTCTCCATTGCTAAGCAAAGAAATTGATTTCTTGTTGGTATTATTATTATTATTATTATTATTATTATTATTATTATTATTATTATTATTATTATTATTATTATTATTATTATTATTATTATTATTATTATTATTATTATTATTATTATTATTATTATTATTATTATTATTATTATTATTATTATTATTATTATTATTATTATTATTATTATTATTATTATTATTATTATTATTATTATTATTATTATTATTATTATTATTATTATTATTATTATTATTATTATTATTATTATTATTATTATTATTATTATTATTATTATTATTATTATTATTATTATTATTATTATTATTATTATTATTATTATTATTATTATTATTATTATTATTATTATTATTATTATTATTATTATTATTATTATTATTATTATTATTATTATTATTATTATTATTGGCACCAGTAGAACCGTCAAATTTTTGTACTTTATTTACATTCTGTCATGCTTCGTCCTTCAACAGTGAAAATTGCACACATGCCGTTACTTTAAGGCACAGATGGGGAGAAATGACTCAATGAGTTACTTCCCCTACATCACACTTTTAACCTCTTCCACTACCTTACAGCGGTTTGCTGCAGAGCCACGCCTCCCGCTATTGTCTGCCTACGTCAGGGCACCAGCCAGTCCTTCAAATGTTGTCAGGAAGTGGAGAGGGCACATTTTCATCTACATCTCTAGCACCCCTCTTCCCTATGCCTGCTTTAAGAAAATACATACGATTTATATTTTCGTCGAACTTTATCAATGCTTCATTAATCATTTGATCAGATTTTATTGCTGTTTTTTCCTTCAAGATTGAGATCTTTTCTGTACGTGTATGAAATGGTATTCAGCATCTTCTCGAAGAGTATTAACTAATCTGTATACATTTGGACGTGCATTCAATAGTAACCGCCCAGCCTTCGATTCCAACCTTCAGAGACGTTGGTCCTGTGACGTTTGTCTGAGCAGTTCCATATAGACAGCGGAATGAGTGACGTTTCCCCGAACAAACACGTGTGATATACTATTATTATTGTTTACTTTTTTTGAGAGAGTGTTTTTGTCTGTCTCTTAACGTTTACCGGTTATACATTATAGACAATATTCGTAGTACAGAATGAACAGAACGTCATAGCCTATTTCCAGAAAATTCAAGATATAAGTCTTATTTGTCATTTATTTCACACATACGGTAGTATAATTAAAATCTATAATGTACTGCTTGAAAAAATGAAAAGTTTCGTCAAATTATCCATCTAATAGCACGCTATTGTTATATTCAGGGGTATGAAAACACGTACTCTCGAATGTTTGACTAAATCCTACGAGGAATCGTATTAGTTACATTTATATTTGGTTTTCAATAACTTTTATGAGAAGCCCTCAAAAGCGTGGCCATATTATGCTTTCATATTATTGTCAGAAAACTGAACCGAGTATAATGTGTAGTATTCCACTATACATACTTGTGCTGTTGTTATTGGGAGTTTTGATATAATTACCTGAAAACTGAAGGGAATGCCATCTGTTGTACTTTACTACACTTGTTGTTATTGGGAGGTTTTCAGTAAAACAACAAACATGACTATATCGTGTGTTGAGGGCGCTATAATGTAATCCCATGTCCTGCCTGCCGCTGGTACACGGAGAGATGTGTAATGCGTTTACGTGAGCGTGTTCTTTATTTGTTACAAGTTGAGACTCTTAGCGGGGAAGCCTGCTCATCGCACCTTCATGTCTCAGAAG
This sequence comes from Tenodera sinensis, assembly GCA_030765045.1. Lineage (NCBI taxonomy): Eukaryota > Metazoa > Arthropoda > Insecta > Mantodea > Mantidae > Tenodera > Tenodera sinensis. The sequence goes on along the minus strand of CM060966.1, from coordinate 157,143,856 downwards.
CCCTAAGGTGCATGTTTCGCAGTTGAACCAACAAAACACCTGTCACTACGATGTGACTTCAAATCGTGTTTGTTGAAAAACGTTTCATCCATTTTGGAAATAACATGCACATGTAGGAAACACTGATCGTTAAAAACCTCCACAGGTGCCTCAAGTAGAAGTCAGAGCACATAGGGTTTAATTCTTGAGACGTTACTCCCGTAGATTTGCGCCATTATTAACTTCTTTTCTCTGGACAAACAAAAGCATAATGAGCATTAGCTGAAATACCCGACTTTGCCCGTGGTTGAATGATTTATACCTAGAAGTGTAGACTTAGGTTGCCTATTAGCCTTGTGTTTCTATGGTGAAATTTAAAAGCATATTTCTATTTCAAACATATAGCAAATTGTATGCATTATTTGTAGAAGAGGAAATATATATGAATGTGTTATGTAAAAGAAAAGTGGGTAGAGAAAATTATGTGAATGTAATACATTGTACAGCATGAAAATCTCCATTAAAAAGCATTCAGATGCGCCAATTTTCAAGGTGAATGATCAACCAGTATTGAAGTTTATGTACTTTATACATACCAACATCCATTTATATATAAATTCTATGAATTGTGTGTTGAAGACCGAGTAGAGGACATGTGAATTTTTTTTTTTTTTTTTTTAATTTATTTAGAGTCGCTTTAACAATTAAGTCATATCGCGACTATTCTATGGAATACAGCGGTATACAATAAATTTAGTACAATTATTTTACCAAAAACATGAGAATACAATCAAATCAGTACAACAAGTATCTTTCATATTATATTTTCGCATGCAAGCCCGTACCTTTGAGAAATGATAACACCCTTCTGCAGTTGGATGGCGTGTTCAGAGTGGTGGATAAGTCTCCAGTGATGTGATGAAGCTGTCGTTGTGTAGCGTATTGCTTACATTCTGTGAGATGTTTTACTGTGAGGCGGGTGTTGCAGACTTCACATTGTGGTGGCTGGCCTTTGCTGAGGAGGTATGAGTGGGTTAACCTTGTATGACCAATGCGGAGACGTGAGATAATCACCTGTTCTTTCCTGCTAAGAGAATAGACAGGGGAAGAATTGGTGTCTCCTTTCCTTACCATGTGTAGTTTTTCTGGAGGCGATTGATTCCAGGCCTGTTTCCATCTTGTTTTTATTAGTTTGGAGAAGTACTTTGTAATATCACGGTAAGGTACTGCTTGCTGTTCATGTGTGTCTGTTAACCGACTTGCTTCTTTAGCAGCTTTGTCCGCTTCTTCATTGCCCTTAATGCCGCAGTGTGAAGGGACCCAAATGAAAGTAACTATTTTCTTTTTATTTAGAGCAATGGAATAAAGACTGTGGATATCTTGAAGCAGTTGGAGGTCAGTTGAACGATCTCTGAGACTTTGGAGAGAGCTTAATGAATCAGAAATTATAAGAAATTTACTCTCACTAGATTGGATGATGTATGTTAAAGCTTGCTTAAGTGCACAAAGTTCGCAGGAGAACATGGAATAATATTTAGGGAGTTTCAGCTGAAGTTTCTTATCTGGGGTAATTATGGCACATCCATTGTCGCTGTCCGTTTTGGAACCATCAGTGTAGATAAATGTATGGTTAGGGTAGGCATTTGTTATTTCTTGAAACAGCTGTTTATAGCAAGATGCATCTGTATGGGATTTATGGTAAGCTGTAATATTCAAATTTAGTTGAGCAGTTGGTATTCTCCAAGGTGGTAGACAATGAAACTTTCTGGGCATTATGGCAGGAACTTCTATGTTATATTCTTCAATGCATTTGCTTATTTTAGATTTAAATGACATTTCTTTTTGTGAATTAGCCTGTAAACGTTGGTTGGACGTTTCTGGGAGGACGTACTGGTAGATCATTGATTCGGGTCTTGCTAAAGTTTTAAGGGCGAATTTTAGGCTCACATCTGTTCTGCGGACGTTCAATGGTGGTTCGTCGGTTTCCATTGTTAAGGCAGAAACAGGGCTGGTTCTGTAAGCTCCCAAGCATATTCTTAGAGCTGCTGTTTGAATTGTATCTAGTTTCTTTAAAACTGAAGATTTAGCTGTATTGTAGATCTGGGCTCCATAGTCGAGTTTACTTCTAATGAGAGCTTGATACGTTCGTTTGAGGGTACTGAGATCAAAACCCCAGTTTTTGCAGCTTAGGGTTTTTAGTACATTTAATCTTCTGAGGCATTCATTTCTCATATCATCAATGTGATGTTTCCAGCTTAGAGTTGCATCAAACGTTAAACCTAAAATTTTGATAGCCTTCACTGAGTCGATTAGCTTGTTATCCACGCAGATTGTGGGGTTTGGGACTTTACATGGTGATTTGGAGAAGCATATGCATTTCGATTTATGATATGACAAGTTAAGACCAGCATGATTAGTCCAAGTGTGCAGATTTTCCAGTGTTTCTTGAAGAAGTGTTGCAGTAGTAGAGGGGTTTTTCCCCTTACAAAAGATAGTTAGGTCATCTGCAAATAGTATACCTTTTACAGGTGGTGTAATACTGCTTACTATACTGTTGATAGCTATGAGAAATAGTGTGACACTGATTACTGATCCCTGTGGAACACCTCTATTAATGGATTCTTCTTTTGACATGGTTCCTTTGTAGCGAACTTTAATTTTCCATTCCTGAAGGAAGTTGTCAATAAAGTGATACAAATTACCACGGATACCGATGTTACGTATTGTTTTGAGTATGTAAGCTCGTGAAATTTTATCATACGCTTTTTCTATATCTAGGCTTATTGCCATGAGATGTTGTTTCTGTGTAAATGCAGCTTTTATTTCAGAATCAAGTATTAAAAGATGGTCAGTGGTGGATCGAAACTGGCGGAAACCATTTTGAAGTTCGGTGAAGAACTGCATTTTCTCTAGTTTCCAATGCAATCGGTTATTTATAATTTTTTCAAGTATTTTACACATAGAGCAGGTGAGGGCTATAGGTCTGAAACTTTCAGGTGAAGTAAGATCTTTGTTTGGTTTGGGGATGGGTACTATAGTTGCTGTGCGCCACTGTTTAGGAAAAGTTCTTGAGTTCCATATATAATTAAGGATTTCGTGAAAGTAAACCAGTCCATCTTGCGGTAAGGATTTTAACATTATGTAAGGAATGTTATCCGGCCCAGGGCTGGAGCATTTACTCTTTTCAAGTGCCTCCATGAATTCTGTGAAAGTAATGTTATCATTGTAGTTTTCTTGGTTATTTTCGTCAGGTTGGTAGCAGTGGGTCACCTTGCTTTCGCAAACTTCTTCTCTTGAGGCCTCTGCAAAAGTATGCGCCAGTATGTTTGCTATGGTTTGGGGGTCAGTACTTGTAGTGTTTGTTGTATAATTGTGGAAAACTATATTATGTGTTCCATCGTAAGATCCCCGTATTTTGCGAATTTTTTGTCATACCACTCGTGACGGGGTTTTTCTGTTTACAGTGGACACGAATGTTAGCCAGGACTCTTTCTTGCTGTGCTTTACTACTTGACGTGCTTTAGCTCTGGCTTTTTGAAACTCGATTTTGTGTGTGGGGGTAGGTTGCCTTTTGTATTTATAATAGGCTTTATTTTTTAATGCTATCGCTGTTTTACATTCTTCGTTCCACCAACATACAGTCTTCCTAGAAACAGGGTATATCCTAGGAATAGTGACCTCGGCGGAATTGAAAATCACTTCTGCAAACGAGTTTACTAGTTTGTCAGTATCTGACTGACTGAAATTCATGGGGGATGTTAGATAGGATAAATTGTCAGAGACGTGTGCTCTGAACTTGTTCCAGTTTGCGCATTTTAAATTCCATCGTGGCTGACAGTTAAAACTTAAAGGAATGTTATTTGCATTAGTTAATAAAATTGGGAAATGGTCACTGCCATGTAATTGCTTGGCGACTGTCCATTCAAATTTATCTTGGATATCAGGAGTGATTAATGTTAAGTCGATTGCACTGGAAGTACCGTTGGCTGTACTGAAGTGAGTTTGTGAGGTATCGTTAAGCATATTGAGATTTTCGTTGTGCAAGAGCTGCTCCACTATTTTACCTCTTGCGTTGGTATGCTTACAACCCCATATAGTACTATGGCTATTAAAATCGCCCAGTATAATAAATGGTTTAGGAAGTTGTTGTGTTAACTCCTGCAGTGCATGTAAATCAAGTGGGCTTTTATTTGGTAGATATATGTTGCAAATGGAAATAGGTGTAGGAAGGTTTACTCTAGTGGCAATTGCTTCAAGTTCAGTTGTAAGCGGTATTGCCTGATGTTTGATGCTGTCTTTAACGTAGGTTACTACGCCGCCACTAGCATGGAGGCAGTCCTTGCGGTTTTTGTGATATTGAGTATAACCTCGTAATGATGCAACATAGTTTCCTTTGAAGTTAGTTTCTTGAATGCACATAATTGCAGGGTTATGTTTATTGATCAAGAGTTTAAGAAACTCGAAATTGCCATGGAAACCATTAATATTCCATTGAAGTATGTTATTCATATGTTAATTTTGTTTATGGGATAAGGTGTTATATCTATGGCGATTAGTTTTCGGGACACATCGGTTTTGTTCGCTCAGAGGCATTGTTGACCTGATTAATGTATTCCAGCAGCTTTTTTTGAATTTTACTACTTCTGGTCTTTATACTACGCTCTGTATAATAGGGATAGACTTTTTGCATTGTGTTCACTAGAGATTCTAGATCTGAAGTGTATTCCAAAGCTATGGGAACAATGTTTGTTACTCCAACACTGTTTTCCATAAAGCTTTGGAACTGGCTGAAGTTTAGTGCATAATTGTGGGTGTCGGCGTCGATAATATGTTTAATTGGTCTGAGAGATTCAGCTATTGACGAAATAAGGTTTGCTTTCTTAATCTTCTTAGCCTGCTGTGAAGCGAGGAGGTGCCGCGCTTCTTTTCCATAAGCATTATCCTCTGAATCAGTTGTGCTGTTTGATATTGGTCGTTTAGGTCTTGTTTGTGTTTCCATTAGCATAGGTTCTGGGGAATTGTTGCGTTCGTCTTGAAATGGCAGGATGGGCTCAGGGGTAGAAGTGAGGTTAGGTGATTGCTGCTGTTCAGTATCTTTTCCTTTAGGAGGGGAAGGGGGACGGTCCTGGAGGTTTTTGGTAGCGGTAGGCAATTCAGGAAACGTGTCTTTGTTTAAGACCTGAGGAGTAGTTTCTTGTATACCGTCAGCTTCACGGCAATTTTTTGCAAAGTGGCCTTCCTGCTTGCAGATGAAGCAGGTAGGGGTATCCGCTGTTAGGTATATCCAATATTTAGTGCCTTCATATAGGATCTGTATGCTTGGAGGTAATTTCTCCACATCAGTGGGTGGAATATAAAACTGACGTCTGAAACTAAGGATATGGGAAAGTCCTGGCTCTGAAATGCCAGCTCTTAAGTAGGTAATGTTTGACATTAGTTTAATTCCATATGCATTTAGCTGAGTTTCTATGAGTGAGTTTGGTATAACTGGACACACATTTGAAAGAACGATTCTTTTGTTTGGAGTAATTAGAGGACGGACCTGAAGAGTAACATTGTTTATATTTATTTTAGGATGTTTGGTAACCAGTGATTCTGCTACTTTAGATGACGTTAGGTATATACATATTCTGGAGTTCGAGATCCATGAGATAAATTTTATGTTACTTGGTTCAGTTAATTTACTTACTGCGAGAGCGTAGTCTCTGATGGTAAGTCCGTCATGGGAGTCAATGATGATAGCTTCTTCTTTCTTGGGAGAAGTCTGAGTAACTGTAGCATAGCTGGAGTTTCTTGTAGCACTGTTGTTCATGGTGGTTGTGTCGACGTTGTGAGACGGTAGACTGCTGTACTCAGCAGCTGCCATTGCTTCTGATGGTGTACACTAGTTTGCTGTGTGAGGATTTTTAATAATGTCTTACTAACCCGCTTGTTATACTCGTTTAATTGTTAACATACGAGAAAGCATATTTAGTAGACTCGTTCTACTTATCCGTTATGTACGGTGAGCGTCTTTTGGATTCAGATTATTGATGTGTATCGGAGAACGTTTAAAAGTTGATTTCTTTGCTGTCACGGCCTCCTGTGTATCCGACATGTGAATTGTTACGTAAAAGAAAGGTGAGTAAAGAAAAGAGCATTATTTTAATACATTGCACTTATACTTCAAACATGTAGAAAATTGCATGAATTGTATGATGAAGGACGAGTAGAGAAAGATATGTGGATGTGTTACGTAAAAGTGAGTAGAGAAAACCGCGTGAGTGTAGTACGTAGCTTTTCTATTTCAAACACAGAAAATTGTGTGAATTATTTGATGAATTATAGTAACGTATTAAAGATTTATTGCAATTTTTTTTTCTGCAGGTGTTCAAAACAAATGTCGTGTCAGCAACGTATTAAAGATTTATTGCAATTTTTTTTTCTTCAGGTGTTCAAAACAAATGTTAATAACTGTCGTGTCCTATAGCCATCGCGCAACTGCAAACAATAAGTGGACATACCTATTTTTGACAATCGGATGAACGATACGGCAGCACGTAAATAGGAACAAATATTCATTTATATGTATTAGATTGACATAAATTGACTGAACTGACTTCATTATGATGAGCACGTAAGGTTCCAAAACTGAAATATATAACTTAACGCCATCTATCTTCGAATATTTCAACTTCTTCGGATGTGCAAACTTCTTATAAAGGCCTATTTTTCTACTTAACTTTCATAGAGATAAAGTGTGCGGAAGTGTTTAGTTACATATTTTGATGGTTTTGCATTGGATGTGTGACAATTATGGATATTTTACTGCAATTTTGAGTTTAATCAGATGATGTTGAAATTGCAGTAAGCAGACACTAGTTGTGTTGTCAGTTAATTTGAAAATCTTGCATGATCTGAGTTTAAACCGCTGTGACCCAGGTTGGTTTCTATCTTTTCAAATGTCTTAGTACGAGAAGACCAGGTATTTGAAATAATATTTGTTACAATTGAATGACTGAGTTCCTACAATTCCTGTGTGGAAGATACGACACAGCCCGGCCGCTGGATCCCCTACCTCTGCCCACAGCGGGCGTCAGGAGCGGGGTCCAGTGGTGGAGAGTGGGACGTGGTCAGTGCTCCCAGCCCTTCCGGCCAGTATATCTGGTCTTCGGAACCAGAGTTGATCATACGGAGGAACCAAGGTGGGTATTGAGCTCGAAGCCTGTTTTGACAGCGAGGAAGTAATGTTATGAAATGATGGCGAAAGATGACGGGAAAGGTGATGATGGAGCAAATGGTGCTATGATGGCGGGGAAAACCGGAGACCCGGAGAAAACCCGCCCTTAAGCCAGTGTGTCCACCACACATGCCACATGTGGACGCCTGGGATCGAACACGGATCGCTTTGGTGAGAGTCAACCGTCTAACGCTCGTACACGGCGCGGCCTGTTGCAATTGAATATCAGGTATTAATTGAACTATTTTGTGAAAAACAAATGCAGAGAATTATATCAATATTTAAAATCTTCTTTGAACAATGTCTCTATAAAATGTTAAAACGTTTTTGTCCAGAAGCTTGAGTAACTAAAGGTAAGGTGGAAAAAGAACAACTTTTGAAATTCTTCGAGCATGTTTTCATAAAATATACATATTTCCCGACTTTTTCAGAGGCAATTTCGTGGCACATATGTGTTACCGAATTAATGATTAATTTTAACATTTATTTTGTGAATTTCTGGAACGATTCGTTAGATTGTTCCCTGTGCTAGGTATTGCAATAGAAAATGTGCAGAAAGTATACATTTGGAATGAATGGTTTTGAGGATATTGAAATGCCAATTTCAATATAACAATACAATATAACACAGTCTGCATTTCTACAACAGTAAAGCAGATGCGACAAGAAATAGGGTTACACCTTGTGATGGAAGTCACGGTTTTCACAGCACAAAGTCAACACTATTAGCCATGCTTTCTACGTGCTATATGGTAATAGCACCCTGTAATTGCCTGTAGCGTGGATCCGTCCGTCACTAATCCTCTAGTTGGACCACCCGCATTCCTTACAGAGGTATGCTCTTCATTATGATACGACGATAAGGCTGCCAGATTCCAAATGATCACGTCACTCCGAGGGGAAGGCATCTGTCTTAGTGTTATTTAATTGTTAAAGTACCAAGAAAATGTTACTGTTAATTCGTGTGCTAACATTTTCATTGATCACTAATTCAGCAGTCAAATACTAGAATTCATACACGTTTAATAAGTAAATGTAATGTCAACAGTTAAATAATCTTTTGTCTCTCTTCACAGTACATCCCTAGTTATTTTTTACTTTCTGTACTATGTACAGTAAAGTAGACGAAGTATTGTATTCCACTCAAAAACTAGATGTCCAGATTTCACTGGAAATATGTTTTGAGACCCCCTGGGTCCAAAATCAGCATTTTTAGAAAAAAGTTCGTATGTGTTTCCATATGACTGTCAGTCTGTGGACACCCATTTTTAGAAAAAGGTGTGTATGTTTGTGTGTGTGCTTGTATATGCGTGTGTGTGTTAGTGTGTGGACAGCATTTCTCAAAAACTAAAAGTCGGGTAAATAGATAGCTGTGCGTGTGTGTGTCGTCGTGTGAATACGTAAGAAGATTCAACGAGCGTCGTGAGTGATTGTAACGTCGTAATTAGCTTATGAGCGAGGGTGGGGGTGAAGAAAGACACTAAAAGGACTGAGCAAGGTTATGAGACTTAAAAATTGAAAAATTGTAAATTGTGATAGACTGTAAACTGTGCTAACACGAGAAGAAAATGTGTAAAATTTTAGAAGACAATAAAGCGATAGAAATGTAACCGGACGGAGTTTTTCGTCTTTGTTACAATACTAATGAAAGCTATGCGGCAGTGAAATATATTTTAATTAAGTCATTAACTTCTGAATGAAAATTTCTCAACATTTTACAGCTTATGGGCATGATTAAGAACATTTTGGCTTTAAATTCGTTTCTACCAATTTGGTTAATTTTAAGAAAATATTAAATTTGAAAAAGATGTGTTAAAAGTTTGAAAACATGGGTAACATTTAGATGCATTTATTTTCTGAAATCTGCTGATGTATAAATTCACACTTTTTCATGGAAGTTGTAGCTTGACTACATGTGCCACTAAACTCATTGATTTAATATTATTTACTTATTTATTGGAAAAATATTATTTTCATTTTAGATCTAAGAAGCTTAATTTTATAGCCTTCTTTTCATTCTTTATGACTAGAAAAGGCGGCGCCGTGGCCGAGCGGTTAGCGCACTCGCCTATCACCTAGGCGGCCCGGGTTCGATCCCAGGGACCCGCATGTGGCATTCGTGATGGAGAAGCGGCGTCAGGGCGGGTTTTCTCCGGGTGCTCCGGTTTCCCCCGCCATCTCATTCCACCGGTGCTCCATCTTCATTCCATGTATCATGAGTGTCACCGCCTGCGGTGCCGTAGTAGTAAAAGCGGGCGTTAAACACTACAACAACCTCTGACTAGAAAATCTTTCATTATGGCCTTAAGAAAGTAGGGAGAAGTATTTATTAATATGTTTAATATAAGCCTGTAAAATTTCACCTTAACCGGCGACGTGGCCGAACGGTAGACCGTTAGCCTACCACCTAGGCGGTCCGGGTTTGAGCCCAGGGACCCGCATGTGGTATTTGTAGTGGACGAAGCGGGTCCAGGCGAGTTTTCTCCGGGTTCTCCAGTTTCCCCCCTAAACATTCCACCAACTGCTCCATCGTCACCTTGCCATTCATTCATTTCGCTTTATTTCGTACCATCCTATTCCTCACGATCATCCTGGTGCTGGGCTAATAAGCCGCTTCCAGGTGTTCACTCTTTCCGGTCCATAAGTTCCTTTGCTGACCTTAGATACAGGCTTGTAAGTCCTAGGGGATGGTAACCAGATCAAAGAGGAAGAAGAAGATGAAGAATATGAAGAAGAAGAAAGTTTCAGCTTTCCGGTAGCTTGAATATTGTCTGATAAAGTGGTTCCTAAGTATCCAAAAAAGAGAGTTTGAAAATTCACTTCAATACTTTAATCTACTAAGACACGCAATTCAATTCGAGATTCGTTCCCAGGTCCTCTTGGTGGAAGGCCGATACGCTACTCCAACATAATGTAGATGTAAAGGTTGAAATGGCGAGCCTCTTTCTTTGCATTGTTCATTTTGTGTTTCCTTTTCTTCTGCTATCATAAATACTTTGCCAGACTACTTGCTACAGACATGACGTCATAAACTGTGGTAATGTTTATTTCCAGTTGTGTAGCCAAATAAATTATTTTCCAACATCCAAATTACAGTACATAGCTCGAAGCGAATTGCAATTTGGGAAAAGCCCAAGTATCATGTCATACTTCACTCACAGTTTGTTTTTATCAAAATAATATGGTTTTAGACTTCGCAGGCGTTCAGAAGCTTGTGTAGCCGGAAAGTTGTTGAATATTTCGGATTAGATGCTTAAGAATACACTACAAATTAAATCAGCACTAATAAAAAAGCACCGCTATGTATGCATTAGCCAAATGGTGGGCGTTCTGAAAACGTAAGCTGGATAACTATTTCAGAACGTATAATAATTTCAGCAATAAAATAGAGACGCTTTTGGATACGTTATTACAGTCATAGCGGACCTCTTAAAAATATATTGAGTTAATACATTTAAATACTTCTATTTTTTCCCACTTTACTACGTGATATCACAGCATGTTTAACTATACAACACCGCAAGGCGTGGCAAGCCTTAATGGGATGTTGTGCTGACCAGCTCCTTCTCGTCATTAAATTTTGTGCTTGCCATAAAAGAAAATTTACCTTTAAAGGATCAGTACGTTTAATGAATGTACAAAGAACAGGACCCTTTCTCAGACTTCTCGTTTGACGTCCTTGATGACCTATTACGACTGTTAACCTCGTAACAATATGGGAGAATTTCTCATTGTGTATCCACTATAATAAACGAAGAGAAAACTATTCATTTTATTGTTTTGCTATGAAGAAAACCTTTAAAGTTCTCAAGCTATTTCTATTGTCATTTTTCTTAATCTTGACTTAGAATGAATGCTTAGAAATAGCATTTGGGAGTTGCTATTCCTAGAAACAGCTATAATAGTTGATATCTGATGACATTTATTTTACAGTGCAGCCATTCCTCGGTACGTGAGCCCTAAAGCCAGAATGTGCTTAAATACGAAACAATATTTTTAAATTTTGTTTAATAATTGTAATTCCAACATTGATTCCATTTCACAGGTTTTAATTAAACTATAAAAATACAGAACAAAATTGCTGTGCATCAAAAAGTGTTAAAAAATTACTCATTCGAGTTTTGTTTTCAAATTAGGAAATTGAAAACACTTTTCTGTACGCTAATGTAAAGATTTTGAAGAAAAAACTGAATCTGATTGAAGTATTTCTCTTGGGCATCATACTTTTAATTCATGCAATCCCCATCAGATGAAATAGCATTCAACATTTCAGTTTCTCCACTATTTGTCATACCTTAAAAGCATGAGAATAATTTTCGTTAATGTTTTGCAGCTTAAAATAATTTTGTACGTACATACTTTTATTATAGATCGACTTGGATTTACTACGAATATATGTTAGTAGTGAAGTATTAACTTTTATTTATGACATTAAACAATTAATGAAGTAAATTAATTCTCTGTTGAATATAATGACAATTTGTAATATTTAACTAGCTTGACTGATTTAAACAGAACATGTTAAATTACAACCAAAAATTAATCTTCAGAAACATGGTTAGTTCGTTTCCTAGTTTAATGCTTTTAATTTGCATATAAGGATGATTTATGGAAATATTCTTTAAAGCAAATGAAGTGAACTGAAATGGGTGATAGGGAAGTAATATGTTAAAACTCATCTTGTTGTGTTTAAAAATCTGTTCAAGGAATTCAATGTGAGTTTTGGGAGGTTAAGTCATTGAGCTCCAAAAATAATGTAGTATTTGTATTTAAAAGAATAATAGTTATTATTCAAACCGTTTGTAGACTCTGTTTGCTGTATGATCATAGATGCATATATATAGTTAAAGAGTTTTATGAGTCCCTAAAATATAATTTACAAACTAGCACTATTAGTGAGGTCCACTCCAATGTTATAACTACAGTCAGTATTAATTGAAACAGGCTTGTGTCCACTGATCGATTGAAGTAAGGAAAAATGAGATAACTTGCCCTGTGTATTATTTCGAATAGCCCGTTAATAATAATAGCAATAATAACGAATAATAATATAATGATAGTAATTATACTATAATAATAGATAATAATGACAATAAAATAAGAGCGCATTTACGAACTGAAATCGAACTATTACTGACTATTGTACTTTTTATGCATTACAGTCATCTAATAGACAGCAATAATGCATTAGAAAGCATCAGATGTCTAACAGTTGTGCATACAATGTATGTCAATTTTCGAGGGCCGATCTTTATCATCCCCGAGCACATATTCCGTGCTCCTTTACAATTAGCTATAATTATTAGTTATAATAAATATAATTAGATATAATGAGCATATGTGAATAAAACAAGCAATAAAAGCAAACAAAAGTATAACACTTAAAATATGATATAGATATGTTCCAAGCTATGAAACAAAAAACAAAGAAATAAAATTGACAGACTAAAAGTCAGAACACCGAAATAAATAGATAGTATGTTTGGAATAAATTTCAACAATTTCTAAAGATGATGACTGGAAAAACAAATATTAACGCAGAAGATCCAAACGAGACTGGAAAGCAAAAAAGGGCACTTTTTACCATAAGAATTTTCTTAATGAATGTAACTAGTAAAAGCTCATGGTAGTTTCCCATTGGTATTTTCACTTCGCGTAGATTTAATTTTAGTTTGCTGTCAAATATACTTGCAACCAATCTTTGATCTCCATATAATTATTATGGCAGCAACCATTGGTTATGGCGGTTTTTCAAACTATTTTTCATTTATGACGACATTTTTAGGATTTATTCAATGTTAATGGATCAGAGAATCATGATACAAAGTTTTGGGCCTCTATAATGAATTGCTATTAATAAAATTATTGTTTGGAAAATGGGGCCCAAATTCTATGGATATGCTCTGCATAAATAAGACAAATATTGACTTTTCAAAATATAAACAAGACTAAATTATTTCTCTGTGCATTTTTATAAATTTATTTTAAATACTTAATATTATGTGACTATGTTTCTAATTAACTTTTTAAAGATTGATGCTTGTAGTTATTCATTCAAATGAAAAAAGATGAGACATGTATATTTGCCATAAAACTTATGGCAAAACTGCTGAAAGGAAAACTTAGCAAATTGGCAAGCAAACCTCTACGGGGCTCCAAATATCCTCAGGTTTATGACATTTTAGCTGTTAAATGAGGACGTGCGAAAAAATGACAAAAATCGAAACAGAATTTTTCACTCTTAACCTCAATTAATTTACCAGAAGTAGGTCAGCTGAATATAAATCGGTAGCTACTTATCAAACTGATGCAGATGTGGACAAATATGTAACTTTACCTGGCTGGTTATGCAATTCGTTACAATGACAGCGCAAACTTGTTAAGCCTGTAACAGCATTTCAAGGAAAGGACCAATCTACTATTACGCATTCTTTTTTCCCCAGCGCAGCGTGCTCGGAACTTTCATACAGCACGTACCTATTCCATTTTCCTTTTCAATGGATGGTAATTTAACGTTGTTGACCTAATTGCATATACATACGTGCCTTTTACCTTTTACTTTCAAACCGAAAAGTTACAGTCATTATTACTGCTCACCTTCAGGCTCTACGGTATTCGAGTGTGAATGTTATTACCTGGAAACTGAGTGCGGGTGTGAGGTCATAATGACAGCACAATAAAACTGTGTCTATGTGGAATATTGATTAGTATGGACTATTGCAGCACGAGGCTGTTAACAATATTTCGGAAATGTTTAACACTGAACATTGATTGTTGCTTAAGGAGCACTAGTACTGGTTTATTGTGAAAAAACATACAAAGCACCTGTTTTTTTCTTTTTCTACTATATTGTGACTTTTGTTGGTTGGGTGTGAAGTAAAGTAGACAGATGTAGTCGAGATAAAGAAACACTTTTATTTCCGTAAACAGTAACTTTGTACACTCGTTGCAACAACAAGAAAGTCTTTTCCGATTCTCCAACAGCACGGCTCCGAACTCGTAACACAAAGAACTAACTCTTCTCCGTCGGCACAACTCTCCACATCGTCTGTCCGTCTCCGTCGGCACGACTACTCAACCTTCACATACGTCTCACTCACTCCGTCGGCACTACTCAACGCTTCACATACGTCTGACTGACTCTTCTCACACTTTACCGCTATTTATATCTCCCAGGCACTTATTCTGGAAGCTTCCGGAACGTTCACTTATTTAGCGGTGAAACACAAAGCAGACAGTTCTAGAAGCCTCTATCACTTTCTCTCTTTCGGCAAGCGCCCAACAATGCGGCCATTCTCCGTCTCTTTCCTTCGGCTCCTTTGCGGTAGTGCCGACAATAATGCGATGGGTGACACTGCGGTTGTCGGCAATTAGATACGGCGGGCGCGGTGACACTGCTCCCTCCTCAGAGCTGGTCGTCCCGACCAGCACTATCACTGCGGCATCTCCCTTGCGCCCCGGTGGACTAACCCATCGAACCTCTTCTCCAGGAGGCACGATCCTAGGTATCGCTGTTGGATAGTGTCCCTTGGTCCGGGTAGGACGACGTATGCCATCCTGCTTCGAAATTCTGCAACAGTACCGCCGGTCTTGGCGGGCCCTCGTCCAGTTGCCCTTCTTCCTGGTGTGTTGACGGGCCATCCTGCGCACTTGGAAACGGCTCATTGGGTACCGTGTCCGCCGACCTCTCTGGCGCACCTTCGCAGCCACCTTGCTTCCGATGGGTCCGGCAACAAACCCCACCACATCCGCGCGAGTCGCGTCCACCGCTGCACTCGTGTTCACTCGTGCTCGGCACGGCCTCTCCTGTATCCTGCCGTCCACGATGATGTCCACCCTTCTTCCGTTCACGGCACTATGCGTCAGGTGATTGGATGGCTCCGACGGTCCCCCCATGTCACATGCCAAGTCGGTTCTCGCGTGATGCTCGTTTGCTTGTGCGCTTCCCTGCTGATCGTCCTCCACGTCGTATCCTGGTTGGTTACGTACCCGACACACTCCTCCAGAGGATCCCCGACGACGTCCCTGAACTGCCCCTTTGTCTTCCCCGAGACGTACACTTTCGTTATCTGAAACGGGCGCAACTGTCGCCTCGGCCACTAGGTGCTTCCTCCCCGGGTCCGCGCTATTCCGTCTGCCCCTGGCATCCAGTACTTTGACGCTCTCGTCAACTCTTACTACCAGGGCGCCAAGACGTTCCCCGTCGTCCTCCACGACGTCCACATGCTGGCAGAGGTCTTCCACCTTTTCGCCGAGTTCTTCCACGTCTTCCGTCACGCCAATCAGTTCGCCGAGTTGTTCCACGTCTTCCGTCACGCCAATCAGTTCGCCGAGTTGTTCCACGTCTTCCGTCACGCTAATCAGTTCGCCGAGTTGTTCCACGTCTTCCGTCACGCCAATTAGTTCGCCGAGTTGTTCCACGTCTTCCGTCACGCCAATCAGTTCGCCGAGTTGTTCCACGTCTTCCGTCACGCCAATCAGTTCGCCGAGTTGTTCCACGTCTTCCCTCACGCCAATCAGTTCGCCGAGTTGTTCCAGGTCTTCCCTCATATCATCCGAAACGGGCGCGACTGTCGCCTCGGCCACTAGGTGCTCCCTCTCCGGCTCCGCGCTATTCCGTCTGCCCCTGGCATCCAGTACTTTAACGCTCTCGTCAACTCTTACTACCAGGGCGCCAAGACGTTCCCCGTCGTCCTCCACGACGTCCACGTGCTGGCAGAGGTCTACCACCTTTTCGCCGAGTTCTTCCACGTCTTCCGTCACGCCAGTCAGTTCGCCGAGTTGTTCCATCTTGATCTCTTTCAGCTCGGCAGCGAGGTTGTCGTTTGACGTTTCCATTTTGGCAGCGAGGTTATCGTTTGCCGTCTTCATCTCTTTCAGCACGGCAGCGAGGTTGTCGTATGACGTTTCCATTTTGGCAGCGAGGTTGTCGTATGACGTTTCCATTTTCGCAAATAATTCTTTCATCATTGCCATCATCCTGGTTTCCGAATCTCCCTCCATCTTGGTTCTAACGTTGCAACTTCTAACGACGATGTAACGATACTAGAAGCAATTCGACGAATCCCACTTCTGACACCAGTGTGACTTTTGGTGTGGGTGTAAAGTAAAGTAGACAGATGTAGTCGAGATAAAGAAACACTTTTATTTCCGTAAACAGTAACTTTGTACACTCGTTGCAACAACAAGAAAGTCTTTTCCGATTCTCCAACAGCACGGCTCCGAACTCGTAACACAAAGAACTAACTCTTCTCCGTCGGCACAACTCTCCACATCGTCTGTCCGTCTCCGTCGGCACGACTACTCAACCTTCACATACGTCTCACTCACTCCGTCGGCACTACTCAACGCTTCACGTACGTCTGACTGACTCTTCTCACACTTTACCGCTATTTATATCTCCCAGGCACTTATTCTGGAAGCTTCCGGAACGTTCACTTATTTAGCGGTGAAACACAAAGCAGACAGTTCTAGAAGCCTCTATCACTTTCTCTCTTTCGGCAAGCGCCCAACAATGCGGCCATTCTCCGTCTCTTTCCTTCGGCTCCTTTGCGGTAGTGCCGACAATAATGCGATGGGTGACACTGCGGTTGTCGGCAATTAGATACGGCGGGCGCGGTGACAATATACTCATAATAGGTAGTGAAAGATCTAGCGAGATGGCTCCACAGTGAGGCTCGCATTCGCGAAGTCGTGGGTTCAATTCCCGCAGCCGACCTTCCTGATTCATAGTTTTTTTTTTTCCGGCTCACGAAGCGAATGCTGGAAAGTGACATTTACAGATCTCAGATATTTTCATTTTATTCATCTACATCCGGCTTTTCAGACTTGTGCTTCTGCTGCGTTGCGGGGGTGGCGCCTCTCCGTGGATGGTGATTGCGATTCTCGGTGGCGTTGTAGTCACCAGTCCTACAGGGGGCACTACTTGAAAGCTGGATGGCAGGCTACTTGCACAAACCTTCCGTCGAACTGTATTTGTATGAACCCGTTTTAGGTAAATGTGTGCTTGTAGTTCTCTATCCGCCCTTTGGATGCTGTCATCTCATCCTTCGCCTGAGGCCTGATGTACAAAATGCAGGCGTGATAAGTGCAGAATATCCTAAAATACGTAATCAATCTAGCAATCAAATTTAGCAACTATTCGATGAGGAGATATTATTAAGAACAAAATTATACATTAAAGATTAAATTGGTACCTACGTTCGGCATCAGGCCTAAACGGCCTTTAACATGAAAACAAAATATTTTATATTTTCCAGAAATTGGCTCTCATAATTTTGATTAAATACCTTATGTTTAGTACATGTATACCTAATTTGATTTTTCTGAGAATAGCTCTGAATGAATAAGCGTTTGTAAGAATAGCTTGTAAGAACAAGAATGAGTAGGGAAAGTCATATAACACATATTTTTGCAACTATTCACTTTACGTATTTACAAAAAATATAGAGTCAATGTTAAGGAGACTAATAAATCCATATTTTGTGCATTTCCTCTATTATCGTCGTTTTAAAAATGTTTTGTATTTTCTGCAAAGTAATACAAAATGTAATTAGTTTTGTAAATGTAAAAAAGGGGACTAGTAACGAAATAGTAGTAGCCAACTGGCGGTTGCCTGAAATATTTAGATAGCGGCTTTGGAACGTGAAGGGGTGCATATGCTCCGCTTCAGGAAGGCCCCAAATAATATATCTACCCAGATGCGAGAGAACTGCTTATAAACACAGACATAATAGTATACGTAAAATTTCAATATTTGAGTCAAAATTCAAATTGCTGGTTTAGGTAGCGAGCGCAAGTTTTGGAGGCCTTTTACTAAACGATTTACTGCCAGTAGGAGCTTCCCTGAAGTCCTAATGGCTACGTTGGCCTTCGAGACTTACCCCTGAGAAGAATCCCTGTGTTTTCATAACACACTTCCAATATGCAAATCACGGCCAGGGGCCTGTGGAAAATCGAAACGCTTCTGAAATGACTGGTATTCAGAAACCCTAATTACTGGTCTAAGCTCCGTCTATACTTGGCTTTTGACCCATCTCGAATTGATGGTAATGGAGAGTTTTCCTTATCGGCGACTTCGTATTAA
Organism: Tenodera sinensis; assembly: GCA_030765045.1. Lineage (NCBI taxonomy): Eukaryota > Metazoa > Arthropoda > Insecta > Mantodea > Mantidae > Tenodera > Tenodera sinensis. Next base: position 157,125,572 of record CM060966.1, on the reverse strand, counting down.
TATGTATGGTTCCTTATTGTAAAGCCGCGGCTAATGATATCTTACTACACAGTCAGCTGAAATATTCACCTCTACTGCCAGCTTTTCCCACGGGATAGTAATTTAGAATCATGAATAAGGCTCTATTTTTGTGAACTTTCATTTCAGTAAAAATGTTGGGTCCAAAAATATATTTTACCTTCCCCAAAGAGGAAGGAATCAAAGTTCTTAAGATTATTCCTTTCAAATCCAATGCTCATTGCAATGGAGAAAGCTTAAATACCAATCAGCTTACCGAAAATTAAATAGCGGATTCAAGAATCGACATTTTCGATAGTTTGATTAAAGTTATTTATATTCATATAGAATGAAAACAATTCAAACCAAAACTAAAAATTCTGGTTGATTTTAATAAAATTAAAATACAATATGTTTTCTGCCAAAATCTTCTCCTGCTAGTTACTGGTTTTCACAGACTTGGTAGCACTGCTAACAGAATTCCAGCATAAGCAACCTCTGACATTGAAATCGTAGCTAAAGATGTTCAGTGGCGTAGTCATATGAGCCATAGATCAGAGACGGGTTGTCAACGGAATCAAATATTTATGATAGTTAAAAACCCATTTAAGATTTAAAAGGATCAGAATGGTGTTGCATTAGTTATTTATATCCTAACCTAAAAATTATCTTTTGCACTGCTTTCGCTTGACATCGCGCAGTTTCATCTTTCTTTATTGTGTCCTGTTGAAGGCAACCGTTATACAGGGTGATTTAAAAGTGTTTTAACGCTTTCCTGATAACAATAATAAACTTCTTTTATGAGTAATTGAAACTATGCTAACTTACAAGAAAGAGTTGCAAAGAATGACTTACGTACAGGTTCGGCAAGAGTTCAGGAAACCAGGTCCTAGTAGGTAAGTCTTCAAGGATGTGATCAAATTGCACAGGATTGGCATTATTCAGGCATGCCAGCTACAGAGCCAGAATTACTACAAGCCATACGGAATCCCAGCGCATCTACCAGGAGACCGAACGGGAAAGTTTGACGTCGTACCAGCCACTGTATGGCGTACCTTATGTTATACCCTGAATAAATGCCCTAATCACATTCAGATGTGACAAGTTAAATTTGATGACTTTGGACAATCTGTGTGGTCTGACTTGTTAGAAGCTGTTAAAATGTCAATCTGATGTAACAATGAGACAGTGATGCACAGTGTGGCCATATGAACAGGCACAATTATCGGATTTGGGGAGTAACAACTTTAATTGTCAATTGAGAATGCTGAAAATATATTATGAAGTGTCATTTTCTCCCTCGCTTCTTTTGATTCCCACTTTCCTGTGCAAACAATTTCTGACCAAATCGTTATCAACATCTGAGATCTATAAATTATGCAGCGTGTTCTGAAATGCATTCAACAATTAAGCCAAACGTAGTCCAACAGTGGTAGCAACGTGAATCGGCGGTGGTAGTTAGACAGGAATTACGAAGACAATGGGTGTTTTATGTTTGCAGAGTGAATATTTGCAGAGAATACCTTGACAGGCAAAAAGATCTTGGAACCGCACACCTCCTCGTTTTGCACTGACTGTTAGATACTAGCTATACGAAGTCTTCCCTGCTTGGCGGCTCATAAATATCTTCAATAATGGCAAAATGTTTATGAATAAAAAGCTTAAAGTAAATATAATTCAACTAAAATGTCATAATTTGGAAATAATGTTTGAAGTTCCTTTAAACCCCCGCTTTTAAAACACCTTGAATTATAAAAGTCATCATTTTCATAATATGGAGAAAACGAAATGTTCGTATGCTTCCTGGATGTTTTCTGAGCCCATTGATACACTGATCAAACAACCTTCTTCCCCAAAGCATTGTTCGAAAATACAACAGCTAGTCATACAGCCAGAAAAATATTCAAAAGGCATAAAGTTATAAGCGTATACAAACACAGTCCTTACCTCCAAAGGTTTCTAAGTTGACTTCCACAATTTCTTGAGGATTCCCTCAACCATTTTTGCAGCGGATAAACGGTATTTCAAGCAAGTTTATCGTTACCAGCTTCCATTTGTCAGTCGATAACCTAGTTCGGTTTCTGAGAATCGTAAATTATGCAATGTTCTGAAATTCCCTTAACAAACTCCCGTTTAAGGTCAGAAAAATAACATATTTAAGAATCAACGTCCAAAAATCTAAAGCTTCCTATATTCAAAAGTTGAAATCGAATTTTTGATATCCTACGTTTGCTGGAGATGTTCTTGAAGAAATGTTTTAACATGGTGGTTCAGATCTCAGTCTGAGCTTGTACATAATTCATGTCATCTTAATCGACGAACCTGGCCAAGTTGTACAGACAAGATTAAATTGACTCCAGTCGGATTTTCCCTGTGGGGTATATGCTCTGCTGCACAAGAGCTTAATGGACAAGACATTGAGTATCAGAACATGATTTAATAGGGCAATGTGTGGAAATCAGTCTGGGATCAGGGTGCCAATAATTTAAATTAGGGAAACAGGTCGTTAAATTTAGTGTACTTAAATTATTGAGTGATTAATTTTATGTTAAGCTGACACCATTATCAAATCAATGAATCTTGGTTTGTTAGCATTGTAAGAGGATGACTGATATGTAATAAAACAATACGGCTTTTTCAGCCTCCAGTGGTAGTGGAATGGATTAGCTCATTTGAAGTTGGCATAGAAACAAGCACTTCCGGGTTCGTGTTCCCGAGTTTATTTTATCAGGTGATTTGAAAGGCTTCTTAGTAGAGAATGCAAGATACATTGATAAAATATATAACAATCTATGGAACTAATGAGTAGTATGGACGAATTTTAATTTTCAGAGATATTTGCTCCTAAAGGTCAGCTTTTCTACTGTGCGTGCACACTTTGTGAGTGAACAAATGAAGGTTTCTCCTCCATAAGACTCCCACATGAGATTGTGATTCTTCCTATTCGTTGAACCGTAAACCATCTGCTTTCGTCATCCATTGATTTTTTTCAGAGAAAGATGCCGCTTATAATCGGCATTGACCTTCACACTACAACTTGTGCAAGGTCCTTACACAATATTTTCACATGAAACAAACTTTATTCCTGGTATAAAAATGCGTTTCATCACAGGAATTACTGCTTGGTCTCTAGAAGCTTCGTTGTTCCATTTATTTATGTTTCTGACTCAATGACTTGAAGGTTCTACTCCTTTCAATTTATGTCATAAGTACCAAGAGCTCTTCAAACTGTTATAAAAAGCTGCAACTGAAAGAAAATTCAACAAGAGCCTCTTGCACAGGAGCTGAAACTTTGAATTCATTTAAGTCAGGAAAATATTAATCTACTTATCAATTTCCTAAGGACACGTATAGTGAAAATGTACGAAAATTCTTAAAAAGGCTCACATATTTTTGTATTTTGTTCCTGCAATTGCGTTTGATATTTTTAGTTGCATAATTTGTATGTTACCATTCAATGGTTCTAAATATGGCGTCACGTGACTTTAAATCTCTCTGCGCATGTTACGATGGTTTAGTTGGTTTTCTTGCTTTCTCTTTTTATATTACTCTTTTGGACATTCCAAAATGTTCCACATGATGCACCTTGTATTTAGTTTGCTTCCAAATGTTAAGAAAAAATCTAAAAGTGCAATAGAAAAAGCTGTTTCTGAAATGTTTATGTTATGGTTATGTCGTTATTGCATTCAGTTAGCAGTTTACTGGGGAAGTTGTTTTTGCACATTTAATAAAACTTTTTACCACCAAACTAAAAAGGTAACAAAAATCTGCACATTGGAGATACACATTTTGAGGTCCAAAAAAGCAATTTTAGAAACATATCTGTGTGTGTGCGTGTCGGTATGTGTCGGTAACCCAGTGGGTGTTTAACCAATGGTGGCCATGAAACTCCAGTTCTCCAGAGTGATGGAAATTGAAGGAAACTATGGTTTACTGGTTGGGAAACAACACTCAGTAATATGAGAAAAGCATGTTAAACTTTTATTTTACATCACTTTCACAACGGGTATCACTATTTGCGTTATTATAAATTAATTCTGGTTAAAAATATAGGATTTCGTGTTTTCTTGTCATTCAAAGTTTTATCTTTTTTCCAGTCTCTATGCCAAAGTAATTTTTTACGATCGCCCGTTGTTGCGAATCTGACTAAGCGGCTATCCCTAACAAATCTTTTCTTCATAATTCGATACTTTATACTGTATTTTACATATTTTCAAAATCCTGTTTTATGTTTTAATTATAATATGCGTAATTACATAAAATTTTACTTTTCCCCTTTTCCTTTCGAGCCAACTAATGCGAATTAACAAGAAATTAAATAACAACTTGCCTGAAGGCTTAGAAATAGCATATGTTCTACAAATAATTGATTTAGCTACTTTAACCTAAGTAATTACTTTTCTTCCTTAACACGGAACTTGCTAATCACTTCTCCTTTACAAAACTGTAGCTCTCGCTTCTTACATTATGCATTGATTTTAACACACGGAAATTATTAACTGCAGTTATTTATCTACTGGCCAATAATTCCGGTATCAAAATTAATCTCAGTCTATAATGCAGCAGTCCATACAACTGTGAAAGAGGATTTGTAACAAGCATAACTACTGGCTGTGTTGGAGTACGCCAGTTCAGGACACAATATTTGGTATGTTAAATCGTGGCATAAAGCTCTAATTATTAGTTAAAAGAATGCCTTCCGGGAGCTGAATTCACGGTCCCATTGCCGTATTGGACAGAAGCCACCATTAGCATGATGACGGAGCATGACGATCGTATCTCAATATACTAATTGGCGTGAGTTTGTGGCGAATCGAGCAAATTGCACGCATGCGTCTCTCGTCTTAAATATATGTTAACCTACCTATCTCTTTACTCAACTACTGCCTGCCTCTTTTTATACCCCAGTTTATCACCTGTGTAGACACCTTCATCAGTTGAAATGCTTAAATGAGCGTATCACAACTGCTAACACCGAAGCGAAAAAGAGAAGAAATATTCCCAGAGTTTTATGACACAGGAGCCATGATTGATAGATCATAAACAAATGGAAAGTTTGAGATGAGACATGTCTTGTTCATAGCTTCCACCACTTTATCTGGAACAAAAATGCAGTTTTTGGCAGGCTTGGGATCTTATTTTCATGAATGATGTATTTACTTTTGGTGGAAATGCTTATATCTTGGATAAAGTCTGGCAGCGCAGAATTATTTAACTTTTTTCCATCTTCTGAAGCTCCAGTTCTTCAGTTCTTCAGGCTATTGAAGGAAACTATGGGCTATTTCCTGCACTAATACCAGGAAGCAGTTACTTTTAATTTTCTTCTCTTTCACAATGAATAATACTTAGATGCATTACTTACGTTATAATAAATTAATTCTGATTATAAAAGTGTAGCATTTTACGTCTTCTTTCCACTCAGTTTTTCGGTCTCTATGGCAACGTAAATTCATGAAACTGACTATCGCTAGCAAATCTTTTGCTCGTAATTCAATACTCTGGTCTCTATTTTGATTTATTTTCAAAATCCTTACTTTAACTTTTAATTATAATCTAATTAACGTAATAACACACGTTTACTTTTCTCCTTTTCGCTTAGAATGTACTAATAAGAATTAAAGAAATTAACAAGAAACTAAACAAAGACTCGTCCGAATACTTCAATATGCAATAGCTGTGTAAAACTATTCTCATTAATGTAATGTAATTTACCCTACATGGCTATTTGGCTGCAATAGATATGAGTTATTCTACATTAACCTATACACGAATCCAGAGGCACCACTTGAAGTGATCAGGGAAAACAGCATTTTTAGGTTATTTCAGAGCCTTACTTTCACTATCGAGGTTCTTAAAATTTGCTTCTTAAAGCAAAAAGCGTGTTAAATCCTCTTCATCCGAAAATAATTTTGTGTATTTTATATAACTGCTAAACAAGCTATGCAATAGCTTATTGCACGAAGTATTGAGATCTGGTTAAGCACACAGTATACCTATGTCAAGTATTTCTTTTGGTATTAACCATTTGTGATTCGTTTAAATTTTTAATATAACTGAAGTGCTAATTCACTGTTTTCTTTTTTTTAATGGCTAGAATGAGAACTTTTATAACCATCACACAGTAATCAACTTTTTGGAAGGCTGACTATTGCTTTAGCCTTCTGTAATCTTATTATACGTACAATGAAATGAAAGTGTGCATTGAAAGTTTATATAGTAGAACCTGATTTATGCGTATATCAAGGGGAAGAGGGAAGATTACTTGTAACTCAGAATTACTTACAAATGAGATTTTGATAATGCATGACTAAAAAAAACAGTGGGTCTACATATATAAAATTTTACTAACAACATGATAATTACAAAGCAAATATTATTTTTAACTTGGTCCTGCTGTAAGGAAATCAGTTAATTTGGGATGTTTCACTTTTCTTGTATTAAGCGCATATACCACTTTTGTTACTGACTGTGTATAACGTGGTATAAGCAATTCATACGTTGAAGCAATTTCAGTTTTGAATTTGTGTGTATTAAGTTCCACCTCTCTATGAATTTTACTTTCTGATCTTGTGTGTAACATTTCCTTTTTCTGTTCTCCTTGACTGATTAAAAGCAATTCAGAACTGAAAGGCAAAATCGCTGTTAATCAGCAAACACCAGATACCAATAATTTTTATCATTACTTCTCGTTCGTTGCGCCGAAACCAACCGTCTTGTCTTTTGTTTCCGCGGCCGAAAGCTGTCCGATCAGCTTTCGTCTTTGTCATGGTACACCTCGAGTTTCTTGTAAGATAGCGATTGCCATATGATCATTATAATTACGTAAAAATTCAGTTGCATTACATTGTCATTTAATACGTATAAAAGCTAATTAGGTTAAATGGATTACGTATAAATAAGATTCTATTCGACCGCTTCTAAGTTACATTTTGCCGGGACCTAAAAGGTTTACTTATAAATACGAATTACTTAGAACTGGTTTACGTATAAACCAGGTTCAACTGTATTAACAATAAAGAGAAGAATAATTTTTGGTAAAAATAGCATGTAGAACGCAAGAGAATGCCGTGTGGATATACATTATTCGATTAAAAAGAACATATAGGTGTAATATATTCGGTGCTAAGTAAACCTTCCTGGACCGCCTCCATAGCCCAGTGGTAGCACGCCTGCCTCTAACGCGGAGGACCCGGGTTCGATACCGGCTACTGGCGCGGCGAATTTTCCCCGCTGGAAGGTCTGGTCCGGAGTGCACTCAGCCTCATGTTGCCAACTGGGACTACTCCGTATTCGGAACACCGGGAACTGGAACGGAGACAATATACGATCCTTCGTGGACCTGACAAGGAGATCAAGGATCACTGTTGGAATCTAGGTATCTACTTGGGGAGCGTAATATGTCAGCGTAGGCAGGCATCAACAACTGGGACAAATAAATAAAAATATAAAACATTAAAAGAAAGTCTCTCGGGGAAGCCTGAATACGTGATATTGAATATTTTGAAAATGGTTTACTCTAAAGAAAAGTTTTATACGTTGTATATTTTGATGAGCGTTACATTGTTCTTCTAGTAATGTTTTGTCAATCCCTTATTACTTCTATTACTTCCGGATTGTATAAAATATGTAATGAGAAGGGAGGAACTTGATATGATATATAAACAAAGCTTAAGACACACTTTCAGTTGTCATATTACCAATTCTTAAACCTGATTATTAAAACAAAATGCTGTTTCTAGGAAAATAAAAGGTTCACATTTTTTATCTAAAGGACACACACAAACAATGAACTTCATGCAAAAGGTTTTCATTTTACATCAAATCGTATAATATGGATTTTGGATCGAATACATTACATATTCTGTTATAAACAAAAGGCCGGGATAATAGATATATAATTGCACATCATTTCTAATCTTTCCTTCTGTAGAAGCTATTAACTTCATTTGCATTGGATAAATGGAGTTGCAGCAAAGAAACGTTACATTTCTATACTTACGTTCTCTTCAGAACGTTCATCTACGCTGCTTCCTCTACACGTGCTAAGACTTCTGCACCTATTCTGAGCACTCTGTATAATAGGGCACATAAGTGTAATGGAAGTGCTTTCAAAACGATAATTCTACTTTGCTACATATGCGGAAAATTTGTGGGATAAAAAGAACGCCTTTCTGTTCCCAAATGAAAGAGCAGAAGAAAGGGGTAGCGGTGGGACGGGGGTGTTAAATCATGGAAAAGGAAAGAAAGTGCTAATTTCGTTTTTCAAGGTTCGACTAGAACAGGCAGTAATTATATACATTAATACTCCCCTTACACGCAACGCAGCGGGTGTGCGTCCATATTAACAGATCCTTCCTCTGAGGTATGTCCGCAGCTTACAAGAATACGAAAGAGAATATCCAGTAACAAGAACTGATATCTAGTACCCACACAATATTTGTTTGTTCATCTCAGAGCTAATTTCTTATCGAGCTTCTGTTAAACATATAAAACTTCTTTTTCTGCAGTCGTGGATTAGGCTACTACCTGTTCCGGTCTTACGTCGATCCAGCGTTACCTAGGTCGTCCTATTAACCTTTGTTCTTTTGGTTTATAGATCCATCATCTATTAGATGATTCTCTCTGGAGTCATTCTTTCTAGGTTTTGGACCCAATTTTCTCTGTATTCCATTATGTTAAAGCAGAGTCAATGTTTCATTCATTTCTAATATCTTCATTGAATTAGTGCAACACAAAAGCTGCTCCTCAACGAACATTTTAAGCAAGAAAAATCTGATGTGTTCCTCTCACATGACTTTCTTCACCCTTGTACTAATCATTCTTACAAACTCTTATTCCTATATACTTTTCATGTTAGTTGAGATAAAAAATTGCAGAAATTATCTGATTGCTTATTTCCTTGTAGGTACTAGGGGAGTCAAATCTTTTAAAGCTTTGGGATTGCGTTCTCTTTACACTGTTAACATATAAAAAATGAACAACAAGGTTGCATTTGACAAAAGTGAAAGTTTTCCCAAACTGACACAAATAACAAGGAATATCACCAAAAGGATTCACTCTACAAAAAATTTATTTGGACATAAACTGTGTGTTTTAGCGAAATCAATTTTTGTACCTCTAGTAAGATTGGGTCTATCTCTTACGCTTTAAGAGTTATTCAAAAGTCATCCAGAGTAAACAGGAGTACATAGGCTATAACGAGAAAATAAAAACTATAGGTTTCGTTTTTCACAAAAATATCTTTAGCATATGTCATTTTAATCAAAACCCATAGTCATTTTCAAGAAAATAAATTTCCAAAAAATTCGAATGTAAAGGGTAGTTTAGGTTGGAGGAATTTTCTTCAAAATATTCGAGTCGCATCGTTGAAAGACAAACTTAAATACCAAACACTAAATACTTTTCGTTTTTTGAGTTATGCTGTCCACAGACTGACACACACACACACACGCACACACACACACACACACACACACACACACACACACACACATATATATATATATACACACACGCCTTTTCTAAAAATGCTTTTTTTGGATTCAGGGGCCTCAAAACACATTTCCGGTGAAATCTCGACTACAATTTTTTGGGTGTTGTCTGAGCCGGCCGATATCCAACTTTAAGGGTGGTGGAATACAATACTCCCTCTACTTACTAGTAGAGAAAGTAAAATGTTGAAAATAGCGAGATAAGAGCATAAATCATTTGAATGGATATTTCACATGAAAATCCATGCGACGTTTAAGCTTGTAATAGGGCATTTAAAATGAATTGGGTAGGCAACTTATACATTCTAGACGTATTATTTTAATTCTATAAAACTAGTGAGACGATAATGAACTTACTAAATCTTTCAAAGAAAATGTTCAGGGTGCTCTTCTCGGAGGAATCGAGACGCCGGAAACCAATCACCTGAGTTGGGTCCAGTTTTCCCCCACAATAAAATTAATTATATTACTTACAGGTCCATAATATATAACTATGGACGTGTCTTTTTAAAATCTACTCAAACAGACGGATCTTATTCTACAACAGAATAAATAACTACCTACTTTTTCTGCTGCTTCGGTACTTGCGATATAATACGAAATTCCACCAAGAAGTCGGTGGTGAGATTTCATAAGTGTGGTCACTAGATAAAAATATCGGAAATATTACAGTCACATGAGTTCCTCTACCCATTCTTCAATAGACTATTCTTAACAGATCTTTTTCTTCGAGTTTCTTCATATTAATCAAGGTATTTGTAGAAATGTATTTGTTACATGTTTCTTTGTAGTTACAATGGGAATGGGAGATTATTTTAGGGTTAAATAACAGTCAAATCTTTTAAAGGCTCTCGTTATGAGATAACGGTTGACATTCCGTTCTCTTTGTATGCCCAGGAAAAAACAAAAAAACAAAAAACAACACAAAGGAATAAAGACCTTCCATTTGAGAGAAGTATTGGAAACTTCAAACCAATAACCAGAAATAACTCTAAAATGATTGACTGTTGTGTGCTTTAGCGAGATCTAAATTTTTTGTGCAGCAAGTTTTTGTCTTTTTGTTACGGTTTACTAATTATGAAGAACTGAACTAGAAAATCTGAATGAATAGGAATAGGAGAGATAAGGGGAGGGGGGAGGGTTCGGCACTAAAGTCAGGCTTAGTGTACCAATGTCCCCAGTGCCCCCGGAGAATAAGAATGAGGTGAGAGGAGACACGGGCAGCCAGATCCACACCAACAGTGAAGACATAGACAGACGTCCCTAAGGAATCCCAAGCTTGATGTTACTTCGAAGTCTTCAGGTCCTCCGGAGCATTCTTAGGGAGGACCCTGGCGGGGCCCAACGCCCTCATACGCTCTCCCCCTCTACCCGAATCCCACGGTCAACGAGGAAAGAGTTCCTGTGCTCATATCATCCCTGCCAAGCTGCACCTAACGCCTTCGGTGACCCTTGCCACCCGAAAGAACAAATGGGATGAACGATGAATGAAATGATTTGAAATGAAATGGAAGGAGAAAATTCGGGAGATGTAATTAATCATCCTTCCCAGGATTTGCATGGCGATCCAGGGAATCCCGAAAAAAAAAAAACAAAGAGTTTGGAAGGTCAACCACGGAAATCGAACCAACGACCTCCAGAATGCGAGCCTCGCGTGTTACCTGAGCCACCTCCCTCGGCAAGCTCGACTGAAGAGGACTTCTGGAGGCTACTTCCAGAAAACTCAAGATATATGCTTGTCTTCATGAAACTATCTTTAAAATATGGTGTTTTAATCAAATTAATTACATCCAAATTTGAGAAAATTAAACTTTTCGAAACATTTTCTATGTTAGGGGCAGTTTGGGGAGATTTCCTTGAAAGCCTTATTGCGACATCTTTGAAGATGTAGCACTTAAATACAACCTTGACATTTAACCAACCAAGTATTTGAGTTCATATGCACACATGGACATTTCTCGAATCTTTTTCCGGACGCAGGGAATTTCAGAATAGTATTTCCTGTCATATCGCGGATTCGATATGTATGTAGTGTAATAAGTTTTCTACCTATTGTGCATGTAGTAGAGAAAATAAAAATCACGAGAGAATGGTCGTCGTCCTTCGTGGCCTAGGGGTAACTAGATTCTTGTTCCATAGGTCACGGATGGAAGAGAAGTAAAGCCGGTGGTCCCGTGTCGTAGATACATGGCACTCAAGTTAATAAAGAGGACTTTGAACACAATTAAACGCCTAATGTAGAATGGGACGCTGAAGACCACAGCAGTTTAAGAGTATCAATAAATAAAACACTCAATTTCAATATTGGAGATCTTAAGTGTTCCGTTAATGTCTTGGAAACCAATTCCAAAGCTTAGTTGTCTGATATGTCACGAACATAAACGTTGAACAGAGTGTAATGATATTATAACGTTGACCTCTCCCATATCCTGCTGTTTGTGAAATGTAGAGCAGATCAGCATGATGAATAGTAACTACGCCAGCGTGTCAGATGTTAACACCATAATGTTAAACTGCAAGATATTTCACGTTAGCTACAATGTTGTGAACTTTGCCGCATTGCTCGTTGATTTCCCCGAGGGGTCACTATGCATTACACGCCACCACAAGTTCACTGTTAGAACTAATTAATGGAGAACATATACACCACGTGTCTGTCTGTCTGTCTGTCTGACTTGCCCAGATGATGGAAAGGAACTTCTGCATCTTGTCCTTCTCTCCCATGTTTATGTGACAACAACTTGAAATATTAGAACGGAACATGCAAAAATGTATGTGTTGAAACTGTTAATGTCATACAGGGGAAATAACAGTAAAATTTAGAGAGGCTTAGGCGTTAGAGAATTATACATATTAATGAAGGTGGTGCACTGTTTAAGTGGAAGAGAGCAAAGACAGAAAGCGTTGCCAAAATTGGAGTTGTATAATTTAATTCAAAATAAGCAGTTTTAGAAAAAGATCCGTGTGTGTGTCTGTGTGTCAGTCTGTGGACAGCATAACTTAAAAACGAAAAGTCGGTTAAAAACCAAAGTTAGTATTTAAGTTTAATGTCTTTCAAGGATGTGACATGAAGATTTTGAAGAAACTTCCTCCACCCTAAACTACCCTTTACATGGAAAAGATTTCAAAAATTTTGATTTTCTTGAAAATGACTAAAGATTTTGATTAGAATGTCATATGTTTGAGATATTTTTATGGTAAATGAAATGTATATCTTAAATTTTTTCGCTATAGCCCATAAAGTCCTATTTACTCTGGATGACTTTTGTATAAATGGTAAACTGTAAGAGATAAACCAAATCTTACTATACAAAAATGCGTATCTCGTTAAAACACACAATTTTTGTCTTTTTTTTTTTTTTTTTTTTTTTTTTTGGTAGGGTGAACCATTTCGAAGATATTCCTCGTTAGTTGTGTAAGTTTTGGAGAACTGTCAAATGGAACATCGCCATTGATTTTTTTATATGTTAACCATGCAAGGAGAACGGAATTTTAAAGCTGATTGTCTTAAAATGGCTGGATTTTAATTAAAATAACGATATATTTAACACATTTTGATGACAAATGAAATTCATATGTTGAACTTTCTAAGAATAGCCTTTAAAACAATCGTATTTGTAAATTATTTTTGAATAACTGGTAAACCGTAAGAAACAAACAACATTTTATTTCACAAAAATGCAGATCTCGTTAAAGTTCACATTATGGACCCTTATATATACGAGTATAATGTACTTATTTTTTGTTTATTTATATTAGCAACTGATAACGACAAATATTAGAAGTGTCTGAAGGTTAAAATAGTAGTTGTCGTGGATTAGGAAACAATTTTATAATTAAAAATTGTGAAGATCATGCACCTAAGAAATGTTTTTAAATAGCACACGCACACACACGCACACGGACCTCCTGAATGCCAGCCTTACACGTTACCGCGGAGCCACCTCGGTTGGTAACCTGTTTAGGTACCCATTAGCACCTACTTACTCGTAAAGATCAACCATGACGTCAGCGGTAAAATTGTCAAAGGTACTGTACAGTATGGAGGGTTTACAAGAAAAATTGGTGACGAATTTCATGACGGCCAGGGAGTTTAATGTAGCTGAAGCCTCGAGTAACCTCATGAATAGGGCTAGGAAGTTCATACCCTAAAAAACACTGAAATATGCATGCAAATATGCTCTTAAAACTTGAAAATATGCCAAGAAATATGCACTATTTAATTAAAACAATTAATGTCCTTTGCAGTAGACGAGTTAGTATAAATAATAAATAAAGTTACCTTATTCCTTAGAGGTTGAAGCAGAAGTGGTCCAGCTGCTAGTATTAACTGCTAAATTGCAGTTCACAACCAACACTGCACAAATTTTCAACTGTAAAACGTCGTCGGTTGTCTCGCAAAACACTTTTGTAACGTGAAAAACTTCTCTCCACGTCACAAGATGTTATCGGGGTATATATAAATAATGTTAGCTGCTTCACAGAGAGAGTCAAGTCTCTTGGTGTGACAGATGGTTTTCTTTCGAGGATGTCTCAAATATCTCACATCTGTTTACAACCAGAATTTTTTGAAATTACATAATTCACTTTCTTTTTCACCTTTTGTCCTATGCTACCAGGAACCAAACTTAGATCACATATTGTGTTTTCAAAGACAGTTATTGATTCATGTAAAGGAGATCCTACAGCTTCCAATGCCATTATGGCTGTTGGTAAGTAAGAAAAATGGGCAGATATGAAACCAATATCCTCTTTTAACCCAGTGTCTGACAGAATATTTTGCACAGTTTCTACTGATGAAGCATCTTTCGAGTACAATGAATTAACAACCTCTTCAACTATTTCTATGTGCTCAGCATAATATAAAACTGCATCGACCCATGTTCCCCATCGAGTTAACACTGGTGCAGGAGGAGGAGATTTAACAAAAATTCTCTTTGTACTGGACACAAACCTATCTACCAACGGGAAAGAATCACGTATTGTCTCAGAAATGCGATGAAGAGCGAGTGCCAAACAAGTTATATGAATTAAGTTTGGAAAATTACCTCTCAGAGTTTGTGCTGATTTTACCATATAAAGGACCTGCATCAGTCACACATAAAAATAACCGGTCGTATTTGATTCCACATGGCCATAGTAATTTCAAAGAGTCCATTACAAACTGGCTCACAGTTAGATTGTCAGTGGCCAACAATTTGCACACATTAAGAAGATAAGATGTAGTATTTTGTTCATTATTTAAAGCCCCCACGATTATATTAACAATAGAACGGCGCTCAGAATCAGGCCTTTCATCGACAGACAACCACATAAACTGATCCACTAATTCATTTTGTATATTTGACAATACGTTATTGTAACAATGTTCTACTTAAGTCTTACGCAGTGTACTTTCTTCAGGCACATGCTGTCGAGTGTACTTGGCAAGAAAGTTTTTAAATGTCGGATTATTAATTTCAAACAAGGAATATCAACAACTATAAATGCTTGGCACAAGTCATAGGAAAATTCAGTAACCCTACTTCCTAAACACTCTACTAGCTGTTTTTGAACACGTTCTTTGCGAGTTTTCTGATTAAATTCTCCATATGTTTTGTTGTGTTTATGTGCTGAACTATTTGAAATCTTGTCTCACTCCCTACATTTTTCTCACACGCTCCACAAAACAGTACCCTGTTATCTGTAGATATTAAATCACCCGAAAGCTCTTTCTGTAAATGAATTAATCTAGCACTCGAAGTTGATTTTATTTTCGGCATTCGAAGAGCTTTTTAACATTTTATATGCCTAATTTAATTTGGTGGGAACCAGTTCACAACACTGTAACCTTTGAAGACCACGACACAACTACTGGTGGGCTGGCAAGCGTTGCTATAATCATGCTGCTCAAAACATTGGCCTGCACTTTGTCTTTGTTAATATAAACCTCTCAGATAACTGATTATTCTCTATGTACATACATATAATGAAAGGATGGAAACGGGGGATTCACTGCATGACAACATGGCTCAGCATTAGTTCTCGCCACCTCGCGAGTTGCACCGTTATGTGCAATACTACCAATATGAAAAATATTACAGAGATGGAAAAAATAATAAAAAATCACAAAAATCATTAAAATATGCTCTATAGGGGCTATAATATTAAAATCTTCGTGAGTTACATCATCATGTGTAGTACTACCAATATGAAAAATATTATACAGATGGAAAATTATTAAAATATGCTATATAGGGGTTATAATATTAAAGTCTTCATGAGTTGCATCATCATGTGCAGTACTACCAATATGAAAAATATTATACAGATGGGAAAAAAAAAATAAAAAAATCCATAAAAATCTTTAAAATATGCAATATAGGGAGTATAATATTGAAATAATATGCAATTTTCAAAATCAAGAAAATATGCAGTTATATGCACCATAAAATCATGTCCAAATACCTGAAAATTCCATAATTCGTGCACATAATGTAAAAGCATACATTTTTAACCCCTACGAAGAAACATGCAAATGCATGAACTTCCTAGCCCTACTCATGAATATTACGTGGCTAGTTATCGGCGAATTCCAAGCTTGATTGAAACTAACTTAGGTCTGTTATAATTTAAGATTTTAAGATTACTCCCCCCTCCCCCCGAGGCACAACAGCCCTTTCCGGACCAAGGCCTTTCACCCGACCGCTGCGTCCTCCGCCTCCGGCCACCACAGGCGTTATGAGTGGGGCGCAGTACTGAGGTGGGGCGTGATCAGCGTTCCGGTCCCTTCCGGCCAGTTATGCGGTGTCCTCGACATGGGACTGCTACTTTTAAATCAAGTAGCTCCTCCATTGGTCCCTCAGGGACCTAACGAGGCTGAGTGCACCCCTTGCCAGACCTCCCAGGAGCGAAAATCCTCACACCGGTATCGGGATCGAACCCGGGTCCTCCGCGCCAGAGGCAGACGTGCTACCACGGTCGATGTCCAGGGCATTAAAAATAAATTTGTCGCTATCCTTACACTTATGATCTTGTTTACTCTGAGTGTTTAATATTACTTATGTAACTGAGTGTAATTCCGGTGAACTCAGCACACGTGCCCGGTTGGTGCTTCTGTTGCAACGCTAGAGTAGTTTCGAAACGGAAGGAATGCCACGCTAATATAGGACGACCTGCACGTAATATATATCATTACTTACAAAAGTATAAGACCAATTATTTAGAGTGTAAGGTTCGAGACAATATGCAGACAACTTCGTAGCTCTTCTGGGAGCAAAATGGTGCTTTGTACTGTTATTTCGACATTAATGACGTGACATTACCATAATTGTTGTATTCGTTTATAATTAAGGGCTGATTTCGGATGCACAGGGATCCACGTTAATTTGAATGTACCCGAACATATGTCCGCGTAATATATAATGCACGTCTCCTAATTATGGACAGGTTAATTATTCTGTGTATGACTGTCTCTTGTCCCAGTAAGATAAGTTGAAATTACTATTCCAAGGACAGCGGCCTCTCCTCTAATCACACATGCAACATGTGTTTAGTAAGAATTATGCTTCACCGGATGAACTCCATATTGATGATCTTGATACCTGCATGATCTAATTTCGAGGGCAGCTGTCCATTATTTCTGCCAATTCTGCGACCATCTTCAAGTAATTTAGCTTCTTTCCGGTTTTCACGGCAGCTGTAAGGTTATTGTATAACTTAAATACTTTGCTGTTGTATGAAATGCAACTCTGCAATTTTCATAGACTTTATTCGGCTTCACAAAATGTTTCTTGTTATTGCCCGCCTCCTGGAAAAAAATACCAAAGATAATAACTAAGATATCATAGAAAACATAAGCTTTGTAGAAATACAGTGTGAACATAAAAACACTGTAATAATTTAAACTGGTATTACGTCGCTATGGATAATCATATTCAAATAAAATTGGTGGCATTAAAAGAAAAGCTGAGATAGTTTATATTTCTGTACGTGTCAATAATGTACAACAATGGACGTGACCCACGAATTCCGGGAATCAAACATAGAAACTAAACTAAATGTATTCATGTTTGTGATTGTCGATGTGGGTTCATTGTTAGATACAATTTAGCACGCAGGTTACATGTGAATGTTTGCTCTAAAAATTGTGTTAGTAACGTAGTTTCAAGGGGTTATGGTAAACCCACAAAAAGACGGTTGGTGTATTTTGGAATATCACAGCACGCAGAGTCTGTGCAGGTTCAGCGTACTTTTTGGCTAAGTTTTCAACATCAAGCTCATACATATTAATTTTAAATTAGTACCGTGATTTTGTGGATCGTGCATTTCTTGCGCATAGGGGAAGTTACTTTCCTTCCCTCCCTCTCTGCAACGACTGAGAGGGGGGGGGGATAGACGCGTCAGTTTGCCGCGAAACACTACAACAGCGCGCAGCTGAAACAATTGCAGTTTACATGAAAGTTATTGTTGGCACATGGCCATAGTTATACCGAAATCGTTTTGTTCGTTATAAAGCTAATTGTTACACGTATGTCAGTAGCAATATGCACTAAAACTATGTTAGCGACAGAAACGTTACGACTTCTGCGCATACATGTTTGCGCAACTTCTCCCACCATAAGCCTTTCAGGTGAAGAGTGCCACTGCGCAGCTAAGGGAATTGCTCATGTCTCGGCTCACGACCTATACTGTAGCCGTTGAAAATGTACGCCAATCTTCTAGTATGCAGAATATATGAGACAATCCAAACATATTCCTCCTGTACAGTAATGATTAGTGTCTACAGTAATTACGGCAGTTGAAAATTTGTAGTGTTGTTTTAAAGAAACTACCCAGTAATTTCATGAATGTTGAAGAGTAACGTACAAAAGCGTACGAATTTATGACAGGGGTTTATGGCAATGCTAATAAGTAATTTTTGTGGATTTCGTCCCTGTAAGCGATAATACACGAGGTAAGCAGTTGTTGATACATTTCTTTATAATATAAAAACAATTTGCTTGGTCCAATAGACGTTACATATTCTCAACAATGTCCTATCGAAGACCATTAATGTACCAAAACACTAAGCATATCTACATACATGCTTCTCCGAGTGACCTCCGTAAGCTCGTTGGTTGAGCTCATATTGTGGAATTGCGGCAATGGAATGGTAACCGAAATGTGTAAGAAGTCTTCCAGTGTGGAGAGTACAAGCGTGCTAGCCCACAGATACATGAATAATTATTCACCTATGTTCTGTGTTTCAACTCACAGAGTCAAGAGAATTACAACAATCTTAAATTTCTGCTGCATTCCTCGACGAAGAATAAAGAAAGGTGTGTTCAATAGAAAGCAAGTTGTTGCTAGTGACGCAGAGATGACGGCAGGTAGTTGTCATCTAGGGAATATTAAATAACAAAACAAGTCGACGGAAGTGTCACCCCGTCCGTTGAGATAATGTAGCAAGGTAGGTGTGTCATGAGCAATTTTCATTATTCGGACGTTACGAGTGTTGGTCACACCCTGCTTGCCTTGTTTTTTCATTAATCCCAGGTGCACTGTTGTTCTGCTTGCTCTTTCTTGACAAGAAAAATGCTTTGAGAACAGCGTTTCAGTACAATAAGATTTTATAATTAAAGTATGTTTCACGTGACACTACTTCTACTTCAGCTGCACCCTGAAATTTATACTCGTTCACACTCAGCATCTCAAATAGTTGTACAGGATATCAGCTGATTACCAAGTCACGAGGCTTATGCCGTGATGAGATGATGATGATGATGATGATGATGATGATGATGATGGAGATGATGGAGATGATGGTGATGGTGGTGGTGGTGATGATTGATGATGATGATATTTTGATAAAATGTGACAACGTTATCTCTTAAGATTGAAAATATGACTTCTGCTTGAAGTCGGTAAAAAACTATATTAAACTTTCGGGTCTTCTATTGTTCCACGATCTTTAGGGAACAATTTTGTGCATCGTGAAATAGTACTGCGGTCTATTGTAGGGTATTAATACTGCGATTCTATTGATACTTCTCAAAGCAGTTCATGAACTTCTGTTGGGTACACCCAAGTAAAATTTTTAAAGCAAACTCTTCGATCTAAGACATTAATGGGAACTGACTTCATTTCACCTTCCACTTCAGTGGCTTTAGATAAAACTATTTTAGCGGCTGAATTATCCGTCATATTCTTGGTCAGAAGACTCGCAATATTCTATAAAACGTAATGAATGTTAGTTCACAAACTTATTTATTTAATATCTTTACGAGTTCTATTCCCCACTCATGGAGCAACTATGAAATTGTGATTTAGCCTTTGATCGTAGAAAAGCATATCAACATCAAGTCATCTTTGGAATGAAGCGGGTAAAATATTGGTACAGTGGGCGAAACATTTTAGTATTGTATGGTTTTGTTGCTTTTGCAACACGAAGTTTATTAAAGAGTATATCAGACTTAAAGACAGCGTAATGATATATGCTGTAGGTAAACTTCCTTTAACCAAAACAGAAATACCCATAGCAGCGGAATTAATATGAGGGTGTTCGAAAGTAAATAGTGATGGTCTCATTAGAAGAGCTCTATTTAAAGAGTGCGATGTTGCTAGAGCTAATCAAGGGAGGAAGGGATAAAGCATTTCCCTTTGCTTTCTGTCCCTGGCTCAATAAAAGCAAGAGCGGTCTGGCTGCGGTAGGTGGAGAGAGAAACATAAAAACTGACAGAAGGTAGGGCGGCGAGATTGTGGAAGAAGCAAGAGAAAGACAAATTTCTCTGAAGGCCAATTGGTGTCATAGTCCAGTATTAGTCAACTTGATAGATATGTAAGGATATCTTGCATGTTTTGGAAATGTGTTGCAGATGTAATCACATCAATAGGAAAATAACAATCATATTTCTAGTGCTAGGAGAAAACATCATAAACATGAAAAACATTTTTTTTTTTTTTTTTGTAATTTTTACCTTCTCTACTACGTATGGTAAAGTAGAGGAAGTACTGTATTCTACCCAAAAATTCTATGTTGAGATTTCACCGGAAATGTATGTTTTGAGGCCCCCTGAATAAAAAAGATCATTTTTAGAAAAAGGTCCGCGTGTGTGTGTTTGTGTGTCAGTCTGTGGACAGCATAACTTAAAACGATAAGTACGTTAAAAACCAAAGTTGGTATTTAAGGTTAATGTCTTTCAAGGATGCGACACGAAGATTTTGAAGAAAATAGCCCCACTAAAAATTACCCTTTACATGGAATATCAAACATAATGTAACTGGGCCAATAATTGGTTGGTAATGCACAAGCTAAATTTCATATCATAATGTCTATAGGTGGTAAGGAGTGGATATTTGACAGATATATTTGGGGATGTTTGGTGGCTTCTCGCGTTGCGAGGTCTGATTCTTCTTCATCTTTAGGACTGCATGGGAGGCTATCCATGCTTTTGTGATTTGTTTCCCTTTTCTTTTAATGTGCTGGGAGTAGGGATGTTAGTCATTTGCAGCGAACGGTTATAATTGACGCAGTTACGGCGCATTAACGGTTATAGATAACGGTTACCAGTAATGATAAAATTATTTTTCTTGATTATCACATTTTCAGTTACATTATTAATAGTTACCGTAAAAGATTAGCTGTAACTACGTTTCAATAAGAATAATTCTCTTGATTTTTTTCTGCTGACCTTCTTAAACACCCATTTCTGTAGCTAAAATTTTGCTTTTATTCATTATTTTTATTTATTATGTGCCATACTTGTGCTGCATAGGTAATTATACTATGAATTAATCTTACATATTTGTAATTTTCTATTTTTTCTTATATATTTATTCCACCAAATTGCATTTGGTTTTCTTTATTTCGGAAATTCTGTGCTCAATTTCTGTATTGCTTTGGGCATGTTGATCTATTTCTGTCTCTAAGTACATACATTGTGTACTTCGCTTTACATTTCTCCACTGTCTAGTTTCAATGGTTCTTTCTCCCTACCAATAATTAAATACTCGTATTTGGCTTTCTTTGTGTTTATTGACAGTCCCCAACTTTCGTATTCCTCTTTTAATTTTCTAACCCTGTATTCTATGTCGTTATGGTCTTGTCCAAGTAATACTTGATCGTCTGCATAGTTTAATGATTACACATAAGAACTTTGGATTGGTATTCTATTTGTTGAGATTTTATCTACCAGTTGCTTGCGGTAGGTAAGCGGCCCTGGTCATGAAAGCCAACTTTCCGGCTGTGGGTGTCGAGATGCTGGCCACATCTCCTTCCCGTATCGGTTGGATGAACGCCCACCTCTACCTTGCGTATGTGAGCGTGAGGCCGGCAGTCGGGTTGGCAGGCCCTGGTCCGATATGGACTGTAGTGCCACGGGTTTTTATCTTCCAGTTTTTTAATGCTCTTTCCACAGCTCTTAGCATTGTAATAGGATACATCCTTGTTGAAAACCTTCTGTTAATTTGTTTCCTCTTTTTATTTTTCAAATCGGTCCTTCGTATAGTGTTCTAATTCACTTTATTAATTTTTTGTTAGTGTGTCCTTCTTGTAGAACATACCATAATTTGCTTAATGGTATGCTATAATATGCCTTTACGGGATCAATAAATGTCTCTATTAGTAACTTTTTTTTTGTTTACTATTTGGCTTATGCGAAAGATGTTATCCGTGCATGTACCACCTGCTCTAATCCGGATTGTTCTTCCATTTCCATTTTGTCGTATTCTGGTTCTATTAATTTTGTGAATATGCGTCCATAAATTCTACTAAATGTACTTGTAACTGACATACCTCAGTAGTTTTTACACTTTTTATCCCCTTTCTAGTGTATTGATGATATTGCTATTTTCCAATATTTGCTACTTCTTCTCCATTTATAATTTTATTAAATAATACCATAATCATTCCTAATAGTCTCATGCTGCTGTTCTTTATTAGTTCTGTCGGCATTTCTCCTGAGCCTACCACCTTTCCATTTTTCATCAGCCTAACCACTTCTTGTACTATCTCCATATTTATTGTTATGGATCTACCAACATCTACTTCTAATTCTGAAGCAGTCTCATGTTCCTGTAGAAACTTTATACGTCCGAACATATAGTACGCAAAATGCATTGAAAATATGGAACGGATGCTTTGACCATAAAGATATTCACAAGTATACCTGGATACAAGAAATTTAAAATCAATTATAGATTGTGTAATAACAAATCAAAATTCTTATTTAATAATACAAGATGTTAGAGCATAAAGACGACTAATATGTAGGACTGGTCATAGATTAGTAATGGCAAAAATCATGTTTCCAAATAGAAATAACCTCAAATAAGTATATGACTGAAGAAAAAGAATCTAGTAACTAAACTATTCTCGTAGGACGTTAGATGAAACATACTAATGGCATTTTTATTGCTAGAGAAGTGAATCATTAACCACTAAACATACATTTATTGGCACTTCTTAACTGATTTTATTAGATTAGATTAGAAACATACATTTATTGTCTACCATCAGACAATTTGCAGATTATTTCAGTGTATATGTAAATTAGTGGATAATTCACATATAATATTTTTTAACCCCAGAAGGTTCATTAGACCCACAATGACACTCCTGACATCTTGTGGAGGGGATTAATACTGCATAACGAGTTGAGGTAAATACTTTTTGATATGCGATATCAATACATATGCAGTGAATGATGTGACAGTTTCGGCAACTTAATAAAATATGAGTTGTCTTTGTTACTTTGGTAGCCGTTATTGGATAACTAGTTACTTTTTATTCGTTACTTTTACAACCGTTAATGAGTAGGTAGTTACTGCCTATCTTCATTATTTCAGTAACTGTTACATTGAGGTAACCATTTCAATGCATCGGTTACGATATTCTCTGTCCATCCCTAGTTGGCACTAGCTGTTGTGTTTACACTACTTGCTAATTATATGTAATAAAGTTGGGCGAATGAAAACTTTTAGATCATTTATTGATAAAGGTTAACAGGGCTTTGCACTTGCTGGAGGTGAAATAAGCATCTGCATTATACGTTACTCAAAGGTAAAAAATAAAAACTGTAGAAGGTCTTGTGTAAAAAATGGACATGTGTTTGTTTTGCGAAAGACGATGACGATGATGAAGTGGACTGGTAATAAATCGATAGTTCCGTTGGCTCGCGTTATCAGCCTTGTTTACATTAGAATGCATCCAGTAGAGAAAAAAAAGTCCTTTACTACTTCTTCATGAGGTATTAGGTTTAAAGGAGAGCTGGGCAAGAATATTGTGACAGAATGAAAAAATGAAGGATAAAACGCTAAACCATGTATATGGTATTGCCTTTTATGCAATGTGGTTGGTGGTTACAATATAACTTTAAATAATTATAAAGAATAATAACGAAACTAGCCTCATGTTTATGAATAGCTAACATAGTAATGCTAGTTTGGTATAGACGATGACCATTCTGGGTCTTTCTTTCGTTAGACCAGAAAGTGGGGGCCCTGAGAAGTGGCGTCCAGCGAACTGTGCCTGCGATTTAAATTGCTCTAGAGACTCAAAGTCTAGAACAATTATCAAATATAAAATATTTAGTGTGCGATAGCAACATTAATGTACAGCTTGTAAAGTAAATTCAGGCAATTTGCGGATCAATATAGAGAATATTTAAAAGCAGGGTAAGAAAAATATTAAAAATAAAACTATAGAGTTATAGAAGTCCCTGCATAGTTGTATGCTGTGAAACTTGGATTAAAAGAATTTAGACGATGCAAATGACGTTCCTTAGGCAAGTAAAGTGATGCACGAAATTGGATAGGATTAAAAATGAGGAAGTAATAGAGGAATTAAAGTAAAACCTAAGTAATGTCATACAGATAAAAATGGATTGAGCACGTGAACAGAAAGAGTGAAGAGAGATAGCCATTACTTGTAAAGAATTACCAAGGAAGAGGACGACAGAAGTTGCATGTCCTAGGAAGCGCTGGACTGATGTTTTGTGAAGTTGAAAAGGGCAGCTGCCTAATCCTTGTAGTGATAATGATATCGCTCCGCAAATAGCATTTTAGAATAGTTGTGAGTGTATGTTGAGAGTGATAATGGCCTCGTTAGGTCCCTGAGGGACCAATGAGGAGCTACTTGATCAAAAAGTTGCCGCTCCTAGTTGACAAGACCGCATAACCGGAAGGGATTGGGGCTCTGACCACGTCCCACCTCCAGTACTGCACCCCACTAATAACGCCTGTCGTGGGCACAGGTGGGGGTGCAGCGATCGCGCGGTAGGCCTTGGCCCGGATGGGCTATTGTACCACGGGGTTACGTTGCTGTATTCCAAAGTGTGAAGTAAAATGCGAATTTGAGTACAGTGATTACTTGTGTATTTCAATGTTTCTTTGCCTCCATTACTTTCGTTTTTTCCATCGGACTTGGACTTAAAATGAATTGTTGGTTCCTGAACGAATTTTGTGCATTGCTTGATTTCTGATTACACAATATGCACAAAGTCAGCGTAGTATTTAACGCATTATAGATTTTGTAATATGGGTAGAAATAAAAAATGATAAAGATCCAGCTTGTTTTTCGAAAACATTGAGTACGTTTCATTCTTCCTATGAGACATATAGAGGAATTTTTACTTAGAATATTTTAAATTTCCCAGTTTTTTTTTCTTTTTTTTTTTTTTCTAAAGGAAATATGTTACTAAAAGACTGTTGGTTGAGATACTAGTTCTTTAGAGTAACCCAGCAGCTAAAGTTTGGATGGAGTGATATTTATGGCTTGTGAAGGTTTAGTTAATAGAGATGACATAACTGTCAAACTGAGGTTTACATGCAATGCGAGAATTCTTTTGAAAGTTTTGATGTTCCCCATTTGCTCATAGGTACATTAAGAAACATTGCTTTTGTTTTATCGCAGAACATGGGACCAGAGGTGGCCTGATATTTAGTGGTAGAACCACGGTTTACATAAAATCCCCATGAAACCGTAAATGAGTAATCATTTAGTTAATATGCAGAGATAAAGTGATAAAGAAAACACAGTTAACTGTGAAACATAATGGTGTTTTAATTTGTCCAAATTATAGTATTATTACGTTTATGGTACAGTGCAATTTTAATTGGCTGCATAATACTTTGTTGGAGCAACTGCGATGTTGTTTAAAAACAATATATTTAGGTCATTATTTCCTTAGACAATTCTCAAGGTCTTTTTTCATGTTACTTGAAGATAAAATCGAATAAGATATCTCCCGTTTTAAACAGGCAGTTGCATCATAACTTCCATGACATGAAATAACAGTTTCCTTTCTCAACATCCTCCTCCC
This sequence comes from Tenodera sinensis, assembly GCA_030765045.1. Lineage (NCBI taxonomy): Eukaryota > Metazoa > Arthropoda > Insecta > Mantodea > Mantidae > Tenodera > Tenodera sinensis. The sequence goes on along the minus strand of CM060966.1, from coordinate 157,099,804 downwards.
CTTATAAAAAGCAGTGTGTTCAACAGGTTAGTCGCTCCTCACACGTAGTCTTGTGACACAGCAGATTTTACCGAAATACACGCTATCTGGCTTCGAACCGCAGCACGAAGATGCATGCCACGCAATCTGGGCACGTGCCTCCCACCTCCCTTCCTAGCAGACAGCGAATCTTCGTCATTTCTCTTTGAAAAATTATGATACCAGTAAATATTTCACCGTCTTTATATCCGCGAATTTATAACTTCTGAATAAAATGAAACTGTGTACAATAAATCAGTAAGTAGTCCATTTATGTCTTTCATTTTTTGCTGAAGACACAACTGAAGGGAAGCTTTCAGAGCAAATGTAAGAATTAAGCTGAACCTTAATTACTATAGACATTGAGATCGCTATAGTCTTAGTTTTACTTTCAAAGTATCTGCTTGATAGTTCCTGCAGAATTACACTACCAGTGTTGCTTTATGTTTACATATGATTCCTTCTGATAAAACAGATATATTCCTTGGCAGATTAATGATCATTTTCCAACGTTGTGGTAGCTGTTGCACATTTCTTAATTCTCCTTTCGAGTTTAACTCTAGGATGTGTTTATTTACAGTAGTGTTCAAGTCATTCAACGTTGTCAAAACCTCAACCCCGAGGTAAATATTTCAGTTTGGGGAAAAATGTCATATATACATTCAGAGGCAATTATCTGTGGAGAAGCAGTACTACAGACAATAATTCTTTTGTTTGGCTTTGATCAATGTTGTGCCAACTCCTACGCCGTGAATTATATTAGTGCCCAATGGCTGATATACCCCGGGATACAAACAGCAAGAACATATTTATAACCATACGCCATATATGATCTGTCTCTCGAATGTTGATTGTATTCCAGCATCGAGGCCTTAACAAAGCATTTGCAGGGAAATATTGCTGGTACAAGCACATACTGTGGTACCTGAAGTCAATCCAGTGTCCATCAGGTTTCAAATTAATTTGAAATTTCGTCATCCATTCCAATAGATAAAGAAGTGTTTAAACTTGTGTAGACATATAGGATGGCTTACTCAAATAGTTATTAGACAATGATCAAACAGTTTTCACGGAACCCAGAGTGCATAGTGCACAAATCAAATTCATAATGTGTGTTTTTAGGTTTTGAGGCGTATTAAAGTGAGTTATATTCTTGACTGAAGCCCATTCTAGGAAACTTAAAACATTCAGAATAAGACAAGAAGAAGCTTGAGTAAAGAAACACTTGATATACTTAGGCGTGGTTGCGTATACTAGTTCGTATTTTAATTTGCAAGACTTGTATACTCCCTTTTTACACATGTAAAAGCATCTATTAGTCCTTAGTGTTTAGGCGTCCTCCTACTCTGATAAATGGTAGTTGCTCTTATGGAATATAAAATATTCGAATAAATCAAGAAAACGCAAGCATTCTAAGAAAGTAGCAGAGCGAGGGATTATAAATGTCTTCAAGAAGCACATAATTTGACTTCAGTGTTAATACAGTAAAAGTAGATATTGCAAAAGTAGGAGACATCTTGCCATTGATCAAGAGTATTCAATCAAAACAAGTCAATCTATTTTTGATCTGATACCGAACAAAAATATACTGTTGATATTTTAATCTGCAATATTTTAAAGACCTCATCTATGCAGCGACTATAAATCTTATTCGTTTAGACGTTCAATTTCTTACCTTGAATAGATATTAGTTGTCTTAAAAGGCAGAAAATGTTCGAATAAATTTTTCACGAAGACAGCGGAGTGAGAGATTATAAACTGTGCTCACAAGAAGGATATTTCATTAAATTTATTAAGAAAATGGGTTATCTGTGAACGCTTGATTTCTGTTGTAATTTCCTCACGATTCCTCCTGCAATTCCTCACGATTATTGAATCAAATCTAATCGGAGCAACTTTGACCAGCTACAGAAAAAATATAATTTCCTCTACAGTTAGTTGCATAGAATATTGCGTTTCTGAATGAACGCGACTTTAATCCATAGAAATTCCACAGTTGCCTAATTCACATCTGAGTCACCCATTTTTAAAGTTCTTCCAAGCCACCACATGGTGAAGAGAAAGGTGCACCTATGCTTCAGAATGAGTAAGAGGTTTGGGAATACTGTTGTTTACTGACTCAGATAGAAGCATATCTTAAGTTATAGATTTGTATAAGTCATAAGATTGTATAACTTTCTGCGTTATGGACATATGTGAAGTTTGAAGTTCGGATGTGTTTTCTCGTTGGAAGCAATCACTTTAAAAATCTTTCAGCATCCTATTATTTTCGATTTTGAATGGATTGGAGTTTTAAAAATTGCCACAAATTTACTCTGCACTAATGAAAGCAATACTGGATGTATAGCTAAAATGGTCTTGTAGTAATTTGGATATCTAAACATAAACCAAGAAGAGGACCAAAATGTCGTACTACTGATTAAATATTGAAAAATACAGATAAACCAACTAAGACATCATTATATATTTTAATTAGCGAGTGAATGAGACTAGGCAAATCTCGGAAAACAAAATAAATGCACCAGAAGGAAGAGAATATGTGTTATTTCTAAGACTGGATGACAATTTATTGAGAGAATGTGCTGGCGATGCGCCTGCTTCAAAGGGATATAAGGTAGCATTGAAACTAGAAGGAACTGTTTGTCATTTCAATAACAACTGAAGTTGCCGCTGATTGTATCGTCAAGAATGTTTGCCCAAATGGTACTCCCTAGAGCATTGATACCTGTAGTAAGCAAATACTCTATCAACAACTGCTATTAAACAAGTTTGGTAACTAAAGCTAATGAAAACTGAAAATTAAAGTCAAGGGACTTAATGGCTTTGCGTTGCAAAGCTGCAATCCTTCATATGTGCAAATGTCTCGAATGTGATTTATTATCCCAATAGGAAACACTGTCACCAACATTGATAATACTGGTTTTGTTCCCTGAGTTGTGTCAAGTTGTACGCGAGCGGAATATAGCGGAGTGGTGGATCAATATGCCCGAGTTTGCTGAGGTAATTACCGACCCAGCTAGCGGGCGTCCGTTCGCCGAGGATTTTGGTTGGCTACTTGCCGATTGCTGAATGCTTGGCAAGGCGCAGGCAGGCAGGCGGCAGGGGGAAGAAAATGACCAAGGAAGGAGATTTCCTGGTAGAAAGAGAGGGTAGCAGCGACTGGTACGGGCCCAAGGGTGGGTTAGGAAAGTCCTACGGCCGTACCTGCAGTGACATTCCTGCAGACCTTCTCCCACCACCATCACCACAGTCGTGGAATTAACAAACCTGCACTCATTACGCAGTACTACCGGCAGCTCAGTGTGGTGCCTGTTTCCCAATATTCCCAGCCAAGAAACAACAAATCAACTGTCAAGGTGCAACCAAGCTTGGATCCCACGGTATAAACATAAAACAGCGACGTCACAAAAAATAACTGCTGGGTACTACGATAGGGCAAAACTGCTGAATTCTCTTGCAATACATCCTCTATTCATAATAAAATGTAAAATTGATTTCATGTCAAGATCATCGTAGCAGTTCCCTTCCGTGCGCTGCTCAAACACTTACATCTGAAGCTAATAGAATTTCTTTGAAATAAACTCCTCAGTATAATAACAACAACGTGTCAAAGAATGAACTCAAATAGGCTCACAAAACAAATAGAAGTAAAGTACAAGTAGATACCACAAATGAATCGGGTGTGTAAAAAATGACTTAAAATTGTCAGGAATTACTCAAGAAGACATCATAAACAGAGATAACTTTCGAATCAAGGTGCATATATGGCAAGTTGACCAAGAGGACGAAACGAAGAAAAAAACTGGAACAACATGGACAGATGAGAGAAAGAAAACCCAGTCTAAGCATGAAAGAATAATTACGAACTCAAAAGACAACTAAGAAATGTCGCTAAGTATTTTGCGTATTCCTACTTGGGCTCATACGAAAAGAAAAATGTGTCAAACTTGTTTGTCTACACTTAAAAAGTTCGGAACTGAGAGGGGAATTCAGTGCTTTCAAAATTAAAAACTAAGAAATCGTAGTTTATAATACTACACAAAAACTAAATATATGTAGTCAAGAGGTTGAATCAGAATTGCCCACACACGGCTCGTGTGTTTAAAAACACCAGCAGTAAGCTTGTTGGCATAAATAAATACTAATTAATATCTAGTCAACTTTTGCCATTTTGTCCTTCCCTTAAAAACGAGAGAAGGTATATTTTCTTATGTGCTTGACCTGAATTATTTTTTGTTTATTAATGTGTGTAATTTTGTGTTGTGGTTTAAACTCATTTACTTTTTATTTAGAATTACAATGGTGTTAGTAAGTGAAATCCATGTTTTTCGTGCTTCTTGAAACTACATAATTCATAAATGTGTCGGTAAATATCATTTGTGATTATCATCTTACTTCTCTTAATAAAAATGAGCGGCGTGTTATCGTGGGTTCGATCCTCGCGGTCGACCTTCCTGACCCAAGGGTTTTATCGGGGTTTTCCAGATTGCGAAATGAATGCTGGGAAAATTAATTACATTCCACTTCATTCTCCTTTCACTTTATCTTCATCCTGATTAGCTGTTTCAGGGTTGTAACTGTCGGTGGTAGCCTCAGCGTTGCCTGGCGGGGAATAGACTCTCTATAAGCGTTCTGGGACGGTCTCCGAGTCCTGAGCCCTCAATAGCTTATGTAAGCCTGTAGGGAGGGGCGGCTGTTGTACGAGCTTCCACAAAGAAGCAAACTTTAAGGATCCTGCCCTCTGCTGTCGTATGTCCTAGGTCCGACCATCCTCTGTGATCCTTTCCTTCCTCATTTGTACTTGTACTCGTCTGGAATATAAGTACAAATGATCTTCCATAGATCGAGGTGCTAAGTCCACCTTCGAACCTTGTCATGCATCATACTTCATATCCAAATACGACATGTAAATACGAGGAGTAAGAAGTTAAAAACTGTATGAATATAAAAAGGAAATATAATAAGCCAAGGCTCAGATATTACCTTTGAAGTATTGAATTGAATATGCATACCCATAGTTATCGAAAATGTAGTTCCTGCAGGTCCGATATGGATTCATTATTACCCTATTGTTTATTAGTTTGAGTTCGCAACACTTCAGGTTGAAAGTTTTCCATTCATTTGTTCTTCATTCAAGTAATAAAGATCAGCTTCATAACTCTCGGCTGTGGCAGAATTTTTATACACCGTCTCATTATATCACCACCGTGTTAAACGTAAGAATATATTTTGAAAATTAACTTTGAAGGTGAATGAGGTGGGGGTTGGATAGAGTTTGAGTTAACGATTGTTAGGAACAGGTTTTACGAGATTCTCGCATGGGATAATGGGCAGTCGAAGCCTTTCTCAAAATAAAGTAATTTAAAAACAATTCACCAGCTCCAATGGTGTAACAGGATGCTTTAGTGCATTTATAGCCGGTGTTTATGCGGGTTTGCAGTAAACCCCGTTTATAACTTCTTGCTTCAATACCGAGATGGTTTCTTGCAGTCGTTCGTTCACCACAGTAAAACTGAGCTTAAAAATGTCCTGTGACGGTAGCACAAAGAACACTCAATCTTTCTAAACGAGGTAGCTCCAGATAATCACTTATTGTGAGGGATTTTTCTCAGTTCCTCCTGTATAGCAAATTCTTTTATCCTCATAGAACCGCCTGCTCTTTTCTCTTCTCATCTAGTTAGCTGTTTTTCCTTCTATTGATGTTTTACTTTCACAAACTGGTAACATATTGTGTGTGTTCCTTATGGCTGAAGCAAACTTTACAGCATTGGGATGCGAATTATTTATGATCATGCCTCATAAGTCTGCACAAAGATGGGACTGGACTGGACTAGACTACAAGCGGGGGGATCCCATACTGGGCAATTGTATGTTAGACCCCTGGAGGAAGGGATGCGATGGGAGTGCACTACGAGGGTATTGGAACCCGGTGAGGAGGGGGGCGTGCTGAACTTTACCCCCCGCCTGGGATAACCTGGGCGACCTGATCTTACTCTTGGACTCTCTCCCGACACCAGGGTTCGACAGCAGCCGGCAGTCGCATGTTCACCCAGCAGGTCAGGTGACTGCAATGTCACCCTACGTTGAGAATATCAGCCACAGTGCGCAAAGTCCCCACACAGCAGCGCCAAACTCGTACATTACCAACACTTCCGACCCTGAAATGACCGGATTGGAGTGTAGGTGAAATGAAATGGAGGCAATGCCCAAAAAAACCCATGATCAGGAACGTCGCCCATGGGAATCGAACACACTACCTCCCGAATGTGGTCCATTAGCCAAGCCATCCCGCTCGGTTTGTACCCATAAGCAACAATTCTAATAAAAGAAAAATTCCGCTCCTTCAAGCAGGTAAACGTAAAGAATCCTGCGGCTTAAAACACCAGCACATCTGCAAGTTTTTGTCTGTCATTTCTTATTCAGAATTAAAACTGCATCTGATTTAGTTAAACTCACATTGGGAATACAGTACTACTAGGAGAAAGTTTGTATAATTACAACAATGTATAACAGACGAACGCAATAGCAGTTATTTTCGGAACATGTGCGGATTTTTCGGTTGGACAGCAAAGTGTATGTCAAGTGAGATGTTAGGTACTCTATCAGTGGGGTAAATGTTTGCAATAAAGCTCAGAAACGATTTAATACCATGTAGGTTTGTGATCATAAAGTGCATTCTAATAATCAATCACGCATTTCTGTTCATATTGCAAACGTGCATAACAAATTGAATTATGCCTACCGCTCATTAAGTTAATCCAGCTGACATAACCACACATTCTTTGTATTATAGCTTTCTTAATCTACTTGTTTCCTCAATAAGTAATGTGGAAAACAGGATACTCTTGGCAAAGCTGCACGTGTGACAGAGAGAACTTGTGTCCTTGCCGCCTGAAGACATTCACTAGTTGGTACATGTCGAAATTTCACATAAGTGACTCAGCACTTGGGTAATACCATAAGACACTGAAATTATGAGGGACACAAAATGGTTCCCTTCATGCTGATCCTCTGCGCTATGAAATAACTTGTTCATCGTTTAGATCTGATTAATTCCAAAACACTGATTTTACAACCTCTCTGTGTTAGGATACTTGGGGCTCCCTCAGTAATGGGATAAAAAGTTGTTTGCCCAATGCCTTCCCAGCAAATTGCTTTTTAATTACTGAGAGGCCTGCAAATAAAAAAGTTGGGTGGCGTGGGTTTTACATATTCTTTCTTGGGTCTATTCTTTGGTGCATTGTTGAGACACCTTTCCCAGAACTTTTATAACTAGTTGATATTTTAAATCGCTTGCACTATTTCTAAGGAGTTCAAAGCCGTCGCTGATACAGGTCATTATCAGTAGAGCTTGACATTGGCCTTGATTAGGCTTTTTAAATACAAATGTGTTTCATGATTATTGGAGCAAAATAAGCTAAATATCCTATAGTTGCGTAGTTTTTAATCTGTGTCCCTTCGAAGCTTAAGGGCGTAATATCTTCCTTTTTACTTTCTCTACTACGCATATTAAGTGGGGAAGCTATTGCATTCAACACACAAATTTGATGTCGAGATTTTACCGGAAAATGTATGTTTTGGGACCTCCTGATTCTAAAAAAAGCATTTGTGGAAAAAAGTTCATGTATGTGCGTGTGTCTGTGTGCGAATAGCATAACTGGAAAACGAAAAGACGATTATGTACCTACCAAAGTTGATATTTAAGTAACCAAGGATGCAACACGAAGATTTTAAAGCCTTTCCCCAGACTACCGTTTAATTGGAACAGGTTTCGAAAATTTTTATTTCCTCAAAAATGACGCTTAACAACTTTGATTAAATTATCACATGTTTAAGATATTTTATGGCAAAAGAAATGTATATTTTGGATTTTCTGGGAATGCCTATAGAAGCTCTCTCAAGTCTGCATAACTTTTGCACATTTGTTTTTGTGAATGAACTATTTCAGATGTATTCCTTGTTATTTGTATGAGTTTTGAAATACTATACTTTCCTCAGATGGGAGGTCATTGTTCATTATTTTATCTTAGGGCCAGCGAAAGAGAACGAAAGTTTAAAGCCATTACATAGCGATCAGCGTTAAAAGATTTATCTATCATTTAAAGCATACTTTATTATTCTATTCCCCTTGCACCTACAGGAAAGTGTGCGATATGATAGGTAGTTTCTGCAAATGTTTGTCTCGATTAAAATAAATTAGATACAGGAATAAGAGTTTGGAGGGATAGTTTGAAAGTAGAGAAAGTTATGCATTGGAACACATAAGAGTTTTTCAATTACTTTTATGAAGATTTATTATTATTGGGGGTTATTTATTATTAATATTATTTATTAATCTGGTGTTAACCTTAGTATTGCAATTGGTATTTAGTGCTTTGAGCCCACGAGTCATTGTTGACAATAAGCAATAAGCGTTTGGAATACTGGGATTTATTTCCTAAGTTCAGCAGAAGAATTTTTTCGTGCTATAATAGTGGCTTCTGATGTGTGTAATTTCGCAATTAATTTTACACAATTTTTTAGTTTCTATGCAAATATGTTTTTAAATAGGAACTGTTTTTTTTTTATTAACGTCCTCCAACATTGTGTCATATCGGACGAGTGAATGAAATGAAATGGGCGAAATGATGCTCAAATGAGCCCGAGGTCCATGGAGCTTTAAGTTACCCGACATTCGTCTTCTCAGGGTAGGGAAAACCTTACCCGGATAACTTACCCTAAGCGAGATTCGAACTCGCGACCTCTTGAACGTGAGGCAGACACGCTAACCATCACGCTATTGAGACGGGCGTAGGAACTGTTATCATATAATACTAGCAATTAGCTTTTGATGATGCAGCTTTAATTTCTGTGTAGATTTGCAGTAAAGCTATTTTGTCACAGATAATACAATTTGTCTGTCGTTTATAAAAACAAAAATAACAATATATATATATATATATATATAGGAAGGGAACGGATACTGCGTTAACCGTTCACAAGCAAACTATTTGGATAGCTTCTATTTTATAATACAACGTGTTATGAGTAAGAGTGCACAGACATAAACGGGACTTCTTGATGTTAAACTGATACATACCTATGTAAGTTCTTCTATTTTCCTTTGTAGTGCAGGTTGCATAAATAAAGAATAAAAGTAATAACTGAATGTTTTATTGGAAATATTTAACCATTTTAACTTGTCATTTACTTCTGCAATTAGCATGGAGAAGTAGAGCTTTAAAAAAGGAGTTATTCATGTGTTTTCCATTTTTTGTTAAAAATTAATCTTTAGCCACAAAATTATATTAAATAATTGGATTCCAGTGTGCTATTGGAATACATTTAGCAACAAGAGCAGAACATTAGTGTGTGTGTAGAGTGGAAGGTCAGGAATATTGACAGGAAGACCTACCTGCTTGGAAAGTTTGAAAGAAAACCACCCCTTCCCTCATTACTTGCAGTAGCTGATAACAAGCACACAAACAGTGATGAAACCAGCTTTGGAGTGCTTGCCAAATTTGAAATTTGACCCGTCGTAGGTGTGAACCTATGCATGACAGCGGAAGACGCAATAGTAAACAGATAATACATTAAATAATGTTCAATTAGGTATCTCGTTTACGTTTCACGATAGATGAATTTGTTATTGGACTATTTTATTCATGTTTGAATCTACCACCTCGTGAAATCTGCTCATACTCCTAATACCCTGTATATACACTAGATCCCATAAGAATTTATGTTTTGTAGTTTTAATATAATAAAATAATAACATGCCAAATATAATTATCACTATGCCTTTTATTGTTTTTCTATTGAGTAGTATTAATAGTAGCAGTAAAGTATAAACTAATGTTTTGTGCTGAAGTATTTTAATTTTCTTTTTCAGGTAAGCAATTCTACGCAAGGTTTTCGTCCTAAACACAGTCATCACTAACGGTAAATATACCTACATCAGCTTACTCTAGTAATTTATACATAGGTAGCAATAACTCCTTTTTATGGCCTGTAGCATAATGGGATTTTAATACGTCGTCCTCCATAAACAAAATTTATTGTGCACGTAACTCAAGCCCATTTTGCAGAAGACAAAATACGACTGTTTTCACTAATGCAGTTTAGTACATAAATGCGTCAGCGGGTCGATAACAATACACATTTTAAGTTATTTATAGTCTTTTAGTAAATTTAAGAGCTATCGTTAAAATATTTACCACCAGCATATCAAATGAACAGGAATGTATTTTCTGTCTTCCTTCATAACATTTTGTCCTACACGCATGCGTAATCGAAAATGATAACTAACACATCTTGGTGAGCTCATAGTCGGAAGGATTCAATCCACAGCATCGTGTTCTATAGGGGATACGGTAGCTCTCTGAAGTTTGATATGCATGACATTACACTAAATAGAAGTATTGCCAACCTTACAATGTGATATAGCTACTAATATCAAACTAGTCGTAAAACCTACCTTGCAAATCTTGGTTTGAAACAACACTTTTCAGGTTAAATGTATCTTACCCCACTTCAGTAATAGGAATTGTGTTGTAAAACGGACGATGAGGAAGAGTGAAGCACTTAATTTGGCACTAACACAATCTTTTACATTTATATACGCAATTGTGTGTGTGTGTGTGTGTGTGTGTGTGTGTGCGCGCGCGCGCGTGGAAAACGGAAGAGGCACACCTCGACCCACCGCGACCCCTCCAGGGGAAAGCGATGAGGCGAAGTGAGACCGTAGGCTTGTCAGAGAGAAAAGCCAGCGAAGCCCAGAGACGCACAGAGGTCCCTAACAGTTACAGATATTGACACAACCGAAGTGTGTCCTCTACCCAGGGAGAGGACGACGAGGCGACCCTTGTGGCCCGGGCAGTAACTTCTAGGGAGGCCCAGGGAAGAGGTTCCACAGCGCAAGCTACTATGCTAACTGTTCGCATTCGCCGGAATGTAGCGCGCTACCAACCAAACCTGAAATATGACAAGGGAGGGAAACGATGGCGATAAATGACATAACGCGCAGGTAGGGGTAATAGGGGAAGTGCTGCGTTGCAACTGATTCCCATCTTTCTATCGTCGAAACTGTTAACGCATTTACTATCACACACTGGAGTGAACTTATTGCTTGGAATTATTTAATTTCACTGTAAAACTGTAGGCAAGTACTCTCACACGCGCTCTGAAACAGATTACACCTGATTGGGTAGAAAACATGTAACTGTGACGTCGTTGAATATTGGTCTTCTGCAAAACCGCCTTCATTCGTGACGGTGGCTATAGGTGTCTACAGAGGCTAATTTCATGCCCTTTCCAGCTCACTGCTTGAGGTTGGTGCAACATGTAAAAATGGCGAGATTTCGTGTTCTTTTCATCTAGAATATAAAACAAACGGTGCAATATTTAAAACTACATATAAGGAGGTTAGTCACATCACTTAAATTAATATACCTCCTCTTGTTTATAATTTTTCTTAGGTAATTTAATTGAGCTTTAAATCTCATGCTTGGTGTCATAGCATATTATGACAACAATTCATTAACCTCAGTTAAATTACCGAAACAACATTATCAGCATCGTGGTATTAACGAAGATAATACAACATAGGGTAATGCAGTATGAGTTAACGAATCGTTAGTAGCCAATCTATATTAAATACCCAGCATAGTTAACGATCGACCTTGTAATGCTACTATACGCTACAGACGTACTTAAAGAATCAATAACAGAGTTCTTGCAGACACCTTTGTGTGTAAGACATAAAAGAAATATGAAAAAGAGAGAGGGGGGGGGGACATACAATAGAGAAATGAGTAAGACCGCAATATGGTATTGACGACACTGACGCAGACGGTTATAGCATTGGCGATTTAATCCATCGCCATTGCGGTGGGTTAGCAGGTATAAAAACGGACATATTGTCCATAGCTGATATCTTGCGTGTGTGTACATTCCCCCAGAGGGTTTACAGAAACTGTAGTGATAGCATCTCAACGCCTTCCTACTCCCGCTAGCAAATATAACGTTTCCAGTTTAAATTGAAGTTTATTTTAGACTTCCTGCAACTCAAGTCCAAACCTAGCAAACTAATTGAAGTGTGTTTGAAACTGCCAATTAGACTTCGTCTAAATATCTTTAATTAAAGTTAGTTCGTGTAATTACTCGTAAGGAGATCTAAATAAACCGACGTTTTTACGACTTCATTAGTGGAAACCTTCCCGCCGTTTCCTCCAATTTTAATCCGCTTGTGCGAGTTCTGCCAGCCCAACTATCTGCAGAGATGTAGAAGATAGTGACTAGGGAAAGGTCGTTATTCTATCTAAAACTTTGGACCTTGGCCTCCAAGTACTCCCCAAGAATTTCAGCAGTTTCCTTTTCTCCTGAGATTTTGAGACCTTTTTGTACAACAGCCTTGTAAAACCTTTCTTTTTGGAGACGCTTACGTAAGAGTAGTTATACCCCACTCCACTCCTAAAGTCAAAGAGACAGTCAGTATCCAGTGACTGACACAAACAGGCAGATTTAATGGCAGTCACACCTTGAATTATCTAGGAATGTCCTCAGAAGACCTTTTCATTCTGGATGACACTTGCATAAACAGTAAACAGCCAGACATACAAAAGCTTACTCAACAAAAAAATGTGGAACTCGTTAAAACACATAGTTCATGTCAAATACTTTTTTTTTTTGAGTGAATCACTTCCGAGATACTGTATAATTTGTGTGAATTTGGCAATACTTTTACTTTTCTAAATAGGAATATGTTATTCGTTCTTTATTTCTTGGTCTTGTGAGAACGGAATTTCAAAGATATCGCATAGCAACCAGCCCTTAAAAAATTTCACAATCACTTAAAGCTTACTGTATCTCCATATGAACATGACAGAACATGATATAGAGAATGTACTCGCGTTGAAGGTCATCAGTTCCAACATTTTGTTGTGATGCAGTTAAGCCTGATGTATGTTAGTGCAGTAGTTAGTGTTGCGTGCACAGGACTTTCCGATCGTTTACGTGTAACTCTGGCGGAGGGCGCGCTAGTCCTCTCTCGGTCCGGTGTAGCCGCAGGGCGGCCCAGTCGATCTACGAACGCACTGTTTTCGCGGCCGGCGTTGGTTTACCGCTTGATCTACTATGGTGTACACATTACATTTACCGAGCGCGATGGCTCAGGCGTTAACGTCTGTGGCCCACATTCAGGGAGTCGCCGGTTCGATCGCGCACTTTAACGTGGGTTTTTTCGTGATTTCCCCATGTCACTTAGGCGAATGCTGGGGTGCATTAATCTCTTCTCCACGGATTCCTTTCCCTTCATTTCTCATTTCACTCCCTTGTCATCTTTCAGTTTAGTTTGTAGCACGGTACGTTCCGGCGAATGCGGACTGATGACATAATTGCTTAAGCACTGGAACCTCTTCCCTGGCCCTCCCTGGAAGTTACTGCCCGGGCCGCAAGGGTCGCCTCGTCACCCTCTACCTGGGTAGAGGAAATACTTTGGATGTGCTCCAGGTGTTCAATATCTGCAACTGTTAGGGACTTCTATGCGTCTCTGGGCTTCGCTGTCTCCGATCTCTGACAAACCTCTGCTCCCAACCCCTGGGGGGCGGGGGAGTAGCCCGCTATAAATCCATAAATTCATGTCAAGATCGTGGTGGACCTTCATGATGATCTCAAATATGAAACGTATCATTCCTCAAAAGCAACTAGTAGGCAATATATCGAGTAGCTATATCATGGGCAGAGTGCTGTAGTGGAGGCGGCTAAGAACAGCAAGCCTACCAGCAAGATAAAACGTACTCATGTCGCTACCGGAAGCTGAACCCAGTCCCCTCGCACAATGGGGAGTAATTTTGGGCGTTGGCTTCCATTACATTAGAGCATTAACCCCAAAATGCTATGTGTATATTTACACAAATAATACTGTATACCAGTTGTTTAATTAAGGCGTATTGAAGACTTAATTGGAGTCGACTGCTTTAACAGATGAATCTGACACTCGCCGTTTATCAACACAAAGTTCAAGATGTCTGCAAGTGTTAGTCTGCAAGCGTTGCAATCGTTATCTGTTAATGCTTGCAGCAGTTTGTTGTTTTTCTTTGCAGCGATTAGTTAGCCCCCTGAGTAGGTGCCTAATTGGCGGTCGTGTAGCGAAAAGAGTCCCACCAGGCAAGTATGAGAGGCTTTTTACGCTCCTTTTTTATACGTTTTGTTCTAGCGGGCAGCTTCTGTAACGGCTGAACGCGTATATTATTATCAACGCGGCCTGTCGATTGCAACGCTCATTCTACGAAACAATTCTACAACTGCACCAAACAACAAACAAACAAAAGTTGGAAGAATATCACAATATTTTATATTATGAGCTTCTATTTAAAACAACACCAATATAAATTACTTACTCTACTACGTATAGTAAGCATGGGAAGTATTGTATTCGACCCATAAATTCGATGTGTAAGATATCACTGCGGAATATGTTTTGAGAACCCCTAAATCCAAAAAAAAAGTGCATTTTTGGAAAAAATGTCCGTGTGTCTGTCTGCCTGTGAGCAGCATAATTAAAAAAATGTAAAGTCGGTTAAAAACCATATTTAAGTTTAATATATTTCAAGGATGCGACACGGATATTTTGAAGAAAATTCTTCCACACTAAACTATCCTTTACATGGAAAAAATTTGGAAGGTTTTGAAGAAAAGTCCTCCATCCTAATCTACCTTTTACATGGAGCATCTTTCGATAATTTTGATTTTCCCAAAAATGACTCTAACGGTTCTGATTAAAATGTCGTGTTTAAGATATTTTTATGGCAAATATAATTTTTATTTTGAGTTTTCTAGCTATACCTCATGTGGTCTTGTTTACTCTTGATGACTTCTGTATAACTGGTAAACCGTAAGAGGTAAACCAAATCTTACTATACAAAAATATAGATCTAATTAAAATACTCACTTTGTGTCCAAATGCTCTGCTATTTTTGTAAGTTTTGCAATAATTTTCTCAAATGGAAGGTCGTTACTCACTTTTATTTCTTGGTCGTGCAAAAAGAACGAAATTTCAAAGCTTTCATATAACGACCAGCTTTAAATGATTTGACTATCGCTCAAGGCCTACCGTATTCCAACATTCCCCTTGCACGTACAGCAATAGAATAATTTCTGCAAATGTTTATCTCCACTAACATGAAGAAGATAGAGGAGTAAGAGTTAGTACAAGAGTACAGGGATGTTCTGCGAGTGCAACACATCAGATTTTTTAAGTTATCTGTTCACAAATGTGCGGACGTTTTTCTATAAAGGGTTTTCTTTTAGATTCAGGGGGTTCCTAAACATTTATTCCCAGTGAAAACTCGATATCAAACTTTGGGGTTGGAATGCAATACCTACTTCCCGTAATTGCTTACTAAAATTGATCAATGTGAGTTCTGGAATGGCAGGAATAGCATTTAAATATTATCTAAGAAGACGTTAAATCGTATATCCACGTAAGAGGCAAGTAGCTATCAAAATAGCCTAGAATATTTTGCATTTTATAGCAAAGTGATCCGAGAATCGGAAGAAAGTTTGCCCTGGACTTGGGAATGGAGTAGGGAGTTGGCTTTCTGAGTTGTGCAGTTAAAGCTTGGAGATCCTGCCGGCTGGCGACTACCAGCTGTAGGGTTCAATTAAGAAAAAGTAGCCCCTGTTTTAAATTCAGTCCGGCCGGCCAACGTTTGATGCAGTCAGTCTCCAGCGCGATGGGTTTGTGTAGAGCAAAGGACTCTTGGGGAAGGCAATTAAAAACCTTTTAAGTCGACCGTTCGCTACTCGCAAAACAAAAGAGAATATGAATATGATTTATGACTATGAAAATGGAAAATACTTTATTTTATTGCTGGTATATTGATAGTTTTCTGTTGGTTAGAACAGGGGAGGGGGTGGATTTATGAAGCCTTGCAAGTACCTAACATTCGCGAAGGTCCCGGAGTACCAGAGTGTCCTTGGACCACTGCTGTAAGAAAAGCAGCACAAGAACAAAAAACAGACATTTAAAGAGAAAGAGAGGGATGAGAGATAGAGTAGGTACGGTGTTGAATTGTGAAACATAATATTAGAAATGTAATATTTTGTGTAAGACATCTCCAATCCAAAGCTTACTACTCGTATAATATAAATAATATGTTTTATGCACATAAAACGCTATAAATTTAATTTTATATAATTAGCTGAGTGTCTTTGTAGTTTCTATTTTCCCTACTACGTACTTCCTACGTATTTAATGGAAATACGCTTTTGAAGGCCCCACAGCCGGTTAAATACCAACTTGATATTTCAGTTCACTATCTTCCAAATATGCGACACGAAGTTTAAGATAGTTACCTCAAACTACCCTTTACATTGAAAATATTTCGAAAATTTTGATTATCTCAAAAATTTTTCAGGGGTATCTTTATGACAAATGAAATTTATAACTGAATTTTGTGGGAATGGGCGCTTTGAACTCATCTTCATTACGAATACCTACCTTGCGCATAATTGGTAAACCGTAAGAGACAGAAATAAAATGTAGACATAGCTAAAACATTAAACTGTCCTAATAAACCCTAGGACACCTCCCCTGTACAGAGTACCCTTATCACCCGGCCACTGCGTCCTCCAGTCGCAGTCAAGGGGAGTGAAGGACTGGGGATGGCGGAGGTCAGCGCGCCAACTCCCCCGACCGTAATACGCGTACTTGAACTTTTTCGGACGCAACCTTTCTATTAGGATAAGTAGCTACACAGGTGGCATTATGAGGCTGAGTGAACCCCAGATTTCCCAGCGGGGAAAAATCCCCATACTGGTACCGTAGATAGAACTCGCCAGAGGCAGGTACGCTACCATTGCGCTACTGTAGTAGCGAATACCTCAAATACGTTTTTAAGTTAACCATTTCCGATATATTTCTTGCTATTTTTTATTTATAAATACCTAGATATGCTATTTTCAAAAGGAAATCATTATTGGTTCTTTTTTTACTCCTGGTAGTGCAAAAAGAACGCAATTTCAAAGTCATTGCATAGCTACCAGCTCTTAAAAGATTTGGCTGTAGCTGAAGCCTATTATATTCCCTTTTTCCCATTGTAGCTACAAAGAAATTTGTAGTACCTATAACCAGTTCTCAATTTACATGAGGTGACTCGATGAATAACTTTCAAAAAAAAAAAAAAAAAAAAAAGTTAAGTTGAAGAATGAGTAGAGAAAGCTATGCGAAAGTCACATCGGATTCTTTAATACATCTTCAAGACATAGTATTATTCTAGGGCGGTATGGACTTCAATGACATCAGTTACCCTCTCTCCCTTTGTAGATTGCCTAACACGCTTTCTTTTCCGGAGGAAGAGTTTTGGGAAAGACGATTTTTAGCGTCTCTTACTAATGCATGCCACTAAAAGCTCTTCCTGATGCACACTCGTCTCCGGAAGAGACTCGTTCATTCTCCCAGTATGTTCCGGGGTGTCTTCTGTTCCATTTCCTGTTCCATATATCGCCAGCTTAGCGCCCTTCCATGTGCCTCCATGTGAATAAGATATATTACTCTTCCAAATCGCTTTTGAAATGTTGCTATTATTTCTAGTACCTACAACCTTGTAGAAGAAAGTCTTTGTTACTTTGACGTTTTCTTATTATTGTATCCTTTAACTGCAACGCAGAAACGAACAACAAAACCAAGTCCAGATTAACAGGGAATCCGGGCCAAAATTACTGGTAAGAAAATTTCATTAATTATTGAATAATGAAAAATTATATCACATATAGTAAAAATGAAAATGGTATAATAAATAAATGGTTCGTCAAACTAGTAAGAACTATTTTGGACCAATTAGACATTTTTCTAGTAGTAAATCAGCAGTTTAAGCTAAACTAATGTTGATATAGCATATCCATTGGTATTAATGAATAATATTATGTTTTTAAAAATTGCAGATCCTTTCCAATGACAAAATGAATATGTAAGAAAATATTTTATGTTATATTCCACGAACAACATGAAACAGTATCAATCCCCTACGTTAAAAATCCTTTATTTCGATTATTATTTCTCTTTCTATTAACATAAGTTAAAATACAAAATATTAATAATCTATTTGTCCGCAATATTTGTAAATTTGACCATATAACCCCATTCCTGGTAACGATATCATGGTTCACCTGAAGGAAACAAAGAAGCATTAGTTTCATTTGTTTCCTTTTAGAAGTTAGGAGTAGTCCTCAGTGAGACATTTGTGCTTCCAAAACGACCCTTGGAAAGAAGATAATAGCCGAAGGGCGACCAGATTCAGACGACCATGAGCGCCAGCAAGGACGGATGCTTAACGATACCAACCGGCTAACTCTGGTGGTCTAGAATGTAGACGAGGTACTCCCAGCCCAAAAGGTCATAGCGCAAATTCTACCATTCGGGTGCAGCATACCAACCGCCGTCGCCTGATCTTACAAACTTGAAACAGGCGAAAGGAATGATGGGGTAGGTAATAATGGACAGTAAATTCTTAGTAGAAGGGAAATTATCTCTACATTCGTCTACTGATTCGGGTAAATCATGGGGAAAAAACAATGGTGAGATTGGCCGACACGACGGAAATCACACTTAAGACCTCCAGAGCGTGAACGTCACAAGTTGTAGCTAAGCGTGTGTACGGTTTATTTTCATTTAAGAGATTGAATATTTCCTTAATTTTTACAAGAAGCTATTGTCACTTTGATGGTACAGATGGAGCGGGGATTTTTTTAGTGAAAGTAAATCGAAGTAAGAATATCCGTGTCGGCTTTCTCCCCTTAGGCTCAAGTTTGACAAGAAAGAATGACTTAACAAATTAGAATGATTCGGTAATAATATCTAATTCCTTGCATATGTATGAATTGTGAGAACTTAAAAAATTTGCAATTTTTATATACTCATTTGTTTCATACCTTGAAGGTACCCAGTCCTGGTAAATAACTGAAAAAGTGACTGTAGCCGATTTTCTTTTCGTTACAGGCAATCGTGACTGCAACTTATGTTAGTGCAGTCTTGCGCGCAGGTACTTGTAGCCTTGGGGTAAGGGCTAGGTTTATTATCCCGTCCCAGTCAGATCGTTGAGCGGAAGACAGATCTAACACATCCGTTACAACTTAAAACTTTACAACTTTTGGTGCCATATAAAAACCCCAGGAGTAAGAAGACCCAGACATGGGTGTCTTTGTTTTTGATATATTTCCACAATAACAAGTCGCAGCTATCTGTGCACCAATGCGATATTAACCACGTGTTTGCTTCAATATTCACATCATTAAACCACACGAAATCAATCTGGGTACTTCTTTCAGTCCCACTTTACAGAATATTATGTTCATATGTTATAATTGCAGCATCTAGTATCTACTCATGCGAGATATTACCAGACATTACACTAATTTAAAATAAGGCGTGTTAGAGAATTTACGTTTTACTAAATACAGCTTGTTTTATGGTATATTTATTTCGTTTTTTTAAAAGTTTAATGTGTTTTACCGGTAGCTCATATCGGACTTGAATGAATGAAAGTGACTCTAAAATGCCCAAATGAGTCTGGATCCCATTGAGCTTATACAAAGTTACCCGACAGTTGTCTTCTCAGGATAAGGAAGAACCCTGGAAAAACCTTACCCGGATAACTTACCCTAACCAAGATTCGAACACGGGACCTGTTGGATCAGAGGCAGACACGCTACCACCACACATAGAGTAGGGCTTATGTTATTTTGTCAGCGTGTGAGGTGTTCTTTTACAAACAATATAAATACTGTATTCCTGCACCTTTTCAATATTCACAGCTACTTCTGTTTTGTAATACTGAAAAAAGATAGGCATTTTTACCCATTTTAGTTTTCTACTATCACTTGCTCTTACAGATTTAAGCGTTACTTTTTTCAGGAATGTTAGATTTTATTTAAAAAAAACGTTATTAATCCTCGTATTTTATAGTGAGTTCTTTAATTGTACTGTTGTGTCGCATTACGTTTCATTCCACTTTCTTTATTATTTATGTCAACTGATGTGGAAGGGAAGGCATAGTGACCTTAGGCTTAACTCAAAAAATCACCCTTTTGTGCCATGAGAAATGGCATACAAGTGAGCAATCTGATGTAATGAGAACGTATTAATGAAGGTCGCACGCGTGTGTGACCTTTAGATATAATCTACTGACATTTTAAATGTGTTTTTTCTTTCCTTCTTTCTTTGCACATAGTTCAGTCCAATGAACATTTGCATGTTCTTGGAGAACAGAAAAATTTGGAAAAACAGTTTTCATTACCTTTGTATCCCAGTTAGCTATAAATTGTTTGATCTTGCATAGAATGATTTATTGTTTGCTTAGCGATAGTTATTTGGATATGTTTTAGGCCAAGAAACTGTGTAGTTTGATTCCTGTTTCTTCCTTACAGAAAGTGGCAAAGCGTTTTTATACACCATGAGTTGAGAAGCTAAGAGCCAAGAAAGCGTTTAAGAGCCTCAGTTTAGTTGTGTGTAATTGCTCTACACAGGCCGATGATTAGAGGATTGGATGTCTGTTGCTCTGTCAGTCAGACCCATGAGTTTTTGTTTGTGCTGACGTGAGAAAACGGTCTAATCTATAACTGCTTTGCTTTGAAAGTACTAATCAACGTTATGCTCGCCTCAGTCTTGACCTTTCGTTCAGGATCTACCCACGTCAAGACCAACTTTTGAACCAAGTAACGGTTAGCATCAAGCTTGGTAATTTCTGAATTTTTTGTGAGGAACAAAAACAAATAGCTTAACCCCTCCGCCCCCCCCCCCCAAAAAGACCCCTGAAATATTAAATTATTTTAAATAGCTACAATAGAAGTAGTTTGTCTTTTATTCTTTTTACTTTCTCTACTACATAAAGTAGAGGAAGTATTGTATTCCACCCAAAAAATTCGATGTCGAAATTTCACCGGAAATATATGTTTTGAGGCCCCCTGAATCCAAGAAAATCATTTTTGAAAAGGTCCGTGCGTGCGTGTGTATGTGTGTGTATGTGTGTGTCTGTCTGTATATCTGTGGACAATACAACTCAAAAACTAAAAGGTGGTATTTAAATTTAATGTCTTTCAAGGTTGGGACGCGAAGATTTTGGATAAAATTCCTTTACCCTAAACTACTCTTTACATGGAATTTTTTTCGAAAATTTTGATTTTCTTGAAAATGGCTCTAACGATTTTGATTAAAATACCATATGTTTGAGATATTTTTAGTACATCTTGAATTTTTTTCTAGCTATAGCCCAGGTAGTTCTATTTACTCTTCATGATATTTGCATGATATTTGCAGTAAGAGATAGACCAAATTGTACTGTACCAAAAATGTAGATCTTGCTAAAATACATAATTTATGTCTGAATATTTTTTTCGGTAGCGTGAACCATTTTGGAGATGTTCCTTGTTATTTGTGAGAGTTTTGGAGAACTTATACTTCTGTCAAATGGATCATAGTTATTCTTTTTTTTACGTTAAGCGTGCTAAGAGAACGGAATTTGAAAGCATTAAAATATTTGACTATCGCTCAAAGCCTACTGTATTCCATATTCTCCTTGTATCTACAAGAAAATGATAAGATAATATCTGCAAATGTTTATCTCAACTAATACGAAGAAGATATAGGACTAACAGTTTGTAAGAATGATTAGAACAAGAGTAGAGAAAATTATGTTAGTGCAACACATCAGATTTTTATTCATTGTAACATATTTCCCAGAACTAAGGTCTAAAATATTTATTACTCAATATTCAACATAATGGCCGTAGAGCATTTTACCACCAAATTTCTCTTGGACGACGCTTCTCTTCCCTCGCTCCCAAGGCACTGCAATACGAATCTGTTCGTCCATGATTTTCATTAACATGAACATGTTTTCTATCGCAAGACGGTCGGTCTGGGTGGCTTGGTTGGTTAGACACTGGCCTACTGATCCCAAGGTCGCGGGTTCAAATCCGGCCCAGACTGATGGTTTTTAAGTGTGCTTGAAAACGACAGCTCCATGTCGGTGGGTTTACTGGCATGTAAAAGAACTCCTGCGGGACAAAATCCCGCCACACCGGCGACGCTGATGTGATCCCGGCAATTGACAGCGTCGTTAAAACAAAAAATATTATATTATTAATATCGCAAGACGCTAAATCCAAACCTGGCAGTCTTCAAGCATTCATGTTCACGTTAATGGGATTCCCTTCTTTATTTATTTACCCTCCTTGAATGGAGAAGATGCAACCCCAAATACTTGTAAGTCAACGTCTGGTGTCAGATAACCTCCGAGGAGCACACGAACCTTGGAGCACAGAGAGACTATTCTGGATGGGTGATTGGGCCGATGCCTGGTAAATGAGTGGACAAATGATGGTGAAATGGGTGAAAGACAAGATGGTTGTGGAGAAGTTGGTGGAATGAGTGGCACTGGAAACCGGAGAACCTGAGAAAACCATCATCGATGTTGCTTTGTCCATCACAAATCGCAATACCCGGGCCACCTTGGTGAGAGGCGATCGAAGAGAAAAGAATGGTAATAATAACAAGAATGAGAATACGTGACGAGAAGATAGCTATTTCACTTAGAAATCATCGTTCTTATGACAAAAATCACGAAGCTTACAAAGCAAAACATTTGGAAATAGGCGAATGAACTGAAGTGTGAACAAAGGTTTTGATTCCACAGTTATTAGTTCGCAAATGAAGTAAATATTGATGTAATATTGTTTATTACACTGTCCTCATTTACTGCTCAAAATATCTGCACTATATTCATAACGGCCCATTTCTATGGTGTCCTCCACAATTGCGTGAAACTTGTATGTTGTAAGCTATACATTTGTATACTAAGAACTGTAAGTGATGCTTATCAGGTCGAGAATGTATTTTGAAATATGAGGCCCGAAGGGCTGAGTTTTCCCAAGCATTCGAGATCTGATACGTAACTTATAGTTTCTATAATCGCCTAATATATCCATATTTCAAACAACCAAAAAATTGCTCGTTGAATTCATACAAAAATAGTTTTATCATGATGGTACCCACTTTTAGGCATGTAACAGACTACCATTACTACGTAACTCCGATTCGCGCCGCAGGCTGTCTTTTTCGTTAGCCTCTGTTATTGTGCTATTGGGTGTGACGTCATTTCTTATTGGCACCATAAGTATTAAACATCAGTTCAAGTGGTACAGTAAGCATTAAAGAACAGTTTCAGCCTTGTTGCCTGGGAATTGATAAATGAGTTGTAAATTTAGCTTGCACTACCAAATATGTGTTAGGAGATGCACCTCTGCATCGTCTGGAAACATCGTACTCCACTTTTAACCGATTTTACATTTCAGTTGCCTTACTTTGACGCTAACATTCTGATGTTAGCATTGTAAATGGCAAGGTGATTCTTGTGTTCAAGTTATACGTTTATGTCCTTACGTTAATGTTAATGTTTCAATGTGAATGGCCCATAATAGTTCCTGTTTAAGTTGGAGTGCAGGTGTTTGTTCATTTGTTGTTTTGCTTCTGTTGCCCCCTCCCCCTGCTAGTTAGCATATTCTTGTTGATGTTTATGTTGTATCGTAACATCTCAATTTCACGGTACATTAAAATGATCTGAGCGCAGAATCTGCTCTTGGCCGCAACTGAGTGTTCAATTAGCAACAGTAATGCTAAGTGCCAATGAGCCCGGTAAGTATTTTTTGTGCGCTCCAGTTTACATGCTATTGTGTCCCGACTTGGCGTTCTGCACCTGTGCCTTGCTTGGAACAATAACTGTGTCGTGGTTTTCGTTCCCAGTCACGTTACAGGCAGTCACTCTAAAACAAAATACCGTGTAAATATGCAGCCAATTCGCTATGCCGTCTGCCAACTTCGAGATCTTGACATCCAGTCCCTGAAAGACAGGTGAAGGCGCCATGCATTTCTTCTGTTATATCTTCTAGAACCCTAAGCGGACAAGGTCGTTCAAAAATAGCGAACATACAGCCACTCCAGAAAATGTTAGTCTCCAGCAGAGAAAGTCTTTCAGGAGACAGAACTTCGTACTCTTTTTACTTTCTCTTCCCTCGTGGCATCCCAGGGAGAAAGAACGAGGAGACAGTGCGGCCGACCCAAGGAGGCACGACAGAGCAGAGGACAGACTCCCTACAATTTACAGATCGAAACTCCTTGGTGGCGTACAGTGCAACTGGAACCCCGCCCACCCGCAGTTTAGGTTCAGAGACCGCCCCGCCGAAGGATGAAGATTTATAGAGAGAATATTCCCTGCCATGTGATGCCGAGACCTCCGCTGACAGTTACTACCTTGAAAGAGACCGTCGGATGAAAAGTGAAAGCACTCGTAAAATGAGAACTGAGTCGAAATGCAGGGACAGAAAATTCGGGGGATGTAATGAACCTACTCAGCACTCACTGACGACCCGGGGAAACCCCGAAAAAAACATGGGTAATGTAGGCCAGCCACTGGAATCAAAAGAGCGACCTCCC
Organism: Tenodera sinensis; assembly: GCA_030765045.1. NCBI lineage: Eukaryota > Metazoa > Arthropoda > Insecta > Mantodea > Mantidae > Tenodera > Tenodera sinensis. The sequence goes on along the minus strand of CM060966.1, from coordinate 157,075,320 downwards.
GGAGCAGGTCATAGCCGAAACCGCCTGAACCATCCAGCTTGGTAATATTGGTATATGTAGGAATTGGAGAGCACTCAAAGGCCCTCGCTCGTCGACCTAAAGATCTTTGATGCTAATGCTATCTCCTACTGAAAGTCGAATGAATTGAACACTGGAAGAATACTCGGGCTTAAAAGTCCCACGCCTATAGGGATCGAACCCTGGAACATTCCTTGGCCGAAAACCAGAGCTGTTGCACTCCAGCACCCTGTACTGCGGCAAATAACATGCAGTAAGGCATTATTGTAGTGTTTAACGCCCGCTTTTACTACTACGGCACCGCAGGCGGTGACACTGATGATACATGGAATGAAGATGGAGCACCGGTGGAATGAGATGGCGGGGGAAACCGGAGCACCCGGAGAAAACCCGCCCTGACGTCGCTTCGTCCACCACGAATACCACATGCGGGTCCCTGGGATCGAACCCGGGCTGCCTAGGTGGTAGGGGAGCGCGCTAACCGCTCGACCACGGTGCCGCCATGCAGTAAGGCATTCCACCCGAAATTCGAGTATGTGATTTCATCGGAAATAGGTTTTGGGACTCCCTAATTTAGAAAAAAAGAACCTGTATTGTGCGTGGACAGCGGAACTCAAAACTAAACGTCTGTCAAATACCAAATTTGGTACTTACACGAAAACCATCCTAGACTACATTGAGTGCAACATTTTCTGAAGATTTTGATTTTCTTAAATATGACTCAAAGGTTTTTATTAAAATAGCATGTGGTTAATATATTTTCATAACAAGTGAAATGTATATTTGCTGAAGAATGATTAGGGAAAGTCATATGTATGTACACCTCAGATTTTTACTTTCTACTTAGCTATGCAAGGAAAATAATACTCATATTGCTTTTTACCTCCTCTACCGCTTACTTACAGGAAATAGGGGGAATGAGATTTCCTGGAAATAAATATATTGATGTCCGTGAACCCAAACATCTGATTTTAATTTCGCTACCATTTAATAATAATCCCAAGCCGCAATAGCCCTTTCGGGGTTAAGGCCTACCGCCCGAACGCTGCGTCGCCCACCTCTGCCCATGTCATGAGTGGGGTGCAGAGCTAGAAGTGGCACGTGGTGAGCCCCCCGGTCCCTCTCGCCCGGTTACGTGGTCTTCGCAACCTTTCAACCAAGTAGCTCTTCAATTGGCTCCTCAGGGACCTAACGAGGCTGAGTGCACCCCGGACCAGGTCTCCCAACGGGAGAAAATCCCTACGCCGCCACCGGGAATCGAACCCGGGTTATCCGCGTTAGAGGCAAGCTCCCTACTTCTGTACTACGGGGTGGTCGAGAATCTTTCGTTAATCTCGATAACGAAAGTGTAGCTCTAACAATTTTGATTAAAGCGCAGTATGTCAAGATATTTATTGGATCAATGTTACCCCATAGTCTTATAGTTCTTTATAGCACAAGGCTTTAACTAGTATCTAATTTAATTGATTTTGAGAAAGAATTGAGAAGAAGACCATATATATCTCAAGTTAAGTCAAAGTATTTTTCTTACTGAAAAAAGATACCCAAAAGACCCTAGTGTTATGCCTTTAGTATTACAGAATTACCTTAATTTTCGAAAGGATATTTTAAGTTACATACATTTGGAATGAAGCACGTGAAACCTGCTTGTGAAAATGTTTTGTAAACGGCTAATACTATATTTCAAGAACAGATTATCAAAGCAACAATGTCATAAGCTTGTGGGACCAGTATTGATTTGTATAGGAACATCCCGTCTATGGTCTGTAAACATAACACTGCCTAATAGGCTTGGCAGCCGTGCAGCGCTCAGTGGAACAGTCTTCTGTCTGCGAGGAATAAGGTTGGGTGGTGTTTGACCGTGGTCATCAAGTGCATTGTTCAGGTGAAACGTCTGTAACGTTCTGGATTATCAGTTTATCATTTGTGAGTAGCGTAAATACTTGTATACCTACGTAGTACAGAAAATCCAAAAAAAGAAACAAGCGTATTAAATACTTTCGTCTGTTACGCTGTCGGTACGTTCTGGATTCTTAGTGAATATTATTACAGCTATTTAATTTCAAGACATAATTTTGAGTTGGTACAGATAATAATTCAGGTGCAGAATGACTTAAACTTATTGGCTAACTTATTTCAATGCAGAAAAAGTATATGTGTATCCTTCTGTCCATTATTACAGCATAAAAAGTGTAGCTTTTCTACGTAGATGCCATCTCATACAGATTGGTTAAAATTATACGAGCATTTTATTATACTGAAGCTGTGCTATCTTAGAGATATAACTTCGAGCAGTAAATAACGAGCTTGCTTTGGACGTAATCATTTTCACATCTCTGTAGTGTTATTATACAGACATTAACTTGCAGATGTGTTAAAATATTCATTATTGTTTAAGCATTTAGTCAGCTACAATATCAGAATTTGCACTAGGAAGTAGGTACTAGTTCATAATAGACACTTCTCGTTCAGAGTATATAATACGTAGTTTTGGATAGCAATGGTAATGAAAAATTTTGGTACCTTAATGTATCTGTGGTAACTTCAACATACATTTTGTTTTTACGACAAATAGCTCTGAATCGTTTTCATCCTGTTCTGAAAATTAATATAAAATCAGGAATTTTATTGTAGTTGATTGTTAATAAAACACTTTATTTTATTTTAAACATTTTCATACCCTTAGAATCATTACTCAAAGAGTATTTCATTATATGTCGTTTTTGAGAAATAAAATCATAAATTTATAAATTTATGACAGTGATTATTAGGTGAAATTTAATATTTTTCAGATTTTATTGCCTGAAAATACATAAAGTGCAGCGTATAAATTACAACTTTTATTACATCAAGCTTGAGGAAAAGCTGCATACACCCCTTTTGTGAAAAACAGAGTAGCAGAAAAAGGTACACAGTATTTCTCGACCTGATCTTCCTTCGCTATTATTTATTGTTTACTGTTTGAAGATAGGGACTTATGTTGAAACAGTTCCTTTAAACTAAAATAGAACATTTACATCACCTACCCCTTTAGACCGGAGCAAGTATTGAGCGATGGATTAGGAGTACGTTTTTATATGGATGAATAGCAAATAAGGTAGTTTCGGTTTACAAAACTTCATTGCAAAAAAGAACATACCTATATTGATTGCGAGAATTGTGTTTGTTGGCAATTCTAATGAGGTCAAAACAGGAGTTCTATCAAAGTTACCTTCAAATGTTTTGCTTATCTACATCTTAAGGATAATCATGGCCCTTAATTTCCATAGTAGGAGGAATTATAGGCGTTTTCGTAGCATCGTTCGCAACCAACAAAGTGTTTTTAACGATTTTTTCTTAGAAGGGTTGATAGTGTAGTCACATACTATTAATACTTAGAATTTGTACGTATTTTGGACTTGCACTATTTCTACAACTTGGGTGCGTCAGAATTAGTTTAATGTTGAATATGGTAGAGGAGGTTTTCCTCCTATTTTAAGAGAATATTCTACATTGTGCCAGTAATTATTTTTACTCAACTTCTGACGTTTTCAGAGTTATTTAGATATCGCCTGAGACTGAACCTGCTGTGTTGAGACGTATCATATGAAAGTATCCGCCCTCTTCTTTCGCAGAAAACCGTTATGTTAATACTGTTTAAACCATCTTTATTTCTTCTCAATAAATATCAGTTCACGTCTAAATGCTAAAGTGAATGCAAATTGTTATTTGTGATTTACTACTTGCTTATTTATGTTTTTAAATTTTTCATTTATATGCCAACTTTAACATCAAAGGTCATATCGGAGGCTTTTAACCTCTTGAATGCGCTCGCCTATCACCTAGGCGGCCCGGGTTCGATCCCAGGGACCCGCATGTGGTATTCGTGGTGGACGAAGCGGCGTCAGGGTGGGTTTTCTCCGGGTGCTCCGGTTTCCCCCGCCATATCATTCCACCGGTGCTCCATCTTCATTCCATGTATCATCAGTGTCACCGCCTGCGGTGCCGTAGCAGTAAAAGCGGGCGTTAAACACAACAACAACAACAACCTCTTGAAAACAATTGCTAAAGAGCAATGGTGTTCACTCGCTTAGCGGTGGTTTTGATTTTTGGGTTTCTATTACTTAGGTTTTTCTTTAATTATTACATTACATTCATACACCCCTTCACACTTCCAGACTTTAGGGTGGATGGGGAAGAATCCTAGTGTAAGCTATTTTGCATAGTCGTAACTGCGCCGCGAAATGAACTGTTCCAAGTGAGACAAATATTGATGCAATATGTTCATTATTCTGTCCTCAATCACCAATAAAAACATCTGCACTTATACCCTTATACATAGAAGTAGATGTTGTACTGTAAAATGTTTGCACCTTAAATTACTTAAAAACAATGTCATTTGATGTGTATTAATTAAGTTGAACTGATACAGGAGTAGGTAGGTTGAGGGAAGGCTGGAACAGACCCAAATGCGCAAGATGGCCGCCATGCGTAATCTAAGGATTACTAGGTGAGATGGTACTAGAAGCAGGTATTGTAGGTGTTCTAGTGATGATGGGATCAATATCTAAGACAAATAGCAGGGACACACACGTGTTTATGTACGTTTGTAATAGATGAGTATTTTGTTCGCTATATCTAATGTATACATCCTAACGCAAGAGCTTTCTAATTTGATCCAATATATTACCCTCAACATAATGACACCTCGCCCCCTTCATCGCTGCGCTAACCTAACTTAGCCCAGCTCCTACTCTTCTTACTCAGTCTTTCATAATTTAACATAACCTAAGCCTCATACTACTACTCGGGTAACCTAACCTAGCATTACTTAACCTAAGAGGAGCTTAAACCTTCCTATTTATTAAGATATTTTAACCTTACCTAAGCTCCATACTTCTACTCGTCTAACCTAACCTAACCTAACCTAACCTAACCTAAGCCTCATACTACTACTGGGGTAACCTAACCTAGCATTACTTAACCTAAGAGGAGCTTAAACCTTCCTATTTATTAAGATATTTTAACCTTACCTAAGCCCCATACTTCTACTCGTCTAACCTAACCTAATCTAACCTGGCCTAGCCTAACCTAAGGTAGATCCTCTTATTATTATTTATTCTATTCTACTAACATGATACGTTTCTAGACATTCATTCTGTCCTCTTATCATCTATCCTATTCCCTCCTTTGCTTCTCTATTCTATCCTGCCATACGCTGTGCTGATCTCCCTCTAGGAATTTCATAAACATTTTGATACTATTTTGAGTCCTCTTTTTTAAGCACTTTTAGTATATTCAGGCTGCTTTTACAACATATTTAAGAACTTTTCAGACTATTTTGAAGATAATACAGGTTATTTGATCGATTTTTCAGAGGTTTCATGGTATTTTGACGTTGTTTATAGACCGTTAACAGATATTTTAGTTGCTTTAGGCTGTGCAGGACGCTTTTACAAATTATTTTACACAACGGCCAGGCAATTTTGAGTGATTTAGACGCCATATTATATATTTGCAGGGTGTTTTGAGGTCCGTTTGGACTCGCTGGTAGATATTTCAGCCTGTTTCCAGATATTCTGAAGACTTTTACGTACAGTTTAAACATTTTTCAGAGTATTTTAGACGAATTTTACGTTATTTAAGGCAATCTGAGAGTTATTCTGGACGCCCATGTCTATTATTGTTTGCTTTAAACACTTTGAAGGGTAATGGAAGATAATTTTCTCAATATCAGGGATACTGAACCAGCTATTTCAAGGTTGTTAGACCAGTTAATTATCATTTCAGCCATTTTAGAGACATTTTAAGCACTATAGGGGTATTTTAGACTTTGTCACCAACATTTTGCATGGTTTTTCAGAATCCTTTGAAACACTTTTATAGGCGTTAGACGCTTTTTAACGGTATTTTTCGAGCGCTAATAAATTAAGACATTTTAGCTCCTTCACAGGTATTTTGAGGATTTTCAGGGCATCTTAGACTCGTGAGAAGCATTTTTTTCGCCAGTTTGAAGATGTTTTAAGACACTCTAGTAGGCATTTTTAACGCTGATAGAGTTATTTTAATTGATTTAAGAACATTTTACTAAGTTTTCTTCAGTAATAGCTTTGTTTTATAGTAGTTGAAGAGCAGTCTAACCTATCCAGTCATTTTTGCATTTCTCGCATTATTATTTTGATTACATTTCACTAATAACCTAACTCGGCAACAATCATCATCATTATCAACTACTGTATCTTATAGTCCAACTAAGTTAACCTAACCTAACCTGACCTAATGAGGAAATAGGGATGTTAAGGCAAGCAATGAAATAAAAAAAGAATAATAGCAATGAGATAATTTTTATTCAACTTACAGAGATACATACACTAGCATTAACATTTAGAAAACAAGTATACACTGCTGAAAGACGATAGCGCCCTCCTCAGTTCTTCTTCTTATTATTCGCATTATCATTCTTCTCTCTTGGTTAGATGTGCCATTGGCGCACGAAGTTCATAGTTCAACAATCTTCAATTTTTTCTACAGACAAGCTTTAAGTACCCATGTCTAGGTACTATTCTCGACACTGTAATGTCCATACGCATACGTCGATATTCCATCCCCTTCAATCACTCTCTTGTCATCGTGAGGTGATAAGGCTATTTTATTAGCTTCAACCGTAGAAATATTGTGATGTCGGGATAGGATTAAATTCATCGGAGTTCTAACAATTTTCAAAGTTTTAAGGCACTCTACATAGCTATTGAAGTTGATGTATTGCTTAATGGCGCTACGTTTTATACCTTTAACTTTTTTTATCACAGAACCATCAATATCGATAGCATACATTTTAGGCCTGAGACCTACAAAACGATGAATGATTTTTCCAGAGGCTTCATCTTTAAACTTTCCCAACACTTTTTTGTTGTGTGTAGAATGACATACATGGTTTGCAGGGTAATCAGATGTATCCAGATGTTCAAGCATACGTAATTTATCCTGATATATATCTTTAGTAGACACTCGATGGATGAAAGAATCCGTATCCATATACAAGAGTTTAAGATTTTCAGCTCCATAATATGGAAGTAACACGTCATATTGATAGGCATACATTAGAGTCTTGGAGATGTCTAGTACACTCATACCAATGTATATGGGCTTGTTGAACACTATTTTACGAGAAGCCATATGTACAGCCGCAAGATTAGGTCCATATATGGTTCGATCAATGAATATAGGTTTAGCTATGAGTTTTTCTAACGTTTTGCTGTTTGTCACAAGCCGTATATCCATACGATTACGAATATTTTCCATAGTTTTTCCAAACATAGCATTATTGAATAGTTTATAAAGGTCCTTCTCAAAATCATTTCTAGCTTGTTGTCGCAGTCGGTTATTAAACTCGACGTAAGGTTTTAGCCAACACGATTGATGGAACTGAAGTGCTCGATGAATCTTTGTTAATAGTAGACCATGACCAAGAGCTTGTTTCAAGGCCATGTAGTGTACCACATACTTCTTTCGGCATCCAAGATGAGCAATTAACTTCTCTGAAGACGTCTCACGCGGTTTCAGACTCTCAGGCAGGAAGGGCAAATCATTATGAAGATCGTGGAGCTCGACAGGATATTCGACATCAACTTCTAAGATGTATCCAAGGGGGTCATCTTCCTTCAATAAATCCAAGTCTAGATGATCAGGGGAAACCCACTTAAAACCTCCATAAGGAAGGGCCTTACACATTGCCCAGCCATATTGGTTATTGGCGTCTTCGTATGTAATAAACTGAGAGGGTTTCCGAGAGTCATACTGTGCCATATAGATATTGTTCGCCTCAGCATAGCGATGAGAAACCTGGCATAAGCCTCCTCTTATACCAGATTCAACCATGAGCAGCTGATCGTAGTCCAGCAGCAATTGCAGCTCAATTCCAGTATACAGCAGCATAGCATCCCATGTAAGCCCTGGAGAAGTGAAATAATGTGCAGGATCTACTTTATGTGTTTTCAGAGTCTGGTCTCTAAATGTTTCAAAGACATCTGCGAGGAGCAGAACATCAGAGATTAAGTAAATATCGCTGTACTCGCCCAAATTTCTTACATTAAACTGATTCCATACATTTGCAGCATGCTCGTAGTCATCGTCGGTAATTTCTTCTTCGTTTAATTTATTGTAGAATGCTTTCCTTGGAGGCAGATGAGTATCATTCAAAACGTCCCACGATGTGAGATAATCATAGGGGAACACTCCCTTACGTGTCATCAAGCCAATCTTCTCTTCACCGAAGTACTTCTCTGTTTCGGGATACGTAGTTAGGTTTTTCACTAACTTGTCCAAGCTTGTACTCAGGAAACGGAAGGTATCCACAAATCTGAGTTTAATATCTCCAACATATTTTGAGAATGAGATATAGCTTTCTTCAGAGTTTGGTATTACCTCCACTCTTTCGCTTGTGCAACCTAACTCCTTAACAATAAAATGAGAGTCATACCCACTCAGGTTATGCATGAAAACAGGAATATAATTAGGTGTTTTACAGGCCAGGTTACATTTATTGTGTAAAGATGCTCTGTACACCCCGGATACATGATCGTGATCGCGAACCTTCCAATTATCTTCTGTAAATTCACGCCCGCACAGGTAGCATATTGTAGAAGCATCGAACGATTCTTGTTCTTCAGCTGTAAGTTTCAGAGGCTTAGCAGATTTGTATAAGTCACTAATTTTCTTCGCAAGGGAAGTTAGATACTCTATGAACTTCTCAGCAGCATCATGACCTCGATACACGTAGGGATGTGTAGGAAGATCGGTTTCTACTTTGTCAACGCTGGATGATGGTTTGACGTAAACAGCAAAGCTCATTGGAGAATGACTTTGATAGGGTGTTGTATAGGAGGTTTCAGGATTAGAGGCGCAGGTATGGTAAGGTGTGAGAATGCTCTCAAAATCAGCGTATATAACATAAGGAAGTTTCAACATTCTTTCCACGTTTTTGAATCTGACGATAGAGTTTTCTTTTGTAGGCATAACGCATCTAGCAATACCATGTTGTCTACATATTTCGCTGTGCTCCTCCAATTTTTTCATTCCACTCGCTCCATGTTGATCATCAAAATGACTGAAACATCTTTTACATACATATATTTGCCCATGATGTTTAGTTTTCTGGCCGCGAATAAGCTTCTCAAAATCCTTTATGTATACATAGTGATGTTTGCCAGCTGAATCACTCAACAGAAGAAGATCGCGATGATCAGATAATTCTTCCTTGACTACCTTTACAGGAAACACTTCATGTTTTTCATCCAGTCCAAACACATTTATGGACATATTGTTGAGCTTTTCAAATTTAGCGACTTCGCCCAAGCTCGTAGGAAACGAAACGCATGAGAAATTGTATTTTTCTTGGTGATCCTTGTACTTGCCGACGCGATGAGCATTCTTATCAACGAATTTTGCAAGAACCGCATATATAAAGCACTTCTCGTCACTATAATTCTGTGGGTTTATGCAGGCTTTTCTCGCTTCCACAGATGCAGGTAGAGGAATATAGCTGCTCCCTCGAAGGACATTGTACTTGTTAATTCGGAGTCGAACTCCATCAACTGCTAGCAAGGCCCAGTTGCTTCCTTTAAGTTGACATTCTTCCATTTCAGTACAAATCTTCTTAAATTCTGTTTCCAAGAGGGTGTCCATATCAGTTTCTAAAAACACAGGTTGGTTACGTGTTTTAAATGTTCTGTCACACGTCTCTCCATGAACATTCACAAATTGACAGTCGACCATGATGTTAATTTTCACACTTTTATGTATCGACAGTTCTTTCTTTATAGCTTGAATTATGCGATGTTTTGACTCCTCCAGATAAGTTTTCATATCCTTGAAGGTATCACAGCGAATATAATATGATTTAAGACGCCTTTCAAATGATGTTTCATATTCGGTCATATCACACCCATCCGTCATTGTCAAAAGTTGATGCTTGCTAGGCTCAGACTTGATTTTCTTGCGAGATATAGTTTTTTCACATCTTTCTTCATGTACGTCTCTTCTATGCTCAGTATCGCAAACATTACCACAATGTTTACACCTGTAGACTCGACCGCATACCAACTCATGTCTCTTCTTATCATAGTTGCGTAGAAAACGCTTATCACATTTGCTGCAGCTATAATCTGGTATAGCACTCAGAGACGATTCCACCACTCGTCCACTCCACATCTTTATAATATGTAGTGGTAACACTTGTAAATTATATAAATCAATAAATGCTTATAGCGCACAACGCTAGTTCACCTTGATAACTTATCAAAGCTATTGAACGACAATCTCACTAAGAGAAACTCGTCTACTCAACTCGAAGCAAAACCACACAATGAAAGTTCAAGATAGATCTAGGTATATTTATTCCACTAGCACGTACCTCATAAACTACTATGCGATTCAAGATTAAGTTTGTATCTTAAAATAGTTGTATCAGTAAACTACTCGAGTCAAGATTAACTTGTTTCGTTTTTATTTGCCAGTTCAACGTTAACATGCATTTCCCCTCATTTTTAAAGTTTAAACAAGGTAAATTACATATCACCCATTATATTTATACAAATAAATGTATATAATTTTATATACTTTAATGCCAAACACACACATACTCACACCCTCACACACACTCTCCCACACACACACACACATACACACACATACACACACCCCAACCCACACATACATGCACAAGCACACATACACACATGCACGCAAACACACACATGCACGCAAACACACACATGCATACACATACACGCACACCCACACACATACATGCACACATACGCACACAGACATACATGCACATACACACCAGCAAACACGCACACATACACACGTCCGTAAACACACACATACATGCACAAACACATACACACTCTCCCACACACATACACACAAAAACATACACACACCCCAACCCACACACACCCCAACCCACACACACACATACACACTCTCTCCCACACACATACACACAAAAACATACACACACCCCAACCCACACATACACACGCCCGTAAACACACACATACATGCATAAACACATACACGCACTCCCACACACACATACACACAAAAAACATACACACACCCCAACCCACACACACACACATACTCACGCCCGTAAACACACACATACATGCACAAACACATACGCACACTCTCCCACACACATACACACAAAAAACATACACACACTCCAACCCACACACACATACACACATGCACACACGCACACATCCGCAAACACACACGCAAACACCCACATTCACATACGCACAAATATGCATAGCACACGCACATACACACATGCACACAAACACACACACATACACATACACGCACACTCACACATGCACAAACACATACACACTCTCCCACACACACACACACACACACATACACACAAAAACATACACACACCCCTACCCACACGCTGATGACCTAGAAGTTGAGCGCCCTTAAACCAAACCAAACCCCTACCCACACACACACACACACACACACACACACACACGCCCGTAAACACACACATACATGCACAAACACATACGCACACTCTCCCACACACATACACACAAAAAACATACACACACTCCAACCCACACACACACATACACACATGCACACACGCACACATCCGCAAACACACACGCAAACACCCACATTCACATACGCACAAATATGCATAGCACACGCACATACACACATGCATACAAACACACACACATACACATACACGCACACTCACACATGCACAAACACATACACACTCTCCCACACACACACACACACACACACACATACACACAAAAACATACACACACCCCTACCCACACGCTGATGACCTAGAAGTTGAGCGCCCTTAAACCAAACCAAGCCCCTACCCACACACACACACACACACACACACACACACACACACACGCCCGTAAACACACACATACATGCACAAACACATACACACACTCTCCCACACACATACACACAAAAAAACATACACACACCCCAACCCACGCACACATACACACATGCACACACGCACACATCCGAAAACACACACGCAAACACCCACATTCACATACGCACAAATATGCATAGCACACACACATACACACATGCACACAAACACACACACATACACCTATACGCACACTCACACATGCACAAACACATACACACTCTCCCACACACACACACATACACACACACACACAGCCACACACACACACATGCACCCAAACACACACGCGCATGTACATACACTCACGCTCACACGCACACTCATACACATACATGCACACACGCAAACACGCACACATGCAAACACACACACGCATAAAGATGCATTGCACACACATACACAAACAGACACACACGCACGCTCACACACACGCAAACACACTCAGGCACACACGCACAAAGATGTATAGCACACCCACAGACACATACACACCCACGCCCGCAAACACGCACACACAGACAGACATACATGCACACATGGACCTTTTTTCTAAAAATACTTTTTACGGATTCAGGGGGTCTCAAAACATATATTTCGGGTGAAATCTCGACATCGATTTTTTGGGTGGAATACAATACTTTCCCTACTTACAATTCGTAATAGAGAAATCGTTTGTCTCATATAAACGTCTTTATTAGAAAGAACATGAAAAGTTCGAGAACACAAAAATGCATTTTAAATTCTCACAAGTATATACATTAATTCAATAATACTTTTTCCATACGTTTATCACAGTCAGTTTGAGCAATATTAACACGATAAGTTTTACCACGTACAGGATTCGTTCCGCAAACCTACGGACAAAGTAAAACACATCGTAATAACTCATACATAGAGAAAACGGGGTTCTTTCCACATTCCAAGAAGTTATTTGGCGTAAGAGTAAACTCTTTTAAAGATGTGTTCCTTAACCCGCTCTTGCATTAAATGGAGTAGAGAGAAGATGAGCTTTCTGGCTCAAGAAGTGGCATAAGTGACATGAGCTTTTTGGCTCAATTAGCATAACAATACACCCCCCCCCCTGCCCCCCCCCTCCCCCCCCCCTCCCCACCTCCCCCTCCCCCTCCACCCTGAACCTCTGCCTGTTGTCAGATTCTCAAGACCAGCGCAGGTGGTCTTCGCCCTCTCCCGCCACCCTGTGGCCAAATTCTGAAGGTCAGTGGGGGGTGGTCTTCGCACCCTTCCAAGTGAGGATGAAAAAAGATGGTTATCTGAATGGATCCTTTGAGAAACTGACATATTTATGTGACAGTTGGAAATGTTCCCTCTACCAGTTTTTGAAAAGAACAAGTTACAACTTGCAAGGAGGGGCGAGTATAGACGTGTCTGCACGTGTTTTCGAAAAAAGAACGTAAGGGAAGAAACCCTTTTCATACGATACAATTACTACAACCCTTTGATATTTAAACTGAGTCTATGAGGTGAAAGCTCCTCTTCTCTCTACTCCATTTAATGCAAGAGCGGGTTAAGGAACACATCTTTAAAAGAGTTTACTCTTACGCCAAATAACTTCTTGGAATGTGGAAAGAACCCCGTTTTCTCTATGTATGAGTTATTACGATGTGTTTTACTTTGTCCGTAGGTTTGCGGAACGAATCCTGTACGTGGTAAAACTTATCGTGTTAATATTGCTCAAACTGACTGTGATAAACGTATGGAAAAAGTATTATTGAATTAATGTATATACTTGTGAGAATTTAAAATGCATTTTTGTGTTCTCGAACTTTTCATGTTCTTTCTAATAAAGACGTTTATATGAGACAAACGATTTCTCTATTACGAATTGTAAGTAGGGAAAGTATTGTATTCCACCCAAAAAATCGATGTCGAGATTTCACCCGAAATATATGTTTTGAGACCCCCTGAATCCGTAAAAAGTATTTTTAGAAAAAAGGTCCATGTGTGCATGTATGTCTGTCTGTGTGTGCGTGTTTGCGGGCGTGGGTGTGTATGTGTCTGTGGGTGTGCTATACATCTTTGTGCGTGTGTGCCTGAGTGTGTTTGCGTGTGTGTGAGCGTGCGTGTGTGTCTGTTTGTGTATGTGTGTGCGATGCATCTTTATGCGTGTGTGTGTTTGCATGTGTGCGTGTTTGCGTGTGTGCATGTATGTGTATGAGTGTGCGTGTGAGCGTGAGTGTATGTACATGCGCGTGTGTGTTTGGGTGCATGTGTGTGTGTGTGGCTGTGTGTGTGTGTGTATGTGTGTGTGTGTGGGAGAGTGTGTATGTGTTTGTGCATGTGTGAGTGTGCGTATAGGTGTATGTGTGTGTGTTTGTGTGCATGTGTGTATGTGTGTGTGCTATGCATATTTGTGCGTATGTGAATGTGGGTGTTTGCGTGTGTGTTTTCGGATGTGTGCGTGTGTGCATGTGTGTATGTGTGCGTGGGTTGGGGTGTGTGTATGTTTTTTTGTGTGTATGTGTGTGGGAGAGTGTGTGTATGTGTTTGTGCATGTATGTGTGTGTTTACGGGCGTGTGTGTGTGTGTGTGTGTGTGTGTGTGTGTGTGTGTGGGTAGGGGCTTGGTTTGGTTTAAGGGCGCTCAACTTCTAGGTCATCAGCGTGTGGGTAGGGGTGTGTGTATGTTTTTGTGTGTATGTGTGTGTGTGTGTGTGTGTGTGTGTGGGAGAGTGTGTATGTGTTTGTGCATGTGTGAGTGTGCGTGTATGTGTATGTGTGTGTGTTTGTATGCATGTGTGTATGTGCGTGTGCTATGCATATTTGTGCGTATGTGAATGTGGGTGTTTGCGTGTGTGTTTGCGGATGTGTGCGTGTGTGCATGTGTGTATGTGTGTGTGTGGGTTGGAGTGTGTGTATGTTTTTTGTGTGTATGTGTGTGGGAGAGTGTGCGTATGTGTTTGTGCATGTATGTGTGTGTTTACGGGCGTGTGTGTGTGTGTGTGTGTGTGTGTGTGTGTGGGTAGGGGTTTGGTTTGGTTTAAGGGCGCTCAACTTCTAGGTCATCAGCGTGTGGGTAGGGGTGTGTGTATGTTTTTGTGTGTATGTGTGTGTGTGTGTGTGTGTGGGAGAGTGTGTATGTGTTTGTGCATGTGTGAGTGTGCGTGTATGTGTATGTGTGTGTGTTTGTGTGCATGTGTGTATGTGCGTGTGCTATGCATATTTGTGCGTATGTGAATGTGGGTGTTTGCGTGTGTGTTTGCGGATGTGTGCGTGTGTGCATGTGTGTATGTGTGTGTGGGTTGGAGTGTGTGTATGTTTTTTGTGTGTATGTGTGTGGGAGAGTGTGCGTATGTGTTTGTGCATGTATGTGTGTGTTTACGGGCGTGAGTATGTGTGTGTGTGTGGGTTGGGGTGTGTGTATGTTTTTTGTGTGTATGTGTGTGTGGGAGTGCGTGTATGTGTTTATGCATGTATGTGTGTGTTTACGGGCGTGTGTATGTGTGGGTTGGGGTGTGTGTATGTTTTTGTGTGTATGTGTGTGGGAGAGAGTGTGTATGTGTGTGTGTGGGTTGGGGTGTGTGTGGGTTGGGGTGTGTGTATGTTTTTGTGTGTATGTGTGTGGGAGAGTGTGTATGTGTTTGTGCATGTATGTGTGTGTTTACGGACGTGTGTATGTGTGCGTGTTTGCTGGTGTGTATGTGCATGTATGTCTGTGTGCGTATGTGTGCATGTATGTGTGTGGGTGTGCGTGTATGTGTATGCATGTGTGTGTTTGCGTGCATGTGTGTGTTTGCGTGCATGTGTGTATGTGTGCTTGTGCATGTATGTGTGGGTTGGGGTGTGTGTATGTGTGTGTATGTGTGTGTGTGTGTGGGAGAGTGTGTGTGAGGGTGTGAGTATGTGTGTGTTTGGCATTAAAGTATATAAAATTATATACATTTATTTGTATAAATATAATGGGTGATATGTAATTTACCTTGTTTAAACTTTAAAAATGAGGGGAAATGCATGTTAACGTTGAACTGGCAAATAAAAACGAAACAAGTTAATCTTGACTCGAGTAGTTTACTGATACAACTATTTTAAGATACAAACTTAATCTTGAATCGCATAGTAGTTTATGAGGTACGTGCTAGTGGAATAAATATACCTAGATCTATCTTGAACTTTCATTGTGTGGTTTTGCTTCGAGTTGAGTAGACGAGTTTCTCTTAGTGAGATTGTCGTTCAATAGCTTTGATAAGTTATCAAGGTGAACTAGCGTTGTGCGCTATAAGCATTTATTGATTTATATAATTTACAAGTGTTACCACTACATATTATAAAGATGTGGAGTGGACGAGTGGTGGAATCGTCTCTGAGTGCTATACCAGATTATAGCTGCAGCAAATGTGATAAGCGTTTTCTACGCAACTATGATAAGAAGAGACATGAGTTGGTATGCGGTCGAGTCTACAGGTGTAAACATTGTGGTAATGTTTGCGATACTGAGCATAGAAGAGACGTACATGAAGAAAGATGTGAAAAAACTATATCTCGCAAGAAAATCAAGTCTGAGCCTAGCAAGCATCAACTTTTGACAATGACGGATGGGTGTGATATGACCGAATATGAAACATCATTTGAAAGGCGTCTTAAATCATATTATATTCGCTGTGATACCTTCAAGGATATGAAAACTTATCTGGAGGAGTCAAAACATCGCATAATTCAAGCTATAAAGAAAGAACTGTCGATACATAAAAGTGTGAAAATTAACATCATGGTCGACTGTCAATTTGTGAATGTTCATGGAGAGACGTGTGACAGAACATTTAAAACACGTAACCAACCTGTGTTTTTAGAAACTGATATGGACACCCTCTTGGAAACAGAATTTAAGAAGATTTGTACTGAAATGGAAGAATGTCAACTTAAAGGAAGCAACTGGGCCTTGCTAGCAGTTGATGGAGTTCGACTCCGAATTAACAAGTACAATGTCCTTCGAGGGAGCAGCTATATTCCTCTACCTGCATCTGTGGAAGCGAGAAAAGCCTGCATAAACCCACAGAATTATAGTGACGAGAAGTGCTTTATATATGCGGTTCTTGCAAAATTCGTTGATAAGAATGCTCATCGCGTCGGCAAGTACAAGGATCACCAAGAAAAATACAATTTCTCATGCGTTTCGTTTCCTACGAGCTTGGGCGAAGTCGCTAAATTTGAAAAGCTCAACAATATGTCCATAAATGTGTTTGGACTGGATGAAAAACATGAAGTGTTTCCTGTAAAGGTAGTCAAGGAAGAATTATCTGATCATCGCGATCTTCTTCTGTTGAGTGATTCAGCTGGCAAACATCACTATGTATACATAAAGGATTTTGAGAAGCTTATTCGCGGCCAGAAAACTAAACATCATGGGCAAATATATGTATGTAAAAGATGTTTCAGTCATTTTGATGATCAACATGGAGCGAGTGGAATGAAAAAATTGGAGGAGCACAGCGAAATATGTAGACAACATGGTATTGCTAGATGCGTTATGCCTACAAAAGAAAACTCTATCGTCAGATTCAAAAACGTGGAAAGAATGTTGAAACTTCCTTATGTTATATACGCTGATTTTGAGAGCATTCTCACACCTTACCATACCTGCGCCTCTAATCCTGAAACCTCCTATACAACACCCTATCAAAGTCATTCTCCAATGAGCTTTGCTGTTTACGTCAAACCATCATCCAGCGTTGACAAAGTAGAAACCGATCTTCCTACACATCCCTACGTGTATCGAGGTCATGATGCTGCTGAGAAGTTCATAGAGTATCTAACTTCCCTTGCGAAGAAAATTAGTGACTTATACAAATCTGCTAAGCCTCTGAAACTTACAGCTGAAGAACAAGAATCGTTCGATGCTTCTACAATATGCTACCTGTGCGGGCGTGAATTTACAGAAGATAATTGGAAGGTTCGCGATCACGATCATGTATCCGGGGTGTACAGAGCATCTTTACACAATAAATGTAACCTGGCCTGTAAAACACCTAATTATATTCCTGTTTTCATGCATAACCTGAGTGGGTATGACTCTCATTTTATTGTTAAGGAGTTAGGTTGCACAAGCGAAAGAGTGGAGGTAATACCAAACTCTGAAGAAAGCTATATCTCATTCTCAAAATATGTTGGAGATATTAAACTCAGATTTGTGGATACCTTCCGTTTCCTGAGTACAAGCTTGGACAAGTTAGTGAAAAACCTAACTACGTATCCCGAAACAGAGAAGTACTTCGGTGAAGAGAAGATTGGCTTGATGACACGTAAGGGAGTGTTCCCCTATGATTATCTCACATCGTGGGACGTTTTGAATGATACTCATCTGCCTCCAAGGAAAGCATTCTACAATAAATTAAACGAAGAAGAAATTACCGACGATGACTACGAGCATGCTGCAAATGTATGGAATCAGTTTAATGTAAGAAATTTGGGCGAGTACAGCGATATTTACTTAATCTCTGATGTTCTGCTCCTCGCAGATGTCTTTGAAACATTTAGAGACCAGACTCTGAAAACACATAAAGTAGATCCTGCACATTATTTCACTTCTCCAGGGCTTACATGGGATGCTATGCTGCTGTATACTGGAATTGAGCTGCAATTGCTGCTGGACTACGATCAGCTGCTCATGGTTGAATCTGGTATAAGAGGAGGCTTATGCCAGGTTTCTCATCGCTATGCTGAGGCGAACAATATCTATATGGCACAGTATGACTCTCGGAAACCCTCTCAGTTTATTACATACGAAGACGCCAATAACCAATATGGCTGGGCAATGTGTAAGGCCCTTCCTTATGGAGGTTTTAAGTGGGTTTCCCCTGATCATCTAGACTTGGATTTATTGAAGGAAGATGACCCCCTTGGATACATCTTAGAAGTTGATGTCGAATATCCTGTCGAGCTCCACGATCTTCATAATGATTTGCCCTTCCTGCCTGAGAGTCTGAAACCGCGTGAGACGTCTTCAGAGAAGTTAATTGCTCATCTTGGATGCCGAAAGAAGTATGTGGTACACTACATGGCCTTGAAACAAGCTCTTGGTCATGGTCTACTATTAACAAAGATTCATCGAGCACTTCAGTTCCATCAATCGTGTTGGCTAAAACCTTACGTCGAGTTTAATAACCGACTGCGACAACAAGCTAGAAATGATTTTGAGAAGGACCTTTATAAACTATTCAATAATGCTATGTTTGGAAAAACTATGGAAAATATTCGTAATCGTATGGATATACGGCTTGTGACAAACAGCAAAACGTTAGAAAAACTCATAGCTAAACCTATATTCATTGATCGAACCATATATGGACCTAATCTTGCGGCTGTACATATGGCTTCTCGTAAAATAGTGTTCAACAAGCCCATATACATTGGTATGAGTGTACTAGACATCTCCAAGACTCTAATGTATGCCTATCAATATGACGTGTTACTTCCATATTATGGAGCTGAAAATCTTAAACTCTTGTATATGGATACGGATTCTTTCATCCATCGAGTGTCTACTAAAGATATATATCAGGATAAATTACGTATGCTTGAACATCTGGATACATCTGATTACCCTGCAAACCATGTATGTCATTCTACACACAACAAAAAAGTGTTGGGAAAGTTTAAAGATGAAGCCTCTGGAAAAATCATTCATCGTTTTGTAGGTCTCAGGCCTAAAATGTATGCTATCGATATTGATGGTTCTGTGATAAAAAAAGTTAAAGGTATAAAACGTAGCGCCATTAAGCAATACATCAACTTCAATAGCTATGTAGAGTGCCTTAAAACTTTGAAAATTGTTAGAACTCCGATGAATTTAATCCTATCCCGACATCACAATATTTCTACGGTTGAAGCTAATAAAATAGCCTTATCACCTCACGATGACAAGAGAGTGATTGAAGGGGATGGAATATCGACGTATGCGTATGGACATTACAGTGTCGAGAATAGTACCTAGACATGGGTACTTAAAGCTTGTCTGTAGAAAAAATTGAAGATTGTTGAACTATGAACTTCGTGCGCCAATGGCACATCTAACCAAGAGAGAAGAATGATAATGCGAATAATAAGAAGAAGAACTGAGGAGGGCGCTATCGTCTTTCAGCAGTGTATACTTGTTTTCTAAATGTTAATGCTAGTGTATGTATCTCTGTAAGTTGAATAAAAATTATCTCATTGCTATTATTCTTTTTTTATTTCATTGCTTGCCTTAACATCCCTATTTCCTCATTAGGTCAGGTTAGGTTAGGTTAACTTAGTTGGACTATAAGATACAGTAGTTGATAATGATGATGATTGTTGCCGAGTTAGGTTATTAGTGAAATGTAATCAAAATAATAATGCGAGAAATGCAAAAATGACTGGATAGGTTAGACTGCTCTTCAACTACTATAAAACAAAGCTATTACTGAAGAAAACTTAGTAAAATGTTCTTAAATCAATTAAAATAACTCTATCAGCGTTAAAAATGCCTACTAGAGTGTCTTAAAACATCTTCAAACTGGCGAAAAAAATGCTTCTCACGAGTCTAAGATGCCCTGAAAATCCTCAAAATACCTGTGAAGGAGCTAAAATGTCTTAATTTATTAGCGCTCGAAAAATACCGTTAAAAAGCGTCTAACGCCTATAAAAGTGTTTCAAAGGATTCTGAAAAACCATGCAAAATGTTGGTGACAAAGTCTAAAATACCCCTATAGTGCTTAAAATGTCTCTAAAATGGCTGAAATGATAATTAACTGGTCTAACAACCTTGAAATAGCTGGTTCAGTATCCCTGATATTGAGAAAATTATCTTCCATTACCCTTCAAAGTGTTTAAAGCAAACAATAATAGACATGGGCGTCCAGAATAACTCTCAGATTGCCTTAAATAACGTAAAATTCGTCTAAAATACTCTGAAAAATGTTTAAACTGTACGTAAAAGTCTTCAGAATATCTGGAAACAGGCTGAAATATCTACCAGCGAGTCCAAACGGACCTCAAAACACCCTGCAAATATATAATATGGCGTCTAAATCACTCAAAATTGCCTGGCCGTTGTGTAAAATAATTTGTAAAAGCGTCCTGCACAGCCTAAAGCAACTAAAATATCTGTTAACGGTCTATAAACAACGTCAAAATACCATGAAACCTCTGAAAAATCGATCAAATAACCTGTATTATCTTCAAAATAGTCTGAAAAGTTCTTAAATATGTTGTAAAAGCAGCCTGAATATACTAAAAGTGCTTAAAAAAGAGGACTCAAAATAGTATCAAAATGTTTATGAAATTCCTAGAGGGAGATCAGCACAGCGTATGGCAGGATAGAATAGAGAAGCAAAGGAGGGAATAGGATAGATGATAAGAGGACAGAATGAATGTCTAGAAACGTATCATGTTAGTAGAATAGAATAAATAATAATAAGAGGATCTACCTTAGGTTAGGCTAGGCCAGGTTAGATTAGGTTAGGTTAGACGAGTAGAAGTATGGGGCTTAGGTAAGGTTAAAATATCTTAATAAATAGGAAGGTTTAAGCTCCTCTTAGGTTAAGTAATGCTAGGTTAGGTTACCCCAGTAGTAGTATGAGGCTTAGGTTAGGTTAGGTTAGGTTAGGTTAGGTTAGACGAGTAGAAGTATGGAGCTTAGGTAAGGTTAAAATATCTTAATAAATAGGAAGGTTTAAGCTCCTCTTAGGTTAAGTAATGCTAGGTTAGGTTACCCGAGTAGTAGTATGAGGCTTAGGTTATGTTAAATTATGAAAGACTGAGTAAGAAGAGTAGGAGCTGGGCTAAGTTAGGTTAGCGCAGCGATGAAGGGGGCGAGGTGTCATTATGTTGAGGGTAATATATTGGATCAAATTAGAAAGCTCTTGCGTTAGGATGTATACATTAGATATAGCGAACAAAATACTCATCTATTACAAACGTACATAAACACGTGTGTGTCCCTGCTATTTGTCTTAGATATTGATCCCATCATCACTAGAACACCTACAATACCTGCTTCTAGTACCATCTCACCTAGTAATCCTTAGATTACGCATGGCGGCCATCTTGCGCATTTGGGTCTGTTCCAGCCTTCCCTCAACCTACCTACTTACAGGCTCTTCTCCATTCTTTGTCCGACCAGGCATAAAACCGCTCTATCTCAAAAACCTTATTTTAACGTGTTACCCAGAATTTAAAAACGTAAATTAAGTGCATAAAAGGAAACTGCCTGTCGGACTCTACCCAGCATGATTGAGTAAAGCTTGGAAACACCTGTTTGGCATAATTGTGTTGTTAATACTCGCCTTATTAGCAAGGTCTGCTATGAATCACAAGCAAGCTGTTGGAGAGAAGCCTTTGCTTTATTTTTCTCTTTTCCCTTCACTCCTATTACTGAAGAGTCGCCAACGAGGAACAATAATTTGCAAAATAATTACAGGGGCCTCATCTTAGGCTGTGTTTATGGCACGGTGTTAAGTTGCAATGTAAATTTCTTTACCTCCACTGTGCGCTGGTATGGCAGTGCTGATGGAAAGAAGAATATAAGAACAACAGAACCTATATAGTGAGTATAGTTTCAGCGCGAAAGCGGTTTATGATGTGTTGAAATATTAAAATGGCAGCCAACAATTTGCATACATCCGTGTATCCCTGTAGCAGAAACACATTTATTTTAAAACTAGGAGAATCTGCGGCGCTGCTCGCGTTGTTAACTGTGGAAATTCTACTCATTGCCCTCCCCTCCCTCACCCCCGCTCACTCTCTTTTTCACCCTCTCATTATGTCTTCTTCTTTGCACTGCTTACGTATATGTAATATTTTAAAAATTGGCAATAAAGTGACTTCCCCCTCCCCTGGATTATTTATTAATAAAAATGTTTTATTTATTCAGGAATATCTACAATACTGTACATTTCCTACACCAAACAAAATAATTTATACGTAACAATAACAATATAAGATTAGTATATAGGATGTCCACTACTTTATCATCTGTCTCCATTGTTCTCTATCCAACGCATGTATTTCCTGCAGTCCCTTCATCTCCATACATCTTACTCTCTTTATCCAGCTTCCATTTGGTCTTCCTTTCCTATTTCTTCCTTCTGGTGTCCACCTCATCACTTCTTGAAACCAAACAACATTAATAAAAATTTAAACACAAAAATAAAATACAGTGTTTCCCTTGGATCATGTGGTTAGCAACAGTTGTTGGTTGTTATAGATCGAGCTGGGACCTTTTTGAGTGAAAGTGTAGGTATCGAAAATAAAAATACCCGTGCTTCCTAAAAAGAATTCTGTCGTTCAACAAAAAGACAAAACACACACGCGCGCGCGCATAAACAAAATATCCGTTAAAACGGGTTTTTAAGCAAACTTAACAAAAAAAGCATTAAAACTTTAAAAGTGAAATTCCTTACTTTGTGGATGTCGATTTGATTTGAACATCTCTCACTTTCTGCCAGGTAATTAATAATTATTAAACACTTGGGTTCTCTTTGGCAAGCGCGGGGATTTAATTTAAGGGGACAGGGTAGTGATTTGGGCTCAAAAAGTCAATTTTTTGTTTTTCATCTTTAAAAAAAGTAGAAACCTTCCTCTTCAAAATGATATATATATATATATATATATATATATTGTAAGGGTACCGGCACATTTAAGGCTTTAAATGACCCCATTTAAATATGGTGGAGTGCTGGGCCATCCTGGGTTAAAGAGGGCTTCAGAGATGACACTTTTCTTTAAATGTAGTTTTCTGTAACTTGACATTTTTCAAACTGAGGTACACTTTTTTTCAAAACCACTGAGCCTATTTGAATGAAAATTTTACAGTAGTTCCAGATGCATGTACTCTACTAACGTAACCCATTGCTATTGGAAAAATCCAAAACAGAAAATTAAAAAAAAAAAAATAGTTGTGAATACACATTGCCTAGTGCACTACAAAAGTTTCAACACATATGCTTGAATGTTGTAGAAGGAATTTGTATCGTTAGTACTATATATATTATATTTTTTTCAAAAACATGTTATCAGTTTTTGCCTTATTACATGCCCATTTTAAATAACTGTTTTGATGCACTCTATATCAATGTAATCACAATGAATTACTAAATATTCATCCCAAATTAAATTTTGATCTGAGCAGTAGAAGTTTAGATATCCTCAACTAAAGTTATGTTTTGAAATACTGAAATCGTGTACGAATACTTGTCCCCTTAAGCGTACTTTCGTAATCTTCTGCAGCAAACAAATCTTTTTGGGGGCTTCATTCCCTACTCACATAACTAACAATTAATTTGTACCACATTTGATGCCTAATTTTTTAGAATGTGCTTATGGACTTAAAGTTTACCACTGTATATTGCAGAAGAAAAAACATTTAAGAGTACAGCTTTATAATCTTCGCAAAAGTTAAAGGCATATGGAGGCGGGCCGTACTGCAGACTCCAGCGAATCCTACGCTTGCCCCTCCTACCAGCGCTGCCGAATGTGGTACACGCAGCTCACGCGCTCTATATACAGAATATCCTCCGGTACACACACTACGCTTGGCAACAGCGCTCCGCTTGATCATTGGCCAGCGTTCACATGCCTTTAACTTTTGCGAGCAGTATAGCTGTCTAGCACAAATGCATAGAAAACTATCTAATCACATATAAAATTCCACATAAGAGCTGTTTCAAACAAAATGAAACTCCAAAGATATCGAATATGATATACTCCACTTAACTTTGTAACATTATTGGCAGTCCCAGCGTTGTATATGGAAGCCCAACGCGTTGCATGATCAAAAGGAAGAAATCCATATTCATCAGTTTATCTTAACTCCAAGACCATAAAAGGTTGCACCAGTAGTGATAAGATACAAATATGTAAGTATGAGAGAAAGTGAACATTTATCAAATGATAATAATGTGTACAGCATGGACAAAACTGCATAAAATCAGAATAAATAAATGGTATAAGGGAAAGAGGCTTAAACCATGGACGCCATAAGCAAAGGCAACCTAGAAAGGTACAAGAAAACCTGAAAATTGTTGCCGAACAGGCCGACTGGCAAAACAATACAAAGAAGAATATTCCGGAATATAGGGTCTCGCACCCTTTAAAAAAAAAAAAGAAAGAAAAACAAACAAACAAACAAGCAAAAAGAAAAAGAAAAGAAACACCGACAACGCTTAGTATGTTGTGCGGGATGGCAAACTGATCGGTTTTCAAACATCGAACAAACGGGCTTCGAACGGTGTACCTCCTACGTCATTGCGGAGCCTGTATTAGCGGCGGTGAGTTTCATTCATATGATACAATACGTGCAGTTCTTTTTCAAGATTTTCAGTCGCTCCATTGACTCGAGCCATGAGGTCCTCCGCTGACGTTACAGGACTGTCATACATCATACTCTTCATACATCTCCGCAGAAAATAGTCGAGAGGTATCAGATCTGGCGACTTCCTGGCCAAGGAACTGATCCACCTCTATCAATCTATCGATTTGTATATGCGACATTGAGGTGATTCCGCACATTTACATCAAAGTGTGCTGGAGCTCATGCCGACCAATTCTGCAGATGTGTACTGGTACGTGTAGCACTGCTGTTGAAAACGTTACTGTACTGGAAACAACACAAGTAACGCAGTAGGTTGCACACTAAGGCCTCTATGGAGGAATTTAGTGCATGCGCATAATGTTACGAGTATGCTCAGGTCGTTCATCCCAGTACACAGATGACTAAAGAGTTGCATACCCTCCATATTAAGATACCAAAATGAATGTTAAAAAATTGTCACAACCGTTGGTTTTCAAACTTCGACGCTCTCTAGCTCCAAACCGTGCTTTTCCGGGTAAGGGTTCCTACTTGGAAACCGATCAGTTTGCCATCCCGCACAACATACTAAGCGTTGGCCGTTTTTGTTTGTTGAACACCCAGCATATATGGGATAAATCTCTATGAGTACATTGAACAATTTTAGGAACTCTTATTCTATTCTTTGTAACTGTTTAGAAAAGGGCCCTGAAAGGCAGAGACGGTTAACAATGTTACACTTTCACATACCTGACGGGTAATTCATTTCGAGCCCAGATTAGGATGAGCACTCTATTTCCGATGTCGCTGATAATTGGTTACGTTAAATATTCTCCGTGTGTTTTCAGCTAATGCTTATAGCTTGATGAAAATAGTGAACGTCCGGTGGATTAAAACGAATCATACGTTTCTTGCGCATACAATTCTGACTCCGGTCTATCTTTCCTGTCCTGCTTGCCTTTCCGTGAGACTGCTTCACGAAACCTATCTCTTCCACACGCCAAATTACCGACACACTAAAGTACCTTGATCAGATCTGTTGGGGATAATTACCCCAAAAATGGTGCTTCAAGCGATATCGGGTCCCCAGAATGGTTTGTGGGCACACCAAATAATATTGGAGCAATCCCATCAGCAGCTAAGGTTAAGCTCCATACTAATCCCGCTCAAGAGTTCTTGGACTCTCAAAATTATAGCCACCGACTAAATTAAACATTTAAAAACTTTTCACTTCCGCCAGGGTGCAAAAACTACTGCATCCTGAAAGACAGTTGTCGAGGAGCAATAGTTTCCTTCTTAAACTCTAACCATCTTAAACAAAAACAAGCCACCCTAAATAACCTATCTTGTAAATTCCTATCGGCGGTTAAGGCCTATTGAGGGTAGATACGCAGCAAAAATCTTCAGGCTGAACCTCAGCCTGCCAGCAGCACGGACGGACGCAACATATATTTAACCATTGTCCCTTCTTTTAGGGCGTTTAAAAGATGTTGAATTAAAGTTACTATGCAATAAATATTCTCTGCAAAGCAATAATTATTTTAATACAGTGAGCCTTTCTCTATGAATGTTAAATTGGGTAACATTTTACGTCATATTTTATGATACATCAAGAAATTAATATACCTGAAATAAAAAACAATAAATATGCTATGTTTGTTCAACATTTCCCAAAACTCAGATCATAAGTTATCCAAAGATTAAAATCAGAGAGCATTTTTCCCTCTTTGTAAAATAAGACGAACAAATGAAACGTTTTCGTATCCTTAAAGACGGAAAAGGATTTTTCTTGGTGCTAAATTTATAAACGGTTCATCATACAAAAGTTTGTGTTTGCCTTACACAAGTCGGAATAAAGAAAGCATACATTTCGATAGCAGAGATGGCAAGATTGACTCACAGTGTGCCAATGTGCGGCACTCCTTAGTGTTTTGTCACGTAGCATTGCTCAAAGAATTACACTGCCGTGTTCATTACAAAACAATGCTTCTAGAAGTGAAGGGTAATAACCAGTGACTTGCTGGTGTAAAATATGTCTTACAGCACATTGTATTTGTACGTGAGCTTTGTATCCGCCAATTAGGATTGTTCAAGTCTATCAGCGAGATTGCGTGAAGGTTCATATTAAACTACCCCAGGCTCTCCAGAAAAAAAAAACATTAACACCATTATGGCAGTTCAACAGGCATTGGCATTGCTAAAGTTAATACCTTAACGCCTCTGTATAGAGCGAATGATTGTACTGTGAAATGTTTCATGTAATTCTAATTGCATGCTGAGAGAAAATGTTTTACTCTGGCCATTCCAAAGGCCTTGAAACGTTTCTTCCGTTAGAAAACAATGATTGTCGTGTGTTACATAGATTTGATGATGTTATAGCACTGCTAGTAAGCAGGGAAAATCTCCTGAGGAACATGATAATTGTGGTAAATGACAACGGCGAGAATTAGGAGATGAAGATAAGACATACAATGGTTGTCGGAACAAAAGCAAAGAAACTAAAACTGGAAGCACAACGTGAGGCGGTAGAGCAATTGGACAGCTTTAATATTAAGGAGGTAGTGCTACAAAAAGAGTGATTCAGAGGTAGCGTGGAAAACGAAATTTTAAGTAACAAAGAAGTACTTTTGGTAAATACTTGAAAGAACTAAGAACGAGCGAATGTTTTGTTTACTAATCAGCTTCCACCACCTTGTGCATGCGTTCACACCTACAACTAGTGAAATTCCAAAGTAGGCCCAAGCCCGAAAACTAGTTTCGCCACTTGTCTGTGTTTGTTACCACCTATTTCCTTTCCTATCCTGAGAGCAGATTTTACTATCAACATTCCTGACCTTCCGATTTACACAAACCCAAAGTTTGGGATTACCAAGCGTGTGTTAAAGAATTTATTCCAATAGACACGCTGAAATCCAGTTATTTAATTCAGTTTGTGTCTGAACTACTTGTTTTAGCAAAAAATGGAAAATAAAATATAATTCAAATTTTGAAGGTCTACCTCTATGTTAATTACATTATTAAACGATAAAGGAGTGGTCACTCACTCACTCACTCACTCACTCACTCACTCACTCACTCACTCACTCACTCACTCACTCACTCACTCACTCACTCACTCACTCACTCACTCACTCACTCACTCACTCACTCACTCACTCACTCACTCACTCACTCACTCACTCACTCACCCCAGGAATGAAATAAAGGAAACACATTGAGATCACAGACTGCAGGCAAGCCACAGAGACGCGTGGAAGTCCCTAACAATTAGCAACGGTTATTTATTATTTATTTTTGTTATCTACTTACCTTATATATTTGTAACCCAGGTATTCATGTGTATATGTTTGCTGATATCAGTAAAAAGATTAAATACCCATGAGTAATACCCGAAATACCCTATGTTGTCAAATGCGAAAATAACTTCTAAAATGTCCTACTTTGTGTACATATTTTTGCTATGCACTATATTTTGCGAACTGGTTGGAAGGATAAAAATTAAATTATCTACAGTAGTTTCTAAAAGCGGCGTAGTAGTTTACTAAATCGTATTATCTTAACGGCGCATAATTACCTTGACTATCATTGTCATTGCCACTGACGTACGAGTACTATGCAACAGCTATTATTATTAAACATGAGATACAAGGATACGAACCGAGACCTTGTATAAGCTCTTTCTGATGAGAGTTTGTGATAATGTTTACAACTCACACTGCGCACGACGTAACGGAGACATTAGAAAATAACATGCTTCCTCTCTAGATTATGTTTCTCTCTCCGTGCTGTAGAGTTTGTAGTAATTACTGCAACGGTGGGCGCCTCTAACATGTTACAATTCTAAATTTTAAACAAAATCAATTAAATAAGTACAAAATTAAATTTATAGTTTCGAAAGTGTGAACTTGGAGCCAGTAAATAAGGATTTCTGAGGTTAATGAATCTAACAAACTGGTTTAAGAAAGATAAGCAACCTTTTATTGCCTAATTAGTGAGAGATTTTCAGAGAGTGCAGCTATTGTGTTAATTCAGAATGGCTTAGTTGACTTTACAGTGTAAATCTTCTTGAAAACTTTATATAATGCTATTATAAACCAAAAGGAGTCTTTCTTGATTCATACGAACATCCCAAAGTTACAAAGCTGAAAGCTATCCTCGTATTACAGATTTACAAACCAGTAGCAATCATATAATTAATTAATATAATAATAATTAATCGAATATAACAAATACAGAAAATTCGAAATCTTTTCCGAAGTCACTGTTCATAGTATCACACTAAGGATCATGTGGTTGAGATAAAGTAATGTCTATTCTTAGTATTTTACTAAAGAAAAATATTTGCATTATTTGGCCATAGTTGATATCGTTTTTCTTTTCTCTACTACGTATAGTACAGTAAACGAAGTATTACTGTAATGTCGAAATTTCACAGAAAATGTGTGTTTTGAGACCCCTTGAATCCAAAAAAAAAGCATTTTCAAAAAAAGGTTCGTGTGCAAAATCGGTTAAAAACCAAAGTTGGTATTTAAGTCTAATGTCTTTCAAGGTTGCATAAAGGATTTTGAAGAAAATTACTCCACCCTAAATAACCCATTACATGGAAAATGTTTCGAAAATTTTGATTTTCTTGAAAATGGCTTTAACGATTTTGATTAAAATGTCATGTTTAAGATACTTTTATGGCAAATGAAATATCCTGAATTTTCTGGCTATAACCCATGTAGTCCTATTTACTCTGGATGACTTTTGCACAACTGGTAAACCGTAAGAGATAGACCAAATCTTACTATTCAAGAAATGTATATCTTGATAAATCACAATTTTTTGGGGGGGGGGGTGGAGTGAACCAGTGAACCATTGCGGAGATATACCGTATTCATTTTTTTATGTTAACCGTGCAAACAGAAGGGAAGAAGACACTACAAGAAGATAAGATGATTTCTGCAAATGTTTATTTCAACTAACACGAACATGTAGGAATAAGAGTTTGTAAGAATAGCTAGTAAAAGAGTAAAGAAAGTCGTGTGAATGCAACACGTCAGTTTTTTTTCTTCAAATTTTGCGTGTTTGTGTGTTTGAAACAACTTAGATGGGTTTGATGGCATTCAACATACCTTTAGTTACACGTGGAACTGAAAACTGTTTTTGTAAATTAAAAAAGTATTTTCAGTATCTAAGAAGGAAGGCGATGCCAAATGAATTTTTTCGTCTTGTGAATAATTTTGCTTTATCATAAACAATAATAGAGTTGAAACTCGTTGACGTCAAAGAGCCATAACCTCTGAAGCTATCCTCCCGTCACAACAGTTGGAATAAACACAACGACTCACAAGCACAAGCTCTTGGCAGTATTGATACTTTCTATCGACCATTAGAAGAGATTAAACAACCAACGGACTCGAGTAGGTAGGTACATAATAGTAATTACACCCACGAATATAAGAACGCAGGGCTTGCCTAGGGGGACGCTCCCATCTCATAAACACAATGGTCAATAAATCCTTTAAAACACTTGCTCCTAGATGCAAGAAGCATCGCAGAGGTCATCGGCAACATCTTATAGAGCCATTTCCCCTCCAGGAACAAAATGTAAGCAGGCGAAAAATACGTGCAGAAGTTGCCTGCTTCATGAGCACGTGCATTGTTACATGTTGCCTAAGAATAGAAGTACTTTTCTTCAAACAGGCTCTCGGGATACACCAGCAATGTATTGTATACACAGATGTATTAGTACATACACAGCTGCTTCCGGAATAATGACGCATTCCTCATCGAGAATGGACTGGTGGTGTATGGACTGACTGGCGTTAAAAACTGACAACATATCTCCCTGTGTTGGTGAATCTACTGCCGGCTGCTACGGGTATGCCTGAGTGGGTGCGAGAATAGATAGTACCAGTTTAGCTGGCAGATAAACTTACTTGAGGCTAATAAATAAGGTATTTCAAAGCGAATTGTCGAATGTTTGTAGATGTAAAATTAAACCGTTTCTGAATCTTAGCATAGAAACTGCAATTACTGTAAATATCTGTGAACTTCTGAGGCATCGATAACTTTACGGTTTAAAATAGCCATTTTCGTAATAACAACTTCCGTCAATTATGTGATATACCTCCGTAGCTTGTCTCTAGGAGCGTGGAGAAACGTCGGAACTATTTTCATGCTTGCCTCTTCAGCCTAGCACTGATTGCATAGAGGCAGTCGAATTTTTTCCCACCTTCCCCACAACCACAGACACAGAGGGGTGAGTACGTCTCTTTTCAACGTATCTTTCTCTTTCTCTAGGCCAGACACAAGATAAACAACACAGAGTATAACCCGAGTGTGGTCTTTAGTCGCTATAGACTCCGTGGAAACACTTCTGGAATACAAGAAGTCCTGCGTACGTCATGTGCCCATCTACTTCAGATATTGCTACATTTTAAGCAATCTAAAACACTACCTTTTGGCTCTGACTAGGTAAGTTCCAAGAACGTTGTCTCGTTCTGTTTGGTATACCTAACGAGTATGTGTCTCATTTCTTGCTCGGACGTCCAGTGAGACCAAAGTCAAGGGGAAGGCTCAGTCTGTTTGCTTTAGTTGCACTGTTCCTTCAGCACAGCCTAAGGTCGCGTGATATTCCGTTATGCAAAAGAAGCTCCTAAAATTAAATTAAGTTTATCAGTTAGAACCTGAAAACAGAAGAAGCGATGTATGCAAATCCTTCAGCATTTTTATCGAGAGGACGAAATAATAATAATAATAATAATAATAATAATAATAATAATAATAATAATAATAATAATAATAATAATAATAGCAACAATATCTTAAAAATCAGAGGTACTGAAGTGTTCAAGTTTGCTTTTAAGAAAATCTTTGGTTTTATTTTCGTACTAGTTGAGATTTTTGTCATTACCGAGTTCATTAACAGATTTGTTAAAATTAAACGCAGTTTTAGCTACAACCACTCTATGTTGCGTAACATTAAAATAGGCATAGGGATTTTTCCCCCACTGGAAGGTCTGGTACGGGGTGCACTCAGCCTCGTTATGTCCCGGGATGACCAATTGAGGAGCTACTTGATGAAGAAGTAGCGACCCCAGGTCGAGAAGGCCGTATAACTGGCCGGGAGGGTTCGGGGCGCTGACCACGTCCCACCCTCCAATACTGTACCCCATCAATGACGCCTGTAGTGGGCAGAGGTGGGGGACGCAGCGGCTGGGCGGCAAGCCTTGTCCCTTCACGGGCTGTTGCGCTGGGGTTTAGTTTAGTTTAGTTTAGAATCGCATTGTGTTGAAGACTGTTATTAGTACAATTTACTTTAACGATAGTTGTGCGATTTCTGTAGTTTAAAGTAGATATAATCATTATTTAATTTATTGTTACATATAATTTGTAATTGCGTTGAACTAAATGTTTATACTCCAAGCTGATTTTGTTTTCGTTTTACAAACATTCTGAATGAAATTGTCTCTGAAACTTTAACGGCTCTTAGCTGGTTGGATTATATCGGACGAAAAATGAAATGTAAAACGATGCTGAAATTAGCCTGGGTTTAGAGTTGCCAGATATTTGTCTTTCTGTGCAAAATCTCAGAGAAAGCCTCAACCAGGTAATTTCCCTCTAACGAGATTTGAACTGGGAACTCTTGAAGGCGAGGCAGGCACCACTAAGGTGGACTCTATTATATTGTAAATATATCTCAGCATCCTTGTTATAATAGATTTCTTTCTTCAGCATCAGAAACTTTATTGTCAATTTAAACTACAAAAATAAATATAAACACCTATTGCACAATAGCTGAGTCATGTGCACATATTATATATTATCATACTTTCCGGTTCTTCTGTTATCTGATAGAACAGAGAAAAGCTTCATCTCTGCTAAATAAAACAAAAGCCAAACGTGATGTGAGAATATATTACGCATGAGGTAGTGGAAGATATCTGCAAGAGTTCACGGTTGCATCACTAGATGATCTTTGTAATGTACATAAAGGTTAAGAGGCGGAGAGAAGAGAGCACAAAGGGGGGAGAAGAATGGAGAAAGAGAGGGCAGTGTTTTAATTAAGATTCCCTTTTGTGTCCACCGATCTGAGGTCAAGAAGTCAGTTCCATTAGGATGACGTTCTGCTTCTACTGACATGCCGAGGAGAATTCTTTATTAGTTCACGATATGTGTTTCATTCTTGTCACGGAGTATATTATAGCATCCAGGGAAGACGGATTTCCAGGTCCTTTAATACGGTTGCAGTGCATTTGATACGGTCATGGCCGTCATGCTTATTAGGCGTTAGTTTAAATTCTAACTCCAAACTTAATGGGTTTTACCATTATCTGCTCCGTTCAGTTATTACTTTCTCTACTGGGTATCCTAAGTATAAACTAAACTTTAATAATAAAGCTTTAATAATAACAAAAACAAAGTTTTAAAGATTCATAAATGTTTTCTAATATGTTACCTCTGATTTGAAGGGTTAAATAATTACTAACTCCCACAGAGGATATACACGTCTGCCAGCAGTCTTCTGTCATAGTCTTATCTTATGGTGACATCAATATGCACCTGGGGGCGTAAAAAGTGACTATATGATAGCATGGGGATTTATGTAAGTTGGTGCTGAAATATCTCCTCTTGCATAATTCTAAAAATCTAGCCACTTGATTAATAAATGCTTACGGCGTTCCAAAACATGAACAGAGCAAATGAAGTGCTTCATGTTCTTAACCCTTAAGTTAATGATCATGACAATATTAATAAGAGTGACGATAATAGTCCAGTTATTTAACGAACGATTTTTAACTACTCCATTTTGGTATAACTAAATGACTAATTAATCAACCAACAGCGTGGCGCAAAAGCCCTTTCCGGCCGCTGCGGCTCCACCCTCTTCCACCATGAGTGGGGTGCAGTGCTGGAGGGTGAGACGTGGTCAGCGTCCCCGTCCCTTCCGGCCGGTATATGCGATCTTCACAACCATCATCATCATCATCATCATCATCATCATCATCATTTGTGTTTACGTCTAAGTACTTATGAGCCAAAGAAATTATTGAACTTGACGTATACTTGAAGTAATGTATTCTTGACAGCAATATTTCTATGCTCATGTTCTTATTTATACTTTAGAAAACATGTTACAATGTATGTACTAGTATATATTGTACCAGCACTTCTTACTCCTTCCCTTAAAACATGTCCAACCACATATTTGTGAAATAGACGTATTAAATTATAATTAGAAAGGATTAGAACACATAAGTTAAATTAGAAATGAATTTCCTACTTTTAACTTACAAAGTGATGTTTACAACGATGATGTTAGAACATCCATTTGAGACAATCGTGCCGCTCTTTCCATTAAAACTTGATAAATGATTCCACCCTAGATATAAAGTTTATGTAGATGTAGCAGAGTGTGAAAAAATAAAAAACTGAATTCTCTCATTGGCTCGTTATGAATAGGGAGAATCCAGCATAGAACAAGAGGAAATGAAAAAGTTTTTTACGCTTTCATAAACACGCAACCAGATGGAGCAAACTGATAAAAGAGACGCATTTTTACTGTGCAGTTTTGTGGGCAAATGAGAGCACTAATTCATCATACTGAAATATTCATGAATGCTTTAATCAAGATAGAAGTTTAAATACTAGTATTAAAGCTAGCATAGGACCCATATTCTCGAAAAACAATGTTGAAAACTGCTCAAATAATACGCTACGCATGGTTTTGGTACGTTTCGTGTCACTGTTTTCCGTGAATTAACGTAATAATAGAAGACCAACTTTTTTGGCTTGTTGATTTCTTTCATGCTGTAGAAAATTGGGCAGTGTCTTGTTTTTGGCTTCCGCAAAGTAGTGTTTAAAAATGACGTGTGTGATTGGCCCAGTGCGATAACGGGGTAGTGTTTACCCTAGTTTACCTTGGTAATTTTTGGTATATTTAGTTCCGACATAAGTTAGTCTCGATGGCGTCTGCTAAATGCCAAATTATAGGTCTGCATTTGAGATGACGATCAGCTCTAGGTATAGAAGAATATGTGAGTTATGCACATAAGGTCCTTGCTAAGCTCCTAACGGGGTTGAAGGATGGAGCTTATAGCCATTAAGCCTCTGATTGCGTTGTCGATTTTAACTTCATTTGGGCCGCGAAGTTTCAGCAGTGATTGATTGCGTGGCAAATCTGGGTTGCTTTTGGAAACGCTCACAAGCTACTAATTTAACTCCTAATCATTTTAAAGAAATGCATCAAAACATGAAGTGAATTACTCCATTTGTTTGTTTAAATATTGCTTCAGAAAATCTTAGGACCGGCTGTTAAAGTAGATAAAATTAGCAAATGTGTTTTGTCGTTTGCTTCAACCTGCGTTTAAAACGCCTTCCTCCGTAGTCATTTCATCGTATGTTTTGTATTGAATCATGAAAATAACGTAAAGAGCTGCGATATATATGAATCCCTTTGTTGTGTGTTCAGTTAGGTAAGAAGACATTTTTGGTGTGTAATATTTTGTTTCTACATAATAGTCACAGTGTGACTCAAACTGAACAGTCTTTGAAACATAATTTTTCAGCAACAGGATGAGATAGCAAAGAATTTTCTTTGCTTTGTATTCTTTAAATCCTAGCATGTTCAAAATATCCCCTTCTGCCACAATACATTCTCGACAACGGCGTTTTCATGCAAAAGCTGCATGACTGCATCAACATGTTTGTCGGTGCAACTTCTGTCTTCCGCATCGATCCTTCAACACATATTGCACCGTTCCATCTTGCTTCCACCCATACGCTGCTTGGTCTATCACAAAGTCCACATGTGGTCCCCTAGAATTGAACCCGAGTAGAGTTGGTGAGAGGCAAGAAAAATAAATGCATAAATATACTTCATTTAACTATTGGTTTTAGCATTGTTTATCCAGTATCCCTCTTATTCTATTTACTGTTCAGTCAGGCGGTATATCGTATAGTAATGATTAGGCTCCGGTCCGGGTTTCAAAAGACTTTACTTTGAGAGCTACTTTGTATATTCGTTTATAGGTTATGTTTATTGATAGTAGAGGAGGCAGGGAAGGGGAGGGTGATAACCGCTACAGTAACCTGTTTGTAAGGTGACGCCATTGCACCGCTTCTACCCAACATGTGCTATGTAACAAAATCTCTCCGAACATAAATTATATACCGACCTCGTGCAACCCTGACCAAAACTACAAATTATCAAGAAAAAGCAATAATTTGATTACTTGTAAGCGAGATGCGAGATCAATGCAACAACTAGACAAAGTAGTAAAGTGTGTGTTACGGTTCAGGGTATATACTTCGTACTTTTAATAGGGAAGAAATATTTTTAGTTATAAGTTTGAAGAAATGTCGAATAAACCGCATGCAGATATTGGAAGGATTCGTAACCTGTCTCAAAAATTCAGCCCTTGGTGCACGTATGAAGATACGAATCTTGCTGTGGGATATTACTGCTTGCAAATGTTACTAATGGGTGCGTAGAGTGAATGTACGGAACAAAACATTCAGCTAATTGTATGGTTATAACAAGATTTCAAAAGCTTGCTTACTAAGGACAATGAAAAACACAATGTGACCGGCAGATTATGGCTAAGACGTGATACAGCGAACGAGCGTATCGACGCACTTTGGAAAGAGCCTCAGGTGACTTGACGTTGTGACAGGAGAACACAGTTGTGACATCAATATTTGGAATGAGAGTGAGAATCTGGAGAAAATACTCGGCAAAAACAATATTAAAATAATAAAGCATATTTAACTTCAAGAGCAGACCACCATGAGGTACTAGAACTCCTTGCTCCCGTCGGGTGATGAAATCAGAGGAACCACAATTAAGACCCCTAACCTCTAGAGTTCTAGACCATGGGTTCCTCTCATTAACCTATTCTCACCCAACCGACAGCTCACAACAAAAAGAAAACTAAACATTTGGAAGCAAACAGTTTGGAAGGTACTCTGTCTGCCATGGAGATGTGCACGCTCTTATTTCAGCGTGAACATCCGTGGTCATGCTTTAGATTATCATGTAACTAGAAATTTAGAGTCTATTCCTTTGAAAATGCAAATAAATCGTACATTTGAAATGCAATCGTGAGTCTTGAACTCAAATAGCTGACCAAGGTTTTGGGGTTAGTGATATGATATAAGCTTGTCTTGGTAAAATAAGGAGATAATATGAAAAGCAATCGATAGCAATATGGGACTATAGGATAACGGGAAATTAAACAATATTTCAATAAACCGCGGTATAAAATCATTCTGAAAATGGATTCTATGCGCTGTAAACAGCTAATCGTAGCTGCTGCACCATAACCTGTTAAATCTATAGGCCATCGAAAATTTTGAAACAGTAAGTACGAAATGCTAATGTTCGGTGTGTGAAACATGGTTCAGTTTAAAATAGCAAACCATCTCTAGAAACTGCTTAATAAATTAGCTTCTGTGTGAATAATTTACAAAAAAGAAGGAACAAATAAGACACTCATACAAATGGTTGATAATAGAGTCGCATAATCAACTAATTTTTACTTGTAGGCTGTATTTCGTATTCTTTTTGCAGTTTCCTTTTGTTTATCTTGGAAAGTTATAACAAATATGCAGCTTTCTCTGTCTCACTTACAAAAATACAGTTATTTAGCTGATGGAGCTAGAGGGCTCTACAATATTGCATTTTAAAACTCTTTACAAGGTGTGGTTTTAATCGGAAAGTTGACCTGAAGAGAATTACTGGAACACACTTGAATGACTACGAGTAGTGAAGCTATAAGCTAGTGCGCTAAATATAGTTTACGGTCATGTCCAGTTAAAGGAAAAGGCAAATTTAAATGTTACTCTCTTAAAAAAAAGGAACGTGGTTTTAGTTTTCCAAAGTGAATGCATAAAAATTGAGTAAAAGTGTTTAAGTCACACTTAAATCAAAGAACTTTAAACCTGCTTCAAATTAAGTTGTAGCAGCCCCATATAGTACCGGGGGTTCCAGAACTAAGTGATTTTTTTTATCAGACGGCTACATAAATTTAATGTTTTACTTTCTCTGCTACATATATTAAGTAGGGAAATTATTTTATTCCACTCAAAAATTCGATGTCCAAATTTCACCAGA
Organism: Tenodera sinensis; assembly: GCA_030765045.1. Taxonomy (NCBI): domain Eukaryota; kingdom Metazoa; phylum Arthropoda; class Insecta; order Mantodea; family Mantidae; genus Tenodera; species Tenodera sinensis. Next base: position 157,036,963 of record CM060966.1, on the reverse strand, counting down.
ACATACATATGTTCTGAAGACCCCAGAATCTGGAAAAACCAGTCCTGGAAAAAGTACGTGTGTCAGCGCCTCGGAACAGTACTTCAAAAACGAAAGCCGCTTAAATACCAAACTGAGCATCTTCCTAGGATGCGACAAGATTGTCAAGAAATTCTCTAACCCCAAACTACCCTTTAACTGGAGTAGTTTTGTAAAAAGTTAATTTTGTCGAGAATGGCTCTAACAATTTTTATCACATTTTAAGATTTTTGATGGCAAATGAAATGTATGTTTTTAATTTTCTGGCAATAACCTCTAAAGTTATGTTTATTCTGAATGATTTTTGCTTAGCTGGTAAACCACAAAATTTTACTGCATAGAACATGTAGGTATCCTAAAAGCTACGTCGATATGAAACACATGGTTTCCGAACTTAAAACTATTCCGTAGTCACCCCATTTGAAGGATTTAACTATCGCTTAAAGTCTACTATATTCTCCTAATTCCGTTGTAGCCACAAGGATGTATTCAATAAAACAATTTCTGCAAATTTTTATCTTGATTAACATGACGTAGATAGAAGAATAAGCGTTTGTGTAAATAGCTTCGTCAAGTGAGTAGAAAACGTCATGTAATCTTTGAAGATTAATAAAAAGGAAATTTTGGTCAGAGACCAAAGCTTCTATATTTTGCATGTAATAGGTATCATGTAATAGCTGAAATGAAAGTATGCATATAGTTGAACCCTGGAGCAAGAATACAGTGAAAAATTTGACAGTGATTTGATTTAGAACAGCCTATCAGAAAATCTGCAAGCGCGGAACGGCGAAGTGATATAAGTAGGAAGGAAGGGTGAGTATATGCAAGAGCACGTTAAATTGCACAGTAACACGCATATATTATAAACAGGCGTTCATTGTGAAGTCCACATTACGAGTGTACGTATTTGTAACATTCAAGTTTCCCCTAAGCCGTGAGCGCGACTTTGCCTCGATAAGGCAAGTAGTTCCACAGCAGGCTCACTTTTGGCGCCGCTACTGAGTCGAGAGCAGTCAAGCTGGTTGACTTTCGTGTGCTCCGCGCTGTAATGTTTAGCTTGCAGCCTCTTGACCAAGATTTATGGCCGTGGAACACGGTCCAAGAATCGCGGGACAGATGCAGCCAGAACCATCAACAGCATCAAACACGAGACAGACATGCAATTCGTGGGAATGTCACGCGAAGAGTGTTGGCATGATACCACAGAAAACCCTGACCTAGCCACCGTAAAACGTGACGTCACACACGCCAAGTATGCGTGTGGAATTAGGAAGAAAGGCTTGAAGAGTCGTGCTCAGCTCCCGCCCACCTTACTCACTGACTCACTGACTGACTGACTGACTTGTCTCGTGATGATCGTGCATGACGCTTTGGGATCACGCCATACGGCCATGTTCACATGAATTGTGTGGAAGCCAGCTTCCCGTGATGTAAATCATGCAACAAGGATTCTTTCGAGTTCTTTCCCCTGGACACGCCCCCGTGCCATCCAACTTTGCAGAGATTGCAATTCATCCCAGGAAGTGGGTCATAAAACACCTCCAGTCGATCGCCAGATCGAATTATAAGTTTGGATTCTTGGAGCATATTTTACACTATCAGTAAATTAACTGTAAATATAGAAGACGAACCAGTTTTAAAATTCCCTACTCATACCCGGAAACATAACAACACGTCCTCAGCTTACAATGCCACAAAGTTACTGACAGAACTACCATGTTCTGCTCTCCGAACACAGGTTTTAGGGTTGTCTCTGTGTGTTCCGGGAAACTTCAATTATTATCTTCAGAAAGTTGGAGGTTAGCACTGTAAGAGTTCCCAAATATACTTTATTGTTTCATTTGCACCCCACCTTTGAGTTCAGTGGTCACATCGGCGCCCCTCCAGTTGAAAATTTTGTCTGTGGACAATGGTAAACTCCATACAGTGAGTTTTATTGGGTCTTTGAATGCATTAGAACACTCGCATTCATACTTGCAGATTCTGGGGAGGATAGGGAATAACCTGGGCTAGAGAAAAATTCCCAATCTCCGGCTGGGAATCGAATCCGGAACCTCTTGCACAGCAGCCAACTGTTCTACCAACTGAGCTAGGGGGCCAGTCATGCCCCCCCCCAATATTGTATCTTTCAAAAGTCACTTAAACTTCAATGGATAATAATGTTTGTACTTGAGGTGTAAAAAAGAAAAGAACCCTTGATTTATAGGCCAATGTCCAGAAAACTTCAAGAGCTTGTTGCAAATACTTCTACTCGTACATTGCTAATATTCTCAATTTCTAGAGAAAGTTATTGTGCACTGAAAAGGGTAGAATGAGATTGAAAAATACAATGACGTGGCAGGACTTGAACCAAGGATGTCCCGGTTTCCTTCCATTGCTCTAGCTACTGAGCTATTCTGGCCACATGCAACACAAATTCTCCAACTCACTCCACTTAATTCATGTGAGATAATAAGCTCAATCAATGAAAATTAATTACTCTTGCACACTAGCCATGAATAAGATGGGATTGGAAAGGAGAGTGAAAGGTTCAGTGCTATGGTCGGGGTTTGAATCACGGATATATTTCGGATACCCCGTCCGATTGCTCTAACCACTTAGGCAACTTGCCTGCAAACTCCCTAACTCACTCGCATTTTCCCCAGTAATACACAAGATGGTTCGTTGATTTCAATCATGTGCATAAAAATTTCAAATTTCAACCAACGACAACCTTGCTTTACGAAAACATACATGTTCATAACCATCTCTGAATTCCACTATCATCTCCTCTGCTTTTCTGATGTTACGATCAGGTTAGCTACATTATGCTAACAAAAGCGCAACGTAATTTGACGCAACAGAGTCGCTATTCAAATGTCAAATATGCCTTAACCTCACATTCGTTGATGTATTTAATCCTATGTTTGGAATCAGTTCGACAAATTTTGTATTGAACGAAATTATAAATTAGCAGCAGATATTCCAAATTCTGACATTCCCAACATTTTAACAAATTGGAGCAGAGAACCTAGAAGACCGTGCCAATGGCCCCTGGTGTATGTATACCTGCTTCATGTTTCTTTTAAGAGGTTAGTAATTACAACACATAGTTTAAATAACATTTCATACGCTGTATCATCGCTTAATTGGTGAAATAGTTTTAATAAATGCTACTCGTAATAGTCATATTCTCTAGATGAATTGACAATCACTCACTTTTGATCATTTATGCCATTTGACAATTAAATCAGACCCATTCTTCCATGTTTTACCCATTCCGAGTTGTGTTCTTCGGTTTGTTAAGGTGTGCCCATTCAATCAGCACCAAGTCGCCGTGGAATCCAGCTACCAGCAAAGCACCAAGTTGACGAGAGAAAAGATGGGTATGCTCGCTGTGGATGCTAATGGATTCTAAGGCTTTCTCATTAACATTTCCTAACACTGCTTCCGTTAGCACGATAGCTTTCAAACCTAGAGGTCCCGGGGTTCGATTCCCTGCTGGAGGGTGGAAAACTTTCTTTAGCAAGGATTATTCCTCATGCTGCCTAGAGTCTGGAAGAATGAAAGAGATATGCGTGCATAAATGTATAAACATTACATCAACAATAAATGAGTGAGCATAATAGATATAAGCAATTGTTCCAAAAGCAAAGCCGTCAATATGACATAGAGGTTAAAGGTGACCAGGATTCACGGAAAATATTGCTGTACTTCCATGGACGAAGAAGAAAAACTGATGACTTGTTGAATACTGCAGTTGAAGGTTATTCTGACTTTTGTTTCCTTGTATGGATTCGGAGATTTTCTTGAATAGTGGGAGTTCACGCACTTTCAATGGTGATTCGGTGTTCACAATTATGCTATGTTTAAGAACATTAAAAGAGACAATCATAACTTCGGTTTAATACGCATCGAATGAGCTAATTTCCGATTCTGTAACATTAGATTCATCTACACATCTGTTGCTAAGATAAATGTGTTAATTATAGTTATGTTTACTTACTAGATAATGAATATTCATTATTATTTTAGCACATTTATTGCACCTTATATGAACACGCTTTTTTTTTTTTTTTTTTTTTTTTTTTTTGGTCGAGAATGCTCTTCAGACTAAAACTCCCACGATGGATTTCTTTTTTAATTTTTTGTGGCTGCAGTTATCCAGGAGTCAAAAAAGTAAAGTGCTGATATCAAAATTTTGGACTGAATCAAATATTTCTTCTACATTGGATAGATGCTAGCGAAAAGAAAAGAGTAACCGCTGTAACTGAATGGAAAGTGGAAAAAGCCCTTGTAAAGGATTACATATATAACTGACAGTACTAATGAAAAAGACGTTTTCATAAATACTTTATAAATAGATAGCATTACATAAACCTAGTGAATGTTTTACTTTTGGATCTCAAATACACATATTAGAAATAAACTAAGCAGCAATTAATATTAAACTTCAATTAAGTAAATGATACGTAAATAATAAAATTAAATATTGTCACAAAACTGTTTTGTTTAACAAATAACTATGCTTAAAATTTAAGTTGCAACATATTCTTTTCATTAAGAGTAAACCTCACAATTATTAATATGAATTGTTTGTTTATTTAATTATATCAGTTTAGTCATCATTAAGGATCTATAAGGACCATTTTACCTTACATTTTAAACACAGAGTGCGGAATATTTCGAAACGGCCAATGCTGCTAGGAAAAAAAAATACTTTGTCAAAAATTGCATGTATATATTTGTTTATGTCTCATTATAATTTATTCGTTTTGTAAACCTATAAAAATTTAAACAGAATGAGCTCTTATGCCCTATTTAATAAAAGTCAAATTATACATTTTGTCTTACAAAGTCTTAAATACTTTAATCAAAATTGTTACAGAAATTTCTAACTCTTACGGATGACCTATTCTTCTAATATATTAGAACTTGACTCACTTTATTATTTATTTCTTCGTTGTTTGTTTTAAAGGTTACATTACAGCCGAAGTAATTGAATTTTCCCACTTTATTATTTAACACTGTCTTCAATCTTTTTATTTGTTTTCCCATGAATGCCATAAACTTTGACTTTTCTACTAATACATTTAAACTATAATCCTTGATCAATTTTTGTAACTTGTGCATACTTATTTGCAGTTTATCCTCTCTGTCTTGTATTAACATCATGTCATCCGCAAAGACTAGGATATTTAGACGTTATTTTTATTTATTTTTATCGCTAATGGTATTTCGTCTTTTAATTTTCTAACAATATGATCCATATAAATGTTAAATAACAGCGAAGAAAAACTACATCCTTGTCTTGCAACATTATTAATTATCATATCTTGTGAAACCGCCTACTTCCTATAACTATTTTTAGTTTTGTTTCTTTATATATATCAGTTTGTTTAGCACAAATAAATATGAATACTTATTCTTTTGGTTAAACATTGAGGGTTGTAAAGGACCCCAGAAATAACACAATATGGACATGAACTATTGAATCTTTTCCCTTCATAAACAACTCATTGAGTTGTACATGAGCCGTCACTTGTTCTGGAATTAAAATGTTTCTGTTATATATAAGTTTATAAAACCTTCACCTTTGTTATTAATTTCCTTATGCGTAGTGTCGTGTAGTTGTATTAGGGAATTGCAGAGCGTGTAGAAATGTGTGAAAGTGGGCTCGCAATGTAAGAACGAAGGGTTGGAGTAAAGCCCGCATTCCGCAGTACCTACATAGTACAGCAAGACGTCATGTAACCTCTGTTAGTCTGCTTAACGAAAAGTGGATTATTCCCTCCCAGTCGAGTGCACAGGGAGCTTCTTAACGCGGCGTTGAGCACAATATTGGCACAAATACACTTGCAGTGCACTGCTTACATGTTCACTTACTGGACGTACGTAGGTACAATGTGTAGCTCTTGTGTAGCTGTAGTAGTGACTTTGGTGCAAATCCTTCCTTATACTCAACTAACAGAAGACATGTGGGTAAGTCGTTACTACCTCTATGCTTAGAATTAGTATCACAAGTGGGGATATATCTCTATGGAAGGTTTTACTTCACCAAGAAGCCTTGCTCACTTCCGCATCCGCTCATGGAATCACTGATTATAGGTGAGTGTTCTGTTTTTTCTTTTTCTTTTTATCTGCTCGTTCTCTCGGTTTAGAACACCTAGATAATATTGATCTATAAAAACAATACGCCTCAAAACCTTCTTCAGCTGTAAAATCAAACTTTCTAGCGCATAATTTCAATTGAGGTTCCAAAGCACCTCATAATAAGTGTGTGGAAGGGAAGATAATATCTGTGAGTTAAAAATATTTATATTTATAATGAGTGTCAATATTTAATTATAAAAATCTCATAGGAATATTTTCTTATTTTTGCAAACTTAGTAAAAAAAAGTGTTTTCATCGACAAATTCGCTCTAACGCAGCAGTTAGTGTGTTGTGTAAAAGTCTTATCAGCTCTGCAACATTCATATTTGCTATTTTCTGAGGTATATATAAATTTCTTCGTGTATGCTGATTAACATATCAATTAACACTATTAGTAAGTACATTAGAATGAGGCCATTCTTAGTCTAAAACCGTATCGGTACTATACAGCCTTCAAGCAAAAAACATCGCATTTGCTTTAATGTTTCTTAATGTTGCTATTTCAAAATGATAACAAATGATGACGTAGCATGAAGACGTACTGAACCGAAAGAATCCTTTGATCTAAATATTATTGTAGTATACGTATTGCGACTATGCTAAGTACAAAACCTTTGTATGTTTCGGGGGACGCTGGAATTTTTAAAATTCAGTTAAGTATTCTTGCAATATTAGTGGCTAAACATTCTAGGTGCAACACTTTTACAACAAACGCCATCTGTTGGGAGAATGAAATGTTACTATTCCCAAAATGGCCACTAAGTTCGTCCAGCAGTGACGTTTTTACGTTCTCTACTGGTAAGTAGGGGAAGTATTGTATTCAACCCAAAAATTCTATGTCGAAATTTCACAGAAAATATGTTTCGAGACCCCCTGATTCAAAGAGAAAAGCATTTTTAGAAAAAGATCCGTGTGTGTGTGTGTGTGTGTGTGTGTGTGGTGTGTGTGTGTGTGTGTGTGTGGTGTGTGTGTGTGTGTGTGTGTGTGTGTGTGTGTGTGTGTGTGTGTGTGTGTGTGTCAGTCTGTGGACAGCATAACTCAAAAACGAAAAGCCGGTTAAAAACCAAAGTTAGTGTTTAAGTTTAGTGTCTTTCTAGGATGCGAAACGAAGATTTTGAAGAAAATAGCCCCACCCTAAACTACGCTTTACATGGAAAATTTTTATTTTCTTGAAAATGGCTCTAACGATTTTGATTAAAATGTCATATGTTTGAGATATTTTGATGACAAATGAAATGCATATCTTGAATTTTCTGGCTATAGCTCCTGTAGTCGTATTTACTCTGGACAACTTTTGCATAGCTGGTAAACCGTTAGAGACAGATCAAATCATACTATACAAAAAATGTAGATCTTGTTAAAATGCACAATTTGTGTCCAAATAAATTTTCTTGTACCATTTCGGAGATACTCCATGTTATGTGTGCGAGTTTCGGAAAACTTAAAAATTTTATGAAATGGAACATCGTTGTTCATTTTTTATATGTTAAGTTTGCAAAAAGAACGGAATCTAAAAGCTTTAAAAGACTTGACTATCGCACAAAGCCTACTGTATTCTAACATTCTCCTTGCACCTACAAGGAAATAAGCAATAAGATAATTTGTACAAATGTTTATCTCAACTATCACGAAGAAGATATAGGAATAATAGTTTTAAGAATGGTTAGTACAAGAGTAGAGAAAGTCATGTGAGTGCAGTACCAGATTTTTAGAAGTTAACAAACTGAACAATCGAGGAGAAAAACTTTCCGAAGGAGATTTCGTCCATAATTTTTTTCGGAACCTGAATCCTTGGCCTATAGGAGTTACCTCATGTTTAACAATAATACAAATTGGCATAACATTTCAATTATTTATGTATATAATATACAAGAGACAAACAATGCAGTATGTACTTCCTCTGGCACCTAACTAAATTAGGTGAAGAAACGATGTAACTCCATTAAAAATATAGATACTGAGATTTCATCGGGAGTAAACCTTTTAAACTAACCTTAAAAAGTACGTTTATGTTTGGGTGAGAAAGAGACCGCAGCATAGTATTATAAAATAATCCAATTTAATGTTTTAGTTACAGTGTTAAACTTGTCAGACGAAGATTTTAAAGACATTTTCCCACCCCTATTCTTGACATGAAAAACAATTCGTTATTTTTCATTTTGTCAAAAATGAGTATAAGGATTCTATAAAACACAAACATTTCAGATATTACATAATTAATAATGTACACATGTAATTCCCATTCTGTTTGAGTATTGAATAGTTTTATATAGCTAAGAAAAATACGTAATAGACAAAGACATAATACTCCAAAACTTGTGTCAAATACTTCTATTTTTTGTAGTATTATTTTTTCTTGTTTTAAATGTAAGATAGAAGTTAGTTGAACACGTCAGATTCTTCTTTTTCCCCCTTCACGAGAGGCTTCTGAATTTATTACTGTGTGGTTCGGATAAACTTCCGAATATTGTTTCGGCGAGTTGCGTATTACGAAGTGTTTATTGTTTTTATATAAATTATCTATACGCAGAAATGTATCATGAATAATCTAACATATATATGGAACACTCAGGTTTAAACAAATGTCATTTTTGCGAATTTTTTATGCGTAGAGAAACATGTGTTGCAATATGCCATTTTTGTCCTCTAAATGGAAGCCTCTGAGACACATTCGTGGCAGACCTCGTTTATATTACATATATATTTTTGATACGGCTCTCAGAATATAATACTAATACTAATAATAATAATAATAATAATAATAATAATAATAATAATAATAATAATAATAATAATAATAATAATAATAATAATAATAATAATAATAATAATAATAATAATAATAATTTCCTATGATAACTTTTATTTATCATCATGAGATGGCTTCTGGTGGCATGTTTTAGGTTATTACAAAATGTTTGCACATCTAGAGGAAATTTGTATAATAACGGTATTCAAAAATGAGGAAAATAAACTACGCTTAAGGGTAGAGGTATTCCTGAACTAACAGTTGTATTATTTTAGTAGCTACATTATTATACACATTCCTTTTTAAAATACTATGATTCATTACCAGAATAATTTATTGTTTTTCAGAATATTCCACTATTTTTACAGGCTGTTCCATTAACCTAACTCCAAAAAAGCCAAAGGGCATAAGATTCAGATTTCGCATAGTAACAGATTTTAACATTTAATCAGATAAACGGAATTTCGACATAAAGAAAAACAAAAGTATGTACCAAGCCATAAACCTGTGTTTTGAATTTGTTTTCTAATGTAATTCATGTAAATAATTGATACATTTTCAGACAGATATGCTTGGAATACAAGACTGAAATTTGGTATTTTAGACGAGAATTTTCTATTAGATTAATACATTTTTCGTAAACTCCGTGAATTTGTCTTAATATTTGTATTTTTATAATAAAATATATCACACAAAACTCAATTTAATTGTTCGATAGACATAGAATTTTCAAAATTTACAGGTTGAGTATCTTTGGAAGCGTTTCAGAATTCTGTTATAAGTATTAAACAGAAATATTTACCATAAATTTCCTCTTTTTGCAATCATTGAAAGTGCGTAAAACACTCAAGCGTTACACAATTTTTTGTAGTTTATATACATACATTTTGAAACATTGAAACATTCCAATATGATCCTTCCTTGTATATGTTGGTAAAATTACAATTTGTAAAGTAGTTAAGCTAAAGTCTCCACTTTTCATATTGTTTTAGTATGTTTTAATTCCCGACTCTTTGTAGATTCTACACCTTCATTTGTATACTGCACTAAATTAAATAAAGAAATACATTCTAAAATGGCTAGCTGTCTACTTCCTAATTTTATAATAATTTTGTACATTACACTTTGTTCGTCAAATATCCTTACATTGTACATTTTTAACCGTTCTTCTTCATGTTTAAAGTTACCTTTTCCTATAGATTTATTAATAGACTGTTTATGGCAATACTAAAATACAACTATCCAGCTATTGGGTTTTCTCTCTTCATTTAGTATTATTTCAGTCTCCTGCAGTTATATTTACCGTCATTCTGATATCAACAAGAAAGCTCAATAATCCACTATGCACTTCCGTACCACTGAAGCTAGAACTTCAGCTCCTAAATTTACATAGCAAGCTAAGAAACGAAATGTAACAATGTATTTGCTAAAATATCACAAAGCACTCTATAAGTACGTATTTTCCTCAGTTATATCGTTCTTTGATTAAGCGTTGAATTCCTAGATCCCGTGAAACAACTTAATTATGCCAAGGCTCTTGATATGACTGTAGCAGGCAGGTCTTTTCCGAGACCGAACTGAATTTTAAGTGGCCTGAAGAAGCATTAAAACCGTGTATCAGATATCTGCCTCATGATTAATTCAATACACCACGCGAATGTGATCGAGGAAAAGCACTCTCTTGATGGACTTAGAGAAGTTGGTACGTCTGTCTGTCTGTCTGTCTGTCTGCAGAAACCGAAACCATTAACATAATCGTGGTATGCATGAATTGCATTGTTGGTGAGGAGTTGCGTACAACATTTGCCGAAGTTCAGGCAGTACCTTGATTTCTAGTGCAATACCGTGGGAAGCTCTATGTTTTTCTCCTATTTTCACATTAAGAAGATTAGTTTAAATTGCTTTCAGTTCCCTCTATTATGCAGTTAATGCTGATTCTTGAGAAAATCTCATTTCTATAGCAAAACTAGTGCGCACTGCATGGAGTCTAGAGTTTCTATTGAAACGTGATCGTAATAACTTCAGTTTATTCCATCGATGAGGATATTCGTGTAATGATAATGAGATATCCCATGGAGTGCTTAAAGCATTCAGGTTCACATAGTTATAAATCTGATCAGATTATTAATAACATTTGCTTTCTCTTTTCGATCACAACGTACTATTGGAAAGACAGATTCAGACTGAATAATTCAGTATCATAGCTGGGATTTGAACCAGTTGCTCTTACCATCGCAATTTGTCGGTACGACATAAAATGTTCACTCGCATTTACCACAGTGAAATCACAAATACATCGAAGATGATGTAGACCCCACTGGCGACCTAGAATGTGCTAGGATCCTGCAACATTGCCATGGTTACGGAAACCGGAAGTTCCATGTTTCAAATCCCGGCTACGGCATTGAATTTTCCAGTCTGATTCTACTTTTCCAACCTTGCCCTGCACACGGCTTGTATGAAAGAACAATGAAGGGTTATTGTTATTACATTTTCAAACAAAAATCGGAACCTTTAGAAAGATACATAACTGGTAGTTTGTCTTCGGTACGGCGTTTCTGTATTGAAGTCATTTTAAATAACCCTACACTAACATTCAAAAAATTGGCTAAAGGTATATTCCTAAACAGCGTTAACATTTTTAATTCGAAACTCAATGAATTAAATACTCGAAGTATTCCATTTCTCGAAGCTGTTAATCGTGTAACACTATCAAAATGCCTAACGTTACGTTTTGTTTTAATGTCAAAAATAACCGCAAGTTGTGCATAAAGAGAATTACATTTAAATAATTATTATTTAGCTGAAATTGGGTGGTAACACTTTCAGTACTTGGGATAAAGTATTACCACGTTTTAATAATAAAGGTCTAAAATTGTAAAAATAAACTGAGTCGCCGCGTTACTTTAAAATATATATTTTTAATAATTATTTAAGGCTCTAGAACTCAGTATAGCAGTGCCAAAATACATTATACAACGTCAATAATGACACACAAAACAACAAAGACTAATGCTAACTGATAACAATGGCATAGTAAAGAAGGAATATTATATTTTATTAATTATATTGTAGAACTATTTATATTTAAATGGTGCATAAAAATTGTACCATAATTAGCAGAACATTTGAAATATTCGTGCAGTCGAAAGTTGAAAATGGGGGGGGGGGGTGAAATCATCATTTAGACTCCCCTTTACACATTTTCTTTATGTTATAAGCTAAGAAAATTTGTCACTAATATCACTCTATAAAGGTTGGAATTAATATGTTCTAAAAATTAAGAGTGGTCTATTTTATTGTTTAGTACACGTGAGGTGGATAGTAATTTGCTTATAAATTATTTGAACATATATTCGGAAATAACTTTGCATTTGGGACATTGGTTTGCCTTGAACTGTGACCAAGAATGAAGCCGTCTAGTTGAGATTGCTGCGATCACTATTAAAAGTGGTGCAAAAAACGGCAAATTTCAAATAGAAAGTTATTAAAGCATTATAGAGGAAATTAAAAATAAATACAAGAATGTAAAAGATCATTCTGTAGGGTCTCGTATGTTAGGTATCCTTACTGACACTTCTATACAAACAGTATAAAGATGTATCCGCAGAAGGGCAAGAAGCTGGCGAGACCTCCTTCAGACCGGGAACTATGTAGAGTGTCCAACTCTTGACTAGCAAAACGAAGAAGAGGATGCATTTCTTTTCGATATTGAATTGAAGCATCAGCGTCTCATTAGAATACGTCAATAAACGTGCAAGTTTGATGACTGGGGAGCAAATTAGACTTCTTATCTTCTAAGTAAAGCCCTGATCATATTAAACTCCTTGACAGCAATAAACATACGATGCACCACAATGATTGCCTCTCAGAATAAATGTTGATGGAGTCATATAATGGTTATATTTGGCATATCTTGGCCACATTAAAATACGAGGGGCTGAAACACCTTAAAGGCAAGATAGGGGTAAAACTCCCCTTTACCGATTCGGTGGCCGAGATTAAGTTAGGGCCTGTCAGGGCCATTCTCTTTAACTGGAGCTTTTCTCAGGGCTCATAAATGGCCCTGAACCTACGCCTGAAAATGCATCCTTCCCAAATCTCATTGCATGAATCGTTGTACTGTTGTATGCTGTATACTAAACAGTTGACTTACTACTATGCACTGTCTCAAATGTAAATAATCCAGAAGGCAGTGAGCAACATAACTTTGTCACATATATTCTAATGTATCTGCTCTAACTATCGAGTTAAACCGACTTATACTATTTCAAGAGTATATAAATTAATTTGAGATGTTAATTTGAGATAATCTTTCATAATCCATGCAATGGTAATATTCCTAAAACCCAAAGTTTTCACCCAAAGCTGTTAAGTTGCCTTTGCAGAAAAATGCACGCGGTCAAATTTTTTTTGTTCGTTTTATTGGTCATGAGAAAATTAACTTTTGCTTGAAACTTTTTCATGCATACAAAACTCGGATATTTATGACATAAGAATATTAACGTAAGGCTTAAAGCAAAATTGCAATACAACTATTGTCTAAATTGCTGTGACAACTTCTTTTCTGAAACTACTTTAACATTTTTAACATATTAAGCTCTGTAAATTTTAAATCCGAATTCCCAGAGTAATATGAACATGTTAGAGAGATCATATGAAATATTTGTTTTGTTATTTCCACGTTTCTGTTGAAATTTTAAAGAAAATAGAATAAATTCTGGGAGATATTTTAAAACCCCTCTCGAAAACGGATTACTAAATTAGAAAGCTCTGAGGATATTTTGCGGTTTAAAGCCAAAAGTATTAATTTATAAATATTTTGGAACATTTTCAGAGTAACATCTCCTTTATTTGGGACTGGAGTGCGAATTCTCAGGTGTGTCTGCAAGCTCCATAATAGGTTTGTTTTCATATGCATTGGAAATTATACACATTTCACGTTCCTATTCGAATATACGTAACACCTTATTTCAAAAAGATCACGTTAGCTCCCTCATGTGCGAAAAATGCACAAGGGAGACTGAATTTCGCCATTTCATAACACACTGATTTCTGAAAAACACAACTAAATTTTTTAATTGGTTGTCTTGTATAACCACCTTTAATTACTAATATTACTTTGGTTGAAGAAGCACCTTGTAATTATTAGTTTATATTAGGTTAAATAATAATTCACTGTGCCGGATGGAAACTAATCCTAATTAAAGAGAGATTCCTACTCTGGTCAGGAATGGAGGTCAGGACTCTTGGGATGACATTCCAACATGCTGAGCACTCAACTGGAGGGACTGTCAAGTTTGTTTTATTTCTTTTATTACCCTAAGTGATAATAAATGTAGGAGGGTGTGGCAGCAAAAATTAATCATTTCAAAGATAGTGCAATAGGAAGAAACATGGACAAACGCTTATTTTTTAACATTTTAAAAGCGGTCTGTTATTCATCTTCACCTCCCCAACCATTGAAATCTAGAACCTGTAATTTGTTAAGCCAATGAGTGTGTTAAATTGTTAAAACATTAGTGAAAATTGTATCTCTTTCTGGCGTGTTTATTACACTTAACGTGTATATTCATGCCACAAATATTTAACTGATCCTGAACTATCCATTTTCTCGATTTTCCGCCGGTATTGTTCACTAACCTCCGTAGCAAAGTGGTAGCGTCTTGCCTCTGGAAAGGAAGACCCGGGTTTGATCTCCGGTGTGGGAATTTTTCGTCCGCTGGGAGGTCTAGTATGGGGTGCACTTAGTCTGTTTAGGTCCCTGAGGGGCAAATTGAGGAGGAGGTCTCGGGACGCTAACCACGTCCCATTCTCCAGTTCTGCACCCACTCGTGATCCCAGTGTTGGGTAAAGGTGGAGGACGCTGTGGCCTTGACCCGCGCTAGGGATTATTTTTTATTTATTGCTCACTATTCAAAATATTCCATGAGCCACAGTCTATAACTTATTAGTAATATACTTGTATCAGTTATTAATTTAAATTGTTGCGCACTAGTTAAAAGTGTTAAATAGTTCCACCTAAAACTATTTATTTTCCATAACTCCCAATGAAAAACTTCAAAAATGCAATAATCAACATGCAATTTTTCTCTTAAACTGATTAAAATGAGGAAATAATCACAAAAATGGATTTATATTTGTATTACAAGTCCAAATCATAATTTTGAGAGCGATATGATAAACTTATGGTACAAGCATACTTACCTTATGAGAAAGTGCCTATTTGTGAGTAGAAAATAAATATCATAACGGTTTGACATAGCTCGTTAACATGTGTGCACTAATATTTCATGTTCTGAGTATGTGAAGAAAAACACAAAAGGATAGAGCAGTCAGAAAGTGTGGATTTTCATAGATGTGAATAAAGCATGTATATGCCTACATTATCTTCATTCTGAGCTATAACTTTAATTCAGAGCTCAAGCATATTAAGTCAAATATTTATTTATCTAAAAAGGATAAAGCGTAATGGAAACATTGCCACTTTTTGCAGTACTTACACTTTTAGCATATGTTGGATATTTTTTAAGCCCAACATTAAATCAAAGAGGTAAGGAGAGAGACAAAGACTTCACTAGTAAAATACGATGCAGCTTAAAAGCTGCAGCTAGAAAATGTGAAGCATTAAAATGTCATGCTGAAACTGCGCATAATAAAATTAGACAAACTTACGCATGTCAGCGTTAATTACGTCAGCTTAGGCTTATCTAACGTTAAAGTTTCACGAGGCGAAAACAATCCCCTTCGTAAATGTCTCGTTGGGAAGTCTCCCATAAAACTGAAGATAAGTGCATGCAATCCTTTCCTCATTTGTTATATTTTCTCACTGTGCTACTACGTTAACGCCATTCTGAACTTCTTTTATTCGCATATATATGTCATGTATGCATGCATATAGGATAGTTATGCGTATTTGCAGAAGCGCTTAGGACTCCTGTTTTAAAATGAAATCTGCATATATTAGAGAATGTTTGTTTGGCCAAATGGGTTCGTATATATTCATCCGTTTGCAACGAGGCCTTGGTAAGTTGTGCGCATTCTCGGTTTCTGAGTGAAACCATTTCACAAGTACAACGCGAGTCATTTCAACAAATCAAAATTATTATGGTAATTCCGGCCTAAGGAGGCCACTGAACTTCATCACCGCTAATGTTTAAAAAAATAGTGCAGCTGTGCAAATGCAATAACATTAAAAAATGGACCTATTTAGTTTTCTTCCTCAGAGAGCTTCAGTCAGGAGCCAATCAGAGCATTCTCTGCTGTCGAGTGCTACGATGGCTTTCTTATTTTGGCAGCATTATAATGTAAGTTATGTGTGTGCCTGTGTGTGTGATTGTGTGTGTGCGTGCGTGTGTGTGTCATAAACTCCAACAACAATTGACAGATCACCATGAAAATTGGCACATCTAAGTGATTTTTTCACGGAGAAAGTTTTTATGCAACGTATTACATTTACATGATTTTCTCTACTCACTTTTCGTTTACGTAACACATTCACATGTCCTTCTCTACTTCCCCTTCAACATACAGGTCATACAGCTTTCTATGATTGAAATAGAAATGGGACGTATTACATTCACATGCTCTTCTCTACACACTTTTCTTTTACTAACACATCTACACGTCTTTGTCTACTCATTCTTCTACAAAGTATTCATACGGTTTTCTATATGATTGAAATAAAAATGCAACGTGTTGCATTCTCCCGGTTTTCTCTTCTCGCTTTTCTTACTGTAGTGTTTATAGCTGTTCAACATTGTTTTTGTATAATGTACTCCTGCTGTTTTTTATTTATTTCGCTTACGTTTGGTTCTTTATAGTACCCTAAGAGTTTTAATTAATTCTTTGAGGTAATATTTTTAAATGTCTCCAAAGAAACTTACCGCAATTGGCCTAAAAGTCAAAACACAGATACCACCTGGTAATTCAGCTAGTATGAATATGAAAGTTATTTGTGGTTTTTATAATCGAGAGTTGCGATTTAATAGTATGTTCTTCTGTCTTGGACTTGTAGATTAGATTAGATTGCGTTCAGCGAGTTCACAAGTAGCCATGGAGGCTGGTGAACATTGAACATGTCATGAACATTGAACATATCAATTGTAAAAATTTGAATAATTTGACTTGGTTATATATTAAAGCTTTGCTATTTCCTATGCTATTGAATCTATAACGAACATCTTAAATTTGGTATTTCAAATAAATTTATCGAAAAAATATAAAGAGAGGAATACACCAAAAACTGTCCATTAGAACTGCAAACCAAGTACATTATCCAATGTTTATTATGCTTCATACACAAGAATGATTTTGTTAGGCAGTATCAGGATTCCAACTTCTTATAGGTATTAACAAAATTACTGCTTTGCAGTAGTATCAAGTTCTTTCAAGCTGTTCCATAAATTATCTTGTTTTGTATAATGTGAAATTTCACAATACCCATTCGAAGACAAAATATAAGATTCTCAATTTGCAGAATGCAATTCATATTAATGACCTTCTGAGTATAGGTCTTAATAGCGTGGATTTAAATGTTTTATTTTTAAAACTTGAAATTATTTTACTATGCTGTATTAGAAAACAGTTGAGTCAGATAATGTAGCTTTTCTTTAAGTGTAACTCTACACTATATGAAAATTTCAGGACGTCAAAATGATAGCAAATAAATTATTAAATGAATTTATTTCATACTATGTAACACAGTAGACCTCTATTTCTGTTTTAATTACGATAAATCAGTTAAAAATCTGTACTTCTTAATTGTTTTATTGGATTATCTTGTGTGCCAACTTTGATTTTTAAAGGTTTGTCCAATTATTTATGGAAACGTTTAACATATCTATATATACGAATAACATAAAAACTTTGCATAAAGTACTCATATAATGTAAATGAATGTTATATTAATTATTCATATTTTAATAAATTACATTTATGCTCGATCTTGCCACACTGTAGCTCTTTACACCACTCGTATCTACTTCTTCATAACGATACAGCAGTCTACTAATCAAAGATGCACTTATTCACAACAGTACTGCTATCCACCATAAAGGATACGCATGTAGCAATCAAAGCTTTGCTATTTGTGCACATTACCACGCAGCTGAAAGCAAAACTATCGATTCTCGTATGTTCAATCGAATAACAACTAGTTATAGTTTAGAAAAACTAAAGTTGTCGCACATGAGTGACAGTAGTATGCAATAAATACCATTCTAATGCATAGAATAACAGAAACTTCAAACAATTTCGTTGAAGTTCTTTGTCCACATAAATCAATAGCAACATTTCTGTTTCCTTGTAAGACATATTGTGATGTATAGTTTAATTTGGACAGTTACCAGCATGGCCGGTTACGTTACAAATATGTTTCATTTAGGAATTAATTTCCTAGAATGTATTTTTCACATATTAAGATCGACACATACACATTTAAAGTCGTCGCTTGTAAAGCTGGCTGTTTTTATTGGTTTCTACCCAACTCCGAGGCAGTAAACATTATGAACAAGATGCTTGTCATCTACCGATGGAAGCTATTCGCTCAGTTGATGTCCTGAGTTATATTCTAATTTACATATATAGGTATGCCATGTCGTGCGGGCGCTATCGCAAAGTTTTCACACAAGCACTTCAATTTCAATTACATTAAAACGTAAGGCAGGTAGTTTGCTGAAGCAACCCATGTGTATAAATAACGCCGATGTGGGAACTCACATTAAAGTGAGTTTTGTAATTCTGAAATTAAACGCAGGAGATGCCGCTGATAATACGATAACTTGTATCACCTTTCCTACGTTTAACACTAATAAAAGTTATTACGTGTGTGAAAGGTAATTTCAGTTTCATACACGGTAAATTTTTGCAATAGCCTCAAGTCAATAGCAATAAAATCCGATAAATTAAGTTAGGGTATAAATGAGATCACCAATGTTGTACCTAAATATGATGAACAACTGATCACTGCTTTAACCTTCTGGTGAAAGTGTTCGAAGCTTTAACTCTATATTTCATAGAAAGATACCAAAGGTCAGAAGTAGCGCTGCTGGTTACCAAGTGAATGACCCCGGTTCGATTCCTGGTTCTAGCGTGGGGATTTTTTCACGCTCAGACGTCTGGTCCGGAGTGCACTCAGACTCGTTAGGTCCCTGAGGGGCCAACTGAAGAGCTCCTGATTGAAAAGTAGTGGCTCCTGGTTGCAAAGACCGATATACCAGCCGGAGGGGATTGGGGCTGACCACGTCCCACCTCCGTAGATAATGTACCCCGCTCGTTGCGTCGCCGAGTTAAGTTATAAAGACACTAAACTCGAGAGAAAGAGAGAAAACATTTTAATTCTTATATAGGCTATTGGAAGCCATGTCAAGTGTTGCTTATGCTACGTTGTCGAATACCAAAATTATTTATATTCTTTATAGGACATCGCATATGTCTGTTTGCATTTGGTTTATGAATAATTTAAATGTAAAGATTTATAAAACTCATATTTCTTTTCGAGAACAGTCCCATAACATAATGGATAACACCATCTAAAGTTCTTCAAATCTTTTTTGAATTGTCAAAAGTTTTCGAACATGAAAGCGATTATTTATTACAATCCGTAAATACCTTCCACAATTTAATTTAATAATGACCCGTACTGTAAACATTACTTTAAAATGTACCATTCGATAAAGCAGAATACATCAATTAATGTCGTTTAGTTCTGATAAAGCATTTAGAAATTTAAAAACTACGCAAATACTTTAAATATTAGAATAAAGAACTAAATACATAAAACTGGCAGTACCTTAGATATTAGAAGTTGTTCATATAATATTGGAAAGGTGGATGAATAAAATGCTTTCAACTCTGTTTATATATGGCCATTTATCTTGCTAATGTAAGAGACAGAAATGTATATTATTTTGATTGCTTATAAAAGTGTCGAAATATGCAAATCTGTGGACTTTAGATTAATGTTAACATAAAATTTAGTAAGTATTGTGACGAAGTACATCAAAGAGAGCCAAGGTCGAATAGTCCCAACACTGCGCAGCGAGTAAACAGGTAACAACTGCCGGCTTGTTTTCTAGAAGTTTCAAGGAAAGCTATATTTTCCAGAGAGTTCGTCGGCACTCCGTCTCGGCTATATAAGCATTTTTTTTTTTTTTAAGGATTGAGTTAGTTTTTATTGTTCAGGCAGTTCTAGTGAGTATCTTTAAAGACATTTGCGTTAGTCATCGGAGTTATTTGTTTGCGTGAACAGTCGACAGCATTAGTGGAGTTTGTGTCAAGGTTACAATACAACAGAACAGGTATGAGTTACAAGGTCACGACGAATTTTAAGCTATAAATTGTGACATTAAAGTCGGATTTGTCGTTTGTCACCATATACACATTGGTATGAATCTCTTCTTCATTAAAAGCATTGAAATTGTCATAAAAAGTTTCTGTTTGAGGTTATTTATGATGAACTGTGCATTTAAAGAGCCTGCTTTAATTCTCTGTATACCCACCATGTTTTTACTGGTATTCTTTAATGATAATGTGTTTAAAATCGTCTAAAACAACAAGCTATCCCTCTTTGCTTCCTGAACTCTGCATCGTGATAAACGTTGCCTTGGATATCCGAATCATCTACCTATTTTTCCTCAGCCAGTTACACTAGTGCATTTATCATGTAACGTGCACATTGAGAAGTGTGTAACTTGTGTTCTCATCACCACTACGGAGTGTTGTATAATACAAAATGGGCGGGGTGCCCCGAGCCGAGAGTTGCTGATGAGTGGCGCACGACGTACCGAGCTGAATAATTTAGCGCCCAGTCTCTGGCATCGATCCGGACGGGCGGCGGGCGAGCTGTTTTCCCTCTCCAGAGACGATTCTTCTCCCAGCACGACATGCTCGGTCGTGTCTCGGCCTACACTTTAGAACCCAAGACCACAGGCAAAAGCCCACACTAATTCATTTGTGATGGGTGATCCAAAAGACTCTGAACCGGCAGCGCTGTGTTTTTCCTGTACGCGTCCTAGGCGCTCGTCGCTGACTGCTGCTATCATAGACAGCTCGGGTGACACCATACAAAATTTTTACTTTCTCTACTGGTAAGTAGGGGAAGTATTGTATTCCACCCAAAAATTCCATGTCGAGGTTTCACCGGAAATATATGTTTTGAGGCCCCCTGAATCCAAAAAAAGCATTTTTATAAAAAGGTCCGTGTCTGTGTATCAGTCTGTCAGTCTGTGGACAGCATAACTCAAAAACGAAAACTCAGTTAGAAACCAAACTTGGTATTTAAGTTTAATGCCTTTCAAGGATGCGACACGAAGATTTTGAAGAAAATAGTCCCACCCTAAACTACCCTTTACATGGAAAATTTTTCGAAAATTTTGATTTTCTTGAAAATGGCTCTAACGATTTTTATTAAAATGTCATATGTTTGAGATATTTTTATACCAAATGAAATGTATATCTTGAATTTTCTGGCTATGGCCCCTGTAGTCGTCCTTACTCTGGACGAGTTTTGCATAACTGGTAAACTGTTAGAGATAGACCAAATCATACTATACAAAAATGTAGATCTTGCTAAAATACACAATTTATGTCTCAATAAATTTTCCTGTAGGGTGAACCATTTCGGAGATATTCCTTGTTATGTGTGTGAGTTTCGGAAAACTTAGAACTTTAGCGAAATGCAACAACGTTGTTCATTTTTTTCATATGTTAATCGTGCAAAGAGAACGGAATCTCAAAGGTCAAAAAGATTTGACTGCCGCACAAAGCCTTCTGTATTCTAATATTCCCCTTGCACCTACAAGGACATAAGCAGTAAGATAATTTGTACGAATGTTTATCTTAACTAACATGGAGATATAGGAATAGGAGTTTGTTAGAATGGTTAGTACAAGTGTAGAGAAAGTCATGTGAGTGCAACACATCAGATTTTTAAAACTATTTTTAAAGACTTTGCTTAACAATGTTGTTACAGGAGATGCTGAAACTAGCTACCGTCGTTGTCCATAAATTTTTGGCACCTCTTCAGGGAACTATCCATCACTTGCCGTAGTTCACATTGAGAAAGGTTGCCAATTTCCTAGCGGATATTTTGTTTTAATTCTTCCAGGGTGTGTGTATTTATTTGTACACTTTATGCTTTCAGTTAGCCCAGAGATAGAAATCCCCGATCACCTGGAAATCTTTCTGCAAATGGTAGTTACCTTGGCGAGCTGACTGCGATAACACATACGAGTCATAAATGAATACACGCTATATAGCAGAAAGCAAGTGCTGAGCCATAATACACTTTGTGATTAAGTACAGGACAAAATAATAAAGTACACTAGTAATAGCTCAATCACACGTTATCACGTGAGCTCAGTACTGCACTTTCAGATCAGAGAAAAACACGTCAATCGCATGACCTTGTGCACAGCAGCTGCGTTATTGAGTTTCCGCATGCGCAGTGGAAAAACACCGCGCAGCGCTTCGGAAGTTCTTGAGTCTCTCTGTATAAGCAGTTACTATATTTTCGTGCATCTCTAGAATTAGCAGAAATACTTCAGACCACATATGCCAAATTGTGATCGGTAATGTCATTCTACTACTTTCCCCCTCCACCACCATGTGCTGAGGGTGGTCAGACTTTACGGCGACACAATATTAAGAGAATGCAAGCCCCTTGCATGGTACCCAAACGGAAGAACAAAACAAGGGGATGGTTAAACCTCACGTCCCCTTCGTTAGCACCACTGCTTTAAATGAAATAAAAAAGTCTTAACTCTGGCTGTAGGTATAAAACCAATTTACCAAGAATGTCTATGAAACAGTATTGTCACTATAGTCGAGTATGAATGATGCTTTTTGGGTGTTTCGTGGTAGCGCATGAGGCGATGTAACTACTGAGAACACATGAAACATATTGTCAATCTGCTTATTCTTTTGTCATTATACAGTTCAAAATATATATTTTGATTTTACTGCTATACAGCAGTAATTAACATTTATTAGAGTACAAAAATAACAATAGATCTCTCACTCATAAATTTTTTTCACAATCAGAGAGGACTTGATTAACGCTTGTAGATTTAAGGTTTTATAAACAAGTACTGAAACTTTTACTTTATAGTAGTAGTAATAATAATAATAATGATGATAATGATAGTGATAGTGATAGTGACAGTGACAGTGATAGTGACAGTGACAGTGACAGGACAGGACAGGACAGTGACAGTGACAGTGACAGTGACAGTGACAGTGACAGTGACAGGGGCAGGGGCAGGGACAGGGACAGGGACAGGGACAGGGACAGGGACAGGGACAGGGACAGTGACAGTGACAGTGACAGTGACAGTGACAGTGACAGTGACAGTGACAGTGACAGTGACAGTGACAGTGACAGTGACAGTGACAGTGACAGTGACAGTGACAGTGACAGTGACAGTGACAGTGACAGTGACAGTGACAATAATAATAATAATAATAATAATAATAATAATAATAATAATAATAATAATAATAATAATAATAATAATAATAATAATAATAACAATAATAACAATAATAATAATAACAATGTTAATTTGCACCACGCGGCACGGGTCCTTTTTCTTCCACCCGGTATTCACAGTAACCCAATAGGAATAACATTCATGTGTCTGTTGGCAACCTGAATGAGAGAGGTAATATTTTAAAATGACTGATAGTTAAGAGTATCCCATGAACAAAACATGAACAGATCATTCAGAACATAGCGCTGGCCTTGCCCTTGCTTGGAGAAGATAAAATTGGTAAAACTGGAACTGTAGGTTACGAAGAGTTCCTGCAATCAAATGCAGGAAGTCTGCACTCAACTGAACAACCGTAGGTTTATGGGTATCACACTATTCTTTTATTGTTTTATTTGTATTGCCGCCTTTAACTTCTTCGGAACTTTGACGAGAAGGTTCTGATGGTGTTTTTGTTCGGTGAACTGTTAGGTTCTTTGTTTTGTTTTGTTTTTTTTCTTTGTGTTAAACATAAGGGTAAGGGTATAATGTAGGGGAACACCTCGCTCACTGCGACCTACACAGACCTGTTGTGGCTAAGCAGGCTTGAAGTGAGGATGGCGCAGGTGCCACAGGGTCACAGCCACAGAGACGCGCTAGGTCTCTAACAAGGGCTGAAATCCTGGCGTCAGGTCCCGCCGAGCAGCTCCCACCTGCGGGTGTGGTGTTGTACAACCGTCCCCACCCATGGAGGACAGCGACTGCCCAACGCCACCTAGCGCCGAGAACAGCTGTTACAATGCGCAAGCAAACGCACCATCGGTCGGCATCACCAAATCCACGTGCCCGAAAGCATCTGAAAGATAAGGAAAGCATGCTATGAAACTGAGTACCCCAGCATTCACCTGAGTGACAAGGGGAAACCGCTGAAAAGCCCCAAGTCAGAGTGCGCAGTCGCCGTGAATGCGAATCACACATGTTGCCGCGGCTCCACTTTGTTCCATTTACTCCATATTCAGGTTTAGAGACTAGAGAATCCAAAGTACTGATTACTCGATCATTTTATTTAAATAAATTAAGATAATAGGGCTGCGCGTGGCCGAGCGGTTAGACCGTTCGCCTACCACCTAGGCGACTCGGGTTCGATCCCAGGGACTCGCATACTGTATTCGTGGTTCCCTAAGCGGCACTTGTGCGGATTTACTCCGGTTTCTCCCGCTACTCATTCCACCATCATCACCTTTCCATTCCTCAATTTCCCCTGCATTAATCCTCTCTTTCATACCTAGTGCTTGGCTGACCATCCGCTTCCAGGTCTTCACTCTGTCCGGTCCGTAGGTTCCTCTGCTCCCCGACAGGCGTCTAACCCTAGGCACTGGCTTATACGTCCTGGGGGGTTTGAGTCCTCTATACGGGGAGAGTAATCAGATAAAGAAGAAGAATTAAGCATGTGCTTAATTTGGCACGTGCAGACCTGTGCTGTCCAACACTGGTATATAGTTTTAAGGTTTCGTATTTAGATAATAGTTGATGTCGACCAGCTTTTAGTATAAGTTAAATGCTTCACAGAATCGAGGAGCAAATTCAATAGATATGAAAGTAGGAAAGCAAATGCATGAGACATGTGTGCCTATTAAACCATGAGTCATGCTCAGCGCTAATCGTAGATATTCCCAACCATGGCAGGTCACGATGCCCGCTAATAGAGTGAAACAGGTGACAGAAGCTAATTATGCAAGGGGCAATCTGCAAGTGTAAATGGCTTCACTTCTAGAGCGTCTCCTGTGATAGTAACTAAGTGATCAGCATGTTGTTGCTTTATTTAACGCTGCTGGTTCCGCAGTAAATTTTACACTTCCATTAGCAGCTATTTTTCTCTTCTTATACTAAATGGATTCAATGGAAGTTATCATAGGATGAACGTGTTTTAACGAGGAAGTGATGTTTAAGTCCGCATTCGCTTAGATGTGCGTTGTTCGTTAGCAAGCGCATCTAACATAGGACACAGTTTATTGACAGCTTTCTTTAATTTATACAGCACTACAGTAGTTCAGAAGCACAAATTAGGATCTCAACAAATAGGATTCAACATTGTTCATGATTCATAGCAAACAAAGCTCGCATCTTAGATTAAAAAATCTGATGTGTTGCACTCACATGACTTTCTCTACTCGTGTAATAACCATTCTTACAAGCTCTTATTCCTATATCTTCTTCGCATTTGTTGAGATAAACATTTGTACAAATTATCTTATTGTTTATTTCCTTGTAGGTGCAAGGAGAATATTAGAATACAGTAGACTTAGTGCAACAGTCAAATCTATTAAAGCTTTGAGATTCCGTTCTCTTTGCACACTTAAAATATGAAAAAATGAACAACGATGTTCCATTTCACGAAAGTTTTAAGTTTTCCGAAACTCACACACATAAAAATGAATATCTCCGAAATAATTCACCCTCAAATTTATTTGGACACAAATTGTGTATTTTAGCAAGATCTACATTTTTGGTATAGTATGATTTGGTCTATCTCTAACGGTTTACCACTTATGCAAAAGTCGTCCAGAGTAAATACGACTACAGGGGCTATAGCCAGAAAATTCAAAATACACATTTCAGTTGTCATAAAAATATCTCAAATATATGATATTTTAATCAAAATCATTAGAGTTATTTTCAAGAAAATCAAAATTTTCGAAAAATTTTCCATGTAAAGGGTAGTTTAGGGTGGGGCTGTTTTCTTCAAAATCTTCTTGTCGCATCCTTGAAATAACATTAAACTTAAATACCAATTTTGGTTTTTAACGGACTTTTCGTTTTTCAGTTATGCTGTCCACAGAGTGACAGATACGCGCACACACACACACACACACACACACACACACACACACACACACAAACACACTCACACACGGACCTTTTTCTAAAAATGCTATTTTTTTAGATTCAGAGGATCTCAAAACATATATTTCCGGTAAAAACTCGACATCTAATTTTTGGGTGGAATACAATACGAAATTTCATGAGATATTCAAAAAGTGATAACCAAAACCTATTATCATGAGTTTGATCACTGTGATCAAAATAAAAATTGTAAACTGAGGTTCAAAATAGCATTACTCGTGATTATCAGTGTATTCCTTCTGAATTGTAGAGAAGGAGCTTCCAAATATGTTTGAAGATACTAATCTTCCTTAGGTTAAGCGGTCCTTTGCATACCCTCACTCAGTTTCGGGAAGGTTCAAAGTTCCACGCTACCAGTTTCTAGACGAATCTAGTAAAACATGATCTAAAACGTAAACAACGCGATCGATATGACGTAAAGCATAGATTACAGCACACCTAGCGTATAGGTAATGCGGGTAGTTTCTTAAAGACCAATTCTACTACGAAAGCTACCGTAGTCTACACTTATGATTTTCTACGGTTGGCTATCGTCAAAGGCAAGATTTTTTTTTTTTATAATTATTTGAAAAATTCGCATTAATAATTTAAGTTAGTGATGTTTTGTGCTGAATATTATACTAATGTAAAAAATAGGATTAATTTCGCACAAATTTTTGGGTAAAATTAATACACAGATATTATTTAAATTGAAAGTAACAGGTAAGTAATGTTACTGTAACATTATTTTTAAAAACTTCTCCAAATTAAAACATTTATTTTATTATAATTATGACATGCGTCAGTAAAGATATCATGCATCAGACATCAGGGCCATTGCCCATCAATCAGCATCAACAAATTGCAACATATGTACAAGTTGTGACACTTTCATTTTTCGTAGTTGACCTTCTGTCCGTTACAACCAAGTTGTATCTAGAAAAATAAATCTCTCGCTGTCAGCATTTGATATTGGTAACTAAAGACATTGAAGGGACTTTTCATAGAAAAGTAAGTAACATTCGCATTTTGCTTTGAATGCTAAGGGTGCTGTTACTATTTCAAATTGGTTACTATGGTCTAACTGTTCAACAGTGGCACAAAGCTCTTTGTGCTTTAAGTTTATTGCGGCGGCTTTGACAAGATGGGATAATATTTATTTTGTAGTATTGTTACATGTTGATCTTAAAAAACCCTACCCTATGGTAGCTTTAGAATCCTAGTTAAAACACCTTTCAAGTATGAATATGATTTAAGTACATCTGTAGTTTGTTTTATTCCTACTATATGCCGCCTTTATCATCTGGGCCTATCGGCGACTTTGTCTTTGAAACAATTCCAATTAACAGTGATATTTACACATCAGCTTTTGTTAATAGTTGGGTTTGTATCATAGTTAATGTTGCTCTATAACATTGAATTACACATTCTTCAGGCTCTAAAGCTGGGGAATAACCTAGACTTCCTGCTGGGAATCGAAGTCACAGCCTCTGGATTAGGGGACTAGCGTGGTAACCAACAGACCACAGCGGTAGTATAGTTCTATTTATTGAAGTACTTTGGCGAAATATTTCCATGCTAAGTTATGGCAACTAAAATTTCAGTTACATACTAATAAAAGAATAAAGCGAAATATTACCGCCTTCAAGTTAAAAGTTTAATGACGATAGAAACAAAAAATGCGCAGGAAATAAAAAGGGCGGGGACCAATGATTTAATGCCATTGAGCGGGTCTTTGAAAGGTACGCTTTTGGCTGAACCCCCTCTGCTAAACAAAGCAATAAAGGTAATTGAAGAAACGACCAGCATCATCATATCTTAATGGCGTCTTACGTCATGGCCTTTAAAAAGAACCTTATAAATCTCAACTTGCGCAATACAATTTACATTTCAATTTGTGCTTTAATCTCCAATTTTAAACGCTGAACAAAATCCCATTATTTTTCTACTCAAAGCACAGATACGACCAACTTAAGCTAACACAACTGCGGTCAATTATTTACTACTAATAAATTGGATGTTTCAAAAAATAGCCAAGGCAGAATTTGCATACAGGAAAGGACACTTAATATTGCAACGCGTCATACTATGAACCTTGAATTGTTGCAATTTCGTTAAATGTAGTAAAAAGGATTTCTTTTTATAAAAGGAGTTCGAATTCGCACGACCAGATTAAGCCCATGGGCTCCAAGTAACAGGTCCACCATCCATCCACCTGCCTTTTCGAGTAGATCCTCATATTATCACCAGCTTGTGCTCGGAATTTCCTATGCTATATCTAGCAGTCTTAGTACAAAGTAAGAAAAATGCTCGTCAATCATTCTGAAAGCATATTTGAGAATAAATATCCTCGTGGTGTGAGTGCGTGCGTGCGTGTGTGTATGTGGACTATGCCATTAGTGACATGAATGAAGACTGCTTCAAGGAAAACTGTGCCTTTTCTTCATTTGAAGTCTGCATACCAGAATTTCAGTCGACAATTCCTTTTCATAAGTGATTTCTATAATCCATTATTCTTTCAATTTTAAGAATGTATATATAGTAGCCTCCTAAAGGTAGCCTCCCTAAAAGGTCAACTAGTCCTCTTACGGTCAGGGGAGTCGGCATGCTGACACCCTCCACCCTCATCCTGCGCAGCCCCGTGGTCATGATTATTAACAGAAATACTCATCCTAGCATCGTTGTAGTAGAGTCACTAATCGGCCCGGTAATGTGCTCAATTGTCCTTGGAGGATGTGTCCGGAGCTTCTTCAATTAGAAGTAGTCACTCTCAATTCTAATAAATACCATATAAGTGTGCCAAGGATTCTTTGTGTGCTGAACATTACCACATGCCTTAGCTCATTGTGTCCTCTGAATTCAGTTATCGTATTTACTCCCTGATCGTATTTATTCAATTTTGTAACTATAGTAGTCTCCATAATGTCTCCAACCCAACATCATTGAGGCAATAGTTACAACCAGACAGCGAATCTGGATACCGATGAAACATGTTATATGTAACTATACCAAAGGTAGTCAGGGTGAGCAGTGCAGAGGGAGAAGGTAACAAGTCAAAACAAACGGTAATTTTCATGGCACACCATTTTAGTTGAGTATTTGTTTCTTTCAAAGAAATAATTTATGTCCAATTAATTGATAAATAACAAATACACTTTTTACCCTTAAAACTGAATATGTACATATATTTTCCCGTCAACTTTCATTTTACGTGACAGATTTGCAACAAATGTGTATCTATAAGTTGTATTGATAACACAAATACCAGATGATCATTGTGGAATATGGAATATTGACTTAATTCGTTACCTTATTCTTTATTTCCTTTTCTTTGTCCTTTTAACAGTAATAACTCTGTCCTGAAATAACAAATGTAATTCTTAATCAAGTTTCTATAGAAAACTAATCCTTCGCAAAACTTATTAAAAAATCCTTTCATTTTAGAAATAAAACTGCTTGACAAGAACCATAGAATAACAAAACTACTTTCCTGAGACTACTCCCTCAAAGTTACCCTGCAGATCCAGACCTCCCCGTCACACGCCATGAAGAGCTGTATCGCTCTTCTGCACCAACGTGACAGAATTATAGTGCACCAAATATATCTTCAAAGTCTCTAAAGTAAATCTCCCGCAGTTTTTACTTTCGCATTGCGAGAAGGTCTGCTTCAAATCACATGATGAAATCTAGGAAAAACGTAAATACTTTATGCACAATTCATGTACTTTATTATTCTCAGATGGACTGTTTCCCTTCAAGATCGTTATTTACACATAATTTGATACAGTATATCCACGGTTTGTAATGTAGAACTGCAGTACCCAACATTAGGTACTGTAGAACACAGTTAACCTGAAGTTATCCGTCTTTCTCCCATCGGTGTCCATGTTTCATTGCCTGGTTATAACGAAGCACTAATTTTTGTGAATGTCGTCGTACACTATGTCTGACTACTATTCATTAACATGGTTCTCACCAACAAGTTCAAGTGAAAAGGCGTATGAAAAGTTCCTGATTCCATTTCAGGGATGTAAGGTGGATGTTGGCTGTACTTTCTGTCACCTATCTACAACCCTAACTTTAGAATAAACAGATTTTTTATATCATGTTTAGGAAGAACGTTTTAATTAAAATACGTATCATTAATACATACATTATGAATTGCTATTAGTTTATTTTTATGTTTGTGTTATGGCTACCTGTAAATGATTAGCAAAACAAAATATAAAGGTCATTTCCCAATATATAGGTAAGAAGCAATTACTGTGAAGGTGTAGCTAGGAGCTTCCTCCCATTCCAAGGCAGGCAGCAAGTCTAGACCGCCTCCTCTCCTTGTAGACTATCTCAAGTGACAGAACTTTCACATTAGTGCAGATAAGAGGACTCCAGCTCCCAGTGTTAACTTGTTATCTACCCCACTCCACAGATAACTACCCGAGGAAATATATATAAAGAGGTGTGTACTGTGGAAAGGCATTTCGACGTTTGATAACGATGTATAATGGCTTTTTAAGTGATGTGGAATTTGAAATCTGCCCTCTTAGGAAGTTCTCTAAATGAAGAATTCAGGTAGCCAAGATACGTCTGACCACGTGCTTCACGTCGTCCTTTTGTGCCTCTCCATTTATTTGGGTTCCTAGGATCACTGCCGAAATTGTTTACATACCTAGCTAACGCTTTCTTAAAATTACATCATTTATTGCAGTAACCACTATATTTAATTATATTAATTTAATAATAGGTTAAGTTTGCATAACGTGAATTTCTATTAATTCTAATATATATACCGATTTTGACCAAATTTGGCACAGCTAACTTTTTGATACGATGCGAAGTTACTGTCAAGTTTAGAATTCGAAATTCCACTCCATTTCACACAATCAATTATTTAACTTTGCGTAATGCCTACACAAGTTCTCAGTACCAGCTATGTCTTTGTCAGCGATAATCGCAGTAACTTGCACATTGCCAACAATGCTTTTGTTGTACGAAAGAAATGTTACTAGTAGTTACTTTCGATAACAGAAACGCAAAGCCTAAGTAGGAAGTGCGTTAAAACACTTAAAGGTTAATATTTAAATATCAAAACGAATGCACGTTTGCATTATATCTAACAGTCAAATTCCTTTTCTGATTCTTGAAGTTGATACAGTCACAAAGGCTGGGGCGTTGAGGTGGCGAGAAACTGGATTTGACTTATGCTAAAGGCAGTACCGGGCAAGATTACAAACTCTATATTCAGATGTTATGTGTAGGCCCTATAGTAGCCGTCAGGAACGATGGCGGTAAATGACATATAACGCGCAGGTAAAAGGGGAAGTGCTGCGTTGCAACTGCTTCCCATCTTTCTCAGGAAGTATTTGTACACATTATACACCATTTCCTTGGTTTCACTGCGAATAACGCAACGTTTTTTTTTTTTTTTTTTTTTTTTTTTTTGCTTCTGCCATCGTCGGAACTCCTAACAAACTTACTATCATACAATGGAATGGACTTATTGCTCGGAATTAATTTTACTGCTAAACAGTGCGTAAGTATTCCCACACGCGCTCTGAAACAGACTACGCCTGATTGGCTAGAAAACATGTGACTATGACGTCGTTGGATACTTGACTTCTGCGCAACCGCCTTTGACAGCGACTGTAGTATTTGGTCACTAGAGGTGCGCCTGCGTTAGAGTCTTTCGTTCAGTGAGAGTCATCACCAGTTATACACAGTTCTTTTTTAATTTGATTCAGTTTTCCAAAAATGTAACGATTTATTATGATACTCGACACAGGTTTTGAGTAAAATGACCTACTCTGAAGTAGTTAAAAGCTTCATCGATGTCTTAAGTTGTAAAAAAGCTGAAGGTAGTGCGAACTTTACCGAGGTCTTAAATATTTAAATGTAAATAATGTTTTCTAAATATATACAATTTTTAGAATGACTACTGTTGGTTGCTTAAATGTAAGGTCATCTTGTGGGCTTAATATTTGGAAGCGCCAGTTAAGTTAGCAAATTGTGCCGTGGTGCGTGACCTACAAGGATCACCCCGTGATATTTTTCTTGGGCTCCACACCGTGAAATGCGTCCCAGACATGGGAGACTGAGAAACCTTCATCTAACAAGCATAAGGCTAACGGTATCATCAAAACTACAACCTGCAATATACTTTTATTACAGGGGGAAGAGAATTTTCGGGAGCAGAAATGACGGGAAATGTTCCAAAGTTATCACCGCATCGGTGACCATGCACAAGTCTTGATGTTTCTCATATCTTTCTGAACACACCCACACATAAATGCGCGCGGCCTTTGTGTTTTTGCCATACAGGTTCCGTTTCGCTGTGTTGTTGGTATAAAATGCTTAAATATAAAAAAGATGCGTAGAAGATAAGTAACGCAAACAAGACTTGGCTGCTTAAAGCCTAATTGTGTTAAAAAGCTGGGAGGGAGCTCTAAAGACAACAGTCACACACAATTCACCCTCTAAACAATGTCCTGTCATTCCTTAGTTTAAGTTACACGAAATAAGTGTCAAAACAGGTTTCCAATGCAACACCGTGCTCGAACATTTAAAATACATTGTTTGGAAGTACTTGTGTTGCTTATCTTTTAGCATTGCAATTCTGCCAGAAGTTCAATACCAAAATTTTACACGTTTAGCGGACTCCAAGTAAAAAATTCATTTACAGAAAAACGTCCGCGTATGCTTGTGTCTCTGTGTAATCGTTACGTATACCTAAAATACGAACAGTCGTTTAAATACGACACTTAGTATGAGTTCAGAACTATTCAAGGATGCTATTCGAAGATTTTCAAGAAAATTCGCCTACCTCAAACTACTTTTACATGGAAAATAGTTCGTTACCTTTGATTTTGTTAAAATGGCTCTAACGATTATGATCATGTAGATATTTATTAAATCATCTGTCCTCCAGTGAGGTTGACCACATGCATCCAGAATACAGAAACAGATGTACAACAAAAATAATTTTAAAACTACAAAAAATAATTTTAAGAATTAATCCAAAAACTAATAATAAAAATCAATAATAATATATAACAATAATGAGCAGTACAATAATGGCAGTTGGACATTTAAAGTATAGGGTATAAATGATTATTTAATATTGTCACAAAATTCTTTAACATTTTAACACAAATGTTCTCAAGCTCTTTGATGGGCTCACCAAGTGGTTTTAGATAGTTGCTGGTAAATTTATAACAGCATCCATGAGCCCCAAGGAGAAGACCTTTCACCTCCCATGCATTTGAAGGAACATTATATTTGTCAGTGAGGTGAGGAATGAATGGTCGGTAAATTGTATGTAATATGTACACCATTTCCAGGACACATAAAATGTATATATTGAATTATCTGGTAATATCCTCTGAGTCCACTTCATTTTCGTGTGATTAGTAAAGTTAACAGATAGACAAAATATTACTACATAAAAATGTAGATTTCACAGAAGCAAGCAATTTGTATCAAAACATTTGTGGCATTAACCATTTCCGGGGAACTCTTTGTTATTCATTTTATTTTCAGACACTATTCTTCCTCAAGTAGTGCCTTTACTTCCTTTTCATGTTCTAAATAGAACAGAATTTCAAAGCCATCACGTAGCGACTGACTTTGAAAACATTTGATTATCGCTTATATTTTATTGTATTCTTATGTTTACCATAAAATAGGTTCTAATGAATGTGTAGCTGCATTAATACGAAGCAGATAGAAGAATACACTTTTGTAGAACAGTTTCTAAAACATTGATTGGCGAAAGTCATGTGAATGCAACACAAAATTTTTAGAAAAATATCGGTTCATGTGCGTATATGAACAGCAAGCTCAAAAACGAAAAGTTGGTTAAATAGCAAACTTTGCATTTAAGTTCAGCGTCTTCTAAAATGAACCACGAAGATATTGAAGAAAATTCTCTACCCAAAATTACCCTCTAAAGTACCTCAATAATGGTGAAAATATACGTGGGAGTATTATAAGCTGTACAAATTCCTTTGCAATAAAATGTTCTGAACATGCCTGAGCCCATATTAGTTTAACCCGAAATTAAAGCTTTTTAGTGAAGTCTTGGAAAAGAGCCTCAAAAGTTTTTAAGCTAAAGCAGCTATCGACTAAATCCAACCAAAATCTTCAACGCCTAACGATAGTCAAATGGAATGTTTACATTTAAGGTAGACTTGTTCTTACATCTTCAAGTATATTATTCAATAACTTCCTCGATAAATAAACTGTCCACTCGTAGGGCTTTGAATAGCAGACTTCTAATTAACCATTCAACCTTCTAATTAACCACTAATTGCATGTTCAGCTATTTCAGCTTCATGGTCACGAATAATATTAATAAGAGTAGGGAGCAAGGAAAAAACTGGAAGCAGACGGGGAGCACATGACGTCCAAAATAAAGGGCCCTACTTCCTGGTAATTCTTGCACGCGCAAACTTTTGTCGTACATTTTTGTTATTATTCCTATAAATAATGGGAAAACTGACATGCGTAGTATGCAGGTAAGAAATATATGGCTGAGAATTGTTTTAAATTACAAACCCTTAGCAAGAATAAGCCCTAAGAAGCAAGTAGAGGCACGAAATGCCTAATTTTAAGTCATGTTTAACACAAATGGAACGGGATAGATAAAAAAATCTTCGTGCGAAGAGTTCACGCTGATAAATCAACTAGAGGCATATTAAGTCTTGTAATTACAAGGATATAATGCGTTATGACACGAACATTTTAATGATGTAGTTAAAGAGAATTGTCATAGTAAACTTCTTGTTACGTTGTGTACTGGTAGACGATGAAGTCTAATGGACAGCAATCGCATCATCTTGACACATTTCCTCGCTAATTGAATGGTCCCTCTACTAAACCCGTTCTATGTTTTTGTTTGTCGCAGAATATCTTACAGAATCCACACAAGCTTGACATAAACAGAAACATTTCAACATTTATTAATGCTACATTCCGGACTTGTAAGTTGTATTTCCGGGTGATGCGCTTTCTTGAGGAGAGTGACTTCAATTTACAGAATGGGGAAAAAGGAAATACTACATCACAATACGATTCCATAACTAATGAAATTATAGCATTTGTGTTAGTCAGTTAGTTCTCTAGTAACTGAGTGAGGTGGCTCTGCGGTAACTTACGAGGCTCGCATTCAGGAGGACATAGGTTCGATTGCTGCGCCGGACATTCCTGACCCAAGGGCTTTCTCGGGAGTTTTCTTGGGTCACCAGGTAAATCTGGGAAGGATAACTATAGCTCCTCGAATTTTCCGTCCCTCCATTTCATTTCACCTTCATTTCAATCCGGTCTTTCAGCTTTTAAAGTATTGGCGATGGGCAAGTTCGGCGCTGCTGTGTGAGAACTTTGCGAACTGTAACCGGTGTTCTCGGCATTTGATTTTCCCGAGCGGTGGCTGCTTGGTAGCACTTGTGAGATGAAGAATTTCTAGCACAAGTTAGGGACCCTCACGCTGGCTCGCGCTACTCTCCCGTAGATTACTCTAAATTCATACCTTTCTCCCTGGGTCTGACATAAAATATCCTTCACCACTGACTAAACTTATCTGTACATTTCTATTCTATATCTTCCAATATAATTTCTGAACACTGCGCATAAGACGTACTTCTTTAGATGTACCTACCCTTCCTTTCACCCCCTAAATGGTTTGTTTTCATTCGTTTCTCACTGTTGATGCTATGAACAACCTCATATGAAAGCCGATAGAAACTTGAGAAGTTTAGCGCTAAGCAAGCTGTCTCGTTTTCTCATTCAGATCCTTAATTCCAAAATGTCATAATATCTAGGTTGCAAGTTGGTCACACAAATCATCCACTCGAATCATCTATCTAAAAATCTTGCTGCAGACTGTCACATGTGTCATTTCATCACATCCGTGCTGCCTATCCTTGCTACTGCATGGCAGACTAAATAAGTTATCGTAAAAAATATATGTATAGTTACGAACCCCCTTTTTTATTCTAAACTTTTCTGCCAGAC
This sequence comes from Tenodera sinensis, assembly GCA_030765045.1. NCBI lineage: Eukaryota > Metazoa > Arthropoda > Insecta > Mantodea > Mantidae > Tenodera > Tenodera sinensis. The sequence continues at coordinate 157,000,708 of CM060966.1, read as the reverse complement.
TTTCAGTTTCGGATTGCTCCTTTTTACTACATATTCTTCCTCTAAGACACAATACAGTGTTGTATCTGAATTGTCACACAGTCGGAAGCCATTCATATAAAAACATCTTATTTTCGATCTCTCCTCAATCTTACCCAAGCATACTTTGCACTTTCTTTTCTTATTGCGCATACGAGTACGACTTCGTCATTCAGTTCTAGAGCTTTATAATATAATTATACGGAAACTTTGTCTCTTAATCCGTTAACAATTTTTACTTAACACCCTCAAAACAGAGGGCATTTGTATACGTAGTATTCCATAATGTCTGTGTTGCTTAAATGTCCCTGCGCCGGACATTTCTTTAAGCGAAATTGAGAAAAGGTGTGTTTCTCCGAAACACGAATATCAGTTCTGCAAACTTGTCAATTTTTCTGAAAATAGTTACTCTTGCTCACCATAATACGTAGTAAACAATGTTGTGCATGGTTTTTTGCGTGCTTTTAAGGTAAATAAAAATTTGAGTCCTTTTTCTTTTCTTTACCTGCTTACCCTCCCCTTATATAGAACTTACACACCCTAAGCCATAGTGTGAATAATCTGTTGCTCAGTTTCTAGTTTCCATGCATTCTTATTTCTGTATGACATCACTGATGGCTGCTGCGTTCTTTCCAAGAAAAATTAACGCCAAATATGTAAATACCAGCAAGAGAAAAATGGGTTCTATAGTATGTGTGGAACAATAAGAAGCACACTGAGAAATAAAACGTTAAGAACAACTCAATTGAAATTTTATAAAACGATGGTAGTTTCCATGTTAACATATTCCTGTGATATTGGACACTTACTAATACAGTACAAGAAAGATAGAGACGCCGAAAAGAAATTCTTTCATTCAGTAGCAGGTTACACACTTTATATAAAAAAAAAAACTGCATGTAAATTAGAGAGTAACAAATATACAATATAAAACATAATAAACCAAACAAGAACAAACTGGCTAGAACGTACAGAAAGAATATCACAACACAGATTACCACAGTTTTACTTCATTATCAACCAAAGGGCAGAAAAAGAGTGGGACGTTCACTTACTAGATGGAGAGATTCGATCTCTTGAGGTGGAAACAGGTGAAAGGCCTAAATCCATGAAAGAAGAAGAAAAAGAAGAAGAAGAACTAGAAGAAGAAGAAGAACTAGAAGAAGAACTAGAAGAAGAAGAAGACCTAGTCATAATAATAATTTGAAAGTTTTTGTATAAATTGTTGCAATATTTATCTGTTGATGGAGAAAGATCCCTGTCATATATGCAAAACAAATAATTGGGTAATTCAATAAAACTACTACCTTTTCTATCGAAACTGAATGTAATTCTAAGATGAAACCTGTGATCTGGGTATCTTAATCTATGTCATTTAAGTTGTTTCCTTTGTGTTGAAGTAAAAGTGTTTAAAACTTCAAAAAGTAGTTATACTCTGTAGCAATTTATGTTGGCTATCCTATTTGATTCACAGTGGCATTTTTCAGTGTTGTATTTCATTTCACCGCCCAATGTTGGTGTTTATTCTGCAGAAGCCCTTTTTGTGGCACATTTTGACTCAGGTAGAAACGTAATTTTATGAGTTGCAGCACCTTTAAGTTGTGAAAGCGCCAAAGATAGACGAAATCTCCCATCAGAGAAGTGCGTCATCGTGTGAACTGGACGCAAGGCCGGGCCCAGCTAAGATAATATTCATGAGAACCAGGAAACTTGGACTGGGTTGGAGTTAGGTAATAACACAGAAAACTGTAACAACCGTGCGAGTCGAGCCCTCTTTCCAGCATTGCTTTCAAATGAAAGAGGAGGCCGCTTCAAAAAGAGGTGTGTTATTTTCCAGTGTGTGCTTCCCAAATATAACTCTTTACAAATTATTCTTACGATATTCTCGTTCGAATTATATCGTAATAACATGCAAAATGAAATACTTGATTAGGCGTCATTGGAAATATTAAACCCAAACGCACATTAGCCAATTGAAGTTTCTATTGTAGACTCTATTACACAGCCTTTGGACTTCTGTATTCAGAAATGGAAACCGTGTGTATTGTAAGTGGAACTTTATTGATTATTCTGTATATGTTATGGAGTTAGGATGAAGCTACTGTACTGAAACTTAGACTTCCTAACAGGCAATTAAATAAGTGCGAGTATTCTTTAGTTCTTAACACAAACGAATTTAAAGCTTTAAATTAAAATCTGGTGTGTCTTATAAGTAAAAAGGACAGATGCTCAGTTCGGAACTAAGGAACTGTGAATTAAAATCAATAAGTGTAAAGCTGTTAAGAAAAGTGTGCGATATTGTAACAGGAGCTGAGATTGGTCGAAACTAGAATAAATGTTCCTTTAAACAAATACATGCTGAGATATGAAACATTTTACAAAAATGTGCAACGCATTTTTATGTGTTTGGCATACACCAAATGTCTTTAAATGTCCCATAGCCAGAATTCCAATGAATTGGGGTCCGGCGAACGCGGAGGCCATGCTACTGGACCTCCTCGACCAATCCACCGTTCATTAAATATTTGAAGTATCAGGATCACATTACTCCCAATGAGTAGACAAGAGTTGTAGATGACGGACTCTTAAAGCCATACATTTACTGAACAGATTAACAGGTGCTGTTATCATCATGAGTAACCCATGCTTTTGGACGAGTTGTGCTTGTGGAAAGACGACGCATATGGTTTATGCATGACGGGGAACCTTCCCATTTTGTACGCACCACACTACAATACTTAAAACCAAACATTTAATGGACGATGGATTGGCTGAGGAGGTCCAGTAGCATGGCCTCGCGGTTCACCGGACGTCAGTCCATTAGATTTCTGGCTATGGGGACATTTAAACACATTGGTATATGCCAAACCTATAAAAATGTGCATAAATAGAACATTTTTCTAAAACGCCTCGTATCTCAACAAGTATTTGTTTCCGGGTATATGTTTATAGAAACATTTATTCTAGTTTTCACCAATCCCAACTCCTGTTGCAATATCGCACACTGTTTTTTAAACATCCTGTATATTAGCATTCGTTTTCAGTATCTTCGATCTAGTATAAGTAAAACTGTATTTTCTTTCCAAAGCGTGATGCTTCTCGTATAGTATATTCCTATCACATCACTATACACTAGATTTTCAGAAAACAGAGTACTTCTACTCTTCATTCTTTGAAGGCCAATACCAAGAAAAGTTTCCAGAACATATCTTGTTCGTTTATCTTACACCATTTAAACATTGCAAATATCACTTAAACTCCTTTTAATTTTGTGAAAGGCTGCAATACCTAGCAGTATTTAAACTGAAAAATTATAATAATCCTAGAACGACTCCCCTAACCTGAGTCTTATCGCCGCAGAGTAGTGCAGAATGGGGGTGGCGGGTTAAGCGCCCTGAGTTTGCCGACCGTAAGGCGACTACTTGACATTTGAAGGACGCAACCTTTCAAACTGTAAAATTCGAATATTACACACATTAAGTCTAAATACTTTTTAACCTATCACTCGAACAAAGATTTTGAAAATGTGCACGCAGTCTTATCTTACCTACAATGGTCACAAAAATCACAAAATAGTTCGACTAGGGGGACTGGTGAATACAAGCCGCCTTTATTTAAAACGCATAGAAACGTCATTATAAAGTCAAGGTAAAGTGTATTAGACATACAGAAAAGAGGAAACATGAGAAGTATTTTATGGCCAAAATGTCATTTGTCATTTGAATTACACTCCAAAAACTAATATTATGCATGAGAACTGTATAAACCTCAAGCTTTCGTAGCATGGAATGATATGCAGCTAATAATAAATGACTGTAAACTATTGTAGGTAGATACAAGGTTTAAACAATCCACCAACAGTTTTGCATAGAGCATTTATTTGGTATTCTGAACTTCAAAACAAGTAGAGAAAACAGGTAAAGTCTTCATAGTTCTTCAAACCGATAGGTCTTTTGTCCTTTGTAGCCGAATACAAAGTGTATAGTGCACTTTCTATATAGAATTAACCCCTCCTTTGAATTATAGATATAGGTTTCCTGGACAACATGATTTTTCTTAAAATTGACTATCAGTTTCTTTAAATGCGCTGTTGTTCCATTTGCAGGGAAATGCTAGGTTAGATGCATTTCTGTGAAACACGAAATATAAAAATCAATCAGCCTTAGGGAATGTGTTTTTTAAAGGCGTGTCCTCTAAGGCATTATGCCCTAGTGTTTTCCTTAGAGTGACGGGAATCTCCGCCCCGAGCACTTTTTTCTCCCCTTCGCTCGGGAAATGTTATTTTCATAAAGTGGCTCATCCTAATGAACTTCGCTTTTTGTTATTCACTGGAAAATAAAAGACGCGCGAACTTAGTTTGCTTATTGCTTGGAAAGACAGACAGACGACCCGCCTTGCCGCAGGGAAGAAATTATTTCTCCTTTTAGGGAAATAAAGTAATGCTGCTCTCTTACGAACGGCTTTCGTTTCTCGGAAATACTGCATCATCATTAAGGTGAAAAATATTTATCACGCCGGCTCTGTTTTTATATTAAGGGTGTAGTAGTTAAGATTATGTACTAATTCTCTAAATTTCAGGACTTCCATGAAGGCTTAACCTGTTCAGTATTAATCCATTCCTGAGTACGTACGTACGCACGAAGTATTAAATGAAGGCTGATTTCAAGGATGGTCAAAACATTAAAACAGAAGGGTTACTTTTGAATGTTTATTTTTAGAAACCCGACTGTTTCTTACAACAGCAGAACGTTTAGACAGAATAAAGCGACTTAATTGACTGGTGACGGTATACTGGGGTAATTTATTTTTAATTGCCTATATGGTGGTATAAACGGAACCAAAAAAGGAAAGCTAATAGATGAACATCACTGCATACTATTGCATGAAAAGTGTACTGGAATGAATCTATTACGTTTTAACACCAGTTGCACATTGTATATTTTTCAGTTGGCGCAGTAATTGAAAGGTTTTTCAAACTTCAAAGCTCTCGTTGGACTCTAATCATTCTAATGGACAGTAAATAAAGAATAGTAATGCCAAATATTAATATCCAAGAGCAATAGGGACGTTTGCTACATGTCGCAAATAATACGATTTGAAGGTAGAATAAAATAGCCTTAGGAGTAGAGTAGGAGAGGTACTGAGGGGTTCGGCCTGAGGCTTGTTGTACCTACGTCCCCAAGGGGTACCCCCGGGAGGAAGGATGAGGTGAGAGGAGATACCGGGCGGTCAGATCCAGACTAACGGTACAGGTATTGACAGACGTTTGACACCTCGAAACCTTTAGGTCTTCCAATACCACCTTAGGGGGAACCCGGTAGGATACAATGACCCCATATGCCGCCTCCATGGACAACGAGGGACGGAAAGAGTTCCTGTGTGTATATCATCCCTGCCAAGCTGCACCTAACACCTTCGCTGACACTTGTGACCCTGAAAGGACAAACGGGATGAAGGAGGAATGAAATGATTAATGAAGTGAAATGGAAAGACAGGAAATTCGGGGGATGTAACCCGACCCCCCCCCCCAAAAAAAAAAAAAAAAAAACAGATAAAACCCATGGGTCAGGAAGGTTGGCCACGGGAATCGAACCTACAAGCCTCACACGTTACCGCGGAGCCATTTCGGTCAGCCATCTTGGCCTTAACATTTTCATCCCTAAATCGGGAAAGACCAATGAGAAGATAATCAGATCTACATATGTTGCACAGAAAGGAACTAAAACATCTCAAAAGTGAAGTACACTAAAACATAAAAGTTTATATATTAATGCATTTTTCTTATTTGTATTTCCAATATATATAATTGCTTTCAGCGCCATGAATGTTTAATGATAAACATCTTAATGGGCATGCCACTGGAATTTTACTCAAAAGTACGTACATAATTTTATTCAATTTTTTGTGTCATTTGATATCTCCTGCAGACATCCATTATGATAGAACTTGTAGTTTCTCAGCCTTGCAGTAAATATTTTCTCGAGAAGTATGTTCACATGCTGCAGATGTTGGATTCCCAGCCAAAGAGTCTGTTATCGATTCCGTCTGGAGCCGTAGTCTGGGACGGTTTTTTGAACAACCTTCTTTCACGTAGAAAATAAATTAGTTTGATATAATTACCACCTGCAGATTTACATCTTGGGACATAAATTACCTTTTTGCCCCTTTCTTGTAGTTCAAGGATATTTCTCAAGCATTGTTGGCTAACAGTGTACCTACCACATGTATCTTTCCAGTCTCTTGAATTTTTAGCACTGTTACAAACACTTATTAAACAGAGTGGAACAACATGCAGATAATTGTATGAAAACGCCCAGATTTAAAATGAGAGCTTGCACAATTTTTCTGTAATACTTCTCAGCTAAATGGTTTACTAGTTCCCCAGGCATTTCTATTGCTGTGTAGCGTAACCCAATGGAGTAAAACAAAATGTTGATGCACTATTTATTTTGAAGTGCCTATTGCACATTCAATATGGGTAAGTTGGAAATAAATGTAAAATATTTTTAAAAAATGTAAAATTTTCCTCTTAAATGGAATTTCCTATTTAACAGATATACTAATAATGTAATATCATTACGCTCCTTCCAGCTACAAAACAATGTATTTCTGTGTAAGGAGGCTTTTGTTTGTAAAGTTTTTGGAATCTAATCTTTTTACTTAGATATTTCCACAATACAAAATCCAAAGTAGTGATCAAAAACGGTCAATTTATAGGATATCAATGCTTAGCAATGGTGGTATTGTTTAAAAGTATAACCATGTAGAAAAAAATCGATATTTAAAACTAAGCTCGGCATTGAGTAAAGCGTTCTTTGATTATGGGCTCTTGTAAACCAGACTCGCATGTTGACCTTATTTGGCCTCTATAGAAGTAAAATCTCTCCCCTACTTTACAAAAGCATTTCTAAAAGGTTGTTGCATATTACAAGAAACGTTAAGATAATGTCAAGTACAAAATAATAAAGATAAACTAACACTAAACACTACATATTTCTTCAAAGTCCTTTCTGGCTTGTTCATACTTCAGTAACCTCTGAAGGAATCGGAATCATCTGGGTCCATTCTCTGGGTGTTGCTACCATCACTGGTAGCCGAGGTCGTTACAGCTCGAACTCTTAACGCGAATTGCGCAGTTCCAATTGCGCCGGACCGGTCCTCCATGACTGAAGGTATTCTTTTTTTTTCCTTTCTTTTTCTTTTCAGTCCGGATTTACCACAATTCTCATCATAGCAAATTGGATGGGTGCTCTAAACTTAGGCCTAGGACATTTTCTTCCCAAATTTTCTTGCGAAATAATTATTGCATTTCTTAAATCATAGTGTCCGCAGCATGTGATGCTGTGTGTAGCAAGAATGAGCGTTTATCGTGCCATTATAAAACATTGTATCGAAGATCGAGAAAAAAATTACTCTTGAGTATGGTTTTGATCCAGTTAGATCATCATGATCATCTGGTTTCTGATTCCTTTGTTGCTATTATCTTTTAATCTTTCAGGAGTGTCATAATTACTATTAATTGTCGTATTAGGGCCAATTAATTGTATCAATATAGGTTAAGCAGAATATTTTGGTAGAACAGCTCTTGCTCTTGCAATCTAGATATTTTAGAGCATGGGAGGAAAATGATGTAGAATAAGAGGCAATAGACTTTCCGTGGCTGCAGTGCTGGAAATGAGAACTAATGTTCTAAATTCTGATTCTAAACGTTTTCTTCTTTAACCTTTTAGCCCCTTATGGGTTTCCAGCAAATTACGTTTAGCCCAGAACTTCGGAACTGAAATTGTATACCAAGATATTAAACAGTAGTTAGACCATGTTTAGCCTCATTCGTGGGAAACACGTGATAAATTAAAGCCACTATTATAACTGTAGACCAACAACTGGGTTATGCTGACAAATCATGGAGCCCCGTCACGGAATATAGGGCATCACGACCCTGCAGCTATTCCTCGGATAAATGCAATTTCCAGCTATATGCACTTTTTGCTAAACTTCTCGGGTGCAATCTGTCTTATTTCTTGCAGCAATTTTCTTTAGCGTTTCACATTGAAAATAGCACATGAAGCAGAGCTAATAGCAATCAATGTGCTTGTTTTTGTCAATAAAAAATGTACACCTGTACTTAAGGGGGGCAGGTTTGTGTTATATTGCACCACGTAACTTCTATTCGTCTAATTTATCAGCCGAGAATTAGCTTTTATTTTTATTTTCTCTACTACGTATAGTAAAGTAGAGGAAGTATTGTATTCCATCCAAAAATTCCATGTCGAGATTTCACTGAAAATATGTTTTGAGGACCCTAAATAAAAAATATTTTTAGAAAAAGGTCCGTGTATGTGTCTGTCAGTCTGTGGACAGCATAACTCAAAAACGAAAAGTTAGTTAAAAACCAAAGTTGGTATTTGAGTTTAATGTCTTTCAATTATGCGAGACATAGATTTTGAAAAAGTTCCTCAACCCTAAACTACCCTTTACGTGGAAAGTTTTTCGACAATTTTGATCTTCTAGAAAATAGCTCTAACGATGTTAATTAAAATGCCATATATTTGAGATATTTTTATGGCACATAAAATGTATATCTTGAATATTCTGGCTATAGCCTGTGTAGTCCTGTTTACTTTGAATGTGTTTTGCATAACTGGTAAACCGTAAGAGATAGACCAAAACTTACTCTACAAAAAAAAAAAAAAAAAAAAAAAAAAAAAAAAAAAAAAAAAATGGAGATCATGCTGAAATACACAATTTATGTCCCAATAATTTTTTTGTAAAATGAGCCATTTCGGAGACCTGCCTTATTATTTGTGTGAGTTTTGGAGAACTCATACTTTGTCAAATGGAACATCATTATTAATTTTTATGTGTTAACCGTGCAAAGAGAACGGAATTTGACTATCGCCTAAAGTCTACTGTATTCCCATATTCTCCTTCTACCTACAAGGAAATAAGCAATAATGTCTGCAAATGTTTGTCTCTACTAACTTGAAGAAGATATAGAAATAGCACTTTGAAAGTGTGGCTAGTACAAGAGTAGAGAAAGTCATTTGAGTGCAACACATCAGATTTTTAAATTAGAAGTTATTCATTACATGATCATTCTTTTCACTTTTCTGTATCCAAAACGATGCACACTCTGTTTCTGCACACTAATTGTTAAAAATAAAGTTTTTATTTCACTTTAAACATTAAATTACTTAAATATGCACTAAACACATGTATATTGTGCACATGTTTTGAAAGGATCGACATATGGTTAAAACAGAGATGATATGAGAAATATCGTGTAACTGGAAAAAATAATTTTCAACTTTTCACTGAAGTTTTTTACTTCCGGTTTATATATGGGCTTAAACACCTTATAAACTATCATAATAATCATCCTTTTTGTAGACAGATAAAAAATTAAGCGCATCGCCATTTTAAAATGTCTTGTGTGTTACACTTACACTTACGTTTAATACCTTGGATGTGTCGCTGCATACTTATTCACAACTGGGATTATGGGATATTATTTTATATTAGTTCCTACACTAAGACCCCGATTAATTGGTATACTTCTTTATAAATATATCTATTGACTTAAACACAGAATCAAAGCTACATCTGTTCTAAGTATGCTACTGCCTGCCGTTGCAATCATGTGCGGATAAGGTGATAAAATAAAATAATTCTATAAATGATCTATAATTTAAAGTGTTAAATGATCAAGAAAAGAGATAAAGCAGTTAATAAGTGCAGATGAGGAAAAAAAATCGCTTTTTCAACAGTCTCCAAGAGTGAACCATACAGTTTGTTAGGTTTATAATGCAAATATTTTGGTAAACACTGCATTAATGTCTTTCCAATGTCATAATTTGCTCCTGGTGTTTTTGCATGATCGTAACTGCGCCGCAAAGTGTACAACGCCTGTGAGATAGACTATCCGTTTTATTCACACTTCAATGCACGATCCAGTGGCCTAGATAATGTGATGTCAAATCCACAATTATTATTTTGTTACTTCCGCATAGGAAGCGCGATGCATGCTGCCTAAAACTAGTGGTTTGTATAAACTCAAATTAAAAGACATTGTTGGCATAAATGAGCATTCATTTTAAAGCACGCAGAAATGTCAGTTTGCGGAACGTAGACACGACGTAAAAATATAAGATTCAAAATAAATGGCATCATCCACTCAATCATTTCACACACCCACATGCGTTTGTGCTGAAAACGAATGGATTATGTCTTCTGGAAAGCTTCTCCCACAGCCATTAGCATCAGTCAGTCAAAAAGTCCTCCTACACTCGAGTCATGCACGTCCAAAGTAAACATAAAGTTAATCAGTATGTAAATACTGCGAGGTAGTTTGTATTTTAATGGAGAAAGATCGTTTGGTACCGTAATCCACTCTTGGGTTTCAGTTTGTGGTACACAACCAAATTATTCAGTAGATGTATTTACCTACGTTCAGACCGACTGTTGAAATCCTCTCAATATTGATTTGATAAGTCAGATGTTGATCTTACGTGCCATATATATTTAAATAACCCAAAAAACATCTGTGAAATATCGATTTTTCCATCTAGTCGACTTTTTTTATTTTCTCTATTGCATACTTAAACTAAGGAGTTGAAGTGTTGTATTCTATCTAAAAATTCTGCGTCGAAATCTGACCGAAAACGCATCTTTTAGGGCCGCCTGAACCCTCTAAAACGTATAGCAGATTTTATTGTGTTTGTGAACCACATAAGTCAAAAACGTAAAGCCCGCTAGGTACCAAACTTGGTATTTAAGTTCAGTATCTTCCAAATGTCTTCCAAAGTAGTCTTTCGTCTTCAAAGTAAAAGACTTTGGTGGAAATCCCCCACCCCAAACACCCTTTACAAGGACATTTTTCGTTATTTTTTTATTTTCTGTAAAACGGCTGGAGGCATTTTAATTAGAAACTCAATATTTACATGACAAAAGAAATGTAGCTATATATTGAATTGTCTGGGAATAATCTGAAAGTCTTCCAGATTCAGAGGGATTCTGTGTAATGGATAAACCATAAGATATATGCGAAAAATTGTATATGACATGTAGATCTCTTAAAAAGACAATTTATTTCAAATAATGTTATCGTGGCTTCAGTCATTTTCCAGATTTCTCTTATTATCGGTTTGAGTTTTTAAACACAGTTTTTAAAATTACTGTTACATTTAGTTGTTTTTGCAGTACCATGGAGAAAGTATCGAAACCCAAGTTCAGTGTCATTTAAATATTTGACTATCAATTACCTAAAACAAAATGTATAAGGAAACTATTTGTGCAAAAGTATATTTCATAACATAAAAATAAACTTTTAAAAGCCGATAGAAGCTACATAAGGATGTACTACAGTGAGTAGAGAAAATCATGTGTTTGTAAATAATCCGATATTTCTCTTTTACTTTTCAACAACTATGCATTCAAACTTCTGGCCTAAATCTTCAATAATTTATCGGCTCATTATAAGAGGTGGGAAGAAAACATAAGTAGATATGAGTTTATTGACCAAACAATGATGCAAAACCTAGCGATTTGTAATCCTGCGACTTGGAACTTACCCAATTTCTGCCATACCTTCGCCGCCCTTACTTTAAACTGCAATGTAAACAACAACACGTGTTTGAGTAACCCTTCATCGGTTGTTCGCACCGCACAACTTCCATGTCAGCAGGCACGAATAAAAATATAGTCCATTAACTAACATGCAAAATAGCATTTAATTTAAAATAACTACAAGAATTATTTGCAAAAACAGTTTGAAAATCTTATAGTAATAATAAATGGAATACATTAATATGCAAATACATTATTATTAACAGCGATACGAAATGCACGTGGAGGAATACAATTTTGCACTTTGTTTACATTGCAGTTTAAAGTTAGGACAGCAGAAGTATGAAGAAAATATTCACTTTACAGTTGCTGGGTAAGTCGCCAAAACTAGTTCTCTAATGTATTCCAGCAATTGACAACCAAATGAATTGCTACCTATAAACTATAAATGTCAGCTTGACATGTTCCTGCTGCTGATATGGCAGTCAGCCGTTTTGCAAGCTGAGGATTACAAACAATGTATTCTTTTTAAGTGTTAAATATTGTAAGATTTCTTTTACTTGATAATAGCTTTTCAGAAGTGTATATTAGCGCCTCTGTGGTGGTCTGGATAGTGCTGTGGCTTCTCAACCCAAAGATCTTGGTTTCGATTCCTGGTAAGACTGGGGAAATTTTCTTTACTAATTAGAATCTTTCCCACTTTCCGCAGAGTCCAGAGTATGCATATGGGAGTGAATGTGAGCTTCTTTAATATTAAAAATGCTAATGTTAAGAAAGCCTACCATCAGCTTTGTTTCTTGCATTTTGAAAATTATTGTTTTTAGTTTTAAATAAATTATGCTTTAATTAAAATAGTACTTACGTATATTCAAAAAAGAAAAAAGTAGTTAAAACCAATTTATTCGCAGTTGTGCAATACAATACATTTTTATTTATACCACCTAGAATATTATTAAATGTAATGTGTTTTAAGATTTGAAATGACCTTCGAACGGGCCTATACATCCTTATTAGCATGTATGTTTATAATATTATGCAATTACTCTCGAAATATATACTTTTGGTGTTTATTCACAATATTATTTTATAATTTAGTGACTAATTTTCTTCTCGTTTCCTAATACATCATCCGTGATAATGGCTAGAGAGAGCTTTCTGTCTTTAATTTGCATATTATGGGGTCTCAAAGGCATTAATATTCATAAAATTAAAGACCAAAATAAAGAAAATACAGGACATATATAAACTAATAACTAACTACAAACTACTTTGTATGTTTCTTACAGAGTAATTTAACAGAATTACACAGAAAAATAAGGAAATTTCCTTTTCCTTTCCTTCTTTTTAGTAGTAGTGGTTGTGTTTAAGGCCCTTTCTCATTGCATACAGCACCATAGGCGATGCACACTGAGATGATAACTGGGGATGGAAATTCGGAAAGGAAATTCTCCAAGCCCAAGATCAAGATATCTCCCCGGCATTTACTAATTATGAAAAAAAAAAATATATGGCTTTTCTTGGACCTTATCACAAGAAAACAGAAATAACTAAACAACTAAACTGTTTTAAATATTTAGGAAGTATGATCATATACAGCCATAACATGAAAATAGAAAAGAAATTAGGAAATTTTAACATATAGATGTTTAAGAAATGAAACAACTAGGTCAACAAAATTAAAATTTTATAAAATAATAGCAGTCCCAGCGTTGATTTATGGAGTAGAAGTATGGTATTTAACAAAAATGGAGGAGAGAAAAATAGAAAAAGCCGAAATGTTTCTTAGAAGAGTCGCAGGAGTAACGTTAAGAGACCAAAAGAGGAGTGAAGATATTAGGAAGGAATTAAACATTTTCAGATTAAATGACAAGAGTGAGTGAGTGAGTGTGTGGGGTTTAACGGCCCGCCGGCAACGAGGTCATTTGGAAATGACAAGATAAAGGCAAACAAATACGATTGGTTTCAAAATGTAACAAAAATGAATGACCATAGATTTCCTAAATAAATGTTAAATTATAAACGTTTAGGCCATGGAAGTATTGGAAGACTTAAACAACGCTGAAGAGATCATCTGCCATACATTTCCGCTAGGGAATGGAACAGATCCAAGCCATGAAGTTGATGATGGTGGTGGTGATGATGATGATAATGATAACTTAGGAAAAATTGGGGGGGGGGGGGAACTGACGGGACTTGACTTGTATTTGTACTCCTCAGCAGGCTGTGCCTTAACGACTTCGTGACATCTGTAAAAAGGCAGGCACATAAAGTACAATTAATAGTCCAGGATGGAGAATTGTGTTACCCATTTGCCACTGAAGTACGCCGGCTGGACGATGCCACTCAGAAGTGAAGTTGTACTAAAACAAACGGAGAGGTATCATCCCATGGAGATGCATGGAAGGATGTGCAACCAGCCGTTACAATAGCAAGCGAGTGGAGCCGCGTGAAACGAACGAACGAACGGATCACAGCACGTGGTCTTCATCAATGACGTAGTAGTTAGTAGTACTCCTCCATAACCGGCATGCAATCCATTCACTGCTGCACTTTATGCCATCTCTGATATTTCGTGTCATTTCTACATTTGTGCCTGCCATGGACACGCTTCAAAGAAATACAAGAGCTGTAATAGAAAACACGTGATTCTGGACTTGTCTCATGCGAACTCTGTTTAATTCTGAACTAAGATGGCTGGTAGAGCTAAATAAGGTAAATGTAACCGACTAAGATGGTTTAGATTAGGTCCCGGATTCAATTCACGTAAACCACCCTCTGTGAATTTGGGTTTTTCATAGTTTTTCTTGGTCGCTAAGCGAATGTTGGGATGGTTTCTCATCTACCACGATTTCCCCTCCGTTTTCTTCTTATCTTTCAGGTGTATTTCTGGATTTCATGGCGTATGGTGGTGCTGGGCAGATAGGTAGATGGTTGGTCAAAGGAAAGAGTGGATACCAGATAGTTATTTGGTCGACGGGTCGTTCATGGCCCTCTCTAGGCGCCTCCAGTAATTGGACAGGTCTTCAACCTTGGAACCGTTAGGGACTTCTGCGCGTCTATGTAGCCTGTAGCGTTTTGAAGTTGCTTCATCAGTTCATCCCTTCCTCCGGGGGTAATAGACACAATAGAGCTGTATGTGTTCATAAATCGAAATAAAGCATTTTTATAAAAAGGTTCGTTTGCCTGCGAACAGCGTAATTGAGAAATGAAAACTGGTGTAAAAAACAAACTTAGTATTTCAGTTCAGCATGTTCTAAGGACGCGACAGAAAGATTTTCAAGTAAATTCTCCCACCCAAAACTTACAATGCAATTTTTTTTTTTTTTTTTTTTTTTTTTTTTTTTTTTTTTTTTTTAATTTTTACATATTGATTAAAATACTATATGTTCAAGTTTGTCATGAAAATAACTTAAACTTTCTGAGGGACACCTCTTAATTCTGCATGAATTTTGCGAACAGAAAGGCCAAATCTCACTGCAGAAAAATGTAGTTCTCGTTCAAACACACAGGTCATGGCAAATAAATTTTGTCGTGGAGCTCACTATTCGCTTTTAAATATTTTAATTTTCAAATACTTATACTTTTTCAAACAGAAATTCGTTATTCGGTTTATCATACATGCCTATTAGAATTGCGTTCCACTTGTACGATATTCAAGATAACTCGTAAACGTTTTCAGTGAAATATCTCGAGCACTTTTTGAGAAGATGCACCTTACTGCTTTTTAGATAGCCAAAAGTATAATACAACTCAAAGACAAAATTACACAGTATGTAAACAAGCATAAGTAATTGCAGTTTCCTAAGTTAAGAAGTGTAGGAGTTACAAATATATTTTCGAGGTGATATTTTTACTCTCTTTCTACGTATAGTAAGTACAGGAACTATTGTATTCTACCCAAAAAATCGATGCCAAGATTTCACCGGAAATATGTGTTTTGAAGCCCCTGAATCCAAAAAAGCATTTTTAGAAAAAGGTTCTTGTGTGGGTGTGTCTGTCTGTGCACAGCATAACTCAAAAACGAAAATTCGGTTAAAAACTAAGTTGGTATTTAAGATTAATGTGCTTCAAGGATGCAACACGAAGATTTTGATGAAAATTCCTCCACCATAAACTACCCTTACGTGGAAAATTTTTCGAAAATTGTTCTAACGATTTTGATTAAAATAACATGTTTGAGATTTTTGTAGCAAATGAAAATGTATATTTTTATACTGGCTATAGCCTATGTAGTTCTACTTACTTTGAATGACTTTCGCGCAACTGGTAAATCGTATGAGACAGACAAGTCCTACAATACAAAAAATGTAGATTCGTGTTAAAACGCACAATTTATGTCTAAATAAATTTGTTTTTAGAGTGAACCATTTCGGAGATATTCCTTGTTCTTTGTGTAAGCTTTGGAGAACTTATACTTCTGTCTAATGGAACATCGTTATTCATTTTTATATGTTAATCGTGCAAAGAGAACGGAATTTGAAAGCTTTAAAAGATTTGACTATCACTCAAAGCCTACTATATTTCCGTATTCCTCTTGCACCGACAAGAAAATAATAAGATAATTTCTGCAAATGTTTATCTCAACTAACACGAAGAAGATAGAGGAATAAGAGTTTGTAGGAATGGTTAGTACAAGAGTGGAGAAAGTAACACATCAGATATTTTTACCTACGTTGCCCCTTAAGAACACTGTCCTGTTGTACGAAACACACTTGAGTGATATTTTACGATGGAAGGTTTCTGTAGCTTGGTACGAATCGATGTAGTGGTGTAGTTGTTGTTAGCTGCTATCACTAACACATCTCCTTTACCAGGTCCCTGTTGTACACAGACATCTCAATTTCAAAGTCTGCTCTCTCTCTCTGTTGTGTTTCATTTGCATAGGCTATAGGCTCGTATTGATTGAAATGTGGGCGTGCTATCTGGCTATAGCCTTCAGTCGGGAGATCTATGACTCTCGGTTAAACAGCCTCATTTATAATTCATTCATTTCGTGTCCACATTTTAACCTGGGATTGTTTGTTGCGATATGGCTGGCGCGATGTGTAGGCGCGTATGATGGGTGCGTGCGTGACGACAACAATCAGCTTGAGGCCAGCAGAGGCGTCAAGAAACTCATCATTTATTGGACTGCTAAGCTAAACATTGTTAAGTGATTTCTGCGGCTTGTTTCTGTAGGGCTAACTCAACACAGACGTTGAATTTGTCTCCATCACGCTAATAGGGTATTTGAAGATAGCCCCAGCTGACCTGTTTTCACCTTTTGTAGCCTTCCCTGTTCTTAACTCGGAGGGAGATCTACGTATAATTTCATAATTTATTTACATAAGTGCTAGGCTAATGTTCAAGCGCTGTTTTTCTGATATTAGCCCTAGCCATTCACCCCATAATACACAAACAAATGACGTAAAATCAATTTTTTCAACTATAAATGTCTCATCCTTCCACTATGCTGTTCAATGGCCACATTAATTTATTTCTTACATTCAATAAACTTTTTACTGCTGAATGTTCTTTAAAAATGTATGTCACTGTCAGCTCTTTATTTCTGTTTAACCATTTCCTAGAAATCGTCTCCTACTCTGGTTATACCTGGACACTATAAATCTCATCTTCTCTTCCATTATATAATGGACCTCTTTTCTTCAACAAGTTTTTCCTTTCGTTACTCAATTTCCATATTCCCAAACGAAACAAGCAATCCCTTCCCTCTCATTCTTGTAACAAATACTTATATATACATCACTCCTTTAGGCTTTTATTCACTGTAGAAACTAAGTAATTTTTATCCCTGATTTGGGAGTATAACGTTTGTGCATCGATATCTTCTAGTCTTTGTCATATTATTTTCCATACTCCCTTCATGTGCATCCTGTTGTCCACATTTCACCTAAGCAATTTATTATTAACAGATGTTAGTTTTCGCCAACCATGTTTCTGACTTTTTTGGAAATTCAAACACAAGTTTAATACATCTGCGTAGTATGAAAACAGCGACTTAAAATCCTGTTTAGTACAACTTGTGTCGGATGTTTCAAGATGGACGCCCATCCATGTCAGCACAAGTCATTAAGGGAGGTCTGCGGTTCAAATCCTTCAAAGACCGCCTCCTTCCTGTTAGGTATTTTCCAGGTATTCCTCAGTCTTCATAACTGATAAGTTCTGAGGAGGCAGCCAAAACTTGGACATCAGTGTCAATCACCTGAGGTGCGTGAGCAGTAACAACGGACACTAAATATGCCAAAAAAATATCTGATGTATTACATTACTTCTGCAAACTATTCAAACGAAATCTTATTTTTCTATCTACTTCATATTAATCGAGACTTATGTGCTTCATTACATATTTATTTGTAGTTACAACGGGGATAAAGGGAACATAATCGATAGTCAAATGTTTAAAAACTGGACGGTCAAATGTTAGCCTAGAAATTTTATATCCTTGCCATGCCATTGTGAGGAACACCCGAATAGCATTGGTAAATGCAAACCAATAATGCTGTATTTATAAGTAGTTAATGCCACAAAAAGTTATTGGAAACAAACGGCCCGAGGCCCCAATTCAAGCCCATGAAGCCAACCAACATAACCGAAGGTTTTCTGGCGGTTTTTCTACGGCCTTGGGCGAATTCTCCTACCATCCCTTTCATCACATTTCGTTTCTTCCTTTCTTACATTGCATTGATCATTCATCTTGGATGTGCTATGATCCAAAGTTTGCATGCTCCTCGACTGCCTACTGAACCGAAACGTTGGCTTCTATGTCGTTGGGCGTGTTAATCCTACAAAGGGGAGGTTAACTAGAACAAATTTGGCGTGTAATAAACAAATACGGTTATCTGGTGACTTCAAGACATATGCTTACTGGCAAATTTCGGAATACTCTGAAACGTTCACACGAAAAAGTGAAAGCTATACAAACCTGGGCGCTGAAACCTTTAATTCTGTTCGTCGCAGAAACACAGGCATCGCATATCATCACAGAACCTCCGAGAGAATGAAATTTGTAAGCATTTGTTATCCGTAGTGCTATATACACATTGTTATGTCTCAGTTTATTAAGCCGGTATCCCAGGGTCCAACTTTTGGGTTAAAACCATTGTATACAACACAAGTGCATCGTGAAACATCCAGAGTTGGACAGAACTTTGCTGAATACAATTTTTATCCTACTTTTTGTGTGCAACCTGTTTGTATCCAACGCGATTGAGTTGCACCTAATTTGTTCTCCAACGAGATGAAAACACCATCAGCGTCAGTAATGCCGGACTGCGCATGCAACAGTTAGTCAGCTGTTGTATATGTTCGTACGAGTTTGTGCTGCAGTAGTTAGTTGTTCGTGGTTCTGCAATATTTTGTACGTAATTTTGCTTCAACACGACATATGCTCAGAAATAAATCTTCAATTCGAGAAAAATTGCAATAGTTTTCCGGATCGTGTAACCTCAATTCGTTTTACAATAGACCCAATATGCCTGTTCTTTTCTTTGTAATCATTACCATCAATTCTTTTACTCCTACTACACTTGACTTCCTACTGAGAGTCATGGAAATACATCCTAAACCTATATGTCAGTCAGTATATTAATATTTACGTCCGCCATGTCTATTTCTCAGACGTGCTACGTGAATTTCCATTTGTTTTTGGACCAGAATGCACCATAGTGTGACAAACACCTTTTCTTTTGTATGCAAGACCATTGGAAAAAGTTGCAGCGTGAGATTCTGGTTTTTAAACATCTGAACATTTTGCAAAAGAAATGTTGATGACGGCCTGAGACTTTTAGGGCCAATGAAATCAGAGTAACACGCTAGCCAGTACCTCATCATGACTATGCAAGTAATTTATTCCAGATAAATTATATCTGACTGGAAGACCTGAAGACTGTTAATGCGACTGAGGTATAATTATGTGATGATAATTATTTCCTCGCCTTCCATGATTAATTTCAGGTGGAGTGTACACACACACACTTGATTTATTGTAATTGTAGCCTGATACTCAAATTGCAAGAAGGCGCGTGTTGTGTGTTGGTATAGGTTCCTCATGGGACGAAGATCGCGAGATGCTTAATATTTTTTATAACCCAACAGCCCATCCGTCATCGCGGTGTATATTAACTAAACTGTGATAATAATCTGAGAGTCCTGACTCACTATACTCATGCTTTTTCACTTCATTCCCGAGGAATTCTTACTGCTTGCCTTCCAAAGGATATGAAATACTAGAAAATGTAAATTAGATAGTCCAACTTGCTACTATGTATGTACATAAAGATAGATGAGGTATTGCATTCCACCCAAAAATTCCATAGCAGCATTTCACCTTCAGAGATCCCTGGGTGAGAATTCACATAACTTTCTCTGCTCACTCTTATATAAAATATTCTTATAAACGCTTTTTTGTCCCATTTGTTTAATCCCCTTAAGTTGTTTGGGGCTTTGAATTTGTGAAACAGCTGATGGTGTTATTGCTTGCTTAATGTAGTGTTTCGTAATGTTTTTTATTATTTTAACACTAAACACACTTACTTTCACTTTCACATTCATACTTCCAGACTCTGTTAGAGATAGGAAATCATTATACTTAAAGAAAAATTCCCAACCCCTGCCAGGAATTGAATCCGGGACTTCAGGTCTATTAAAAAGGCAGTTAAACGGTTATTCTTTCATCTACTTTATGTTAATTGAGATAAATATTTGCAGAAATTGTCTTACTGCCGTGTAGATATAAAGGGAATAGGGAAATGCGGTAGCCTTAAGCAATAGTCAAATAGCTGGTCGCTATGTAATAGTTTTAAAATTCCGTTCTCTTTACATACGACATAAAAAAAAAGAATAACAATTTCCCATTTGAGAAAAGTATTAAGTATATTTGAAAATTCAAATCGATGAATATTTAACAAGTTTAACATTATTTATGTGGTTTAACGAGATCTATATTATTTGTGTGGTAAGATCAGTGATGCGAAAGTCATTCATAATGACGATGACTTCAGAGCCCATTCCTGGAAAACTCAAGATATATGTTTCATTTTCCATTACAATATCTTAAACATACGAAACAAAACATAAAGCCTGTTAAATACCGAACTTGGTATTTAAGTTTATTATCCATCAAGGATTCAATAGAATTTTTACCCTTAACTACCTTTTACATGAAAGATTTTTCGAAAATGTTAGTTTTCTCGAAAATGACACTATTGATTTTGATTAAAACAGCATATATTTAAGGTTTATCCACAAAACAAGTGTTATTCCTAAATATTCCGAACATAGATGTTGTGTTTGGTGAAGTGGACATGCAGGGAACGTTTAAAATGCTGTGAACAAAGTTTATTTTGAGATCACGAACATACAACGAAGAATAACCGCGTATTCCAAAAATTTGTACCGTTGAAATCTAAAGCAAAATTCTTGGACGTATCAAACTAATATGGTGATCAAATGAATTTCCAGATCCGCAGGAAGAACATCTGGGTGATCTCATAGAATGTACCTAACTGAACAAAAATATGACGGGTAGACACATTTTCTTCATAGTTTGTTGGACTTACTTGCACAATACATACATTTCTACTTGTTCTTATCCTTACACTCATTATAACAGGGTAAATTGCCGCCACTCAAGTGCCTCTCTCCTTCGTCTACCGGCTAACCAGTATGACTTTATCCACGAGTTACCAGCTGTCTGTAACATCTGTAATTCTCTAAACCTGTGAATATTACTTGGTAAGAAACAATAAGTATTCGAAACTAAATCTCCTTATAAGCATAAACTTCCTTCTAGATTAATTTTAACACTCTATTCTCTCTCAGCAATAAAGTTTTCAGAAAAATCGTTAGCCGAAACTTCAAGCTCACCTCAGGTTATAACCCCCTTTGTTCTTGATGATAGCTGACATCAAGAAAATGGCCCAGAATGATATATGAAGTTGGACATTGTGACCTAGAAGTGATCGACAATGGATCGAAGTGTCTGAATCTTCCTGGAAGTTTGTAATAACCTCGGCAGTAACCTGGGGACCGAGTCGTATTTGTCATACTGTCACTTCACAAGAACAGCGGTCATTTCATTACCACATTCAGCCTCGGGGAATTCAAACACATTTTACAGCTTCTACGGTGCTTGTACATTAGAACAGAGTAATTAATTAGATTGATGAGGATGATGTCGGTCCGTTTCGTGTGACCCTGGCCTCAAGGAGGGCGGTAGCACCTATGACCTTGAAGCTGCGCTACATCTAGAAAATTTGCAACGGTGTTACTCCACCTGTCTTGACGAGGGTAGAAACTTCAGAGATTAGTGTATACCTTCTACATGGCCATTCTGATCTAAAATAAAGTTGTTTTGTTCCATTGCCGCCTTTAACTGGAATGAACATATCGGCGGTCTTTTAGCTTTGGAACAAATTGCCTATCGGCAACTGTGTTAACTCCTATTTAGTTGTCATTGGATTTCCGGATTTTCTTTGGCTCTCTGCATTAGTTCACACACACGTTCACGCTCTCATGTATACTTCCAGACTCTGGGGAGGTTGGAGAATAATCTTGGCCAGAGAAAAATTTCCACCCCCTAGCTGGAAGACGAACCCGTGACCACTCACACACCAGGCAAGGTACTCTACCGACTGGGCTAATACACCGGCTAACAGTTGTGTGAATTGCACTATTTTCTTGCGAACCTTTTCTTTGTGATTGCACCCATGTCCTCAATACGCTCTTGAGCGCCAGTCCCTTGGCCTGGGTGTTACACTGCGGTCAATTCTCGACGATGACCCTGCATCTCAGTGCTGCGGTTTGTGGCCGAAATGGATTTCGGTGTTTTCAGTGTTTATTTTTAACCTTTACTACAGCCACTTTGAGTGTTTTGCGATTTCTTTGTGTTTTAACTTCGGACACAAATGACCTCGTTGTTGACGGGCCCTTAAGTCCTATTCACTTACTCACTTCTACAGAACTGTTGTTAATATTTCATAGTAAGTACATTTGTTTTGTAACATTTATTCTAACAGCTTTTCACGTAAGAGTATGTTAAGCAGAATTCCATTTATATTGAAAAGCCAGCTTTGATCAAGAAGTGTACAGCAGTGATGGATTTTCTGCATTCATTGAAACCAATATTAACAAGAGATAGCTAACTTTTTTACTATATTTCTCATCAATACTTTCTTTATTTCTAAATTTCTTTTCCTCCACATTTTTCTGTGCCTGGAAACCATTGAAAATATTCAAATATCATTTATAATGATTTTTTCATCTTTTACACGCCAAAGATTTCAGATTACTACCATTCACAATGTCATTTTGTGTTCCTTTCGTTCTCCTCTGTATACAAATAAGTAGGTAATAAGTTGTTTATTTAATTTCAGCTTGAAGCCGCCGCCGAAGGACGGTGTAACGAAGAGCAATCCAAGCAAGCGACACCGGGAGCGCCTAAACGCGGAACTCGACACTCTAGCCAGTCTGCTGCCCTTCGAGCAGAACATTCTCTCTAAACTTGATCGGCTGTCAATCCTTCGCCTCTCCGTTAGTTATCTCCGCACCAAGAGTTACTTTCAAGGTATGTTATAAACATTATTTACTTGCATCTTTATGCTGGCTTTTGTATTTGTTTATTCTTGTTTCTGCGAACTATTCTCCGCTGATTTGTGTGGTTCAACCATTCAGACGGTTTTCAGTATTTGGCGAGCTCGAGCCGGTATCCAGTACAGATGCCCCTACTTAAGGATTGTTTAGAACGAGTTGCAGCGAATTGTTTATATTATTCAGGTATTAAATTCCGTGGCTGTTTAACATTAGTGCATGTTTTTATTGCGTATAACTTACTTTGTTTGTGGTTAAATTATTCTTTATTGAAGCAGCTGCTTTTACTGGAACCAGGGACTGAAAGCAACGAAAACTTACTAAATGTTGCACTTTCAAGTGATAATTGTCTATATTGCATTACAGAAAAAAAATTTAAATTGTGCTTGAAGCACCCAAACAGAACACTCGGGGGCTCCGAAGGAGAGGAACACCAAGAGGAACTTAAAAGAGTAGTGCAAAGGAGGCAAGTAGTATGGGAAAGAGTTGGGATGAAGCAAAGGCGCTTGCTATCAATAGAGTAAGGGGGGGAGCTTTTGTATCGGCCCTGTGTTCCCTAGAGGAATAAAAAGGAATGAATGAATGATGACGAAACACCCAAAAAACTGTCTCAATTAATTTTTTGCAATACTCGATGCGCAAGTTAATCACTGTTAACACATATTTGGTAGTGTGGGCTAAATTTACAATTTATTTATCAAATCCCATGGTAACAAGCCTAAAACTGGTCATTAATACTTAAGATATCAGTAGGAAATGACGTAACACCCAACAGCATAGTAACCTAAAAATAAGTTATTATGATTATTTATTGATTGAAATATTAAATGTTTAATTGGGCACGTTAACATTAAAAAGCGATTTAATTCTTCTTACATCTTCACTACATATTGAGGTAGAACCTCGATTTTCACATAAAATATACAAAGTATTCCGTGTATCTGAGACCGAATCTGAGACCTGTTCAGATTGAGAATTCATTTTTGCTTAATGTCTAAGAAAATATGGAAAAGCAATTTTGATTTGTTATTACTTTTAACGGTTTGTTTAAAGTATTGCAAAAAGTTATTGGCTAACCACGAACTGTAAGTTACTTATGAGATTTCGAATGCTTGGGAAAACACGGTTCTGCGGGCCTCGTATTCCCAAAATGCGTTCTCGACCTGATAAGTATCACTTACAATTATTAGTACTCAATTATACTGTGATGTACCGGAGGGTAATGTATGAGTCAATCTGAATCACACATAAATGTTTTCATTACACCAAAAATGCTTACTGTATTTATGCATTAGAACAAAACTAATCTAATAACGAGATTGTGTAGGGGAAAGAGACGAAAAATTTTCTTATGAATTACTTGCGCCTGGTCCGCCCGGTCTAGCGATGGCTTCACCAGAGTTATTTACTTTTCTGTGTGTTCCTCTGATGTGTGGTCAATGGGGAGCAAACAGAAAGCTAAATAATAAATTTTATTCTATAAAAAAATTGACACAATACCTTCTGCACGTATTTAAACCAGTAACATTGCTTTTTTGTGGTAGCATTAACGGCGTTTAAGAAATATGTTTAAAGAATTCCTTAAATGAAGATAATGCATATGATGTATTCCTCGATGATGATGATGATGATGATGATGATAGATAAACAGGTTCAGATTTAAAGGGTGATAGGCAAGAAAGCTCGTCGTAATCTATAGAGGTTGATACCTCATGCTCGTGTCTCCATGAATAGCATAAAAATGTGGTATATTTAAATGATTTAAACTTTTTAAATTTAATTTCATTATAGAGTGATATGACACCTCTAATGCTGAATATTTAGTTTCCATCCTCGCTGCAAGCTCGTTCTGGATTTATAACGTTAATGTTGGTTTCCTTACATTGAGATCACTTTCTTATGACCTAGTGTAAGAGAAATGTTGGAATGATATTCTCTTTGGACTTACAAATACATTACGCCCCTCACCCTTGTACACAAGTATGAGCTGGCAAGTCGACCTTTGAGACCACCTGGCATAACTAACACATAATCCATCCAGGTTTTCGCCCACGGCAAGGAGCATGTTACTCGGAAAACATTTGAAGCCGGCTGTACAGGGTGAATGGATGCTAGTAGTCAAATGTTTTCTTCCCAGAGCATCGCCCTGAGCCATTTTCGTATTTCAATTAAAATACTTTATAGCTTCAAAGGCATACGGTGGTTTTACGCGTAGCTTTAACGAATAGCCATGTTATTTCCATTCTATTTTGCCTGCACGAACAAGTATTTGCAGAGCTATCTGGAGTCAGCCATACGAACCGTGCCCAAGAGAAACAAAACGTGCACGGGAGCATGGTCATATTTTTTTAATGAGCTGTAAACTTGGTTTCGTAACCTGTTCCCAGTTTATGATATAATGCTGAATATACTTTTTTTTCCCTCCCAGTACCGTGAACATATTCTTCACAGCCCCGTTAGCGAAACAAAAACAGAGTTAATAGATTAGAACGCAGCCGATCAGTTCCCACACTCTTCTCATTACTGCTGACTGACAGTTGGATTTATATTTCTTAATACGTACCGTAAATGAGCAAATATTTATGGTAATTGCTTCATCACCAGCAGCAGAATAATTAAATCGGCAGGGTTTATTGTTCTATAGATGTGCTACTGGTAATTTTATCGTCGTCTGTGGCATTAACGGAGCGACAACAAATTAGACGTCCAATAACGAGACTATTCCGGAGCCCATGCATTTCTAAACGCATTATATTGTCTTGTCAGAATTATTAGGTGGAAATGCCGGGTCCTCTACGGAATTCATTATAAAGATGCATTAACTTCAGCTTGTGTTCGTATAGAAAAGATCTTACAGCTTAAACCTAGCATTACCAAGCCTTATTCCAGAACTTGATTACCAAGGGTGCTTTGGGACTTCCACTGGTAACAAAATGTCTGTGCAAATTTTAAAACAATTTATTTTAAAATTGTGTACTATACCTGTTTTATTTTTTTACATGCATCACACGAATCAACCGGCATTACTTATGACCATTTTGAATTTTCATTGTTTCTCAAAAACACTTAAAAAGCGAATTTCTCATGTTGTGAATAACAAGAAAGTCTTATACCAAAATATTGAAAATTTTATAGTTTTCTAGAAAAAAATGAATCTTCACCTAACTGAATTATTATTGATTGAAGGTTCTTGATTTATGGCTATATTCATAGAAAATTTAATAAAAGACAACTTTTTCCTTTGGCATATTTCAATAGATTCAACGCTTTTTGTGTAAATTAAATATAAAAAATATCCACCATCAGTAACTATAGCAACAAATTCTATACCCTGGAAAAGTGACAGAGAAACGGTGAAATACCTTGGTGTACTGTTTGATAGAAAACTCACGTGGAAGCCACATATAAGTAACAAACTCAAACTTGCCCAAATAAGACTGACAAAACTTTATCCACTTCTCAACAAAAAATCTTCGCTTAAGTTAAAAAACTGCATACTACTCTACACAACTCTTTTAAGGCCGCTTTTACTATATGCCTGTCCAATTTGGGGAGGAGCCAGTGCTACAGAAATTAAACTCATCCAAACGTTTCAAAACAAAATCTTACGTATCTCAACTAATGCGCCATGGTTTGTCAGAAACAATCAACTACACAGAGAAACTGGAATCAGTACCATTCAACAGTCAATTTCTTCACAAGCCGAACAGTTTTACAGCAATTTAAAGAACGTTCCTGGATCTATTCACTACTCTCTTGGCAGAAAATCCAACTTTCCAACACGCATCAAGAGTCGTCTACCACTGGACCAGTTATCACAGCAAGATCTGATTTAATTTAAACTAATACTGTCAGTGAGGGGCCCAATGGGGATTACCTCATTTCAATGTTACTTATTATATATTTTATTTATTGTTATGTGTATTTCAACAATGGTCTGTAGAGCGCACATGCGCTGATCGATCAATAAATCATTTAAAATATATACAATTTATCTCAACAAAAAGGCAAGAAATTGTGGGTTCCTTTAAATTTAAATTAGTGCAAAAACCGTTGAATCTATTGAAATACGCCAAAGGAAAAATGTATCTAATTTTCTAATATGTAGCCATAAATCAAGAACCTTCAATCAATAATAATTCGGCCAGGTGATCATAAATGTTTTTGATAAAGTATTTTTTTCTGGAAACTAAATTTTTCAACATTTTGGTATTAGACTTTCTTGTTATTCACAACATGAGGAATTCGCTGTTAAATTCTGGCGGATCATTTCACTTCCACCTGTATATTGATTTCTGGAGGTTGTCCTGTGTTGTCTCGGCAAGTATATATAAATGTTTTGTTCTAAATAAATTCCTGGGCGGGGGGCTTTTAATTTCTACTTCTTAAATAAGTCATCAGTGTAGATATTAAAATTAGAGATGACAGGCAACGTCCTTGTCTTACTCCTTGGTTAATGGGTAACTTCATTATGTATATTAATCAACATTAGTATTATCCTACTGTAGAGTAGGTATATAAGCCGTAGGACTTCCGGGGTGTCAAATAAGTAAAATATAAAGCTATTTGTTGTATAACGCATCGAGCCCGTAAAACTGTGGGTCATGTCCTCCTGTTCTATGTTTAACGCGATTCAGCTGTAGCTGCATGAAGTAAACTTCGGCCAGAAGCACATGCTGGAAACTTGAACAAACTGATGTAATGGACTGGTTGACTGAATATGAATTTCTGTGCCAAGAACCGGCCTACGTCCTTGTTGTGTTTAGTTTCCTGGAAGGATATAAAAAGCGGGATTTACATAAAGATAAGCCATTCATAGACAGGCTTCATTAACTCTCGTTAAATTTAGATTGAAAATTATGCCAGAAAGTTGTTCGTTTAGGCAGTTAGTGATGACCACCAACAATTAGGGACCGTAACATACATACCACAAGCACTAATCGATTTAAGCGTTTCACTCCCCAGCATCTTCCTCAATAACATAACTGCTCTTTAAGCTAAAACTGCATAACTTAAAAATGTAACCAAGCACACTGTAATGCCACACATTAAATACAAAGTTGCTTATTAGCATTCAGGGATTTAAATGATAACACGCTTCCTCAGAGGCTCCCGCAAGCGATCCAAGTAGGCGGGAGAGAAATCGGTTTCTACCTGGACTCCCAAACCCAAACGCTTACCTTGCTTACCTTTATTAAATTAAACCTTTTATTGTACTACAGCACTGTTTAGGAAAATATATACCGCGTGGCTCACCAAACTATACCTTTAGAAAGACAACAAGCAAAGAAAGGCCTGCTTGTATATCAACAGTACCATTCCAACGAATATGCTGTAGAACTTATTGCAGCCAGGTGGTGCTAGATAAACTAAACTGCTTATTACTTTAATTTTAAATTACTTTTATATGCTAATCATACAAAACTTAAAAGTTGTCATTTAGACAACAAAATTAAAGCACTCTCATCTTCCGGAAACAGTGTTGAGGCTCCTGAAATATGTAAAATATCGATTTAAAAGCACATTGTGGTTCCTGAGGCCAAAAAAGTCGATTTTTTCACTATTCTTTTCACTATTGAAATCTCTAACTTTTTTGCATCCATTGAAATATAATATATGGGTTGTTGTACCCTTTCTTTTTCTTCTTCCTCTTCTTAGGCATTTAGCCTGCTCCGGATCCAAAGTCTTGTTCCTTCCACATTTTGTTCGGTCGTCCTATGCGGTTGATAGTTACTATTTTGGGAATTCCATTAAAGTAGTCTCCAATTGGTTCTCCATTTTTTATTCTTTTAACTGCTGTATTTGATCGCTTTTTGTCTAGTCTTCTATATCCAGCCATGGCTCTAAGGAATTTTGTTTGTAATGTTTGCATAGGTACTTTTTTATGTGTCATCATTATGCAAGTTTCTGAGCTGTACGTTAAAAGTGGGACAGCCATTGTTTTATGTACTTTTATTCTTTTACCTTCTGCTGGTGCGTAAACTCCTATTATTGTAATTTTTTCTCTTGGAAGTTGTATCTTATTTCTATTACTCTTTCATTTACCCATTTATATGGTATTATAATATTGCTATTTCTGCCTTTTCTCGTTTTGTTACATCTACACTGCTATAAATTGTGTAGTTACTAAGCTTGTAAATTCTTTTTTGTTTCTTTTCAGTTTTCTGTTATTATTACAATGTGTAACTCACCAATTTTAGTTCTTTTAGTTCATTATCTTCTGTAGTGTATTCCTCTTACATCGCACGTTGCTATTTTAATTTGATTTTGATTTTTTAATCGTTTAACTCTATTTCATGCTTTTGTCGTCCTTTTGTGTCAGCCCGGCTTTTCCTTTGGAGTTTACAATTTTTTTTAAAGGTAAATGGGTTACCGGTCGTTCGCACAACCCATTAGAGAAGGGGTTTCTCTTCCGAGTACTTTTGTTGTGCATGAATTATATATCTTTTCTTCTCGAATTTATATATATATGTTATAAGATTAGCCTCAAATGAAATATTTGTTACTCTTTTTTACAGTTGTCAAACCCGCATTTAAATAATATACAGCACCTGCCACTCCCTTTTCTAGTTTTTTGGTTTTTTTGCCTTTTCCCATTACTTATAATTTTCTACATGTAAGTAACATTTTCCCCAAAACTGTTGCATCAGAAGCTCAAATTTTCTGAGTTGCTAAAACATCATTTGAACTTTAAATTGGGTGTGTAGTTTTTCCACATTCTACATATTGTAGTTATAGTTTGATGCGTTTTGTTATTTTTCCTTTTACTTCTCTTACAATATCGTTTATATAAATATTAAAAAGTAGCAGGGATAAAGTGCACTCTTGTCCAAGATCATTATTAACAATAAGTTCCTTTTCCTAATTTTATTTTTATCTTTGTTTCTTCATACATATTTTGCAACACTTTTATTAGGTGTTTAAGGTATCCTTGGTTGTTGAGAATTGTCCAAAGTTTGATTTCTGTTCCTTCATTTAAAAGCTTTATCCATGTGTATAAAAGCCATTTGCGTTTCCAAATTAAATTCTCTTCTGTTTTCTAATATTTGGTTTATAGAGAACACGTTGTCCATGTAAGGCGTCCCTGATCCGTTATTCTCTCTAGGCGAGCATTTACTATTTGTGTATATAATTTGTATGTGCTATTAAGGAGGCTTATACCACGATAGTGTGAGCATATGTTTCTATATACACACATACACATACATTTACCCTCTCATTCGTAGATATTTCTAGACTTTAGAAAGGAGAGGGAATAATCCTGGCTAACGAAAAATGTCCATTCTCCAGGTAATCGATCCCGATTTGGAAGCTAGCATACCAAGCAATAAGCATTAAGGACATAGTAGGATAGGCACATTAGATTGCCTTAGATTATGGCTCGTCCCTTAAAACCATCAGTATTATCTAAACTTAGGCTACAGATGTTGGTGTTATATTTGACGTTAAAAATGCTTGTACACACATTATCTCTAATATCTAGGGACAGCTCATTACCATCACAAACAGCGCCATATGCCATGGAGTTAAATAAATTCCGGGGGTAAATATTTACCGAGTAGATGCAGGTAGATGAAATTTACTGTACCATGTTTGTGACGGTAATGTATTGTCGAGAAAGGTGATAACAGGGCAGGGTCGTACTTATTGTCACAGAAACACGTAATTTACTGAAAGAGGAAGACCAGGCGTGCTTGTTGATTGGTATCGTTTGAGAAATGAGGCTATAACACTTCTTTAATTGTTCGATACCTAGTTCATTCTATCCTTCCAGCTCGGATGCGTTTAACGCCCATAATTACTTCTGCAAAGTCAGTGTTGTTTAGCAGGGTATATCGTAACGCATTCTGTCTCCCTATTTTTCTGTAAAATTTTCTTTATTTTTATTTCAATAGTGTGTAGTTTGAAACATGGATGGGGTGGGCACAAGAACTGTCCTGGCCGGAACGATTTTTTCCACTGCAGAATCTTTGGATGAAGGAGTTCCATCGTAGCTTTTTACATGCAGAAAATATACAGCAAAAATAAATGAAGTAGCTTCGTAAAGCTAAAAAGTGTTAATTGCACCACTTTTAAACCGATTATAGTTTTTACCTTACTTTATTTGTTGTGCTTTCTGTATGTACTGTATTAAAATTATATATTTAAAATTATATTTCTAAATAACTGTGCATACTACGTCTGCACTAGCATCATTCTGCTGACAATATGATTTGAACACCAGCGGTTACAACTGTTAGTTTTCTTTCTTTTTCAAACTTCAGACATTTTTAACTGCACATTTTGTGCATGCCATTGTTTAACACCTCATATTATACAAGCTGTTACAGGTATAAGTGCAGATATAGGTCACTCTAATGAATAATATTACATCAATATTTGTTTCATTTGGGGACTTATAATTTTATTTAAGGGTTACATATTTTCAGATTGGTTAGTTCCTCTAAACAGGCATGACACAGAAGGAATAGCACAAAGTGAACCGGTCTTGTATTTTACGATATCTAGGCCAGTTGATCACTTATTGAGGCGTGAAGCAAGACGTATAGTCTATAAAGCAGGTGTTGTTCATTTAGCTGCACAATTACGACCGTGCAAAAAACATCAAGTGAACAAAGTTATTCGTTTTGGGGAAAACTGTTAGATGAGAAAATTCAACTAATACACCGAAAAACATACATGTTAGTGTATCAATTATCAACATGTCTGCACTTATGCTCCTAACAGCCTGCTGAAATTTTAAATTACATAAAATTTAGATGGTGCCTGTTGGTACTGTTATATGGGTTTATGTATATATTGGAGTATAAATGAAGATTCTTTGAGACATATAGCAGTTGCGGAAATGAACTGTTTAAGGCTCATAGCAGATTACACTAATGGACACAGATGTGAAGATATGCGGGAACAACTGGGAATATTCGAAGTAACGGATAAAATATCACACTCGAGGAAAAGTTCGTACAAGCATATCTGCAGAAGGAAACATGATAGGATTCTCAAGCGAGCACTAAATGTTAAGCCAATGGACGGAGCAACTTCAGTGTGGAACAGATCACCAATGGTCTAAGCCATGTTTGTATCATGATTATCATATGTCTCTCTTCTTTTGGCTTGTAACTTCTGAAGTTAACTCGAAAGTGCTAAGGATTTTGATGGAATAAGACGTAGTGCTAGAGTATCAAGATTGGAAAGAAGGAGAAGTGAAGAGGTGAGACAGATGATGGATATGGAGGAAACAGTGGTGGAGAGAATTGACAGTGGGAGAATAGGTGGCCTAAGACCTTTTTAGAATGGTCACCTCGTGGAGAAAGGAAGCGGGGCAAGTCAAGAGCAACTTGGAGAGAAACATTCGTAGAACGATGAATGCTCGATGCCTAGAGGAGGATGACTTGTTCAAACGGAAAGAATAGCAAATGGGAATACAGGGCAACAACTGAAGAGTGGGGAAGCCCTTAAAAGTAAAAGCAAGCATTTAAATTCTCCACGAGTTTTAGATTCCTTGACTTTAATCATTCAGGTTGTACTTCTTTTCTTACTTCTTCGCTGCTTTTACTATGGTTCTTTTGTGCACGACACAAAATTTCATTTGTTTGAGATCTCTTATAATTGTTACGATCTTTCACATCTGATACAAATTTAATGGTTATAGTATTTTATCTTGCTTTATTTTTTCACGAGATTCTAATGATGCCATTCACGAAGTTAAATATTTTTATTTTCCTTGTTTGAGACTGCATTTTGAAACTCCTTGAATCGTTGTGTGTTTGTGAACAGCATAACTAGAAAGAGAAAATGTGGTCAAATACTAAAATGGTTCTTTTAAGTTCAAAATCTTCCAAGGATGTGGCATGGAGATATCCAAGAAAATCCTACCATTCCATTACCTTTTACATTAGCTCTAAAGATTTTGATTAAAATAGCACTTGTTAAAGATAGATGATAAATTGTATAGATTGTTGAATTTTTTGCGAAGTATGTGATCTCTTCATTCTGAGTGACTTTTGTACAATTGGTAAACCGTAAAGAATAGATAATATGTTAATGTATGTACATAAAACTGTAAATATCGCTAAAGTACATGATTTATGTAAAATACTTTTGTGGATTTAGCTGTTTCCAAGATGCTTTTGTTTTGAGTTTTCAAATATTTATGCTTTTGAAGTAGTAAGAGATTGCGGTGTTTTTTTTTTTTTTTTTTTTTTTTTTAATTTATCTTTTCTTTTGACCATGCAAGAAGCCTAGAATTTCAAAGTCGCCATATGTCATTTTTAATATATCACTTCAGAGTACCGCATGCTTCTTACACCCACAAGAATCAGTAAATGTGTAACTGAAAGTTTACTATATCTATTAACAAGTGGTAGATGAATAACGTTTTGTGAGAATATTTTGTAGGTGAATGAATAAAGTCATGTGAATGCAAAAGTCATTCTTACATTAGTGACTCACCCCAAACAGCGATGTATCTTGCCCACAACATATTTCATCCGTTTTGTATTATTGTCCATATATTTGAAATGTTGTGTTTTCTGTAAATATTTTTACCACTTCATTTAAGTGGAATAAATGCCTAAACGCAATTTTCCACCCTGGGATAACAAGTTTACTATTACGTTATCGCTTTAATAATTCAGAACGCTGCATGTAATTGAACATTTAAAGACAAAAGTCTTAACTGCCATCTTCTGTAATATCAGGGTTTCTCTACTAAAACTAGACCCATACTAGATGTGCTAATCTGATTTGTACAGAATTAGAAACAAAGAGCAGAGTAGCAGGGAAAGCATTATGGGGTCTTGTAAGCAGAACGGAATATTTGGAACTAAACAAAAGGTTACAATGTTGGCCGTTCCAGAATTTGGGCTGAAGCCATGAACAAGGGAATAGGAGGTGAACACGCAAGGCAGTGTCTGCAACTATTTACATACCTATCCAGTTCCCAGAATACATACATATAATCGAAAAAGGAAAATAGAGATACCATCACACTCCCACATACAGTAATTAGGGCACATATCTTATAACTCCCTCTTCCTTATATTACTCGCGTTAGCCATATCTCTGATGGTATTTAGTCTATATGACCTACAACATAAGTCAGTAGCCATCCTTAACGACCATCCGCTGAGCCCAAGATAGCTTCAAACTTGATTAAGCCTTCTTGTCATTTTTCCAGCACTCTCCTTGCGGGCAGCATATTGCTTGCTGTATCAGTATCCAAATTAATACACGCTTAATAAGTATTATATCCTAACGTATAATTTTATGGATAATATTTTGCCCTTGTAATATCTAAGTTAGAGACACAAGTAACGATGTGATTATGCAAGTCTTTATCCAGACAAACCTTGGATCTAAAGAGGGAGTTTTCTTCCAAATGTCTTTTAAAAATTGCAGAAAAATCTCCAGAGTCAATACGGTTAATACGCTTGAAGACGTATAGTTTTTAAATATATAGCTACCTTCTCTCTCTCTGTCTCTCTCTCTCTTCTCTCTTCTCTCTTCTCTCTCCTCTCTTCTCTCTCTCTCTCTCTCTCTCTCTCTCTCTCTCTCAAAAGGGGTCCTTTGTTTGCACTTGTCAGCATATAATTGCAAACGTTTCACAATATTTGAATCGCTTTAATATTAATTTAACAATATTTTCCATCTGAAAACGTCAACACTGATATTAAATTTACAAAATGGTATCCTTCTACCAGGCACATCCGTAAAGTAAATTTCCCACTCTTTCCATAGGTAGCAAACCGTATATTCCTTAAAGCAACTGTATTTACGTGACTGAGTAATGATGTGGCAGGGCACATGCGTTAACAAAATTTCCGGAGTTCCCACAGGAGCACCAGATGGAGATATTTTTTCAGCTCCTGCTGGAGTGATGCTTAGTGCTAGTGTTGTCTTGCTGCACGATAACGCTCGGCTCATACAGCTCGAGGACTACAGATCCCCTCCACAAGTTCCGCTGAAAGCTGTTTAATCATCCATCTTATATTCAGGACCTTGCTTCCAGTGATTTCCATCTTTTTCTACTAAAAAAACTAAACCCCGGCACAACAGCCCATGAAGGGCCAAGGCCTACCGCCCAGCCGCTGCGTCCCCCAGCTCTGCCCACTATAGGCGTTATTGGTGAGGTGCAGTGGTGGAGGGTGGGACGTGGTCAGCGCCCCGAGCCCTCCCGGCCAGCTATGCGGTCTACTCGACCTGGGGCGCTACTTATCTTTTCACACACCTCAACAAATTTCTGTGCGGTCCGCATCAGCATTCCAATCCCGGAGGCAGACTTCTACTATACAGAGATACAAAATTTGCTCTCACAGTATGAAAAATGTCTGAATTTTATTGGTGAGAAATAGCTCAACACTGTGTACTTCATACTTTCATTGGCGCCTTTGAATTACTAATATCCGCAAGATTTATGACACTGTACTGTCTTTTAAACACACCTGAATACACCGGAGAAGGCTAAATCAGAATGAGCTGAACAATGTGTACATAAGAATAATCCTGTCATGACTTGAATACCAAGATATAGACCTAAAACAGGTCCAAAATTTCATCATGATGAAATATTAGATGGTGTCGGAAGGTCTAATAAGGCATTATTGGATATTTTAATTAAAGGATAGACTTTACTTTTTTAAACTAACGTCATCCAACGTAGTGTCATATCCGACGGTAAATGAATCAAGAAATTATGCTCAAATGAGCCCGAGGTCCATGGAGCTTTAAGTTACCTGGCATTCGTCTTCTCAGGATAAGCGAAAACCTCAGAAAAAGCCTTATCCTGAGCGAGGTTCGAACTCGCGGCCTCTTGGACGTGAGGCACACACGCTAAATAGGCGGGCGATAGGTTTGACGTAAAGTACTGTAATTTAAATGTAATTGCTGCCAAAACTATTTTTCAGTACTTTTAATTAGTCAAAATGCTCCAAGTGTCAAAATGTCTGACCAATTAACTTCCTATTTTCAGGAGAACTTCATGAATGATTACATAAGAGACTCACATGGCCATTTTTGACATTTTATAATTAGTCAACTTCTTTAAATATCTTCTTAGTTTAGTATTCATTATGTAAAAAAATACAATTATGCAAGAGACTTGTCCTTTCTTTTCCAGAATAATTTCATTTTAATTTGAATTAAAAAATGTCTAATGTGATGTTCTTTGTAATTGTCTCTTAAAGGCAAACTGCCCCTTAGTGGGATCTAAAAATCCTTAAATCCAGAGCAAATATTTAAAATCTCTGAAACAAATAAAATGTCTAATAGAAATGTTATATGAGCTGGTTAGACTACATTACTGTGCTAAATATATCCGGTAGCACAAGTGGACAAATCTGATGTTACACTCACATGACTTTCTCTACTCTTGTATTAACCATTCTTACAACCTTATTCCTCTTCGTGTTAGATGAGGTAAACATTGGCAAAAATTATCGTATTATTTCCTTGTAGGTGCAAGGGAAATATGGGAATATAGTAGGCTTTTAGCGATAGTCAAATCTTTTAAAGCTTTGAGATTCCATTCTCTTCACATGGTTAAGATATAAAAAATTAGTCACGATCTTCCATTTGACGAAAGTTTGTTTTTCAAAACTCACATAAATAACAAGAAATAGGTATCTCCGAAATGGTTCACTCTATAAAAACATTTATTCGGACATACATTGTGTATTTTAGCAAGATCTACATTTTTTGTACAGTAAGATTTGGTCTATCTCTTACGGTTTACCAGCTATGCGGAAGTTGTCAAGAGTAAACAGAAAATTCAAAATATAAATTTCATTTGTCATAAAAATATCTTCAATATATGGCATTTTAATCAGCATCGTTAGAGCCTTTTCAAGAAAATAAAAATTTTCAAAAAATTTTCCATGTAAAAGATAGTTTAGGTGGAGGAATTTTCTGCAAAATCTTCGTGTCGTATCCTGGAAAGATATTAAACTTAAATATCAACTTTTTAGCCGATTTTTCGTTTTTGGGTTGTGCTACCCACAGACACACTGACACACAAACAGACACACACGGACCTTTTTCTAAAAATGCTTTTATTTTATTCTGGGGGCCTCAAAACATACATTTCCGCTCACATGCACTTCTGTTAACGGGCAATATGGACATGGTAAATAACAGGGACCGCCGCTTGCGCTGACAGCAACGTTTGACATCACTGTAGAACTCATTGCTGCATTCCTCGCCCTCTTCTCCAAAGGATAGACACACTGCAACAAAACAAATTGCAGAGCTGAATGTTTTCATATAGACCTTCCCAATGCGGTGCTGCGGTGTTGGACAGTTGCCGGCCGCATGAAGGAGTTCTGCAGTATCCGGTGCCGCACCGCGTGAAGAGTGGTAGGGACAGATGTCGGGATCCAAGCGCACTATCGCGATGGACAAGTAGGCTACCGTACAGGATAGAATTACTACAGGTTCGGCGACGACAAGGTATGCGAGGAAGAGGACCTGGAGGTCGACTCCCGGCAGGTGCACCTTCATTCACTCTTTTTCACGTAACACAGTTTCCATTCATAAGCAGCAAACACGCTTTCTGGCAGACACGCAAGGACGCAAGATCTGCGTTATTAAATAACAGCTATGCTTCATAATGAAGGTTAATGTTGGTGGTTAAGAAAACAATTTAACAACCTTTACTTGAGATGCTAATAATTCATCGATTATTGAGACAATCTAGTTTTAAACTAATAGAAGCAAATGCAACAAACATCAGTTAGCTCCATAGGTGTTTGAAATACAATAGTTCATGCAGGTTGAACAGATTCCTCAAGCTTCTTTAATCCCCAATGATCGAATTTCGTGTTTAGTATATAAAATATATTTTATATTGCATTTAAAAACTAACATATAGATATCCATGTATTATTTAGTATATTTTTAGCCAAGATAATGATATAGTATTTGGCATTACGATCCATTATCGCTTTTGCTGTCGTCATTTCACGAAGATCTTATAGGCATATCATCAAAAATCAGCATATAAACCCCTCCTCCCCCAAAAGAGAGTAAGTACACGTTCTGCCGGCTTCTTCATCAAGTTAGGAGCTTTAGAGGTATTCTAACTTAGCCTTACCTGACCTAACCTTAGGTATCTGTTGACTAATAGACCCCATCCTTGGTGCGATGATGTATAGAATAAATTTACGCTATACTCTGGAGGTTCATTGTCTAAATGAATTCAAAAAAGCCTTCGATAATTGGCAGTTTGAACTACTGAAAACGAAAGTGAAGTTCGTCTGAGCAGATATTGCGGTTGGACTAGCACTTCCTTGATTTGGTTACTTCTTTTTTCCAGTCAGTTGTTCTTATTGGGGCTACTTTTCAAAACAATTTTTATTTGGCTTACCTCTTTTCATTTTCAAATGATTGTCGCCTGAGTTTTCTTTATGGTTGCTTATAACCTTGTTTTAGACCTTTAGGTTTTAATTTATCTCTTAGGTCGATTCAAAATATGAAGATTCACAGTTTCTATTTGATAGAATTGAACTTCGTAATACAACTTTTAATAACACATTTCACATATAAAACAACGTATTCTTAAACCCTTGATATGAAGTATGAAATAGTTATTAAATAATTATTAAACATTTAATAAATAAATTTAGAAATAGTTTGTTACTCTTTAGTTAAAATAAACCGAAGTCATATATGTTAAATTCTGAATGTATTTAACAAAATCAAAAACCTGTTAAAATGCTCATGAGTCTGTGAGAGTATCCAGTTGTCTTCAACATTTCAGATAGGGAACTGTAATATTTAAAATTGGAATTCCTCTGATAGTGCTGCATAAAGACAATAAAAAATCACTTGGGGTGTACATATTTGAATTATAACATTTTCTTACCAATTTTAGACATTTCACTGTTTTGAATTTTCACTTTCAATACTTCAGAATTTATATCCGAAGTTCTGCGGTGGCATTATAGAAAATGAGTGATTCAGGTAATGTAAAAAGTATTTAACGCATTTGCAAGCTTCAGAATAAATTAGAAACGTATTTTAAGGACCTCAAACACTAACACAAGCTGGAATCACCCAGGACATTAAATGAAGAAAAGAGGTACAAGGGTTTTGTGAAGGATTTTAGAATATTTTTATTTTTCAGCATTTTCCCTACCCCTAAGTATGCTATAAGCTCAATTAAATGACATGCTGTTGTCTAGCTATCGAACCCTCAACCTTAAGCACACAAACCTAGTGCTAAACCAACTGCGGCACCCAGTAGAAGTGTTTTGAATTTCATTGTTAGTGTTGTAAATGTAAACATCACGTTCTGTTTGCACGAAAGGGATATTTGAAGTGATCGTACGGTACGGCAGAGCGACTCGCTGATGAATATAGTAGATAGATAGGTATAAGATGTTCCAGGTGTATGCTTATGAACTAGTTAGCCACATGCTACACCATTAAACAGTGACTGCGGCGCGGTGCGGCAGCTGCCCATGATCTGACTGCGATGGCTTCCTCCTCGCCTTCCCTCGCCTCGCCACGACAACAACCCCCACATCGTAAGTCACAGGACAGACTATTAAGAGAGCGCAGAAGTAAACGGAAGATCGTGTTTCCGATGTGGCACAACACAGGAGCATCGGCACCTCTGAGCATGGCATTTATCCTCTCCTTAGGAAACTTAGACCTTTTTTTGTCCTGGGTAGTCGGTCACAGAGACTGACTGGTATCCTGTGGAGTTACAGGCAATTCCCTGAAAATGATACATTTATATTCACCCAAATGAAAATAATATGGAATGCTGTCTGATATAAAACTTCTACATTTTACGTAGATATCTCTGTGGATCTCACAGGAATTATATGTGAGAGCAATGGTGGATAAGGTTTACATTCTTCTTTACCCTCGTAATTGGCAGGTGTCTTATAAGATAATGTAAATTTGTTAAGTTTTGAGACACCTTATCGGCTTTTTCTTTCTAATTTCTTGTTATGCTAACCTAAATAAATCGAATTCAAGTATTTACAGCTGTCTCTCATTGAAAATATATTAAAATTTTTCAGTAAAACTGTAGTTTTTTTTAAAGAAAAAGAGACAAATCCATGTAACTTCAGTCAAGTGTAACCCTGTCAGCTTCCAAGCGTGCTATTACACCGATTATTTTACTTGGATCCTCCCCCTGCTTTACCACAGGCACATTTGGGTGCAGTTGCTGGCACTCAAACTCGCGGTGTTTGGCTTTGAATGGATGGCCAGTCCATTGCATATCGCCTTAACCATCACGGCTATTCGAGTCGCTTCAGCTAAGGTGTCTCCGAAAGGGATATGAAAACTTGTTTAGGAGTTAGAGGAAGAACGGCATACGTAGCAAAATAACTTGCCAATTAAAGTGTTACAAAAGCTGTGGAGTCATCTACTTCTAGTAGATACATTTAAATGTAATTATTTCAAATATAGAATAGGATTTTGATGTCAAGAAGTCGATATAATAAGGGTGAAACTCTCATTTCCCAATTTTGTAATGTTTTGTCCATATGTCTGATGAGCCACTGTAAAACTATGAGTATATATTTCTATTTCATGTTAATCGAAACAAATATTTACAGAAGTTATCTTATTGCTAATTTTCTTGTAGGTGCAAAGGGAATATGCCAATAGGCGAAAATCCTTCAAGAGATGATACTTGATGTGATGGCTTTTAAATTTCGTTATCTTTATATTGTCAAGGGATGAAAAACGAATAAGTATTCCTATTTGCGAAAAGTATAAGTACTGTAAAATTCAAGCAAATTACAGGGGGTACCATGGAAATGGTTCACTCCACAAAAATTGGATATGATCAAATTCTGTTTTAACGATATCTATATTTTTGTGCAGTAAGACCTTGTGTTATCTCTTATGGTTTACCAGTTATACAAAAGCCATCTAAAATGAAAAGGACATCAGAGGGCACTAACAGAGAATTCAAGAATAAATTTCATTTGGCATAAAAATATCTTAAACATGTTGTACCTTAATCAAAATCGTTTAAGAATCATTTTTGAAAAAATAAACATTTCTAAAAATGTTGCATGTGAAGGGTAGTCTGGAGTGGGAGAGTTTCTTAAAACTCTTTGAGTCATATCCTTTGAAGATGCGAAATTAGGTAATCAAATTTGTCGTTTTTGTGTCACACTATTCAGAAACGCAAGTACATAGAACTTTTTTCTAAAAATGCTCCTTTTGGATTTAGGAAGTCTCAAAACATGTATGGCATATGAATTCTGATCAACGTGAAATAATTGTATTTCTCTTCAGTAAAATATATCAGCTATGCTGAAATCCATGGATTCTGCTCCCTTATAAAGTTTCCTTGAAAACACCCAGTGAAGGATTCAGAATTTGTCATCCAAATTCATAGTATTATGAGCTTTTCAGAAGATTGTTGCAATGAAAAACGGTCAAAAAACTTACCTAATGGCAAGAATCTTGAAAATCCTTGCCGTAATACTTGAGATATTTTTAGCATTAACTTCGGAAATCTTCTGAAGTCTTCACGCAACCGTGAAGAGCGGTAAAAGGAATGAGATATCGCGGTTCATTTCCTCTGTGTATCAAAGGTGTTGGTGCACAAAACACCAGAATAAGGGAGAAGTAGGTATCAGTTCCCATACATAGGTTTTGTCCGCAAGGAGTTGTGAAGGAGATAGACCGGTTCGGATTCCCTTTTCTTACCCGCCCATCGGCCTCGAGGATCTCCCAGGCTGTCACACCGCCTGACTTATTTCACTTGGAAGTGTAACTACCTGACTACTGCCACTATCAGCTCGAGATTTATAGACCCCTAAGGCTCAGATTCATTACCGGTAAGGTTTAACTACAGCGAGCTGTGAACTCGCGGATTCTTTGCACTCCTTTTGTAGCTCGTTTTCTTCTTACGGCTCTTCTATTCTTAGAAGTTTTGTGTTATGGATCCTCTCCAGTTGAATGTTCCTTACTTGATGATTTCTTTCAGCTTTAAAACTACTAGAGGGATGCACAAACATGATTACTATTTTAATGCGTTATAATTCCACATTGGAAGGTAGCGTAACCTTAAAACGTACACGTGTGACTGGGAGAACCTATGTTGGTACCCCTGGCACGAGTCGATCACTTTTGATAAGTACCAGCAGCTGTTACAGTGAATATACGACAGATCAATTTATGAGCACAGCTTTCGAATTGGGTCAAATCCTACAGCACAATCGCTGCAATCTCTGCCTCTATCAACAATGACATTAATTACAAAGTGCAGCAATGTTTGTGCCATTTGTTTAGCCTCCTCTGACCGCTGGGACAGGGCTTTCTCCCTGATATTCTACTGCTCCATCAAATAGTTCCTCTATTGGACACCAAGAATTCATGAGATTATATTCATTCTGTGAGAGGTCTTCCAATAGGGAAGAAATTTCCCATTCGGGTATTGGGCATTGCGCCCGTGTCCCCTCGCACCAGACAGCAATCTTATTGCACGCCATGCGGTCGCCAATTGTGCAATGTTCCTTTCAACAGCATTATTTTGAATTCGTGGAAAAGCTTAACGCATTGACTTGACAACTTGCTGTTTCTATTTAGTTGACACAACACGTTATACCTATACAATCCAAAGACTCATCCACCTAATAATACCTTATTGAATGTCTATTTAATCTCTAAGAACATTTATTTCTCTAGAATATGTAACTATCTAACGTTTACTAATGGGATTATTTGAAGTACTGTGTATTTGAAAATACGCTGCATACTCTTATTGAACTTGATACTCCAGGAATTAAATTCACCACTTTATGAAAATAAACTTCCGAAAAGTTTCAAAATATGGTGTGGCGGGATACAATTTCGTGAGATGCATTTCTAGAATGTTTCGATCAAAACATCTGATACTAAATTAACATATACTGCCACAAGCAATCGCTGCTAATGATACTTTAACTATTATGGCATTACAAAGAAATTTAATTTTAGATCTCCATAAATATAAATTAAAAAAATCTGATGTGTTGCACTCACATGACTTTCTCTACTCTTGTACTAACCATTCTTACAAACTCTTATTCCTATATCTTCTTCGTGTTAGTTAAAATAAACATTTGTACAAATTATCTTATTGCTTATTTCCTTGTAGGTGCAAGGGGAATATTGGAATACAGTAGGCTTTGTGCGATAGTCAAATCTTTTAAAGCTTTGAGATTCCGTTCTCTTTGTACACGTAACATATAAAAAAATGAACAACGATGACCCATTTCATGAAAGTTCCAAGTTTTCCGAAACTCACACACATAACAAGGTATATCTCCGAAATGGTTCACCCTACAAGAAAATTTATTGAGACATAAATTGTGTATTTTAGCAAGATCTACATTTTTTGTATAGTATAATTTGGTCTATCTCTAACGGTTTACCAGTTATGCAAAAGTCGTCCAGAGCAAATACGACTACAGGGGCTATAGCCAGATATACATTTCATTTGTCATCAAAATA
Source organism: Tenodera sinensis (assembly GCA_030765045.1). NCBI lineage: Eukaryota > Metazoa > Arthropoda > Insecta > Mantodea > Mantidae > Tenodera > Tenodera sinensis. The sequence continues at coordinate 156,957,073 of CM060966.1, read as the reverse complement.
TCTCAAACATATGACATTTTAATCAAAATCGTTAGAGCCATTTTCAAGAAAATCAAAATTTTCGAAAACTTTTCCATGTAAAGGGTAGTTTAGGGTGGGGCTATTTTCTTCAAAATCTTCGTGTCACATCCTTGAACGACATTAAACTTAAATACCAACTTTGGTTTTCAACCGACTTTTCGTTTTTGAGCTATGCTGTCCACAGACTGACAGACTGACAGACACGCAGACACACAGACACACACACGGAACTTTTTCTAAAAATGCTTTTTTTGGATTCAGGGGGCCTCAAAACATGTATTTCCGGTGAAATCTCGACTTCGAATTTTTGGGCGGAATACAATACTTACCCTACTTACCAGTAGAGAAAGTAATACAGCGGGTTTTAAAAAACGAATTTAATACACACAATACTGCTAGTACCTTCAATTCTGTGCTCAATTTAGGTTAGCGTTAACTTGCTTGTAAAAGCAGAATATAATCCAACAAGCAACGAAACTTCCTTTTCGGAATGCACGTAATTTATTGACTCTAAAAGTATTCTAAATGAAATAAAGGTAATTTAATGTTAGCAGTTTCCCCAGGAGAGGCAAAGAGTTACCATGTTTGTTCATTAAGTCTCTGACATCCCCCTAATTACTTTTACATCCTTGTTTAATGTTCTCCACAGTAAGAAGTTAACGTTATGTTAATGAACTTCTTATAAGAATTTTCCTCTTGTTTCCCCATTATAAGTTACTTTACCAACTGAGGTAGCTTTTAGCGCATCCCAAGAAATGACACGTCAGTCTACTGCTTCCTTTTCTAGACCATTTAGACTGTTCACAACTTTAAATATTAAAGTATATTCTCAGGACTAATTTGTCAACATATGCCACTCCTAGGAAGAAAGAAATTAGGTGGATAGAAGAAGTTTTTTGAAACATTCACAAGGATTTTAAGAGGAGAAGAATAATATTTTATATTATACCCATAACTACAATTTCTAACGAAGTTAAATAATGCTTGCTATACATGCACCTGTGTCTCCAAGGACAACTGTGGAGATTATTTATCCCTTTATTAGTTCTAGTTATTCTTAATGAGTTCTGATTTGCTCTGTTGCTTAACAACTTTTTTTACAAGAAAAGCTCTTAATAACTATGAAATGTATATGCTTATGTATGTCACTAAAATTTCATGAAACCCATAAGTATGTATATTATATAGCTTACATGCTTACAACTACTCGATGTTACAGTAATTTCAACCAAATACGCTTTCATAAATTCATAAAGAGAATTCATAATTCACTATCATATGAAGGGATGGGCACAATATCATTGTATAACAGTATTCTATGTACGTTTTAATCTACTTCAGGCATCGGCAAACATGTACTCAATGAGGCCTCGCAACTATGACGTGTCAGGGGCAGCGCTTACTGTCTCCCCCTCCCCCTCCCTCGCAGCCATAACTGGCACTGCATACACACCGATCACGGGCGGACTGTCCTGTCGTATTTACCTGTACTTCTAAATATGTCTATGAAAGTGTAATTTAATACTAAGACTTAAAGATAAATTTCTTTATTTATAACTTTGAAGGATATTAGTTTATTTAACTTAAAGTCTTGGTATATTCATAGAATTAGAGTGCATCTAATTATTCCTCGTCTATTAAATTTGATATCTAGAATAGCACTTTGAAGATTTCTTCTCTCATCATGTAAGGAACGCAAGGTGTTTGTTGTGCTCTAAAGTTCAAAAAGGCACTCATCAATGGAACATCAAGCGACATTATGATACATGTCATAAGATCACCATACAATTATAGACAAGCATGTATTCATAAATTTACACCACGATTTAAAGTAGCATAACACTGACGTAGTGTCCTTTATTCATTTCATTTTTTTTTTCAGGTGTAGATTGGACTAACCAACTGCAACAGCTCAAAGAGCAATATTCAGATAATACACCTAATATTAATTCAAATATTATAACTGATAGACAATTTCACGCCAGCTATGCTGTTGCTTTGGAGATTGCTCAGTCACTGAGGTGTTCTAGTGATGGAAATTTCATAAAAAATTTGAGAGTAAAGTTGCCAACATAATTTTCCCTGAACAATATGATATTTTTAGTAATATTGCATTATCACCACGAACCATACAGACAAGGATGCATAAAATAGCAGAAACAACCTAAAAAAGACTACAAACCGAGGTCCATGAATTTATAGCCATTTCTCTCGCGTTGGATGAAAGCACTGACAACGTTGACACAGCACAATTGGTAATTTTCACTCGTGGAGTTACTAACAACCTCTCGATACAAGAATATATGCATGTAGTCATTCCACTTAGGGAACATACAACAGGGACAGAATTATTTCAAGTATTTAAGAAATGTGTAGAAGAAAGGAAACTGAATCGAAAAAAATCTTGTATCGCGATTAACAGATGTTAATTTGCGTGCTATACTGAGAGTGGCTACTTGTGATATATCACTAGATTTTCATGGTACATTGCAAATAGAAGTGAATTTAAATATATTGCTCAAATATCTATACCTACCTAAAGTATCGTAGATCACTCGTAGCTGGATTCAAGTATATGTACTATTCCTTATTGTACTCTGTAGCGAGCGAGTCCAGCACTGACACTGAACGAAGGTCAATGCCATCCCCTGTTCTACATTACGTCATGTGCATTGCGGGTTGCATGTTGAGACGTCATACTGATACCTCATTGAGTACATGTTTGCCGATGCCTGATCTACTTCTTATAGTTTCACATATCATTTGATATCTTTTAATTTTTTATCTAAATATTGGCCATTATTATAGCATATGGTGCATCCTAAACTATAGTTAAAGAGTTCTATTATCGTATTATTTATTACAATTATATTCCTAATAGGGCTATACATTTTTTTCGCCCTTTTCTATTTACGCTGAGGCACCGCATTGAAGTTAACAAGGTTTCAGTGTCACGCTCCTGTGTTCATTTTCAACTGCCATTCTGTTTTATTTATTTGCGAGCTGGACGTTTGTTTGCTGGTTGCAGCAGGTAAGGCCACTCCTCCGTCTGACTTGTCAGCGTGACGCTGCCACATGATAAATAACAAGCGCGCATCTACACATTTCCGCAATTTGCTTCCCCCATGTAGGTACAGTGGCATATATCTACCCACCCCTAATGTCATATAGCACACGGTGTTACCATTAAAGTTTCAGCAGCAGCAGTAGCAGCACCCCTAACAGTGACAAATCACCTTGCCACTGTACGACCAGGTATCATCTCTGGGCCATGACGTCACTCCACCTGGGTTCCTGGCTCCTGCATGCCGGAGTTAGGGTCATGTTTACCTATTACCTTTTGAACTGTGTGAGTCAAATGGCTACTTGCCGTCATTTTATGATCTGGGGACTTTAGTATCGTGGGTTAGGTGACCGTAAACGTTTGAATCCCCAAGTGCTGAGTTAATCTTCCTATGTACCAAAGGCGTGCTGTTTTCGAGTATTGTAAATGGTGATTTTAGTAAACGAAACATATTTTGTTTATAAATGAAGATAAAAGTCTAATGAATAGCATTCCTATGCTCTTCTTTATCTATTATCGTTTATTTTTGTAAGTATTTAAAAAACTATTCCTACAAAATCTTAGAAATCTTAGTTTTCCATCTACTTCAAGTTAATTCCAATAAATACTTTGATTGCACCTTTCGTTGTTGGTACAAGTAAGATTCCAAATATGTGTTTTGTCAAGGCAAGGACTTAGAAAGGGTAGTTTTGGGTGGGAGATTTTTCTTGAAAATCTTTGTGTCTGGTCTTCTGAAGTCCCGAACGGAATAGTAATTTTGATATTCGTCCCATATTTCGTTTTCGAATTAATAATAATACACAGGCGCGCGCACACACACACACTCACACACTCACACACACACACACACACACACACACACACACACACAAACCCCGCAGGTCCTCCATGGTCTAGCAGTAGCATACTAGCCTCTGGTTCACAAAGTCGAAGATTCAAACCCGACGGAGGGCGATGGATTTTTTTAGAGCATAAAAGTCCTTATGGCTTCCTTTGGAATGCAACGCATGTCGCGGATTTTCGGCAATAACCTCAAGGCGCCTGAGCAAAATTAAGCGGTCTTTCACACCCAGTATAGTATGGCACGAGCTGAAAGAAACTAGAGGAGGCAGACAGGCCACAGAGACGTACGGAAGTCCAATAGAGGATCAAACAATAGAACCGTTTAAGCTTCGCTTATCTTGGTTTCTGATTTATGTTTTATAATGACGAAGTGAAGAAAACGTTTCATCCTATTCAATATTGTGGAACAATTCGGCGAACATTGTAGGGTAAAGTGAAGAAGAGGCTGAATTTAAATTTCATTGGGCGATGGCTGCTTCAACATTGACGTGTGGAAGCCAAGTGAGGCGAATTATCGCAAGTAATATAAGATGCCTGACCATCCAATTATATTTATCTGGGCTATTACATAAAAAAATCTGATGTCTTCCCCTCACATGACTTTCTCTGCTTTTCTACTAACCACACTTACAAACTCTTATTCCTGTACCTTCTTCCTGTTACTTGAGATAAACATTTGCAGAAATTATCTTATTGTTTAGTTTCTTGTAAGTTCAAGGGGAATAGGAGAATACTTGAGCGATAGTCAAATCTTTCAAAGCTTTCAAATTCTGTTCTCTTTGCACGGTTAACACATTAACAAAAATGAATCACGATCTTTCATTTGACGAAAGTTTGTTCTCCAAAACTCACACAAATAACAAGGCGTATAAAAAAGTTATTTGGAACATAAATTGTATGTTTTAGCAAGATCTACATTTTTGTATAAGATTTGGTCTATCTCTGACGGTTTACCAGTTATACAAAAGTCATCCAGAGTAAACAGAACTACACAGGCTATAACCAGAAAATTCAAAATATACATTTCATTTGGGATAAAAATATCTTAAATACCTGTATGGTATTTTAATCAAAATCGTTAAAGCCGTTTTCAAGAACATCAAAGTTTACGAAAAATTTTACATGTAAAAGGTAGTTTATGTTGGAAGAATTTTCTTCAAAATCTTCGTATCGCATCCTTAAAGGACATTACATTTAAATGCCAACTTTGGTTTTTAACCGAATTTTTGTTAAGTTATGCTGTTCACAGACTGACTCACACACGCGCGCGCGGTCCGGTTTCTAAAAAGACTTTTATTTTTTATTCAGGGGGCCTCAAAACATATATTCCGGTGAAATCTCGACATCGAGTTTTTGGGTGGAGTACTATTTGCTATGCGTAGCAGAGAAAGTATAAAATGCAATGAAGAGGAGACAACTAATATATTCCCATTGAATGGTAGAATTGATTAGACAAGATTGAAAAAAAAAAAACGCATTTTTTACGATGGAGTACAACAGAATTGCGAAGTTTCCCTTGTATATGAAGAGATGGCAGGAAAGCTGAGTTCGGAACAGGCTAAGCCTAATCCTGTTAAAGGAAGTATGTTAAGTATATAACTTTAATTATTGTAAATTATTCCATTTTATTTGCGAACAGTTCCGAAGTACCAACAGATAAATTCAACTCCCTTACTTAGGACAAACTTCAGACGACTATGAAGTAATTTAAACGGAAAGTAGGCTACTCGTTTTCTGCCATCTACTGAATACTGCATTTATTCTTGAAGATTTCAGCTTTCTTGAAAACAAGGATTAGAAATACCAAACTAAAGGTTTGTATTCCTTTCTTTCCGGAATCAATGCTAATTATGTGCCTTCTCGGCTTCCCTTCAAAATTTCGGGAGAACATTAATTTTAGCTTAGGATTGTAAAAGAAAGGCAGGGTTGCGGAGATTTAAATAAATTGGAACTGGGTGCTATGGTAGGAGTTTAGCACCCCGCACTTAGTGTTGTAGAAACCCTGTTATTACTCGGAGCCTGAATTTGGCCGGCGAACCCCCACAGCTCCGTCTAGTCTCTCTAATGCTTATGAAAACCACTGTTGCAATTATACACGTCAGACAGATATACTAAATACCATAATCTTCTGTCTGCGAGATGCGTATATGAATACCTTAACCAAAGAGAACAGTATTTGTGCCACGGAGGAAACCCCAAATATTCCAGTCTCCCCTTAGGGAACACACCACCCTCCGACTCTGTAATCTTGGCTACCGTGTTAAATGTTGCATTGTTGCTTACCAAATGTATATTAATCGTAAAGTATGATGCGTAACATTCAAAGGCCTTTCTCTGCATGTCTTAACGCGGGGTAGGAATCTTTCTCCAGCAAAGATTATTCCTCATCCTTCCCTGAGTCTGGAAGTATAATGGCGCCGCCGTGGCTGAGTGGTTAGACCGCTCGCCTACCACCTAGGCCATCCCAGGGACCCGCATGTTGTATTTGTGGTGGATGAGGTGGCGTCTGGGCGGGTTTTCTTCGGGTTCTCCGGTTTCCCCCGCCATTCATTTCACCAATTGCTCCATTATCACCTTTCGCCTGCATTTCATATTATCATCTTCATCACTATCATGCCTGGTGCTTGGCTGACCACCTGCTTCCAGGTCTTCACTCTGTCTGGTCCAGAGGTCCCTCTGCTCCCCGACAGACCTAGGCGCTGGCTAGGGGGTGTAAGTCCTACATAAGGGGAAGGTAAACAGAGAAAGAAGAAGATTACTACGGTTCCATGGCGAATTCATATAGATTTGAGTTCTCATTCCGGATTAAATACCGTTGGAGACGCGGATTCAAATCGAAATCCGCTTAGAAGTGGGATCGCATTAAAACCTTGTTCCATGGAAACAGCTACCAGATTCAAATCGATTTGAATCCACCAAAGATGCTAACTTCTACTGTACTGGTAACACCCTGCACGCTCGTCATTTTGTTTTCTTAGCTATCTTAGCTAGAGTAGTATAATTAAACACAACAAAGCCACTTTATTCTTTCATAATCTCAAAATATACTCTTCTCAAAAACATGCACTAACCTCAATACGTTGTTAAAATACGCAGTAAATACTTGTTACAGGTTCGCCAACATAAACCAAGGGGCCAACATAAAAGCCTGAATTATTTATGCTTGAGCCTTGCGTATCCAAATCGCTCTCACTCCGGATTGATGTAAAGGCGGATCGTATTGAAAATGGCTTTCGACTCAAATCGATTTCAGTCCCCCATGTAAACGCAGTAGTTGTTTTATCGGCTATCTGTTAGTGCCAAATATTCTCTATGTATTCTTTTTTTTTTTTTTTTTTTTTTTTTTTTTCCCTCCCGTATACAAGTATATAGTTAATTGAGACGACCATCAGTTGTTTAAAAAGGAGATTGCTAGATGATGAAAGCTGGACTTTAAGGGTATATTGTTTTCAATATTCGGGAAATTGCAAGAAAGTTTTGCGTTTTTGTTATCGTTTACAAGTTCATTTAGAACAAGGAGAATTTCACAGCTATTTACAGAAAGTTAAGAACTAAGTTTTATCACTCTACTAATATGTAAAACTTGCTATATTTTAGACAAAGTCTTTAGAGTTGTAGTTACGATAACAAGAATAGCCAAAAATGTATCCAGGGCTCTTTGGAAAAGGGGAGTTCTTTTTAAATTTTCCCCTCACATGAGTACGTGTCCGACTGTTTTTAATAATTCAAGGCACTTCAATACATTTTACTCCCTATTTAATTTCTGTGACAAATACAGTAGTTGCTCTACCATAGATAACTGGTAGACGCAGTAAGAACAGCAGACAGTTCTTTATGAAATTGTTTCAGTAGCATTTATGGGCTATTTACGGTTCTAATATTTGTACCCTCATGAAATGAGCACATTTTCTGGTTGTAAATAAACTTTATTCCAGAGCTTACAGACAGCTGAAAAATAACGAAAAAGTTTCTAAGGTAACAGAGGCTAAAGTGGTTAAGTGGTTAAGATATCCATATACCTATACATCTCGTAGATAGAAGATTATTATTTTTTCGCGTGTGATGCAAGTAAAGTCTTCTGTGCAGGCCAAACATCAGGGCCTTTGGAATTCGATATAATATCACCTAAAGTACTTTTTAACAAGCATTTTCATTGCTCAACTGTTTCCGCTTTTATTTAATCTTCTATCTGTATGTGAACAATAAGGTTTATAATTTATACATTCAAGAGAAAATGTGGTTTTTTGGCAAAGCTCAAGAATTAGGATAAACATAAGGTGAAGATTAAGCATTTTAATAGTTTAAAACAAAGCGTTGGTCTCGCAAACAAAAATAAGTTTTAATTTTAAAGTTTTTAAATGTGAAATCTGTAGATGAAACATGCAAAAGTTTACAACAATATTGGAAGAGACCTCGTAGGTAATGTGTAAGTTAATTGGTACCTCATGAGGAAGACTTTTGAGAGAAGGTTACCATCATGTTATCAATCAAATCTTTGTAAAACATGGATCTGAAGGTGATTTGTGTTTCATTCATATAGCACAGTCAACATAAAAGTGAACAGGTCCTACAAAGGAAGTTCTGAAGCTTTCCCATATAGGTACTCTGCACATTCTCGGCTTCAAGTCAGGTGAACTGTTGGTGAAAGACCGAAATGATAAACTTCATGTGCAGTGGTTTTAGGATTTTATTGTTGGATAATTTTATAATCCTAGTTTTACTAAATAGGAGTTTTGAGTCCCGCTCAAACATTTGATATCGAGAAATACATGTTTTGGAACCCATTGAGTTTAAGAAAAGACAGTTTTAGAAAAAGGTCCGTGTGTGTGTCTGTATGTGTGTGCGTGCGTGCGTGTGCGTGTGTGTGTGCGTGTGCGTGTGCGTGTTCATCTATCTGCGAACAGAGTAACTCAAAAACCAAAATTCGGTTAAATACCAAACTGATATTTAAGTACAGTATCTTCCAAGGATGCGACTCGAAGATTTTCATGAAACTCCCCAACTCCAGACTATCCTTTAGGTGGAACATTTTTCGAAAATTTTCATTTTATAAAAAGTAATCCTAACGATTTTGATTAAAATACCATATGTTTATCACAAATAAAATGTAGGCATAGTTTGAATTTTGTGGGGATGTTCTCAGAAATCATTATGGGTGAATTTTGCATCATTGGTAAATCGTAAGAGATAGGCAAAAAGATGGAGATCTTGTTAAAATACACTATTTTTGTCAAATACATTTTTTGTGTAGTTAACCATTTCGGAGATATTCCTTGTTATTTGTCCAATGCTTGTACTTTTATCAAATAGTAGATCCTTGTTGGCCATGCAAAGAGAACGTAATTTCAAAGCTGTCACTTAGCGATTAGTTTTAAAATATTTGACTATCCCCTTGTATTTCCATATTCCCCTTACACCTACAAGAAACTTAGCAATAAAATAATGTCTGAAATCTTTATTGCGATTAACATGAAGCAGATAGAGAATAAGTGTTTGTAAGAACAGTTTGTACAAGAGTAAAGAAAGTTACTGAGTGTAACACATCAGAGTTTTTTTTCTGATAGTCATTTCTGAAACGTTCACCAGTCCTTTGTACCCAATGACTTCAAGCAGAGCACTTAACATGTACGCGTTGAAGCACTTATCAACAGATTACTTTTGATCAGCCAGCACATTTGCTTCTGTTGAAAGCCTGAAGCAAGCAACTGCCCGCTGTGTTACGCCTCCCATGACATTAAGTGTAACAGGCCGCAAGTTATGAACCTAGTTCAACTAATCGGCTCATCTGATGTATTTCTCCATATGTTTCACGGTGGTTTGCAGCAAGCAAGCTTGTAACATAAATATAGCACCAGGCAGAGTGCATGTGATCGCGTCCAGAGATCTGCAGCATAAGGAATTATGTAAACGAGAAGGCAAACCAACGTGCATATAACTGCAGTTGTGAAGTATAGTTAATAGCAGTGTGGAGCTGACGTAACATCCATTCAGTGACGTGTAGTGAAGACTTGACAGATTGAGCTGAGGCTTCGTGGCGCTAACATTTCCCTAAAACAGTCCCCTCTGAAGGCTTACACGAAAGAACTGGTTTACCAACCCGTGAGGTTGTTCTGTATTGCAGAAGCCCTTCTCTGAGTTTGCCATTCAATGTAATTTAGAGTCGCAATGCACGTTAAGAGTTCCAACTTTCAACTCATTTATTTCTGTATACGAAACCATAGATAAGAAAATAAATGTAGAATCAAAAGAAAGTGTCTAGGGACGCATGAAAAGAATCGAGCATAGGGCAAGTTAAACGCCTTAATTTGGTATGTTTTTACTTCGTTCATTTAAGCTCACTGTACTTTCCTAAACCTCTATTTAGTGCAACTTTATAGTAATTTAATACAGCAATTTATAGTATAGAGCCGTTTATTCTCCAAAGCAGCACGTTTGCAAACATTTCAACCAATTATTTTCGTTTGTGCAAAATGACAGAAGTTTTCTTGTTTCGCCTGGCCACCATTTCTTCTTTCCTGCACCCTCTAGCACAAATTCGCTGAAACCATTAGATACCTTCTTCAGAAAGACTTTTGAAAGACTTTACACAAATGTTAATCCTTATTTTGATATAGGTATTTAATTGAGTTTTAGTGGAGATTATCACAAAGTTAAGAGTTATACTTCGAAGGAGTATAATAATGTTAAACATAAAGGTTATGTGAAAATGAAATCCATTCTAGAAAGAAAACTTCTTCAGCTTGTATGATCTATAGGTTCATTCGCATGTTAGATATTTCGTCTATTCTTGCGGTAGACATCATCACTGGCTAAAAGATACAACGATATGTACCAGTGCCATAAATGATGTCTATCGCAGCCAGGGTTGCCAACATTTAAAAGTAAAATCATCGTACCAGCCACTCAAAATTATAGATTTGGATTCAAAATTATCGTACATCATAAACCAAATGCTGCAACAATAGAAACATCAGTATAACACTTATGAAAATGTAATAGTAATGATGCTTATGTTATCCACTTACAAGACTGATGACCTCAACCAGTATTACAACTTTAGCACGTATGTTTCTCGCACTATTCATCTGAAAGTTCATCTTCCTCAACTGTTGCAGCATAACACAAATTTGTTGTTGAGATAAACTTTTACCTTCTTTTCGGTGACTTGCAGATTTTCGGACTCCACATTCTTTCATAAGCTGATACAACAGAATAAGTCCATCTACTGTATCTAGCACCAATGTGTTTCTAAGTTTAGTTTTTATTAAACGTAGTTTGGAAAAAAAAATCCTTCACAAGAGGCGCTTCTGTGGGGCAACGAAATCACTGATAATGCAAAGGCCGTTAGTTCTTTGAAATCAGTATTTCCACATAGGTGACATACATGTGTTTAACAGCACTCCAGAAACTGCCAGGTTCAGGCATGTTCTCTATTTCACATGGAATATCACGTATTCTGAGTTTTCTCCATTGATCATCAATTTTCTGAACATTGCCTTCTTCATTGAGATTATCAGACCTGGGAACACTGACAATAAGGGGATAAAAGGTAGTAGGCTTAGTAGGGTTGGAAATTGTTGTCTTAGAGGGGTGGAGAGGCAAAAATGGTGTGGCTATATGTAATTAGTTTTATTTCGCTGGTGTGACAAACCAGTGAAAATGATATTTCGCCGATATCAAACTATCATACATTAAAATTATCGTATGCCCCCATAATTATCGTACGGGTTGGCAACCATGATCGCAGCAACGAAGGAAACGCCTGGGATTAGCAAGAATCCCAGTATCCCTCCCTTTGGCGAAGAAAGTACTTTTTGCTACATTTATATAATGCGGTTAGAGTTAAAGTGAAATTTGAAAGATCACACACACACACACACACACACACACACACACACACACACACACACACACACACACACACACACACACACATACAAGCATGTAGTATTACAATTCATGCAATTCAATACCAGCTGTGATCTTTCAGAGGCTTCCTTGGCAGTTGAAAGTAAGAATTTCCAAACTATAGCTAGGGTTTTGTTTCTCGGCTTACACATTTGAAGCTGTATGAGCAATTTCTTGACTGAGACATAATTTATATCGATCTGTTAGTTGCAGATCAAAGCACTGGTGTTATCAAAGACGGAGACCTTCAAGAGCACGTGGTATTGCCTAAGGACCTCCTCCACGTGTTCCTATATCACGATAAAGCATGTGCGTGCCAGGACGTGGACGGTTTGCCTGCCTAACTTGTGCTTAACTGTTTTCGCCAAACACAAGAGGGTAGGAGGAGCGTCCATTGCGAGCCAACACGCCATCATGCAAGCAAAACCTTTTGCACCAGAAGCCAGTCGGTCAGCCATCTTGTCTAACTATAGTACATGCAATGTGATGCCATGCCATGCAACACAAAACCCCTGACTGGCCTCTTTCCTTTCATTACACACGTGTACAGTCCCAGACTTGCTTCAGTGCGTGTGCGAACGCATCGGGTGCCGTGTGTTCTGTGCAGTCGAGTCGGGCGGGACAAGTGTATCGACAATGGCACACAGTTCCAATGTGGTGACAACAGACACTCAACTGGTGACAAACAGCGAAACTGACGTCAGATGGCACTACCGGATGTTGCTGCACAAGCAACGGATGTGAGGATGAATATCTTTGTTCATAACTCTCTTCTTTTGTTCTAGCTCTACTAGTAGTTTCTGTGGTTTCTTGTTAATTACTGATTAGAATATGCAAAATCTGTCCACATTTATGTGTTTTAGTAGACATTATCAACGCCTCTTTACTCACATTCTAATAAGAGTGTATAAATGTAAATATTCCCAAGATTTCTAATATTTTGGTCTGACATTGCACTATTTATAATACAGGTGTAAGGCTTATTTCATTTTGTTTTTACATTCTCTCATTTTCCCTTCTTCTTTGCATTCCTTTGGTAGGAATTTGTATTAAAAATATAGTTTTGTCTTTAAATCTCGTTGTGACTGTACAAACCTAAACATATCCTTGCTGGAATTCCATTATCCAACTGCAGAAGGTTTATCAACTGCTCTTAGAAGATTAGAATACATCTAACAGATTTTCGTGACCTTTTTGTCATCTTTGTACAAATTTAACATGAAATGAATAAGAGTTTTAGATAATCACACCGGTGTAATGATCGTCAACATCATTATTATGGTGATAACAATCACTTTGAAGTCAATATCAGTCGTGCAAAGTTTTCGAAAATATTATTGAATAGGCATAAAAATGCTGACTACTTTTCCCACCAATCATTGGGGTACCTTTGTGTCTTTTCTGTGCTTATAGTCCCTGCTCTTTCTTAGAGAGAGCGGCGTAGAGGAGGTTTCTGTGTATCATATCATTTACTGCATTTTACATCATATCTTTAAGCATTTTATAATAAAGTTCACTCAGAGTTTTCATATGAATGAAAGTTAAGTACTCGAAAGTTATTTTTCAACTTAAATAAGGCATAATTGTTAAAGTATCTATGTGCTTTGCACTAACCTAATTTGTTTGTTTTATTTGTTTACATTTATTACTTTTATTTTATTTGAATGATTATATAAATATCCATTGCAAATGTATCTTTGTGTGAATATTTAACATTGAAATACTTTAATAATTATTATGGTGATGATCATTATATGTAACAGTAAAATAGCAGTAATGCTGATGTGATACCAGAATAGGAATTTCTGTCACCTTGCAAGTAATTTAATCAATCGTACAGTTTTTAGACCTGTCGAAGTCGTTCGCTGCTCCAGTTTCACAATGCAGTGTGGTATATTCTCACAAGCCATACTGCTTAATATATTCATAGCAGTGTCTGTTTTTCACCGCTTGAAGTTTATGCTTTTAATTACTGTTGAATGAATTCATTGCCTATTTTATCTTTCCGTGTTACTCCCTCTTGTGAAATTAGGAATTTCATTTAAATCAAAATTCTATGATTATTTCCTCCCTTTCGACCTAGGCTTTATCCTAAGAGCATTATCCACAGTCGGTAATTACAGAATTTTGAGTTTCCATTATAGTTTAACTGTGCCACACACCACTACATGTCTATAGCTTGTATTTTGGATGCATTTTCTTCAATGTATGAATTTTGGTAACCTACAATTGTAAAATGTGTCACTTTCAGCATTATTTTAGACTCCGCTGGCTTCTTGATTAAATATCATAACCTCAGTTTTCTCTGATGAAACTGTAAGTTGAATTGGTTACAATTTCATTCACTTACTTTTGTTGAGAATTACTTGGTCAGAAACTGGAATACATAATATTGTGAATCTGAATATTGTTGCAGGTCGTTTAAATTATATTTTGATTCCCTTAACATCGTCAGACTATAAGTTAAAATAGAGGGTGTTAAATTACGGCCTTTGAGACACACAAATTATGTTAACTGACATTGCTTTTCCACTCCTCGTTCTGTTTTTATAAATATTTAGTTTTATTTGAATGTTGGACTGGACCCAGTGTTCCATGTGAGAGGACAAGAGGCTACAGGCTACAGATGTAAGCCTTAATGCATGTGTAATATTTGCACTCAAGAAGAGCAGAAGGACCCCACCAAAGTAAATAAAACTATTGACTCCGCTACATGTGGATAATAGACTATTACACCTAGGGCAAGGGGGGCGAGGAGCAGAGGGGATTAACTAAAGTGACCGACCCAAAAGCAAACAACTAACCAAACAAGTCCATTGTGTTGATTCTGGCTTTACCAGCACACGCTGCTCGATCCTCATTTGTCAACCGCGCGGCGCGTGCCCCCTGCATTAAATGCACAGCAGGGCGGAAAGTCTTTGTTATAGTGAGATTCAATAGCACTCGCCCGATGAACATGTTTTCAAACATAGATACTACCCTTCGAATTCCAACCACAAACCCTGTAACAAGAGGGGTGCCTTTCCCCCAAGGGGCTGTAATCCTAAACTTCTATATATTCATTACAATATCAGGTGTTTTCCATATGTTTACCACTGCTTTTTTGTCCTGTACAGCAATTTCTACGTTCATTGCTGCAACATTTTAAGGACTCGTCTATTTATAGCCTAGCGTATTCACAGAAGCGAGCAAAAGAGCTTGTTGTACACGAACAAAAATTTGCTAAATACGATGCTTCAGAAGGATTTTCAAGAGTTGCCATAACTTTGCAACTTTTCTTGCCAAATTGCTCATAATAGCTTAAAGGTCTTTTAAAATATTGAAAGCAAATAAGGACATGGTCTAAAACGGTCAAAGATACGATAATGGACTGATGGCTTTGGACATGAGATGTGAGCATGTGCAGAGGACCACGAAATTTGCAGCATGACTGAAAGTGAAAAGTAAACAGAAATGGTGCCTGGGCAAGAAGCTGATGAGGTTATGTGCACTTTTCCACTCCGTGAATTATGATACGAGAGCATACGAAGATATTACCAAGCAGATTTCCAAAGTATAGAATAATTAATTAATACAATGTTATGTAATGTACGTGACCTATACATTTGTGTTATTTTTATTACATTTCTTAATCGTAATCTGATTTCACTAAATGAATTTCCAGGTGATAAAATATAAATATGTTCCGAAAGGGTTGTTTTGACAAGAACGCGTGCAAATGCACATTTGACATCGTCAAGTCTTGCCAAGTATTTACAAGACTTATCCAATCTTATCAAATATTTTCAACATTTGGCAAATTTTCTTGCAAACTCTTGAATTGAAAAAACAAGTTTACTCAAGAGGCTTAAAATTGAATGTTGGTAACACAATTGTGAAATGTTGTATTTTCAAGAGCTGACTTTTGTTCACAACATGAATAGTACAAAGCTTTTTGACCAAAGATTTGCCAAATAACTCAATGAACCCAAGATCTCCGGATAATTCTCTTAAGGGATGTTGTTCAAGCAAGATTTAAGAAGAAGATCACATATTACTTAGGACAGTAAGGCATGCCAAAAAGTCTCATCTGCTGGATTCACATGACTTTCTCAACTCTGTTAGAAACTATTCTTACAAACGTTTATTCCTCCATCTTCTTCATGTTAATCGAGATAAACATCTACATAATCTTATTGCTGATTTTCTTGTCAAATAGCATGGGCATACAGTAGGCTTTAAACCGTAGTAAAATATTCTAAAGGTAGTTACCATGTGGTGACTTTCAAATTCTTTCACTTTGCATGGCCAAGAGAGAAAAAATGAATAACGACCTTCCTTTTGAGAAAAGTATAAGTACATATTCATGTATTCAGGCAACTCACAAGGAATAAATCCGAAATGGTTCACTCAAAAAAAAAAAAAAAAAAAAAAAAAAATACATTAGACATGATGTGTATCCTTTAAAAATCAGCGTTTTTTTGTGCAGTAAGATTTTGTCTATCTCTTACGGTTTACCAGATATATGCAAAAGTCACTCACACCACACACAGGTTCTGAGGGCATCCCCAGAAAATTTAAGATATACCTACATTTCATTTTTCATATCTTAAACATATGGTATTTTATATAATATATCTTATATATAAATCGTAAGGCTATTTTTGATAAAATCAAAATTTTCGAAAAATGTTTAATGTTAAAGATACTTTAAAGATGCGGAACTTAAACACCGACTTTTGGTTCCTGTGTTATGCAGTTCACAGGTGAAAACACACACACAGACACACACACACACACACACACACACACACACACACACACACACACACAGGCACACACACGCACGCACATGTCTGCTGTGTGTTGAAGAGAGAGACAGAGAGAGGGGGGGGGATGGTGTGAGAGAGGAACCAAATTTCGCACAAATACAAAGGTTATTATTTAAGTTCATAAGCTGAGTGTCGTTCAAGGAAGCAAAACGAAAGTTTTCAAGAAAATCTCCTACCCTAAAATATCCTCTGCATGGAGAATTTTTCATTTTTTTGGATTTCTCAAAAATGATACTACATGCGATATTAATTAAAATGTCACAACTTTAAGAAATGTTCACGAATATTGAAGCGAATCAGTGAGTGTGAGAGTGGGATTTAAGGGCCCGTCGACAAATGGTTATTTGTGCCCGATGCTAAAATGACTGTCTTCAATTTTGTGTGAATAGCCCTGTGCTGGGACTTCATTCGTAGAGAATATTGTATAACTTTTAAACTTTAGGAGATAGACAAAAACTTAATGCATGAGAAATTTATATACATTGTTGTTTGACGTTAGTCACTCTGGAGATAGTGATTGTAATTCATTTGGTTTTCTTAGACTGTTCAACTGCTAAGTCATGATCCACTTGTTTCTCATTATGGCTCAACATAGGGATCTGCGTTTTAAAACATTTCACTATCGCTTCAGCTTGATGAATCCCTCTGCATGTGTAGGATACCATTTCTGCACATGTTTCTCTGTATTAAAAGAAGGGGATCTTAAAATAAGATTTGGCAAGAGTATTATGTAGTAGAGAGATAAAACTAAATAAGTGTCTAGAGGAAGTCATATGTGCATAACACATTAGTTCTTTCGGGGGGAGATGCCATATTCCATCTTATAGATTTGCTCAATTTCAGGCTATAACAGGAGCAAGAAATAAAAGAAATGGATAAACAAGCATGACGTATAACAATTTATGTGACTTTACAATATGGTTACATAGTTCCAGAGCGACAGGCAGGTGCCACCACAGTTGGCCCACCTGCTGTCAGTGCGAAACACTTGACAACAGCCTTGACTAGTTTGTTTTGTTATTTATTTCTTAATGCTTTATTGAATACGGATGTGTGTCTGACATATGGATGCCAAACATTACTGTATCCCTTCCCTTGCCATCAGTGACGTTTTTGCGTCTGTTTGTATTGTAACATTTTCTTTTCGCAACTCAACACCTGTGGGAGGTAAATTTAGGTAATTATGTATATGTTCTCTCAAATGAACATGGATTTTTGAAAGCAATAAACAAAAATACATTTAAAATTTTTTTTCTAAAGAAACCTTTGTGGTGGGCTCAAATGTCTACATATATTTCTAAACACATGTAAAATTTTAATAATGAGACTAGATTTGTTAAACTGAGATTTAAATAAATGTTGCTTTGAAAATTTTCGTTTCTCTCAAATAAAAGCTATATAATTCCGGAAGCTTAATGCCCTATGGAGTAAAATGTTCTACCTGTTTATTAAAAACGGAAATTAACTGTCCACATAAATAATGGGATAATTTTACTTTCTCTGCCGCTTTCCTACCTTAAGTACTCCGCTTAAAATGTCATTACAGAGATTCTACCACAAATGAACTTTTTAAGGTCATCCTGCAACCTCTCCCCTCAAAAAGCAGACAGGAATAGCATAACTCAAAAAGAAAATTTCAGATAACATCATATTTGTATTCGAATCAAAAACTGTTGAAGCATGAAGATATCTACAAAATCCCCACCCTAAATTGCATAGAAGTTTTTGCTCTCTCTAATTGTCCCAAAATCTCTAATTTTAATAAAATACCATATATAAGACATGACTAATAAAGTGTGTGTTTGGTATTTTCTGATTATTAGCTCTGAAATACTCCTCAGTGTAACATTTATGTTCAATAATTGTTTTATACCATTAGCCGTTTTGTAATTACATAAAATTTGTTGATTCTTTAAGTTTCATCGGGTTAAATGTAATGAGGGTATATAAAGCTCCTTATGCGATTCTTCTTTTTCCGGCATGAGTTCATTAATATCAAAATCTAACTTACAATACGCGTATACTTAGGTTCCTTATTTCCGTATTATGCACTCAACTAAGACAACATTGAAGAATTTGAGACAATTTCTAGTGGAAAATGTAGTGTGATAATGTATCGTGAATAGAAGAATGGCGCTTACTATGAATGCTGCAATAGTCATTGATTCTGACACAAATTTCGTTTCTGTAGAAATCAAAGACGTAGAAAAATTATAAAAGTCTAGCTTTTCAATCTTTACTAACAATTTATGAGTTACACTGGTCCCACACTACAGAAATTAGGAACTAAACACACAATTTTAGGCGAAAGTTTAAGTAATGAGGTGGTGCAATTAAAACCTAGAAAAGAAGCTTTTCTGAACCGAATATTTTGATGCGGGATTACCCGCTCCTCAATTCCGCTATCCTACGCGGAATGCTGCTCTCAGTTGATTTCTGCTCCGTAACTAATCCTCCCAGATCTTTTATCTTTATACACGCAACGATTTTTAACATTCCTTGATTATTTAATTCTGCCATGTGATGCAGTATTATATCCATAATTATGGCGTTCACAATTTCGGCTTCAAATTCAAAGGTTTAACATTTTATATCTCTAGGTTTCCCCTTATCCAGCGAAGACGAATGTCGGGTAACTTAAAGCTCTATGGACCTCGGGCTCATTTGAGCATTAGTTCACTCATTTTAGTCACTCACCGTCCGATCAAAAAAAATTACTGGCATGGATAATATGAGATCATTGGCCTTGAAGAAAACATTTGAACTCAGTTTCCATACAACATTTGTTACCAAGTTATTACAGCATTTGTTCTGCCCACTGTGCGTCATGTTTTCTGTAGTGTGTTTATGCCGATGTCTCCGGTTCAACCTTTTGATCCAAAGCATTCTGAGAGTTGGATACAATTTTGTTGCATACAATTGCTATCCTATTTTTGTATGCAACCTGTTTGTATACAATGCGATTGAGTAGTATCTAAATTTTTTCATTCAATGACTTGAAGATAGCCAATCAGCATCTGTAACGTAGCAATATGGCGCACTGCACAGGCAACATGAAGTCAGCTGTTGTGTATGTCCGGCTCGTGGCACTTTTAATGTGATGGGTATTTTGATGAAACCTTTAATTTTTTCTAGAAGACTCATTAACCTTTTTTCGTTACCATTAACATATATTGCTGAAGTGATTGTTACATAGCTATATTTCATAAATAATAAGAAATCCAGTTAACACTATGCTTAAACTTTATGTTATGAAATGAGTTCAATTCTCTTGTCCATCCATATTAAGATTAAAAGCATTACAATCGTTCCTTATCTCTTTCGCGTTTGTCTCATATTTGTGTGTTGGTGTGTAATTTTGCCTTCGACACGATGTAAAAGGTTGAGAAATAAATGTTTCTCAATGCGTAGAAAATTGTGATAGTTTTTCGTGTCCTCTAACCTCAATTCGTTCTGTAGTAGACCCATATAGCTCGGCCGGTGTCCTGTAACCATGACAACGTCTTTTACTTCTAATACATCTTTTCTTCCTACTGAGATTCGTGGAAATAATCCCTATCCTGTATTAAATATAGCAATCGCTAAATTAATATTTGCGTCCACCATGTTTATTTCTCACAACTGTCATTTGTATTGGACCAAAATGAATTTTAGTGTGACATTTTGTGTGCAATTCCGTTGAATACAAAAAGTTTGGTCAGGAAAATTGGACCAAGGGGTTTCGGCTTTACTTGAAGGAAATAACTACCCTGAAAACATACTACTTTTAATATGTAATTAAAATTATAAGTCCGGAAATGAAGCAAACATTGATGTATTATTGTTCATTACCTTGTCGCCAATTAGCAGTACAAATGCCTGTAGTTTTGCCTTCTAACAGCCAGTATAAGTATTGTGGGTGACAAAGGAGACGATTTATTAAAAGTTTCATAGGCAAATTAATGTTTCCCCACTGCAGTGGAATTCGCTATAATAATTACTTGCTATCTGTGGAGATCTATGCCAACATGTGTGTGCGAGAGATAGGCGAAGCAACAGCACAGTGTGTTCGTGCACACTGTGATGTGGGAACTGTATTGCATGCCTGGCTCATAAACTCGGGACCGACCGAGGCCTTAACACGTGTTAATGACCGTATGCAAAACCTCCCACACATCAATATCCATCCCTCATGCCTGCGTGTATGATAATCAAAGATATGAACAACTACTGAGTTACGACCTAATGAGAGAAATGCTTCGTGCTCGATTAAAGCGAATTAATAGAGAGGAATTGTCTTCCAAAACAATATGCCGGCCTCTGCACGCTCAGCCCATTACATGCAATAATTGAAATTGAAAATGTATAAACGCTGCTCTAAAGACTCCAGCTCTAATGAATAAAACATAAAACGGAATGCTGTTCTCAAACTAATCATCTCTGCAATTTTGCATTCCAACCAGTGATAATTGTAATAATTTGCTCAAATCAAAAGCATTTTGGCCAAAAAGATTTCCTTGCAGTCACACATTAAATGTCGTGGAAACATCAGTAATTACATCTGCCTTAAGAACAGTTGGATTGTGTTGTCAAACTTGGAAAAATTAAGATCTAATTAAAGAATTTCGTGTGTTGCACTCACATGCTTTTCTTTTACCGGCTCTCTAGAAACTATACTTACAAAAAGCTTACTGTTTTATCTGCTTCATATAAATGTTTTATTCAACACTTTGTTACAAGTGCAAGTGGAATTCATAAGCTTAAGTGATAGTCAAGTCCGTCGTTGAAATTTCGCTCCTTTTGAATGGCTACAAGAAAGAGAAAAGGATAGCGACTTAGCATTCGTATGC
The DNA here is from genome assembly GCA_030765045.1 of Tenodera sinensis. NCBI lineage: Eukaryota > Metazoa > Arthropoda > Insecta > Mantodea > Mantidae > Tenodera > Tenodera sinensis. Next base: position 156,935,597 of record CM060966.1, on the reverse strand, counting down.
AGTTGTGTTTAACAGTTCTATTATTTTTGTTTACTCGCTTTTGTCTTCTCTTACGGTTTACAAGCTACACCAAACGGTATACAAGCTGCAGCTGTTTACATGTGCGAGTGATATCAGTAAAGTTCATGTGGAGTATACCTATGAAAAAACGCAAACACCTCCGGCCTTTAGTAATCATACCCTCAATATCACTAAAGAATTATGATTCTTGGCGACTCAAGAAACCTAGTTATAATATTGTAGCAACATTGCAACTGCTTACAGTTCAACTGCCTTGTGGACAGTAATTTTCAACCGCTGGTATTACTCTATTTACATCGTGCCAACAAGCTCCCCACCCCACAGCGCGATTGCGCGTTCAAGGACAAAGACATTCTCGTGAATAAATTACGCTAGGCCATGTTTCGTTTGTGCCCTGAAGCCGGATTGGACCTGCTTGGAATGATGTTGAATTCTACAGCCCCATAACCTCTGCAATAACGTGTTCCAAATACCTTTTTATGTCATTAAGTATTTAACTACCTGTGGGTTATCACATATTTACTATCGAAACTCTTAGAAGTATGTTACTGTGCTTATCTTACTAGTGACAAACCATTATCTTCATACATTCTAATTGAATTTAACACATAATTTGGGACAAAAACTATTAGTCTTTTAGGACTTCCCTTCCACTCGGTGTATATAATGCATGGAACCCAGGCCCTATTGTTGTGATCAAGTGTGTTACCTCGACGCTGCCGCCGTCTGCATTGCTCAGAATGATTACTGAGAATGGTCGGCTTAAAACATAACACGTGTGTTAGGACTTTTAAAGTAACATTAATAATTCCACATGAGGGTGCAGATTTGTGAGGGATGGGTGGAAAAGTAATTTACTCCAGCTTCCATTTGGATGACGTTTATGACATCTCGTTAGCCTTCCTACGACTTGGGCAGCACTCCCTCATGTGCGTGACGGACGTTCAACACTAAACATAAATGCACGCAGTTTGGATTCTCAAGACTCTTGCCAGGTGAACACGGAAGAGCAAGCCGAGTTCCTGGACGTTAATTCTACCGTTATACTTACTCTCAGAGACCACCAAATAACAAACAACCATTTTTACTTTCTCTACTACGTACTAGTAGTATTCCACCCCAAAATTCGATGTCCAGATTTCACCGGAAATATATGTTTTGAGGCCCCCTGAATCCAAGAGTGTGTGTGTGTGTTTGTGTGCGTGTGTGCTTGCGTGCGCGCGCGCGTGTGTGTGTGTCAGGCCGTAGATAGCAAAACTTAAAACAAAACTCGGTTAAAATCAAAATTGGTATCTAAGTGTAATATCTTTTAAGGATGCGACAAGAAGATTTTGAAGAAAATTGCTCCACCCTAAACTACCCTTTACATGGAAAATGTTTCAGAAATGTTTATTTTCTCGAAAATGGATCTTTTGATTAAAATGAAGTATGTTTAACATATTTTTATGACAAATGATATGTATATTTTGAATTTTTTTGGCTGTAGCCTGTGTTGTCCTGTTTCCTCCTCTACTGTTTGCAAGCTAGTAAACTGTAAGAGACCAAACCTCACTATACAAAAATTGTGGATCTTGCTAAGACACAATTTCTGTCCAAATAATTTTTTTTTAGAGTGAACCGTTTCGGAGATATTCCTTGTTATTTGTTTGAGCTTTGGAAAACAAGCTTTCGTCAAATGGAAGATGGTGATTCATTTTTATATTTTGGCCGTACAAAGAGAATCAAAGCTTTAAAAGATTTGGCTATCACCCAAAGTTTACTGTATTCCCATATTCCCCTTGCACCTACAAGGAAATGCACAATAAAATAATTTCTGCAAATGTTTATCCATAGCACAAAGAAGATATAGGACTGCACGCAACACATCACAGCTTATTTTTCTATCAGATATGGAAATTGGATAGTGGGTGAGAGTGTGAGTGAGTGAGTGAGTGAGCGAGACTGAGTGAGTGTTACAATTTATTTTGTCAAGATGGCTTTAACGATTTTGAATTCAAATACCTTGTGCCATTTAAGGCATTTAAAAGACAAAATGTAGTTATATATCAATTTTTCTAGGAATGGTTTGTGAAATCATCTACATTTGGATAATTTTTTATAACTCTTTTGGTTAGTAAATCAAAAGAGATAGTCAAAATATTAGTACAGAAAGACATACCTTTATTTCAAATAACATTTTACAATATATCGGCTGTTTCCATGATATCAATTGTTATTGAACATAATTTAATAGTTTGAAATGGTCATCATTGTGGATGTATCACTATGTCGTAGAAAAAGCACAGTATTTCAAAGCTAGCATGTCGGGACCTTATTTAAACATTCGTTTATCACTTCGGTTTGCTATGTACTCCTTGTAGCAACAAGGAAATGTAGGAGTATAATGCAAACTATTTCTGGGAAGGCTTATCTCAATTAATTTCAACTAGATAGGCAAATAAGTTTTCTAAGCGTAGTTTTTAGAGGTTATATAACAGTATGATAGTGGATAGTGGAACTCATGGGATGTTATACATCAGAACTTTTAAGTAAACTGTTTCGCAATATGGAACTCAAGAAGGGCATTTTAACAAAATAATAAGCACGTCAAATATGCGTTGCAACATGCAGTTGAAAATTATATACATTTCAGTCTTAAGGCGTATATCCGGGAATGGAACACAGCTGATGTACTTATTAGTTTAATCTTTGCAAATAAGAAGTCATGTTTATAACCCATGTCTACATTTGCTAATTTTGTCACACACGGTTCAGAAATCAGATGCACAGGTTTCCTTGTTATCTTGCAATGCTTTGATTTGAAGACAATATAGTGTAATTCAGTGGACGCTTTTTGGATTAGCAGCTCATTTTTATATGTTAACCGTGCAAAGAGAAGGTAATTTGAAAGCTTTAAAAGATTTGACTATCGCTCAATGCCTACTGTATTCCCATATTTCCATTGCACGTGCAAGAAAGCACGCAATAAGAGAATTTCTGCAAATGTTTATCTCAACTAACACGAAGAAGATATAGAAATTGGTTGGTACAAGAGCAGAGAAAGTCATGTGAATGTAACACATCATATTTTTATTTTTGAGCTAAACTTCTCACTGTGTCACTCTTTACAGTTATGAAATGTTACTTTGGCGCGAGATTGGCTCGGAAAGTAATGTTCAGTACCAAAGTTTATTGAGTTTTAAGCTATCTGGAAAGTTTTTTATGTAAAACTTCTAGATTAATAGATTTTTATAGCTTAAAAATATTTTGAAATGCAGTGTCCTACAGGTACATTATGTTACTAAACGTTTGGTTTGTAAAGAATTATTCAAATTTTTTATACATTTTGTTTTGAAGTTGTACCTCTTTCGTTAGTTCTTTCTTTGTTCTACCCTTCCTTCTCTCTTTGTGAATTTAATGAATTAATTTATTTTGTTGTTGTTTATTTATTGAAAGAGTGAATGGATTTGATTAATTTTCCATATGATACGGGTTTGTAGAATTAATAGAAAATATTGTTCTTGCAGTCTGGTTTCCGAAAATCCAATGGTTCGAGTTTTAAATGTGCGTTTGGTTACAAACCAAAATTTGATAATAATTTAAACGTACCGTTTTTTAAATACTCTGTCGTTTACTACAATAGGAAAGATTAAACTAGTTATATCCGTACTGAAAATTGTAAAAGCAAACCTACAAGTATATTATCACAAACCAAATTTTGAGGTACATTTCTACGCACAATAGCTTTTTCTTCTTGGAGTTTCTGTTAAATTACAAGGGGAAAAAATAAAATATTCTATTTTTTTTTTTGGAGTTTAAACCTTAAGTTTTTATAGTTGAGGTACATATTAAAAGGTCAAGTCAGCAATTGATAATACAAACGTGCAGCTTAGCGTTTTAAAACAGTATTATTACAATGGTCAAAATAACAACTGTTAAATGATTTAAATTAACTGAGTATGACATTTTCTTTCCTTTGAGGTTTTAAAAGTAGGACTTATTTTTGGTTTACAAGACCAATATTTTATTGTAATCTATTAAACTGTTAATATTAATAATACTTTAGTTTATGTTTTTATGACAAAGGAATGAAAAATGAATGTAGCTTTCTGAAATTAACAGTTACGTGGCCTTAATGTTTCTGCAGGATTGTTTTATTTGCGGCTTTTTAAAGATACCTTGTTACATTAATGGTCAAGCTGCGGCATGAATCAGTTCCACGAAAGCACATCTATCTTACTTTATCTGATGTTCATAACCTAGGAATGAGAGTATCGTTTGTTGCAACATTTACTGAGGTCAAATCAAAACAAGCTACTTACATTGCCTTATCGTCCAACTTCCCATAATTTGATATTGCTTTAGGTCGTTATTTAACGTCCTGCATACCCGCATATTTGTTTTACAGTTCTTATCTCTGGAATGCACGAATGTTCGTTTTAAAGTACGGTTCGTAGAAATACATATCTCTGTATCTTGAAAACTTTGTGGTTGTAATTCTCCGATGTGGTTTATTTACAACAGTAAACAATGTTTAAACTTCTTATTCGTAAAATGAACATAAAATGTTCTTTAATGCACATATATTTGTGTAAATCTTAACACTAATCATTGTTGCGTGCAGTGTTTCCAGAGTATCCTTTATATTTATCCTTATAAACGTGTTACAAATGGCTTTCCTATCTTAAATGGAATAGATTAGTAGATTTTAGCATGAAAAATCTTATAAACATAGTTTATAAACTTCTCGTTCTTCCGATAATCTTTCTTAGTCTTTCAATGCCTTTCTCCAATTTCACTGATTCTTATATCTTTACTATTACGATACAATCACTCGACGACACATGCATATTCGCTTTCCTATCTTAAATGGAATAGATTAGTAGATTTTAGCATGAAAAATCTTATAAACATAGTTTATAAACTTCTCGTTCTTCCGATAATCTTTCTTAGTCTTTCAATGCCTTTCTCCAATTTCACTGACTCTTATATCTTTACTATTACGATACAATCACTCGACGACACATGCATATTCGCTGACAGGCTGGCCGATGCAATCTCGTAACCGAAATTAACTGTACACGATGACCTAAACAACTACCTAAAACTTCTCCGGCACTCACTCAAACTCTGACACCAAAAACTAAACTCTAACTCTAAAAACTGATTGACTGCTCACTGTCTGTCCTATTTGTACTGCATCCGACGTGTTGTAACCTTCTGCAAGTGTTTTCCTTGTGCACACGTGTATGACTCAGCAAAGAAGCTTCTAAAACTTACCGGACACTAAGGCGTTATCGCGCTGTTCGATCGCATACACACAGTCCCTAGTTGTCCTGTAGCCCCGGACCTCCTCCACGCCTCGCCGTCATTATTACGGTCACGAGATATCGTTCGTCGTATCCAAGGTCACCCGGCCTTCTCTTGCCCATATATTGTTGAACGACCCATTGTCACAATATAAATACTTTAAAATATGCAATACGCTTTATTCATTGCAGGCATTTCTTGGACATACAGGATGTAGGTTTTGTCATATACGAGTACACTAAAAGGAATTGTTTTTGTTCTTTCATAGGTAATAATTGAGACACGAGTCAAGAAGATGTAAATGGGTTTTAATATCTGTAACTAGTTGCACATCAACTTAACAAGGAGACAAAAATGGGCAGTAATTTCTTTATAGGGTGTACTGCATTCACCCAAATATTTAATTCCGAGATTTCACCTAAAATACATGTTTTGAGGATACCTGAATTCAGAACGTAATGCGACATGAACAAAACCTGTGCACATCCATGAAAATATGATCGTAATTTTTTATTTTATCAAAAATGAGTTCAACAATTTTTATTAAAGTAGTATATCTTGACAAAATTCATATCTTGAAATTTCACGGAACATCCTCCGAAGTCCTCTTCATTCTGGATATATTTTTGTGTAATTGAAAACAGTAAGAGATAGACAAAATCTTACTGCTCAAAAAAGTTAGATATCTTAAACCACACAGTTTATATAAAACAGCACAGGTTTTTGACATTAACCATTTTCGAGATACTCTTTGTTATTGGTTTGAATTTTCAAATACTTTACACTTATACTTTGTTGAAGCAGTAAGCCACTCTTACTCTAAAAGAGCATGGGATTTCAAGGCCATTTACAACGACTCAATTTTAAAAATCTGACAAGCGTTTTATGCCTACAAAGAAATATGTAAGCGTGTAATAAATGTTTATTTTTATTAATCCGAAGAACCCACAGAAAAGCCGTCCAGGCGTCGCTTCGTCCACCACGAATACCACATTGGGTCCCTGGGATCGAAAAAACAAATTATGTTGTTGTTTAACGACGCTGTCAATTGCCAGGATCACATCAGCGTCGCCGTTGTGCCGGAATTTTGTCCCTCAGGAGTTCTTTTACATGCCAGTAAATCTACTGACATGGAGCTGTCGTTTTAAGCACACTTAAAAACCATCGGCCTAGGCCGGGTTTGGACCCGCGACCTTGGGATCAGTAAGCCAGCGTCTAACCAACTGAGTCACCCAGACCGACCCTGGGATCGAACTCGGGCCGCCTAGATGGTAGGCAAACGCTCTAACCGCTCGGCCACGACTACGCCATGGGATATATCCTACCAGATAGAAAGGAAGTGAAGATATTAGGAGGAAATTAAACGTATTTAAATTGACAGACAGAATAAAACAAGGTGAAAACAACACATATAAAGAATAACACCTAAACTTATAAACCACAACACGAAGGGAAAAGCAATGTTGGTATACCGTAGACAAGATGGGTTGAACAATGAGACAAAAGCAGGCTTAATTCATGAAGCTGATTATTATGGATTTATAAGTCACATGCACTGTTCCCAAGCTTACGTAAGGGTTGCAGAAAATAGTAACCATTTTGGGCAACTATGCTATTGCCTATTTAGTAGTGTAGTAACAGATGCTTCATACGTATTTATATGTGTATTAATATAAACACTTGTGGTTGTAAACCTTGTCAGTGTGTACTTAAATGACCGAATAGCATGCTACATTTGCCCGTAAATGAGTAAATAGCAGCTGTAATGAGGGAGTACTGAAGTGCGTACATTTAAGGACGAGGGAGTGTAGCAAGGCAGGAGAAGAATGTTTGGTGAACACCTGAGGTAAACAAGGGAATTTAACAGTGCCGGAGCGGCAAGGTAGTAACTCAATATCCGGTAGTCGTCGCTGCCTTATCAAGCCCGGGATCGCCCCGCTGCCAGCTTGGCTGATCAACGTCACATCACATGATGTTCAGCTTCGGGATCGAATGCCACTTGAAATTCAAATTTGGTGTCCCCCTTGCTCCATTCTTCTTGCTCACTTTTCGCGGTACTGGGCTACCTACTTAATATGAAATAACGTGCATCTTCTCTCCTTTCAGTAGCACCAGTGGCCAGTGCGAGATGATGGAATGTTGTTCCTCTTATCAAACATCTCATGTCCTCTTGCACCGACAACATAACTGTAATATCTTTAAAAATATCAACAAAATTGACAGCTTCAGCAACTGTCTCTTCTTTCATATTCTAATAATAGTGACTCACTGTTATATAACCACTATTCTGTATAGATGACTAAGCGATAATGACTCCAAAGATAAGTCACGGTGCTACTACTGTTACTTTTTGTTAAATTAATAGTTAGATCATCCGCATCTGTATCTTCCGAACAAAGCGTGAATTTAACGAAGCACTATTCGCTGCGTCCAGTTCTCAGTCCTACCAGGGACTTCAGAGAATGTCCCACGGTTCACTTTTTTACTTTCTGTACTACGTAAAGTTGAGGAAGTATTGTATTCCACTCATTCAATGTCGAGACTTCACCTGAAATATATGCTCTGAGGACCCCTGAATAAAAAACAAAAAAATCATTTTTAGAAAATGGTTCTTTGTGTGTGTGTGTGTGTGTGTGTGTGTGTGTGTCTGTGTGTCTGTCTGTCTGTCTGTCTGTCTGTCTGTCTGTCTGTCTGTCTGTCTGTCTGTCTGTCTGTCTGTCTGTCTGTCTGTCTGTCTGTCTGTCTGTCTGTCTGTCTGTCTGTCTGTCTGTCTGTCTGTCTGTCTGTCTGTCTGTCTGCCTTGTCTGTCTGTCTGTGTGTCTGTCTGTCTGTGTACAGCATAACTCAAAAAACGAAACATTAGTTAAAAACCAAAGTTGCTATTTAAGTTTAATGTGAGTGATTAAAAATCTTCAAAGACAATCGCAGGTATTGGTTCATGTACATGAGGCTCACCATCGCCGATATAGGCTCTGCAATGGCATAGGAGGCACACAGTTCGAAGCCCGTTTGTAATGCAGACAGCTAGATGTTAGGTTTGTTTACGAAATGTGAACGCCCACCCATCTCTTCGATGCGTTACAGCGTCCAAACTGTGCATTTCCGGACAGGGGTTTCTATTTGAAAATCCATCAGTTTGCCATCCCATACAACATACTAAGTGCTGCCGATTTTTTTGACACCCTGTACAATCTGCTGATATAGAAAGTTTTGGGTAGAAAATCATTGGGGTCCAGATACAATATAGGAAATTAGCGAGTGATGTTTGAGTCTAATTTTACTTGCATGAAATAAAACGTGAACAGAAATGTTCGGTTATGTTTACATTATACCTGTAGGTAAATTATAGATTTCAGCATTCAATACTGCTACAGTCACTACTAAGACTGGCTTAAAAGGTACATTTTGTGACTGTATTAGTAAATCCCCTTGCTTAGGCCCTGAGTTCTTAATCTGTGGTTTTTCAAGTTCTTCAGGACATTTAATTCCTGTTGCATATGCATATACACGGAAGACCAAATGAATGCATAAGTAGTAACTTATATTTTAGATACCGGTTTTTTTATCATGTCGAAAACATTACTACGTAAATTCCCTCGTTTTCACTGAAGTGTTTAACTGTAGTAGCAAACTTTCTGTGGAGTAAACCCATATTTTCTGAAGTTTTCAAAGATTAGCAGTATTTCCTTCATACTTCTTTCCAAAACCTTAGAAACTTAAGATTAATCAGCAAATGGAGCTGTTAAAGCACAAACAGTATGCTCGCGTTGAAATTTAGCTAATGTTTTTTTAAGTATATGTTCCATAAATAGTATGAGCTGTAATGAATTTATCATAACGAAAACTGTCGTGGTAGATTAGTATAATTCCACTGTCATATTTTTTAAGCAGTGGTTTTGGACCTTTTCTCATGATATTCAGCAAGAATATACTTTGTGAATTAGATAGGATGATAATGATAAAATAATAATAATAATAATAATAATAATAATAATAATAATAATAATAATAATAATAATAATAATAATAATAATAATAATAATAATAATAATAATAATAATAATAATAATAGTAATAATAGTAATAATAGTAATAATAATAGTAATAATAATAGTAATAATAATAGTAATAATAATAATAATAATAATAATAATAATAATAATAATAATAATAATAATAATAATAATAATAATAATAACAATAATACTAGTAATAATAACAATAATACTAGTAATAATAACACGTTTGTATAACTTTGGCTTTGTTTACGCTGGATTCTTTCTTATTAAACACTAAATTCACACACACACACACACACACACACACACACACACACACGCACACACACACACTTACAATGTCAAACTTTCAGGCTCTAGGGACGACAAGAAATAGTTCTGGCTATTTCTCCAATCGGGAATCTAACCCGGGGCTGTGGATATGGAAGTTAGCATGCTAATAATCAGACCATAAAGGCTATAAAACTAAGGAAGTTGTAATGCCACTTATTCAGTAAGTAAAATATAAATCATGTCTATATGCAGACCTCTGGATACATTGAATAGCATGTGCGTTTAGGTCAAAAATCGAATCACGATTGTAGTGTTCTCCTGGATAAGGTTTATTTATAATCCTAGGTCGTCTCCCTTTACAGAGGTTACCCTCATCGCCTGGCCACTATGTCCACCAGCCGCAGCCAAGGCCCATACTTTTTCGCTTCTGTGCGAAGTACGAATTCAGGAGAATCTTCTGCGTTTATTAGCCCGATCTGACTTAACGTGCGGAAAATCGGAGCAATCTCTGATCGATTTTTGGAGAGGAACCTTTTCCCTGCATGTTAATGACGATGCAGTCTGAAATTGTATGACTTGTGCATAACACCTTAATTATGCCTACGATTGCTGATATTGATAATTAACTAAGGGATAGCGACATCCTTTCTGACGCCCTGATTGACAAGGCAGGGAGCTATAGAATGAAATGAAATAGATTTCCATATGGTCCAACAGTATATCTTGAGAGGCATGTATTGATTTATGTATTAAATAAAACCTACAATCCAGATCAATTAATGTTTAGAGATATTACCTACTTTTAACTTACCGCAAAGGCTTGTTGTAAATTTTGCATTAACAATCTAAGTTTTCATAGTAGTTGTCATTACTTCATATGTTTCTTGAATATTCCTGAGAGTATAAGTAACTTCTTGGTACTTTTTACTTTCTCTACTATTGTACTAAGTAGGGGAATTATTGTGTTCGAACCAAAAGTTCGATGTCGAGATTTATCCAGAAATATGTTTTGAGGGCCCTGAATCCAAATAAAAAAACTTCCAAAGTTGGTATTTAAGTTAAATATCTTTCAAGGACGCAACACAGTGATGTGCAGGAAAATTTCTCCACCCTAAACTAACCTTTACAGGGAAAACTTTTCGAAATTTTGATTTTTTTTCAAAAATGGCTCTTAATGACTGATTAAAGTGTCATATGTTTAAAATATTTTATGGCAAATGAAATGTATATTTTGAATTTTCTGGCTATAGCCCATGAAGTCATGTTTACTTTTGATGACTTTTAGATGACCTTTGCGTAACTGGTAAATCGTATATCTTACTAAAAATGTTGTTGTTGGCTAAAGCTAGATTTCTGACAATGAAGTCATTAATCCTCTTGCTCTCCAATATTTTTTACTGGTGGATGGGCCACTAGAAGTGGCTGGGCATATTTAAAGGTGGTCTTGGTCCATTTCCTCTTTCAGATCACTTAGAGGACAGAGTTTTGCCAGACTTACTAAAAATGTAGATTTCGTTAAAACATACAATTTATGTCAAATTATGTATTGTGTGAAGTGAACCGTTTCCTATATTCCTTACTATTTGTATGAATTTTGCACTACTTACACTTTTGTCATTCATTTTTTGTTATTCATTTTTTGATCTCTTAGTCATGCAAAGAGAAAGGAATTTCAAAGTCATCATTTACCGACCACTCTTAAAACATTTGATTGTCGATTGAAGCCTACAGTAAGATAATTGGTACAAATGTTTACCTCGATTAACATGAAGTAGGTAGTGGAATAAATGTTTGTAAGAATAGTTCGTGCAAGAGTAGAGCAAGTGATGTGAGTGCAACAAATCACATTTTTACTCTCGATACTACACTCCTAGTTTGCTTCGTGAGTCATTTGTTTCGAGATATCGACATGTGCCTACTTGCGTAGAATCACGGTAAAACTTGACAGCGCACTGACAAATAAGGAAGGGAAGGGAAAGGTTAGAGAGACGTAGAAGAGAGAAGAAAAGAAATATAAAAGGAGTTATGGATACAGAAATAGATATCATATTTACTCCCCCTTGCTCTGGAAGAGGAAGAGAAAAGAAAGAAGAAAGAATTATGGGAAATGTTTTTTCTCCCTATCTAGTCTAGGTGATATACAACAGTAGTAGTTCCCCAACAGTCGGGCAGCTGTTCCAATCCCCAGGTGATCACCCGGGCGAAACACAGGGAATTCATTATATTAGCAGGCCCACATGAGTCAACCTGGATACTCTATGCCACTCATTTGCTATTTCTTTTTAATTGTTTTGAGCCGGTAATCACCGAGTACTAATTTCCAAAATATTTCATGGCATCAGGGTTGCCAACATTTAAAAGTAAAATTATCGTACCAGCCACTCAAAATTATAGATTTGGATTCAAAATTATCGTACATTCATAAACCAAATGCTACAACAACAAAAATGTCAGTATAATGAGTAATGATGTTTATTATATCCACTTACAAGATTGATGACCTCAACAAATATTACAACTTTAGCACTTAGGTTTCTCGCACTATTCATCTGAAAGTTCAGCTTCCTCAACCGCTGCAGCATTGTACAAATTTGTTGTTGAGATAAACATTAACATCTTCTCCAAGACTTGCAGAGTTTAAGATCTACCACGTTCTTTCATAAGTTGAGACGACAAAATGAGTTCATTTACCGTATCTAGTGTCAATCTGTTTCTAACTTTGGTTTTTATTAAACCCAGTTTAGAAGAAAAAAAAACTCTTTCACAAGAAGTGCTGCTGTGGGGCAAGAAATCACTGATAATGCAAAGGCTGCCAGTTCTTTTTGAAATCAGTATTTCCACCAAGGTGACATGTTTAACAGCACTCCAGAAACTGTCAGGTTCAGGCATGTTCTTTATTTCCACGGAATAGCACGTATTCCGAGTTTTCTACAGGTCGTCAATTTTCTGAACAGTGCCTTCTTCATTGAGATTATCAGACCTGAGAACAGTGGCAATAAGAGGATAAAGGCTAGTAGGCTTAGTAGCTATGGGGTGGAGACAGACAATGAGGACAAAAGTGGTGTTATTTGTAATTAGTTTCACTACGCTGGAGTGACAAACCAGTGAAAATGATATTTCGCCGATATCGAACTATCATACATTCAAATTATCGTACACCCCCATAATTATCATACGAGTTGGCAACCCTGCATGGCATTCAAAATATCTTGTTATTGAGCGAAGGTTATATTTAATAATATAACAGCATAGGAAACATTTACTCCTATATCACTTTAACAAATAAGCGTATATGTACAAAAATAAAACTAAATAGGGAAATAAAGCCCAGTAAAGTGAATTGCTTGTAGTAGACGCTGTTTGATGTTTTCTTGTCCGTGTGGGTAGCTGAGTTGGTTAGAGACTGCCCTACTGATTCCAAGGTTGCGGGTTCAAATCCGACCCAACCGGTGGTTTTTAAGTGTGCTTAAAAGCGACCGCAACATTTAGTGGCATTGAAAGTAACTCCTGCTGGACGAAATTCCGGCACACCGGCGGGGCTGAAATTACACTGGAAATTGACAGTGTTAACACACGAACATTTTTGCTCATCAAGAGAATTTATTTAAAAACAAGAGGATATAGTTTCTGCAGTTGCGTGGAATAGATATACAAGCTAGACACACCGTGGCACAACAGCCCATCCGCGCCAAGGCCTACCACCCGGCCACTGCGTTCCCCCTCCCCCTCCCTCTTCCCACCCCAGGAATCATGGTGGTTATGCGATCTTCTCGACTAGGAGCTGCCACCTTTCAATCAGATGCTCCTCATGGACCTAACGAGGCTGAGTGCACCCCGAACCAAGTCTCCCAGCGGGAGAAAATTCCCAAGCCGGTACCGGAATCGCCTAGTAAGCAGCAGCAGAAACGACCCCAGTTGTTTACCTAAATGTGTATTGTGCATTGCGTATCGCGTAAAGAATCAGGTGTCTATTACTCCGTAATTAGTAATTGCGTAGTCTATTTTCAAAATGATGACGAAAAGTATTATAATTAAATGTAGACTGGTTTCGTGGCTCAGTTGATAGAGCAGATGCCTACCATTCTACAGACCGCCAGTTCAGTCCTCGACTGGCGTCAAAAAAGCGTTCCCTTGATATAATTATCTACATTTGAGCATCTGAACTTTATTTGCGTGAGTGTTGCTGTTGTTAACAAATGTTGTTTATCAGGAGTGCTGCGTCTGAACACATCTGCACATTTATTCTATGAAACATTAATCATGAGTGTTTCTACGCCGCTCGAGTATGTGTCCTGTAAAATGACTTGAAATGGTACACATTCACCTTAAATTATTACTGAAGTGGACGTTCACGCTAAATTATTTCCCCGTTAAAAATTCACAGGCTGCGTTGTAGCATTAACGAAAAACCTGATATGATAAACATACCCTCCATATAGGGATTATTATAGACGTTATATGAAATTAACGATAGTGGGTAGCGTGCTCATGAGAACGCATAATTTTTTGTTGAAAAATGAAGCCGCATAGAAAATATTTAAGTGCCAACCTTGATAACGTGGAATCTACTAAATTTAATCAATCTCCTATGACGATTCCGTTTCTAGTCGCTTAAGGCTACAACGAGGTGAAAAAGGTGATTTTTCTGAAGTATTGAAGTTAGACTTAATGTTTTGGACAGGCAAAAAAGTGTACACCAAATGTCATTCCAATATCTAATCAAATTCCTAATATATTAACTAATTTATATCAGTTTTATTGCTTATAATCAAAATCTGTCCCCATCAGATGAACAGCGGAGTTGATTTTTTAAAATTATATCTCTTATTACTTTTGTGACAAACTAAGAAAGGACATTTTGATCTAGTGAGTAGTTTTTCTAAAAAAAATTTCTAAAAATATAATACCTATATTCTGAACTATAATGGAGAAACATTTTAAATATCTAGCTAGATTTTTATGGGAGAAGGTCGCTTTTGAGGATGATAAAGTAACAATAAAATCGTTTCCGAGAAGAATGAGTTTAAAGTTGAAATGGAAGGTGTAGATTTAAAAGGCATAGGCACACCACTTTAAAAATGATGTCCAAATTGTGTTCCACCTTCCCTAGGAATTAAAACTTCGTAGATACATTCCTTAAGAATACGTTCTCAGGTAATTTTGAGTCTGTTTATTGACTTTCATCAACCATGTATATTGCAGATACTATTTGTAAGGGTGAAGAGGTACTATTAGCCTTAGTAAGAAGTTTATGTAATAAATATGCAATTACTTAAATAGTTTCAAAATTCGACATTTTACCACTTTCGCCTTTAATCGCAGAGATGAAACTTCAAGATTTGTTTTCCCGAAAAAATTTTTGTTTTTCACATCTCTAGAGATGTGAATGCTGGATTATTCGATCGCTCTGTCGCCTACACTCAAACCCCGGAACACGGAAATTGCCACTAACCTCCTCCTCCAGTAGCATGTCGTTATTCACTCATTGTGTCTTCATTACAGACCTTAAACTGTCACTGACCCTGGATACAGTTAATACAAGAAGTTTGAATTTCCTAGAAAACGGCATTAATGATTGTAGGCGTTCATCTGAGACTGCCATTTCCACCACATTCCTTGTTCTCGTAGGTTAGTGAACTCGCAAGATTTTGTACATTGGCTCTTCATATGACAAAACTGAGTTTTAGAATTTGTTTCGTAGTTTAAAACAGGATATCAGTTCCGTTGGACCGTAATCCGGTTCGTTCCCCAGTTTGGTTTTACTCAGCAGTTCTCACTTGTTTTTTACGTTTTTTGAGGTTTTAAATTTATAACATTTAATTTTTAGTATTTTAACCCTACATCTTAGCTTGCATCTTTCACGCATTTTAGTGCATGGGTGTTTCAGGTTTTAAAGTTAGTGCACCCATTTGCCATTTGGTGTTTTTACCTGTTTACGCTTTTAGTTGTCTGTTTTAACCTTCACCTTTTAGTAGCTAAGTTTATGATTGTTTTAAATTTTAATTTTGACTTAAGACCTAAATGACCTACCTGTCAACGGGCCCTTAAACTCCACTCACTCACTCACTCACTCACTCACTCACTCACTCACTCACTCACTCACTCACTCACTCACTCACTCACTCACTCACTCACTCACTCACTCACACACTCACTCACTGGACCTAAGTGATTCCCAAATGGACATCTTGATTCACATTAGCTACCACCGTATTCATAACCTAGCAGACGTGTTGATTCCCATCACCTATAACATCATAACATTTTTCATCCCATTTTAGACAGATTTAGAACTGTCTAGATGTAGTGGGAATGGTAAAAATGTTCGGCTCATAGAATATAACCTATGCAAAGTTGCAATTGTCAAGCATAAGAAGTAAAATCATTAAGATGGGAGAAGCTTCTAGTAGATTTTCTTAATTCATAATGAATAATTATAGAATTAGAATTACAGAATTAAGTGTGTGTGTGTGTGTGTGTGTGTGTGTGTGTGTGTGTGTGTGTGTGTGTGTGTGTGTGTGTGGGTGGGTGGGTTGGGGGTCAATGTTGGGAGAGTTTGGGTATTGTCAAGGATGTTATAAACATTTAATCGTTGCGTCGGAGTTGTTTGCTGTGTGATTCATTTTTAGTTAAGGCTATTTGAGCGAGTTTGATGTATCGTCGGAAGCAGTTTGTGTTCCAGATAGGGTAGAGCTGAAAGTCAGTGAAGTACTTGTCAACGGCAGAACAGCTGTGAGTTCTATTTTAAGGGAAATGAACTGATAGAAAAAGTAACTGAAAACTGTGATTTGTCACATTACTAAGAAACTTTTGGGAATCGTTGATCTTGCCACTATTCCTTCATCTGTGAGAAGCTCTTTTGGTAAGCCAATCTATTCTTGCCAACTTTCAGATCCAAAGTAGAGTCATTAAATACTACTCATCTTTTCTGACACTAGTTCTGTAATTCGGTTATAAGCTGATAAATTATGTATGCTCTTACTTCATGACTTACAAGTGCAAAATGACCATATTTACTGAATAATTGTTCGCGTTCTTCAAAATGGCATTTTGGATAAGAGTATCTCTATAAAGAATTCAAAATATAAAGCATAAATATAGGAATTTAAATAAACAACGTGTTAATCTAGACATTTTTATTTCCATTTGACATTTAAAATTAAAATAAAATAAAAAGTGCACATATCTCAAAACAGTATTTATGGAGATGGCATCTTCTGACCAAGCGCCATAGAATTACACAAAGTGACTTCGTCCAACTCAGTTATTTTACTTATTGATGCTCTGTTGTTTGTACAGCATGTTTTAAATTGCAAAATAAGAGTAAAAAGCTTACTGGGGAATAAAAAGTAGAGATAGTTTTGAAGTAGCGAAGTGATAGCTTGGTCAAGTTATGCTTCCTGCTTGAGGTAATGTATTCGAAATGGTATGCGTGAAGAACAGATAAGCACATTAACAAAATGCGATTCAATATGCAGAGTGGACGCATATTACCACTTTTACCAAGGACATTAACCAAGATAAGGCGTGACTCAGGCAGAATGTAAATGCTATTGTTTATGCCTCACTTCTCTTTTTCCACTGCAGTGCTCTTTTTTCTGTGATGCATCTAATTCAAAAGTATTTAATAACGAGAGAGGGTTGTGTTGAAGGGGGGACATGAGGGAAAAAGGGAGGGTGCGACTGCGACACATTCTCATTAAAAGCATTTCCGTGTAAAATAATTTTCGCGGTTTTTTTGTTATTTTTAATTTTCTAACGGAAAGAACCTGGTTTAATTATTTTTAAACACAGCTCTTATGCAATCCATCCTAATGTATAAACGCATTAACGATCAAACAGACTGGATAAATTGATTAGGTATATCACATGAAACAAAAGCTCACTATATTCCATTCAGCCTTATATCCACACGTTGTATCCCTCCGCGATAATCTCGTGTTCGTATTAGCAGCGACTAACACAAATAAACAAACGCCACGTGGACACTATTCTTATTAATATTATTTACTATTTTATATTAATCAAAAGTTTAAGCTATGTTTGGTTGTCATATATCTTGAAAACTCACAGGTCGCCGACAGTATTTAAGGCACTATATTTTGTGGCGTGCTTTGTTTCCGCGGGTATCGTGGGTTAGTTGACGGCATATGTTTACATCAAGTTGGGATCTTAGAGTGGAAGGATTATACGTGTAGGTTATTTCATGTTCCTAAGAATAATAGCACCGCTGCGAATGTTGCCCTTAACAAAGCTTCATTGTTGGTACACAACTATATCTTTGCTCTTTTTTGTTCTAAAAGACAAACCAATTCTACGCCCATATATATGTTACAGTTCTAAAGAAATCTAACCCTCTAATGCATAGTGTTTCCATTTGGGAACAGATATGTGTAGTCAAAGTTTTACAATATATTGTAGCAGTGTTTTTTGTTATTTTCATATTAGATTCGCATTGGTAGCTATGTATATTATAAATGTATCAATTTATTTAAGTATTATTGTAGATTCTCTTTTTCTTTTTCAAAAATGAATCGTGAGCCCTCCACATCCTTTATTAGAAGCACATTTATTTTATTGCAGTCGCTGGGATTAAACTCACTCCATTTAGTCTGGCCTGGTTACTTTTTCTATCGCCTATTTCCCTTAAAGTAAGGGAAACAATCTACAATGGGTAACGCAATCTACAATTCGTCGTGACCTTGCAAGTCACAGCTGTTCTGACCAATCGTTACCTTGACAGTACGCATTGTATTTCACTTCTAGTCTCTGTGTCTCACAAACTACTTTCGACGATACACTCGCGCTCACTCAATTAAGCTTAACTAAAACTGCTTCACAACAAACAAATCCGACCTGGCGATTAAATGTCTCGAAATGTCTGTGAGGATGCAGAAACTCTCAACACTGACTGTACACACATTTCTTCTTCTGCTCACGGTTTTGGCCTTTTCAATCCGTTTCGGCTCCACTTTGGTCTGCCATTTTCTCTCTGGTCTTCCTTGGTTTCTTGTCCCTTTGGGTTTATTCTATACGGCATTTTAGGAATTCTGTATTCATCCTTTGAGCATACTTTTAGCATTTATTTCTATTCTTTGCGATAATATGATTCATTTCTTCTACTTCTAATTTTTTCCCTGGTATCTCGATTGCGTTTCTTGCCCTATACCCAGCTGTTACTCTTATAAATTTCATTTCTAAAGTCTGTGTTGTTGTACTATGTTTTTGTTAATGTCCATGTTTCTGAACCACAGACCAAGGATTGGTACAGACATAAATTTATACAATTTAATTATGGAGTCTTTACGGGCTGGCTAAACACACAAGCACAAATCTAAGTAACAGCTGTCTCGTTCGACGCTTAACGACTGATTCTGTCCAGGCTCTGTCTCTTTATATGCAAATCAGATTCTCTGGAGAATGCATATTTTCTCCAAACTTCTTATAAGCAAGTCCGGCACGTGAACAGCTCAACAATTATCTGGAATCGCTTTGTTCTGCCACGCTTATTGTAGTCGTGTTTACTCGCCGCGCAGTGGTGTGAGGTTACCGTAATATGTACCAAGGATGAGCGTTAAACACAAAGAGTCACAAGTGGTGAGATGTAGTATTTACAAATGGATTGAATACCTCAATTAATTTTATCGGTAATTGTGTTAAGATTCTATGCAGAGTGGGTTTCAATGGGATCAAATTGCATTATTACTTACTGTGTGGTTGATGCATAAGTCATTAAAACATGTAAAAAGAAAGTACTCGTATTATGCAATGATATCTGCATATTGTGAAGTTCAAGGTAATACGAGATAAAATTGGAAAGTATTTTACTAACGCTGAAGAGCTCCTTTAAAACATGCAAGTTGCTCAAACACAAACAAAATCTGCTTTTGTGTATTACAAATAGCTGTGTTGCACTTGTCCTCTTATCCAAGGATAGAAGCAGTTGAGAAGTTGATTGTACAATACTAACTAAATTTGCTTTGAATAAAATGATAGATACACTACTTGTGAAAGAAAAGCAAATAAAGTAGCAATATATTGGTACTTCTATATTTTCGGTAAGAACTGGGGTACTCATAGATTTAATATTTACAAAGCATTAGTTGAGCCTTTGGTATCCTTTCTTCGAAAGCTGTACTAAAAGACCATGATGTTTGTAATCCAATAAAGTGAATTATGGATTTGTTAACATGTGCAGCGTAAATGTGTAATATATCCGTAAAATTTTAATGCCTCAGAGTAGATTTCCTGAAGAATTTTGCCTCCTACAGTTTAATTTCTTTACCAGCGAGGACGCCATGGTGGCGGGCGGATGCTGGGGTCGTTGTGCGTCGCTTCTAAAGTCCGCTGTGCGCAGGCGCCTTACTCACTCGTCTTATACCCGCTAAATCTGCAATTGACGGAGATTCTTCTGGCTATAGGTTACCTCCCTATCGACCCGAGCTTGGGGTCGGTCGATTGCAGAAAGGGGAGATGGCTCGGGATTAAGCAAGTACAAACCCGGATCAGAAAATGGAGGACACTAAAGCCGCAGCCTGTATGAAGCAAGTACTGGTGCACTGGGTTTAAATGACGGTTATACGAACTAGCACTGATGTGTTGCACTCACATGACTTTCTCTACTCTTGTACTAACCATTCTCACAAACTGTAATTCCTATATCTTCTTCGTGTTAGTTGAGATAAACATTTGCAGAAATTATCTTATTGCTTATTTCCTTGTATGTGCAAGGGGAATATTAGAATACAGTAGGCTTTAAGCGGTAGTCAAATTTTTAAAGCTTTGATATCCCGTTCTCTTTGAACACTTAACATAAAAAACTGAACAACAATGTTGCATTTCACGAAAATGTAAGTTTTATGAAACTGACAAATAACAAGGAATATCTCCGAAATGGTTCACTCCAGAAAAACATTTATGTATTTGGACATAAATTGTGTGTTTTAGCGTGATCTACTTGTTTGTATAGTAAGATTTTGTCTCTTACGGTTTAGGAGTAATTCAACCAACCATTTCTGATAAAAACAAAGCTTCCGGAAGATGTTACATGTAAAGGGTAGTACGGGATTTCGCGATTTTCTGAAAATATTCGGATCGCATTGGCATTTAAATTACTTTCCATTTTTGAGTTATGCTGTTCACACACACGCGCATACACAAAGATGGAGCGTTCTTCTAAAAATACTTTTTTATTCGCGTAGTCTGAAAACAAGTATTTCCTGTGAAATATCGGTAACGAATAAGAAATCCATTATTCCAAAATAACTAAAATAGGTGCAGACCTCTGAGCGGAGCCACAAACTGCTATCCAACTCCACTGTTTTCACAATCTTCTGGAACTTTTAAAAAGAGAAGCTTTTGTAGAAGGCTATGAGAGCTTTATTGGTCCAGTTTCATTGTTGAAAAGCATTACAAGTGTCCTAAATATTTTCTAGAACACGAATTTGGTAAACAAAAACGTCAGTAAGGCAAGGATAAAAGATTAAATTGGTAGCAATAAAGATTTACCATTAGTTAAAATTCATGGTTTTCTTCAGATTTACGGAGGAGTAATTTTATTGCCGACAGTGTCTAAATACGCCGTCGATGATAACAGAAAGCTTGTACCAACAATAGTTTCTGTGAAGGTCTTCTCTTCAAATCTTATTGTTGTTTTAATGCCGCATTTTACCTTAAACACTACACACTCACTCATTTCAAGGTTATTTCGGCGGCTAACCTCTTGGAACAATTGCTCAGGAGCCATTGTGTTCACTCTCTTAGAGAAGGTTTTGAACTCTGGGTTTCTATTTGCTTTATTACATTAAATTCAATTCACACACATTAACACTCATTCATACTTCCAGACTCTAGGGTGGATGGGGAATGATGGTAGTGCAAGAAACTCCCCCCCCCCCTCAACCGCCGGGAAGCGAACCGGGAACCCCTTACATAGCAGGAAGGCATTCTAGGACTGAGCTATGGGGCCAGAGTCCTTAAATGTTGCGACATTGCAAATTTGCTGGAAATCATCCATGAATCGAGTTCAGCTGTAGACAAAAGACAGGCGGAAGTATGGAATCCTTTCGAAAACCAGCCTTCCGTGTCAAACAAACTCTGATACCTTATGCGGGGACGGACTCTTCAAATCCCGGCCATCATATTGAATTTTTCAGTGTGATTCTACCTTTCCAACCTGTGTCCTCCACACGGTCAGAAAAGCACAATTAAATGTCATCCATATAGTTGCTAGCAAATTATAAAATTTCTGTAACCTCATTAGCCATAAACCATATCAGAACTATGTCTGGATTGCCATATTCAGCTAAGAGCAAAATTCTTCATCTCCAAAGTGCCCTTCTCGACATTCTCTTGAAAAATTAATTGGAATCACCGGAATGAAACTACGGAAGAGGGACTAATTTTTCCCCTCTGGGAGCCAATGCGGGGGTTGAAAAAAAAACTTCTATATGAAATTGAGAGGGATGAAGAGATAAAAGATGGGAAGGTGAAGGATGGGTCAGAGGTCGAGAGGATTGCCCAGTGGCCGTCAAGTTAATTATCTACTCGTGATGTATGGACTTCCTGTAGGACCCAAGTCCCAACCAATCCATCATCCCGTGCTTCCGCCTTTCCTTTTCTTTCCATTACTACCTGTATATTATCTTCCTCCCTTAGTGCAGTACCGGTGGGCAGAGGACTTCGCTTCCACGAAAACATTCTGATGATGTCCCAAGAGTACGAAATAAGAGCAACCCAACAACACTATATTAAGCTTGCTTTAATGAATGACTTACCAACTACATATACTCGACCTAACATGCTCCACCCTGTTTAATGTCCTGGGCTGACTGCCACTTTTGAATAAATTTCTTAAATTCCATCACATTTTCCACGTTTTCGACGCGTTTATTCATTACTAGAGCTCGGATTTTTGGGCACAAAAATTTGGAAAATAAGGGCCGAAAATGTCAAAAACATGTGCCAAAACAAATAAAATACTTCTTTTAAAAAAATATGATGGTACTCACCATACATTATTCATGGAAGGTATCACTAACTGCTGAGTTACAGTATACGACCACAGGATTACTCTGATTTACGATCCCGAAGGATTGACGATTATCACCAAGAATTGACATTCAATTTTGAATGGTTGTTACCGCTTAATGTTCTGTTACTTGTGTACGTTGGTTTGCCTTATAGCTTCATCACATGGCTGATAATACATGATTTTGCCATCGCAACTGAAAATATCCTTAAATTCTGCAGCATATTGTTGCACACGGTAATTTACACTACTTTTCACGCTGAGCATGTTTAATTCACTGTGAACTCAAAATTATCACTAGAAGGTAGTATAACCTTGCGGATATACAAATCATTAAATGATTATAGAGTTTAATGGCCACCTACAAGTATCAGTGTATATACTAGCGGGCTGTGAAGCGATAGCAAATACTTTGTCAAGCATCATGCGGGGGAACTCCCCGTTCTTATCTTGCAGACTCATGTAGCTTGAGAAAGCAGGATATTTATATTTTCTTGCAACAGATGGTATTTTCTAGCTGACATATAATTTCTTCCAATACGTAATAACAAATTGCAACATCTGATCTCGGTAATTGAGTAGTAAAGAAGTTGGATGGTAAATTGTCTAAAATAGTTCTGCTGGTACTTTTATGCGACTTTTTGTGAATATGTGAAAATTATTATAAAAAGAGGTTTCCCTTGTCCACACGTTCCTTTGTTCAACTTACGTGAACAATCAAAAATATTCATTTACATTTTAAAACTCAGAAAATATGCATTTTATTGTGCAATAAAACTTAAAATATTTATTTCGGTGTGAATATCCAGAACATTAAACTCAGAACTTCGTATTAGAACGCAAACAAAACATGTATTTATCTAAAAATACGCGGCCTATTTTTTAAATACAAACATAAAGAGTGTATCTAAAATTCCATGTTACTCTTTATGCTGATTTACCCCTAGTTTATGTTTTCTGCATTTTTAAATTCATTTGTATCTCGCCTTTAACTTCAGTGGTTATATCGGCTGCCTTTGTTTTGGACCATGCATAAACTATAGGCAATGGTGTTAAGTCATATACAGTGGATTTTGGATATTTGGGTTATTTGTGCATTAAATCACACAAACACACGCGCGCACGCGTTCATACCTTTTTCTGAAGCTGCTGTTTTTATTCAGAGGGCCTCAAAGCATATATTTCGTGAAATCCTGATATCGAAATTTTGGGTCGAATACAATACTTCCCGTACTTGCTCTTCATAGCAGAAATCTCTATCACATTTTTTGTCCAATTTGTCCTGCAAAGTTAGTATGCGAATTCAAAGAAATTCTTTACAACAGATATCTTCAAAGTAATTGCTAAATTTTGAAGTGCTGAAACTGTTTCTCTAGTTAATTTTGAAATCAACCTTTCATAAATTCACATCATATATCTATAAAATCAAAAAATAGTTTTATTTGAATTAAGCATGTAAAATTAAAATCGCTGCCACAATGCACCTATGTTATTCTCCACAGAATGGTGTTATATTCCACAGCAAAAACTGAGGAAGAATGTTTTGCAAGAGTTAACGTTCGACAGAAGGTAGAGCAATTTGCATCTTCATCTTGAGGGAAGTCGTCACGATTCCTGAGTCATGGCAGACAGACTTGTGTGTTTGTGCACGTTCTGACACAAGTTCGCCATTAACACCACGGACAGAAAATACGGTCGACAGTTGGAGATCGGCATCTCAATGTGACGAGGCTTGTAGCAAATTCATGGCACTGCCACTTGCATAATGCATTTTCTAACCAGAACTCGTGAGCACTCGCTTAGGGTCTTGTCCACTTGAACATCTGCAAGCAGAACCGTCCAACCTTGTCTTGCTGATGTGTAAGATGGCTAGTTGCCTGCTATCTAAGATCTAGTTATAGATCCACATAAGTACAACTGGACAAACCCGACTTCTTTCTAAATCTGTATATAGGCAGTTTTTGTCATAAAAGGAAATGTATACATTTGCATATATTAGTGCATAGGATGACCGCTTCAAGCGGTGTGACATATTGGTACGAAGAGGAAGTCCATCAGTTAGTGAGAGAGCCCTGTGATACCATGCTTCCTGGGCACTGAGAACTGAAGGATTCACTCAGTTCCAGAACGTAGTTTCTTAAATAACCTCTCTCTTGCTCTCTTTCCGAGAAGCATATATTATATATCCTCAAGTGAATATTTAATGTATTTGCACTGATTAATAAACAATGTGCAGTTTAACTGAAGCGTCAAAAGAAAACACACGTTTTGAGCCTTTAAACCAAGTTTTCGGGTTTCAGTGTGCACAAAACACGAAATGGCTCGCCGGATTTGAATTAGTTCTCTTTTGGTTTGTTCCTCTCAACACTAGAATGGTTTAGAAAAACATCTTATGTGCTGCACTCATATGACTTTCTCTACTCTTGTACTAACCAGTCTTACAAACTCTTATTCCTATATCTTCTTCGTGTTTAGATAAACATTTGTACAAATTATATTATTGCTTATTTCCTTATAGGTGCAAGGGGAGTATTAGAATACAGTAGACTTGGAAATGTTTAAAATTTTTAAAGCTTTGACATTCTGTTCTCTTTGCACGCTTAACATATGAAAAAATGAACAACGATATTCCATTTCACAAAACTTTTAAGTTTTCCAAAACTGGCACACTACAAAAAAATTTATTCAGACGTAAACTGTGTGCTTTACGGAGATCTACATTTTTTGTACAGTAAGATTTTGTCTATCTCTTACGGTTTACGAGTTATTCAAAAGTCATGCAGAGTAAACAGGACTACATAGGCTACAGTCAGAAAATTCAAAATATGCATTTCATTTGTTATAAAAATGTATCAAACATATGGCATTTAAATCAAAATCGTTAGAGCCATTTTCAAGAAAATAAAAATTTTCTAACCATTTTCCAAGTAAAGGGTAGTTTAGGGTGGGGATATTTTCTTCAAAATCTTCGTGTCGCATCCATGAAAGACATTAAACTTAAATACCAATCTTGGTTTTTAACCGATTTTTCGTTTATGTGTTATGCTGACTGACACACACACACACACACACACACACACACACACACACACACACACACACACACACACACACACACACACACACACACACACACACACACACACACACACACACACACACACATACACACATACACACACACTGTGTCTGTCAGTCTGTGAGCAGCATAACCCAAAAACGAACAGTCGGTTAAAAACTAAATTTCATATTTAAGTTTAGTATCTTTCAAGGATGCGACACGAATATTTCGAAGAAATTTCTGCACCCTAAATTACCCTTTAGAAAGAAAACTTTTCGAAAAATTTTGACTTTCCCAAAAATGATTCTAACGATTTTTGTTAAAATGCCATATGTTTAAGATATTTTTATGGCCAATGTAATGTATATTTTGAATTTTCTGGCTATAGCGTATGTAGACTATGTAGACTGAGTCTTGATCACTTTTGCATAACTGGTAAACCGTAAGAGATCAAAACTTACTGCACAAAAAATGCAGATGTTAAAATATACAAGTTGTGTCTAAATGCATTTTTTGTGGAGTGAAGCGTTTCGGAGGTATTTCTTGTTATTTGTGTGAGGTTTGCAGTACTTAAACTTTTTTCAAGTCGAAGGTCGTTATTCACTTTTTTATCCTATAGCCACGCAAAGAGAACGGAATTTTAAAGCTTTAAAATATTTGACTATCACTCAAAGCCTACTGTATTACCGTATTAATCCTTGCAGCTACAAGAAAATCAGCAGTAAAATAATTTCTGCAAATGTTTATCTGGACTAACATGAAGATATAGGAATAAGAACCTACAAGAATAGTTAGTACAGGAGTAGTGAAAGCTATGTGACTGTAACACATCACTTGTTTTTTTATCTTAAATACCCAACAAGGGAATCGAGTGTAAATAAGTTCAGAAAGTAGCAAAATTAAAGTGGATGGGATGTTATGTTTGAGGAAGAGTATTTTTCCCTTAAAGTGATTGCGACGAGTAATACAGTAGTTCACTGCAAAGCTAGGGAAAGAAAATGTTGGTGCTTGCTGTTTCCACAGATTAGAAGAAAAGGAGGCAGTTCATATTCGACGTTAATTTCCGGATTACATCCATATTTCCTTAACTGATGAGGGTCTTTGGGTAGTTTTCTTTTGTTTTTGTTCAGTGTATTTAGATAAGAGCTCCCCCAGGGCAGTTGGTTTTATTATTGCCTAGCTGCCGCATTTCTTGTGTAGGCAGACAGCAGGCATGTGGGAATCCCACCGTCTGGTACAGACTTCTACAATATAAATGTACTCCTGGATTTACAACCCCAAACCTTACTTTTATTATGGGAAAGAAAGTTGTATAAAAAGGGTCAGTGCTACTGTAGAAATGATAGGAAGGAGTAATGCAGATAAACACAGGTTGAGTGAACACTTGCGTTCACCATAATGAACCTGGGATTTCTTCGTCAGTTAAATGCAAACGTCAGTGAATACCTATGCAACATTAGTAATAAAATTGCTGATTGCCAAAATACACTCTTCCATAAGTAACTGGACAAAGAAGGAGTCATGTCTGGTACGCCGGGCTACTTTAATAACACAGAACAACTTCACGAATACCAAATAACTTGCAATTTTGAACAAGAAGGTATTCATGTATGTCTGCGTTCCAGGCATGACTCTTTTTTCGTGTCCTCGGATGTGTAACATACCCAAAAATAATTAAAATGGTTTAATTTTTTGTATGTCCAGTTACTTATAAAAGACCACAAAACAGCCTTAGTGCCTCACTCTCCGTTTCGTTCTTCGGTTTGCCTAAATCTAAGGGACTCCTATATCTTACTCAGCAACGCCGTGAAATCTAGCTATCCACTCAACGTCCGGTCTTTTCTCTGCAAATTCATACTACCTGTCTCCTGCTTAAGGAACAAGTTGAAGAAACAACTGAAAACATGATATTGTGGCAGAATGACGAGTTCCAGTTACTGTTTCTTGTCACTTTATTTGCTACTTCTATTTTATCGTTAACACAATCTACAGTTTGTCATGACCATATAAATTACAGCTGTTCTGTCCTTTCGTAACTTTGAAGTACTACACTGTCTTTGACGATCACACTCAATAAAACTCCAACGCGATGATTAAATGTCCCGAAACTGTCAAAACTGTCGTTGACGACACACACATATTTCTCTCAACGATGACCACAAACACACACACACACACACGCACGCACACACACACACACACACACACACACACACACACACACACACACACACACACACGTTGCTAACTGCTGTCTCGTTCAACACTCATGACTCCATCACAAAAACTCGCTTCTCTCGCCATCTCGCCTCACTTATATAGGCCAGAATGACGTAGCATGGATGTTTCTCGAAATTAACCGTTTCTCGCCCCTTTTATAAATAAGCCGGTGGTCAGAAGTCTCGCGAACAATCTGCCAACGCTTCGCACGTCATAGTCGTATTTGTTCTGACCGCTACCTTATCGTCGGGCACCTATTTAAAAGCAGTGGTATGAGATAGTCTGGAAGGTGGCTATTGCTGCTTAGCTGAAAATGCTGGCGCCCTCCATAGAAGTATGAGCTAGCTACCGCAGATCTAGGTCATCTAACTCGATTACTGGTACGTTCCAAGCCGGGTAGCTGTCAGTCACGTTTGTTTTCTTCTAGTACTCATTTCCGTTGTTATTTAGCTGCAATAATATGGGATTATTCTTTAGGATCTTTTCCTCTTGTGACACAATTTCCTCTTACAGCTACTTTCATGTTCCGGAAACATTATTTGACTTAGATCCTTCTATTCAAACCAGTTAACTTAAGAATCCCAATATTGTTTTTTCATACTTCTATCAAAACTATTGTCCATGTGCACAAATATTACTTGCACTTCCTTATTTTCCTCTAAATATTTGTTCAATTCTTCCTAGCAGTTCATTTACTCTTGTTGCTCTTTCTTTCCATAAGACGGTGTTTGTGATGTTTCAGAGCTAGCAGCAGGTCCTTGAGAAATTGTTGAGTTTGCGATCTTGTCAGGGAATGCATAGGGAATTAAAAAGTGGTCATTATTTTACTTTCATATCAGTTCTCTTTGTTCACAATCTTACATTGATTACACGATCTTGCCTAGAAACCAGGGCTGTTGCTAAATGCGTGTAAAGGTGCAACTTCCTTGCAAAATCCTTGCTCAACATTGCGGTTAGGGCATTTAATTCATATGTTGCTAGCAGGAACAGATTTATTGCTTCCTCTACCAGTGCCTTAGAGCAAAACTTGTATTTATATGTGAAGCAACTGTTGTTTTAGATCTAGTTTTCCTTAGTATGAGTGCACTTCGTTTCTATGTTACGTTGAATGTTTAAATATTTTATCTTTGTTTTTAACATCTGCAGGGAAAATGCTTACTTCCGCTGAACAGCTCATGTTTGTGACTGGGAACATTAATTACAGATATTTATGTCATCAACTAGTTCGCTTGAAAGGATGTTATATTTGTCTTTGTTTATAAACACCAATTATTCTGCACACGATTATCTGAATGACGAGTTATCCTGATAATCCTTATGTAGCTCTGATTAAGTAGCATCTAGCTGCTTTGGTGACAAATATTTATCAATTTTATTTGATAACTGCTCGAAAGCTACTTAAACGCAATGTATATTGATAATCAAAAAAATTATGACACGTGGTAGTAAAAGCTTAATGAAAGTTTAAAACAAACCCCAATTTGTGTTTGTTTATGAATATTATGTTAGTATTATAACTGCAGGGAAGTAGATATTTGATTTTGTTCCTGAATTGCCCCTGTTTTGATTTGTTTTCTCATGTCTGTATATAATGTCTTTTTCTGTTCATCATTCAAACCTAATTTTATGTACATTTGCACTATACTATCCATATCCTTGATATATTCAATGTTAACGGGCCTTTATGGATACTACTGAACTAATTGAACACATCCAACCCATTCCAACTGCCTAGAAAACGTACTAGGTAACGAGTACCAAAAGAAGAAGTTAGGGATTAATCCTAGAAGCAGATTTATAGGTCAAAATATTGTCAAAATATAATTTTGGAATTTAAAGTACGTGTTATTTTTCTGTACCTAGGTTTTCCTTATGTAGTTATTTACTGCTGATTGCTTTATTATATCCAATTTTTACTTTCTCTACTGGTAAGTAGGGGAAGTATTGTAAGCCACCCAAAAATTTGATGTCGAGATTTCACCAGAAATATATGTTTTGAGGCCCCCTGAATCCAAAAAAAAAAAAAAAAAAAAAAAAACACTTTTAGAAAAAGGTCCGTGTGCGTGTCTGTGGGTCAGTCTGTGGACAGAATAACTCAAAAATGAAAAGTCGGTTAGAAACCAAAGTTGGTATTTAAGTTTAATGTCTTTCAAGGATGTGACACGAAGATTTTGAAGAAAATAGCCCCACCCTAAACTACCCTTTACGTGGATATTTTTTTCGAAAATTTTGATTTTCTTAAAAATGGCTCTAACGATTTTGATTAAAATGTCATATCTTCGAGATATTTTTATGAGAAATGAAATGTATATCTTGAATTTTCTGGCTATAGCCCCTGTAGTGATATTTACTCTGGACGACTTTTGCATAACTTGTAAACCGTTAGAGATAGACCAAATCTTACTATACAGAAAATGTATATCTTGCTAAAATACACAATTTATGTCCAAATAAATTTTCTTGTAGGCTGAACCATTTCGGAGATATTCCTTGTTAAGTGTGTGAGTTTCGGAAAACTTAAAACTTTCGTGAAATGGATCATCGTTGTTCATTTTTTTATATGTTAAGTGTGCAAAGACAACAGAATATCAAAGATTTAAAACGTTTGACTATCACACAAAGTTTTGTAACATTCCCATTGCACCTACAAGGAAATAAACAACAAGATAATTTGTACAAATAGTTTGTACAAGAGTAGAGAATGTCATGTGAGTGCAACACATCAGATTTTTTTGATATGTATGGTTACTAATTTCGAGATAGCGTTCATAGGGAAATTCTGTATTTTATGAGATTTTCTGTGTAATCTAAAACCTTTAGATCAATAGTTATAACTAGGTTTTTCTTTCTTTCTTTCTTTCTTTGATCATTCTTTCGCTTTCATTTTCATTATTACTGCGCTTTTCTCCTGTGATTTTAAAGACCTTATGCATATAGCTGGATCTCAAGTTGATTTGTGAACTTAGTGAACTTCCTAATTTCCTCAATATTCCGATGAGGAAGAAAACTGACTTTCTACATAGAAATTGCCATTGAGATTGATCCTCTGGCAAAGAAGGAGTAATTTAGTATGTAGTTCAGCCGCATGAACGAAGCCTCAGAAATCACAAATATGATTACTATATATCGTTTTTTTCCCCTGTGGTTATGAAACTGTGCTGATGATACTTCCGATTACTGTATGTATGAGCTTTATTTCTTCTTCTAGCTGCAAAGTCTTCAGTCAGTAGCAATTAGGTTGACGGTTGTTTCTTTAGTTTTATTCCTCCTGCACTGGTAATGTGCTAACCAAACTCGAAGCAGTAATCGATTCATCTCGACTGAATCCGATATTTTCTACTGGCTACTATGCGATTATCGCCCCTTATGTAACACCAAACCTCCCCTAAAATCTTGTCTTCTGAACAATTAGTGGACTTCAGAGTGTTTCATTCTTTCGCTGTCTCGAGTTTATAGCGCACTTGGTCTCATTCTCGTACAGACATAAAGGAATGCTTTCGCACCCAGTGTAGCATTAGCTAATTGCAGAAAAAGCTTCATTAACTGTGGGTATTAGGACACTGCACGTGGCCGTGCTGTAACTAAACATGTTGTAATGCATGTAATGTGTTACCTACATTTTTGCATCTAAGTTACAGTAATATGAATTGCGTTTTGTATTGACATAGCGATGTATCTTCTGGTTTGCAAGCATGTCAATATTGACTTTTGAAATTTAAAACAGCTAGACAGTTGATGAGTATACAAAATGTATGCACTACCACATTTTTTACTTCCTCTGTCACGTATAGCCACGAGGGACAGTATTCAAAAATTCAATGTTGACATTTCACCGAAAATATACGTTTCAGAGCCCCCTGAGTCAAAAAAAGGGAACATTTTTAGAAAAACGCCCTCATGCGTGTGTCTACATGTCTATGAACTTCTGGATTGGGAAGCCAGAGCGCTAGCTATTCGACTAAAGTCACATCACTGTTACTTTAAACTGTAGCTTTGTATGATGCTCATTTATAATCGTGAGCTTTTCATAAATTAAATTACTTTGTTGCTTAACGACGTTGTCAAATGTCAGGATAACATCAGTGCCGCCGGTGTGCCAGAATTTCGTCTTGCAGGAGTTCTTTACATGCCAGTAAATCTACTGAAATGGAGTTGTCAGCACACTTAAAACCATCGGTCTGGGCCGGATTTGAACCCGCGACCTTGGGATCAGTACGCCAGCGTCTAACCAACTGAGCCACCCAGACCTCCTCCTCTCGTGGATTAGACCTTAGGTCTGTTCCGGTCTCACATTGTCTTTCCATCTCTTTCTCGGTCTATCTACTCCTGGATTCCTATTGGTTGATACTTCATGTATTCTATTTGCTGACATTCGTTCCAAGTGACTTAACCAATTATCTCCATAACGTGTTAGATACACATTCACTATTAGATCTTCTCTAATAGTTCCATTTAAAATTCAATATTTCCCTTTATTGATCTTAAATATCTCATGTGTGCTGATTCAATTCTTTTTAAGCTTCTTTTGTTCACATTCCATGTTTCACTACCATATTATAAAACAGCCATCACATTATGAACTTTAATTTGTGTTTCTTTCCTGGTTTGTTTTTTCACGGTTTTCATTAACATTCCACAAATATTTTAAAATTTATTAACTTTAAAGTCAATCTCTTTTTGTTTATCATATGAAACTATCGTATCTAAATAGTTAAGTATCGAAATTTGTTCGACTCTGTTATCTTGTATTATTATTTTACTTCTGCCTAGGTGTTTACCCTTTGTTTTTTTAAATCAAATTTTAAAACTGTATTTTTCACATTGTAGTTTATCTTCCTCATTGAAAATCAACACGATATCCTCAGCATATAAAATTATATTCAGATATTATTCTCGTCCTATTTTAGTACCTTTATTAATCGTTTCTTGCAACTCTCCGATCTTATCGTCTATGTCTATATTAAGCAATGTGGGAGATAAATCACAACATTGATTATGTATAATGAAATTCTATACAAATAGCCCGGACATGTGCTGTGATTTTTGAATCGATTATTGTTTCGAGCGCACTGGCAACATGGCATGAACGAAACCAGCGCAGGTGTTTGTTACAATCCCTTAACCCTTGCATTTTCTTCCCCCTCTGTTTGAAGAGAATTGATATGTTAGCGATAGTCAGCTAGTTTCCTTTCCTATCTAAACTTTGCATCAATGTTACGTCGTATCTGTACAAGCTGGAAGGAATCTATTATTTTCATACAAATAACGATTTGTATTTGGTAAATCAAAAAAGGATCATAACGACACATTAATTCTCTGTTTCTGTGACTCTTCTACTCATGACGTAAGCACAACATGGAATGTCAACTAATCGCTGCTTGATCAGAGATTAATCGTCGCTCCCAGAGGAAATGATAATCGCCATCCCATAATTATTGCGCCTCATTCGTCATTTGTCTGACTGTGGGAGATAAAGTCGAATAGGAGTTTCAACATCAGTTTCTGCATTCAATAAATTTGTTTTAAAAGTAAAGGTTGTTCTTCCATGGAATTTGCACCTTTTGCAACAGTTGTTGGGGGCAAATACTGACAGTCGTGGCAGCGGCATTTTAGCAATTCTGCAACATACTATGAGCTTATAGAAGATCGCTTATAAAATGTTGTACAAAATTCCTTTAGAATGTATAATTCTCAAAAATTGTACACATACAATTTTATTTGTGGTGTATATTTATATGCCATATTGTAATCAAAATTGTTAGCAAGTAAAGAAAATAAAAATGTCAAAAAAGTTTCCATGCGAAGAGAGGGCTTTGGGGTTAGGGGATGTTTTTGAAAATATTAAGGTTCCATCTTTGAAAGACAATGAATTTAAGTACCAATTTAGTATTTATCCAACAATTCGTTCTGTGTTATGCTGGTCTCTCTCTCTCTCTCTGTCTCTCGCTCTCTCTCTCTCGCACACACAGAGAGAGATACTTTTTCTAAAGATGCTTCTTTTGGATTCAGGGGTCTCAATATGTGTATTTCCAGTGGAATATCCGATTGTTTAGTAGAATGCAATACCTTCTCTATCTGTTATGTATGCAAACTTGCAGCCCACCTCTGTGGTGAGGTGGTAGCGTTTCTGTCTCATATTCAGGTCCAGAGTGCGAATCTTGGTTAGGGTGAGTTATCCGTAAATAGTTTTTTCCGAGGTTCTCCCTTATCCTGAGAAGACGAATGTCGGATAACCTTAACCTCTATGAACCTCGGGCTCATTTGAGTATTATTTCACTATTTCATTCATTCATCGTCTGATGTGACTTATTATGCTGGAGGACATTAATATAAAAAAGTACTAACTTATATAAAAAGTCCCCTAGCTAGTCCCCTAGATGGCAATATTGGTTTTATTTCCAGAGGCTTTCCTGGTTTAGAAACCGACCTATTAACCTGAAAAACAACACACACAAACGAACCAATAAACAACTGTTATCGGTGTAAAATAGTATGATTAGTTCGGCCTCCTTTTTGGAGGAGGAAAAGTACCTTGCCATCCAGTGACTAGAGGTATGCTAGAAGAACAGGCAACTCACGCTGGCAGAGGGTGGGGTTACATCTGTCAGTACCAACATAATCAGCTACGTTCCAAGGCAACTAACTTCTTGTGCACGTCAGTATACATGGTAGACGAAGTAAATCTATGTGGAGGAGATATGACAACCTTGGAAGGTTGTTCGAATAACTGAGTGGTAAACCTATTGCTTTAAGTAGCAAATGCGGTTTTAGAGAAGCACTATTATTCATTTAATACTTGCTATTACGTTTTACCAGAACTGTACATTACTATGTAATATATATGAAACCTAGAACAGATATAGGAATTCTTTTGTCTTAGAACACGAAACAAGTACAGTGAAAGTAAACGCCTATAAAGCCTTAAGTGTAAATGCACTACGAATTTCTAGACTCGTCTACGCTTGTTTCCCTCTCGTAACCTTGACTCAGTTCCTTCAGCGTCTTTCTTCACTTTCTCTGTCTCTCAACACTTATAACTGGCTCGCTATCTTTCTCACTACCCGACCTCACACTCAACTAACGCACATATACACACTCAAACTGACTGATTTCCGACGACTCATGTCTGCAACTAAATAACTACTGTCTTTTGCTTTGCCTGCTTGTATGGCACGGATGACGTCACATAGTCCTTTCTCGAACTTCTACAAACACGCCGACTGCCGGACACTTCTCGAATGTTCCAGCACTCCTTTGTTGTGCGCCGCGCTCATTGTTGTTAGTCTCCCGATTGCTTGCGTGAGTGGTGTGGAGAAGCTTGAGCGCCTTTGTTATGCGCTGCAGCAGTGGATTGGGACAGTCCGGCCCCGACCATTGTTTGTTGTGTTGCCACTGCCGCCGCTGCAGTTGACCTTCTATGTTTATTACTCTGTTCTACTGATGCTTATAGTACGGTGATTAGTCGCACAATCTAGACTTGTTCTACATTTCTTTTCTTGTTCTACTAATGCTTGTAGTAGAT
This sequence comes from Tenodera sinensis, assembly GCA_030765045.1. Lineage (NCBI taxonomy): Eukaryota > Metazoa > Arthropoda > Insecta > Mantodea > Mantidae > Tenodera > Tenodera sinensis. The sequence continues at coordinate 156,900,162 of CM060966.1, read as the reverse complement.
GATTAGCATTAGGAATGTAAAGATGAGACTACAGATCATTTGAAATGAGTGTCCATATCCTGAGGATACATCTCAGTCGTTACAGTAGTTATTTATTACTCACACAGTTCTTTTGAGCTTCAATTATTACTCGCCGTATTTATATTCCTGTTAAAAAAGAATGAAAATAGCGGTATGCTTTTTTTTTTTTTTCAACAAGGCCATGAGTTATAATGCGCATGAATTACGTCAAATTATATTGTGTATACCTATGTATGTGTGTCATATATGATATCCAGCTGGCGTCTGGTTAAGGAAGTATCAAATTAGATGTTCGTTGTACAATGCTATGAGCTTCCCCCTGCAGGACACACTAATGGATGTGTACCGCGCCAGAAGGCTGTGGGAAAACCTGTCATTCCTATTTTTCGGGACTTGAATTTGAAATGTGATGACCCACTGTACAAAAAGAATACGCCGCCTTGTACACATGATGATGATCTCCGGGTTAGGTTTCCGGAGTGAGAAACAAATAAGCATCAGTAGCCAGTCACCTGGTCCTTTTAACGTTTTATCTGATGCATTTATTGAATTAATATCTAATTAAAAATACAGGGGTGGGCTAAAGCTACGTTTTATAACTTTGTCTTCTGTTTACTTAAGGGAAGATTGAAGCTATCCACACAATGCTAAATGTCCCACAAATTCAAAATTATAACTTTTGGAAAAAATTGTGTGAAAGGGAGGGCAATAGGAGTTAAAAAATGAAAAGTGGGGATAAATGCCAACTTAACAAACAAATATAAAATATGCTTGTATTCTTGCGATGTTATGCAAAGGGCATGGAATTTCAAAGGTGTATATAACGGCTGCTGTTTGAATATTTGACTTGGCTTCAGCCTCCTCAATTCCACTGTACCTACAAAGTTATATAAAAATACTTATGCTAACATAATAATAGAAAAGAGAGAAAAACTAAATGATAGGTGTGAATCTAATATGAAAGTAATACAATATATTTTCCACTGTGGCTTGGAAGACAGTTCTCTTTGTTTTAATAGGTTAAAATATTTTTATATCTTGATAAGCTTTTGAGGGATGCTGAATTTTTAAAAAATCCTATGAGTGATATTTAACTGCGTAAAAACACACGTGGAAAAATACAATGTTGGATTTAACATAACAACACGACATAAAATTATGTTTTAATTTATTTTAATTCATTGATCTCAGTACCATTTTCCAAACAAATGAAACGCATAATGTTCAGAAGATGCGTGTACCAGAGTAAAAATAAGACGAAAAAAATAATAATAGTTCCTGCAACTCTGATTTTTCAAATTGGCTCCATACGTCTTAGAATTTAAAATTGGTAGTGTGATATAGTCCTATCTGTGACACAATTAAAAAGACTAATACTGCAAAAAACAACTGAGTAAATAAAAATTAATTAATGAAAGATCCTATCTAATGCCTCTGTTGACATACACATAATGTGAGAAATGTGATTTTAAAACAGTGTTTTCGACACAGGCTCATTAAAAGCTTTCATTTCTAATCTATTCTCCTAAGGTAACTTTACAGTTTAAGTATTTACAAAATATCGTCTTTTTCTAAGGATGTAAAAAATGCTAAAGATTACGAAATAACTCAAAGGGAATAGCAGTTGCATTTCTTTTTCTTAACTTTATTTAATTTCATAAAGCGTTATTAAGCTAAGTAAATATATGGCGCTGTTCCTTTAGAGAAATCACAAACTGTTAACTCCTTAGAATAGTAAGCACTGTCTATATTGACTGCATATATAGATTACCTAAATTCAGGTGCAGTTTTTTTTAAAAAAACATTGTAATAACATGATGCTGTTCTGAAAATAAAATCAATCTTCTTCCTTATGTTAAACCAAATGTCTTTTACAACACATTTTAACAACTATATATTCCTATTTTATTTTCAAAGTGAAGACATTTAAGTTATCATTTTGGATTCACAAGCATTTACTGCAGACATGTGTGATTCATGAAAAATTTAGATATTTTTTACTAAATAATTCGTTTCTTGGTGTTTGGGTTCCCTCAATATTTACTGTTGTTTGAAAGTTGCAGAAAATATACTCCGAAATTTTAAATATAACGATCTCAAATTAATTTAGAATTTTGATACGCTCTTCGGTTTGAAATAAAGGTGTCACAGATCAAATGATCAATGTCCAAAATGTATATTTTAATTCTCATATTTTTGGATTAAAACTTAGAATTACTAACACGGTTTATCTAGTAGATCATTAATGTTACAAATTTTGGTTTAACATAAACAAGAAGAGTTAAACATTTTTAGAGTGGTTTGATGTTGTCAGGCTGGAAATTTTCTAAGAAACGTCTATCTAAACGCCCGGCAAATCAACATTGGTGAGATAGGCAAAGTAGTCCTTAGTTAACTAATCTTAAAATTTGGAAAATCCTCAGTATGTAAAATGACTTACTGACATTTATTTCAATTATTACACCCAATAACATTGTTTTAGCCATATTTCAAGTGTCCGCCCTGCGTGGTTCTTTACAAATTAGTGTTTATTGTGCAAATGTATTTTTAAATAAGTCTTCCATGCAATGTATTTTAAAAAAAGTCACATAAAAAAATTTGATTTCATATTGGCAATACAAACATGCAAAATAAATATGTCAAATTTATTACCTATTATTGTTATTATTTTTATTATTATTATTACTGCTATTATTATTATTATTATTATTATTATTATTATTATTATTATTATTATTATTATTATTATTATTATTATTATTATTATTATTATTATTATTATTATTATTATTATTATTATTATTATTATTATTATTATTATTATTATTATTATTATTATTATTATTATTATTATTATTATTATTATTATTATTATTATTATTATTATTATTATTATTATCTATTATTATATCATGGGTGGTAACCGCACTATAGGGATAAAATAATGAAATGTTTTCTCTTTGTGTCTGTCTCTCCTCTCTCCCTCTCTCTCTCTCTCTCTCTCTCTCTCTCTCTCACGCACACACACTGAAGTTTTTGACCAATGAAAGATCGCCGTTCTAGCCGAAAATTGAATCGAGCATCTTGCATATCAACCATGAGTGCTGACCACCCCGAACAGAGGGGCTGAAAGTAACGTTAGAATTAAAATATTTCCACAAAACCCTGAACCTCCCAACACCAAATAGTGTGAAGTAAAGTTCAGGACAAACACCCCACTGCCCTCTGCATGTGTTATTTGATAGCATGCAAACATTTCGCGAAGGTCCTTTAATATTTATCCCGTACATACTTGTCAATCGATCGATGAGTTAGTGATCTGAGTTCGTAATCAATTAACAATTATTTTACCTCGCAAAACATCTCTGAATATTCTTTGTTGTAAGTAGTAATCTTCAGATACACAATTTGGTACATGTTCAGCGTTGATTTATGAGCCTGTTGCCTTCAGACTAACCTGAAGTAATAAAATGGCAATTTAAACAAATTCAGTAGTCTCTTTGAATCAGTTTATCCGACCTTCTCACACATACTGGTAAATAATAGGCCTATTGTTGTCGGCACTGTAAATCAATGAACCGAAATTCTGGAGCAGATAAATGCGGTCTATACATCTCATTGAGTCAATAATAGGGCTATTTATAGCGAGCGAGCGCTGGGACTGGTTACACATGAGGAGTCAGCGATGGGATGGGGTGGGATGGGATGGGATGGGAGAGGGTGCATGGTCAGGATGGCGGCAGGTAAGCAATCAATAAGTGTACAGCTGACTCAAGTGTGTGGGAACATGTACAGCTGCGGATAATGATGCACTTTAAAAGTCCCTGGACCATATGGACACGTAAACATCGCAGCCAAATTAATCCCTAATTATAGAAATGACGCATGCATTGCTTGTTTGCTTTCACACTGATACCTTATATGATCTTTAGGGCCATGACTCTGGGCTTTACATCTAAAACAGACCACACAAACTCTTGCAAGATAGTCATGCCTTAATTTTTTTTTTTTTTTTTTTTTTTTTTTTTTAACTTACTACAAATATTTTGCAAATTTTTCAAACTTCATGCCTTCATACAAATTTCAGTGTAAGCTGTCTGTCTATCAGTCTTGGACAACATAACTGAAAAACAAAAGTCGGTTAAAAACCAAAGTTGCTATTTAAGTTTAATGTCTTTCCAGGATGCAATACCAAGATTTTGAAGAAAATTGCTCTACCCTAAACTACCCTTTACTGGAAAATTTTTCGAAAATTTTGATTCTTTTAAAAAGGCTCTAAGGATTTTGATTAAAATACAATTTGTTTGAGATATTGTTATGACAAATGCAATGTATATCTCGAATCTTGTGGCTATAGCTCATGCAGTCCTATTTACTCTGGATGACTTTTGCATAACTGGTAAAGCTTAATGGATAGATCAAATCTTACTGCACAAAAAATGTAGATCTTGCTAACACACACAATTTATGTCTAAATAAATTGTTTTATGGAGTCAACGGAGATATTCCTTGCTATTTGTGTCAGTTTTGGAAAACTTATACTTCTGTCAAATGGGGCATCATTAGGTATTCATCTTATATATGTTAACCTTGCAAAGAGGACAGTATTTGAATGCTTTAAAAGATTTGACTATAACTCAAAATCTATTGTAATACCATATTGTCCTTGCACCTACGAGAAGATAAACAGTAAACTTCGTCAGGATTGTTGGTAACTAAAAGAATGCTTTAACAATATGAATATAATGAGTGCCGCTATTTTAATATCTGTATCATACACAATACAATATGTTGTAAGTTTGTATGCGTACACACACACACACACACACACACTCTCTCTCTCTCTCTCTCTCTCTCCCTCTCCCTCTCTCTCTTTCTCTCTCAGTTGAGTTCTTTTTTAAAATATAATTACTTTAAATTAGTCATTGATAAATATGTCAAAAAGCATAAAAAGAAATATCTAAAATTTTAAATCCTCAAATTGATGCTACACTCCGCTAAAAACTTAAAAAGTCTATCAACCGCTGTTTTGTTGTCCACTAAGACCTCTGCAAGTCTGGCAGGCAGCTGCAGAGAATCCGGAAGGTGCGCTAGAGAGCAGCACGTGACGGACTGACAAAAGGTTATCACACAGCGGACATAGAGGGACAGAGTCCCTTTCAAATAGGTAACTATGCGAAAAATTGCAGTGCCCCATTCTTAAACGAGCCGAATTTCGATTCTCATGACGTCACGGAGTAAATATGAAAACCATCAAGACCCTGTTCGTTGCCTTCCTGGTGGATAATATATCCTATGTTGCTCTTTCCGACGATGTAATAAAGCTGTCATGTTTTGTAGGGTCACGTGACAAGCGGATATTACCACATTTAGGAATTTCTGACTCGCAAAGTTTTCCTACCTGACGTCAGAAGCTCTATCACCCTCATTACGATGATTCAGCATGTAAATCGGAAAAGCGAGCCACTTATTATCGAGGGAGTAAATAGTTTTAAATGGCAGGGATGGGAAGCCCCTTCCATCGAAAATTACAAGTCTATCAGAGATTAAAACGATACTGGCTGTGTTGTGAACCCGTGCAGCTGGTATTCGCTAGGGAAATCGACCGTACGTGGAACTCCACAGCTATTATCTTCAGCCTTTAGTTCACTTTCCAAATGTCCCGTCTTGTAATAGAGCGCAGATAAGGATCTGGGAGTTTCTTCCTGAACATTCAGAGAGATTGTCAGCGTCGCTGTAGAGAAATACGATGTGAGCAAGCAGTCACAAGATCCCACTGTCATTCAAAGTTTCCGTTCCATAGTGATGTACAGAAATGTCCTAACTATGGATTCTCCCACCCAGGTCTTTATGTTACTAAAACTCCAGCTTAGAAGACCGGCAAAGGTGTACGGCATGTCCGCAAAATGGTACAATAGAAGTAACATAAGCATTACTTAGAATTAGATGTGCTATTTGTCATGATTTTGCCCCTACCACTTATTTTAGGCTTCTTTTCCTTTGTTGAATGATCATCACATCTTAGAATTACCCTCCGTAGCGCAGTGGTAGCGTAGATGCCTCTGGTACGGAGGTCCCGGGTTCCATCCCGGTACCGGCGCATGGACTTTCTCGCGTTGGGAGACCTGGTCCGTGGTGCACTCACCCTCGTTCGGTCCCTAAAGGGCCAATTGAGAAGCTAATTGACTCCCTGGCTGCAGAGATCGCATTACCGGTCAGGAGAGACCGGGGCGCTGACCATGTCCCACCCTCGAGTACTACACCCCTGTGGTGGACAAAGGAGGGGAACGCAGCGGCCGGGCGATAGGCCATGTCCCGGAAAGGGCTGTTGCGCCATAGGTTAGCACATGAAGTTTTGTATTCCACCTAAAAATTCGATAGCGAGGTTTCACAGAAAATACATGTTTTGGAGACTCAAAAAGAAAAGATCTTAAAAAATAGGAATGTATGTGCGCGTATGTGTTGGTGCGCGCGCGCGTACTGCCACATCTATCTGTCTGTGAATAGCATAATCCAAAAGAAGCTTAGTTAGTTACTAAACACAGTAACTTCGTCTTTCAATGACGATTCGAAGATTTAAAAATAATCACCTTCATCCCAAACTAACAGAAAGGTGTTCGGAAGCTTTTTGATTTTTTTCAAATATGGTATAGAACTATAGACTTTGATTAAATTAATACATGTTTACGATATTTGCATGACAAAATGTATATCTTGAATTTTCTGGGAATAGCCCTTAATCATCTTCATTCTGAATTACTTTTGCATAGAAAACAATAATTCATGGCAAATACTTTGTGTGTGTGTGTGTGTGTGTGTGTGTGTGTGTGTGTGTGTGTGTTGTGTGTGTGTTGTGTTGTGTGTGTGTCTGTGTGTGTGTGTGTGTGTGTGTGTGTGTGTGTGTGTGTGTGTGTGTGTGTGTGTGTGTGTGTGTGTGTGTGTGTGTGTGTGTGTGTGTTAACCATTTCCGAGATATTCGTGATTGGTTTGCATTTTAAAATACAGTATTCGCAAAGGTGAAGTCATTATTCGTTCTCTCTCTCTGTCTCTCTCACTTACTCACTCACTCACTCACTCACTCACTTTACTCTGTCTCTCGGCCATGCAAAGAGAGCGGAATTTTACACCCATTACATAACGTTCAGTCTTTAAAGGATTTGGCTGTCCCTTAAAGCCTTACTGTATACTAATTCTACTGTAATCACAAGGAAAACGTTAACAATTTCCGCAAATGCACTGGAAAAAGGAACCTTAATTCACTAGGAAGAATTTGTATCTCATAACTAGCTAAATATATTTGTTACTTAATATGAACGAGCATTCTACTGCAATTATCAATGTCAGATACCAACATTTGTGACCGTTATTGCAGTTAATTCGAGACAAAGATCCTAATAGAATAGTCGGGATATCACATAGCTCTCGGAAAACCTTTTCTTGCAAGGTAAGTCACGATTTCGTTCGTAATTCTAAAACTTAAACCCTGTTACTTTTGAATTAAGTTTTCTATGCTCTCGATACCCCTCGATGACCGTGATTTTATTGCAAGCAAAATAATTCTTTTGTAATTGGATAGAAATATTTCATCCTCTTCCTAAACCCTTTCGCCTCCTCTGGCTTTCGTGTACTTCTTCCATCATTTTATAGTTATGCCTCCTCTATTATTATTAATGAGGATAACGTTTGTAAATGTTCTGATACTCCGGAATAACAAATACTGAATGCGTAACATTAATTCCATTTCGAAAGTCGGTTCCTGCCAATGTTTCAAAATGACTTACAAAGTTACAGAATTGCTTCCAGGCAAATTACTTTTTACTCTCTTCCCCTCGCTATGCCTTTCTCTTTGTTTTGTCTCTGGGGTATCGAGAGTTCCTTCAATGGGTGAAAGGGTTATGGCCGATGAACGGTAATATTGCTTACAAAATCAGCTGTACTGTTTCTCTCCGAGTGTGTCAATTTGGTATGCGCTGCTTTCTAAATCCTTAATAATAGGTTTCTCATATCTCATGAAGGCACACCGATGAAAACGAAATGTAGAGAACGAAAAACAATTATTTATGGGTTTTGATCATAAGTTAATGGTACCTATGTACAACCAAGTCTAAGAACTCCGTAACTTCAGGCAAAAAGCATTCGTGGTTATATGCATTGTTTAGGGAGTAATCCTAAAGAAGGATTTCTAAAGGTACTTGAAACAAAAACGTATTTTCTGAAATATCAAAATGTAGCATTCGAACTTGGGAGCTTCTGACCACCGTGATCATCCAAGCTTCCCCTTATATGTATTTTATAGATTGAGCCGTAACTGTACAAAACCGTTCCTGATTGAACTTTAATGAGGTTTCAGGGAACAAAGGAAGATAGCTGAAACACTCCAAGAGAGAATACAAGCCCGGCGGACTAGAGTGCTGCCAAGTTGTAGTGTTACCGATTTCCAGATGCAGATGCCTGACAGCCACAGCGCCTTCGGGCAATAAACAAAAATGGAAAGCTTAGTGCTCCACAAAGAAGAAGTCTTATGACATTATTAACTACGCTGTAGTCCTTACTGTATAGAATACTTCCTTAACATGTTCGTTCAAAGTTCTTGAAACTTCAAAGGCCAAGAGTTGAAGTATATCCCTTGTACACGGCACATTCCACAAGTGCTTGCAATAAGACTCGCTTTGATTTCTTGGCTCGATATTGATCTCCACAATTCCTTTGCTGTGAGTCACTGGTCTCTTCGAACTCATTCATCACACTTCCTCTTTAGGCACGTCATGAAGTCATGCGACATGAACGCGCCACTCACTTTCAGAATACGAGGCGGTCGCGTGAGCACCGGTCTTTCATGTTGGAGTATTCAGGATATCGAGGACGTGTTCATTCTTTAGACTATTTCACCACTTTGCTGCGGGCTTTCGTCCTTTCTTCCTCCGCTTTAAGTTGTTCCTTGATTTTGTTCGCTTTCGCCTCTTGTGTTCACTCTTGTGTTTCTTCAAATTATGTAATATTTCAGTATTAATATAATCTAAAGACTCCTATCAAGGATTTTCTATGTAGGTGCGAACTGTCTTGTCATCACGTGTCACTGAAAGCATTTGGAAAGCTTAGAGATCTGCACTGACCCAAATTGCACCACAGTTCTCTGATGATCACATCCTTAATTTCTTTTCTCCTTTACATCTAGTGCAATAGTTTGTTTCTGAGCTAGCGTTCATTCTTAATATCAGTTCATAAGGAATATACTAAAGCACCTATCACCTTTGAGTCCTTAAACATGAATTGATACTTGCAAGGATATGTCGCATGCTCTGGCTTGCATTTTAGGAGTACATATGAGCAAATGTAAGCCATTTGCTGGTGCAGGATCATCCAATGTGTCATTTGCTAATATATATTTTTATACACGAGTACATCAAGCCCTACATTCACCAGACCAGCTCACGAGGACGCCCTTCTCTTTAGCACTAAGATCCTTAAAGCTCTAGAGTCCTTTGTGACGGCTGTTTCCGAATAACAACCTAATTTTCCTGTACTGAAGGCAAAATATCAGTACCTTGATATGAAGAAAGCGATATAATTTCCAAGGCTCATAAATTCGCAGATAGTTATCTTGTACAATTGCACTGTCTCGTTAAACATCATAACATTACAAAATAATCACTGCATAAGTGTAAATAATTAAAACTTGTGGGATAAAACGGTCGAAAATTGCTGTGTAGGACCCCAGATGACATTATCATTCGACATTGATCGTTGATTCTTTGCAGCGAAAACAGTCAATGGCATTCATTGTATGATATGAGTAGTAGTCTGTAAAGCATAAAAACATTGTCATCAAAAATTGTCTGCGGTTTCAGGAACCTTCGCAATCCCCAGATCCCCAGAAGTTCTATGTGTATGTGACAAATAGTGATCCCCTAGCGAGTCTAGCATTACTTCATTCCATAGTACTTATGGAATTATTTAATAGTTGAAGAACCTACACAAGCTTCTTAGTTATGCTACCAAGTTTTGGCACTTGCCTATACTCAAAGTAAGGAAGTTGGAGAGAAAAGTGTGATTTACGCAACATAGGACTATATTAACAGAGTGCAATTATACATATTTTGTTCGACAAAACGGAGATTTTACAAAACGATGGCGAACAGTACACCAGCCAATTATTACTGCTTGTTTCTCCGCAAAGTCGTAGAATCATCCTGATGGAATACGGAAACTGATTTACTAGTAGCCTATCTGATATATAACAGTTATATTTAATAATAATGGCAACAATCTATAAAACAAATTGATTTGGTATTGAAGTGTGGGTCTCATTGAGCTTCTTTTACGAACATAAGTGGGAAAAATGATCACAAAGGGCGTAAGTTTCACTATTAATAGCTAAATGTATTGGGTACCGAAGCTTTAATTCAGGACTAAACCTTTCAGGCATTCAATTGCTCGGGCACTCCCTGATCTTTAAGAGAAGACCATCAGGACGAAGAGTAAGTATTGAGCGCACTTAGAGCACGAATAACGTCAGAGTCCACGTGACCAAAGGAAGAGACCGCCTTGTCCCCAGATCGCGTGACCCCAAGAATAATTATTGCCGTCCATTTGATTCACCGTTGTAGCTGCTGCTCGTGGAGAGGAAATCCGATTGGCTTTATGTGGACGGCGAATAGTGGAAAAGCTTAGGGCTAACCAGACAAAGGGAGCGGGACAAAAACACTAGGAACAAGATGTAATAAGAAACAATTTGGTGGCCCTTCAAGCATTACTGGGTTTCGTGAAAACGTGCTAGTCTCTTCTATGATCGGAACTTCAGACGCACATTGTTGCCAAATATACAGATTTGATAAAGATCTGGTATATTAAAATTATTTAGAAACTAGTATCTGAACATACATTATCATTGTTAAAATAATATGCTGAAAAAGAATTTTACAAGGTGAATTATATCCAATGCACTAACAGCAGTCCAGTTGGGTTTCCTTAGATGGAAGTTTGTATACGTATTTTGTCCACATGCTTTTACTCAACACTTTTGTATTTCACATATTGAGGCTAATAATATTGATTGTATTAGGCATATATAACATTGACTTATAATGGTGAAGGCTTCAACGCTGCTAAACGTGTTCTAGTCTTCAGGAACGTATTGTGAAACATCATGATTCATTTCGAAATTAATAGACAACAGTGCGGGTGTGTCAAATTGATGTAGTTTTATCAAATTTTCACATATGCTTAGGTTAATGAATAAATTTAACTTACAGACCATGAATAACATTCAGGAGATATCACATACCATGTGTTTAGGCCCTTAGGCCCTTTTAATGAAGATATCTTCCCTACCTGACCAAAGTAAAGCAGTTGTTCAAAATGATACCTACCAGTCAATAAATGAGCGAATGATGGTCTATAGTGTCCCGTAAAGAATAAAGGCCTTCTGCAAGAGGGGAAGGTCTTTTATAAGAGTCATGTGGTGAGGTGATCCTTATGGGTAGACACCATTGTAATTATTAATTCTGGCACACATGGGATTTCACTTAGACTTGCACTAACCATTTGCAAAATTAGCCTAGTTTATAGTTTTTGTTTTCACAGACTATTGTTTTTTTAATCCTCTTTCGTAGTTTTTCCAAACAGCAGCACTGGTCCCACTAGTCTGAAATCACCTGTCCATCTTTTTCTTGGTCTTCTTCGGTTTCTGTTTCCAATGTATGGTCCCACATGGTGCTGACTGAGCCCATCTGTCGTGGTGAAGTCTTGTGACGTGTCCCAAGATAATGTTTGTAATCTGCTCCGCTATATTCTTAGTCTACGTGATTCCTTGGAGCCTTTTGATTGAAACTCTATTCTGTATTGAAATGTCTAGGATGTTTCTTAAGTAATCTTAATAATGCCCAGTCGGTAAGCTTTTAAGAATCTGAAATTCTTTACCGCAACATACGATGTTTTCTGAATCGGACCTCTGTTATGATTTCTGTATAAACAACACTCACTCAAGCGTATTCAGATAAATAATTGCATACATGTGAAAAGTTTATATTGCTCCATTAACTGTAGTTATTTCTGTAATTACTGGACTTTCAAATCCACTCGTATTTTTGGAAAGAATGGCCAAATTGCCTTTGACGTGCTTTTCACAATGTAAAATTATAGTTTGCTGGAGACGTCAACAGCTCCTCAGATAAGGCGAGCTAGAGGGAATTTCTGTGGTTGGCTTCACCAATCGACGGAAATGTCCTGATGACAAACACCAGATACCCAGAACGTAATCAAAGTTTCAAACTCACAATCATGGAGTTTAAGCTTATGTATGTTTCAATTACTCTCTTTGGAAGCTAAGTTTATTCACGGTTGTACAGCATAACTTATTTTTATCTATCTTCGTGTATATTTGCGTTTTATTACTTATTTTACACACTTTACTGAATGACTCCTAAAAGCCCTAAACTCCTCTCCTATGGCATAATACTGCTACCATATTATGTGATGGCATGTGGCCATACAAGAGCAGGCAGCACTGCATTAGTAGCCATGTCAGGCTTATTGGGGCAATTTTTATGTCTCCCTGAAGCCACAGCCAGCTATAAAAGTGATACATTATTCAACAGCTGCAATATTCAAACATCCTGCAGACGGAATTCTGGTTCTGTTTAAGAAGGGACCTTTACGGCCGCTATATCATTTTGGGGACCCTCGGGCCATTTATCTCAAAGAGAAGCGTATTCCACCATAAAACTTTTATAATCATACAAGGAAAATAACCTGGGTGCTGCGAAATTAGGATGAAGCACATTTTAAGAGTGGTGTTGAGGCAACTTGGATTTGAATATCCATAAAACACTACATTTTAATTTGATTTCTAAAGTAAAGATAGGCATTGGTTCAAATGCTAACATTGTTATAGTCAGGCATTGTGTTGAGATGTGAATCAACTTAAAGTTTATTGGAGAACTTTCACTTCTTAAGCATGAAAATAAATGACTGTCTTCCTTGTTTTATTAAACTTCAGAAACAAATGGCTCTAGGCATGAGTTATTAAACATTTTGCATGCCGTTTTTCGTGCTATAGAATACCTACAGACTCAGACGAAACAATGGTTATACAATTCTATGGAAAAATCTTAATCTAAAATATTTAACTTGGGTTATATTTCAAGAAAATATTCTGAGTACAACACTTACCAGAATGTAAACTAACACATTTTTAACGACTACTGTGTTGAAGTCAGCTAATTGGTTTCTCATCCCAGAGATCCTGGGTTCAATTCCCGGCTGGGATGGCAAATCAGAACCATCTCCTATCATCTGGAGTCTGGTAGCATAAGTGTGGAGAAAAAAGGTGTATCTCACAGTTCGGAAACTGTTTCCCCAGTCAAAGCTCTAGTAATGATCATAGAAGTTAAAGGGGATGTAGGTATATACGTAACAATACAATACTTTTAAAACATCTAATCTGTCACTCTCTAACTCTTGTACAGCTATTCTTAAAAACGCGTATTCTTCCGCTTCATGTTCCTCCACCTAAATGTTTGTAGCATTGTTTTATTAAAGATGTCCATGTAAGTACAATGGGAATAAAAAACACAGCGAACTTAAGGTATGGTCAAATCTTCTAAGACCTGGTCGGTATGTCATGATCATGACATTGAAATTCCAACTTCTTTGCATGGCCAATACATTAAAATGAATAACAATTTCCTATTTGAGAAAAGTGTATTTCAAAATTTAATCCAATAACAAGGAATATTTCCAAAATAGTTACTTGCACCTTAAAATTTTGACATAAATCGTGTGCTTTAACGAATTCTATATTTTTTATTTTGCGAACTCTTTTGGTTTAACACTGCAAGTCATTCATAACGGAGAGAAAGAGAGAGCTATAGCTCAAAAACTAAAAGATGAACTAAATGTTGTACTATTTTAAAGGAACTGCACGAACATTTAGTCATGAAACCTGTCATAAAATTTCTTGCTTCAAATAATTATATAAATAACATTTATATTTTGAATTTTTTTGTCAATAGCCTGCAAAGTTCTCTTCCGTCAAACTGAATTTTGTATAACTGAGAAATCACAAGAGATGGAGGATAGAGATAACTTTATAGTTCACCTCAAATATTGTTTTTTTTTCAACGCGTTAACCGTATTGCATTACATTTTCTCCATCTGACGCACCAGAGAACGCGACTATTCATTTTTATCTTTCTTCTCAAAAGATGCATTGGTACGACTGTCCTTCACGTCTGTAGTATTAACATTTGAATGCTGCCTCCAACATTATTGCTTATTTTAAAATCGTTGCAAATAACGTTAAGTCGCCAAAAGGATTGCGATGTTACACTGTGCAAGATGAACAGGATTTGGAACATATGGAAAGTGATGTGAATGGTTCTTAAAAAGCTGTAAGCTTTGCGAATTATTTCCGCCGCATGTCGACAACTTTAAACAGATCCCTTTTGTTTAAGGCCAGCAAGGAGACATAAGGTATAGTGATAAGGTAATGGCGTACGCTGGAAGTGGGTATAGGAAGTAAATAGTGGTAACCATGAGTTTGCTACATCCTCTACTGCATGACATCATTCCGTATGGGTCAGTCTGGACGGATCGCGTGTCCCAAGTCCATGCTGTGTGCAACAATAGAGGAGATTACTACCGGAGACTCTTTGCTCCATTAATTACCAATAGGAACCCCTCGACCACTTGCACTAAACGATACACACGGACACCACACTCTTGTATGTACCTACCTTATACAGTCCATGACCTAAGCAACCGGGGGCACCATTAATTCCCAATGGTGATGCTAATCGAAAGATGCAACACATTGTTCTGCCGTCACGTTCAGAGCGCAGCACTAGAGTATTTGGGTTCGTTCACTAAACATTTAGACTGTAGATTGAGAGACTGTGATTATGTAAATATCATATGGTGGCACAGAAACGTGAAAACTGCTTGTACAAGGAATTTGCTAGTGCAGAATAGTGATTAATCTCCGAAATACCCAATTTTAATTCAAATAATTGACAGAAATAGCTCTAAATTACGTCAAGCGCTCCTATTCTTGTGAAACTTGGACTCTCGATCAGCCCAAGTTGCTCCTCCTTGGTTTCTTTGACCCTTTGGTTGATGTTCTTAAGCCTCCAAGGCTCATTTTATTTTGAATGTGTATATGCCGAAGATATACTTTTCAAAATTTCTGCATTCCAAATATTTGAATAGCTATTAAGTCCGACATCCAGATTCCAAGGTATGGGATACTCTGCGTGAAAATAAATATCAATATGGCAGTGTAAAAATATTTCGTAGAGGTGTTTTAAAGGACAAGATAGAGGATTTGACGCTTGACATAAAATATTTAAGACATCATGACTTAATACTTCTAATTGCTACTTTGGAACAACAGTTTTACTACCGAACACGAATTTCTTCTCCAGATACGTAAACGAAGAAAGGTATTTTGTAACGTAAATTGTGCAATTCAGTTTAGATTGGAAAGTAATAAATCCAATAAAATCCCTGATTTTTACACACTTCAGGCACTAAAAATACAGATAAACAGACACAAACTCAGAGAAATCGTTCGGTTGCTTATTGGGTCTCGTAAAGCAAATTCACAAAATTCACTGAAGACATTTGAAACAGCCTTAATCCCATAATTACTACAAAATGAATCAATCATGGCACCCTTGAGGCCTTGCTTACTATCTAAAATGTGTACCTATATATGTATGTACTAAATTCCATTCATATTGATTTTAATTTGTTATTGCATTATATATCATCCGAGTATATATTAATATGAATGGAATACTATTGGGCTAACTAGATTTATAACTCTATACTATAATTATTAACTGTGATTTAAGCAGTAAAACTGGAACTTTATTTTAGGAGTACGGTTTTTAAGAACAAGCTGAATAACATTTGTATTCTTTGAGTAAAATAATATCACTTAACATGTGTATCTTCTTCTTGGCCATAAACTGAATAATATTTCAACCTGTTTTCCGCCACTACACAAATACCATTGTTTCAATAGTGCATACAATCTGTTTAAAAATTAGGGTTATATAATGGTCGGATTCTCAAACGGCCTGAAAAATTTAAAATAGGCATTGCATTTTGAAATGTAACGTTTGTATCCGCTTCAGAAAATGTAATGGTCAATGAGATACGTGTGCAAATTGAGGTTGGTGACAAAATTCTATGTATTCGTAATACTCTAGTATAAACGTTCTGTGTTAGACGATTTCCCTTTTACCAAGAACTGCAGAAAAGGTGTTTTCTTAAACGCCTCTCAGAATTATTGATAAATGCACTGAAATTTATGAAATATAAAACCATATCTAATATAAAAAACAACCATGAATGGTGAATTTCGATGTGGGTATATAAAAGCACGGTTCTATGCTAAACTATTTTCTCGCAACATACATTATTACGTATAGTTAGGTAACCTGCCATTCTCTCTATGAGGTCTTTCCATTTGTTTACTCCCCCCCGCCTCTGTCTCTCGTGAATATTTTCTTGTTTACCTTCTACAGTGCAATGTATCTTTCTCCTGCTTTATCCAATATGGCACGGTATTTTAGTCTATGTTTTCTTGCAAAGCAGTAGACCAGAATGTTAACTCTGCTGATTAAATTTAAGGTAGTACAAAACTTCAGATACATGCTTTACCGTTGGTGTAGTTCTATCCAGATTCTGAGATTCGCAGCAGCAACTGGCGTGGGGAACCTCGGTACCTGACTGAGGCAGGGAAGCTTTACAACACCACCCCTTCCCTTGTTGGGGGAACAAATTTTGTATGTCATTACCTGAGTACTTCTTCCATTCAAAGAATGTGCTTCTAATGAATTTAATGCTCATGAAAAATGGAATGCTTCCTTGAGATATTTACACGAACCAAAACCACGTTTGATTTAAAATTGCCTTTAGGAAGTGCTCAATACCTGAAATAATTGTATATGTGTATATTTAAACTCTGCATAGTGGCCAATCTAAAGTTCACAAATAGAACTTTTAAAATTTGTGTGTACATTTTTCTTTCTTTGCCTTTTCAGACATTTATATCCAAATCGATTTTTATGAAACTCGGTAAATAGTATGGTCTCGTTTAGAAAAAGACTACATGTCGTAATTACTAAATGTGGGATTCTGACGCGACATAAAATAGAAAAATAGAAATATTTCGCTTTTGATTCCGTAATTTCAAAGAGCTCCGTTCAACATACTTTCTTAACCATAAGGTTTCTAACTTATTTGGATGGGTGAAACATTTTAGAAATTATAAAATACTCTTATGAAGTTATATAACTAAAATATTAACACGAAACTCACTATAGTTTGATCGACTGCAGACTTAAGGAAATAATTGGGGGGGGGGGGGGTACTTTAGTGCTGCTTAACATATTTATCACCCCAGGAAAGCAGTTTTCGATATTTCAGCTGCATGGACATCAGAAAAATGAGGATGAAAGAGAGAGTGGAAAATAAGAGAGAAGGAAGAACAGACGAAAGAATTCTGAGAAGGAAGAGGAAGAAGTTAAGATAAAGGAGAAAGAGAGGGAGAGAAGAAATAGGAGAGAGAGAGAGAGAGAGACAGAAAGAGTAAATATTCTCTCTAGACACAAAGATTTTCAAAACAAGTTCCATTCCAAACTGTCTGTTACATGGAAAAGTTTTCTAAAATCCTGTTATGAAGGATACTCATGTCCGGTACAGGCACACCTTTGCTCTCCTAGGTGGATTGAATTGTGGGGGAATCGGAGAACCCGGATAAAATCCACACAGACGCCACTTCGTCTACCACAAAGTTCACATGTCGTCTCCTGGGAGAGAGGCAAGCGGTCTAACCACTCGGCCACTGTATTACAATTGTAATATTAATTAGAACAAAGTTATCCGAGTTAAGACACCAAAAACATTTTCGCTTGAATCTGAAAACTCTAAAAAGCTCACGCAAAAAATTGTTTATTGCTTTCTCTTCTCCGTATAGTAAGTAGGGGAAGTATTATATTCGACCGAAAATTTCGGTGTCGACATTTCGCCGGAAATATATGTTTTGAGCCCCCTGAATAAAAAAAAAAAAAAAAAAAAAAAAAAAAAATAGTTTTAGAAAAAGGTGTGTCTGTGGATGCGCGCGCGTGTATGTGTGTGTGTGTGTGTGTGTGTGTGTGTGTGTGTGTGTGTGTGTGTGAACAGCGTAACTCAAAAACGAAAAGTCGGTTAAAAACCAAAGTTGGTATTTAAGTGTAATATCTTTCATTGATGCGACACGATGATTTTGAAGAAAATTTCTCCACCCTAAATCATCCTTTACACGGAACATTTTTCGAAAATGTTGATTCTTTCAAAAATGGCTGTTAACGATTTTGATTAGAATGCAATATTTTTATGGCAAATGAATTGTATATTTTGAATTTTGTGGCTATAGCCTTAGTTGTCCTGTTTACTCCTGATAACTTATGCACAACTGCTAACCTGTAAGAGGTTAGCTAAAGTAACCTAAATTAAACTAAATAACAATGAGGAAAATTAGTGATATTGTAAAGTTATATGTGATCTCATAGTATTCATGTAGTTTATTGTTCCCTAGCCGCTGCTATTCGTCTCTGGTAGGCTGTCCAAGTCTCATCAGGTTGTCATTTTGGCCTCGTTCTTCTCCTTTCTGCTTACAGTTGGTTTGACAATCTTAACGATCGACGCTGGAGGTCGCTGGAGGTCTATAAAAATTTCTTAGATTTCTTTCTTGTTCAGTTTGTCTTAAAGATCTTTCTGCTATACTGATTTGAGTCGCTAACTCATTTAAAGTATTAAGATTTTCCTTATTCCTGACCATTTCCTATAAAGTGAGGTACATGAGCTTTTCCCTGTTAGATTGTGCTATTTCACTGTATTTCTGACAGTTAAACATTACATGCTCTGGAGTATCTTCTGTATTGCATCTGGTGCACATTTCAGAGTTTATGATACTAAAACGTTTTAAGTAAGTGCCATATGGCCCATGGCCTGTGATATAGTGTAATGCAGCATTTAGGAGATATTCCTTGTTACTTGTGTGAGTTTTGCAGTTATTAAACTTTTCTCAAATGCAAATTACATTTTTATCTTTTAGGCCGTGCAAAGAGTACGAAATTTCAAAGCTTTAAAATATCAAAGCTACTGTAGTCCCATATTCCCCTTGCATCTGTAAGAAAATCAGCTGTAAGATAATTTCTGCAAATATTTATTTCGATAACACGAAGATAAAGGAATAAGGGTTTGTAAGAATGGTTAGTAGAAGAGTAGAGAAAGTCATGTGAGTGCAACACGTCATTTTTTTAGTTTAAGTAAATAACAATACCATGTTTGATAAATGTCTTCTCATAAGGTGTTTGGAGTACCGTGGGTGATCTTTAGCATTAACCAACCCTTCAATTAGAAAAGCAGACTTTTACAATACAAATATAGCTTTAGTTTGCGAGAACCGAATGTAATTTACCTGCCATCTGCACAATATAAAACATTTGTTTTAAAGTCCAGAATGCATGCCGGCAGTTGCTGGAACCACCATGCGGTGCAATAAAACAAATGAAGGAATATGTTGCATGATAAAGCACGCAATTATCATGCAGTGAAAGCTCCACTATCAAGTCACAAAGCTCCGTACGATAACTGAAAACGGACGGACGGACGCGCACAGATAGATATAAATCATCGGCGGAATATTAATCCACACATAGCTAAGCTGTTTACACAGAACTGGTTTTGTGCTTGCAGCTAGACGGAAGTGGGTTCTGCGGCAGTGTTCGTTCGTTATGCCTGCATGAGTTATCATCACATCTATATCAACAAAGGTCTGGATTCCTTGCCTGGCGATGAAAAGCCGGTATACCTACCTATGTGGGTTCACTTGCGCACCTTCAGGCACTTCTATGATGAATATCTTTCTTTCGCTCAACAATAAGAAACAAACCGGCCGAGTTCAAAAACCTTCTAAAGCGAGAAACAGACAAGCAAAATGCTATTGTATCGCATTTTTAGCTGTCTTGTTTTTCGCACGTTGTAATCGACTGCTAGGGGTCAACAGAAAGCCAGGCATTCCAGAGGGGGGCAACAGTCGTACTTAATACATGGCAACAAAGGTTGCCGATACACTCACACTACTTTATTTACACATTCGGGACCTGTATAATAGCCTTTTTATTACCTTCTCTACTAGTAAGTAGAGGAAGTATTGTATTCCACCCAAAAAATCGATGTCGAGTGCAAAAAAAAAAAAGCCTTTTTAGTAAAAGATCTTTGTGTGTGTGTGTGTGTGTGTGTGTGTGTGTGTGTGTGTGTGTGTGTGTGTGTGTGTGTGTGTGTGTGTGTGTGTGTGTGTGTCAGCCTGTGAACATAACTCAAAACAGAAAAATCAAAACCAAAGTTAGTGTTTAAGTTTAATCTCTTTCAGGAATGCGACACGAAGATTTTGAATAAAATTGCTCCCCCCTAAACTACCCTTTACATGGAAAATTATTCGAACATTTTGATTTTCTTGAAACTGGATCTAACGATTTTGATTAAAATGGCACACGTTTAAGATATTTTTATGACAAATTAAATGCTATATGAATTCTCTGGCTATGATCATTAAGGCCACACGTAGTGCACTTGCCATGCACTCAAAGCCTGAGGTCGTGAGTTCGAGTCTCGGCAACCGCAGTCAAACGTGCCTGTGGTAAAGGACGAGGAGGGCCCACGTAAAATAATCGGTGTGATGGCACGCGTGGATGATGACGGGATATCATGTGACTGCAGTTGCATGGATTTTGCTTCTTTTCTTTAAAAAAAAACCACTACAATATAAATTGTACAAAAAAAAATGATTTTTTACAATTCAAACCGTCTCAAATATGTATTTTTAATTGGTGACAGACAGTATAACAAGAATATATCAGAAAAAAAGTTAAAACTAGTACAAATAGGAAAAAAGAGCCTATGTGTCTTATAAGACACACCAGGCATTAAAGGGTTAAGTAGAGGAAGTATTGTATTCCACCCAAAAAATCGATGTCGAGTGCAAAAAAGCATTTTTAGTAAAAGATCCGTGTGTGTGTTTATGTGTGTCAGTCTGTGAACATCATAACTCAAAACCGAAAAGTCGGTTAAAAACCAAAGTTAGTGTTTAAGTTTAATGTCTTTCAGGAATGCGACACGAAGATTTTGAAGAAAATTGCTCCCCCCTAAACTACCCTTTACATGGAAAACTATTCGAGCATTTTGATTTTCTTGAAACTGGCTCTAACAATTTTGATTAAAATGACATGTTTAAGATAGTTTTATGACAAATTAAATGCTATATGAATTCTCTGGCTATAAGCAATGTAGTCGTGTTTACTCTGGATGGCTTTGAAATAACAAGTAAACTGTAAGAGATAGACAAAATCTTACTATACAAAAATGCAGCTATCGCTAAAACACACCATGTGTGTCTAAAGACTTTTTTTTTTTTTGCAAACTTATTTTCGTCAGGTGCACATCGTTGTTCATTTTTACTTTCTCTACTGGTAAGTAAAAGGAAGTATTGTATTCCAGCCAAAAATTCGATGTCGAGATTTCATCGGAAATACATGTTTTGAGGCTCCCTGAATCCAAGAAAAGCATTTTGTTACTGTCAGTCTGTGAACAGTATAACTCAAAAACGAAATGTGGGTTAAAAACCAAAGTTGGTATTTGAGTTTAATGTCTTTCAAGGATGCGACACGATGATTTTGAAGAAAATAGCCATTATTATTATTATTATTATTATTATTATTATTATTATTATTATTATTATTATTATTATTATTATTATTATTATTATTATTATTATTATTATTATTATTATTATTATTATTATTATTATTATTATTGTTGTTGTTGTTGTTGTTGTTGCTTACATAGTTGTACAAGATATGTGGAAAAAGCATTCAAATGTCCACAGAGTTCTTTTTACAATGGAAAAGAGTGGGTAAAGAAAGAAGCCCAGGTTTCCAAGCTTTCGGACAGATGGCGAACTTCCACTTGGTAAATGTCTCCATAATCATTTATTATATAAATAAGAATACAATTTAACCTTCTAAAACTTAATATTCAGGCAACAGATATTAAGTATCCAATGAAGATGTTAAAATTTTACTTATTTTTACCAATTTTCGATTATTATTTAGTCTGTTATAACATGGAGTACCGAAATAGAATGGCTAGTACTAGGAAACTCTTTCGATTCTATCAAAAATTAACAATAAAACCATTTCCACAAATGTTTATCTGCATGAACATGAAGTAGAGTAATAGGCGTTTGTAAGAACAGTTTGAGAAAGAGTAGAGAAACTCATGTGAGTGCAACATATGAGACCTTTTTGAAGTTGTATGCCTCCTGAAATACAGGCTTCAACTTTGTGCTGAGATATCGCTACGTGAAAATAGATACTCCACTGAAGGAAATTCGAAAATAGCAAGTAGGAAATAGAGGGCTCAGAACAAAACAGAGAAGGGGAAATTACAATGATAGTGGATTTACCTCACGTTACACAACAGTTGCTAACATATTATTCTCCTTAGTTTGCTAAAACATAATGCGCTGCTACACCCTGCACTTAAATATTTTGAACAAAAGATAGTTTCATGCTATAATGAGATGAAATTAGCTGCATTCGTGAAAGAAATAATGTCACAGAATCCATAGGACTGTAAACATCCGGTCCCCAGATTGTTACTCACCGTTCTTCAAGGTTCGTTGGCTTCAAGCACATCAGTGTGGCCATGTAGTATGGCACACATTATGCCAAATAAAAAAAGACAACTCCGCCCCCAGCACCGCTATTCATAAAGCTCGTGGGATCATTTGATTGGGATAGGTAGTCCATCGCTCGTCCTTTTACAAACCTTTCTTTCGAAGTGTTTCAACAACTGTTTAACAAAGCCCTTGTTCCTTTCATAACAAAATATAGATATTGAAATGTTCATTCGGACAAGAACTGGATAGTAGCTTCAAGTTCCCGAGTTCTAAGTTCTAAGAGTTTTTAGGGAGTTTTTGGAAAGGAAATAAAGCCGGTGGTCCCATGTCGTAGATTTATGACGTGCAAAAGAACATTACATCTGATAAAGGATCCTCTGTGCAAAATTAACCAATATTTCACACCCAATGTAGAACGCGACGCTAAGAGCATTTAAAAAGCGTCCATAAATAAAAACGCAATTTCAATTTAGGACAACAACTGACTAAAACATCCCATAAGATCCCGCAACAGAGATCTAATGTGCTGCACTCACGTCACTATGTAATGGCTTTGAAATTCCATTGTCTGCGTATGATCGTAAGTGAAAAAGTCTGATGTGTTGCACTCACATGACTTTCTTGTACTATTTTTACAAATTCTTATTCCAATATCTTCTTCGTGTTAGTTGAGATAAACACTAGCATCCAAAAATTCGATCTCGAGATTTCACCGAAAATATGTTTTGAGACTTCCTGAATCCAAGAAAGCATTTTTAGAAAAAGGTCCAGGGGTGTGTGTGTATGTGTGTGTTTGTGTGTGTGTGTGTTTGTGTGTGTGTCTGTTTGTGTGTTTGTGTGTGTGTATATGTGTGTGTGTCAGGTTGTGGACAGCATAACTCAAAAACAAAAAGTCGGTTAAAAACCAAAGTTGATATTTAAGTTTCCAATGATGCGACACGAAGATTTTGAAGAAAATGGCCTCACCATAAACTACCCTTTACATGGAAAAATTTTCGAAAATTTTGGTTTTCGTGTAATTGGCTCCAACGATTTTGATTAAAATGTCCTACGTTTAAGATTTTTGTATGGCAAATGAAATATTTTGAATTTTCTGGCTATGGCCTATGTAGTCCTATTTACTCTAGATGACTTTTGAATAACTCGCAAACCGTAAGATAGACAAAATCTTAATACACAAAAGGTGTAGATATTGCTAAAATACACAATTTAAGTCTGAATAAATATTTTTGTAGAGTGAACCGTTTCGGAGATATTCCTTATTTGTGTCATTTTCGGAAAACAAAACTTTTTTGAAATGGAACATCGTTGTTCATTTTTTTTTTTTTTTTAATGTGTTAAGCATGCAAAGAGAACGAATCTCAAAGCTTTAAAAGATTTGACTATCGCACAAAGCCTACTGCATTCTAATATTCCCCTTGCACCTACAAGGAAGTAAGAAATAAAATAATGTGTACAGATGTTTAACTCAACTAATACGAAGAATATATAGGAAGAAGAGTTTGTAAGAATGGTTAGTACAAGAGTAAAGAAAGTCATGTGAGTGCAACACATCAGATTTTTTCTATTTCAGTTCTGTGTTAACCTACCCTTTTAAAATCTTAGAGTTATACAGGGCTTCCAAGCCCAATCTCCTTGCCCACAACTTCCCCTCCTATCAGCTGATTGGTTTAGGTAAGCAGACGAAACCCAGTTGCACTGTACTTTTTGTGGCAAAAAAGTAAATTATACTAAACTCCTTGGCGCAACAGTTAAGTCTGGCCACAAAGGGTGTCATGAGTGAGGTGCAGTATTTGAGGATGGGGCGTGGTTAGCCCCCTAGTTCCTCCCAGCCAGCGAATAGAGTTATCACAACTTTGTGTCCCTACTTTTACCTCAAATAGCTTCTCAGTTGGACCCCCAGGGACCTAATGAGGCTGAGTGTACCCAGAAAGAGATCTCCCAGCAACCGACACCGGGAATCGAGCCCGGGTCTGCCGCTTGATAAGCATTTGCGCTACACCGGGCTTAAGAAACGACCGCGCAAAGAAATAGATTTCTCATTTATAAGTGATCTATCTTTATTATTGAAATGCTTACATATGCATTCTTACCTATGTACGTAGACTAAGATATATGTGATGCACCTATGATTCAGGATAGATTGCTTATTGCCATACAATAGTAATCTTAATGCATTGTTTACATTGCGGCATCAAAGTCCAGGTCAAAGAGAGTGGTCTATAATGACGCATATTAATTCACTGTACGTGGACGCTACATAATTCATATCTCTTGTCTTCTACCTGTTACGTACGGCAGGCCGGCCTTTGCTTAACGTCATTTATCGATGACCTCTCCGATAACACCCCATCAATAAGAGAACATTTGCAAGATGTCGCCGCTCCAAGAGAGCGAGAGAGACGCCTTCATTTCCACTGCTACAAAACGGAAATGAAAGTAGCCGTAATATTTTCAGCCATTCATTTTTTATGATTGGGAAAGAGGTGGAAGGGGTGGGTGTCACGCTATGGAGAAACGCCCATGCAGAAAGGGGCGGCACCCCGCTCTGAGGGGGAGCCGTTTCTATGGAAACAGCATAGAATAAGCTTTTGAAATTCCATCGCCATTGTGCAGCACCGAGCATTGTGTCGTGCGCGCGAGTAAGGTTAGGTGGGGTGAAGGAGAAATATAAAAGTGATTTATAAGAGCCAAGTGAAATGAAGGAAGCAAGCAAAAGAGAGAGCAAGGGAAGAAATTAGAAGGGGAAAGAGAAGGAAACAGATAAAGTTTTGAAGACAAAAAAAGGGGGGGGGCGATATCCGGAACGAAATCTTGAGGCCTGCTTCCTTTAAAATGTAATATCAAAATGCTCATGGATAGTATTTTAGTATTTTTAACCCTCACTTGATATATTTGTCTGAACAAATGAACCAGTGCTTTGAGACGACATACTAAAATTTTTCTATTCAATCAAATTTTATGGAATTTTGCAAATTAGAACAATATTATTAAGAATTATGGCCTCATTTTTGTTCTTCATAAATTGGTACATGTTTTTTTTTTTTTTTAATGTATAATATATGAATCCCCGTGGCCGAACGGTTAGACCGTTCGCCTGTCACCTAGGTGCTCCTGATTCGGTCCAGGGACCCGCATGTAGTATTCGTGGTGGACGATCCGGCCTCTGGGCGGGTTTTCTCCGGGTTCTCCGGTTTCCCACGCCACTCATTTCACCAACTGCTCCATCATCACGTTCCAATCATCGATATCGCCTGCATTTCATATCATCCTTTTCCTCACAATCATACCTGGTGTTTGGCTGACCACCCGCTTCCAGGTCTTCACTCTGTCCGGTCCAAAGGTTCCTGTACTCCCCGACAGGAGTCTGCCCGTAGGCACTGGCTTGTAGGTAAGTGCTAGAGGGTGTCAGCCCTCCATAAGGGGAGGGTAATCAATAAAGAAAGAAAGAATGAATAGTAAATGTGTAAAATGTTTTTAATTAAAATTTAAACTGTAGATCGACTGTATTTAAAATTGAATAGAATATTTCTTTATATTTTATACAATTCCTCTCTCTCTATCGTAATAAATATTTGAATGCAGTTTATTCTTGTGTAAGCAAGCTTAATGTGAAGTCATACTTCGGCAACTTTTTTTTTTTTTTTTTTTTTTTTTTTTTTTTTTTCTTTTCTTTTTTTCCTGTAGGTATAATGTTAATATTGATTAGCTAGGTATATGTGAACTTTGTATTCTTAAACTCGTGTGAATGTATCATATGTTACAAATCTACTCCCGATTTTATGCTATACTTCCATTAATGGTGCCTTCCTTGTGCTTTAGGTTTGACAGATGTAGTTTGTGTTTCTTTTTTGGGTGTACAGGGTGGAAGGGAAGCCATTACATTCCTTCTAATATGTGCTTCATAGAAACATTACAAACAAAAGGTCTGATGATATTTTGTTCCTTAATCAGCCAATTGCCAGCCAATCAGCCAATGCGTAATTCCACAGGAATGTACGAAGATAACAGTTTGTTACTTGTAAGATGCGTAAGACTGAAGGAATACTGCTCTTTCAGACGTGCAGCTAGTCGACAACGTTGCGTTGAGGTTGGTCAGGGAGTTGACCTGGCTGTAGATGTAAACAGGTCGGCGCGCTTTCGTTTTCGTGTAATGTTTTGGTAGCTAACGCTTGTGACTGGCCTACACTCGCACAGTAAACACGGAAGGACAAGGCACGGTATGTGTTTATGTTCTCAACCACCGTTAGGTGCAATGTAAGATACAAAAGACATTACAAATACCAAGATCTACCACTGAATGTAATGACTTCCCTTCCACCCTGTATATCCTAACAAGATCGCATCCTGAGGTACTTTCTCACCGCTATCCCAAAATGTAACAAACCGTTATTTCTGTTCATCTATATCTAAACTCCGATAGCACTTAGAATATATTGGAATAAACAGTCTTGTACAATGACAAACCTTGTCCATTAGAAGATACTGCAAATAAAACTAAACAAATAAAATACATACGTCCTCTTGCAACACGATTCAACCTGCTTGAATTACTTGGCTGGTATTTCTTTCCTATCTGCTCAGATTTATATATTTTACCACAATTTTGAAGTTTCTTAACAATATTCCGTTTCTACAATTCAGAATTTCTTTGTCTCTTTGCCCCTGCACGCTTACTTTCTTTGACATCAATGATAATCTCTTATGAAGTAACATATTCGTTACTGGCATCCATCTTATATGTGGTAATGATACTTTCAGTG
Source organism: Tenodera sinensis (assembly GCA_030765045.1). Lineage (NCBI taxonomy): Eukaryota > Metazoa > Arthropoda > Insecta > Mantodea > Mantidae > Tenodera > Tenodera sinensis. Next base: position 156,872,646 of record CM060966.1, on the reverse strand, counting down.
AACGACACGGACATTGGTGCAACAATGGTGTTCCGCGCGATCTTCTTTCCATAGACCTCTTGCCATCTACAGGCGTCATATCAAACTAATGTTTGTACACCTGATACATGAATGTTTGAAGAATACATTTACGCAATAACAGCGTTAGCCGTTTAGCGCTCTTGTGCACCCAGGTACTCAAAGAATAATAAATTAAATAAGTAAATAAATAAATAAACAAACACACAAACAAACACACAAACAAACAAATAAAAAATAAATAATAATAGTAATAATAAATAGATATTTTCTTAACATTCCTTGTGTAACATAATCTTTAAAGGAGCATTATTGATTTTTACAAGTAGGCATCTGGACGTAGCTTCCTCCGCCATGGTTATAGTCCACCCGCCATGGTTATGGAAGCCTGCCCGCCTACATCACTACATAGCTAGTGGTGAATACCACGCACAGAAGACAGCTCCCGACCAGTGGTGCTGCTTGTCTTAATGTGAAGTGCAGAGCTGCACCTCCAATATAACTCTGTGCTACTATTAATTCAGAATATACAAAGAAATAGATCTAGAGCAAGGAGCATAAAGCTTTCTTCAACACAAGTTAAAAAAATTATATGGACCCAAAAGTCTATTCGAAGCTTGAAAGCTTTTGTTTTAAGCAGTAATATCTGATTGTTTTTTGGAGGGAAACACACTGAGCGTCGTGGCTCAGGCCCACATTCGGGAGGTCGTGGGTTCGATCCCTGTGGCCGTCCTTCCTCACCCATGGGTTTTTTTCAGAGGTTTCCCTGAGTCGCCAGGCGAATGCTGAGAAGGATTTCCATACTCTAGCAATTTCTTGTTCCCTCCATATCGTTACATTAATCATTTCATTTCACTGCATCCCCTTAGGCTTCTTTCAGGGTTGGAAGCGTCGGCGAGCGCTGTGGCAGTAGCGCGGCCGGAGAATCGAATGTACTCTGGAATTCTCGTCGCCCGGATTAGAAGGCGAGCCTTCTGGTTCCACCCCCGCCTCCCCCAATGGGATGGTACAAACCCGAAAATGGGAGGGAAGCGGGTTTCCGAGGCCCGTGTCCCCTTCGGAGTACGAAACTGATGGGGTAGGAAAGGAACCGGGCTCAGGCAGCCTCCGCGTGGGTGATTCTAACCGGGAAAATGTAGGGACCCTGCCCTCTGTCTGTCGTGGCAACGTTCCGACAGCCCTTAGGATCCTTTCACCTCATCTTTCCTCCCGGGGGTACCCCGTGAGGGGCATAGGCACAAAAAATCGCTTTTCTGTCCAGGTGCAAAGTCCCCCTAAGCAAGTTGTCATAGAGTCATAGAAGGGAAACAAGGAGTGAATAATATTAGAATTGCAACCATCTTAGACGCAAACAAACGTTTATAAAACAAACGGTGGAAAAGATAACATACTATTCCTGTGCTATTAATAACCATAAATTGGTGGGGTTGCAAATCCTGGAGCAATATATAAGAACTACTTATAGAGAAAAAGCAAGTAGTAATGTATTTTTTATTACTTATGTTATTTTATTTTTATTTGTTTTGTTAATATTTACTATACACGCTCTTAACATAACGTCATCTGAAAGACATTTGAACGTAAAACACATGTTAAATGTTGAGTGCTCTTAAAAGCTTTTTAATTCTGAGTGATAAGTTAACTTATAGTTAACTTGATAAGAAATTGTGCTTCTTCAAAATATTTATTACCTGTTATTATCATTAGCATTGTCACTGTCATTGTCCTTATTATCATTATTTATTATTATTATATTTATTATTGTTGTTCTTGTTAATTTGCGTAATTCCAACAATTTGACTAAGGTGTGAATAGCAATTTAGAAGCAAATAACCCAATGGGTACCTACGAGTACGTATTTTGAAATTGAATTTAAACCTCGAAATATACGGAAAAAAAAAGCGCTTTGTATTCACTATTTCAGATATTATGTTAATCTTTTCTTAAAGCCCATGAGGTGAACTGAAAATATTTATTGGTTCATATCCATGACATACCTACATGCAAACCGTTGAAGGAAGCTGTGTGGGGTCGCTGTGGGTGGCTCAGTTGATTAGACGCTGGCCTAATGATTCCAAGGTCACGGGTTCAAACCCGGTCTACACCGATGGTTTTTGTGTGGTTGAGAGCGACCATGTCAGTAAATTTACTTGTATGTAAAGAAACTTCTGCGAGACAAAATTCCGGCTGATATGATCCTGGGAGTTGATAGCATCGTTAACAAATACATATTTAAAAATTTTGAAAGAAGCTGCATGTCATTACTACCCTCTGTGACTCCACAAATTAACCGTCATTTAGCTTGAAGTGTGCTTAAGTAGACTGGTGAAAAAGTAAAACAAAACCCTCTGGCTTGATGTTGATCCATAACAGTTCCAACATGACACCAACTTGATGTGATACCAGTTGTAACAGGGAATCCCACCAGGAAGAAATATTTCCACAGCGTAAAGTTCAAGATCCTGCCACAACATGCCAACCACCGTCCCAAGTTCTCACCCTGCAAAAGATGAGTTGAAACAGATGAAGGTAACAGAAAATGATGGACAGGTAGTTGGGGAATCGCATAGTTAGAGAGTGTATTTCCTCTACGTAATTTTATAACTAGACCAACATTCCAACTAACGTGTTCACAGCAGTAAAGAGGAACCAGCTTCTATCATGTGATTTACTCCATCTTTCATTGGCTGGAGTAGTGTTCGTTGCTACCTCGCTTCCATGCAGTAGGAATAAACTCATATCTGACATTAGCCAATCACAGGCATCATACTATTGTCGCAGCGATCGCGCCCACCTCAAAGAAGAATCATGGTCAGCTACCTCACACCATTGCTTGTAAGCGTCGGCCGACTACAATGGGCGGCAACGGCATTCCGTAGATTTTCTAGAAGCTTTCGACGTTCAGGGGCTTGTTTACCAGAGAAGCCGAGTCTATTTCCAGAAAGTCGCCGGTAATTCTCGATTACGCAAACGAGCCGGCACGGTCGAGCAGTTAGTTTAGTTTAAATCGGTAGTTACTTGTCAGACTGAGATAGGACAGTTGTGATTTGCAAGGTCGTGAATTGTGAGCGTAACAGTTTAAACAAAAAATAAAATGACAAAAAATTCCTGTCTTTCGTCACAATATTTTCCCTTCGTGGGAAAATATCTAATTATTAAATGGACTATAAGTAGAGAAAGAAAAAGGCTAACTTCTTCATGAACACCTTGTGCTTCACGGTGAAAAGAGGCTAAAGTAGGCTGGAAATGCAACACATTACACCAAGTTATAAACTTAGAACTTCCTGTTATTGCTTAATGCAAGTTGTTTAAAATTACTGCTTAAATATTCATAGGTACGGGAGTAATTAAGAGCAGAAGCGGATGGTATTTAGGCCCAATAAAAGAATGCATCACTCCATTGCTCATAATTTCAGAATTTATATGATGAATTTCGTCGCTGCAATGTTTTTTCTGGCTGTCTTCACACCGCGGGAAGCCCGTCAGCAGTGGTCCTGTACACAGAACACATTAATCCTACCTTGTGGGGACCGGACCAACACAACCTTTCTGCATAGAAATATGTTGCTTTCACATCGATACCAAGAGCGACTCTTAATTTATTTGTTACGTAGTAGCAAGTACTCCGTTCACTAGAGCAAATATCCTATTCCACTCAAAAATTGTATATCGAGATTTTACCAGAAATGCATGTTTAATAGTCTTCTGTGAATCATTGAGGGCATAACCCTAACACAAAAATTCGGTACTAAAGATCCGACAATAGGGTTTTCAAGAATATTTCCCCAGACAAAATTATCTATTAAGAGGAGTCAAAATAACCTATCTCTCCAATATTAATAGGTTACCTATTATCTAAAAGACCCTTAGCTCAAGTTTTAAGATACATTCAATGTTATTTTTACAGCTGACTGATGAAACAAAAACACATTTTCTTCATCAGAAGCAAAATTATGATTTTTAATACAATGCCTAGATTTTATTGAAATATAAGGGCTTAAAATTAAAAAACTAACTAGTATGCCTGATACATAAGTTCTTTTCATAAAATAAAGCTTATTTATATAATATATAATAAACATTTCAGCATATTATACCAATAACTTTCAGACTAATGAGGCATATGTGTACAAAATTATTAGTTCTTCAGGAATTGCAGCTAAACAAGAGAAAGCCTAAAACTTATATGCAGCTTTATTTTCAATAATAATTTTAATGTATTTACGATTAACGTCAATCGCTTATATCAAAGTGAGCGGAAGATTTGAAATATTCATATGGAGGTAAAACCTGAATTTGGAAAAAAAAATCGCGGAATTCAGCATTTCAACTCCACTTAAGTCGAATACGAATACCCTTGAAGTCCTCTTTATTGTTTATTATTATTATTATTATTATTATTATTATTATTATTATTATTATTATTATTATTATTATTATTATTATTATTGCTATTATTATTGTTGTTGTTATTATTGTTATTACTATCGTTATTATTATTATTATTATTATTATTATTATTATTATTATTATTATTATTATTATTATTATTATTATTATTATTATTATTATTATTGCTATTTTTTTTTTCATTTCTCTGACATGAGTCGATGTTCAGGTAGGTACATACCTATGTAGACCTAGGAGGAGGGCTTTTATAATTGCTATACCCTATTGTATGTAGCAAATAAGTTTGCGTTGTGACATTATTATCATGTTTCGATTGGAGCATATCGATAGTTGTGGAGGTGGTTGTGTGTGTGTATGTGAGCCAGGCCGGCTCTACTATATCTCGCCCAGCAGACAGGAATAATAAATAATCGCTCCGGACATCTGAGCCTGGGTCCGGTTAATGAGGTAACGCTGGCCGTGGAAACCTTTAATTTATAGGGGGTTTTCTTCTTTACCTTTGCTCGAGTAGTTTTCTTCTCCGATTTTTATTATTTCTGTTTCGTTCCACCAGCCCCGTTGTTTTTATTTCGTGAAATAAGCATCAAGAGGGGAAGGGGGACCTTCGACTGCGCAGTGGGATTAACCAATCGATATAAAACAAGCGTTGGAAGTAGATATCACCCACAAAAAGAAATAAAAAGCTTTTTCTCTCTGCGGGAAATAAAAAATATTGTATATCAGCTGTGAAACTTTGTTATTTGGTTAAGATTTATTACTTAGGCAGCAATTAGCTTGAATGTGGTATTGTTTAGGACTCGTACGGTACGCTGTTTTGAATACCGCTGTCACTTGTCATCGTTATCAGCACCGAATAGACTTGTCCCACCCGTGCCATTATTTAAAGTGCTCTTTAAGTTCTGTATTGCTGCCCAGCAAAGTTAGCCCAATCAATATGCCTAACAATTCTTTTCGTTTCTTTCTTCGGTTTTGTCTTTAGCGAATTGTGCCTGTGACAAATCGAACTTACGTACATAAACTGCCTTTTTTTGAAAATTTCTTTGCAAGATTTTGGAAACCCAAAATGATAAAGGTAGCAACTGTTAATTTATAGGCCACTCGTTCGTTCTGAAGTAGTGTCCTTCACTGAAAGTGCAGTGATCTAGCTTGTTCTTAATCAACAGGTCAACAATACTTTAGATTGCCATAATAAACACCTGTGCTTCCATGTGTTATACCGCTCGCAAAAGTTAAAGGCATGTGAACGCTGGCCAATGCTCAAGCGGAGCGCTGTTGCCAAGCGTAGTGCGTGTACCGGCAGAGGTTCTGTACATAAGAGTGTGTGAGATGTGTATACCACATTCGGCAGCGCTGGTAGGAGGGGCAAGCTTAGGATTCGCTGGAGTCTGCAGTACGGCCCGCCTCCATATGCCTTAACTTTTGCGAGGATCATACATTTGGAGAGTACATACAATATAGTTGACTGCAAAGTTGTGTGCGGTGCGGGTTATGCTCATGTGACAATGTCTCTTATAAGGTAAAAACTAAAATGAAAAACTCTGCTCACTCAAACAGTATAAAAAGCTACCGAGGTTGGCAGTAATAAATGCGACTGACATCGCTGATAGCATTACTGTTTGCTTTGTAGTTTACTGAATTACTTCAGAGCAGAAACAAGAGAGTAACGTACAAACATGGGATTGTGGCTCCTGCTTATGTGTGTCATTGTTCCCCTAGAGTTGAATAAGTGACTCGCATCTAACCTCTTATTGAAAAATTTCATTCGTCAAAAACTAACACGCGACCCAGATATGTTGTATTTTATATTAAGCGGAAGCATTTATTATAGGGGATTTTGTCATTTGTTTATATGTTTAAATAATAGATAAGCTATTACTTCGAAGAAGTGTCACTCACAAGTAAAACTTTTTGAACTTTACTTACCCTGTATTCTGAACTCTATTATTTCCACATTAGTTTAATATAACACATGTGTTGTTACTTTTTGTCCTTAGCATCAGTGAAAACTACAATTCCATCAGCGTATTCCAAGGCCAGGTATTTTATCATTCTGCATTTTTCATATTAGTTTCTCTACTGCGTCCTTCCGCTAAGTAGAGAAAGTATTACATTCTAGCCCAGATTTCACCAGAAATATGTGTTTTAAGCCTACCTGAATCAAATATACAATGAAAAAGAATGTGTAATATTTCTGTAGATGTTTATCTCGATTTACATGACGTGCATAGAAGAATATTTATTAACGTTTAATTTATACACTGCCTTTAACTCCCGCGGTCATATCACCGGTCATATCATTTCCTTTGGAATATATGAGTTTTGGGCATTTGGGTTCACACTCTTATTCGTACTTCCAACTCTAGGGAGGTAGAAAAATACCCACTCACTAGCCGGGAATCGAATCCGGGACCCCTCGCACAGCAGGTGCTCTACCGACTGAGCTGCTGGGCCAGTCTTGCCCAGTTAAAAGAATGAGTAGACAAATACATGTGACTGTAACATATAACGGGATATTATTGTTCATTATTGCATTCAGTGATGTTTAACAGTGAAAATATCCCGTGAGGACCCAGTAGTGCAGTGATACTGTGCCCCTCTCTGGCGCTAGGTACCAGGGGACTTTTCTCCGCTGAGAGGTCTCGTACAGGGTACACTCAGCCTCGTGATGCCAATTGAATAGCTATGCTGATGGAAAGGTAGCGTCAAGTAGTAGGGGCAGTCGGCGCAGCTCTCCCCCGCCATCCCGGTCCTGCAGACCTCAGTGGCCTTGGCTGCGCGTGCACGACGCAGCCGCAGGCTGACAAGCATACTCGCTTTATAGGGGAGACGCCCTAGGGATTATTATTACTACAGCCTAATGGCCTGATGCTCCAATACGACGCTGGTCCACAGCACCTCCCGACAGAGGTAAACCATCATTCAATAGAAACTGGAAAGTGATTTGACCAATATTACGCACTCTCCAGCCGGAATATTGGTTTTCTCGGTCAGGATCGCAGCCTATCGCAACTCCTCAGTTTCCTCAGGATGCTGACGAGCCACTGGTCCTATAGTTAAAATTTGCACCCCTTTGGGTGGCTGGGAATAGTGGTTCATGCTATAGCCCTCTGAGCCACATCGCTGGACAATGCTATTACTGGTTACTTTGAATTTTGAAATAGTGAGTCGCCATTCACTTGTTTATCATTGTTATACAAATAATATGTAATTTCAAAGCCAGTATCTTTAATATCGACTCACTTTTGAAAGATTTGAGTATCGTTTTAGCCTCCTGCATCGCCTTATGCCTACAAGGAAGTGAGTAATGATACCATTCCTGTAAATATGCAGTTTGTTTAACACCAAGCAGATAGAAAAATAAGCTTTTACAAGAATAGTTGTAGAAGAGTGGTTTCAGAAGATTATATGAATACAAGATATGTCTTTTATATTTAAAACATTTTCATTTAATAAACAGTATTGTTGCTGAATATTCTGTGTCTGTAAGAACCTTCTCTAGCTTTTCTTATTAAAAAAGAAGCAACCGACTGCGAATTAAAGTCTCAAGCGTAGAGACAGAGTCGGTTGATACAAAACCCACTCGATTTGATGCCAGCACAAGAAAGGGACAAATGAAATCTGCTGGCGTGTAACATAGGGTATCAAAGTAATGCAGTTGACTGACTAGTGAAATATTAAAATCAAAATAACAATTAAAATTAAATAATCTGGACTAAAACTATCTATATGGAACCACACTTTTAAAGTTCTTCTAAACAAGGCAGAAAGCATATTAAGGTAAATAAATAAAACCAATTTATGGCAGCATGAGATTGGAATTAAAACTCCCTTACCGCAAAGCAATCGCCTCCCAGCTATGACTTTTTCATTGTTTTAATTCTGGTTCTTAAGGACACGCCGAGTGATTATTTCATTCCCCCACACAAAGGCGGCCGAATTCGGTGGTCACTTTTGATTTGCAGCGGAAGTGTGCACGGTTAGGTTTGCTCGGGGAATTCCTATTTCCCCGTCAGTCATTCTACCAATTGTTTCACTGGTCCATCGTCCGCTGGGCTTGGCTGGGCTTCAAAGTGGACCGCAGTGCTGCCCTCTGTCTCTTTCGTGAATAACCCAACGCCTTGATGGAGTGTGTGGCATTAATCATCATCAGAGCTCAGAACTGGAACCTTGTGTGCCCTGCAAACAAGAGGTCACTTTTAACCTAAATGGTACTAAAACAACATGTATTCGATGACAGTACTTCTGTGGTGGTAGGAGATGTCACTTAAGCACACAAGTTTACAGCTTATGTGACATTATCACCATCATCCCTTCTCCTCCCTAAACCAATAAAGACCCAAGATGTTCCTGATCCGTTTTGTGTAATATTTTACTTTTTCTACCACTTAAAATAAGTAGGGAAAGTACTGTAATCCACCCAAATGTGTGATGTCAAGAGTTCATCAGAAATATACATATGCTCTGAGGCCTCTTAATAAAGAAAAAAGCATTTTTACTTTCTCTGCTAGTAAATAGAGGAAGTATTGCATTCCACCCAAAAATTCGATGTTTTGAGGCACCCTGAATCCAAAGAAAAGTATTTTTAGAAAAAGCTCTGGGATGTGTGTCTGTCTGACTGTGGAATGCATAACTAAAAAACGAAAAGTCGGTTAAAAACCAAATTTGGTATTAAAGTTTAATGTCTTTCAAAGATGCGACACGAAGCTTTTGAAGAAAATTGCTCCACCTTAAACTACCCTTTACGTGAAAATTTTTTCGAAAATTTTGATTTTCTTGAAAATGACTCTAACGATTTATACTTAAGAAATGTATATTATGAATTTTCTGGCTATAGCCTATGTAGTCCTGTTTACTCTGGATTACTTTAGAATAACTCGTAAACCCTAAGAAATAAAATCTTACTGTTCAAAAAGATCTCGCTAAAGCACACAATTTATGTACAAATAAGTTTTTTTTGTAGAGTGGACCATTTCCTTGTTATTTGTGTTAGTTTCGGAAGACAAATTTTCGTCAAATGCAAGATCGTTGTTAATTTTTTTCTATTTTAACCTTGCAAATAGAAAGGAATCTCAAAGCTTTAAAAGATTTGACTATCGCTCAAGGTCTACTGTATTCTCACTTTCCCCTTGCACCTACAAGGAAATAAACAATAAGATAATTTCTGCAAATTTTTATCTCAACTAACACGAAGAAGATATAGGAATAAGAGTTTGTAAGAATGGTTAGTACAAGAGTAGAGAAAGTAGTGTGAGTGTAATACATGAGACTTTTACAAAAAGATTCGCGTGTATATGGGTATGTATGTGTGAGCATGTGTGTGGGAACAACATAACTAAAAACGACATATAACAGAGTAGTTAAGTTCAGCATCTTTCAATGATGGACACGAAGATTTTTCCAGAGAATCTCCCCACCCTAAACTACATTTATAATGAAAATATTTCGACAATTTTGATTTTGACAAACGATTTTGACTAAAATGCCGTATGTTCAAGATGCTTTCATGAGAAATAAAATGATTGTTTTCAGGGAAATCGGTTTGGGTGGCTCTGTTGGTTAGGCGTTGGCCTAATGAATCCAAGATCGCGGGTTCAATCCCTGCCCAGAGCAATAGTGCTTAAATGTGTTTAAAAGCGGCAGCCCCACGTCAGTAAACTTAATGGTATGTAAAGCAACTCCGGAAGACAAAATTCCGGCACAAAGGTTTCGCTGATATGATGTGTTACACTTAAAAGGAATCTGTTGTCAGTTTCATCTCCATTCCTTGTTCAATAATACAGTAACATTGGTGACTAGAAATTAATGCTTCCGATACCGAAATCCATGGATTACCCTGGTTAAGCACTTAGGCATTTCTTTGCTGTATTTGATTCTACCCTTATCCTTACCAACTTTGACTCCCGAAATGTGAGGTTAAGTTAGATGATATGGGTTCTACAAACACCAAGTATGGTAAGAGCGAAAGGCAATCAACCATCTGCTCAGCTCTTGTGTGCAGAAAACTGGAAGAGGCTGACAAGATACAATTAGAGTCTATAGCAGCGGGTTCTTCAGGACAAACGGTCCAAAACGTAGGTAAGCGACCCTTCTGAAAAGACAACATCTGGCATTCACGTGCTTTCAACATAGCAATCACAGTGCTAAGGAAATGGAAACCAAAATTAGAAAATCAATGTTTTACTTAGGTAGGTTTATTTGCGTAAGTTTATATGGCATAATAATGTTGGAAGTAATGCTGAAACCAGAAGGGGCTTGAGAGAAAGAGAGAGAGAGAGAGGAAACAGCGAAGGTCATTGAGAAATTGAGAAGGTATATATAATATGACGTTGGTTAAAAAAACATAAGTTTTCCAAACTGTCATGATGGAACTACTGTTTAAATATAATATTTAGTGTCTCTACATGTATCTATAATACGATTTCATCAGACTTAAACGTTTTTCCCCCCTCCTCCCCCAAAAAATTAAAAAGAAGTTCAGCTATCTGTGAAAAGGGTAAAACAAAATTGAATTTTTTGGAAAATATAAAACGTCACATTTGTACAGCAGATAATTTAAACGTACCAGGCAAAGATTTTCAACAAAATTTTCCCACACCAAACTACGCTTTGCATGGAAATGTTTTCGGTTTTTTTTTTTTTTTTCAAAAATTGTTATAATAAAATACCATCAACAAAATACCAGAAGATCTTTGCTTGGTTAATTATACACAACTTGAATTGTTTGTAAATATTTTTTGAATTCTTGTTAATTGTGATAGATTTTTGTATAACTTTTTGTAACTTGGAACTCGAGAAATACACTAAGACTCACTTCAGGAAATATATGAACCCCGTTAAAACAAAGTTTTCATACAGTTTAGCTGGTTTCAGATGTAAGGATGACGTCTAAGGGAAGGAGTTTGAAAGTTTCTTATTTTAGTTATTTCTTCTTTTTTTCTGTCTCTCTCACTCTCTTCGTCATCATCTAGAAGGCGCGGGTTGGATCCCAGGGACCCGCATGTGTTATTTGTGGTGGAAGAAGCGGCCTCTAGGCGGGTTTTCTCCGGGTTGTCCAGTTTCCCCGCCACCCATTCCACCAACTGCTCCATCAACTTTCCAATCATCCATTTCGCATCCTCTTCCTCACTATCATACCTGATGCTAGGCTGACCAGAGGCTCCAGAGGCAGTTCGAGTCGAGCGGGGAAGCTGATTCCCCCGCCCGAGTGTCTTTACCGCAGTACCTAGCCGTGCGCTTCCAGGTCTTCACTCTGTCCGGTCCATAGGTTCTTCTGCTCCCCGACAGGCTTCTAACCTTAGGCACTGGCTTGTGAGTCCCAGGGGACGTAAGTCCTGTATAAGGGGAGGGTAACCAGATGAAGAAGAAAAGTTTTTTTTTCGCAAGAAGTGGTCAAGTATGACTTCTGCATTATTCCTTCATGTTTCTGATAAACATTTTACCGTCTTTTTGGTATGTTTTATAAAACAAAATGTTTATTGCTTAGATTGAAGGAAATTCTAGACAAAAGCGTATCGTAGACAGAAGTTTTACATGAATGCTATAACATATAGGCTATGCTAGTAAATGTTACATTTTAAGTGCACTGCTGACCTGAAGAATTTCAAGTAGAAAATAAACACTGCTGTCCTAGACTAATACTTTCGGGCTTGAAACTTATTATACAAACTGAAATTTATTGTTGCTACATAAATGAAAATTGGATTACTAAAATTGAGTTTACCGAGCTGCAAGATTAACTGACTGTCCATTAAAATAATGTTGAATTATCACACCGTCGCTGGTTTAGATGGGCTGCGCTAGGGATGTTATCTGGTGTGCGTAAATAAACAATAACTGAAGCATTAATTAACTGCGCATCCAAACTTAAGACGTTAATCTTTTTTACATGAGAATGTTTTCTTGAAAGACTATAAAACTCTTGTCTGACTTCTTTGATTCATATGGATGATACATGCTTAATGGGAAACAAATGCGTCAGTGGGAAGCCTGTTGGTGTACAGAATATTCCAAAATGTTGTTACTTTTGTGCCGTGCAGCAGAAATATGATATCCAAGATAATGGTCAAGATAGGGGAGGCCATATATGCTAGGTCAACATAAAAGTCGCATAAAGAAGAGAGTTATTAAAGAGTTCTTTTTTATAGGAAACAAAAGAAGTTGGCAGGTTGGTGTTAAGCTACTGTGTAGAGTCCATTACATACGGTACCTAGGACTGGGAGCTCCGCCTTTCCCCTGTACCAGAAACTGATAGAAATCTGGCACTCCCCACCACAGTGTTTAAAGGCCGACGTTCTGCGAGCAATAATGCGAGATAAGATATCGTATGTGCGTCTGAGAGCACTATCATTACACCACAATCACCGTCCACCTCAACTTTTCTTTCCCCAATGTTCTTTATCGTGTGTTTGCTAACCTCCATTTTCAATGAATATATCTACATTGTCTAGTAGAACCCGCAGCTTCACTCTTATTGTCCTAACTTCAGGTATGCGACTCTCCCTCTTTCTCCCTCTCCTTTCTCTCCATCTGTCGCAAGCGTCCCTCCTCCCCCCCCCCTCTCTCTATCTGCTTCATTGTACAACGCACATAGCAAGTGATGTTGTGAAAACCAGCAATAAAGCTTTTCTCCTCTTAATAAAAATTAAACTTTTATTAAAAGTTGCAGTATTAGACAAATTGTATGTTGTTATCCGATTAGAATTACAGGGTGACTCATGTGCAAAGACAAAATAAATATATTGAAGATGAGAATCACTGGTGGCGCCGTGGCCGAGGGGTTAGACCGTTCGCCTATCACCAAAGCGGTCCAGGTTCCATCCCAGGAATCCGCATGTGGTATTTGTGGTGGACGAAGGGGCGTCTCCGGGTTCTCCGGTTTCCCCCACCACTCATTCCATCCACTCCATAATCACCGTTTCGTTCATTCAGTTCACTTGTATTTCGTATCATCCTCTTCTACACTCTCATGGCTGCAACAAAAAGGCAACAAATTGTGGGTTCCTTTAAATTTAATTTACACAAAAACAGTTGAGTATATTGAAATGCGCCAAAGGAAAAAGTTGTCATTTATTCAATTTTCTATGAATATAGCCATAAATTAAGAACTTCCTATCAACAATAATTCAGTCAGGTGATGATAATTTTTTTTATAAACATATTTTTCTAGAAAACTATATATTTTTCAACATTTTGGTATTAGACCTTCTTATTATTTACAACATGAGAAATTCGCTGTTAAAGTCTGACGGATCATTTCACTCCCACTCTGTATAATGTGCACTTGAGTGGGTGACCAAAAAATAAAAATCAAGGAGATGCGTATGTGATAAAGGAACAATATTGTTCAGTATAAGGCGAGAAAACATACACACATTAAAATAGCTCAATATTCGAGTTTACCGTTCATCAGGAGATTAACAACAAGTGCACTCAATAAAGGAAAACACACTTATCGTTGACTGCACTAATTTCCTGAGCTGCATGAGCGATCTAACCTCGACAGCATTTGAAATTATCTTTCTCCATCTGTATTCATATTTGTGAGGCATACTGTATGATCTTGGACATCTGCTAAGCTTACGCCCCTTTGTTTTGAATCCGTTATTAGATCAGTTTTATGTTTCCGTATTGCATAAAGGAAGAACCACAGAACTGATGCTTCATAAGCAGCAAATTAAAATCAAGATAACTGTCTTGAGGAGAAAATACTATCCTAGTTTGCTCGGACCCAGGTAATTTTCCCTTAGGATGATGAAGTCCGGCTTTAACATGGCAGTAATCAGAGGCAATCAGCCCTAATGAACCAGAGGGCAAGCAAAAGCACTGAGACCCAAAAGACCTCAACCTTTGGTTGTGGTTTCTCCAATTTCCAGCGAATGCATTCATTTATAGACCTTTCCCCCTGTAATAGAAAACTAGGCGAACGTATTGGAGTGTTTAATTCATATTTTGAATTAGAAATTTGGCAACTAAATTCACATTTTAAGGTCAATTAAATCAGCATGGATACAGTCTATTTAAGTGGAATATAAATTCACTGATAAACATTCTAAATATAGATACAGAACTACATGGATACAACTAAATTAGTTATTTTCTACTGTACGATTAGAAATACCTACTATAGTACAATCTTATTAGATGTGTAGTTTCATCAAGATTAATATGATTTTTTATCAAGGTTTCTATAGTTCATTATGGAAATTTCTGGAGCGTACTTTAAGATTTAGCAACAAAATACTGCAGAAGTACGCAGTTTTTCATGCAAACTCACTGTTAACGATTATAATCAATGTGCAAACTAGATCGGAGGTTTAAAGGTTCTTGCCTGAGTTTAAATCTGAATAAAAGCATCCATGCAGGATTTCGAAACCGGGCTATCAGCGTGAGATGCAAGAATATTTCCACAATGGATGTTAACATGCTGAGAAATAAGCGAATGTAAAATAGTCAATGATTTCAACATATGTTCTCTAAGACCATATACCGATCACATTAAAGCCCTTCTATGCTGCCCTCTGCCGATGTTCTTTGTAAGCTGAGATAGTGGATTGGGTGACGCGCGGCCGATAAACAACAACAATAGACGAACTGGAACAAAGAGTGATTCTAGGCTGTTCCAGATTTTTGACTGCCGAATTGTTTATGAGAACCCCTCCGAAGGAGTGTCGCCTTGCCGTGGCGGAGGGGCTCAGTACCCGAACCAGACGGCCTGCTATGTGTGTCGTTGTGACCACTGGTAGGCAAGAGGTGAGGGGAAGCTAAGAACATTCCAACGGGTAGATGAGGCTCGTTAGTCTTGGTCGACGACTCATCTAGGAGAAGAGGACTCCGAAATCAAACTCCCCCAGGGGAACCTACCACGGTAGGTCCGGGTTTGGCGCACCCGGGGCCCCGAGCTGCTCACTATCACTTCACCCCCTCCACCTTCATTAACTGTGCCACGTGCAGCGTTTCATGTTGCTTTTTACATCACCCTCTTCCTCTTCTAGGTTTATTCTGATTATTAGTTTGTAAGTTCCTAGATTTATAACTCCTGTCTCACCAGCAGGGATCTTTCCTATCTCCGTGGTCCTGTCCCACGGTTTTCAGCGCGGCCCCCGACTTGTGTGCTCTTCGGAGGTCTCAGGCGCGAAGGTTGTGCGGACCCTTCACACTGCCCCCATGTGTAGCCTTAGGTGCGGAGCCCGTCCACACGTCAAGTACACCCACGTAGCTCCTTGAGGGCACGGCCGGTGTTAATCTCCCGACGGCCGTGTGCCGTCGGGTTAGTATCACCGGCCGGACGTGTTACCGCTGACGGAGCCCCGGTGTAATCAACCCGAAGTCCCCTGAATCCACGCTGACTCCGTTGAGGCAGCGTGTGCTAAAGCGGGGAGCCACAGGCGGTTATTCCTGTGGTGGGGGCATAAAACCGGGGTGTCACGTGGTGAACGGTTTACCCATGCGGACAAGCAGTGGAGATCGGAGGGTAGCTCCTCTGAAGTACGCCTTGAGGTCAGTCATGGAGGGGTCTCCATGGCGGCACAGACCGTGGAGATTTTGGTGTCTTTTATCCTTTGACCCCCGGATGGCAGGCTGACGCCGACGGTTCCGGATGGGGGTCCAAATAATCATGTCTCCGCGCAAACCCTCCCTCATTGACAGTTTTTTGGTGCTGACCTTGCAATGTGAAGGTAAGACGATGAAGGACATTAGCCCGTTCTATATTAAAAAGGAAGTCGATAGGATCTGTGGTCCGGTTAAAAACG
This sequence comes from Tenodera sinensis, assembly GCA_030765045.1. Classification (NCBI taxonomy): domain Eukaryota; kingdom Metazoa; phylum Arthropoda; class Insecta; order Mantodea; family Mantidae; genus Tenodera; species Tenodera sinensis. The sequence continues at coordinate 156,856,468 of CM060966.1, read as the reverse complement.
CAACCAGATTGAGAGATGGCACGTTATTGATCGAGGTGATGAATGGAGATCAGTCGCAGAAGCTGTTGAAGGCGAGTTTGTTGGGCTCCTACCCTATCCGGGTAGCCCCACATAAGACCCTCAACTCGTGTAGAGGAGTAGTAACCACTTCCAGCCTCGACGATCTCTCCAACGAAGAAATTGTCACCTGCCTCTCTGATCAGCGAGTCTGCCAAGCATACCGATTAACTCGGAAACAGGATGGGAAAGAGTGTGCCTTACGTACAGTATTCCTTACGTTTAAGGGCACTCAGCTGCCAGAATACATCTACTGTGGCTACGAGCGTGCTGCAGTACGACCGTATGTCCCGAATCCCATGCGCTGTTTTCAGTGTCAGAGATTCGGGCATACTAGGACCTCGTGTAACCATCCTGCAGCTTGTGAACGTTGCGGCTTACCGGCACACGAAGACACCGCTTGCACTCGAGACCCATGCTGTGTGAACTGTGGGGGTAACCATCCATCTAGCTCACGTCAGTGTCCTAAGTTCTTGGACGAAAAGAGTATTCAGGAGTTGCGGGTAAAGGAGCGCCTGACATTTATAGAAGCGCGTCGGCGTTTCGAACAACTGAAGCCTGCCACCACCTTAGCTTATTCGTCGGCAGCTCGGCGCCCTCCTGTTGCTACTGTCGGCTTGCAACATGTCACCGTTGCAAATGCCTCGACACAGACTGACCTTCCAGAGAGCACCCCAACAGTTAGTCGAAAAAGTGCAGTGTCTAAAACATCTTCCGCCGTGCAGACCACAGTTTCCAAGCCGTTAGGAAGCGGTAAGGATCCTATCGATGGAAGTCGTTCGCGACATAAAGTTCGCGCAGGTAGTCTCACGTCCTCTCAGAGATCCCGCTCTCGCTCTGCGAGTCGTAGGGGATCCTCTGCCTCGCACACCTCCGAGGAATCGCCAGAGGACGGCGACTTCCACATAGTTGGACCTAAGTCAGCCAAGGTGAAAAAGAAGAAAAAGATGAAGACTAGCCATTAATCCTTTTTCACTATGGAAATAATCCAGTGGAATGTTAATGGGTTCCGGGCACGTGTTCCGGACATACAGCATCTAATTTCTCAACGCTGTCCATCTATCGTCTGTCTACAGGAAACCCATCTGCAACCTCATCACGCACTCTATCTTCGTGGATTTGTGGCCTTTAGACATGATTCTGCAGCTGATCGACGGGCAAGCGGTGGTGTTGCTATTCTGGTGGCGAATACCATCCATGCCACCAGCATACCACTAAACACGCCGCTCCAAGCTGTAGCGGTACGTGTACAGCTGCAGAGCCTTTCTTTCTCTATCTGTAATGTCTATCTGCCACCGGTCAGTGTCGTACACGAGAACGAACTTCGGGCTCTCTTGGCACAGATTCCGCCACCGTTTCTTCTTCTAGGCGATCTGAATGCCAAAAACACCTGGTGGGGCTCCGACACTGACGATGCTCGTGGTTGCCTTGTAGCAGACGTTTGTGATATGTCTGGCCTACTTCTATTAAACACTGGTGCCCCTACCTTTTTATCATCTGCCTACGGTACCTACTCCGCTTTAGACGTGAGCTTCTGTAGCCCGTCACTGGTGCCACTCCTTGATTGGTCGGTGCTCAGCGACCTCTTTGGCAGTGATCATTTTCCCATTAGCATTCACATATCTATTCTCCATCCTGTGCCAACACGATATCCTCACTGGATTATTTCCAAGGCTGACTGGGGGAAATTTCGTTCCCTCATTCACCTTCACAACGATGTCTTCCCCACCATCGATGAACTGGTGGAATATTTTACTTGTTCTGTCCTGCTCGCAGCGAATTCCAGCATTCCTCGTGGTTCTACTACACCTCGTCACGTTCCTGTGCCTTGGTGGTCCGAGGAATGCAGTTTGGCTATTAAAGCAAGGAAGCGTGCTCTGCGTGTCTTCAGTTCACATCCTACGGAGGAGAACTTGATAGCTTTTAAGCGTTCCCGTGCCAGGGCTCGATTTGTCCTCCGCTGTGCAAAACGCACATCGTGGGAAACTTTTGTCTCTTCTCTGTCCCGTCGCACTCCGGTACAGAGAGTGTGGACTGCTGTTCGCCGCATGTATGGCAAGTGTCGCCGGACTATCATTCCCGGCCTTGCCATAAGCGGATCGCATTACACCAGCGAACAGGATATCGCCGACGCCCTTGCTACTTCGTTTGCTGCTACTAGCCAAACGAGTAGTTACGACAGAGCTTTTATACCTCTCAAGGAATCTGCCGAGCGGATAGTTCTTCCTTTTAGTAGTGACTGTACTGAACCGTACAACGCACCCTTTACCGTAGCGGAGTTAGAGCACTCTTTGTCACTTGCTAAAGATTCCTCTCCTGGTCCAGATGACATCCATCGACAAATGCTGCTTCACCTTCCACCTTCGGCTTCGTCTTTCCTGCTTGGTATTTATAATCGTATCTGGCACGAGCAGGTCTTTCCGTCCTCCTGGCGACTGGGTATTGTCATCCCCATCCCTCGACCTGGAAAAGACAGGACACTTCCCTCTAGTTACCGCCCTATTTGCCTAACGAGTGTTGTTTGTAAGACCTTCGAACGGATGATTAACACTCGTTTAGTGTGGTGGCTAGAGACGCATAACCTGCTCACCAACATTCAGTGCGGTTTTCGTCGCCATCGCTCTAGCGTCGACCATCTGACACGCTTAGAGGCTTACATCCAGAATGCCTTTCTGCTGAAGCAGCATGTCGTGGGTGTCTTCTTTGATTTAGAGAAGGCCTACGACACCACCTGGCGCTATGGAATCCTTCGTGCTCTGCACGGTTACGGTTTACGCGGTCACTTAGCGCTGTTCATTTTAAACTTTTTACGACTTCGGAAATTTCGTGTCCGCATTGGTAATACCCTGTCACAGGAAAAGATTCAGGAGAATGGTGTGCCTCAGGGGTCCATCCTGAGTGTCACGCTCTTCGCCGTAGCAATCAACGGAATCGCTGATGTTGTTCGTAGCGGAATCCCGATGTCACTGTATGTTGACGACTTTGCAATTTACTATCGCTCTTATAATCTCGAGCACATTGAGCGTCAACTGCAGCTGACCATAACATCAATCGCAGACTGGGCCCTTCGCTCCGGCTTTCAGTTCTCACCTACGAAAACTCAGTGTATCCACTTCCATCGTGTTCGCGGCGTACACCCTCCTCCTGATTTTTATTTGCGTGGCACACGTCTACCGTTTGTCCCGCACCTCAAGTTCCTTGGCCTGCACTTCGACAGTAAGCTGACGTGGGAGTACCATATTCGCCAACTACGTGCTTCCTGCGATCGCTCACTTCGAGTACTCCGCCTTTTATCCGGAGTTTCTTGGGGCGGTGATCGTACAGTTATGCTACGATTGTATCGATCACTGGTGCGGTCAAAAATAGACTACGGTAGTTTTATCTATGGCGCGGCGTCCGCCTCTAAACTCCGTCTTTTAGATACTGTACACCATGCTGGTATCCGTCTTGCTACTGGGGCGTTCCGCACCAGTAGAGTTGAGTGTCTGTATGCTGAGTCTGGAGAACCACCACTGTCGGTCCGTCGTTTGATTTTATTGTGTTCGTATGTGGCAAGATTGGCAGCCCATCCGGGTCATCCTTCTTTTAAATGTGTCCTGCGTCCCGACCTTGCTCACCGTTATCTACGCAACACAACTATATCGCGCCCAAGCGGTATTCGGTTCCGCGAACTACTTGACAAACACGATCTCCGCATGCCTGCTGTAGAGCGATTCTCTCTAGGACGCTCTGCTCCTTGGCAACTCCGACGCGCGCAATTCGACCTGGAGCTCTCAGGCTATGCTAAGCTTTCCACCCCGCAATCGGTGTATCGACAACTGTTCACCGAACTTTTGGGCCGCCACCGGACTTTCACCCCGGTTTTTACCGATGGGTCCCAGGTGGGTGGAGCTACGGGATGTAGTTTCGTGTGTAACGACGAGGCGCACCAGTACCGACTTCCGGACCATAGTTCGGTTTTTACTGCCGAGCTGTTTGCTATATTTTATTGTTTACTTTTTATTTCTAACTCAGCTCCCGGCAATTTTATCATTTGTTCAGACTCTCTGAGTGCCATTCAGGCCTTGGACCAGTTTATCGGCACCTCAGCATTCGTTTTAAAAATACAGGCTCTCATTTCGCAACTGCTCTCGCGCGGATACCAGTTGCTTTTTACCTGGACCCCAGGCCATGTGGGTATACCCGGCAATGAGAAAGCGGATGCGGCTGCTAAAACTGCTTGCCGTTTGCCGGATGTTGCCACACACAGTCTGCCATATGTCGATGTGCAGCGCCATTTCCGTCGACATCTTTTATCGATCTGGCAGCAGTCATGGAAGGAATTCTCTGGCTCTCAATTGCGGACCATTAAAGACAACGTAAATCCCTGGATGACATCCTGCAGGGACTCCAGGCGGGCTGAAGTTATCCTCACCCGCCTGAGGATAGGTCACACACGGGCGACACATGGGTTCCATTTGCGTGGCGACCCTGCGCCTGTCTGCCCTACGTGCAACATCCAACTTTCTGTGGCCCATATCCTTATAGACTGTCCGCAATACGCTCGTGAGCGCCAGTCGGTTGGCCTGGGGTGTACGCTTGCCTCAATTTTGGGTGACGATCCTGTGTCTGCCTGTAAGGCGCTGCGGTTCGTTGCACAAATTGGGTTCGCAAAGCAAGTATAACGTGTTTTTAGTGTGCGAAATTTTTTTTTTTTTTTTTTTTTTTTTTTTTTTTTTTTTTTTAGCGTTTTAACATAGGTTTTTGTGTTTTACGTTTTAGTGTTTTAAGTGCTTAGTTTTAATGTGTTTTAGCCTCGATCTTTTACACATTTTAATGAATGGTTTTACCAAGTTTTAACTTACCGCACTATTATGCTGGTTGGGTGATTTTATCTGCGTTTTTAGTTGCCATTTTAAACTTCAGTTTTTAGACGAGTTTTATATTTTTTATTTTCTGACCTAGGGCCCAAATGACCTAGTTGTCGACGGGCCCCTAAACTCCATTCATCCATCCATCCATTGTTTATGAGAAATTTCGAGAAGAGGTGTATTTTCCAGAGAATGCACCGGCACTTTGCCTGGAATATAAATGCGAGTTGGAGAAGGTAGTGTTGGAACAACGATTAGTGAGTTGTTTGTGTGAACAGTCGAGCAGTATTGGTGTTTTGTATAAAAGTTACGATAAGATATCTGTGAGTGGCAAGGTCTTGAATTGTAGATTGTGTTACGGATAACAAAAAGTGAACTATGTTTTTGTGATTGTGGTTCAGAAGAGAAATAAAGTGATATTAAAAGGAACTGGACTTGTCATTTGTCATAATTTAAGTGGATAAAAGGTTTTATGTAACTATGATCTACCTATGAGATTAATCTTCCTCGAAGAGGTCTCTTGCACGACAAGAGAAGTTGTTTCTGGTTAGACTGAAACAATTACAAGTTGCAATCGTTCTTTCCTCTAGATGTCGTGGTTGTTTGATAGGGGTCCTCAGTCCCAGCTGGCAGTAGTTCGCGTGTACAAATGAAACAAGGTGCGCCTGCGCTGTGCTCAGTTTCTGAAACTCTGGGCAGACATTAACACCTTCACGCTGAGAAGAACCAAGACAAATCACTGTTCCAGAACAATTGGTAGAAACAAAAGTTTGAAGCCCCGCTTGCAGATATCCATAAGAATTTTGCAGGCGGAGACAAATGTTCCTGGGTTATGCCTAAAGGATTAGACATTGATGCTTATATCTTCTCCATTCACATGCATCAAGGGTGAGCACAGAAGTCGAAATGAGGAGTTGTGATCATCCATGTATGTTTCTCGCAGATTGTCCTAGTTGTTTGTCATACCTTGCATAAACTCTGATTTCAGCTGTAAAATGAAGAAACATAAACTAACTGCAATAGCAGAAGTGGAAGCTATTGCTGTGCTATCTACTCTGCCATCAGGATAGTTGCAATCCGATGTCATCTGTTAAATTAAAGGAAGTTTCCTGTAAATGACAGACACATGAGCTAGTATTAAGTCTTTTACCACCACCATAGATATAATAACAAACAGTTGATGTTAAAATGATTTACCTTCTGGAGGTGATTGCCCTACAAAATCCTTGGTGTTTGTCTTGTGTGAAGAAAATTGCTATTTATGATTTCTTTCACAGTTGAAGAAATCCTTATTGTAATCAAGTAGTTGTGTGCAAATGGCGCTGACAAGATCAAATTTTTGCTGAGGGTGTTATTGTTGGAAACTCTTGAGGACTCTGCAGTGGATGTTGTTTACCGGCGCTCCCTTCTTGCAGTAGCCTGTAATTTCTCCCCCTCGCTACTCCCCCGCCCACAATCCATTACCAGCTCTAATTATGAAAAAGAACACTGACATGTCAGTCGGTGCGAAACTGCAAGAGGGAGAAAGGCCGGTGGTGCCTGTCTACCGACTTGAGATCACCGCTATAGATTATATAGGCAATTTTTTCATGTGCCAGGAATTATAAATACTGACTCCCCTTGCAGTTATCATCTTCCTGAATGAATCAGTTGTGCTGAGCCAACATGCGGAACTTCAACAGCGACATATGCTACATACGGCTCGTAATATGTTATCGTATCTGTCTGTCATTATAATCTACGTTCAGTATTTTGCATTGTCGGGTTGCCATTTCATTAGTGCTGTCGAGTCTTCTGCTGGAAACACGTTCTAATTCTTGCCGTTTTAACAGCAGGAGAGTCTTACAAGAGCAAAATTTAACGTTCCGTCTCTTTCGGCACAAAGGTTTCTTCCTGGTGCTGGAGCTTCAGAAGGTTATGTAATCGATTAAGCAATACTAATGGAAATTAACATTGTCAGTCTTTGGTTCGTAAGTTTAACTCAGATGAACTCGTTTAATTCGGATACTTTGTAAGTTTTATTTTACATTATTTCTTTCCTGTCTTATACACACGAGCTAAAACGAAAGTTCCTCTGCAATTTTCTTCTGTAGTGTGTGGTTCCATAAATAAAAAATAAAATGGGTGGAATGTTTAATTGTCAAAATCACTCCTTTATTATTTACTTCTGCAATTAACATAAAGAAGTAGTGCTTTAAAGCATGAATTATTTCGTATGTTACATTTGTTGCTAAAATAAGTCGTTCAGCCAAAAAAATGATATTAAATAATCGAATTCCATCGAGTTTATTGGAATACATTCGTGAATATACGCTTGGCAACTTTCGTGTGTGTAGAGCGAAGGTCAGGAATGTTGACAGTAAAAGTTAACTTACTAATTGGAGTTGAAGGTGGTTGGCCTTCAAAATCATGTTTGTCTTGTGTGAAGAAAATTGCTGTTTATGATTTCCTTCACAGTTGAAGAAGTCATAGTAATCACGTAGTTGTGTCGCTATTCAGGTGTTTCTCTCCATTCGTGGGCAGAGTGCGAATTTTCGAGACCAATATTTGGCCACTCGCTTTCAAACATCTGACTATCGATTTGGTTGCCTCTATTTCCATTGTATACTTATAATGAAATGTGTAATATAACCTGTTCTGTAAAGGTTTATTTCAGTTGCAAGATGCAGAAAAATAATGTTTCTCAAGATTAGTTTGTAAAAGCTAAATAAAAATAAATTATACTGGGTAAAGAAAGTTAGGTTATTACTGTTTTGTTTTCACCGCTCTTGAGAATAAAGTTATTCGGTAGATCTGACATGTAAGAAAGGAACGGGAAGCTTTTTTACAGAGATTCAAACAAAGATAGAAATGAAACCAGTGAAGGAAAATTAAAATAAATATCAAGTAAACTGGTGAGTAATTTTCTCCTACACTTGCTAGTCTAAATTTTTTATATAGGTAACTTATGAATTTGAAAAAAATTACCCCCTAGAGAGGCGTTAGAAGCAGCGAAACTGTTGGTGATTCACCACAATTTAGATCATTAGATCTGCTGTATACCCTGTTGTCTTCCAGCGTGTGCCAGACGAAAGGGTGAGGCATTGCTCCATTTTTTTATTACCTGGTGTAGCCGCAGCAGACAAGGGGATGGGGAGGCAGGTTATCATCCCCCACATGACGCCCTGCTCACTCACCCTGAACGACCGGCTGACCAGCACCCTCACCCCTGCCACCTTTCCCCACGCCACTTCATTCACCCATATTGTACAACATATGCCTTCTCGTTTATGCACTTCACGATGTTCATACAAAGCCACTTTGTAGCTTCTGTTTGTTTGTTTGTTTATCTAACAATGATTATCCGAAGCACTAGGTGAGGACAGCAAAATCAGCAATATGTAATGAATCTTTAAATGTAACACTGAAACAAATACGTTTCGCTTACGTTTATTGCTGCTAATATTCAGGATTGCTATGTAACATTGTTTCAACTAAATTTATAATAAATATATCCTACTTCTAACATTGTTTACAGTGAATACTAGTTTCACATTCCAACTCCTAGTTCATAAACATTACTTTCTCTACTAGTATAGTAAATAGGGAAAGTATTGTATTCGCTCCAAAATTTCGATGTCGAGATTTCAACGGAAATATATGTTTTGAGGCCCCCTGAGCCCCAAAAAAAGCATTTTTAGAAAAAGGTCCGTGTGTGTGTCTGTGTGCCAGTCTGTCAGTCTGTGTGTCAGTCTGTGGACAGCATAACTCAAAAACGTAAAGTCGGTTAAAAACCAAAGTTGGTGTTTAAGTTTAATGTCGTTAAAGGATGCGACACGAAGATTTTGAAGAAAATAGCCCCACCGTAAACTACCCTTTACATCGAAAATTTTGATTTTCTTGAAAATGGCTCTAACGATTTTTATTAAAATGTCATATGTTTGAGATATTTTATGACAAATGAAATGTATATTTTGAATTTTCTGGCTATAGCCCCTGTAGCCGTATTTACTCTGGACGACTTTTGCATAACTGGTAAACCGTTAGAGATAGACCAAATCATAGTATACAAAAAATGTAGATCTTGCTAAAATACACAATTTATGTCTCAATAAATTTTCTTGTAGGGTGAACCATTTCGGAGATATTCCTTGTTATGTGTGTGAGTTTCGGAAAACTTAGAACTTTCGTGAAATGGATCATCGTTATTAATTTTTTTTATGTTAAGTGTGCAAAGACAACAGAATCTCAAAGCTTTAAAGCACAAAGCACAAAGTTTACTGTATTCTAATATTTCCCTTGCACCTACAAGGAAATAAGCAATAAGATAATTTGTGCAAGTGCCTATCTTAACTAATACGAAGAAGATATAGGAATAAGGGTTTGTAAGAATGGTTAGCACAAGAGTAGAGAAAGTCATGTGAGTGCAACACATCAGATTTTTAGAAAAAGTTTCGTGTGTCTGTCTACGAGCAGAGTAACTCAAAAATGAAAAATCGGTTTAGAACCAATGTTGATATTTAATACCTTTCGAGGAAATCACCGGAAATCACCGATGAAGCTGCTAGGAGACTTGTTCAATGTACCAGTGGATGTGCAGGATGGTCTCAGGAACCTCAATTGTTTCTTTTTCTTGTCACATCATTTTGTTACATTGTTGTGTTGTTAACCTGCTTATGCTTGAGTATACCAAGATATGACCTGGTAGTTAAAGCGACGATAAACAAATAAATATATTCGTGTTAGTCGATATAAACATTTGCAGAAATTATCTCTCTGTTGATTTTCTTGTAGGTGCTAGAGGAATATTTGAGTGCAGTAGTCTTTGAGCGATAGTCAGATCAGTGAATAATGACCTTCCATTTGAGAGTTGGAGACTTCTGCACTTCTTTGTGCCTTGCCCGTCCCTGCCTTGTATCTCCCTTCACCTCGTCCCTACCGAGGAGTGGCGGCCCACAACAGATCCGAATTGTGTAACAGTGCAGTAATATATCCCTTCCCATTGCACGCTACAAACATTGTACCCCAAACTACGCTAATGACTTCTATGTTACGGACTCTATAGTTCGTCTTGTGTGTGTGTAAATGTGGAGGAGAAACTTCTAATTGTTTTTCATACCTAATTGTGGGTTCGATATTTGTTGCTTTCTTGAATAGCAACCGTGCCATTTCTTCTTGTGTTACGTTAATTTCCAGGTCTAAAGCAACATGAGTGAAATATAAGAATTCACAGCTGTTGAGCGATCCAAAACAGAGTGAGAACCATCCATATTAACTTGTGCAATGTTGTATAATTCTATATGAATGTGGGAAGAGGAATATTTCCTTTTATTGACGTTTTTGAACAGTTTCACAGGATGCGGGATGTCATTAAAACTCGTTTTTTCAATTTGTGTGGGATAACGCTCCGACACTTGCTCTCTCAACAGCTGTCCTTCCTCTTTTATTCTACCACTCATCGGTCATTTGTGTAGATAAGCCCAGCTTGTCACTGGTTGTGTTGCTCATTGCCCGTTAACTGATATAATACACGATAAAAAAAGTTTGAATTGCAGACGTCATTGACAGCTTTTTATTACTCATTGTTGACCTTCCTGGGATACAAAAAATTTGAAACTAGACGTTTAATGCCATATATGATGTAATATTGTTCACCACGCTTTATTGTTGTTTTTCTAAAGAATGAAGCATTTAAATTGTCATTAGGTTTTAGAAAATGATCACCAAGGTATTGTTGTTATGTAAGATGCAAAGTTTTCCTTCTGTGTGTATATTTTTTAGCAATTGTTCCAAAGGCAATGACAATGATGTTCACTCTTTAGTGTTGGTGTTAATATTTGGGTTCCCTTTGTATTCCCACACACGTTGTCACTATTTCCAGACTCTAGGGAGGGTGGGGAATCATAATGGCTAAAGAAAAGTTCCAACCTCCAACCGGAAATCTACCAACCCAGGACCTCAGCATAGTAATCACAGGCCACAGAGGCAGGTAGGTAGGTTGTCTAGTAGTTATTCAGTTTTTGTCTCTTTGATTATTAAAATATTAATGTTTTATCCCAAATTGGACTGCTTAGTATGCATTTAACTTTGGCTTATAAGTGCATCTATTTATATAACATTTTTATCACTTGTAGAAATTAATAGCACTCACAAAGTGATGTTATAAGTAAGCATACACGTGTTGTATACCCAAATTATTATTACATTTCAGCAAGATTTATATAGTTCGGCCGAAAGTCGGCTTTCAAGTTCCTTACAAAGCGACCGCTTTAATTGTGTCAAGCTACCGCAAAGCTAGAATCAAAGAAGTAAAAATGGAAACACAAAAACGGTCCAACTATACTTTACGTTTCGTAAATATAATCTCCAATGACGTTTCTCACTTACAACCAATAAATTGTTTAGTAACTATTCATCTACCGAGTGAGACGGCTCTGCGGTAATGTGTGAGGTTCACATTTGAGAGGTCCAGAGTTCGACTCCCGTCGACCACCCACTCTGTCCTTGGGTTTTTCAAGATTTTCAGTGGTCGATGAGCAATGATGGGGTATAGTCTCTCTTCTGCGATTTCCTTTACGTTATTTCCATTTCGTTCCCTTATCTTTTCAATTTTCAGATGTTCTTCTAGGTTTCGTAACGTATGGCACTGCCGGACAGTCGCGTAGGTGCTAGCTCTAAATAAAGACTACTTCCCGAGGGCTGCTTGTTTGAAGGGTCGCTCAGCGACTTCTCTAGGCAGCTCCAGCAGTGGGACAGTTCTCCTCGCGTCTTTGCAACTGTAGTCGCCTGTGGTTTCTTCAATTCATCCTTTCCTCCTAGGGGATGGAGGCCACAGTAGTTTTAGGCATATAGAGTGCGTGTGGTGTGACTGTTGTGCAGTCTATAACTGTCCAGCTGAAACGAGCATCACTAAAACAGAATAGTTTTCATTTAAGCATATAATTACTTTCAGTGATTAAAGTGATACTTCAAAATTTCTCTTCGAGTAGTAGGTACGTTACTTTTTTACTTTTGTGGGCATTTCCACTTTTCAGCAGTTACCCTTTATTCCCATTTTCCCTTTTTGCCTTTCATTCCAATCTCCATCAGCTAATTTTAAGTACAACCTGCAGCATAAATTTTGAGCAGATATTACATTCACATACAGTTTTAAAATATAGGGAGTATTAAGGGGAACGATTGGTGAAAATCGGTACAAAATTATAAAAAGTACTACAATTAAGGCTTTTAATTTATTCCAATTCTCAATCAACTTTTTGGGTAAATTTCTTTATTATCGCAGTAAAAATCATTGAGTTATGCAAGGATTTAAATAGCCCCGAGCAGAGGGCGTGGTTGCACTTGTGAGGCTTTTTATTTCATTTCTCACAGTTTTCCAAAACTTCAGAAACGTTTTCGGAAACTTTACTGCAATGCATTAATCACTTTATAAATTATGTATTTCAACCAATATCTATACTATTTGATAAAAATACATAATCCCAATTTATATTAATACACTTTCAAATGTATTTTTCTCAGTAGAAGTATTTTAGGTACTTTTCAGTATTTAGGATGGTTCTTACGTGATTATTTTTAAGCTATCAGAGCTAACTAAAACTTGCTACGGAATTATTAATACGTATATAGCAAATGGTTATGTATAAAGTTAAGTAATTGTGTATTATTTACAAAAGCGGAAACTCACAATTGATGAAACATTGTGTTTTTCAAACCAATTAACTTAAACTTAAATTTCTAAGCAACGTTGTTTTTAAACTTAATCAAGAATAAATATCAAATGTCTAAAACTTATAAAAATTGCATATAAGTAACATCTTTAATAAAAGAGTGTAAATTTATGTTTTAAAAACCTTAATCTAGGAATGACTTAACATATATGTCCCAAACGTTACAACCACATTTCCTTATACGACATTAGATGTGGTAAACTAAGAAGATTTATAATTTACACTGCCAGAGAGGCAGAATTTTGATTTTCACTTGCCAATCTAAGTAACAAAATGTTTAAAATGAGATAATGGAACATTAAATGAGGCAGGGCTGATCTTTCTATAAGGCGTATGTTCAGCTGCAAGATTATACCAAGAGATCATACAAAATGATGGTCCCTAAAATAAATAGATAATAGGTACTTAATCAGACGAGGTAAGGTCAGGATAATGGGATTGTTCAGAATTACAAGTCAATTTGATGGCAGTGCGTTTAGCTGCCACCTGTCGCTCCGTAATACGGGGTGTAAATGATTTGGAAATTGCTGAGTAAGAATGACTGGCAACCTTTGCCTCTAAACTAACAAACAGCGCATCATTAAGTTATAATATAAACTGCAGCTAATGGTCGCGGCGTGTGTCGCGCATTTAGCCGAGTTTATGTATTATTTTCATACACCACTCATTAATATTCGTTTAAACCATTCATAACCGTGTTTCTTTTCGCTGTCTCTTAACAATTTATAAGCAGCTTTGATTACCAACCTACACGAAAAAAATTTACAATGTGTTTCCACTTATTTAAAGCTTTTTACTTTCTCTACTGGTAAGTAGGGGAAGTATTGTATTCCACCCCAAAAATTCGATGTCGAGATTTCACCGGAAATATATGTTTTGAGGCCCCCTGAGCCCAAAAAAAGCATTTTTAGAAAAAGGTCCGTCTGTGTGTGTCTGTGTGTCAGTCTGTGGACAGCATAGCTCAAAAACGAAAAGTCGGTTAAAAACCAAAGTTGGTATTTAAGTTTAATGTATTTCAAGGATGCGACACGAAGATTTTGAAGATAATAGCTCCACCCTAAACTACCCTTTACATGGAAAATTTTTCGAACATTTTGATTTTCTTGAAAATGGCTCTAACGATTTTTATTAAAATGTCATATGTTTGAGATATTTTGATGACAAATGAAATGCATATCTTGAATTTTCTGGCTATAGCCCCTGTAGTCGTATTTACTCTGGAGGAATTTTGCATAGCTGGTAAACCGTTAGAGATAGACCAAATCATACTATACAAAAAATGTAGGTAGATCTTGCTAAAATACACAATTTATGTCTCAATAAAATTTCTTGCAGGGTGAACCATTTCGGAGATATTCCTTATTATGTGTGTGAGTTTCGGAAAACTTAGAACTTTCGTGAAATGGATCATCGTTGTTCATTTTTTATATAAGTGTGCAAAGACAACAGAATCTGAAACATTTGACTATCGCAGAAAGCCTACTGTATTCCCCTTGCCCCTACAAGGAAATAAGCAATAATTTGTACAAATGTTTATTTTAACTAACACGAAGAAGATATAGGAATAAGAGTTTGTAAGAATGGTTAGTACAAGAGTAGAGAAAGTCATGTGAGCGCAACACATCAGATGTTTTTTAATTGGTCTCCTAGGAGCTGCAAATAACAACCTGGAATCCAGTTATACATTTAACTCTAACAATACTTAATTTCTTTAATGTTGAATATAGTGTTGGTTTAAAAACGCTGGACTTGCACTCTATTTCCTTTCAGTTTTTTGCTCATATACATTATTACGAGCTTTGTTAATTAAGGATAAAATGTTAATACATTTAATTTACAACAAAGCCATGTCTATACGCAAATTTTAAATCTGTTGATTATTCATCGTTGTATCAGTAGGTATTAAAGCATGCAGCATCTGTAGTCCGCCACTGACGACACAAGGGGAGGGTGCATGGAGGAAATTTGACTCCAGGTCATTTTGTCCACCACAACCGCTACATGGCTGCCGCCGATCACTAGAAGCCTTATGTAGATACAGCCACCGTGCTACGCAACCAAACAGCAAAACACTTTGTCCATCTTTCCTGTTTGTTTCTCCTTTCCTACAATGCGATATCAAACTGGATCTGAAATATTAATATGCTTATAACCTACAGATATTCCAACTGCGTGAATATTTACATACTTCGAAATGTTTGCACATTTTTCAAGATTGGCAAAATGTGTTTATTAAAAATCTGATGTGTTGCACTCACATGACTTTCTCTACTCTTGTACTAACCATTCTTACAAACTCTTATTCCTATATCTTCTTCGTGTTAAGATAAACATTTGTATACCTTATCTTATTGCTTATTTCCTTGTAGATACAAGGGGAATATTAGAATACAGTAAGCTTTGTGCGATAGTCAAATGTTTTAAAGCTTTAGAATTCTGTTGCCTTTGCCCACTTAACATATAAAAAATGAACAACGATGATCCTTTTCACGAAAGTTCTAAGTTTTCCGAAACTCACACACATAACAAGGAATATCTCCGAAATGGTTCACCCTACAAGAAAATTTATTCAGACATAAATTGTGTATTTTAGCAAGATCTACATTTTTTGTACAGTATGATTTGGTCTATCTCTAACGGTTTACCAGTTATGCAAAAGTCGTCCAGAGTAAATACGATTACAGGGGCTATATCTAGAAAATTCAAGATATACATTTCATTTATCATAAAAATATCTCAAATATATGACATTTTAATCAAAATCGTTAGAGCCATTTTCAAGAAAATCAAAATGGTCGAAAAATTTTCCATGTAAAGGGTAGTTTAGGGTGGGGTTATTTTCTTCAAAATCTATGTGTCGCATCCTTGAAAGACATTAAACTTAAATACCAACTTTGGTTTATAACCGACTTTTCGCTTTTGAGTTATGCTGTCCACAGACTGACAGACTGACCGACACACAGTCACACACACGGACCTTTTTCTAAAAATGCATTTTTTGGATTCAGGGGGGCCTCAAAACATATTTCCGGTGAAATCTCGACATCGAATTTTTGGGTGGAATACAATACTTCCCCTACTTACCAGTAGAGAAAGTAAAAATAGGTTTACTTTAGTCACACATGAGATACTTATGCAAACATCCCTAACAAATTTTTCAATTATTTAGAAAAAAATGATGTGTTACATGATTTTTTCTACTCTAGTACGAACTATTCTTACAAACGCTTATTCCTCTGCCTACTTCATGGTAATCGATATAAAATGTTGCATAAATTATCTCGTCACTAATTTCTTGTAGGTTCAAGGGAATATGGGCATATTACAGGCTTTAAGCGATAGTCAAATCCTTTAAGAGCACGCCACTATGGGATAGTTTGAAATTTCATTCTCCTTGCATGGCCATGAATGACTTTCCATTTGTGAAATGTGCAAGCACTGGAAAATTCTAAGAAATAAAAGGGAACGTCCCAGAAAGGTTTACTCCATAAATAAAAATATTTGAGATAAATAGTATGTTTAGGCAAGGTCTACATTTTTTATGCAATGAGATTTTGTCTACCTCTGTTTCATGAAAATATCTTCAACATAATATTTTAATTAACATAGTTATTTTAGCAAATTAAAATTTTCAAGAAATGTTTCGGCTAAGGGACAGTCTACTGTGAGGATTTTCTCTTCTCTTCTCTTCTCTTCTCTTCTCTTCTCTTCTCTTCTCTTCTCTTCTTTTCCTCTACAAATATTTGTAAATGAATAACCAATAACATTGGGAAATAGAGGGATTGCAAGGTTTCTCAGTTGCATATTACAAATGAAGTACCCTAGACAAGTACGATAACCTGATTTCTTTCTTTGCAGTGGTAATGCATAAAGATAAGGAAGACGGTCTTCACCACGACTCCCAGTTCCGAAACAGGGACCTCACCACGTACGATCACACGCTGCTGGACGGCGAAATGTTCCTGCAGGTGAGTACCAAGTACACTAACTACGACGTTATAACCACTCGACGCTCGCTGAATCTTCTTTACACAACCGACGTATCTTTCACGACGACACACACGCACAGCTACCTGCCACTCACTGACACACTGACCGACTAATGACTGTAACCGTAACCTTTCTCTCTCCTGGGTCCTTGCGTCCTTATATAGTGTGAATGGCATCACACGGACCCTTCGCGAACTCCTTCAAACACGCCAGCGGTAATGCAATCATATCTTTATTAAATGCACTGGAAAAAACCCCTTTTATGTAGCCGCTCCCATGTTAGTCACGTACACACAAATAGCTACGCGAGGCAGCTTGGCCTTGAACGCCTTTGCAGGCTCGCCGAGCCGATATGTGGTATAAAGTAGCTTGGCCCCGTGCGTCAGTTGGTTAGACGCTGGCCTATTGATCCCAAGGTCACGGGTTCAAACCCGGCCCAGGTCGATGATTTTTAAGTATGCTTAAAAACGAGAGCTCCATGTCAGTAGATTTACTGGCATGTAAACGAACTCCTCCGGGACGAAATTCCGGTACAGTGGTGACGCTGATTTGATTCTGGCAACTGACAGCGTCGTTAAACAACAAAATAACTTTTTAATAATTTTTCCGTCCTTTGTTGTGTGCCAAGTCCTACATTACATATTCATAGACTTTCAGAATGTTTGCATCAACCCAAGATAATGTCATGTTGTTTGGTGAGGGTAGGCAGCAAATGTACAGTATTTGTTGATTAGGTTTCCGTTTTGGGATTTACTAGGAACATTTTGCCAACCATTTTCGGTTACCTACTTCAATTCCTTCGAACCTTTTATTAGTTAAAGTTTCATTTAGAGCCCTATACAGAAAGACACAGAGTTGGAAAAGAAATGAAGAGGTTAGATTTCTGTTAATGGGATATTTTTAATAAATCGCTTGCGACAGGTAACACCTAGCAGTTTATTGGTAGCAGGACCAAATTCATAAGCCTGCCACGCCCCTCTCAAATAGCTTAATTAAAAGATTCCGCGGCATGATCTCATGTAGCACCGCCCCTCACAGCGATGTCCACGACCAGTTTCATCTAATGGCTACAGCCAATAATGAACTATCTAAATACTTAGATTTGAATCCTCTAATTATTCTTTGGTGCAGATGATTGCATTATTAAGATGACACAATAAGTAGCGTTTCAACTGTCCCATTGTGAGTAGCTTTTAGCCTTAACTTAGTGAGACTGCACTGGCGAACTGTAAAGACATTTAGGATTACAGCAATGAATATATTACAACAGACAAGTTATAGTAATTACATATCTGGGAATCGGTCGGCTTCCTCCAGTTAAAGTACAATGCAGCTAAAACTGCTTTTTCTTTGAATCTAAGCTTTGAAGACTCGAGTTTTCAGAAGACATTTTAAATTCCGGATGTCGCATCATACATGCACTCTAAGTTAATTTAAAACTGAAGAAAATTTACTCTTAAAGAGTATTGCATATTTCCAGGCGTACCTGCTTGATGACTTAGGAATTGTCCTTTTCACAGCCACAAATAAATGTGCTTCTTTGTGGTGTTATCACTGTTTCCTGCTGTATCTGGCAACTAAAATGTCCTATGTGATAACGTTGAACAAAAGCCGCTTCAAATACTCGTTCTCAGATACAGTATACTCCCTTGTAAGAGAGGGAGCGCTTTGTAACTGATATTTCTAATTCTTGCAGTTTTTATCTAAATATTTGTCACATAATGCTCTGCCACAAATAAATATATTTTAAATTCTATTATAAGAAACAATGGAATCTAGTGATCTGTAAATAATTATATTATAAGTAAACCAATGATTTGGAATGGACTAAAATTGGGTTTATGACAGCAGGGGAGGCCTTTATCTACTTTTACTTAGATTGGTTAATTACTCTTTTCTTTTACCCTTAATATTTATTGAGAAAAAAGTTTTATTTACTAACTAACCAGGCAATCGTAATTTCAAAAACAAAAGAAGCTAATATACTAATATACAGAACTGCATCTAGAAGTTTTCACGCCCGTGGTTGTTTCAGAAAAAAATTAAACCTTTAAATATAATCTTCTATTAATTTTTTCACAGAGATCAAATTAATTATGCCATTTCTTGAGCATAACTTCATTCTCTCCGACTTTCTGCTAAAAGTTTCAACACAATTGGTTAAAAGTAGTATCGCATGGAATGTTTTTAACCCTGAGAAATAAAAGTAAACTCAAAGATGAGCAATGAAAGCAGTTGGAAGCAAATAAGGCTGTGTGCTTGGAAGCTTTGTAAGGCTCTGATTGCAAAAAGACTTAGTACTTTTTAATTTTTAAGAACTTTCGCCCAATTTTAGCTGTGGGTTGACAACGTCTAACATTTCTATAAATATGATTCCTCTCAGAAATGTTCAAACTACATCAAGATGCTGGATAGTAAAGTCCTCATGACTCTCAAATGTTTTTGCATGACTTTCATATACATGAAAATTACAGTGAACGTTTTACTAGTAAAACAAAGTCATCGTTCTATAGTTTTACAGTTCTTATTTTCACGAATGGTATTCATATAGAAGTGCACAGCTTGTCAACGGTTGAGCGTTTTGGGAGTCGAAAAATGTTATGAATACTTCATATTGTATAGAATGCTGTGTTTATTTCCTGTTTATTAAAGCAAATATTTCATTACTCTTTGAGTGTGTATGTCTCACTGTACACGTGGCACAACAGAACTCTGCCTACGCAGTATCTTGGGAAAATTCCGGAAGTCGATATTGAATACGTTGACAAGAAGTAAACTCTGCCAAAATTGGACATCATAAAGTTTAAAGACCTTGTTTAAACGGACCGTTATCGTTGTTGAAAGCAAATGTTTGCAGAACCGAACTTCTACCTGTTCTTGCTACGTTAAAACAGTGTGGCAACTTTGAAAATGAGAAATGTGGAAGTGTATAAAGGTCATAACAACGCTGACGTGCTTGAAGTTAAACAACGAGACGATTGCTATCATAATAAAACGCAACGCGCTGATTACAAGATGACGTACCTACTTTAGTAGATGTTTGTCTTTATTGAAAGCGATGGCTCAGTTCTCAAGTCACGCATGTACTTCCTGACAGGTAGGTAGCTGCTGATCAGCCATCCCTCCTGCTATCAAACAATGATTAATGAACCGCTTGCACCTGACGAGCTCTCATTCCGTCCAATTTGCCCAGGCAAGTGCCTGATTGATTGTGGTCTACAGCACAGCTAACGGGCAGAGTCGAAAATATCCAGCACTTGATCCTTTATCTGTATCAAACTCACCTAACAGTTGATTTAATGTATGCTTAGCAGAAATAAAAACTGACAATTTACGGCTTAAACGATTTCAAATTTAATGTCTATACTTGTGAACAAGTAGGCACTGAAGGATACCCATCTGTGTAAAAAGGCTAAAAATTTAAAAAATTGTCAAAAATGGATTTTTATTTATCAAATAGTTTAAATCTTCTGCTTTATTTTGATATGCTTTTTATAGCCTTACGCCCTTTTTAACTATGTCAAGTGGCCACCTAACTGGTTGTAAGTGGTCATGTCCATTTAAATCTATACAGTTCCATTATTCTTGCTATGACTTCAAACTTAGTTTTTCCATGTTTTTATTTTTAACACTATTTGCTCTTTAAAATGCTCCACACGATGCAATTTTCAGTACTTATGCATGAAATTTGGTGTATCTGCTTAGAAATAACATTAAAAAGAAATGATGAGATAATTTTTTTCATAACGTGAATAACTGCTGAGTAATTAAATATTAAAGTTTACATTTCGAAATTTAAATGAAAAAAAATTATGAATTTAAACTTTAAAATTTATTTTTATCCAAACTAATAACAAGATTAAAAAATTATCTCATCAATTTGCTAACATTCTATTACAGGACATAACTGAAAATTATTAAGTTTTTCAAATCAAAATTGCATCATGGGGAACCATTTATACAAATGTTTAAAAAAATATAATAAAATATTAATATGTTAGCAACTAATCTGACTAAATGTATGAAATTTAGCACAGTTACTCCTCGTTATACAGTGATTGTTGTGTTAAAATTTCAAATCAATCCAATGAAAACTGTAGATTTTCAAAATTTCACAGATGGGTATCCTGAATGTCGTCTTTCCACACGCACAACTCCAAAAGCACGGATAACTCATTGCGCAGGAATCGATTATACACAGCACCTGTTAAATTGTTCGGTGAAATGCATGGTCCTAGAAGTCTGTCACCCACAGTTCCTGCCCACCCATTGGGACTAAAACGATCCTGATAGTTAAACCAAACATTTAATGGACAATGGATTGGTTGTGGAAGTCCAGTAGCAAGCCCTCCGCGTTTGCCGGACCTCAATCCTTTGGATTTCTGGTTATGGGGACATTCAAAGACATTGGTGTATGCCAAACAGATCAAAAATGTAGATACATTGCACATTTTTGTAGAATGGCTCATATCTCAACACGTATTTTTTTCCGGACATAGGTTTATGGGAACATTTATTCTAGTTTTGACCAATGCCAACTCATGTTGCAATATCAGACACTTTTTAAAACACTCTGTATGTATATAACATCTATTGTCGAACTCCTATTCGGTAACACTTGGGCTACCCCAGCATAACTCATTAGAAGTTGAGCTAGCGAAACTGCAACAAAGAGTATCTAAAATAAAAAATAAATCCCTGCGCAAGAGCCTTATCAGCTCAAGACCTACCGCCGTAATGAGGCTGGGTGGACCCCGGACCAAGTCTCCCTGGGGGAGAAAATCCTCAAGCTGATGCCTGGAATCGAACCTGGGTCTCCCGCTTGGTAAGCAGCTGCGCTACCTCCGCTCTAAGGAGACGATTACAAAGAGTACCTACTGGAACTACTTCAGCTAAACACCACCACCAGCATTCTCCAGCCACGTTATATATTCGATGTGCTCCAAACTTGTCTGATAAAAGTACAAGTGAGTGGTATAACGGTTGTTCTTCGGCAGTGATGTTCACTTCTTTAGAATGGGTTTGTTTACGTTTGGCTTTCATCTTAAAGGTTAAATTTGCACACACAAACACACATTCATATTCACACTTATATACCCTGTGTGGTTAATCTGGTCAAAAAAAGAGAAAGAGATATGTTGAAAAGAGATGCAGATACTCGCCCCTCTATGTCCGTTGTTATGGAAAAGGTGGCAGAAAATTCGTCTGCTTCTATCCAATCAGTGCTAGACTGAAGAGGCAAGTATGAATATAATTCCGACTTTTCTCCACCCAAAACATTTTTCTTACCCCTGCCCCTGCCCCTGCCCCTAACTGGTAAAGACCTTCCAGTTTTATGGTCCTAGAGACAAGCTAAACCATCGGAGGTACACTTGCGAACTCTATAGAGGATAAGGCAAGGTAAGTAGAGAAAGAAGGTAGGCCACTCCGGCACAATTGCTGCCATTGGTTGCAGGCAACATACGTCACATGGAGGTCTGAGAGCGCGCGCAATTCAGACAGTAATAGAAAGTGAGCGCTTTAAACCCGTTTCGACATATACCATTTAAAGGATTGACTGACAACTCCAGTGCGTAAACACTTAAGCAATAATTAATAAAGTGTAGAAAAATACAGTGATATGTGATAGAAAAGATACCTTAACTGAAAACACATTAGAAACGTTCGTCAACACATTCTACTAATTACAAATCAATTTTACCACCGCCACCGAAACTACAATCAAAATAAGAAGTAACAAATTATTGTTTGATCTTAAAAGTAGACTTACATTTGGTCATGTTGTTGCAGAAGAAGTAGCTGACGCCCACTGCTGACACTTCCTCGCGTTCGTTTTTGTCATACTTACAGCTTTTAGTTTGTTATTTAAATGCCGTATCCTAATGAAAGTGCGGGTCCTGACGTATAGGGAAACAATTCTTTCATCCAATTCAGGAAATTTAGAGCAAATCATGCCAGTAAGCGCTTTCATCACTCCAGCACATTTTGAAACATTAAAGCCATAGAATCCCGCAAATATAACTTCAAATTCCTTCACTTTTTGATACCACTGTTCAGTCGGCCGAACAAGTCCCCCCTTTGAAATAACTGTAATCCAGTCCTGTGGCACTTGTTTTGGCAAATTACAGTTACTGTCTTTGCTTCCCAAATTTTGTCTTAGAAATTAGTGTGTTAACACGTACCACAAAATGCATCTCATAGGGCAATTCGGCACGTTTTATTATGCTACTTCGTGCCATTTTAAATGCGCCCTGGCTCAGACAGAATGACTCCAACCCTTTTAAGATAAACAGAAAGATAAAGGGAAGCGAAATACAGTTACCTTTGTTCTGTCAAAGACTGTGCACCGCCTTATCCCAAACCGTACTGAAATTCAGGTATTACATGAACGAAAGGCTAGTGACCCTTCCTGTATAGCTATGCAGTGCTTCTTTCACATTCGGGAAATACGGACAATATTTTCTTTCCCATTTTAAAGAAAAGGAGCAAGGTGCTGGAATTACCTTGCAATTATACAATACTTTGATGATATTTCACAAATAAACGTAATTTGCAATTAATCATATTATTTTACAGCCTCAAATCAGATTTTCTCTAGTTTTGATCACTGAGGTCATCTATGAAAACGCGCAATATGTATAGCTAAAATTATTTATAGTTGTTTAATGTATTAAAATATGCACAGCATATATTTCAATGATAAAAATCTGATGTGCTATATACAAATGATTTTCTTTGCTCACTCTTGCGCAAAGTATTCTTACTAAGGCTCATCCTTCTATATATTCATGTTAACAGAGATAAACTTTCATTACACATTATATAGGATTCATAGGTGAAAGCGATAGACAAACCTTCTGCCCCCCCCCCCCTCTCTCTGTTTCAAATATATTGATATTTTCAAAAATGATAGCTGTCGTAATTGTGTTATTTATTTCGTTTTCCTCTGCGCTGCATTTTCATATTGTTGAAAAAGAGTGGCCACAGAGCCATTCTTAGAAGAACAGCTCAGTCAATAAAATACTGTCTTAATAGGGAAAGAATGTCAGTATCACATTCTGGTTTTGTTTATTACATTATTAAAAGGCCTTTTAATAAGAGCTACGTTGCAATTATAACCTAAATCCTAAAGAAAGTGAAAAAAGCGTGTTGAAAGCTCTTAACAAAGTAATAATTGCACGATTATGTGGCACACTGTTGTTCTTTCCTCCTACAGATAATTTTCATTTCTGTTTTACTCAATATTACACAATGAGAGCTTTGTTTTTGTTCAATTAAAACGCCTGCGTTGACATTTCATGTCAGAAAACAAGGAAACTAGAGTAGAGATACTTAGATAGTACAATGGGATTGGAATTATATCGTAAAATGTAAGCTGCACGTGTGAATATCGGTACTACGTGGCTCCCGTGTGACGTCATCAGTGAAGAGCGATTGCGCGGGAAGCGGGAAGAGGCCCCCCTATAAGGAACAATCCTGGCCAAAGAAAAATTGCCATCCTCCAGCCCGGAAGCGAATTCGGGGCTGCTGGAGGTTTACCTTACATCCCTTTAACACGCCGGGCATAGACCGAAAATTGGTGGCTATTTATCCTTTTCATTCTTCAGTTTTGTGTTCACACGCGCAGAAGTTACACATTTAATTGTTAGTCTTGCTTTTTGCTCCTAAAATCTTAAATCAACTAAACAATTTTGCGTTTGCTTTATACATATTTTCTTTGATAGGTAGTCCACACGCTGTGTAAAATTATTCATATTAAATATGCTACACTACCAACTTACATAAACAGTTATACATTGAAAGGATGCAAGATATTAGGAAGTTCAAAGACTGGGGTGTAATTATTTACATAGGGCACACCCACTCCGCAGTAGCAAGACTTGCCGCCAGAGCGCCCTCCCACACAGAAGAGCAAGTCATG
This sequence comes from Tenodera sinensis, assembly GCA_030765045.1. NCBI lineage: Eukaryota > Metazoa > Arthropoda > Insecta > Mantodea > Mantidae > Tenodera > Tenodera sinensis. The sequence goes on along the minus strand of CM060966.1, from coordinate 156,831,941 downwards.
GACACATTAATCATTTTCGTCACTTTTCTCGCTCTCACCAGAATGTTTTAACACGCTGGTTTCGTAACATGGATGAAAGTTGCAGCATGACCTCATGCAACTTCTCTACTGTTTTAAAATTAATACTCACCTATCATTAACTGCAGCCCAAAAAAGAAACAGCAAAATAAAGTCATGAATTCAAATGTTTATAATGATACATTTGTGTGCTCCGGAAAAAACAGTGAACCTTTTATTATTTCCTTCCTTCTAACGCTGTCCCGGTTCGCTAGGAAATTATCCATATCAACAAAAACCATTTTTCCCTTGGGAGTTAGGGAACATTTGAAATTAGATAGCATTATCTCTGTGATTCTCAACTGTATACTGGTATACCTAGCACAGCTATCATATATGCAGTGATAGCTGCAGCGCTTTTACAGACTTTCTTTCTTTTCTTTACTAAAAAATGAGTGAACGATTACCTGTTCAGATACTGCGACTATTCCACTCGCACAACATTTATCTTACATAAATTATAGAAACATTTGCTAGAAACATAATACTGTAACAAATGAGAACACCAGTTATTGCTAATTGCACATTATTTACCTTTTAATCGATTAGCGTTGCACTTAAGTTACTGTTGCATAAGCTCAGAACAGCGCAATTTAAATCGAATTGTCACTACCGGTTGACAACTTAAACTTCTCTGGATTAGGCATGATTCACTGAATGCTCCGTAAATTTTTAGCTGTTAACGCCTCAGTCCTTTACTCCACTCTCGTCTCTGGGCATGAGAGAGTTCCTTATACATATATTGGCTGGTCCACGGCAGATCTTTCTCGAAACGAAGCTTCTGGACCCTACCTAATGGAATTTTCTCGAGTCGCAATATTAGTACAATGGCCATTGTTTGGTCGGCTATTGTCTGTTTAGGGGACTGGCCTCCAATTCCCTCCCGCAGCCATCGGCAACCGGTTTTACGACCGCGCTGATAGTAGGAACAGTAACTGTGTACTTTGATGGTCCATTTACATTTAGTAAAAAGAGAAGTATCTGACGCTTCATGCCGAAACACCCTGAAAGTATTCGGATATAGGCGACATGGTGTAAGGAGGCATTATTCTAAACATCAACTGCCCGTTAATACCAGGGAGCGGGGTTTTAATAAGGAATCCACCAAGTTAACCGTGCACCTAGAACGGGAAGTGGAAGCGCAGGCGACCTTGTAGTGCTTTTGTAAACAAATAGAGTGGAAGACAGTACAACCTTCACGCTACCTGCCGGCTCTATACTCCACGCTGTTAATATATGTATTTTTAAGTTGAGTTTTCTTACCTCTTATAATAGAATTCTGTATTTATTAGGTATCTTAAACTTTGAGACTAACTATATTATTCTTATAGGCACTCCTTAGTCTATCGGGAGACAACTCATGTTGCAGACATTGTGTAGTCGTGACATTCATAAAATAGATGGCACATCTTAACCTAAATTCCAAGTTAAATTATGTAAAAGATACACTTTATTAAGCATGTGTGACTTTTTGTCAAAATACAGGTTTCATGGCGAAACGTACCGTGTGTTCAAAACACAGAAGAATGAACTACAATAATACTTTTAAGTATGTTTGAATTTAAATTACTGAACATTTTATCTTAACTTCAAGCAAATATTTCAATCCAGTATTACTAGAATAGAAAACTATAAAACTGAAATAGTATTAACAGTTCAATTATTTTAGAGCAGGCATGAAATTGGATGTCATAAGGTGGGACAAATTTCCACCTTTCTGCATCACGTAGTTTTCATCGAAAAGAACTCCAAGGAATCAAAAAAGTATGCTTCTCCAGTTTAGCAATACATTTCTCACTTCCCATATTGGTCAACTTCTCAGCTATGAATGGTTTATCCGAATTATTTGATGCACAAAATCTAGCCCAATTGCGTATACGAAAAGTATAATTTTCTTCAGCTTGCTTTGCGGATTTCAATATAAACAAATGCTGCATACAACATGCACATTATGTATCTATTGTTACTACATGGACATTATTGTAGTTTTCTTAGTGATTTATAAGTTTCTGTGCAATAGATTTATAAAAGCAGTATGTATTTTTACCCAAAATGTTCATTCTGAGCTCTTTCCGAAAGTGTTTTAGGACCCACTGAATTTGCAAAATAAAAATTTTGCTCGAGAATAGAGGAAATCAGAGAGACACAGGGAGACAGAGAGAGTGAAAGAGAGAGAGAGAGATAAGGGTAACTTTAAAAAAAATGTAAAAATTACCGAACATTCCAGAGCTTGGCACCTTCCAAGGATGCAAGTGAAAGATTTTGAAGAAAATTGTCCACCCAATCTACCTTTTTTATGGTAATCACTTTTATTTACTTTCTCAAGACCTAAAGTTTTGATTTAAATATAATATAGGTAAATACCTTGGTCGTTTGACGACTAATAAATTATCCTGAATTTTATGTGAATAATGCATTTCACTTATTTAACAACTGTAACATATTTCCGGACATGAAACTTAAAATGACTTAGTTGGCCTCTAGTATTAAAAGTGCATATATTTAAAATCATTTAGTCTAATTTGGTGAAATGTGTCAAGAAGGATTAAGTATTCCTCGGCGTGTTAAAAAGCAGCGCTTTAATTACTTATACTTTTCACTGAAACCAAAGTTTTGGATTAAAAGTGCTGATTAGTAATTTTGGCTAGTATGAAGAAGTTGAAAACACATATCACGGTAACAATAGAGGAAAACAAAAGTGATTGGGAGTTTTGTGTGTAGGAGTTGGCGATAGTGGCTCCCCATGTGCGGCAGCGGTAAAGACACAGAATGAAGACCTGGCTATCCTCGGGCTAGGCGGCGATGCGTATACCAACAACAACGCCCAATTATGTTTTATTGAGCCATCAACAACATCTCTCTTTCACTATCCTGCCAGCCATTAGCATGTGGCATGTGTACCTATAAACCTTTAAATAATAATTAAATATTGACGCGGTGCACATCTCAATCTGGTCTGGAACAGGCCTTGCATGACAATGTCACATTACTCTAAAAGATTTTGGGACCCCGAGGAGCTAAGAAAAAGCGAATGCTTCATTTATCAAAGCGGATTGATACAAAAGGACGGGGTGAGGGGGGTTTACCGATATGGAGAAGTTTTCTTGACTGACTCATGCTGCTCTTGAGGTAGGTATAGCGACCGCAGTTAAGAAATTGGGAAGAAAGGGTGTTACCTCCAGATAATTGGCAGATGGATGGCCTTTTCGCACCTCGTTACACTGGGCAGTGCTTTGTTTCTTCCTGTCTCGAGCCATAAAATAACACTTTCCTGTATCATTAGTAGGTACACATGCTAAATAGTAATGAGTAGGAAGAATACAGGCAGCTCTCTCATTAATATTAGTGAAATGTTAGCGTATTGAAACTGCTCTGCATCTTTAGTAGCGCCTCTTTTAACTACCGTGCCGTCCCCCAGGGGCGTTACTCAATACAGGACTCGCACTACTGCACTTGTAGCATCTACCGCTTATCAAAAGTATACCAAATATTGGTGTTCAAGGTACCCTACATTTCTACAGTATTTTAGAAACATATCCAATTTGTTTCATTCACATTATTTTTTCTAACCATTATTGGTTATAGGTATACACACCTTTTACAAACTATTTTATACAAGGTGTCTCAAAAATGTCTTTGAATGAGTATAAAATAATTATTTATGACATAGAGACAAGTTTAAAAGCGTGAATTACAGAAGAAAAATGTAATTAAAGAATCATATTCGCAAATGTTCACATTGATGACCGTCATTGTCCGAACAAAGCTAATAACGCGAAACGTCACAAAAGTTCATTTGGAATTTCGGGACATTGTCTTTCAATTTCCAATTTCAATACACTAGTGGTTGTTGTTTTTTTGGAATAAATTCTGTATTTGAGATATCCCCATAAACAGAAGTCTATTGAGGTGAGGTCTGGGGAACGTGCAATGTTGCCCCTTCGTCCAATCCATGTGTGTGGGTAAGCTGAATCAATGTTTGGAACGACTGACTCCTGCAGCAAGGTTGTGCATCTGTCAACATTGGCACTTCCGTTAAAAAATGCTCCTACGATGCCCAATGTAGATATCCCATACCACACTGTTACCTCTGGTACGTTTATGCGTAGTCATTCTTTAATCACATTTTTGTTTTGTAATCCAAGCCTTTAAATTTCTTTCTATGTTCATAAATAATTATTTTATAGTAATTCAAGGTGCTAGTACATTTTTAGGACACCCTGTGTTTTTTATGTATACCCATGGACAAAAAAATGAGTTATGCCTTAAACGCCACGCTACTTTGAAGGCATAGAATAACACCACGAGTACAAACAACTTGCAGTTTTCAATAAGTATTTATGAATGTATTGCCCCCGGGGGTATATGTTAGTGCAGGTACGCCTTTGCAGAAATAGTACATTATACATTTCCCCGTAGGTACGGAGGGGGGGGGGGGGGCTAAAGGAACCGAATCGATAGTCCAATGTTTAAAAATGGGCCGCTGTCAGCTAAGGCCTTAGAATCCCATGCACTTTCCATGACATCGGAGAAACAAGTGAGTAGCACGAACTCAAAAATGAGAAAGTATAAAAAACACTATTTACATTATTTGGGTTGTTTGTCTTTGTCTTTCTGTTAAGGGTACCAGTTATGAAATGTATACATACAGGGTGTCTCAAATTGATGTACACACACTGAAATATTTTTCCTCAGCAATGAAATGATTGTGTATGATCCAGAGTACGTTTTTTCTTACAAATCTAACATTCCCTTGTGTTTAGCATTTCTCGAAAATTATGCAAGTGTCCATATGTAAGCTCAGCTATGTATTAAACGGGTCCAAAGTTCAGGAAGGATCTAATTACTGCATATCAACATTTAATTTTTTCAAAACCAAATGTTCCTTCCAACATTAGTCTACACGTGATGATAAAAGCAAGACATGACCAAATAATCGCTATAATGTGGTAAGTAGAAGGCCAAACAAAAACCACTTGCAACATTTCAAGACATTAAAATACGATATCTCAGAAGAACTGGGGTCCTCTTGTAAGTTTGTGTGTGAATAAAAGTGCTTGTCGTTCTTCCAAAATCTTAGTCTACAGAAATGGAGAATAAAGTGTTTGGAATGATAACCTATGAATCCACAGCCAAGTAAACTTGAGTTATTGGTATTTATCCGCTCAAGAGGGATCTTACTTTGGAAGTTCTTTATTTTTTATCCAATTAAAATCCTATTTTCAGAGTTTATTAGAGTGGTCAAAATTAAGAGGACTATGAATTTTAAGTCATTCTAATATGTTTTAATTATTTTAATATTTTTTTAAAAATAAATTCAGTTTTACTTAAAAAGTCCTTTACATCAAAGTGTTCAAATAATTTTCTCTGAAACTGTTTTATTACACGTTATGGATATGAAAACAAAGGCTACTATGGGAAATATTCTGTATGTAATGTTAAGGCTAATATATGTTAAAAAAGCATTGTTCGCTAGTTTAGACTTCCACACAATTGTTTTTGCTTGTTTTGTTTTGTATAAGTAATACACAGATTTGTATTACCCTGGATGGCTCAATTGATTATACGCTAGCCTAGTGATCCCAAGGTCGCGGGTTCATTTCCGGCCCAGACCGGAGCTTTTTAAGTGAGCTTAAAAACGACAGCTGCATGTCGGTAGATTTACTGGCATATTAAAGAACTCCTACGGGACGAAATTACGGCACACCGGCGACGCTGATGTGATCCTGGCAACTGACAGCGTCGTTATACAACAAAATAATTAAAAAGCAATTTGTACGCATAATATAAATGTTAACATATACCTATACAAAGTTCCAAGCAGCTCTGAATTAAATTAAGACACGTGCAACATTTTGAATGTTATAAAAATTTTATTTTGAGAAAAAGCAATTTTTGTGTAAAAACTTGACATTTGTATAAGTTACCTTATTGTTTATTTCCTTGTAGGTGCAAGGGAAACATGGGAATACAGTAGGCTTTGAGCGATAGTTAAGTCTTTTAAAGCTTTGAAATTCCTATTCAAGATGTTCTCGGGCTTCGAGCCAGGTGTAGTGATGAAGAGCCATCGATGTTTCGGGAGCGTTCATCTCTCCCATCATCAGGATGATGATTGAGAACATATTGAATATGTTCGTCGCCAGGAAAGCTTCAGATTATAGTTTCTTTGAAATTCCATTCTCTTTGCACGGTTAACATATAAAAACATGAATAACGATGCTCCATTTGACAGAAGTGTAACTTCTCCAAAACTCACACAAATAACAAGGAATATCTCCGAAATGGTTCACTCTTAAAAAAAAAAAAAAAAAAAAAAAAAAAAAAAAAAAAAAAAAAGAAGAAAACTTAAGACATAAATTATGTGTTTTAGCAAGATCTACAATGTTTGTACAGTAATATTTGGTCTATCTCTTACGGTTTACTAGTTATGCAAAAGTGATCCAGAGTAAATAAGAATTCATGGGCTATGGCTAGAATGCTCAGGATATACATTTCGTTTGTCATAAAAATATCTCAAACATACGACATTTTAATCAAAATCGTTAGAGCCATTAAGTTTTTCGAAAAAATTTGCAAGTAAAGGATAGTTTAGGGTGGAGGTATTTTCTTCAAAATCTTCGTGTCGCATCCTTGATAGACATTAAACTTAAATACCAACTTTGGTTTTTAACCGACTTTTCGTTTTTGAGCTATGCTGTCCACAGACTGACAGACTGACAGACTGACACACAGACACACACACACGGACCTTTTTCTAAAATGCTTTTTTGGATTCAGGGGGCCTCAAAACATATATTTCCGCTGAAATCTCGACATTGAAGTTTTGGATGGAATACAATACTTTCTCTACTGTACTATACGTAATAGAGAAAGTAAAAAAACTGTCAGCGTTATTGATTCCCATTAATAACGTAGAGAAGAGGAAAGCTCATAGCTATTAATTTAGCGAGAAATAACAAAAGCTTTCGAGTCGTATAGCAGATGATCTAGATTACGAGATAAAAACTAAAGCTCAGTGAAAATAAATCACACGGAGCGGAGTTCAAAGATATTCAACGTTTGGGTCAAGGGCGCAAGTGGCCATTATGAGGCTGGAAGTCGACCACAAAAAACGAGGGCCGGTAAAGGAAAAAGGGTGGGCTCAAGTCTTATTATAAAATCATTAAGGTCGTTAGAGACGGACCGAGAGCGAGAGTACTGTGCAACAAATGACGATCGCGGAGTCAACAAATGTTTTGTGGGGCTATCGCATTATACGTTACATTGTTTTAACACGCGCTCTGTAATGCTAATGTACCTTTGTTTTGTGCTTCTTGTTCTACGTCCAGGCAGCTTCATCCCCAACATTAAAGGTAGGTACTTTCTAATATCTCCACATCTACTGATGAAGACTACCGCTACAACAACACACATAAATGCTTACAATGTCGTGAAAAAAAATTAGAATTTTCCTTTCAGATTAATTTCTGTTTCAAAGAAGTATATTTAAATGTACAACTATTAATGTTTTATGGGTAATTAGAAAAAATGTCTAGGTTGTACGCCTATACCTCATCAGGTCTCCATTATTATTATTATTATTATTATTATTATTATTATTATTATTATTATTATTATTATTATTATTATTATTATTATTATTATTATTATTATTATTATCATTATTATTATTATTATTATTATTATTATTATTATTATTATTATTATTATTATTATTATTATTATTATTATTATTATTATTATTATTATTATTATTATCATTATTATTATTATTATTATTATTATTATTATTATTATTATTATTATTATTATTATTATTATTATTATTATTATTATTATTATTATTATTATTAATTATTATTATTACTATTATTATTATTACTATTATTATTATTATTATTATTATTATTATTATTATTATTATTATTATTATTATTATTATTATTATTATTATTATTATTATTATTATTATTATTATTATTATTATTATTATTATTATTATTATTATTATTATTATTATTAATTATTATTATTACTATTATTATTATTACTATTATTATTATTGTTGTTGTTCATAAAAAAGGAAAAAAGGATGATTGTAATAATTACAGGGGTATTGCAGTACTTAACACAGTCAGTAGAATATATGGAAAAATTTTGAAATATATGTTAGAAGATTATTATAAGGGACAAGAAGATGAAGAACAGGCAGGCTTCCGAGCTGGGAGATCAACGACTGATCACATTTTTGTGGTAAAGCAGTTAATGGAAAAGAAATATGTTAAAGGGCAGTCATTGCATCTTTTATTAGTTGATTTAGAAAAAGCTTATGACTCCGTTCCGTTACAAAAATTATGGGAAGTATTAAAGAATAAAATAGACAATAAACTTCTCTTAAATGCCATTGGGAAATTATATGAAAATGCAACTTCTAGAATCAAGATAGGAAAGAACATTTCGGAGGAATTCCTAGTAACAAAAGGATTACGCCAAGGCTGTTGCCTGTCTCCAACATTATTTAAGATATATATACAGCAAGCTTTATCCAATTGGAAGAAGAAATGTAAAAATATGGGAATACCTATTAATAACTCCACAATTTATACACTGTTGTTTGCTGATGATCAATTGGTTATAGCTCAAGATTATGATGACATAGAATATATGACTAGAAAACTTATGGAAGAATACACTAAATGGGGTTTAAAAATAAATTTGGAGAAAACACTATATATGTCTTGTGGGGATGAAAGGAAAGACTTGATTTTGGAAGATGGAATGGGACGTATCAAAGGACGAGAAGAATGTGAATATTTGGGGGTTAAAATAAATTCAAACTGCAGTCAGGAAAATGACATAAAATATAGAATCCAGAAAGGTAGATCAACAATAGCTATGTTGAACGGAATTTTGTGGGATAAGGCATTAGCAGTTGACACAAAATTACAAATCTACAAATCTATAATAAGAAGCACTATAACTTATGGAGCGGAAAAATGGCACCTAAACACAAACCTGAAATTAAAATTGCTTTCTACTGAAATGGATTGTTTTAGAAGATCCACTAGGCATTCTAAATTAGAGAAAATTAGAAATACAACTATTAGACAAAAAATGAATGTTAATGATACATTATTAGATTTTGTAAAATACAAACAATTGGAATGGTATGGTCACACACGTAGGATGATGGAAACAAGATTGCCGAGACAAGTTTTGGAATGGATTCCACCAGGGAGAGGAAAGAGGGGAAGACCGCGGAAAACCTGGATAGATGATATAAGGAGTAGTATGAAGGAGAAGAATTTAGAAGAGCGGGATTGGGAAATAAGAGAAGAATGGAGGAAGAAGATACGTACTTAAACGCTTTGGATACAGGAAGATGTGATCTCACATTGTAAACCTGTTTATAAATAAATTATTGTTGTTATTGTTATTATTATTATTATTATTATTATTATTATTATTATTATTATTATTATTATTATTATTATTATTATTATTATTATTATTATTATTATTATTATTATTATTATTATTATTATTATTATTATTATTATCATTATCATTATCATTATCATTATCATCATGATCATCATCACTGTCACTGTCACTGTTGTCTGCCTCACGTTCAAGAGGTCGCGAGTTCGAATCTCGCTTAGGGTAAGTTATCCGGGTAAGGTTTTTTCCGAGTTTCTGAGAAGACGAATGTCGGGTAACTTAAAGCTCCATGGACCTCGGGCTCATTTGAGCATCATTTCGCCCATTTCATTTCATTCATTCGTCCGATATGACAATGTTGGAGGACGTTAATTAAAAAAAAAAAAAAAAAAAACTGTCAGTGTCACAGTCACTGTTGTTTTATTATTATTATTATTATTATTATTATTATTATTATTATTATTATTATTATTATTATTATTATTATTATTATTATTATTATTATTATTATTATTATTATTATTACTATTATTATCATCATCATCATCATTATTATCATGATCATCATTATTATTGTTGTTGGCTATTGTTTCCTTCTTGCTTTCTTTCCTTCTTTCTTTCTTTCTTTCTTTCTTTCTTTCTTTCTTTCTTTCTTTCTTTCTTTTTTTTTTTTTTTTTCTCTTGAGCCATATTGGCGACTTTTCGTTTGGGACAAATGCTCATCTGTAATTATGTGTAACTTTGGATTCGTTTATGTTGAGTTTTCTTTATAAACATTAAATTCGCCTGTGCGCACTCTCTCTCTCTCTCTCTCTCTCTCTCTCTCTCACACACACACACACACACACACACACACACACACACACATTCACACTGTCACCCATACCTTCAAATTATAGAGAATGAAGAAAAATCCTGGCTAAAGAAACACTCTCATTCTCCAGTCGGAAATCAAACCCTGGGTCTGTGGATTTGGAAACTAGCACTAACTACCACAGCACGCAGTCACTCTGTCCATTCTTCTATATTATTTTAATGACTATTTTGATGAACTCCCAGATTAGCTGTCAAGCGTACGCCTCAAAAGACCCTGAAAAGATACAAAGATTTTCTTTGTCGCACCTTGTACATGCAAAGACTTGTACAGAGAATATGCAGTACTCTAATAGAGCTACTGATCGAAGAAAAAAGATAATCAATGCTAAGCATGAAGCGCATCACTCATTCTAGTTCTGTTTTCAGTATATTTGACTAATAACTGTAGCGCAGTTGTAGGTATAGCATGTTTGGCAACACAGGTGTTCCCCTGTCATACAGGAAGGGAACGCACTAACATTGACATGAAGAGATAAAGCCGGTGCGCGATACGACATCCTGGCGGAACCACTAATTAGGGCAATAGAATTTCTACGCCAGCCAGCTCCTGCCATTAGCACAGAAACGTTTCGTTCACATGCACCGCGGCGGCTGTTCATGTCCATGTTCACTACACAGGAGGTCTATCGTAATGTCATTGTCATTGGAATTGTCATTTACGAGCAGTTCGGTTCAGCAGCCGACTTCTTCATTCACTTCCGCTGCTACTCTTTGGTAACTAGATGTCAAAGCAGCTCGTTGGGAACAAGCCTATGTGGGCGTCTTCATTTTTTGGCTGTTAACCTAAAGCTTGGTTTTGTTAATGGGCCAGCTTCATCATGGGATTTAGCTTCGCTATTTATATCTTGTCAAAAAAGATTCCGATTAATGCATTTTAAAAGGCTAATTACAAACAGGTGTAGAAATGAAATAAAAATGGCAAAGAAATCAACTCTATAGTAATGAAGATATTCCTTAAATGCTTTCAAATCTAACCAGGTTAGGATTTTGCTGAAATGTTAACCTTTTAGCCGAAATTTGTACATACAAGTGCGACAGTGAAAGTTTTTAGAATGCCAAGTTTCTAAAAGACAAATTAAATGTATTTGTTTTATAACTACTTTCTAATGTTTTGCGAGTCGACCGCCTTGTAGTTTCTTAGATTTACTCTAACAGTTCCTTGATTATCATAATTTAAGAATTTTGTGTTCAGCCAAAAATGTATTAGACTAGAGAGTAATTTCGAGGCATTATTTTTACAGTTTGAAATCGTCATTAACGTTTAAACGACGTGAAGATCGGCATAGAAATGCATTTGACGAAGATGCTCCCTCTAAGGCAAAAATTTATAATTGGTACAGTGAACTCAAAAAAGATAGGTTGTTCTTAGTGATGAATTTGGTGAAGGACGGCCAAGAACTGCTATTACTGATCAAAATATAACCGCTAGTCCAGAAATGCTTGAAAGCCATCATAACATACATATCCCGTGCTTTATTTGAGCAAAATTAGGTATTGGTATAAGTCAAACTCAAAACATTTTACATTAACAATTAGACATGAGTAAACTTTGTTGTCGATGGATTCCACATACATTGAATCGCGAATCAAAAACAACTCATGTATGCAGAAAAACTGTAAAATACCGAGTCGGCATTTCAAACTAGGTTTGGAATTTTGTTTTTGGTGATGAATCTCGGATTTATTGTTATGATCCTGGAAAGGTCATTCGTCTCAATGGGTTGTTCGAAAGAAGCTAAATCTACAAAATTCCAGCGAGTTTGCAATGGATATATTGCTAGTTTTTTTTAACGGGTTATATTTTATTATATCAATAGAAGACAGACGTACAGTTACTACTGATTGGTGCACAAGTGTCGTTTACCGAAAATGTTTGAAAAAATTAGCGAAAAATACTCAACAGAAAACTATAACAACGCATCGTCGCATACAAGAAAATTAACAACTGAGTGTGGATGCCCTAAATGTCAGCACCATCGATCCTCCAATATACAGCCCTGACCTAGCATTTTTTTCCAAAACTTAAGGATAAGATGCCTGGAATCTCTAAATTTGTAATCGATGTAGCAGTCGAACATTGTAAAAACGTGGTTTCTGAAATGCCTCAGGAAGTGTGGCATCATTGTTTCAAGGACTGGTTTCATCAAATGAAAAAATGTGATATTTTCAAAAATAATAAAATCATTTACATTTTTAAAAATTAATCCTTATTTGATTTTCTAAACATGTTGAGTGTCACCTTTGCTTTGGTGATAAAGGCTAAGCTTTCTTCCTGTGTAGCAGTCATCATAGATGCAGATGGGAGTCGTAAGATAGTGATCGACATAGACCGTAGCTTTGTAAAAGTGGTGGTTGCACAGGTCAAAGAAAACCGTCAGAATTGTCTTAAAGTTAAGTTCCTTAGACAATTTGTCAATTATATCTTGGTTAAGGGCTAGAATGCAAGTCGACACCAGAGTAACGAACACTGCAATGAGAAACGTGATTGTTATTCAGCGTGAGTCATCCTAAGCAAGTCTGGGCAGTCTCAACTCGTTTGTTAATCTACTTAGTTGTCATCATATACGTAAACTTAGTCACTCATATAAAGGATATTGGATTAAAATTTAACTTCATTGTATCAATATGAAGTTATACACAGCTTCGAGAGGTGTGTGGTGACTTCACCTTGGACTGCAGCGATATTTCCTGGCGGTCTAAACGTTTTCTGAAGGTCATATCATTACAGAAGACAGTCAACGCCCCGGAAGACCAAGATCATCTACGGCCTTCACTTCAGGAGTCATCGTTCTCAAGTTTGGAAGAGGACAGACGGATAACGCGAAGAAATAACCCATGAGATTGATAAATCCAAATCCCCGGTGCGTAGAGCATTTTAACGGGGTATCTGCAATAGCAAAATATGGTTGTTTCTCCACGATGATTCAAGACCACCAATAGAGAGCCCTTGGGAGACATATTAGCAAATTATAGTTACAGACCACTCCGTTATTCAACCTAAAGCTTTAACGTGGTGCCGTTTTTCTCCAAATGAAAATGCCATGTGCATTTTACAACGTTGAATGAATGGGATGCAGTTATTAGTCCATGCATTCCAAGGGTGAGGCTTCATAGAAGAATTAAACCGTACTCAGCTGCTAAACGGTTATACAATTCTAAGGGAATTACTTTAAACGTACCTTATACTACGAAGAGAGCAAACAAAATGCATCGCGTTAATTAACTTTGTCCCTTATTTCCGAACCCATCCTAATAAATGGGACCTGTACTCACATAAGCATTCGCAATACTCCTAGGTAGGTATATTCTAACATAGAGCGACACACATCTATGGAAAACTGGTTGACTATGACAAGAGTATATTTAAATAATACATTTACATTCTAGACAGCTGACAAAATCCACCATCTTTGCTTGGCACTGATATCGCCACATACGTCGCCCATGAATCGACCTATCGTTTTCGTTGGTAGGTATTTCTAAGGGTGATCTGATGTTTCATTTGTCATTTGTACCCTCTAGGAATTTTATGCATGATACAAGTACAAGAGGACCTCAAATAATGTTTCTTTTGCCGCCTATATCAGTATTATAAAGTAACACTAATACTAATAAATTTTCTTTTGAAACCTAAATGCTTACCTTACATTAGAGCCACAGACATTTAGATATTATTTTATACTTGTGCATTTTATTCTCGTAGTCCATAACTAGAAATCAAATAAAAATATTCCGGTTTGAATAGGTATTCTTTGAAATCGGAATAAGATAAGGGAATGCTACATATATTCGAACCTATATTTGATACTTTTGGGAATACTATGTAGTCTGTAATTATCTGAGGGTATAATCCATTCAACATTAGAAAACCAGGCAAATCAATAATTTGCGAACTACTTACAACGATCTCTTTTCATCGTAGAACTACTTTCTTCTAAGACGCTGGTTATGTTCGCAATAATAATAATAATAATAATAATAATAATAATAATAATAATAATAATAATAATAATAATAATAATAATAATAATAATAATAATAATAATAATAATAATAATAATAATAATAATAATAATAATAATAATAACAATAATAATAATAATAATAATAATAATAATAATAATAATAATAATAATAATAATAATAATAACCCCTAGGGAATCTCTCCTATTCAAAGGTACCCTTCGCTCGGTCACTGCGTCCTCCAGCCGCAACTAAGGTCACGGAAGAGTGCATAATGGGGTTTACGGGGGGTCAGTGCACCGACTTCCCTAACCGTAAGGTGGCTAGTGGCTACTTCACCTTTTTAGGGCCGATAATTACCATCAGGATAGCTACCTAATTGGCGTCACGAGGCTGAGTGCATCCCGGATCAGACTTCCCAGCAGGGAAGAATCCCCACACAGCTGATCGAAGCCGGATGACCTCTAATGAATTTTGAGTAATGCGATACTCCGTGCCATCCGCCTCTGTTTAGCAGGTTTAGTTCACCTTGCCTTGATCTATGGTTTTGGGAAAATAACAGCGAGCGTGTGCTCGTCTGTTGAACACCTCTAAGCTACAGCAACCACCCCGGGACCGGATAAACTGTGGTTCAAATCCCGGCTATGGCAGGTCTGATTATACCGTTACAATCTTTGTGCTACGCACAGCTAGTGTGAAAGTAGTTGACACTTCCCGAATAAAACTCTACTGTCTTAGCGTTTTGTGTCCAGTACGACATCAAAGGTGGCTCCAGATGTCACTCTGTTATTATAATCACCTTAGCTGAAACAACTTAAGCATGCGCTTACAAAAATTATAATGAATTTATAACCAGACCCTGGAACAACTAATGACACAAAATTACCTTTAATCTTATCTCCTGGGAACGAAATGACCCACCTGTAAGGGTTGCTGTTAATTCCAGACAATGTGAATGCATTCACATTAAAAAGCAATCTGTAAGCAGATACAAGGGCCAGTTTCTTCATCAGGAATGTAGTTATAATGGGAAGAGAATGCCTAGGACCGTGATAATTACTGGCCCAATATTCAAGCATTATAACTCTATGGTGCCTTTAGATAATAACAGAAAATTAAATCAACTAACAGACAGTCAACGTTTCAAACGATTCTCCTACGATAATCGTAAAAATGGAATATACAGCTGCACAGTAATTTATGCTAGTATTTGATCTTTGTGTATAACAACGTATGCCTACATTTACTGATTTTCTTACTTTCTATACTACGTGCACTGAATAGGGGAAAATATTGTATTCCACCCAAAAATTCAATGCCAAAATTTCACCAGAAATACTGTTTTGGAATTCTTTGAATTAAAAACCGCAGGTTTAGAAGAAGGTATGCGTTACATGTTTTCTTCCCACGCGAAACTTCGGTTAGATACAAAACTTTCTATGAATCATAATATTTGTATATATCTTGTTTTCATAGATATAAATAAATGATGGTCTATTCACGCAACATTCTAAGTTATGCAAATAGTTTAAACATGCAAAATACTACTCAAAAAGTTTGTCATTTTAGAAAAACCAAAAAATAACGATGAAGCTTAGGATCGTATCTTTGCAATTTTTCTGGCTTTATCTCTCTTTCTCACTGACTCTCTCACTGTCTCTCTTCTTCTTTCTCTCTGTCTGTCTGCCATACACACACATACAAACACAAACGCATTTTGTTTCGAATGCTTTTCTGGAGTTCACGGATAGTAAAGTTTGCGTTTCCAATGAGTGCGACCTTTTTAGCTGAATGTAATAAAGAATGTGTTCGATAAAGTAAAAATATTTATTGCGTAAAGTCCATAGTAGTTTTTAAGTATGGTACTACTTCTAAATAATTATACATAGAAGTTAATGTTATGTTTTATTCAAGCTGTCACTATATTGGAATGCCAATATATTGTAATTAAATTAGGAATTCGGCCAAGAAGCGCAGCCGAAGATAGTGGGAGACATGTCTGATTTACGATCCTTAACTTGCCAACGTATAGCAATTCAATTTTCAAGGTTATGCTTAGAGAATGTCAAGAGCTTTCAATTAATATTAATCACTAACAACGGGCACGTATTAATCACTGTGTAGTTATCAATGCCTTTGTCCACATAAAAGGATCATATCGTGGTGTTTATGCATATAATAAAAACAAGGAAAGAGCGTCGTTGTCTTCATGGGAAACGAAACGCGAGGCAGAGAATTAACACCATTAGTCAGAAACCTGTTTTTGTTCACTGAACCGCGAGCTTTTCGCCGGACAGTTACTCAGTAAATACTATTTAGATGTTTACGATGGACGCACGTGCTGTAGGCTACCATTCCCACTGCACTTGAAGAATTGTTACGCGGGCTGAGTCACAAATAGCTGCTTGACATGCCACCATCAACAAATACCTACTCATTCACATTGCAACTACCTGATCGAACTGACCCAGAGCCCGCAGTCACTGTTTTTGTGACTATTGATTCACCGGAGAGCCTCCGCAACAGAATTGCTATTCTTGGCTCCTCATGTAGCTTCTTCAAATTACGGGCTAAGAA
Source organism: Tenodera sinensis (assembly GCA_030765045.1). NCBI lineage: Eukaryota > Metazoa > Arthropoda > Insecta > Mantodea > Mantidae > Tenodera > Tenodera sinensis. The sequence goes on along the minus strand of CM060966.1, from coordinate 156,815,027 downwards.
ACCCCCAGAAATATACTGGCTTGCGAATCCGCAGGCTTCTTCTAATTCAATATTTATTAGGTTACTAGCTGAAACAGACGTGTTCCCTTGGTTTGGCGATTTATCCCTACAACTTTTACACTTGCACTCACATGACTTTCTCTACTCTTGTAACTAACTATTCATAGAAACCCTTATTCCTATATCTTCGAGTTCGCAGAGAAATATTTGCAAAAATTATCTTACTGCTTATTTCCTTGTAGGTACAAGGAGAATATGGAAATACAGTAGGCTTTGAACGGTAGTGAAATCTCTTAAAGCTTTCAAACCTCGTTCACTTTGCACGGTTAACATATAAAAAATGAATAACGATGTTCCATTTGACAGACGCATAAGTTCTGCAAAACTCACACAAATAAGTTATCTCTCTCTACAAAAAATTATCTGCACATAAATTATGGTTTAGCGAGATCTACATTTTTACTTTCTCCACTGGTAAGTAGGGGAAGTATTGTATTCCACCCAAAAACTCGGTGCCGAGATTTCACCGAAAATATATGTTTTGAAGCCCCCTGAATCCAAAAACAGCATTTTTAGAAAAAGGTCCGTGTGTGTGTCTGTGTGTCAGTCTGTCTGTGTGTCAGTCTGTGGACAGCATAACTCAAAAACGAAAATTAGGTTAAAAACCAAAGTTGGTATTTAAGTTTATTGTCATTCAATGATGCGACACGAAGATTTTGAAGAAAATAGCCCCACCCTAAACTACCTTTCACATGGAAAATGTTTCGAAAATTTTGATTTTCTTGAAAATGGCTCTAACGATTTTGATTAAAATGTCATATATTTGAGATATTTTTATGAAAAATGAAATATATATCTTGAATTGTCTGGCTATAGCCCCTGTAGTCGTATTTACTCTGGACGAATTTTGCATAACTGGTAAACCATTAGAGATAGACAAAATCTTGCTCTACAAAAAATGTAGGTCTCGCTAAAATACATAATTAATGTCTCGATACATTTTCTTGTAGGGTGAACTATATAGGAGATATTCCTTGTTATGTGTGTGAGTTTCGGAAAACTTAGAACTTTAGCGAAATGCAAAACGTTGTTCACTTTTTTATGTTAATCGTGCAAAGAGAACGCAATCTCAAAGTTCAAAAAGATTTGACTGTCGCACAAAGCCTGCTGTATTCTAATATTCCCGTTGCACCTACAAGAAAATAAGCAATAAGATAATTTGTACTAATGTTTATCTTAGCTAACATGGAAATATAGGAATAAGAGTTTTTTAGAATGGTTAGTACAAGAGTAGAGAAAGTTATGTGAGTGCAACACATCAGATTTTTTGTATAGTAAGATTTACCCTATTCTTACGATTTACCAGTTATGCACAGGAGTACATGGGCTATAACCCAAGAAAACCAAAATTTTTGAAAAGATTTCCATGTAAAGGGTAGTTTTTGGTGGAGGGATTTTCTTCAAAATCTTCGTGTCGCATCCTTGAAAGACATTAAACTTAAATACCAACCTTGGTTTTTAATCGTCTTTTCGTGTTATACTGTGCACATATAGACACACACGCACGGACCTTTTTCTAAAAATGCCCTTTTTTTTATTCAAGGAGCCTCAAAATATATATTTTGGAATTCTCTGAATTAAAAAACGCAGGTTTAGAAGAAGGTATGCGTTATATGTTTTTGTCCAAGCGAAACTTCGGTTAAATGCAAAACTTTCTATGAATCATAATATTCATAGATTAAAGATGACACCATGTGACCTCTTTTCTCGGGGTATGTCAAATCTTGTGCTTATATGAATAATGCACGTACCATCCCTCAACTCAAAGCAGACATTAGATGGGTTAATTCAAGCGGAACTATGTTCTAGATTCGTCTAAAATTTTGTCTACAGAGTGGAAGTGTATAGACGAAGCCGTGGTGGACATTTGCCTGATAGTTTCTTTCATGTTTAGTCGCAGTCTTTGTGATTCATATTGACTTAATAATATTAGACATTTTCAAATAAATTAGCGTTTTACTATTAAGTTAAAAGCTGCGTTCTTTATTAGACACCCTATACATTAGACACCCTCAGGATGTTATAAAGACAAAGATATACACCTACCTATAATAAAACACCGAGAAAATACTGTGCACAAGTACTGTTGAACAAATGCCACATTTGTAATGCTTTCTCTTATGCATCTGTTTAAAGAATGCTGTACTCTGAAAGTGTGACAAGGGAAATTACCGAGGCTGATATAAACTGTTCCATTTAATTGACTATGTGTGTTAATAAACTATTAAACACAATTGAGGCAACTTTGAAAGCTCATGATTTTAGAAGCAACATTACAGAAAAGCAGCTTTTATGTAAGTCTTCCAATTTTTTCGGCGAAATTAACGTGACATCAAGTGTGAATATCACATTTATGATGTGATATTTTCTAAGCAGTGTTTATGAGCGTGTAAAGTTGCAGTTACACACGATCTTGGCAAAGATAACATATTTATAGTGTTAAGTTTGCATAAATACCATATAAGGACATCAGTTAAGCTTTGCTAGCATAGCAGGGCCCCTGGGAGCGAAGGACTTCACATGACCTCAAATATTGTTTTGATAAGGTCACCTTGAACGCCAGTGTTGCTTGGCCAGTGCGGGAGTAAGATGACCATGCCCATAAAACGTAGGTATCTGAAAAATGGAAAAAAATAAATGCTCTTTTCTTCTAATTGCTAGTTACTGGCAGAAAGGAACAGGGGTTTGAAGTATGTAGTTAAAGCAAGTTCACAGTTTTCTTATTTTTGCTGGTAATGAATAAAGTTTTAGAGCCAAAGTTGCTGGTTACATGTCCGACGTTCATGACTTGTTTGCACAACAATCTTCTCCACCCAGGACAGTAGAGTAGACAACAAAACAATGGCGATTGTTTATAAGACAGCGTCTGACATTAGCGCCGTACGATGTGGTCGGCTGATAGCGAGCAAGTTCTTTATTTTTGCACGTCAAGTCAAGTCTGATGAGAGGAGGAAGAGCGACATTGTGGCAGGAGTCAGTAATTACACTATGTACAAGCTGAGCTGTATATTTGTAGTGTTATTATTACCGTCAGTTGATCTTAATGCGAAATTGATTATGGGCACCTTCGCCACTGGCAAGCGTACTGCTATAATCTTGCATTGCTCTTACAACTTGCGCCTATAATCAAGCTCGCTCGCTTGCTCGCTTGCTTTCTAAACCTGAGAATTGTCCGTATTTAAGATAAATGATAAATGTTAGTATTTAACCTGCAAAAAGTGTAATTTCAGTTTTGTTTTTCATGTACGTTAACTTCTTCCGGAATTAATGTTTCTCAGAAAAACTTTACAACTGAAAATTATCCGAAAGTGCAGTAAAAGAAAACGGAAGCACTTAAATGTTTTATTACATTGCACTTAATTCTAATAGTGAGGCATGTAAAGTTTTGAGAGGTGAGTTTAGAGTGAAACAATGAAATGATTACCTTAATAAGCTAAGTACCCTGGCAGTATATAGCTGTACTCTGTGCATCATTTAAGAAAAAAAATTAACTAACATTTTCTGTGTGAATTTTCATGTATTTCATAGGCTTTAGTTTTCCTCTTGCTTACCTGTAATAAGTATAGGATTTTTATATCGAGATTTCACCGTAAGTAGATGATTCTAGACTCTTGTATAAAAATACAAAAAAGTCAATGTGTCTAACAATGTTTCTGCGCCTGTCTGTAAACAATATAACACAAAAATTATAAAGTCCACGGAAGTTTGTCAAGAAAATGCATGCATTACCGTTTATATGACGGATTTTTAGTTATTTCTTATTTAATCAAAAGCTTATCTAACACCACACACGTACACGCACACGCACACATACATACACACACACACACACACACACACACACACACACACACTTTGTAACTCCGGTGATTGAAATCGTTTAAGTATTGCCTCAAAAACGGGAAGTCCTCGATTCAAATCCCTGACTGATCGCTTTTAGTTTCTTCACCTCTCATAGCCGTAACGGCTGATCCAAAAAACTCCGAACCGGCTGCGCTGTGTTTTGCTGTACGCATCCTCGGCGCTCGTTGCCATCTGCCACTGTCATAGAACAGCGCAGATAAAACCATACATTTTTAAAACTACTTTTAAAGGCTTAGCTTGCCAATGTTGTTAAAGGAGATGCTGAAACTGGCCACATACTATCCATCACTCCCGAAGTTCATGTTGAGAAATGCTGGAAATTTCCTGGTGGATATCTTGTTTTAATTCTTCCAGGGTGTGTGGGTTTGTCTTGTACACTTTATGCTTGAGATCACCTGGAAATCTTTCTGCAAATCGCACTTTCACATGACGAGCTGACTGGGTTTACACATCGAATCATAAATAAATAAATAAATAAATAAATAAATAAATAAATAAATAAGTAAGTAAGTAAGTAAGTAAGTAAGTAAGTAAGTAAATAAATAAATAAATAAATAAATAAATAAATAAATAAATAAATACTGTGCACTAAAAGACAAATGCTGTGACTAAGTACAGGACAAAATAATAAAACACACTGGTAATAAGTCAATCACGCGTTATCACGTCATCTCAATACTGCACTTTCAGAGCAGAGAAAACAAGTGAACCATATGACCTTGTTTAAGCAGCTGCATTATCGTGTTTCTGTGTGCACAGTGGAAAAACTCTGCGCGGCGGTTCGGATGTTTTTGGGTCCCGCTGTAGATCACGATTGAAAAGGTTTACATCGAATTTGGGCTAAGACAAATGACAAATGACTTAGGCTTAAGCGTTTCCTTCCCTTATTTCCTCCCCCATTCATTTCATCTATCATTAGTATCAAACATATATAATGCGTATGGAGCAAGAGCGCACATTGAAGACTACTAATAAAAAAGTTCTAACCGTACCTGTTTTGAGTTCAGTGTATCTCAAAAAATGCATTTCAGGTGGAATAATGATGTCTAATTTTTGTATAGAACATAAAAGTAGTTCTACCTTTCATACATAAAGTGCTAACAAAAGTAATGAGCTCGTAAATGGTGCATAGTGATGAATAGGAGGACAAAATCGCCGCTGATAGATTCCTCATAAATTCGAGTTCGCCCAAAAAGCCTATACTTAAACCACTTTCTAACCTTTAGGCTGTGGAAACAAATTGATATAATAATTTAGGCGGTTTAGTTGAGGCACAAAGTCCATCCATAAACGTGCACTGATTGGTGTGGTGCCTTTCTCACAGCAAAAGACATATCACAGGCTTTATCTCTGCGAAATGCTCTTCAGTATTCGCATGAAACAGCCGTTGTGCACGCAGCTGGCGCCTGCAAATGGAGGGGTAGGCCACCACTTCATGAACAGCATGCAAACCGATTGCAGGCAAACAAATAATTAATTAATTGGCAGCACATATAACCATCATCGCTGGCACGAAATGCGACAGGCAACAAGTTCCTTTCAACTTGTTCATTTCACGTTCTGTGCACGCCACTGACTCTATTGCTCTACATCTCTTCTCTTCTCTTCCCTTCTCTTCTCTTTTATTTTTCTCTTTCTCTTTCTTAAGAAAACAGCATTATTCTCCGTTAATATTTAATGATCTCCTGCACTTAAGATATATATTTTTTCCACATTTTCTTGAGTTTCAATGAGGTACTCCATCATTGCTTAGGTTGGCAGTCTTGTAAATACTCATTACACTTCAAATCATGTACAAAAATTATTTTTCTAAGCTTTTCTGCTGGTGTTATATTTAATTACGTATTTTGACTGCTATATGAAGGCACACAATCTAGAAACTAAGGATCCTGGTTTGAATATTTGATAAAACCGCTTTATAGAGCGAGAAAAGCCTAAAGCTTTCTTTTGTATGTTTCCCTGAATTTAGAAAGATAGGGTTTTCGTACAATTCCCTCTGAATTTAGCAATGTTAAGTACCTATTTTAACCGTCTCTTCAACTAAAGCCACATTAAAGCCACAAAAACAGTGTAATTTTGTGTATTCCATAATAAAAAGCAAAACGCGTTGCAGACCAAAACATTTGAGGTTTACTTTATGCGCAAAAAAATTATTCGTATTATATGAACCCTTAAATTATTAGCTTTAGATTTATTTTAGTGTTGATTACACTTATAAACTATATTTTATATTTAATTTTTTATTTCTCTTATGGTTTATAAAGTAAGGATGGTGATTAATGAAAAATCTGTAGTTATACTTAGGTTATAATTTTATTAGTGGGTTTTAGGAGTATGAACTTCAATTTTCAAAGTAATTTTTTCAAAGTATCTGTTTAGATATTTAATTAAAATCGTAACATAAGCTGAGTTTAATACTTGCAAAATAGGATGTGCATAGAATTATTTATAATTTTACATTATGCTTTTTTTTTAAGTGGGAGTTCCTTAAATATGTAATAGTTTGTACAGAAAACCACTCAGGATTAAAGTAGACTAAGCTAATCTCTACCTATTATGTATTGCAAGGAAAAAATATTCTGCAGCAGACTTCCCTAGTTGGATACACATTATAGCTTTCGCTTTGTAACATCGAGGAAGCCATTAAGAAATAAAATATCATTAATTCCATCAACCTGATATCTGAACCGGGCATGCTGATGAGAGGTTGTATTAAAGCCAAACTTATATGATTTTCATTTTCATTGCATCAGCCGAAGATGACTTTGCATTTACGCGCTTAGAATATTAATAGAACACTTGGCCTAAGTTTTGGTGGAGAGCAATGGTAGAGAGGGAAAGGTAATGAGAAAGTTCATGAATTGTACATTCTTTTTATCTGATGAATTAGAAGCTATTATCAGAGACTATTTCAATTCCGTATGCTTACGTAACAGTATCGAGGGAATGCGATTGCTGTGGTTTTTAATGGGCAGAATGACTATTGCGTGCGCTTGGAATCACGCTCTCTGACCACATCGAAGGTAGATAGATACAAATGTGACATGATGGAAGAAGCAGTAAATGTTTGCGTGCCTCTGTCAAATACTGATAAAACAATCTGAACATTTGAACGACTGCGTATCTCACGTCAGCTACTGTTACTGCATGCTTCCATAGTCTCAAGAACGGTCCTTGGGATGAAGACTTTGAAGTCGGTTCTCCCTATGACCATTCAGCCGCAGTAAATTTAGGATAATTCCAGCTCAATTCATTATTTAATCGTTTTCACTGCAATTGGATAATAACCATAATATCTTAAGCGAGTACAAGTAAAGCATTAGGCAAATACGTGCTATAATGTTTTCATTTCCACCAGTCCACTTGCTTAGCAGCCATCTTCCACTCCACTCGGTTCCCACTCTTGCAGTAATAGTAGTAATGTGTTTGCGTGTAACTGGTTTCAAGTCACGAGAAAGGAGGGAAACTATCATGACAGTGTGTTAATGCTGTTGTAATGCCAAAATGTCCCTATAGGTACTGTAGCACCAGAATCTTCATGTGTGATTTGTTTAATAACAACAACCATTTATAGGCAAATTCACAGAGATTATCGGTACAACAGGAACGGTTCATGTGAATAGATTTTGGGGGAAAAATCCATTCTCGATAAGAATCCGACAGTACATCGCCATGTTCTTTACACAGAATAACCTCGATGGCATCAGAGAAAAGTTAGAACGTAGTCCAAAGAAATCTCTGATAAAGCATGCACAGTAATAAGAGGGCTGAGTGCTGCAAATCATTCAGTCTGCGTGCGAAGGGTACCGGGTTCGATTTTCGGCTCGGGAGTAAGTATATTTTTCTAGCCCATGTTATTACCTATCTTCCCTGAGTCTGGAAGTAGGAATGAATGTGTAAATGTGTATGCGAGAGAGAGAAAGAGAGAGATCTAATGTATAAAAAACCCAAGGACCCAGTATATACGAATATACTGGTTAATACCATTGCCTATAAGCAATATGTTCCAAACGAAAGGTTAAAGGTGTGACCACTGAAGTTAATGGTAGGATATAAATGAAACAACAACAACAACAAAAATAATCGCGACTTTCGCAAAACTGGGCCACCAAACTTTTGAAATTAAAATCGAACAAAATGACAGTAGTTCAGAAATTGGGATTAATAACGTCAATAGGAGTTAATCTCCGCAATTGGGCATTGGGTAATATAAACGGTAGGTCTGTTGACCCGCCTTTAGTTTTTAGGGGTGCGACAGGATTTTGTTTACATGACCACGAAGAATAAAATTAATGAGTGGTGATGTAAATCTTCTTAAAAGTAATTTATAACACATATAAGAGGTATAATCGTTGAACTTAAGGAACGTAAGCAAACTGTCTGCTTCTCGGTGCCACCCAGAAATTTCCCATTAGGCCGGCCACGCGTCCAAACGAAGGCTCTGTGTATAAACTGCCATCTTACTTGCTGCAAGAATACTGAAACACTGACGCTATGAACCAGTTAGAGGGCAAGATACCTTTCAATTGAGTTTCACAAGCTTTCAGCGTATGAGCGTCCATTTGAAGTCACTATATATTCGGGGAGGTTGGGAATTTTAGAGTTTAGATGGTCAAATTGACACATAATCTAATATAAACTTACTGAGTAACTCTACCACAAATGGCACCCTCCGACATAGCTATGTAGGTATTACATTGTTTTTATACAGAATAATATGTGTCTCAGAACTGCATATTTCAAGTAAATATATTATATATTGGGTGGAATACAATACTTCCTCTGCTTACTGTACGTAGTAGAGAAAGTAAAAAGGGGGTCATATTTGGGGACCTTACTTATATAGGTGAGTGGTAGAAAAAGTAGAAAATCTAAAGTTCAACATGGACTTCGTTTTATAATACATGGATTTTACTTGCTTTTCTCAGGCATTTATGTTCTCAGTGTTCTCTTTCACACGTGTTGTACTGTAAAACAAGTACATCAGTATTCCTTAGCTGAAATACTGACTCCTCGAGCGACATTCTTTAACACAATTTTTCGTATAGCATGTATCGTTTCTCACAGGTGTTTCTCTAGGCTTGGCTAGTGTTTTGTTTCAATTTATTGCACTTAGCTTCGGTTTATTTACATCACATAAGCCGCCTGCTATCGTCGGACCCTCTCTCACTGGAAATGAATACATTAGATAAAATAAAAAGCTCCGGTAATTAATTCCTCTTACGCAGAGGCAGAAAGAGTGCTAAATAACTACATGGAATAAAGCTGTTAATATGTATGAAGGGGCAGGCTCGCCGAAAAAGCGGTAGCATATAAATCAGAGCGGAAAGGAAGCACTAAAATGCAGCGAACACTTTCCAGCATATTCAGCATGAACTGACGTCTGTTTCAATAAAACTGAGAGAAGAGGGGGAAAGAATTCTTTATTGGCGCAACCGTTTGAGGGGCTTTAATAACCCAAAGTTTCAGTCAAAGTAAAACAGAAAGAGTGGAGATTTAAGCCTATTAGGAATCTACTTGTGTTAATCAGGAAAACATTTGGAGAAATAATTGTATTACTCATTTTGTTGTAGTTGAAAGGGGAATAAAGGAAACCGAACCAAGAGTAAGATGTTTAAAAGCGCTAGCTTTGAAGTTACATATTCTTACCATCATATCACGAGAACCAAGCGAATAGCAACAACACTAAAATTACAAATTAAAATCAACATGAACATATATATCCAAAATGGCTCATGGGCACAAAGTTATTAGAAATAATCTGTATTTTAAGGTGATACACATTTTGGGGGGTCTTTGTGAGTTTGAAGCTACCCAAAATTAGACAAATTTTCTTACGAGAACTTCTCAGAAAATACATCATATGGATTTTTTTAACTGTTTCATTTATACTCCGCCTTAACTCCAAAGGTCATATGGACGGGCTTCCTGTGGAACATATTGCTTATCGACAAGTCTTTAGGATTGTTATACATCAAGTTCACACCACACACACACACACACACACACACACACACACACACACACACACACACACACTTCCAGACTCCAGGGAGAAGGCTGGAGAAAAATTCCTACCTTCCAGTCGGGGATCGAACCCAGGACCCTTGCATAGCAGGCAGGTGCTCTACCAACTGAGCTACGGGGCCGGCTTCATATGGACTTAGTTGTAATCTGAAATATATACAGTATTTCAATCAAAACATATAAAATATGGTTGGCTTAGGAAAATCTTGCTGAAAATAAAACAATTTTAACAATTACTTTTATAATAGCTAAACATTTTTTTTAACTCAGATATGTACATTATTAATTATAATATAAACATAATAAGCTGAAACAAATAAAAATACTGTATAATTGTTTAAACATGTCACATCCTTAGAAGATTATAAATCAAGTTTGGTATTTATACAAATTTTAATTTTTTAGTTATCACGTTCATGGACATACATACCACATACCTATACATTAAGTTCACACACACACACACACACACACACACACACACACACACACACACACACACACACACCCAGCGATTGTTCTATTTAAGCCAGTTGTTTTGGAGTGCTGCAGAAGTGAGGCGAGTGGTATTCAGTTTTAAATATAAAACATGTATTGGGGTGATATGCCATAACATTTTTGTTTGGAGTACCCACAATACTTCCTTTACGTACTGGGTGCATGGTGAAGAAAACAAAAAAATGAGTGCAACAGACGAAATGTATGAGTTCTGGAATATCAGAAGCTGAGTTGAGCTATAAACATCAGTTCCAACTTGAATACATTCCATTCCATAATGAAACTCTTCTCACCTCTTTCGAGCAGCATGCCATTAGCTGCAAATACTAAGCAATCTAGCTCCTTAAAAGTACCCGGTATTTCTTCACCTACGCCAATGTGGAACCGTAAGCAAATGACTATGATTAAATTCATATGTGATGATTACACAACGCACCTAGCTTCAAACAGCTGCACGAAGATCCCTCAGGCTGTTGAATCTGAAATAGGCGAGTAGCCGGAAATGAAAAGTGGGTTCTTCATAACGCTAACCACCTCAGGATACCTACCGTGCACTTTGAACCCGTTTTCATATAATTGCTCTGAATAACTGGACTGAGAATACCAAGTTACGAACCGTTGCTACTCGAATGCCAGGCTGCTCCAATGGGCCAGCACTTTTGACCAAACTTGATTAAAGATTCACTGTTTTTCAAAATAAATTGCACGTTTAAGTCACTTTCATTTAACTTGCACAATCACCGTTTCTTCATGTTGGAAGTAAAAATGTAGTTTATAAGGATCATGCGAAACAAGTTAGAAACCATGTGAACATTACTTAGTATCGAAAAATTAAGAAATGAAACATTAAAACTAGTCGACAGAAGTAACAAGATTATCGGTTCAAGGCACAACATCCAAATGGTATCATCTCACTGGTGAAATATGCTTACAGCTCTCAGAGCCAATCATTCATATCTTTTTATAGTTAAAACTGAATACCACTCGCCTCACTTCCGCAGCACTCCAAAACAACTGGCTTACATAGGGCAATCACTGCTGATTTAGTGGCTTGGTAGATACGAGCTGAACGAATGTCACTAGGCTGGACCATAAATCTTTCTGCTCCTTCTTTTCCATTAGCTTTGATTTGGGAGCTACGCAAAAGTAAAATTCGTGTTTTAAAATAGTACGAGATGTATGCGTATAACATGCTATATTTTCTACGATATTAAATTATAGAAATAGTCCTCATGTCAAAATAAAAATTAATCAGTGTAAATGTTGAATGTGATGGTTGCAGCAACAAATTCACCAATATTTGTAATTATTACGTAAGTAAATATTAATAAACAAACAGAGAGCAAGTGCCGAATAAAGACTTATATGGTAAAACTCAACAGTCAAATATGATTATACTTTCTGTCTACAAGAATACATACATAACAAATAAGAGGAGTTAATATAGTTCAAGCATATAGTGCACTAAAAGAGGAAAAACAAGCAAGCAGGTTAGGTTAATTATCAGCACTGAAAGTAGGAAATTCAAATTTCCACTACGACAGTTTGAATGGAAAATGCGTCAAAAACTCTATCGTCCAAAAATGTTTTTGTTACAATATAGGTTATTATCCACTTGGAGAAAAGAATAAGTGGACACTGAATGAAAACTAATCACACATAATGAAAAATGTCATATAACAAATATGTTATCAACCCAATATTTCTGATGAACTGTTTTATTTAAAAATGTCGATGTTATTATGTACATTATAGGAATTTGTTGCTTATTATAGTGCACATAAAACATCTCCTTAACTAGTTGTTATATAAATCACTGTAATTCTAAACTTGCATAAACAGTAAGTACAATTTTAGTTAATAAAAAGTTTAAAATTCATTTGCAAACATACTCATATAATTCCACTGGATTTTATCTCTTTATACCTACTTTCTTTTTTTTAAGTTGAGCACACATTAACAGAATCTTTAATTTTATAGCAGCACGAGAGAGAGGGGGGGGGGGTAAGAAATCCTTAATACTCACCGGAATAATATGAATAGCCCACAGTTTCTTCTAGTGCATAAGTATAGGAATGTAAGCTGACAAAAAGTAGCTTCCTTTGAACAGCTGTAAGTGTCACAAAGCTTAGTTTATATCCTATAGCTGCAGGTACTTTTATTTTTACATCAAGCTGCTTCATGTGCTGATAATTAAATATTCATGTATTTTCAAAGCGCAAATGGCATTACAAACATCATGGCTTTAGTATCTTAGCTCTAATCTCTAAACTCTCAAAAAGCCATATTTATGGAATAATATCTTTTTCTCCAACCCCTCGACGTTAGCGTCGTGTGCTTTGTTTTTTTTTTTTTTTTTTTTTTTTTTTTTTTTTTTTTTTTTTTTTTTTTTTTTTTATTTTATGTGACATGTGGTGACTTTTACCTCTGCGACATGTCAATAAAAGGCGGGGCGGTATGGATACTGTTTGGTCGCAGCCCTAAAGTGCGGAGCGATGTTAAATGGGTTGCCTAGACCCCAGGCGAGATTTCCACAGCAGATAAAACTGTGCTCGCTCGCTGGACGGACGGACGGACGGACGGACGGACTTATGCTTGGTCACAGCCTATTAACAATAACAAACGCTGTGCGCACAGAGATAGGAAACGTTACGCTTTTTTACCGCCATCTCCCGCCCAGTTTAATGACACCACTGTAGAGGTTATGACTGCGCTTACTAAATGTATTATTTATACCTCGAATTTTGTGTGCGATTAAAGTCTGTTTTCTCGTGACTGTCAGTAATATAGGCCCACGTGCTGCAATATTTCTTGAGCACTGAGATATGGAAGGAATGGCAAAACCGTGTAAATGACAGTAAAAATACTCATTTCCTTATCGCCACCATCTTTCCTAAAAGTAGAGAAGCATGATGGTTCATTAATCCCTTTGACGTTATGCAAATAGTTTTACTGTTCTCAGCCTAGTAGATGCAGAACGTATTTCATTCAACTCAAAATACTATGGAATTATATCACCGCAAATAGATGTTTTGAGGTCCTCAATGAAAAAAACAAATAAATAAAAGGCAGTTTTACGTGTGTGTGTCTTTATTATTGTATCAAATCACCTTACTCCATAGCATGCGGCTGTGCCCCATGGTGTGTATTATCCTATTTATCGTATTATTATGTTATGATATGTTTTTTACATATTGCAGAAATACATTGAGTTCCCACACACATTCACACTTTCATTCATACTTCCAGACTCAGAGAAGGATGAGGAATAATCCTGGCTGGAGAAAAATTCCTTCCCCCTGCCAGGAATCGAACCCGGGACCCCTAGCACAGCAGGCAGGTGCTCTACCAACTGCGCCACGGGGCCAGCCCAGAAATATTGGTTTACAATGTCACTGTTGCTTATTGGCCAGTTCTGTTCACTTGTGGGTCTCCCCTCGAAGACACTCGGGCCCTAATGACCTAGTTGTCGACGGGCCCGTAAACCCCACTACTCACTCACTCACTCACTCGAAGACACTGCGTTGCCGATCCAATATAAGGCACTCCCATAGAACATGATCAACAGTTAGTTCAGTGTTATCGCAAGGTCATCTAATGCGTGGCAATAAGTTTGATGTAAAATTTATATTGCCCTTCATCCTATCACCTTTGGAAACGATTTCTCTCTCTCTCTCTCTAGACTACTTCATTATATTCCTATAATTTGAATAAATTATACCAATGTGGATGAAAGGCGGTACATTTTCTTGTAGAGTTCTGATTTTCCACGCTTAAAAATTAATTAATATACCTGTAAAGAGCAACAAATTAATGTAATGATGAAATAAATTGGATATTATTTAACGCAAAATAGTAAAAAAATAAATTACTGTAACATACAATTTTATATTAGTTTGGAAAGAGTAGAGTGAGGCTGAAAAATCGAATGCCATGACCGGGATTTAAACCACGGATCTACTGGTTACCGTCCGGCTGCTCTAACCACTAAGCTATATGGCCAATGTGCCAATATGACATCAAATTCTCCAACTCACTCGTATTACTCCTGATAAACCATACAAGGAAATCCCAATTTACTTTGAGATAACATACCTTAATGGCGACTTACAGTGTTGTAAGTGCTTATGTCCCGGTAGATCTTTGTAGTCCGCCTTAGACTGAAGTATGTAGAACAAAATAAGTTAGCCTGGAATTTACATAGGGAGCTATACATTTGTCATTACTGAGTTTTATTCTGATAATACATCGAGTTCAGAGTGAAAATAAAATCAAGAAGAAAAGAAGCCGACAGTTTTGGTCATTATCGCTGTTTTGCAATGTTGATGTTTTATCAAACGAGAAGTTAATGTATACATGGTTTTTTTTTTTTTTTTTTTTTTTTTTTTTTTTTTTTTTTTTTTTTTTTAATTTTAATTTATGACCAAATGCGTAGAATTCATTTAGATTCAATGCTTAGGTATTGTTTGAGGTTATCACATAATTCCATTTTTCTAATGAGGAACGTACTGCATTAAAAATATATGTTTACATGTATTTTTACTACTGTTTGAAAATACAGAACTTGGTATATGATTACAAATATTAACACTGTAGTCAGCATATATGTAATTTCATCCCACCATTTCATGGATTTGGGTTATAAAGAGATTTCTCATTTAACTGGCCTGCTTATCAAAGTAATTGCAGCTTTTATTGTATTTGCTGACCTCCGGGTATTTAGTGCTACTTCAGAAATAACTGCAATATTGCGTGAGATATCTCAATCGAATCGTCCACAGTCTCGTTCGGAGTAAAATGTATTTCATAAACACATTTGAGATCTTTTTTGCAGCTTTAGGCTCATACCATACAACAGAAGTTCTTATAAACTTATCAGCAGCAAAGTATGTCGACTTTTTATGGCCACTTTGGTTCCATAACGATGAATGTTATCTGATGAATGAAAACTTCATACATAAAATATGCGATATGAGCCAAAATCGCTTCATTTCACATGTTTTTGGAAACAACGGCCGTGCTAGACGAAATGATAGCCTGCATAAAGCACTAACATATTTCCGCAGCAGTAAAAGGGACATGTAAAATTTATATATATTTACGTGCGTGACTGGCTATGTATTTCCTCGGGGTTATGAGTGTGAGTGAGAGAGGCGAACAGATGAGGAATTAATGCAAAGGACATGCAGAAGCACGGAGGGTATATATAGGTAATTTCATAATTTATTAATGAAATAGAAATATGAAGATTAAAGATTCTTCTGCTAGGTTAAAGCCACTAGTTAGGTAACTGCAAATCCACTTTGTTTACTAATATTAAAAATCGCAATTAGACGTAATGTGACTGCTTTATTTTATTTTAGGTGGTATTTAGAAGCTAAATACAATTATAAATATGAATCCTGTATGTTTAAGTGTGAATAAAGCACGATAGATGCTGAAAGTAGAAATTCTATATCATTGCTTCAAAACATTAATTATTAATATTTTTCCAACACAACATATCAAGATTTAAGGCAAGATTATAATAACCGAGCAAGATGGCTCCGCGGTAACGTGAGAGGCTCGCATTCGGGAGGTCGTGGGTTCGATTCCGGTGGCTGACCTTCCTGACGCATGGATTTTTTTGGGAGTTTCCTCCGTGCTAGGGGAATACTGGGAAGGATAATTACATTCCCCGAGTTTCCTATCCTTCCATTCCACCTCATTAATAACATCCTTCATTCTTCCTCCCTTTGGTTCTTTCGGGATCGCAAGGGTCAGCGAGGGCGTTAGGGGCAGTTTGGCAGGGATGATATACGCACAGGAACCCTTTCCATTCCTCGTTGTCCGTGGGACCCGGGTGGAGGACGGAGTGGCATTTGTGGGTGCAGAGATCCTCCTGAGTTGGCCCCAGAAGACCTAAAGACTTCGAGGTGTCGTCAAACTTGGGAAACCTTAGGGACCTCTGTCACAGTCTGTAGCGCTAGTCTGGATCTGGCCGCCCGCTGTCTCCTCTCACCTCATCCTTCCTCCCGAAACTGCCCTCTTGGGAGCATAGGTACAATAGGCCTGGTTTCAGTGCGAAACCTTCTAACGTATCTCTTATATTCATATTCTTACTATCATAATAGATGTAAATACATAATATTTATCCTAAAAGAAATTATTGTTTACTATTTATTATGAATACGTAAATATAAGTAGTAATGTTGCAGGGAAGGGAATTAAAACGCTGGTAAGGTAAGGATGGGGCAAACTGATAGGGGCAGAAGGACACTTCCTGAGAAAATTTACTGTAATTTTCTTACTATTGTTGATGTATATTGAGAATCCATGAGTTGTGTCGTTAAAGGATCTTTAACTATCGCAAAACAAACGTGCAATCTAGCATCAAAAATAAAACATGTAAGAGTTATTTGTTATTTAGTTACTTGAACTATAAGATTCTATCCGTTGACATAAGGCTTTTATGGAAAACGAATGCCTCTAAAAGAATGTGACATTGGTAACATCAGGGATCCATCTAACGTGACCAAGAAAAAAATGTCTCTAGCGTGAGGCAGAAGGACACGGCTCGATTGGGGCAAAAAGACAGCACACTTTACGCCTCGGAATTAATTCAATACCACGTTTAAAACATTTCAAGATCTGAATCATATCTAAATTAATTATTTACCTCATATTTATTGAAGTTAAATTCGGTTACGTGTTCATTTTCACATGAGAATAGAGAACCTGGTCTTGAAAATTAGATTCATAAATCTTAGAATCAAGTTCCTTTGAAAAGTCTTCAGAAGGCAATCCCAAATAATGCGAACATATTATCCAAAACATTTTCATAATGTTTATTAACTACTGTATGACCCGGTGAACTTTATACCACTTAAAATTGATTTGACTGAAACTCTTCATAAGTGATTATCAGTCCCAATCAACCTTCCAACTCCAGTTTATTGAGATGGATAATATTAGGTGTATTGTGTGCGGTTTGAGTGCAGTTTGAATTGTTCTCGCAGTCACTCAAATTTGTTGAACTCAACTTGATAATTTTCTAAAATTGAAATTTTCAAACTAATTCCTCGAGTTCTGTCATAACAAAATTTAATGCATTTTTTTTTCTAAGCCTTGCAGTCAATTTACCTTAATGGAATAGCTGATCAAAATGAATTTTGACAAACTGTAAGTAAATCTGATGTAGCCAAATCTATTCTCAAAATTCACTTTTTGCGAAAAAAAACTATTTTAAATGTATAGATATAGCTGTCAAACGGTAGGTTCATCCCCAACGCCATACATTCAAAGTAATCCGAAGTGGTAATTCCCATACAAAATTGCCAATTTTTGTTTTTTTTTTCCTCGTGATTTTTTTCTAAACCATCCCAGTATTGAGCCAAAGAAAACAAAAAATAAATTATTCAAATCGATCGAGCCATTTTCGAGTTTTTGCGAGACTAACGCTGGTAATTGTTTTTTATACATGTAGATAATATAGTAAACATAAATAACAGTTACTTAAAATTGTTTTGAGTTGTCATTCCTCGTTGTGCTTCCTATGTTTACATTGCGACAGAACTAAGATATGACTAGGTATGAATATATACAAATAATGTATATACTCTTAGTAATTGTTTTACATTTGACTGCAAATTGCAGCCAGAAATCCACAGTTTTTGGGTTAGCTTCACGTCCATATAGTGCAAATACTGCCCACTTCCCACAAGAATGTTTTGAGTTTCGGTGTATTAGATTTAGAGCAGGTTGTAAGGCTTGCGTACATTATTGCACATGGTGATAAGGTGGGAGATATTTCAACCAAGGTATCTTCTGGTTGCGAGCAGTCGTCTGAAAATAAATGACATGCTTCGCTATGATATAAACCACTACCTCTTGTCATCTTTTCTCATCCCTTTCTTTCTTACACTGCTTTACGGCGTTCTTTATCTTGCCACCTCTTCTGTAAATCTTATGCTTCTTTCCAGTGGAGGCTCGTGAAGGGCTTGAAAACTGAGTTAGCGAATCTTCCCAAGCTGACTAGTTTAAACATCCTTTAACTCTTACTTCCCGTTTACTTCCTCTTTCCTTTACCTCAGGTAGTCATTCCATCACTTTCGATATCAAGATTTTAACTAAAATGCATGTTTTGAGGTTTCTTGAACCAAAAAAAGTATTTGAGACCAAAATTCGTATAAGTACCTAACTTTGCCTTTATGTTCAGCATCCAAGGATGGGACATGAATGAGTTGAAAAAATGATCTCTCAAGCCCAGACTACCCATTGAAGAGATGTAAATCTTAACAAAATGTACAGTTTATAGCAAATAATTTTTTCTATATAGTCGTTGTTACATCTTTAAGGTTTTCCAGGTTAAATTTTCAAGTGGTATTAACACAATTCTTCTTTTCCCGCATGGATTCATTAACAACAAAAAATGACCTACCATATTGGGACAATTGTGTTCTCGTATTTTCCCTAAACTGCATGAAATCAAATCCTAACTGCATCATGAATAATGCAATGTGAAGAAAAGAATCGCATTTTGTATGAATACCATAAAGATGAAGGATGAATTTTCGTAATACAATTTACAACACTATAAGTACACATTACATTATTAACTAGATTATTTTGTTGGAACATTATTAAATTAAGCATACCCCTTCCATATCCTCGCTGTAACCAGCTAAGCAATCTACCAGAGGTTCCTTTTCCCCGTCCTTTCTATACCGTCTGCGAACTGTGAACCACACTGAAAAAGATTTCTGGTTGCACTGACTACGTAAGCAGCTTAAGCGCATAGGCTAAATACAGTAGGTATTGGACTCGAGGCAATGACATATTTACATTTATTTAATGAAATACTAATTACTGGATATTATGGGTTTTGATGTAGAAAAATACTAAGTTTATTTTTACTTTCTCTACTGCGTATAGTAAAGTAGAGGAAGTATTGTATTCCTCCCAAAAATTCGACGTCGAGATTTCACCGGACATATATGTTTTGAGGCCCCCTGAATCCAAAAAAAGCAATTTTAGAGAAAGGTGCGTGTGTGTGTGTGTGTGTGTGTGTGTGTGTGTGTGTGTGTGTGTGTGTGTGTGTGTCAGTCTTGGACAGCATAACTCAAAAACGAAAAGTCGGTAACTAACCAAATTTTTTTATTTAAATTTGTCTTACAAGGGAGCGACACGAAAATTTTGAAGAAAATTCCTGCACCCTAAACTACCCTTTATATGAAAATTTTTTTCAAAAAGTTTTATTTTTTTGAAAATAGCTCTAAAGATTTTGATTAAAATGACATATGTTCGAGATGTTTTTATGAAATGTATATCTTGAATTTTCTGACTATAGTCCATGAAGACCTATTTACTCTGGATGAAGTTTACATAATTGGTAAACCATAAGAGATAGAGCAAATCTTACTGTACAAAAATGTAGATCTTGCTAAAACACACAATTTATGTCTAAATAATTTTTGTTGTTGTTGTAGAGTGAAGCATTTCGGATATATTGATTGTAATTTCTGTGAGTTTTGGAGAACTTATACTTATGTCAAATGGAACATTGTTATTCATTTTTATATGTTCACCGTGCAAAGAGAACGGAATTTGAAGGCTTTAAAAGATTTGACTATCGCTCAAAACCTACTGTATTCCCATATTCCCGCTGCACTTACAAGGAAATCAACAATAAGATAATTTCTGCAAAAGTTCTATGTATTAGCATGAAGATACAGGAATAAGAGTTTGTAAGAATGGTTAGTACAAGAGTAGAGAAAATGCATGTGAGTGCAACGCGTCAGATTTTTTTTTTCCTGGAAAGCTTCACAAAGTATTGGTAGCCAAGAATATTTACCAAGTCATCCTGACTTTATTATTGTCTGCCTATAGAACATTTACCTGCATTTCTAATCATCGTACGAAAACAGAATTCCTCCAAATGCAGAATAGTGATAAACTGTCCGCTTTGAAATTATTTTTCCAACAGTATTGAAGATGTGAACACTAAAAACTTACTGGCGCATGTTGTTTAGACCTAAGGATTAACTATTCAGGTGCTTGAAAATGGTATTAAAAGACAATGTAGAAAGAATAAAAAGAAGCACATTCTCTGTTTGTGAAGTGGAAAGTTCATGACCACTTGCTTAATGCAACATCACATTATGTTCACACATCCTTCTCGGGGAAAGGTCAAGGAAATTATTTATCTGCAGACATCCATGCCTTCAGGTGAAATACACGCTTGCTTCATACGTGGAATTTGAATCCTGACAGTATCCTCCAAACGATAAAACAATAAGTTTTGTTAGAAGTTACTTTACAAGATACATCCATAGGCATTGTAAGAGTTCAAATGATATATTTTACCATACTTTGATAACTCAATGTGACTGTTTTGGCTGGTCCCGTAGCCCAGTCGATAGAGTACTTGCCTGCTGTGTAAGGGGTTCCGGTTGGAAGGGTGGAAATTTCTCTTTAACTAAGAGTATTTTCCGTCTTTCCTAGAGTCTGGAAGTGTGAATGTGTGTGTGAATTTAATGTAATAATAAAGTGATAGAAACCCAAAGATCAAAACCACCGCTAGGCGAATGAAGACCATTGCTGTTGTGCAATTATTCCAAGAGGTCAAAAGCCGCCTGTATGACCTTAGATGTTAAAGGTGGCACATGAACTATCAAAGAAACCATAACGAAATGTTAGTTTCATACGGTAGCTTACGGAAAGTCAAAGATCCTGGTTAGAAACCCAACCATGAGAATTAATTTTTGAAATCTGCTCTGGCTTTTGAAATGGTATTTGCATACAGTACCTATACCGCAATATAATGGATCAGAAGAAAACGCATTGGTTCTCTAAAGTTTGCTAGAAGAACCAATTGAATCCTTATTTTCCGCCTTGTGATTCTCCTCCCATAAGATTATCGCAGTTCATTTGCAGTATAAAAATATTAAATAGTCACATGCCCGGTAACTGGAGCATTGGCGAAGGTTTATGGCGGAGGTTCGCGAAAACGTTTGCAATGTAATGATAAATGAGAACCATTCTTCGATGCTAAGCTCCGTGCCACTATTACCTGAGGAAGACTGATAAGATAGCGTATTTATTGGAGCTATTTATGGCCCTAATATTTAATAAATTAATCGTGTGAAATAAATAAAATTATCCCTCATTAATCATAATTATTAGGTTTCAGTCCCGGTTGCATGTGGTTGGCATTTAAGTTATGTTTGCAGAAAGGTTTTATGATATAGCACACGTTGGGTAGTGGTGGTACAATCGCGTTACCTTACAAACAGGTTACTGTAGCGGTGTATCACCCTCTCTTCCCTATCTTCTGTACTGTCAATACAGATGAAATACATAAAGTAACTCTCAACGTAACATCGTTTGCAACCCAGACCGGACCCTAATAATTATTATTGTAATAATTAATTGAAATACACAAACATTGCCTGTATTTGACTGCTCTCTTAAAATCCTATTATTACTTTCTTTGTGTGCTGTCCTTTATAAATTAAAATAAATATTGAGTCTAAATAATATTCACTTAATGTATACAAAGCAAAAAGGTCTTAGCGTTATATTCCCATCGTATTCCAGCTAAGCGCACGGAGCATGGCATATGTCACTAACGAAAAGGTAGCTTCAAGCAAATAGAATTGGATAACAAAATATAAATGATGACAAATATTTAGTGGTTCCTGCTTTGCTGTAGAAGGAACTTTGACTATAGAAAATCCCTTTCTTATTAAATATCTTCTGGAACCCAATTAAAAGAAGAGCATGGAGGTATGTTTATTTTAAGAATAAGTTGACATTTTGTAGGTCGCTCGCGAGCACAATGATGTAAGAGACAGAAGGAGCCGCCACTGCTGTTATCTTGTAGGTCCGAGGCATACCCATCCGGTCGTCTCGTCCCGAGGGGTGCTCTGGACGTTATCTCCCCGGGATTTATACCGCGCTCAACACCTCCCTGGCGATTTGCATGACCTAGGGTCGCTGCTACTGATAAGCGAAATATCCTACTTCCGCAGGATTCGAGAAAACTTAACACACCGTGCTTGGAATATCTCGCTGTTTATGTTCGACCGAGTCATCCACGTGAAGTAATTTAACTGCTCTTAAAATGTTGGCTACCTCCGGACGTGAAATTAGCTCGGTAAGCGGGTTGAATGCACCTTGCTTGCTACGTCGTCATTGAAATGATAGCTTGCTTCGCCCTGGGAGACCCGAATTTCCATTTAAAACCACTAAATAACCAACCACTGTAATGTTCAATCTCGAGAGCATACCGCGAATGGACGTCTAAGAAGTAATAGCCAATGGGATTGCTTGTGATGTATGATAACACCTTCATTGTGCCTGCATTGTGATAAAATAGAGTGCATGCAGTACCGAGAGGGACTATACCGGGTGTCCTGACTCTGGGTGACAGATTGCGGTAAGACTTTGATACGTTACAAACTGTATAACGTTGTCTCACAAGTTCGTTCGTTTCTCGTTACGTTTCAATTGCTAAGAGCACACCTCACCTACAGCACAGCTACGACAGAGTAGTTGCCAAAATATATGTTTTAGGAAGAAATTCCCAGCTCGAAATCAACTAAACTACTTTTAACATGTATTCTCTCAAGCTTCCACGGCCATCGTTTAAAATATCTTGGCTATCCGGTTGTTGCCGCGTCAAATTATAAAATGCATTTTATAATTTGACGCGGCAACAACCGGATAGCCAAGATATTTTTTCTACTTTTAACATGCTCGATTCGTTACTGCATCTCCCTCGTAGACAGCACAAATTTTCTGCCGGCATTATGAAGCGGTTTTGCCCTTACGATAGTAAAACAGCATGTCAGAAATGTTCCTTTTTTATTTCCATAGTTTGTAAACACAAGTTCACGCTGTTCCATCCAACGTCAGTCACAAACACAAACTGACGTATCCAATAGCGAGTCTGGCTGTTGACTCTTAGTCGTAGGGGTGATTAGTCAACTAAAACTTGAGTGTACCGAGGGTTCAGGGTTTTCAGGCGCTATAGGTGCAGCTTGCGAGTAAAACGAACAAACTTATGAGACAACCTTATAATAGAAAGCATTGTACTGGATGTCGGGCTATAACAGTAAATATAAGTAGGTATAGAGCCCCTCTGATTAAACTGAACATTTCTGGAAAGAGATCCATTTTATGTATGTGTGTGCATAATGCGCATAATACACAACGAAAAGGCGGAATAATACAAAGGTTACCGAGCGACATATTTCAGCGGTAACGTGAGGTCCGCTTTCAGGATATGGTGGGTTCCATTCCCGCGGCCGAACTTCCTGACCCATGTTTTTTTCGGGGTTATCTCGAGTCACTAGGCAAATGCTGGGAAGGATAATTACATCCCCTAAACTTCGCTTCCCTCCATTTCATTTCACCTTCATTTCAATCCGATGGTTTAAGATCAGAAGTGTTGGCGATGGGCAAGTTTGGTGCTGCTGTGTGGGAACTTAGCGAACTGTGACAGATGTTCTCAGCGGATGGATGGAGTTGTAGTAGCCTGACCGGTGGCTGCTTGGCTAACCCTGGTGTCGAGATGAATCTCCAGAATACGCTAGGGACCCTCACGCTAGCTCGCGCAGCTCTCCCGAGTTCCAACACGCCCCTAGAGCGCTCTCACTTCATTCCTTCCTCCCGGGTTCTCATACAATAGTTTCAACAGCTGGCTCAGTGTGGAATCCCCTCCGTCCATACTTTACCTCTCTATCTCTACCAAAGTTGGTAATGTTAATGTTTCCCAAAGCTAAAGATTTTCAAGAAATCTCAAACTACCGTTTACATTAAAAATGTTTCAATTTTTTTTTTAATTCATTTATTATTTGAAGTCGCTTCAACATAAAAGTCATATATTTCTATTGAAATCTCAGATATGGAATGTTGATATCGAATAGATTACTGCTTCTTTTATAAACAAGGGGAAGTGAAGGCAAATTTCTGCTAAAAAATTCATGCGCCATTATAAAAAGGAGGTATACCAGCTAAACAATGGTTAAAAATCCCACTAAAGAGGCATTTTGCCGAAAGTTTGCTTTTTTAATAGTTTATTCCGGCGTCTGTTAAATGAAAACCTTCTTCATACAAATACTTTCTTCATATGCTGTCCAGAAACTAAACGGATTCTATTCCCGATACAGACATGAGGTTTTCTCCGCTGGGATTGCTGGTCCGGGATGCACTCGGTCTCATCATATTCCTGAGGGTTCAATTAAGGAGCTATTTGATTGGGAAGTAGAGGCCCCTGGTTGCGAAGACGGCATATATGGACCGAGGTGACCACGTCCCACTCTCTAGGATTGCACCCCATTCATGATACTCATAGTAGATAGAGACCTCCTCCCCCTTTGCTAACAGACGGTAGGCGTTGGCCCAGAAAGAGCTGCTGCCCCGCGGGGTTAGTTAATTCCTTTAATAGGGATTATAGTGTGACGCCAGCCGCATATCAAAGAAGGCTCAAGGTCAGCTACCTCACACCACTACGATGCTAGGCAACGCACAATTATGTTGGCTAAGACAAACAGAATAGTTCAGAAAGCTTCGAATAGAAGCTTCGCAAAACGCCATTTCAGAAAAATCGCCGGCACCTAATTCTCGGCTATATAAGTGAGAACGCACGGCAAACAATTCAGCATTGGTTCAGTTTTTAGTGAGTTGGTAGAATTGTCAGAGCGATCTGTGGACAGTTGAGCAGTGTTTTGCGGCACGGTTACAATAGAACACAACAGCGTGAATTGCTAGATCATGAGTGCTGAATTGTGAATCAGTTTCACAAGAAATAAAGTGACATAAAAAGTAACTGGATTTGTCAATTGTCACAATATGTTCGAAAATAAAGGAAGACGGATGGTAAAGTAGATATCTGTGTATATTATTGAAATGAATATATTATACTTCAGTCAACTTATGTATCATTAACTGCTTTAAAATGAATGAGCTTTTCTGAGAAAAAAGTACTCATTCATAATTCAGCAGTGTTTGGATAAGGCATTCTGTATCACTTAAAACAGAATACCTCTAGCATTACTTATTCAAGAATGAGTCATGTTTTCCTTCCTTAGTCCTTCCTTCTTAAGACATTGACGTGCCTCAAATATAGCATCTCAGAAAACTGCCCAACAAGTTCAATACACAGAAGATGAATGTAGGACAGAGAAAAGTTGCAAAGGTCGATAAGTGCTTATTCTAGGGGGCAATAGCCTACGCAGGAAGGGGAAACGAAACGACGTACCCCCAGAAATAAACTCCAGCCCACAGAACAATACCGAAGGTGTGTGACGTAAGACAGGACCTTTAAGGGTCTTCGGACTCCTATCAGGATGTCAATGTCAGAGAAAATAGCTCGCTGCAAAGTCATCGTACCGTTGTAACCGGAGACATCGTCATCCGAAGCAGAATATAGTGCAGCTCCTTGTTTTTTTATTATTGTTTCCGGTAGTGCGCGCGCGCGTGCGCGGGAGGGCAGGCACGTCATTTTGATAAGCATCATCTCTAGCACACATTTGCATGTACTTAATAAAAGATGGATAGGAGCAGAAGAATTAGATACCATCTTATTGTTAAACTGGGAGAGCCTAAAAGTAAAATTAATGCATGTTTAAAGGTGTACACAGTTCCAGAACTCTAGCATCATCCACTTCTAGAATATTCTAGATGCAGCCATTGTCTAGCTGAAACTTGGAGAGAATGATAAGGATATGTGTGACTGAAATTTCATGAATATCGAGAAGAAAAGCAACGTATTTAATTTTAATTCTGTAAACTAATTGAGACATTTGTGCATGCTAAAAGTCACTAATTTACAACCGGACGCTATTTTTAAATAAACACTGCATGTTTAAATGTCGGTAAACTTCAATTTGAACTACACATTCGTGGATTTTATCTTTGGTTGTTCACTATTGATATTTTGAGCATTTTTCTTCCTTAAAATATTCCTTATATTGCATTAATGAAATTTGCTACACGTGTTCACGAAACATAGCAATAAGATTTGTCCTGCATTTTATAGTCCGATGTATCTAAGCATGATTTTTTAATTTTCAAACAAAAAATTGCAATTTTTTAGGCAAGAAAAGATATCCCACTGTGGGATATAAACAGGCAGGAAATGGAATCTGAATGCAGACTGAGTACAGAGTGAAATCAAAATTGTATGGGTAAGGAAACCTATATTTTGAAGCTGAAACAGAGGACAGAAATACCATGGCTTAGGTTGGGAGAGTGGAAAGCTCGTAAGATTGTGACTTTTCGTTTTTGAATTACGCTGCCCACAGACTGACACACACACACACACACACACACACACACACACACACACACACACACACACACACACACACAGCACACAAACACGCGCGAACGTTTTTCTAAAAATGCTTTTCTTTTTTTGGTTCCAAGGGTCTCAAATCATATTAAATTAAATGTAGCTACTGTAATTGCAGCTTTGCTCTGTTGTAACACAAACAAATAAAATATATTTCCGGTGAAATCTCCACATCGAATTTTTGGGTGGAATACAATAGTACTTCCTCTACTTACTATACGTGGTAGAGAAAGTAAAAAAGCAACAAGTACTTACGCTATATAAATTGTGTTATGCAGTATATGTCCTTTTCGTACAAATGCTGCCTATTGTCTTCTGCCTTTAGAATTTTAGGACTATCTGTTACATCCGTTGGCGGTGATGCGCTTCAAGAAATCTAGAATTGCTGTAACATACATCTCTAGAGACAAAACATCCCTGTAATTATATAATAACAGACTTATTTCTAAGTTGCACTAACAGGTAGATAACAAGACATGGGCTGCACGCAAAATATCTTCTTTCATCAGCAAGAATGCTTTTGTAGACACATTCTAGAGAAGTTTCTCAAAGGCTGGGGAATTACATGAAGTCTCTAAAGCAATTTTGTGGTTGAAGGAAACGATATGGCATGTAATCTGCTTATTGCGTCGAGCTTTGGATTTTGCTGCCAAAAATTGTCATTAAACAGCTTTCACTCGTATTGTCCTTACTTCAACATTCACAATCACTATCTGAAACGTTTCAATTGTGCAATATTCTATTGAAATATTTTCTTACCGATAGAGAAGGGCTGTAATAGTTTGTGTTGAAGGAACGAATGACATGCGCAGAACTCTTCGAACTTCTTACACTTTCGATATTAGAATTGGTAAATCTAAATGCATAATAACAGCTTCAGATTATACCTCATCTGCATACTTCAGAAACGTATGCTTCATGTAGATTTCCCCCCTTGCTTCTCAGCTAGGTTTGCTTATTTTACGATCAGGTAATCTTCTCTCAAGATAAAGTGGGCTTGGAAAATGCGTTGAGAAATCTTCAAGAGGAAAATAAATTTGAGTCAGACGGAGTTTATGTATATGAGGTAGGTTTCGGTGAATATAATAATAAAATAAAATCGCAATCAACTTTAAGAATTTTAGAACACCAATAAATAGTTCGGGTACATGAGAGGTAGACGCTAACTTCAGAATAATGATGGGAAAGAGAGCTAGTAAAGTGTCACATTAGATAATATGGAATAGTAGATAGTATTCAACAAAACATTAAGAAAATAGTATTTCTTAGTGTGGTAGAAACTATAGTTGTTTATGGAGCTAACATATAGTCTCAATCAATAAAAATCAGAGACACAGTCAGAACATTGGGATGGAGTATGTGAGAGATATTTCCATCTTACAAGGCAGGACTAGGTGTGAAATCAGAAATAATGGAGACGAGTGGAAATAACGTGATCCATAACAAAAAGATTAAAGAAATGTATAATTAAAAATTTTAAATTCTGAAGTAATAATGCTAGCTTTTCTAAATTTATACATATTTTAAAGCTTATTTTTCATTCGTTTGCTCTAATAGTTTAGAAATTTTGACTAAATTTGTTTACTGTTTGTTGCGTCACTAAAAACGGTCCTTTGTGACAAAAAGAAACGCACCTGATTTTAAAAACTAACCTAGATTTCCGTGTCTCCTTCAACTTAGGCTCCAAAAGTTTTAAACTTACAAATAATTTTGACTAAATTTTTGTGTTTGAAAGTTAAAAAATATACTCATATACATATTGACAATAAAATAGGACAGTTTTTATTTGTTGTCTCTATGCAGATACAAAAACCACTCAATAAGGAACATTTTATAAGAAGAAACATGATGTCACTAGTAAGAAAACCGATAAAAGATTTAAATGCATGACTCATAGGTAGGGCATTTAAAAATGGCAAAATAAATATTTTTCGCATCTACGAATGGCTTAGTTATTTTATAGAATTAAAGAAAAGAAAAAAATTGGTGATAAAATTCCATAGATGAAGGTAGGAAGGTTCTGCTGGACTCTGGTTAACCGGACGAAAAGCAGTTATAACAACAGTTTTGCAGTAAATTTTAGAACAACAATCGCAATTTATTGCATTACTTAATGTTGGAGTAACCCCGATTGCGGCTAGACAGCACCCAAAGTGCTAAATCGTTGCTCTAACTTTTGCAACTTTTGCTTCTAACACGGAGCGCCTGCAGGCTCTTTCATAATTCTCATGCAAAACTTACGACTTTCTCAGTTGGTTTTATTATGGCAACATCAGTGGGAAAGGCACTGTAGTTTTAGCTGCGTATTTATATTGGTTAAAAACATAATAAGTACGATTAAAAGCATTCGTACATATTAATAAGAAAAACTTGTTATGATTTTATTTATCCTGGCGTTTTCACGGAAAATCCACAGCGTGGACCTTCGCAATGGTGCAACAATTGATAAATAGTACCAGTTGGGCACAGAAATGTGTGTTATATCATCGAAGTTTCAGACTTTGGAAGGGGGTCAAAAGGGCAGATGCTTTCACATAAGATAATAACTGAGGCATAAAATGATGCAAAAATTTAGGACTGAGTGGTCATTTTAAAAAACGTTTTCATGTGCTTGCCGAGGGGGGGAGGGGGTGGGGGGTATTTGGTATCTGTCTTGGTTACTTGAGTAGTAAAGAGAACTTAAGAATTTAAAGTTCCAGCTGTTGCGAGCAGATACTTTTGAGTCGGAACAGAAATGAAATTTGATGATTATCTATAACACTCGTCTCTTTGTGAATTATTTTTACTTTCTCTGCTACGTATAGTAAATAGAGGAATATTTGATCCAAAATTTCGATGTCAAGATTTCACCAGAAATGTATGTTTTGAGGCCCCTGAATCCAAAAAAAGCATTTTTAGAAAAGGTGTGGGTGTGGGTGTGTGTGTGTGTGTTTGTGTGTGTGTGTGTGTGTGTGTGCGTGTGAGAGAGTGTCTGTGAACAGTATAACTCAAAAACGAAAAGTTGGTTGCGATACGAACATTTTTGAACAAAATTCCTCCATCATAAACTACCCTTTACATGGAAAACTTTTCAAAAATTTATATTTTCTCAAAAACGGCTCTAACGATTTTGATTAAAATGCCATATGTTTAAGGTATTTTTATAGCAAATGAAATGTATATTTTGAATTTCCTGGCTATGGCCCAAGTAGCCCAGTTTACTCTTGATGACTTTTGCATAAATGGTAAATCGTAAGAGATAGACCAAGTTTTATTCTACAAAAAGTGTAGAACTCGTTAAAACACAACTTATGTCCAAATGCATTTGTTTATTTTGTTTCCATTTTTTGTGGAGTGAATCCTTTCGGACACATTCCTTGTTATTTGGTGAGTTTTGCAATGCTTATACTTTTCTAAACTGGAAAATTATTATTCACTTTTCTATCTCTTGGCTGTGCAAAGAGAATGGAATTTCAAAGCCTTCATATGGCGGCCAGATTTAAAAGATTTGACTATAGTTCAAAGTCTCCCTTGTACCTACAACAAACGTTTATCCCGAGTAACATGAAGAAGATAGGGGGAGTAAGAGTCTGTAAGAATATTTAGTACAGGAGTAGAGAAAGTCATGTGAGTGCAACACATGAGGTTTTTTGGCCTCAGTTTGATGTTTAGAAGCAAAATGCACGTTTAAGGTGCGGCATCAAACATGAGGGCCGCAGTGTGGCGCGGTGCTACTGAGATTTTATTGTTAACGGAAGTTGAAACGTATATCGAGCGGAGCACAGCCAATGGCTTCAGAGACCGGCCCGGTAACTTATGGGTCGGGAAGTGAGTCGGATTATTGATCTTAAAACTCCATGGCCATAGGATGGCTCCCCCACACCGCCTGAGTGATGTTCCAAGGAATATCTTACCTGGGCCACCAGCGGCTGGATTTAACAACACCTAACAAATGTTTTACAAAAATGACTTAAAGATATTAAGTGTCCTAAATAAAACCATATAAAAGTATATATTTCTTTGGTTTCCTCGTAGGAGATGTTGCCTCAGTACGCCGAAAACCTTTAATGTTGCTAGTCCCCAGAGAGGAACATAATCATATCACGCACTTGCTAAAAGAATCCTTGATTTCCTACGATTTTTAATGTTTAAGCACTTTAGGTATCCCTGTAAAATGTACCTTAATAGCAGAGGCTTCAATGACTGAACTGCCATATGCCTTTAGTAAAGGATGGGGAGGGCCCACGTAAAATATCTGGTGAGTTGGCATACGTGAATGATGATGGGATTGCATTTGACAGCAGTTGCATGGATTTTCCCTTTTGTTAAAAGAACTACAAAATAATCAAATAAATGAACACTATTATGATGTAAAATACCTACATATGCTTTCATTGTATTATTAAATGTTAATACAATATCAAAATAACAAAAACCACCGTTAAAATATTTTAAAGTTTGATTTAGCATATATGTTGTCAAATTGCAACACTACTGCTTTAGGGGTTAATGAAAGTACTGAGGATTGCGAGCCCTGTATGTTTTAAATGAAAACCCACATAGGAAACGTAGTCATATTGGAAAGCTCAGTGCAATAGCCGGAATTTGAACCGTAAATCTTCAGATTTCGTGTCGGTGCTCTAATTAAACTATCCTGGACATATCCATGCGAAATTTAATTCTTGAATTGGCTCGCTTTTTTTCCTGAAATCGCAAGGTTCACGATTTCATTTTGAGATAACATATACCAATGGCGGCTTACAACACTCGTAAGTACTTTTAAATACCTACTGGTTTTCGTAGTTAACCATGATGATTATAGTTGTTCTTTCGCACACGCCTTGTGTAGATTAAAGTTGGAAGAGTAAAAGACATATACTAAAACTAAACTAAACCCCGGCGCAACAGCCCATGAAGGGCCAAGGCCTACCGCCCAGCCGCTGCGTCCCCCACCTCTGCCCACTACAGGCGTCATTGGTGGGGTGCAGTATTGGAGGGTGGGACGTGGTCAGCGCTCCGAGCCCTCCCGGCCAGTTATGCGGTCTTCAGGACCTGGGGCTGCTACTTCTCCATCAAGTAGCTCCTCAATTGGTCCCCCCGGAACCTAACGAGGCTGAGTGCACCCCGTGAAAAGTGACATATATCTATCAGAAATCCATATAGTTATAAATTTCAACCTGTTACTCGGATACACGATTGTTATTAAAAATAACAGGCAGCTTTTGGATTGTGAATCTCCAATAGTTTTCTTCTGTGGTAGTAAAATCAATATACTAAATATTACAGGATACAGATTTTAAAATCACGATTTCAAAGCCTTTAGAACAGTCCATCAATGTCCACTACCATATGATGGGCAACATTGGTCCTTTTGTGCTTTCTCTACTACATATAGTAAGTAGAGGAAGCATTGTATTCCACCCAAAAATTCGATGTCGAGATTTCACAGGAAATGTTTTGAGGCACCCAGAATCCAAAAAGGTCATTTTTAGAAAAAGGTCCGCGCGCGCGCGCGCGCGTGTTTGTGTGTGTGTGTGTGTGTGTGTGTGTGTGTGTGTGTGTGTGTGTGTGTGTGTGTGTGTGTGTGTCAGCCTGTAGACAGCATAACTCAAAAATGAAAAGTAGGTTAAAAACCAAATTGTTATTTAAGTTTAACAACTTTGAAGGATGCGACACGAAGATTTTGAAGAAAATTCCTCCACTATAAACTACCCTTTATATGGAACATTTTCCGAAAATTTTATTTTTACCGAAAATGGCTCTAACGATTTTCATTAATATACCATGTTTAAAATACTTTTATGACAAATGAAATGTATGTTTTGAATTTTCTGGCTATAGCCTATGTAGTCCTGTTTACTCTGGATGACTTTTGCATAACTGGTAAACCGTAAAAGATAGACCAAATCTTGCTATACAAAAATGTAGATATTCCTAAAACACACAAGTTATGTCTAAATAAACTTGTTTGTAGAGTGAACATTTCGGAGATATTCCTTGTTATTTTTGTAAGCTTTGGAAAACAAACTTTCATCAAATAGAACATATTTATTTTTTATACCTTAGACGTGAATTATGAAGCTTATTATAGTAATTATTGCAAATAAAAAAGTTGACAATGTACTATTACTTCTAATCCCAGTTTTACAGTTATCTGGCAATATAATTTAAGTTAAGGAAGCCTCCTTGTATTTATTTTCTTACCTCACACTTACGTAACGCCGGTACAACAGCCCATCCGGGCCAAGGCCTACCGGCTGACCGCTGCTTTCCCCACCTCTGCTCACCACAGGCGTCATGAGTGGGGTGCAGTACTGGAAGTGGAACGTGGTCAGTATCCCTGTCCCTTCCACTCGGTTATGCGGTTTTCTGGACCAGTATAGCATCCTTGGTAAAATCCACCGCCAGTCGTAATTTAAAATTACGTTCAGGCACATATTCTGATAAACTGCAAAGATGCACAATTTCTAATGCCAGTAGTATGGTACTACTAAAAAAAACTGAATTGACAAGGCTTCCCTGTTGTACCTTGTTCTTGTTTGAGGTAAATCTTTGCCCCTGCAACGAATATTAACACCTTTGTTTTCATTTGAATCACTAGTTTCATCAATATCAGTCAAAGAAATATTAGATCGGACAGTAGCAAACACTCGGTAGGTAGCTCAGAATTTCTGAGCAGGAAATTTACCTGAGTAGGAGGAGGTAGAAGAACAGGGGAGAGCAGTTTGAGAGTAGGGAATGGGGGAGAAGCAAAGGCAAGAGAAAGCATGAGAAATCAATAGCCAGCCGCTATAATGCCACCTGCTTCAACACAAAAACATCGACTCTAGCCTTAAGCTCACTTGTAAAAATATTCCTTTTTGTTACAATATTTTAAAATCGCTCAGCGTTTGTAACATATAGTCTATCTGTTTTTATTCAACAACAATTTGGCTTTGACAACAGTATCCCTTGCTCTTGTTTTATAATAAAAATACCTCACAAATTTGTTTTCAGAAATATGCACCTGTGGTATAATATAAATTTCAAATTTGGGAATAAAGTCTGGTTTTCAAATATTTGTTTTGCTTTTAGTGAGTGTTTTCTCCCTGTATATTGAACTTAATATAATTCAATTTTACAAGAGAGAGCATTTAAAATACCACATCGAAATTGATTTTGGAGCTTAGTAAAAGCTTCAAATCATGTGTTTACATTTTCTTTTCTTAGTAGCAAAAACTTTCCATTTCTTTTCAAATTCAGCCCTTCGAGAATGAAACCACATTTTCCTACATAAGTGAACGTGTAATTCAGGTGTTATACGTTGAAGAATAAGCGAACAGACCATCTGAAAATTTGAGATGCCTTAGCCTTTCTGGCTAGAAAAAGAAAATTTTAAAAGTAACATTTTTAAAAGTAGTGAAAATATGCTGAAATGTGCTTTTCTTTCAATTAGTATAGTTTCCACAGTAGAAAAGGTTGCTTATTGTCAAAAATTCGCCCACATATTAGATTAAAAACACTTAAATGGAGATTAAATGGTGAAAAAGTTATATTTTTAATATTTTTATGCGGTATTATTAACCCAAAATTTGCTCTTAAATTTGGTATATGTTTTACTTAAATAGGGTTATCAACAAATTCCTCCGCATCGTTCCGGAGCCTACCGCTCAAGGTAGCATTGGTATCCTGTTTATCTGCATTACCTTTCATGAATTACATACTTGAACTTATCAGATTTTTTGTTTCGCGGAATGTTATAACCACACGCTCGCGGCAGTCACTGCTGCCACCGTAATTCCCATCTCTAGGGGAATCTTGGTTACATGAGAGCTGCGGAGCAACTTCTCGTAAACCCTATATATCTTCATGTGGCTATATTTCTCATTTTGTACTTTGAATTGTGCAACGCTTCATCGGGGGGAAACCATGCACTTTCGTGTATAGACAAAAACGTATATCCTACGTTTTAGGGGACGTTTTACTTCCCAAATTGGTACTAGGGTACTACTGTGAAATATAATAGCTTTTCTGTGTTCAATGACTTCTTTATTGGCAAATGTATGCGGGTTCATTTTCTTCATTTTTATTTTTCACAGCTTTTTCTGAAAATGACACTTCTGGTATAAATGCCTCCGTACCTACCTTAAAAAACTATTGAACGCACCAAATTACATTTCAGGATAGTAAAAATTGCCTCTTAAGTATTATTAACATGTTGGTTATCAAATAATAATTTCTGATAAATTTTAATAAAATCTCGTACATTTAATAAATTAATCCTCTTTTTTAATAAGCATTTAATTAGATGTATTTAGAACACTGTATTTAAAATGCATTTATTTACATCTTATAAAAAGTTTGGTCTGGTATCTTAAGTAATTTCTTAGAAAATGGGTCATGAATTTAGCACATTTAGCATTGGTGGAACTGAGATATTTTAATGTTCTCTTAACTTACAGCTGCTGACACATTTCAGACTCAATCTAGAGACCAACTTAGGTTAATTTCAGTTATATCTACGTTTGTAGATAATTTGAACCAAATAGAAGAACACATATTTTCTTTTCCTTTTCGGTTACAAAATAGTTGGTTCCATCCAAAAATACAGTGTCAAAGATTTATTGTTTTCAAGATATTCACGTGTCAAGTGCACGCACACACTTCTTCCAAGTTGCACAGGCTTACTGAGAGATGTTATGACAAGAGTATAGTGGCAAGTTGACCACGACAGCTGGTTTGCCGGCCTGGATGTAAACATGAATATTAGAAAGCGTTAGGCCCGAGAGTAGCATGCTGCTTCTTATAGCTTCAGAATTTATTCCATAGAACTTGGCACGAATTCATAGTTATCCGCTATATATTAAACTCTTCGCTACGCAGAATTAAATTCGTAACAAAAGGGTAAAAAAAGGGTAAAGGATACAGGCATAGAGGGGACATTTCTCTCACTTCGACCTATATAGATATATTGTGACTACTATTCCCAGGAGGCAGGGATAAAATGAGGGAACCGAAGGTGCTACACGGGTCACAGAGGCCCATGGAGGTCCCTAACAAGTGCTGAGATTTCTTCATCTCGGCACCAGGCCCCGCAGATCAGCCATCATACATCGGGTACCAAGGGCCGTCCAAACGTCACCTAGCGCCGAGAACATCAGTTACCATGCGCATTCATCCGAGCCATCTGTCCGGCACTGCCAACACCACACGCCTGAAAATACACCTGAAAGATGATAAGCAAATGGAATGAAGGGAAATAATGAAAGGAAACCGTGGTATGAAATGATGCACCCCGGAATTCGCCTAAGTGACATGGGGAAACCACGGAGAAATCCATGTCAGAGTGCGCGGCCACGGGAATCGAACACGCGACCTCCCGAATGCGGGCCACATACCTTACCGCCTGAGACAAATCGCTCGGTAAATTCGTAACAAACTTAGATAGTATATTTTGTGACATTCAAGCAACATTTAAACTTTGAAAGTAGGTTTATTGAATCCCAAACTCAGTGAAATTACTGAGAAGTCGAAAATTTATATGAACTGCGTTTCGAGAAATAATGTAATAAAGTAACCTTTCTAATAATAAATTCTAGTTTAATCAGGTTGCAAAATGCATTACAAACATAAGAACCTAAAATCATGGTTCTTTAAGAAAATGACACCATTACCTTATTTACTTGGACAATAACAGGAATTGTCCATTTAAACTAGTAATAGTGAGTGCTGATCATTGGAATTTGCCAACGAACCACTATTATATTATTTTGTAAGGAGCAAACAAGTCTTTTAGTTTCTAATTATTTGCCGTGTAAGTGGGTTCTACCGTTCACCTAGGCGGCCGGGTTCGAACCCAGCAACCCGCATACCCGCCTTGGTAGCGTGATGGCTAGCGTGTCTGTCCCACGCTCAAAGGTCGCGAGTTTGAATCTCGCTTAAGGTAAGTTATCCGGATAAAGCTTTTTCCGAGGTTTTCCCTTATCCTGAAAAGACGAATGTCGTGTAGCTCCATGGACCTCGGGCTCATTTGAGCATTTCACCCGTTTCATTCATTCACCGTCCGATATGATATTACTTTGGGCAACGTTAATTAAAAAAAAGGACCCGCACTGATTCCATCGATTGCTCCATCATCACCTTTCCATTCATCCATTTCGACTGAATTTCATATCATCCTCTTCCTCACTATCATATCTGATGCTTAGCTGACCACTGCTTCCAAGTTTTCACTGTGTGAAATCGTTTTAAGAGCTGGTGATGACCTTGAAATTATACTCCTGGTGCTTGGCCAGGGAGTAGAAAAAAAAACGACTGAAGATTTTCTGTTTGAACAAAATATAGGTATTTGAAAATTAAAACCAATAACGTGGAATATCTCGAAAATTGTTATCTCAGTCATTCAGACTGACGTGGACTTCCCAGAAAATTCAACACACACACTTCATTTATCATAAAAATGTCTTAAACATACTGTAATTTAATCAAACCCATTGTAATAAAAAATATCCAACCTTTTCTATCTATAGGGTAGTTTGGGCTGGAAATATTTTCTGGAAAACCTTGAAAAGTTTGTATTTAACCGAATTTTTATTTTGATTGCTGTTTTATATTAAAAAAAACAAGCTTTTGGTGTGGGGCAATTCAAAGAACCTCAAAACCTGTATTTGGAGTAAAATCTTGGTACCGATTTTTTGGGTGGATGCAATATCTTCTTAACCTATAAGGTAGATGGTAGAGAAGAAAAAATCTGATACGTTGCACTCACGTGATTTTCTCTACTCTTGTACTGGCCATTCTCACAAACTCTTATTCCTACTTCTTCATGTTAGTTGAGATAAACATTTACAGAAATTATCGTATCGCTTATTTCCTTGTAGGTGCAAGGGAAATATAGGAATGCAATAGGCTTTGAGCGATAGTCAACTTTTTTGAAGCTTTGAGATTCTGTTCTCTTTGCACATCTAAGGTGTACAAATGAATAACGATCTTCCATTTTAAGAAAGTTAAAGTATTCCAAAACTCACACGAATAGCAAGGAATATCTCCGAAATAGTTCATGCTACAAAAAAATTATTTTTACATAGAATGTGTGTTTTAGTGAGATTTACAGTTTTGTATAGCAAGATTTGGTGTATCTCTGACGTTTTACCAGTTTTAAAAAAGTTATCCAGAGTAAACAAGACCACAGCCAGAAAATTCAAGATATAGTATATTTCATTTGTCATAAAAATATCCTAAGTATAGGGCATATTAAACAAAATAGAGCCGTTTTCGAGAAAAACGTTTTCGGAAAATGTTTCATGTCAAGGACAGTTTAGGGTGGAGGCATTTTTTTCAAAATCTTCGTGTCACATCCTTGAAAGACGTTGAAGTTAAATGGCAACTTTGGCTTTTAACACACACACACACACACACACACACACACACACACACACACACACACACACACACACACACACAGAGAGAGACAGAGACAGAGACAGACACAGACACCTTTTTCTAAAAATGCTTTTTTTTGGATGCAGAGGGCCACAAAACATACATTTCCGGTGAAATCTCAACACCACAGTTTTGGGTGGAATACAATACTTTCTCTATTTGCTCTACGTAGCATGCTGCCACTATTCACAGGAGAATCACAGTTCGGAAGCCATTCTCCTTCAATCACGAGTTCCTCTGTCGCCTAACCGACCCGTCCCAAAATATTACGAGAACAGACGTAAGGAAGAGTATGACAATAATGGGAGAGATGGAAAATGAGGGCAATGCTGGCGAAGCAGTGGATTGTGGCAGTCATTAAATGTATGTGGTGGTAGAGAATGAAAGAGAAAGTAATTTATGAAAGAAAAGATTAATTCCAAAATAGGGTAATGCGTTCTTGTTCATTAAGATGCATAGCGGTCGTAGCAGCTGAAACGGAAAGGACAGCTGAAGGTGTTGGCGGCGAGCAGTGAGTGGATGCGTGATAATCTACTAAGGATGAAAGAACGTAGCGTACGAGAAGAAGCGTGTAGCAATGGCCTTGCAAGGGTCATGTCTTTGACCCAGTGCAGAGCGTGTGCGTGACCAGGATTGCACCAATAACGGTGAGGTGACGTGACTGCAGCGGCAAGTGATGCCATGTCACTTCCGTTTCCATCGACACAGGAACCGCGGAACGTCATCTTAGGCATACTGCAGTTTATAATTAAACCGACTAAGGTGTGCACAGCAGTAAAGTGGAACCAGCCTCTATCACGAGATTTACTCTACATGAGGAAGATGTTCTGATGTCGCGCGACCGGATCCTTCGTTAGCTGAGGAAGAATTCGTTGCTACCGTGCTTCCATCTATAGAAATCGATTCACATCTACCTGAAACAATAGACTACGTAATAGGAGCTGGTTCCACTTTACTGCTGCGCACACCTTAGTCTAATTATTAAATGGACTATGCATTGATATGGTTGTCTCCTTAGTGCAGTGCTGCTTACCAAACGGGAGCCCCGAGTTCGATTTCCTCCTTAGGCCCCTTAGGGGCCAATTGAGCTACTTGATTAAGAAGTACCGGCTCCTGGTCGCGAAGATCGCATAACCAGCCGGCAGGACCCAAAGCGCTGAACATGTGCCACCCTCCAGTATTACACCCCACTCATAACTGTAGTGGACAGAGGTGGGGGACGCAGTGGCCTGACGGTAAGCTTTGGCCCAGTAAGGGCTCTTGCGCAAGAATTTAGTTCTTTTTAAACCTTGATATCTAGTGATGCGGGAAACAGCTTCATCCCACTACACTTGTGGACAGGCGTGTGTCTGTGACTGCATCTGAGCGAGAGAGAGAGGGGGGGGGGATAAACTCGAGATTAGCACTAACTTTCATATGTGGCCCAAGTTGAAGAGTCCAAGGCCATTTCTATCACACCACACAACAATTTACATAAAGAAACTCAGAAGTCCTATTTCGGTCACACTGGTTTCTAAATAATTACGAAACCCAAAGGGATAGACACCCTACCTCCAAAAAAAAAACTGACTTCAAGAAAATTTATATCCTAATAGGGTAGGCAATTGAAGCAAATATTTATGTAACATTGTTCATTGCACTGTCCTCAATTATCAATACAGATATGTTAACTTATGGCCCTAACAGTTTGTACAGGAATGATGTCATGAAGATATTGTTAATTTTTAATCTTCATCAGAAGTTACTATGCAGCATTGAGGAGAGTCTCTGCGGCAAAGCACTTTAATTTGACACACCCAAAGCACTAACATCGTGTTGAGAAGGCGCAGAAAGATAACTTGGCTTTGATATGAAACGAAATATAGGATTTCGTAAAGAAAGGCAAATGAAAATTATACCTTGTGCTGGTCGACTCAATGCATTATGCAAATTAAAGCGCTGGTGTGGGCGAAGATTCAAGAATTGTGTGTCATTTCCATTTAGTTGAATGAAGATATTATTCGTCTTCGTGCATTTGCACGTACCCGTTCTGCAATAATTTCCAAAACGCCTTGGTTATATCAGATGAACCATCTCTGAACGAGAGGTTATGATGCAGCATATTTATTAACTTTTTCAGGCTGTTTGGTATGATATGTAGCTACCAAATTATCAAATGAAAAATCCACAGCAGATTTATAAGCGTATGTGAATGGACTAAGCGTAAATATTATCAGGGATTAAAGTAGAGCGCTAAAACATTTGTATTGCAACATGCAACTAGTCAACCATTGACACTTACAAAAGTAACGAATGCCAAAATAACGAAGACATTAACTAACTTCCCAATTAACAGTTACAGAGTCTGAAATTATTCCCTGCGTATGCATTGCTATCGCAAATCATGAACTAGTTACTTCTACTATTATACAGGATTGATCTCCACAAGAGTTGGTGAGTGGCATTGTGGATCTAAGATGCCTATGTATGCCATCTGAAGAGAAAAATGCCTACTAATTATTATCTAGTTTGCTCCATATATGTAACCAACCGAGATTATCTGCATAATCCATATGTTTTACTATGTTGGACAGCAATGTGCATTTGGTCATTTATGTTTCTCTCTTTTAACAACAACGCCTTAGAGAATCTCATTATTATGTTTCGTCTTACTGATCAAACGGAGTAATACAAATGTCATGTTTTCTGTTGAATACGTATCTGCAACTATTGCAGGGACAAATTCTTCCATAATCTCCTTACGAACAGCTTTCTATCCCAGGATCATACGAACCATCTTCAGATTATGTCTGAAAAGATATGTTTATCTCTTGCATATACAACGTGTTAGGGGTATAAGTACAGAAATGTTGATAATTGGCACCTTAATATGTACCCATTTCGGCGTGTTGCTTTTTCTCTTCGTCTAACTTGTCCCACAAATTAATCACAAAGTTTACTATCTAATGCATTTTGCACAGTCACAACAGCGCCGCGGAAGAACAATCCTGTCGTATATACCATCCGTTTTGCTTCATACTTCATTGCGTAACCTACTGCCTTAGGTATCGTAAGGCCATTGATTGCATTGGAACTGGGTCCAGTGCACCATTCACTATCACGAGACCGGCCCATTCTGCATCATGTCTTCTGTACCATATCTACTTAAAGGAACTAATCAACATGAAAACATACTAATCTTAATAAGTGCAATTATAAGCTAGCAATCGAAAACAGATATTGATGTAATGTTGTTCATTACCTGCCTTCATTTACTAATCAAAATACCTATACTCTGTGTATCAGAATATCAGTTTACAATTCCATTAATCAGTTTATAGTCACTCTTTCTTCAGGATGCAGGGCTCTTTACATACGAGTATCTCTCATTTACAAAAAAAAAAAAAAAAATGCTGGTGGCATTGTTACTTTTCTGTATCATGTATCCTAAACCACCATCCCCTTATTAGATATTGACATATAAAATATAAGCTTACGGCCAGTTGCGTGAACACTGTTAACTTATGCTGATGTGTGACATTCTGTGATGACCAACATGGGGAGGTAATTGTATGGTTGAGCTCTGGAAAGTATACGAGTATTTGTCTCCAGATAATTCGGAGTTTTCTGACGCATTGGCTACCAAATAACCGAGAAGAGTCCTAGTTATGGTGATGGCATCATTAAATATCACATTAAAAGGAGAACGTGAGTCACGAAAGGCTTGTGCGTGTCGGTTAATAGAAACCAAAGTAAATTCCAGAGTGGAAGTCTAATCTCCCCTTGTTCGCTAACTTGCCGCCCACTGTTAAGCCCCACATAAATATACAGGATGCGAGGCGGGAGGCGAGCCAATAACCCTCAAATGAACTGTTATTGTTCTTCATTGCTGTACTCGCAATAAACATTCTTTGACGGATGGGTATCTGTTGGAACATCCGTATCGGATATTAACTGCGAGGTTTCAATAATGCTCATGACTTGTTTCAGTTCACGACGGGTTATAACCCAGGATGGCAAACCCATTTTAAAAAGCCCCAAATGATCACAAAATTGGTGATTCTTCACTTTTTATAACCTGTGGTCTTGACGATTTCATGGAAGCTTCAACCGAATTTAGTGTTGATTAAAATCGTTATAACTGTGTAACCAGTAATTCAGAATTAACCTGAAATTAAGTGATGCCTAAAAGAACGACGGTTAATAATGTCTTAGGTTTATATTTAGGGGAACGGGTGACCTCAAGAAGAACATATTTGAAGAAACTGTTTTTGATACTTCCCAAAACTAGCTCAAAGTAAGTTATAGTGTCATGTTATGATAAATATTGATTCTGAAATGTTGATCAGCAAATAAAACAGGAATTCTCAACATGTAATTAATTTAGTGTAAATGTATGCTATATTTTCCGGATATCCTAGAATATTCAGTAATAAACTCGCAAATAATGCTGTAAGAGTTTCTCTGCTTGCCTACCCCTTTGGCAGAGTTCGGGTTCTGCGCTAACGAGCCGTGGTTGGTTCAAAAGGAGGAGCGGATTTCGAACTGCTCGGAACGCCAATCGCGATGCGGGTAGAAATCTCCAGAATTCCCCAACTTATGTACCTGCTAGAAGAATGCGCTCGGGTATATAGTGAAGGCTGGCCGCTGGTTCCAGATTCGATTCGAGTTCTTTTTCGCTCTTTTCTCAAAACCTTCTTACATGCAGCATGTGGGCAGTTGTCTACACAAGGATAGGAGAGGAGAGTCCCGAGTTCGAATTCTTGAGTGATCGGAAAAGGAAGAAGGTGAGTTACAGTGGTGAGAAAAAGATCGGAAGAATTCTTGGCATTGGCTACTTCTTGTCAGTGTCAAGTATTACACACTAACATAAAGTTTTAACTCCGATCAAAGACATCTCAAGGAATATAATGTTCTTTCTGGGGGACTGAGGCAGTGTAAGTCAAGCATAACAAATTTCATAGTCTACACGCAAAAGAAATATAATTTCACTTCAGAATTCTTCACTTCTCTGTCCTCTCTTAATTACACTCAGATGTCCTTTCGTTTGACTCTATCTCTCTCTCGCTCGCTCTCTCGAATAATTACGCAATTATTTGTACTATATGTTGTAGGCACACCTGAACCACCTTTTACCAAAGCTCTTCAGAATTCAATTTAATGGTATTTTTCAAAACGCATTTGGTAAGCAATTTCGCGGTGTACCAAGAAGGAGTTATAATTTTCTGGTGTGGTTAATGTTGAACAAAAGCTTTTATACGCTGTTTATAATAGGTAACTATTCCTCCATGAATATCAAATTGATTTTACCGTATAAAATTGCGAATAATAAGGCGTTAAGCACAATTATATAAATCAAGTCTTGGCAAACCTAGTATCTTAAAATGCTTGCTCATATTCTATTTAGAAAAATACAAATATCTGAAGGCTTATTTCACGCCGAATAGTGATTGCTAAGGTTTTATTTGTGCACTAAAAAGATCAAATTCTTGAGAAAATAAAGTAAAAACAGAAATGATTGCATAACGCGTTATACTTCTCCGCATCCCAACATTTCATAAAATATAAAATGTGTTACAGAATGTGGTGATCCCACTCTTAAAACTTTATTCGCAATTGAAAGTTAATAGTGCTCTGTAAACGATATTCTTAAAAAAGAAGCATAAATAAGCTTTTTTTTTTTCCGGAAAGGTTACTCATTTCCATTTACTTGCAAAATATTGGTAGACATACGTGAAGCTGATTAGAAATTCTAGGTGTGCTAAATTACATAATTGTGCAGTAATTTATTGTTCGTCGAGGATTACAGTGCAACTGACTTCTATATATGCCAATTATCACTCCATGGGAATGATTCCACGATTTTGAGTCCATTACACTGTGGCGCTGGCCGCCCATCAAAGAGATGCTCAAGGTTAGGCTACCTCACACCACGACGTTGCTGGGCAACGCGCGACCTATTTCAAACTGTTCGAGGAGCTTTTGACTGCCGCCTTGTTGACAAGAAATTTCAATAAAATGTGTAATTTCCAGAGAATTGGCCGGTAATTCGCCTGACCTATATAAGCGAGTCAGCATGGCCCGAGAAGCCAGTTTTTGACGCGACTTTTTAAGTGTCGAAGTTCCCTCCCAGTTGAGTGTTGAGAAAGTGTTTACTGAGTGTAGCTTCAAAGCTAGCTGTTTGCGAGACAGCAATAGTAGAAAGGTAATGAAGTGTGTGTGTGCGTACGTGCGTGCGTGTGTGTGTGTGTGTGTGTGTGTGTGTGTGTGTGTGTGTGTGTGTAAAGGCTAGGAGAGGGCGGAACAGCTGTAAATTGGAAAGTGACGACGAATTGTAAATTTTGTTAACAACGACTGTGTTTTTATGATTTAGTTTTAGGAGGGAAATAAAGTGACAGAAAAAACAATTTCACTTGTCATTTTTTGCAATACTATCAATTCAAGTTGTTAAAGCACTCTTTTGGTTACTCAACTGGCAGCTAGTTAATATCATACGTATAAGTCGGCCACGATGAGTGCATCTGTAGGAGAGCGCCACTGTTTTGTTGACAGTGTGTAACGTTCTCAAGATTTGATATGCGATGGAATCATGGGCAAAGCGATAGTGAAAATCTGCACTTGCACACTACATGAAAACACTAATAACCTGATTGTG
Organism: Tenodera sinensis; assembly: GCA_030765045.1. Classification (NCBI taxonomy): domain Eukaryota; kingdom Metazoa; phylum Arthropoda; class Insecta; order Mantodea; family Mantidae; genus Tenodera; species Tenodera sinensis. The sequence goes on along the minus strand of CM060966.1, from coordinate 156,770,205 downwards.
TCTACACACGAGTTCTCGGAAGTGGCACCTGTGCGGATGTTTTCCTTATGTGATAGTATTCCCGGCTGAATAAAACTCAGTATAAAATAGTATAATTATCCTGTTGTCTGTTAGCATTCAAGTTTATAAAATCTCTAATAAACTCATTGCACACTCATGATAAACAAGTTGTGCAAATAGGCCAGTCAACGTTAGTTCTTGCATTTGAGAGGAATTAAGCCTGATTCCTTATTCCGACTTCTACTTGTCCGATAGCTGAGTACTAAGCAGGAGCCATTTTCTATGACCCCAAATCAAAACAAAACAATAAGCCTATGTTTAAACTCGGTTGGTCAGAAACTGGTGTGCTGATCCGAAGGTCGTGGGTTCAAACCCGGCCCAGACCGATGGGTCTTAAGTGTGCTTGAAGGCAGTAGATTTACTGGCTTGTGAAAGAACTCTTGTGGGACGAAATTCTGGCACATCGTTGGCGCTGAAATGACCCTTGCAGTTGACGGATCACTAATAAGCCAATTTTCCCCCTATATTTAACTGCACAAAAGGAACCTTTCCAGGTTCGGCCATCATCTGTATAAAAAGCTGATGAGCTACACTCACATGACTTTCTCTACTCTTGTACTAACCATTCTTACAAACTCATATTCCTATATATTCTTCGTGTTCGTTGAGATAAAATGTGCAGAAATTATCTTATTGCTTATTTCCTTGTAGCAGCAAGGGGAATATGGGAATACAGTAGGCCTTGAGCGATAGTCAAATCTTTTAAAGCTCTAAGGTCCCGTTCTCTTTGCACGGTTAACATATAAAAATGAACAACGATGTTGCATTTGAGAAAAGCTAAAGTTTTCCAAAACTGACAAAAATAACAAGGAATATCTCCGAAATGGTTCACTCTACAAAAAATTTATTTGGATATATAGTATGTGTTTTAGCGAGAACTATATTTTTATATAGTCATATTTTGACATGTAGAGTAAACAGGACTACATAGGCTATAGCTAGGAAATTCAAAATAAGCATTTCGTCATAAAATATCTGAAACATGTCACTTTAATCAAAATCGTTAGAGCCATTTTCGAGGTAAACAAAATTTTCGAAAAATTTTCCATTCAAAGGGTAGCTTAGGGTGGAGAAATTTTCTTCAAAATCTTCGTGTCACATCCGTGAAAGAACTTGACAACTTTGGTTTTTAACCAACTTACAGACAAACACACATACACACACATACACACGCACACACAAGGATCTTTTCTTAAAAATGTTTTTTTTTTCTTTTGATCAGCGGGCCTCAAAACATATTCCCGGTGAAATCTCGACATCGAATTTTTGGGTAGAATACAATACTTCCGGTACTTACTAGTAGAGAAAGTAAAAATACGCAAAATAGAAGGCACTTTCTATTCACTCTGGCATTAGCCAGTGTTTGAATCAATATGTGTGAGCACATATTTTAAAACAAGTTACAGTACGATCTTGCACATCTTCTTCTTCTTTTTCTTCCTGACAAGGTTTAGGCCTTTAGACCTGTTCCAAGGCTAAATAAATTGGTCGCTCCTTCTTCTCCGTTGTCATCCAATGTTTCTCCATCCAGAAGGTCTGTAAAATAAAGCTTGCCGTGGGTATCTCGAAGGGGACATCCTTAAAACATGGTCTTTCCACTCTTTTTGATATCGTTGAATCTCTTCAATTATATTTTCTTCCACAAGTTTTGCTCGTAAATCAGTATTTCTCAGTATATCTTGCACATTAAATCCATAAAAAGGCGCAAAGATAAGTATCTGAGAAACTGATACACTCTATGCTTTAATGAAATCATCTACGGAATATTAAAGTGAAGTTAAGCACAATCTCATACAAAAAAATAAAATTCCCTTGAGAACGTTGATTTAAACATTGATATTGCATGACAAATGTAATGTGGCTCGTTTGTTTAAAACAGAAGATTACTTGTTTTCCGCGGAAAATATTCATCAAATTAAGATCTTAAAACGAACCTACGTAAACAATTTTCGAAACGCTGCTGCGTCTACATTTATAGCAACATACCTACCCTCTTAATATCACGTTGAGAGATAATGGGGTAAATGGCCATTATAAATAATTACGGTTAATTATACATAATTATCAAAAAGCCAGTAAACGTGATAAATCACTTTTCACCAGTTATTATGAATAATTATCCACATCCGTTGGTAGAGGCAATACAAGTGTTCGTGCAGTGCACAAGCATTTAGTCCCTCTGCTACCTATATATAATGTCTTACGAGAGAGCGATATCTGGATTACGCCACTGAACTTAGCCGTGTAAATGTGTGTCCTGATGTGTGTTGGAACGCACGTGACACTTACCAGAAGCCATTGTCACATTAATGTTACACATCAAGCTGAGTTAGTGTCCCCACCCAAACTACCCTTTAAATGAAACACTCTTCGAAAATCTTTACTTCATGAAAAATGACCCTAACAATAAAAAATCTTACTTTCTCTACTCTTGTACTAACCATTCATACAAACTCTTATTCCTATATCTCCATGTTAGTTAAGATAAACGTTTGTACAAATTATCTTATTTCTTATTTCCTTGTAGGTGCAAGGGGAATATTAGAATACAATAGGCTTTGTGCGACAGTCAAATCTTTTTGACCTTTGAGATTCCGTTCTCTTTGCACGATTAACATATTAAAAAATGAACAACGTTGTTGCATTTCGCTAAAGTTCTAAGTTTTCCGAAACTCACACACATAACAAGGAATATCTCCGAAATGGTTCACCCTACAAGAAAATTTATTGAGACACAAATTGTGTATTTTACCAAGATCTACATTTTTTGTAGTGCAAGATTTTGTCTATCTCTAACCGTTTACCAGTTATGCAAAAGTCGTCCAGAGTAAATACGACTACAGGTGCTATAGCCAGAAAATTCAAGATATACACACTCAGACTGACACACAGACACACACACACACACGGACCTTTTTCTAAAAATGCTTTTTTTGGATTCAGGGGGCCTCGAAACATATATTTCCGGTGAAATCTCGACATCGAATTTTTGGGTGGAATACAATACTTCCCCTACTTACCAGTAGAGAAAGTAAAAAATCTGATGTGTTGCACTCACATGACTTTCTCTACTCTTGTACTAACCATTCTTACAATCTCTTATTCCTATATCCTCTTCGTGTTAATTGAGATAAACTTTTGTACAAATTATCTTATTGCTTATTTCCTTGTAGGTGCAAGGGGAATATTACAATACAGAAGGCTTTGAGCGATAGTCAAATCTTTTAAAGCTTTGAGATTTCGTTCTCTTTGCATGACTAACATTAAAAATTAACAATAATGTAGCATTTGATGAAAGTTTGTTTGCCGAAACTAACGCAAATAACAAGGAATATTTCCGAAATGGTTCACTCTACAAAAAAGAAAAAATTATTTCGACATAGATTGTGTTTTAGTGAGATGTACATTTTTGTATAATAAGATTTCGTATATCTATTACGGTTTAGGATTTTTTCAAAAATTATCTACAGTAAACAGGAGTAAATAGGATATAGGTAGAAAATTCAAGATATACATTTCATTTGTCATAAAAATATCTTAAGCATATGTCATTTTAATCAAAATTGTTAGAGCCTTTTCAAGAAAATCAAAGTTTTCGAAAACTTTTCTATGTGAAGGGTAGTTTAGGGTGGGGCTATTTTCTTCAAAATCTTCTTGTCGCATCCTTGAAAGACTGATTTTTAAGCGACTTTTTGTTTTTGATTTATGCTGTCCACAGACTGACACATAGACATATACACACACGGACTCTACGTAGTAGAGAAAGTAATTATGGCTAAAATACCATATGAAGAGGTCACTACAAGAATGTAGAACGTCACTGTTTACAGTTAATCACAGCTTTACTATTCAAAATTAGACCGACAAACTTTTAAACTAGAGAAATGGCTGGTGTCTGCAAGAGTACGGCAGAATAGGGCACGTCGATGCACTCTTTGTGCTAATCGCAATAGGCGTGCTTCCAACACTTGAATAGTAAAGCTGTGATTAACTGTAAACAATGAGATGTTTATGTTTTGTTTATGTGTTCTGTGTTTTTTTCTTGGATAAGATTGTGTGCCTTACTAAGATAAGTGCAATACTAATTTGCATTGTTGGTTTTGCCGTAAATACTTAATCTGGGTGGGAGGCAGTAATCTATGACATTAACTCGTCTAGCGCTTAAACGAAACACCGCAGCAAAAACCTTTCCTTAACAAAAAGTGTTTAAAATAATGTTATCTGTCAGCTCCCAAAGTTTGTCGGTCTAATTTTTGGACTCCGTGTATATATCTTGATTTTGAATTTTCTCGAAATGTCTTGGAAGGAAATTCATATACGTTAAATAACAGATGAAGATGTACTACAGAAAAAAGTTAGGAAGAACCCTTTAATACACACAATTTATTTCAAATAAATTAATTTTCGAGATATATGCGTTATTAATGGTTCGAATGCTTCAATACTTAAGTCTTTTTTTAAAGTCCTAACGATTTTTAATTGTTTCTCGCGATGAACAGAGGGTGGAATTTATCAGTATAAAGCGCTATTCCTATTGTATTTACGAAATGTGCAATGCAGCCATTTCTCTTGACCAAAATGAAGTAGATAGGAAGGAGTAGTATACCCAGTGATAAGAGGTAAAGTGGTAAAAGCCATGTGAATATTACACATCACATTTTTCTTCGTGCGTTGATGCGCTCTTGTGTATTATCCATTCAGAACGACTGAGGCTACTAAAGATCACATACTAGCAGTCTGTGGCCTGGCATTATCGTGGCCAATTGGCATTTATTAGCATGAGGTTTACAACTACTCCTGCAATATCCGGCACGTAACAACTACCGTGACTCCAGCATCTCGTGAAGTAGCACGTAAAGTTGACCAAAGCCAGCGATGATCTCTATCTTCACCATTTATGGAGTCTGAGGTTATCTTACTTCCGTATTGTGCTTGCTTATTCAGGGCTTAGTACAATGCAAAGCATTGTTGTGTTTCCCAGTAGTAGATCCCAGATCAGTACTGTTGGCAGATCCCAGATGTTGCTGTTGTGGTTTTATGTGGGCTTATAGAAAATAATGCATCTTCTCGACTTTTATTTATCTATTTTGGTGTTTTCGGTCTCAAGTTCCACATGACACGTTTTAATACAAATTGCATAACATTTCAAGCACTGACACTGAAGGAAAACTACTGCATAGCCTATTTTCTTTCATTCAATTATTCTAACAATATGATTTTATATTACAGGTATTAAGAATCTCATGTGTTGCGCTCACATGACTTTCTCTACTCTTGTACTAACCATTCTTACAATCTGTTATTCCTCTATCTTTATCGTGTTGGTTGAGATAAATATTTGCAGAAATTATCTTATTGCTTATTTCCTTATAGGTGCAAGGGGAACAGGGGAATACAGTAGGCCTTGAGCGATAGTCAAATCTGTTAAAGCTTTCAAATTCCGTTTTCCTTGCACGGTTAACATATAAAAAATGAATAACGATGTTGCATTTGACAGAAGTGTAAGTTCTCCAAAACTTACACAGATAACAAGAATATCTCCAAAATGGTTCACTCAACAAAAAATTTATTTGGACATAGATTGTGTGTTCTGTATTTTTTGTATAATAAGATTTGGTCTATCTCTTACGGTTTACCAGTTATGTAAAAGTCATCCACAGTAAATAGGACTTCATGGGCTATAGCCAAAAAATTCAAGATATACGTTTCATTTGTGATAAAAATATCTCAAGCATATGGCATTTTAATCAAAATCGTTAGAGCTATTTTCAATAAAATTCAAAATTATCCTATAAAGGGTAGTTTAGGGTGGAGCAATTTTCTCAACATCTTGGTGTCGCATCCTTCAAAGAGATTAAACTTAAATACTAAATTTGGTTTTTAACCGACTTTCCATTTTTGAGTTATGCTGTCCACAGACTGACAGACGCGCAGACACACAGACACGCGCGCGGACCTTTTTCTAAAAATGATTTTTTTTTTTGGGGGGGGGGGGGATCCGCGGGCCTCAAAACATATATTTCCGAAGAAATCTCGACATCGAACTTTTGGGTGGAATACAATACTTTCTCTACTATACGTAATAAATTAAAAATACAATTACTTTTAACATTGCTTTTAACATAATGTTTTTAAACAGTCCCGAATATTAAATTAAAGATTATCCAGCCTAAATTTGCGAGCAAATGTGCAATGGTGTAAATTGTGACACTTATTCTGTTTATTTAGTTTTTTATGTAACATCTCCGCTATTGTTCCAGAAATTTCAAAATTGGAGTTATCTGTATCATAATCTTAATTGTCATCTAATACCTCCGTGCAGAAGTCTTCATCACATTCGCCAAAATCACTTTCCTCATTTAGACACGTTGGTATTGCAAACTCGAAGTCTGAATAGCCTGGAATGAACGTTGCTGTTCATGGGTTCAATTCCCATCGAGTAATTTGTGAGGTGCGTCACACAGACCGCACGTGCTGATAATGCTATAGCTCTCACTGACAAACAGCTGGAGATAAACAGAAACATCGACAATGCTCAAGGATACTGGTGCGTAGAAGTCCGAGTTTACGGATCAGACGCTATGATTATTACAAAAGTTTAGAAATATCTATTGGTAAGGAAGATTATACCTCGCAAGTTATGGGCTAATAAAAGTTGTTTCTAAACGCACGTAGTTGCTTCGTCACTTTTACTGAGAATTTCCGGTGTAACTTTTATTTGTAATAATCTTAGGATTTCTTAGAGATTGTGTTTTCAAAATAATTGGCAACAAGAATTGGAGTGATAATGAGTACTGAAAAAAGAATTGAGAGAAATTACTTTTAAGCATTGAGAGGTGATTTAGAACTTAAAAAAAAACTATACTCTTACGTTGGCTAGCACTTAGGTAAGTTTAATGCCTGTGCAGTTATTCGACTGCCTCCTTAGCGCAGTGGTAGCGCGGGTTTGATCCCCGGGACTGTTCCCGCGCTGGGAGATCTGCACGGCGTACACTCAGCCTTGTTAGGTCCCGGAGCTGCTTGATAAAGAAGTAGTGACCCCCGGTTGCCAAAGCCGGGATAGCTCGGGGCGCTGACCACGTCCCACTGTCCAGTGCTGCACCCCACTCATCAGGCCTGTAGTGGGCAGAGGTGGGAGACGCAGCGGCCGGGCGGTCAAGGCTGTTGCGCTAAGGGGGTATAGCTATTCACCCATCGCTCTTAAACCACTGACAGTTATTATTGTTTTTTTTTTTTCAGAATTTTTGTCAATTTTCACAGTATTCACATACTTAACGAATGCAGAAAAAGGAATACTTACCAGGTTAAAGCAGCGGCTATTGTGTGTTAGCATGCCAGGTTCTGGAAAACACGTTATATTTCAAATATTTAAAAGGTCCATATAGTGCGTATGTAGGTTTTTCTCACGAAAGAGATTTCGCGATAGGATACACTGAAGCTACTGACAGCAAAGCAAAGCACAGTTGCATGCGACTTTAAAGCGTAAATGAAGTCCAAGCAATGACTCACTAACTCACTCACTCACTCACTCTCACATTGATTCTGTGTAACAAGCGTAGCGTGACCACTTCTATTAAACATTTAATGGAGTTCTGTTAGCTATTGAGCCTAACTGCCTTAGCACCGGGGACAAAAAAGGGGCATTATCAGACCAAAAGTTAGATAGTTGCCACATATGGGTCAAAAGTTGGGGGGTAGCTAGGTATATAAACAAAAACCTCACGATTTAATGCCAAAACATAGCAGTCTCGAGTTATAGGACTGAAGCACGGTTTAGATATGGGGTCGCTAATGGTGTTGCGGCACTTTTTAATATTTATTGCGTATTTTATGGCATCTGCAAGCTCAAAACCCCCTATTTTAATGCTATCATGCATTAACCGTACTGTAATAAACAACAGCCAGAGGTCTTATATAGAGACATCCATTTAAAAATGCTCTTGATATTTGTGTATACGATAAGGTACACTACCTTGAAGTTACAGAGAAGTTGCCTTTCCCTTATGAAGGTTCATAAGCAGGGGCACCTATGAAGCCGAAGTAAATGTCAAAGAAAAAAGCTTTTTGAGTTTTTCTATATGTCTGCAAACTTTCGTGACAATATCTGAAATAACAGTTACCGCAAATCTGCAAAATCAGATCAGTCATGTGCAATAACCCTGTACTGTTTCTCAGCAACGAAATGGAGAAAATGCAGCTTTTGTTGTGTTGTATATCTTACGTAAATACGTGCCTTTCTGCCACACTAACTCCTAATACGTTTTTCATGCAAAAGCCTGCATGACTGCATCAACTCTGTCATTATTGGTGGAACTTCCCCTTCAACACATCTTGCACCGTTCCATCGACTTTAAAATTCACTTTTCAATAACATTTCAGTACCCATTTATATTCATGGAACCATAAATGCATTCGCATTTGAATACATACTCGAAATTACGTATGCAAAAGGTGATTCAAGACAACTTGTTTGTCCAACAGACTAACATATGAAACAGAGACCATCAGTAAACTCAGTTGTTGGAAATATTGACTTGTGTAAACCGCACGCAACACAACAACTCTCCTAATGCCCTCAATCGTTTTTCCATTGCGTGGCACAGAAGGCTTGACGCAGAGTGGGCAGAACGATTGCTGTAAGGTAGTAGCGGAGCTCGAATGCTTTCTGCAAGGTCAATGACCTCACATTACCTAAGTCAGCAGGTAGCACATTGAGAAATGAAGCAAAAGGGGTAGTGTATCTCATAAGCGTTAATCATTTCGCCGCGTAAATACGATCATGCAAAAGAAACGCCAGCTAGTAAACGTTGTAATTGATTTGTGGGAAAACTTTGACGAATAGAAATAGCAACTGACACACCAAGTGGATACATATGAAGGTATCAGTTATCAAATTGTCCGCACTTATACCCCTAATATCCTGTATAAAGATAAAGAAAATGTGAAAATATGTGTTTCATTGTTTGTAAGTGATAATTACGTATGGTTTTGGCAACGCTGTTATGTGTAAGGAAAAGGTAATGTTACCAACTGTTTTGATTAGCGCTTTGTTTACATTACACATTAGTGAGGGAAATCTAATTTTGACAGCTAGTAGAGTAAGAACTTTACTCAAAATGTATGACATGCAAAGGTATGTTTGTTATAGTTTGATTGTTATGATCCATTATTATAATTCGAATATATAATTCAGCTGCGCTAAGATATCGCACCATGCTAATAATATGTTGATAACATATCCATAGAAATACCATTCTAATAAGCAAGTTCTGTTTTGGAAATAAAGAACGTAGGTTCAAATCGGAGGACCTCGACGTTACCCAAATATTTCTCCGTCGTTCTTTGCACCGTTATTCAAAAGCTTTAAAGAATGGGCCGCGTTGGAAAAGCATTGTGAGGTGAACAATGAGCCGGCACTCTATAATAAACTTAGTTTTATTCTTTCTCTCTCTTTTTGCCCGCTTTCTTTTCCTCCCTCCCTCGCCCATGTCCGCTTTTTACCTGATTGAGATATAGCAACGTCGGCATCATGTGTTAGGTCGTAGCATGCAACTCGCATTTCTGATGTATTGCTCGCTTTTGCTCTCGTTTGTTAAAGACCAGGCAGCCTCTTTTGTCATGCGGCTTGATTGAGATATGTACATCCACATGCAAGCCACCCCCCTGCGTTTGGACGCGAATTAACGTAATGGAGATTGAACTCCCCAGCGCTTCTCTAATGTCGTAAACTTTGGCCTGACTTAGGATAGACGTGACCGATCGGTTCCCACACGTGTAGACCGAGCGCTCTGCGCAGACTCCGTGCACCACTCATCAGTCAGCCTCAAACTGCACATATGAAATATAACAAATGTTGCAACGACAATTGCTTTCTTTCCCTGATTACCCTCCTCTTATGTAGGATTTACACCCCCTAGGACTTACAAGCAGCCTAGAGTCAGGCTCCTGTCGGGGAGCATAGGGACCCCTGAACCAGGATGAAGACCTTTGTTTATATAAATATATTTATTTAAACATCCCTAAAATACAGGGCTGCCAAAATGACAAAGAATCTATACTGCTAACAATACAATTGGTTTCGTGTTTAAACAGTTATGAAGAAGAGACTGCCTCTGTGGTCTGGTGGTTAGCATGCTAGCCTCCGAATCTAGAACTTCCGGGTTCGATTCCCGTTTGGAAGTTGGGAACTTTTGCTTAGTCAGGATTATTCCCTAGGGTCTGGAAGTATGAAAGAGAGTGTGAATGTGTGTGAATTTAAGGAAGCCAAACACAAACTGTAAACGAGTGAACGTCACAAAAATATAGGCTATAGGGTAAACACGCATTGCTACCAACCCAGATCTATTCTAGCTGCCAGCCCTAGGGGGCAGGGATGTAGTGTAGGAAACACAGGGTGCTATAGCGTCGCAGCTAGATCGGGCATAGAGATGCGCGAAAGTCTCTAACAAGTGCTGAGATCTCTTCAATCTCTGCGCCAGGCGCCGTCGAGCATCCACCACACACCGCGGGTCCGGTGTCGCACAGGTGCCTCCCCACCCCCCCCCCACCGCCCCGAAGGAGGACAGCGGCCACCCAAACGCCATCTAGCGCCGACAACAGCAGTTACCATACGCGAGCATCCGCGCCATCTGTCCGGCACCGTCAACACCACTCACCTGAAAGCATACCTAAGAGATGATAAGGAAATGGAATGAAGTGAAGTTATGGAAAGGAAACATTCGGCTAACAATTACAAACCCATAAACAGAGCCAGGGTTGCCAATCTTTAAGAGTAAAATTATCGTACCGGCTACTCAAAATTATAGATTTGGACTCAAAATTACCGTACATCTAAACCAAATGCTACAACAATAAATGTATCAGCATAAAACTTATGAAAATGTAACAGTATTGATGTTTATGATATCCCCTACAAGATTGATTACCTCAATCAGTATTACAACTTTAGTACTTATGTTTCTCACACTATTCATCTGAAAGTTCATCTTCCTCATCTGTCGCAGCATTAGACAAATTTGTTCTTGAGATAAACTTTAACATCTCGGTGGCTTGCAGCTTTATTAAAACTAGTTTGGGAAAAAAACTCTTTCACAAGAAGTGTTTCTGTGGGGGCAATGAAATCACTGATAATGCAACCTACGCTAGTTCTTTGAAATCAGTATTTACACCAAGGTGACATGTTTTAACAGCGCTCCGGAAACTTCCAGGTTCAGACGTACTTTTTTTTTTTTTTTTTTTGTCACATGGAATATCACGTATTCCGAGTTTTCTCCATTGATAATCAATTTTCTGAACAGTGCCTTCTTCATTGAGATTACCAGATCTGGGCACATTGGCAACAAGAGGATAAAGAGTAGGATGTGAAATTGTTGCCTTAGAGGGGTGGAGACAGGCCACGAGGACAAAAGTGATGTCGCTATTTGTAATTAATTTCATTTCGTTGGTGTGAACAAACCAGTGAAAATGATATTTCGCTGGTATCGAAATTATCGTACACCCCCATAATTATCGTACGGGTTCACAACCATGAGTACAAACATTCAAATTATCGTACACCCCCATAATTATCGTACGGATTGGCAACCCTGAAAAGAGCCGACATACAAAAGAACCAGCAGGAACAAAAATTATGGCTAGAAATGTGAAGGAAAAAATGAATTACATTGCGCGTATAAGTATCAAAGGTGTGGACAAACTTGCCAAGAAACTTCAGTGGGTGATTCTAGAGAGAGCAGGGATCAAACCCTCGGCAGCGGCAGTGATGCTATCCCTAACCCACGAATAAATGATAGTGACAGCACGACCGACATCTCATGGCGAACCTGAACATTAGTGAAAATACACCCGAGTATACGCGGGGAAAACAAAATATATGTCAAGGTTTAAGAAAATCGCGCGCACTTTTAAGTAAATCTAAGACAGCTGCTATGCAGAGATTTTGTACGCAATGTTTAGTGCATGTATCAGTCAAAACAAAAATGTTGCTACGTTATTACTTAAGTGTCTTTATTAAGTCAATGCATCATTAGTTAATCTGCAAGCACTTAAAACATTGCTGAAATTTCAAGTCCTAACTGGCACTGCAGCCGAAGCAGATTGTAATAAAGAAATGCAAGATGATCCTTGCATGTCTAACTTCCCCATCATTATCGCATTTATCATGCAGCGTTGCCGCCTTCCTTGTTTGTTTAATGTCTTTTTTATGATTAGGACAAGTAACTAAGTATACGTGCTGCCAGGTTCCAAATGACACAAGATGGCGACATTACAATCCTTTTCTCTCGGCAAGTCGCGCGGGGAGGGAGCCGGGGTTCCTTCATCTGTTCAGATTACGCAGGCGCAAGCAATTCCTTTCCCGCATTGGCTATTCAACAAACTTCGTCATAAGCATCAATATATCCTTTCGACGCCGCACGGGCAGACGCCAGCTGAAAGGCGTCCAAGGAGCAAAGTAGTGGAGTAACGCGAAATTTGTGCGAAAACAATGAGATACACTACAAGGGAAATATGGCATTTGTCCTCTTCATATAACTTCGTTAAGGAGCTGTGCAAAAGAGTGTTTTATCAGTAATGCTGCTGTATCCCTTTGTTTCAGCCCCCTTTGGCGAGGTTTGCAGATATATCTACTATTTTACCAATTTTGTTTACTCTCCCGGCTAAAATGGCTGCATATTTCTCAATATTTTTATGGAAATGAAGTAACTACATTTAATTAAAAGCGAATCCCTCCTAAACTGCTTATAATATACGCTTAATTTTGACACTGTTTAAATTTTAAACAGAAAAATGATACGCTTTAAATATTAATATTAGAATAAAAATTTGTGGTTCTAAAAGAATAAATTATTTTCCTTAAACACTTAATATCTGTTTGGAATGTAAATATTTCTGAGTATCGGCTTTAAAGACTTAAGAAATTGGCACCATAGGATATTCTTGAAGAGATCTAATCCCTAATCTACCTAAATAGTTACTTATTTATTAAGGTTTTAAAAAAGGTGCTGGATGTGCGCGTCTACTTTGAAAGAGCACGCTGGAAGATGAAGAATATCAACACTATCCTTTTCGCCTGCAGCGTAGGCAAGTCGCATATCTCTAATACACAGGCACGTGCATAAGACATGCGCTCGGCAGAAATAGGGACATTATGTAACAGTATTCGAAGTATCTGGAAGCTAATATCTCCACCTTATTTTAATATGGACAAAAGGTATTACATTACGACCGCTGGTATATATATTGTTGTAGATTATACATGGATTCACTTCGCTTTAGGCTACATAATATTCCAAACTTATCTCACATCTGAAGTCAGAAAAACATATTTATTTTAGAATAGTCACATTTCCCACAATGATATCTTTTCAATGGTTAGAACAAGTAGGTATAGTGTCTATTGAACAGTCATGTTTGAGAAGTTTTGTTGTAAAACTTCATTGTAATGTAACCTAAATAGAAAATCTCTTTCTCTAGAAAGGTAATAATCATCAGGATTAATGTGAGGTTATGAATAGGTAGACAAATACGTGCAAGTAATGTATTATTTGAACCGAAAACCTCTGGATTTGAATCATAAGATGCTCAACGCTATTGACACTACTCTAACATTCCAAAAATAAATGTTTTTGCTAAAAACAGTTTTTCTTTGCTTAGTTAATTTTTTGTACATAGTTAATTTTTTAACATTCTAAAACCAACTCTCGATATGTGTTTAATATAGAAGACGTTTAAGGTAGCAGTTTTAAATGCCTGAATATTACGCATATTTTAAGAGAAAAATTAAGGGTAATTTGAATAAAACTTTCTAGAAGGTAAAACACTTTTTATGCTTACTTAATAAAGCTGATGATCATATTTATTATTATTATTATTATTATTATTATTATTATTATTATTATTATTATTATTATTATTATTATTATTATTATTATTATTATTATTATTATTATTATTATTATTATTATTATTATTATTATTATTATTATTATTATTATTATTATTATTATTATTATTATTATTATTATTATTATTATTATTATCATCATCATCATTATCATCATCATCATCATCATCATTATCATTATCATTATCATTATCATTATCATTATCATTATCATTATCATTATTATTATTATTATTATTATTATTATTATTATTATTATTATTATTATTATTATTATTATTATTATACAGCGCTGAAACTTGGACCATAAGCAGACAACAATGAAACAAATTAACGATACTGAATGTACCTTTAGAGTGTTTTTCCTTCCTAATGTTCCCTATTCAGGCGCACGCTCGCACACACATACAGACGGGATGTTTTCTAAAACTGCCTTTTTTCTGAGTTCAGTTGTCTCAAAACATGTATGCCTACTGAAATAATTATTGACATAAAATATTTCGATAAAATACAATTATTCCCTTACTCACTATAATGTAGTAGAGATAGTAAAAAAAGGAGCTGCTTATTTAATAATTTTGCCATATGACTCACCTCACCATATCAATACATTGTAGCTATATATAACACTAAAAACTAAACTACACTCCAGCGCAACAGCCAATGAAGGGTCAAGGCTTGCCACCCAGCCGCTGCGTCCCCCACCTCGGCTCGCTACAGGCGTCATTGATGGGGTGCAGTACTGGAGGGTGCAACTGGTCAGCATCTCGAGCTCTCCCAGCCAGTTATGCGGCCTTCTCGACCTGGGGCCGCTACTTCTCCATCAAATAGCCCCTCAGGGACCTAACGAGGCTGAGTGCACCCCGTGCCAAACCTCCCAGCGGGGGAAAAACCCTCATGCTGGTACCGGGGATCGAACCCGCGCCTTTCGATATATATTTCATATATTCATTTTTTAAAAAATACTTTTAAAGAATTTTATATTTGTTTATGTAGTTCATTTTAACAAGTCAGAATATTATTTTGGTAAAAATAAAGTTATATGCACATTTTATAACCCTGTAACACAAAAGTATTATTTTAACAATATGAAGGCATACTTTTTATTAAATGGGAGAGTATGTTTACATTTATAGTTCTGTTTTTTTTTTTTTTTTTTTTTTTTTTGTTTTTTTTAATTTTATTTTCTCCAACCGAGATGGACACAGTAGTGTAGATAAGATTACGAACTTACTGGTCCTGAAAATGTAGAGCTGTGTTCCGCTTATCGACATTAACTTGTGTGCCATACACATTGCCATTTGTGCAAATGCTACTGCTGCGGCACTTAATTTTCCCAACTTGAAACTCTTGCCATAACTTGGTAGATTTAAAGTACAACCTTCTTATCGATCGATCCCAGGACGGATAGTAATCGGACGTTGCAGTTGTAATTAGTTTTTGCTGCAGGGCGGGTCTGATAACTATTGATAAAGCATTAGCTACGAGGTAACAAATCACTAGATATGTGTACACATTACAAAGGACACCTACTAATTATTCTGCTTTATGCAGGCCGCTGTTCTTTATGAAAGCCCTGGAAGCAAAGGGCTAAAGAAAAGGTGCTGCCTTGCTGATGCAGATACGCAAGTATACAGGGTGTTAGGAATGTGTTATCAACTCCTCTGTTACAGCTTTCATACAAACAAATCGCATAGTTTACCACCTGATGCTTTTTACATTGCCATAATTGCGCTGCGAAATGAACAACGCCTTCAGCAACATTCGTTATCCGATCCGTACCCGCTCTACCACACGCTTTCTGTGTCACACGTACTTGGAGGTACTAACTAATCTGAAAACATACTACCGTTAATACGATTAAATAAAATTATATGTTCACAAATGAAGCAAATACTAATATAATATTGTTCATTACACTCTCCTCGATTGCCAATACAAGTATATGTACTTACACTCTAGACAGCCTCTGTAAAATTTGCTCATTTCATTTTATGTCCTCCTTTGTTTCCTGTTTTTCTATTCTTCCTTTCTTTCTTTTTTTTCAGTGAGAACTATAAACGAAGGGTTTGTCTCTGAAAGTTTTGATTTGTACTAATCAATCTGATTCAATGTTTGGATTGTTTTATTTACTTCTTTTATGGAATATCCGTACTACACCAAATATGAAAGAAAAATTTTTCTTTTGGATAAAATCTAAAGATCTGGCAAATGAAAACTCCTTAAGACTAGGGTCAGATAAAGGGTTTTGTAGTGTTTAACTATGAAGAGCTATGGAGCGAAAACGAACGCTCTTTCGAGTGTAATTTGGCACCTAGCTGTCTTATTGACATTTCATTATGTTTTGTGCCTATAGGTAGCATCTGTGGTCTTTTTAAGAACCAGTATTCAATTCGTTTCTAGAACATGAATGTTATGGTTACCAGAAAGCGGAAGGGAATTTTTAAGTTTAAGTGCACAGTCGCTATGTGCTTCTGGAAATCTTCAGGTGGAAGGGTTGAAGCGAAGAACAAGAGGGCACCAGATTCCAACGGCAGACTCAGGCACAGGCGGGGTCGTTAAGGTCTTCAAATACATCCTAACGATGTCAGTACCCCTCTTTTGGCCTACCTATCCCCACAGGGAGGTCTGTCTGAGGGCCCATCCCTCAAGGAACGCCAAGGCAGACAATTGCATAAAGCAAACTACCGCCACGCGCCTCATCCGCGGTCCACTCGCCTGATGCTTCGACCCTGAAACCTGATGAGAAAATGAGGGAGAGAAAAATTTGTCACATTACAAAATCCACTCACAGCTTTCGCATATCAATCAGAGAAACCCGAAAATATGAATGTGACTATCACTGGTTTTAGTTTGGTATTAGACTACTTTGGCAGGATGAGGCCAGGAAAGCAAGCAGTTCTTTAGTTTATTGCTGTTTTCAATGAAACAAATACTAGACGGAGTTCACACCAGAAATTACTTCCTTTCTTGTAACCCCTGAACGGTAAGCAGCACTCCAGTCATCACCAAACGGTGCGCTTGAAATTTATGCTCAATATCGTAAGGCAGTTCCATTCTAGTACAAAAGTGGAAAGTACTGAGCTTATCGCGTGAAATGTAACCCTTTACACTAGAATAATTAACTGATCTAACTGCTCCTCAGACATGAACTCGTGGCACTATTAATTGTGGAGATGGCTTAGGAATAAGGTTTTTAAAAGTATCCCCAGTAGTTCTAGATATCAGGGCTTTGTATGTTTACCCTCCAACATTTAGGCTACAGAACTTATGCTCGAAACTTATTGGGTGCACAACTTGCCTAGAAACAGACGAACACAGCAACATATGCAATAATTGGCACACTGTTCTTTCTTCTTTGACATAAAATTCTGCTATATGGAAAACAGTATATTGCATTCCAATATGAATCAGATAATGTTTAATTTGCGTACTAGTATGTATGTCCCCGTGGTAGCTTAAGCGATAAGAGCATCAGCACTCTTGATTCGAGTCTCACCCTTGCCATTGAATTTATTTTAAGTTTGATTCAACTTTTCAATATGTTATACAAATCTTAAAAGGTGTTGGCTTAACATTGCCTTAGATTGATGTGTTGATAAAAGAAAGCTGAAACATATAGATTAAATCAGAAAATTTGAACGTAATAGATTCTCTCATGTCCAGCATTTAACTTCTGTAGAAAACTCCTCTACTTACGAGTAACCACAGCCAACACATCTATAACACAGTTCCTTTTTCACTCACGTGAATTTAAGCCATAAATTCTGTTAGCTCGGTAAATTGCAGATCAAGCAGAAGATGATGGTGGTATCGTGCGTGTCTGTTAGTAAAGTGAAATCAGCCGTGTCACAGTCGACAGTCTTTCTTGACTTGCTATCTTAGCTTTGCTTTAGTCTGCTTCTCCGATATAAAGAATGATGGAAAGGACGCCTAAGACTTGTTCAGAAGAACAACACAGATATGGTGTATAACTATGAAATATTTATGTATTTTACATATTTACAAGAATATATTGTGAAAAAAGCGAAAATTAACACCAATGTTGCTCTTGTGATGTATTTGCATATAGTCACAATGTTTATTTTTCTGTTACAGGCTCTGAACGGGTTCCTTCTTATCCTCACGTGCGAAGGGGAGGTCTTCTTTGCCACCCATAGCATCGAGAGCTACCTTGGCTTCCATCAGGCAAGTTTTAATATATTTTAACCATTGATTTATAGTGTTGATTAAATATCTATTGAAAAGGGGAAATACGAGTAAAATGCCTAAATATCAACTTGGTTATCAACATGCAATTAATGTTTTTGGATGTCAAGACTTTCTTTTTTGTACTGTATTATACATAATATTAAGCATGGCACTCGTTCTTGCAAAACGGTTAGGGAACACTTTTTTATCTTTATACCAAGTAATGTTGGGTTTGTATACATTTTAGCTTTACTTCTATGATAGGAATGATTAACAATTTCACAGTGCTGCAGTAGATTAGCCTACCAGCTGCGAGAGTGCTTGGGTTTGGTTCCTGATATTAGAATAGGAATTTTTTTGCTGAAGGCTTTGAACGAGGTGGAATTGAGGAGTTACTTGACTGAGAAGTAGCGAATCCACTCACACAAATGTTATGTAAGAAGCCGGGGAGAGTCTCCATGAGGACCACATGCTATCATCCAGGGTTGTCAACCCGTACGATAATTATGGGTGCATACGATAATTTGAATGTATGTAGTCATGGTTGTCAACCCGTACGATAATTATGGGGGCATACGATAATTTGAATGTATGTAGTCATGGTTGTCAACCCGTACGATAATTATGGGGGAGTACGATAATTTGAATGTATGTAGTCATGGTTGTCAACCCGTACGATAATTATGGGGGAGTACGATAATTTCGATACCAGCAAAATATCATTTTCACTGGTTTCACACCAGCGAAATAAAATTAATTACAAATAGCGACACCACTTTTGCCCTTAGTGCCTGTCTCCACCCCTTTAAGGCAACCATTTCATGTCCTACTAAGCCTTCTACCCTTTATTCTCTTGTTGCCAGTGTGCCCAGATCTGGTAATCTCAATGAAGAAGGTACTGTTCAGAAAATTAATTATCAATGTAGAAAACTCGGAATGTATGATATTCCGTGTGAAATAAAGAACATGCCTGAACCTGACAGTTTCAGGAGTACTTTTAAACACATGTGTCACCTTGTTGGAAATACTGATTTGAAAGAACTGGCGAAGGTTGCATTATCAGTGATTTCATTGTCCCACAGAGACACTTCTTATGAAAGAGGTATATTTTTATTTCAAACTATGTTTAATAAAACCCAAAATTAGAAACAGATTGGCGCTAGATACGATAAATGGACGTACTCGGTCGTCTCAACCTATGAAAGAATGTGGTTGGTCCAGAAATCTTCAAGCCACCGAAATGTTAAACCTTATCTCAACAACAAATTTGTATAATGCTGCAACAGTTGAGGAAGATGAACTTTCAGATGAATAGTGCGAGAAACATAAGTGCTAAAGTTGTAATACTGTTTGTGGTCATCAATCTTGTAAATGAATACCATAAACACCAAACTATTACATACATTTTCATAAGTTTTATGCTGATACATTTATTGTTGTAGCATTTGGTTTATGATGTACGATAATTTTGTATTCAAATCTATAATTTTGAGTGCCCGGTACGATAATTTTACTTTTAAACATTGGCAACCCTGTATCATCTGATGGTGCTATATCCGCAGTATCCTATGTGCACGAAGGCAGAGATGATCCGTCACACACCAGGGAAAACAGTTTCTGAAAGCAAACCCCACTCACTGATTCTTTGAGCCTGAAACATGATCATAATCGGCATCCTACAAGTATTAAGCCATGTGGCCTGATACTGTCTCAAATAGGAACTTTCCTTCCAGCGTTTTGGGACGTCCCAAAAATCTTTTCCCTCCTGGAGATCTCTGCGACGACATTGAAGGTGGACCATCCAATTGTTCTGATAATGTTGATATGATGAAGAAAGAAGACTAGATCCAGCACCTCCATGACTTCATTTCGTTTGCGGTCTCACTTTGTGTAGTGTGCTGTACGGCATATAAATCACATGTCATTCATATTATCCAGGGCTTCACTGCCATAACTTAATATTGGTCTTAGGAGAATCTTATACAGGCGAGGTATTGTGTTCTTTTATAATAAAGTTGATTTTACAATACTATTAATTATTCCCATCGTTTTCGTAAATTTTGTAATTTTGTTTGCTGTACGAGACTTATCCTCAAAGTTCAAAGTGTTTCCCAAATATTTAAATGACAGGAACTGGGATACAGCAAGATTTGCAGCATTATACAGTTCATCGCAGCCAGGTACCAACCACGGTCTGGGTGGCATACCCTATGAGTCGAACCCGGAATCTTCCGAATGCGAGCGTCACCTGTTACCGCAGATCTACCAGTCTGTAGTAATAATACATGCTACAATGTATACTGGGTTTTGACTATCTCACAAATGGAGGCTGCTGAGATGAAATTTCTGAGACAGGTGGCAGGTTATAGACTCATAGACAAGAAAAGAAACGAGGATATTAGAAGAGAATTGGAAATTCAGAGTCTAAATGAAACAATCATTGCATACAGGCAAAAATGGCAAGATCATGTGCAGAGAATGACCGAAGACCGTACACCACAAATAGTGCACAAGTATAAACCTGTAGGTAGAAGAAATGTTGGCAGGCCACGAATGAGATGGTCCGATCAATTTCCTTGAAGTCGGAACGAGCCACAAGGCTTATACCGTGATGATGATGATGATGATGATGATGATGATGATGATGATGATGATGATGATGATGATGATGATGATGATGATGATTAATTTTAAAACTGTACTCGTTTTAACACTTGCATAGTACTATGAGCCCAATCGTTAAGTGATGCTTCAAGTTAAATCCTGGTGGTATTCATCTTACGTTCAGACTACCAGGAAGAGAAAACCCGGCGATATCTGTAAGGAAGAGTTACCCTAAATAAATACTGATGTTAAAAAATGAGCGCGTACCGTGACTGCGGGAGAGCCAATCAAGCTGACTGGTGTCTCATTTTGTCGAAGGTGTTCAGAGCATATCTTCAACGACAAGAGTCGAGAGCCCACGTTATCGTGCCTCCCTTGGAGATGCCGTGACTGGGAAGTATAAAGCTTCTTCTCCCTTCTCTACACTAACCAAGTAAAGGTCAACCACTTTAACTGTGGATCACATGTGACAACTTAAGTTGCATCTTCGTTTACATGCCCTCCTAGTGGAACTGCATCAACAGTTATTGCACCATCTAATTCAACGCATGCTTCTTCAATTGGTGCCAAAGGAGTACTCTCGCTGCTTTTGCACACATTTTGAGCACTGAATTCTCCCTGTTGATTGATTCTTAACAGGTGTTTACTTGCTTTTTTAAAAAATAATTAAGTTTGTCATATGTGACGCAACAGACATCCACAACACGTGCTAGCCTCCAAGCTTATTCTATATGTACAGTACGTATTTTATACGTACATTTCTACCCTGATTAACGGGAGACAGAAGTGAGCAAAACTCAATTTATAAGATATTTCTAATATTATCTATATTAAAACTATAGATTTAAGTTTTGTATAAATATTTATAGTAAATACATAAGGGACACTGGGAGTGAAATTTGAAAGTTCCACATTTCTTGATAGATTTTTCTTAACTTTTTACTGTGTTTGTATTTGTATGATAACAGGAGGTACACCAAATTTCATTAAAATTGGATAATTCGTTTAGAATATATAAATTATTTTATGAATTTAATAGGCACATTTTCAAAATAGAGCTCGCGTCTATTGACTTTTCAAAATTCATTTATATTGGCAGAACTGATATTCTAAAACATGGGTAACAATTTTATGGAGAGTTATTTCAAATACATTTGCTCATTATGCTGTACATATTTTTTTAATGACAAAGAAAATTTAATCTTAAAAATTATTGATTTTTTTCATACAAAAAAAATTTTTGGAATTCATATTAATGATAACATCAATATTGAATCATAGTTTTGTTTAGCTGCTATTTATGAATACTTTTGGAAATGTTTATTGAATTTGAAGCTAAACTCAGGCGCGACCTTCTTTTGGAATATGCAGAAATGTAGTTCTGAGAAAAACAGGCTTTTATATAGGAACATCCTGTGTACGTTCAGGGAAGAGCACTATTTGAAAGGGCCGTAATGACCACATGGAGTGGGGGATATGAAAAATGTTAGATGATCCAAATGCACAGGTATTCCAGGAACATTTTAAGTTAAAAAATGTTTTTCGACCTTTTGAAAATTTTGACCAAAATTTCACACCCAGTGTCCCATAAGTGAACAATGTTTCAGGGCAGCATATGTTTCTTTTCCAGTTACTCTCTGTATATATGTACCTATATACATATATACAGAGACCCAAAAACATCCGAACCGCTGCGTGGTGTTTTTTCACTGTGTATACAGAAACAGGATAAGGTAGCTGCTGTACACAAGATCATGCGATTGACTTGTTTTTCTCCGCTCTGAAAGTGCACTACTGAGCTGACGTGATAACGTGTGATTAAGTTATCACTGTGCTGTAATATTTTGTCCTCTTCTTAGTCACAAAGTGTATTATGGCTCAGCATTTGTTTTCTACTGCACAGCGTGTATTTATGATTCGTATTTGTTAACTCAGTAAGCTCGCCAAGTGAAAGTACGATTTCCAGAAAGATTTCCAGGTGATCTGCGATTTCTATCTCTGAGGTAAGTTAAAACATAAAGTGCACAAGATAAAACCACACACCCTGGAAGAACTAAAACAAAATATCCGCCAGGAGATTGCCAGCATTATTCAACGTGAACTACGGCGAGTGATGGATAGTTTCCTAAAGAGGTGCCAAAAATGTATGGACAACGATGGTGAGCAGTTTCAGCATCTCCTTTAATAACATTGGTAAGCAAAGGCTTTAAAAGTGGTTTTAAAAATGTATGGTTTCATCCGCGCTGTTATATGATAGCGGCAGTCAGCGACGGGCGCCGAGAACGCGTTTAGACAAAACAAAGCAGCCGATTCGGAGTCTTTAGGATCACCCGGTGTGTGTGTGCGTGTGCGTGTGTGTGTGTGTGTGTGTGTGTGTGTGTGTGTGTGTGTGTGCGTGTGTGTGTCAGACTGTGGACAGCATAACTCAAATACGAAAAGTCGGTTAAAAGCCAAATTTGGTATTTAAGCTTGTCTCTCAAGGAACATTTTTCGAAAATTTTGATTTTCTTGAAAATGCCTTTAACGATTTTGATTAAAGTGTCATATGTTTGAGATACTTTCATGAAAAATGAAATGTATATTTTGAATTTTCTGGCTATAGCTCCTGTAGTAGTATTTACTCTGGACGACTTTTGCATAACTGGTAAACCGTTAGAGATAGACCAAATCATACTATACAGAAAGTGTAGATCTTGCTAAAATACACAATTTATGTGTGAATAAATTTTGTTGTAGGGTGAACCATTTCGGAGATATTCCTTTTTATGTGTGTAAGTTTCGGAAAACTTAAAACTTTCGTGAAATGGATCATCGTTGTTCATTTTTTATATGTTAAGTCTGCAAAGAGAACAGAATCTTAAAGCTGTAAAAGATTTGACTGTCGCACAAAGCCTACTGTATTCTAATGTTCCTCTTGCATCTACAAGGAAATAAGCAGTAAGATAAGTTGTACAAATGTTTGTTTTAACTAACACGAAGAATATATCGGAATAAGAGTTCGGAAGAATAGTTAGTACTAGAGTAGAGAAAGTCATGTGAGTGTGACATCAGATTTTTAGTTAAGCTGTTCTGACACACACACGCATGCACGCCCACATTTTGTAAAAATGCTTTTTTTTTTCCTTACTTTGGATTCGTGGAGTATTTCTGTTGAAAGCTCCGTATCGAATTTTGGATGAAATCCAATTCTTTTCTACGTGGGTGTTAGAGAAAGTAAAACGTTGTCAGAATTTATTATAGTAAATCTTTAAGATAGTACATAAGATATGGCTAAGTGGCGACTCAATAAAAATAGAAGGCCTGAAGTGTAGATGCACTTTAATGGAAGCTATGTTATTAAACATATAGCGTTAAAGACTGGTTCAAAGCCACAGCATGTTGCATTGGTGTTCAGAGCTACACTTCCTGATACAATAATTAATGAAAGTAAGAGTACGTGATTGAGGGTGCTTGCATTAAACACTGATTGTTATGTTGCATTGGTGTTCAGAGCTACACTTCCTGATACAATAATTAATGAAAGTAAGAGTACGTGATTGAGGGTGCTTGCATTAAACACTGATTGCTACAGTATGTAGCGTTTTAAGCTTATTTGTGCCGCTAGCGGTTGAAAATTGGGCCCCGTTATGGGGTAACATTACATAAGCGGAAAGGAAGGTAGGACATGCGACGGGATTTAGTGCCAGCAATCATGTCTGGGCATATGCCACACGTAACTGGTCGGTCGTGACTTCATGCTCTCTACAGCTGCCAGGCCAATTTTATTGTTTATTCACTTTTATGAGTTGCTTAAGCAGTTTGCGTAGCACTAAGACTTTCTGTTAAACGTACCTACTGAAATATGAAAATACCAAGAAAATTTAGTTAAAAATTTAATTCAAAAGGACGAGAAAGAAAATATATTGACATTTTTAGCCTCTCTACCCTCAAGTATCGAAGTAAAATATTTATAAATTGCCAGCATAATATCAGCAGGTGTGCCGAATTTTGTCCCGCAGGAACCCTTTATCATCATCATCATCATCATCATCATCATCATAAACATCATGTTTAGGATTTCATTTGTTGTTTTTAACATGCCAGTAAATCTACTGACATACGGCTGTCAGTAGATTGAGCTGTGACCTTAAAAGCTCACTTAAAAGTCATAAGCAGAGTCAATATTTTTAGGACCTCCTATCTCAAAAGCAAACATGAATATAACGATATTCACTATCTCTCTCAAAATCAACTCTTAACGGTTTGGTGTACTATCATGTTCGAGTCATTGACATATACGTCTTAAATTTTCCGTGAATAATCTGTGAGTTACTCCTCGTTTTCATTGAATTACGTACAAGCTTTAAAAAGGTATGTTACGAGATGGAATCTGTACCATCTGATTTTGTTTCTAAATACATGTTCAGAAACACTTTGCGCTAGAGCCTCTGAAACGGTAAGGATCATGATTGTTGGTAAATAAACCATAGTCTCCGCACAGCACTTCTTTACCATACTTACAGGCAGCGTTTAGTGTTTATGTGTATTATTCTGTTTAGAAATGTTATACTCACAGCATTCATGGGAATGGACAATGGAAAAAATGCAGAGTATACTAAGATGCTTCTTATCCATGGCAAAGCCCGAAATAATGCAAGAGAGACTTGCAGGCTCTCTGTGTTACATCAACGGGCATCACCAAGCCCACACATTTTATACGAGATTGCAGAGACATTTAAGAAAAACAGGTAGCTTACCTCCTAACAACAGACCATGGACACGCCGTACACCAGATTCTGAGTTACTCCCTGAAGTTCGGTATCACATGACTGGATTTTGCACAAAATGTGTCGAAGTGATACATAATGTTTAGATTTAAGCGTCTAGCACGCAAACAAAGCGCTTCTGGGCATGAGTTTATTTACAAAATATGATCACATGGTACCCTTCTATCTACCATCACCCCTTTTAGACTTTATATTTTGTAGTTTCAAATGTGTGTGTGTGTATCTCCTATCTTTTAAGTGCACCAAATTGTACAGCTTTTTCTTGTGGTTATACAGAGCTATTTTATATTCATTTAGCAAATTATCTACTACGTAGACTCGGAAGAGCATATATTTTGTGAAGTAACATGTATCCTTAATAACGAAATTTAGCAAAAGGTTGATAATTCCTGACTTAGACATGTTTTTCCTACATGATTGCCATTGTCACTGCAGATAGTTTTACCAGCTTGCAAACTTTTCGAAAAAAAAAATAAATAAAGTTAAAAATTTGGTGCAAATTTTAAAAAATGATAAAACTACCCATTAAAATGTAATCCTGAAAAACACCGTAAGATGTAAGCTATAATATACTTTGTTCGTTCCCCATATTAAGAATTAAAGTTTTCCCCCATTATTTTGGCTGCCAGAATTCTTTCTAGTAAATACAGTATTTTCTGGAGTCGATGTAGAAACTACGAGAACTGGACAAAAACTTTATCGTAAGTAAAATATACAGCTTATTAAAATATAGAATTAACCTAAAAACTTGTTTTAGGAGTAACTGTTTCCGAAATACCTATTTGCTATTGTTAGTTAAGCTTTTCAATATCTTAAGCAGAATGTTTTCAATTGCTCTTGTTTTGTTTTTAGTATGCAATTCCGCGTGTGACTAACTGACATTTACACTAAATTTTCTTCTTAAAATGTCTGTCTAATGGTCAATATAGGTGTAAAAATGTTGTTTTAACGGCATATGATGACAGAGAATACATTGGCGGCTGTGATAGGGAATATAAAAACCTTAAAATGTGAAACAATTATTTAATAAAGAGCGCTAAACTTTTCGTGACTAACTGACATTTTTGTCAACTGTGCGTCAGCTATTCACGAAAAGTTTAGCCCTCATTATTAAATAATTGTTTCACTTTTTAAGGCTTTTATATTCCCTATCACAACCGCCAATGTATTCTCTGTCATCATATGCCATTAAAATAACATTTTTACACCTATATTGACCATTAGATAGACATTTTAAGAAGAAAATGTAGTGTAAATGTAAGTTAGTCACACGCGGAATTGCAGATCATACAAAGAGTACGCACATACCTATATGTCAAGGGCGGAATGATCCGAAACGCTTTTGAACATTTGACTATCGTTTTAGTCTCTTCGTAAATGTAATGATCAACGACCATTTGCCATAATCGTTAGGAAGTAGAGATAAAATGCGAAAAAAGTATAAAAAGGGATGAAAATAAACGACAGGGATAGAAAAAGTGATGCGATTGTAACAGAATTTTTCTTCTTGTACTCCATTTTCTGAGTTACCTGAAATGATGAACAGTTTTCAAATCTGTAATCCATCTCAGTGCGTGAACTAAAATGGAATAAGGATTATTTTGTTTCAATTCTCTCTATTAAAACAAATAGTTTTTTCATGGTAATTGCAGTACCGGGCTGAAGAGAGACAAAAAAAGAAAAAAACATTGTTCTGATGTCCTCTACGCATAGCAGGAAATGGGATCACATGGAAATGCGTATGTATGTAAATACACACGTGCCTGACATCAATTTCGCTGGCCTTTCCAGGAGAGAGATTTTGGGGCGATTCTGTTATTTTTAACGAGCGTTGAAAGCAACAGCCGTGGCTAAATGTCAACGGAAGTAACAGTCTGCGCCCATCGGTTTTGAAGTTGTTTGAAAACCTACACGCGTGTCCGAGCAACTAGAATGGTAAGCAGAACTTAATAAGATTCTAATTGTGCCATAAAGAGAGAATAAGTGGATAGTAATTCTAGAAAACCAATAACCTAGAAATTGAATAAATTATTATTAACATACTGCAACAAAGCTCCTGACTGCATGCAGATGCGCACTCGTAACACGCGCAAGATTGAAAAGACAAAATGGCGTCTGAAAGATCTGCCGAAGCTATGGAACAGGCAATAAATAAAGTGAAAGGTTATGAACTGGAAAAGCAAACTCCAACTGAGCAGATTGCTAATAGTTTAACTGATTGGGAAGCTAACATAAGAACGTTAAACAGAGAAGATCATAAACATTATTACAACATGTAATGGCGTTTTTAAAATGTTTAATGCCTTCGTTAGAACCCTTTAACCTTAATGGTGATATAATGGATTTTTACTTGAGAAACTATAGCTACTATTTTACTGGTTGAAGTCCATATTTTGTTATTTGGTTTTTAATACTCTTCCACAATTATACACACTTGCATCCACCCCCACATTCATACTTCCACGGGCCAAAATGGCCTAACTGTCGACCGGCCCTTAAACACTACTCACTCATACTTCCAAACTGGGGATCGAACCCAGGTCCTCTTAATTGGAAGGCAGGATCCTGATGACTCGACCATTGAAGCAGCCACCTTTAATTTATGTACGTTGTTAAAATTGTCGCACGCCACTCTCTCTTTCTTTAACTATCTGCTACCATTACTTAACTTGACATTTGCTAAGCCTAGCCCCATGCTTTTTTCTGCTACCCCACTTGACTTGGCTTAGCGAGAGTGAGTGGACATCTATTTGCGGAATCGTGTTGGGAATGGATCGGTGGGGTATATTGTGGTTACATATAATACCAAATGCCTTTTCCTTGAATATATTTTGAAAACATAAAATAAAATACAGGACTTAACACTGACGGTGTTAAGTGACAAAATATACATAAGAACATTGAAAGTATGGTGAATGATAATATATGTATTACGAAAATGTAGTAAAAATAAACAGTTACATAAAATAGACATGAATGTAAACTATTCTTTGCACTAAGTAATAATTCCTTCCTGACTATTTAACTTCCTGAGCAACACTGGTAGAATGGGCCTGACTCACCAATATAACTTGGCACACAAAAAGTCATCCCTTTTAACCACACTCAGTTGATTGCGTTAGTCGGAATTATAACTATTGCCGTTTAGGCTACATTAACCGTGATACAAAGATCATCTACCCTGCTTTAGCATAAAAGCCCTAAAACACTAAACACATACATCTAAATGAAATACAGAACTGTTTGTCTCACCCAAATGTCTGGTGTGCTTTTGGAACAGGTCCTTATCCAATTGTGTTGAAATGAACATGCACATGGACTGTGGCACATTCCTGCATATCAGCCATGAAGAATAAACGCGTCGTTCCTGCTTAATTCTGCGCATGCCCAGTGTATGCCTGAATTAGCATACATCCCGAAGAAATGCCGACGTTGCTTCTCTACGGAGAAAAGTTGCTCACTTGCTTGCCCCCTTTGACAAGCAAAACCAAGAAGCATGACCCTGTTGACTTCGATGCGTGCTGACGTCACTGTTGGTGAACTGCTTGGCTCGATGAAGAGGAGCTTGCCGAGTAATGTTAGTAGAATTGAGAATTGCTAAGCCTATCGGCTCATTACTGACGAACATGTAGGCAAGTATGTAAGATACTAATGCTGAGCGCCTCGGCTTGATGAAGATTAAACCATAATGTATAAGGCTCATACATTACGCTTGGTCGAAGCTAGCCATACTTTGACTGACGAAGACAACTGGTGGCAGCGCCTAACGGAGCTCGACTACTTGATGAAGACTGGAGGCAGCGCTGAAGTAAACATCGAAGACTGCAGGCAACGCACTTCGCGTTGAAGTGAAGATGAAAGACTGCAGGCAGCGCATCGCGCTGAAGTGAACTAACGACTGGTCGGGCAGCCGGGTTTTATACTGTGTGAGGGGAGTAGCGGAGGCGAGAGGGGTTACGCTTACCAACCTGACGGCTATACACCTCTCTAAGCTAAGGCCAGTCGATATCTCGAAGTGACGACCTTCCATGACGTCACAGACTCCCGGGGGCAATTTAAAATAAAAGGCTTCAGACTTTTATTTTCCATTAATAATCATACTTGAACTATATCTTTTGGCTTGTAGACCTTTCCAGCACACCGCCAGACATTTAAGTTTACAATAAACACACTAAAATATACCTTACTTCCTAACACATACATACAATATAGCTTGAAATTATGGTTTGAGTTGGCTTACATGTGCCCTTACTTCCTTGTTTGTGTGCACATTCTTTACTATAACAGATACATCAGACATGAATTTGTGCACCTTATAAGGTCCTACATACCTTGGAGCAAGTTTCGCTGAGTATTTATCCGCAGCTTTACTCTTTGGATTTTTTCTCACGTAAACAATATCTCCTATATTAAATTTATGAGGTTGTCTCCCTTTATCATAGTTACGACGTGTCCTCAGCTGAGAACGTATTAAATTTCGCCTCACTCGGTTCCATACATCTCTAATATGTGTTTTGTCTACCTGCTCTGGAATTATATCGCAGACATTCCACATGTTCGCTAGCGGAGAATTTGGTGGAAAGGAAAACATTAAATTAAATGGACATTGCCCATGAGATTCATGCTTGGCACTATTTAACGCGAATGCTAGCCAATATAATGTTTCGTCCCACTTGGTATGATCCTGAAAATGATATGCTATTAAGGCGTTTTTCAAATTTCTATTCACCCGTTCACTTAATGAGGGTCTAGGATCATACGGAATAGTTGTAATGTGCTTGACTCCCGAACTAAAACAAAATGTTTTAAATAAATTGGACTGAAAATACGACGCATTGTCACTAACAACTATCTCGGGCACCCCAAAACAAGAAATAATAGTCTTCAGACCTTGAACCGCACTAGCTGCGTTGGCGTCCCGTGTGGGCAACAACCACACATACTTCGTAAAGGCGTCAACTACCACCAGCACAAACCTATTTCCCTGTTTACTTCTGGGTAACGCCCCAATGTAGTCCACAAATAATTTTTGCATTGGTCTCTCTGCAATCGTGGAAGCCAAAAATCCCAAGTGGGTGCTCTGTGCAGGTTTCGACATTTTGCACAGATGACACGCCTTAACCTGTAAACGAATCTCGTCGTCCATTCCCTTCCAAATAAACTGGTCCCTTATTTTATTCCTAGTTTTAAATATCCCTAGATGTCCTCCACATGGACTATTGTGAAAATATTGAAACAATAGTTTCTTCAATTGCTCAGGTACCACAATTTTATTTTTCCCTGTTCTATCTTTACAACAAAGAACGCCTCTTGATAAGAGATATGGTTGACATTCTTTACCTTGCCGCAACGTTGATATTATGGAAGCTAGATTCTCATCTTTCATCTGATGGTCTTTGAGATCTTCATAAGCGAAAGGAAAATTGCCTAACACTGTCAATACTGGAGCATGAGGAGTATTCGAGTCAACTTGCTCGTTCTTTTCCTCTCCGTACATTCGAGAAAGAGCATCTGCTACACAATTAAATCTGCCCCTTATATGGTGAACCTTAAACTTGAATGCAGAAATTCGCAGAGCCCATCTAACAATTCGACCACTTTTCCTGGGTCTGGCCAAAACCCAAGAAAGAGCCTGGTTGTCAGTCTCTAGTAGGAATTCAACATGTTCTAGGTAAAACCTAAATTTTTCTACCCCGTACAACACAGCTAAAGCTTCCAATTCGTACATAGAATATTTTCTTTCCTGTTCATTAAGGATACGAGACGCGTAAGAAACAACACGTCTACCTTCAGGGTGTTCCTGAAGTAAAACGGCAGCAACCGCAGAACCACAAGCGTCGGTTTGCAAAATGAATGGCAAAGAGAAATCAGGTACTGCCAACACTGGAGGAGAAATTAAAGCTTCTTTAAGCCTAAGGAATGCCTGATTCTGTTCCTCATTCCATTTAAACTTTACCCCTTTCTTTCGTAAAATGTTTAAATGATATGCTTGCTCGGCATAGTCAGGAATAAACTTCGCGAAATAGTTGACCATTCCGAGAAATCGCGATATCTGCTTAGCAGTCTTGGGCACTGGATACTCCCTGATCTTATTAGTCCTTTGAGGATCGATGGTTACATTGTTACCAGAAATAATATGACCTAAGAAAGTTAATTTTTGAGTAGCAAACTTAACTTTATTTGGATTAACTGTCAAACCCGCCTTACGAAGTCGAGAAAATACTTCATGGAGATGTATTACATGGTCATCAAAAGTTGTGGAATAAATGCACAAGTCATCTAAATAATGATATAAATAATTAAATTTTATGTCACCAAAAACTCTGTCTAATAATTGTGACAGGACTTGGGCACCAACTGCTAAACCAAACGGTAAACGATTGAATTCATACAGATTATAATCCGTGGTGAAGGCCGTTAACCTTTTCGATTGTTCTTCCAACGGAATTTGATAATACGCCTGATTTAAATCGATGCTCGTAAAATATTTTGCCTTAGCAAACCAGTGGTAATTTAGATGGACATGTGGTAGAGGAACTTGATCAATTTTAATTTTGCTATTTAACACTCTGTAATCTACTACCATTCTAGCATCATCATCAGCCTTGGGGACAAGGAAAACCGGACTTGAATAATTCGAATTCGACATCCTAATGATTCCTTGCTCTAACATAGTATTTACCTTTTCCCTCAATATATGTAGTCTCTGAGGTGGTAAGCGATATGGAGGTAGTCGAACCGGTTGCTTGTCATGCAACTCTATCTTATATGTTACTAAGTTCGTGCAACCTAGTTGGTCCGTGAGTACATCTGGAAACTCAAGTAATAAATTCGGTATCACTTGTCTTTGTTCGTGGTCTAAATGGTCTAAACTGAATTCAGAAACAGGTTGTTGTTCCATAGTATTATCTACACTAGCACATGACGTCATCCCGGGAATATTGCTCAAAGCCTTGAATGGTATTTTTACTGAAGGACAAAATTTGAAATATAAGTTTCTACTTGAACTATCCAATATCAAACCAGTATGAGCAATGAAGTTATTTCCCAAGATAATCGGTACAGGTAATTTCTGAACCACACAAAATTGCATTTTCCAGCGAAATTTTGCTATACTCAGAGATAATAATACTCCCCCCAAAACTTGAATTGGTTCTAAATTTGCTGAAATAATCTTAACAGTACTTGGGTTTAAATTACGACGCAACTTACTAAACCATCTGTGATCAACTAAGGAAACTACGCTACCTGTGTCGATCAATCCTAAAACCGGAATTTTATCTACTTCAACACTAACATACGGCATCGGAAAACCTACTATGGCTTGAATATTTTTCTCCACAGGGATACTATCCGCATAGACTGGCATAACCGAATGTCCGCTATTTTTCTTTTTGTTTGAGAACCTTGAATTGGAATATGTACATCCTTTGTTTTCCGGGCAATTGTATTTGACATGACCTGTCTGTTTACAAGTCCAACACACCGTACTTCTTTCTGAACCCGATTTGACTTTTTCTTCTTTCCTTTCAGAACTGCTATGTTCCGTGGGCAAATGTCGGAATCGAATGACTAAGTCATCCAGTTGTTGATATGACTGTAAATTTTGACCTAAAGCTAATGCACGTATTTCCGCATGTCGGGAATTGGAAATTATGTTCTGCACAATTTCTGGTTCTGTGTAATTTACACATAATGCCTTCACGATCAACTTTATGTTCTCCACAAATTCAGAAAAGTGTTCCGTTTCTCTCTGTCTGCGAAAGTAATGTAAATTAAGTAATTGATTATAATTCAATGGAGACAAAAGAACTCTAATTATTTCTTTCTGAAATTGCAATATACTATACCCATTCGTAATTGATCTCAACAAAATATCTAGAACTGGGTTTTCTACATGCACATGGAAAAATTGCAAAATAATTTGATCACTCAACGAGTATACTTTCGCTTGATACTGGCATCTAGTTAAAGTAACAAGAAATTCCAAAATATGTTCTGGAGTATTCGCTTGAATTGCCTTAATATCACCTAGAATTCTCTGGCATGGATGCGGTAATTTTAGTTTAGTTAACGTGACTTCCGTTGCATTATCTTCCTTCCTCATTTGACTACCTAAGTTTTCCTGAATAAATGGGGTTACAACATTTGCTTCCATGGGCTCACTAGTTTGTTTAGTGTATTTTAATTCTGAGAGCTTATCTCCTAACTTCAACCAAAATTCCGAAATATTCCTAGTTTGAGATTTCAACCTTTCTGTAGTTAACCTTTGCAAACGGTTTGTTCTATATTGCCAATACTTGACACGACCTTTAATCCTACGCAATTGTGACTGTGTACATCCTACCTTTACATATTCGTCTACTAGATCACCAAGTGATTGAGACGCACGCTCACAATACTGAAATTCTATGGTTTCGTTACACGGTAAACTTGCACCAATGGTATGTGGATCCTGTGTTAACTGAACTCGCAGTAACTGTTGTAAATCAGTGACAGAATTCTTAGTATCACACTCAACCTTAATGTTACACAACTCATTTTCAAGTTCACTTCTATTCAAAACTTCGGGTTGAAAAGGTAGTTCCATGTTTATAAAATACACAACCTATAGTGAGGCAAACAATTCATAAATCAAAACATTAAATACATTCAAGGATGCATTAGTATACCTTTCAATTTGTGTCGAAGTTATTTTCAACTGTAAAGTTATCAACCAGTAATCACAAAATTTACAAGTAACCAAGAGAGTTAAATGTAACCATGAAATTACAAAGAACCGCGATGTCTGTTACCACTACTATTTAACCACGGCATGTAACTACTGCATGTAACCATTGCATGTAACTACTGCATATAACTACTGCATGTAACCAATGCATGTAACCATTACATTGAACATTGCATGTAACTAACCACGCTCTGCTACCACTGCTGTCGCACGCCACTCTCTCTTTCTTTAACTATCTGCTACCATTACTTAACTTGACATTTGCTAAGCCTAGCCCCATGCTTTTTTCTGCTACCCCACTTGACTTGGCTTAGCGAGAGTGAGTGGACATCTATTTGCGGAATCGTGTTGGGAATGGATCGGTGGGGTATATTGTGGTTACATATAATACCAAATGCCTTTTCCTTGAATATATTTTGAAAACATAAAATAAAATACAGGACTTAACACTGACGGTGTTAAGTGACAAAATATACATAAGAACATTGAAAGTATGGTGAATGATAATATATGTATTACGAAAATGTAGTAAAAATAAACAGTTACATAAAATAGACATGAATGTAAACTATTCTTTGCACTAAGTAATAATTCCTTCCTGACTATTTAACTTCCTGAGCAACACTGGTAGAATGGGCCTGACTCACCAATATAACTTGGCACACAAAAAGTCATCCCTTTTAACCACACTCAGTTGATTGCGTTAGTCGGAATTATAACTATTGCCGTTTAGGCTACATTAACCGTGATACAAAGATCATCTACCCTGCTTTAGCATAAAAGCCCTAAAACACTAAACACATACATCTAAATGAAATACAGAACTGTTTGTCTCACCCAAATGTCTGGTGTGCTTTTGGAACAGGTCCTTATCCAATTGTGTTGAAATGAACATGCACATGGACTGTGGCACATTCCTGCATATCAGCCATGAAGAATAAACGCGTCGTTCCTGCTTAATTCTGCGCATGCCCAGTGTATGCCTGAATTAGCATACATCCCGAAGAAATGCCGACGTTGCTTCTCTACGGAGAAAAGTTGCTCACTTGCTTGCCCCCTTTGACAAGCAAAACCAAGAAGCATGACCCTGTTGACTTCGATGCGTGCTGACGTCACTGTTGGTGAACTGCTTGGCTCGATGAAGAGGAGCTTGCCGAGTAATGTTAGTAGAATTGAGAATTGCTAAGCCTATCGGCTCATTACTGACGAACATGTAGGCAAGTATGTAAGATACTAATGCTGAGCGCCTCGGCTTGATGAAGATTAAACCATAATGTATAAGGCTCATACATTACGCTTGGTCGAAGCTAGCCATACTTTGACTGACGAAGACAACTGGTGGCAGCGCCTAACGGAGCTCGACTACTTGATGAAGACTGGAGGCAGCGCTGAAGTAAACATCGAAGACTGCAGGCAACGCACTTCGCGTTGAAGTGAAGATGAAAGACTGCAGGCAGCGCATCGCGCTGAAGTGAACTAACGACTGGTCGGGCAGCCGGGTTTTATACTGTGTGAGGGGAGTAGCGGAGGCGAGAGGGGTTACGCTTACCAACCTGACGGCTATACACCTCTCTAAGCTAAGGCCAGTCGATATCTCGAAGTGACGACCTTCCATGACGTCACAAAATGCATAATAGACGCAGAGACCAGTTTATTGTAGCATAATTTACTGTAAACATTTTATATGTTATTTTAAGGCGTCATTGGTTCACTTAATTCTTAAAATAATGTCCGAAAATACAACTAGTAATTTTTCGAATCGTGTAGATCAGGCGTTGCTAAACTGTGATCCGGGTGGTCGAACCCAGCCCGCGAGCTACTTTTGTTTGGCAGCGATGTGCCTGATTTAGATGGCTTATTCACGATTTTTTAAGCAATCAAATAAAATCAAACGCTCAGAGTTTTGGTTAGTATGTAGTCTAATAATCTTCCAAAGGACTGTACGAAGTACAAACACTTTAATTTGATTGATTTTTACAACTGTCTGCTTACTGACACGTTTCTTCGTATGGAAGATTGTGTGAGGATAATCCCGGTGTTCGCATCAACGTACATGTGTGCAGTTATAACACAGAGAAATCAGTTTCATTCCTCTCATTGAATATGAACTGCTATTAACATAAAACATTTCATACAATAGATATTAATAAACAGGTGTGCGTATAACTGCAAGCATGTGTATTAGTGACTCAGGACTGCGTATTGAATAACATTCCATCGATATTTACTTCAATTGCAGATCAATAATGTTATTTGTTAAGAGTAATATGTTTTCAAGTTGATTAGTACCTCTGAGTACGCTGGCACAAGCCGAGACCTGGACCTTGAATAGAAATAACAAAAAATAATTGAAACAGCTGAAATCAAATTTTTGAGTCTTAAAAGAGAAAATTATATTAAAAGTGAAACAATAAGAAATCAAGTAAAAATGTTTAATTTAAACGATAAAATCAGGGAGTATAAAACGAAATGGTAAGGTCATATCTGTCGAATGCCAGAAGATAGATTTACCAAACAGGTCTTACAGTACAAACCACTTGGTAGTAGAAAAGTTGGAAGACCACGGAGACGCTGGGAAGAACCATTCTGAGCCGAAACAGGCCTATCTTGAAGGTTGACGATGATTAATATGTATGCTCTATATTTTTACTTTCTCTACTGGTAAGTAGGGGAAGTATTGTATTCCAAAAATTCGATGTCGAGATTTCACCGGAAATATATGTTTTGAAGCCCCCTGAATCCAAAAAAAAAAAAAAAAAGCATTTTTAGAAAAAGGTCCGTATGTGTGTCTGTGGACAGCATAACTCAAAAACGAAAAGTAAGTTAAAAGCCAAACTTGGTATTTAAGTTTAATGTCTTTTAAGGATGCGACACGAAGATTTTGAAGAAAATAGCCCCACCCTAAACTACCCTTTACATGGAACATTTTTCCAAAATTTTGATTTTCTTGAAAATAGCTCTAACGATTTTGATTAAAATGTCATATGTTTGAGATATTTTGATAACAAATGAAATGTATATTTTGAATTTTCTGACTATATCCCCTGTAGTCGTATTTACTCTGGACGACTTTTGCATAACTGGTAAACTGTTAGAGACAGACCAAATCATACTATACAAAAAATGTAAATCTTGCTAAAATACACAATTTATGTCTCAATAAATTTTCTTGTAGGGTGAACCATTTCGGAGATATTCCTTATTATGTGTGTGAGTTTCGGAAAACTTAGAACTTTAGCGAAATGCAACAACGTTGTTCATTTTTTTTTTTTTTTTTTTTTATATGTTAATCGTGCAAAGAGAACGGAATCTCAAAGGTCAAAGAGATTTGACTGTCGCACAAAGCCTTCTGTATTCTAATATTCCCCTTGTACCTACAATGACATAAGCAGTAAGATAATTTGTAATATGTTTATTTTAGCTAACACGAAGAAGATGTAGGAATAAGAGTTTGTAAGAATGGTTAGTACAAGAGTAGAGAAAGTCATGTGAGTGCAACACATCAGATTTTTTTTCAACTTCTGCTTCACTTTACATGTGCGTTGCCATGACGACGTGAAGCATGGAGCCCATACTGTTAACCGGATGGGCAATGGACAGCGGGTAATCAAGGGCGCCGCAGATTCTTGATGTCTTTATAATGAAGCCGGTTGATTGAGGAGCGCAAGAACCGTCGTGCTGCGAGGCGCTCAAAGAGAGCCCGCTCCGACCTTTCATTGTGCTTAAATCAATAGAAAAATTAAAAGTTGTGGCAATTAGTTACGTTTGCTTACGCTCTGGGGCCTAGCAGGAAGTCCAGTGGAGCGGCCAGCGATATTGTTCGGTGATTTACAGAGTATTCTTCCATAAACACCAGAGTAAATCATACGGCGATAGGGCGTACTATACACTCTCTCTATTGTTCAGTGACATCTTAACTTTCGCGCCAATGGGAGAGGAACATCAGGTGATTATTTTCATCACTCTAATCACTGCTGGAATAGAAAAATTTGCAATGAAAGATCGTTTTCCGGAGCGGCTGAGTTGTTACACAGAAAACATTCACTTTTAGTAAAACAATATTTGAAGTTTTCTACCCAAGCGGAAATGAGTTAGGCATAATTTTTATATTAATGCTTTTAAAAGTGATCTCTAATTATATGAAAGAAAGGAAATTTGGAAGTGAGCTTTTGATTAGATATTAATAACGTCGATGGAAGAAAATCGTGCCCTTTAAGAAATGGAACCAATAGGTAAGCTGTTGGCTATTCATGGGAGGTTAGAGGCAGTGTAATAAAATAATGTAAAAATTACACAGATTATATCCAGGTATATCTGATGCTTTTGACTTTCTCTGCCATGATCTGGTGGTAGAGAACTTATTGTATACCACCCAACAGCTCGATGCCGTGATTTCCCGGAAATAAATGTTTTGAGTCCCCATAAAAAAGTAAATTAACCCCATTCGCAACAGCCCTTTACGGGCAAAGGCTTACCGCCCGGTCGCTGCGTCCCCCACTTCTACCCACTATAGGCATGGGGTGTAGAGCTGGAGGGTGGGGT
Organism: Tenodera sinensis; assembly: GCA_030765045.1. NCBI lineage: Eukaryota > Metazoa > Arthropoda > Insecta > Mantodea > Mantidae > Tenodera > Tenodera sinensis. Next base: position 156,731,408 of record CM060966.1, on the reverse strand, counting down.
GTGGTCAGCGTCCCGAGCCCTTCGGGCTAGTTATGCGGGCTGAGTGCACCCTGCCAGACCTCCTTGCGGGAGAAAACTCCCCACGACGGTACTGGGGATCGAACCGGGTCGTCTGCACCAGAGGCAGCGCGCTAGCACTGCGCTACGGAGGTGGTCTTGAGTCCCCCCTCCCCCTGCTGAATTCAAGACGAAAAACGTCCGCGCGAACGCTATGTGTATAAACAGCATAAGTTAAGCACCAACTTTATTTTTGAAAAAATAACAGATTACGAAAATTTATCCATGCAAAGAGTAGTTAGGGTGGTGGAATGTTCTTGAAAATATTAGTCTTGACTTCTTGAAAAACGTTGAACGTAAATACCAAGGTTGGTATTTAGCCGACTTTTAGTGTTTGAGTTTTGCTGTTCACAGACAAACACGCATCTATTAAATAAAGAATTACAATAAATGTTATTTATTATGGATTATTATTGAATATAATTTGATGATGGATTTAATTGTAATTTTATAAAGATTGTTAAAATGATTCATAGCTCTAGAATACCTATGCACACATCGCCCGTCACTCACACACACACACACACACACACACACACACACACACACACACACACACACACACACACACACACTAGGCGGCCCGGGTTCGATCCCAGGGACCCGCATGTGGTATTCGTGGTGGACGAAGCGGCGTCAGGGCGGGTTTTCTCCGGGTACTCCGGTTTCCCCCGCCATCTCATTCCACCGGTGCTCCATCTTCATTCCATGTATCATCAGTGTCACCGCCTGCGGTGCCGTAGTAGTAAAAGCGGGCGTTAAACACTACAAAAAAAAAACACACACACACACACACACACACACACACAATCTTTTTCAGAAAATGTCCTTTTTTACCAGGGGTCTCAAAACATATATTTCCGTGTAAAATCTCGATATCAAATTTTGGGCCGAATACAATAGATACTTCTCCAAATTACTATACATAGTAGAAAAAGTAAAAATGAAATATTCATATTTTGTTTGTCCTAAGTTAGACAAGGCTTCTTATACAAATTCGCAAGTTGAATGTGCAAGGAATGCCAAAGGAAGACGGAACAGAATCTCAGTTGAGGAACAGGAAGTCGTTGAACAGAAATACTAATCAAACAATACACAGAGGAACGCGTTCCAGACGTCCTTGGTGCGACACGCCCGTGACCAGGTCTTAATAAACTCTTTTATTACCGCGACATGCAGTGACCAGCTTGCAGTGTTCATGGTCACGCTTCATAAATAATATACTGCTTACTTACCTACCGCCATGAATGGAACTTGCTCCGTAAAGATTTCGCACGAAAGCCGGAGCCAAGATTTACTTCATCCTGTCTTAGCATGCATAACTCGGTGCTTTATTACGTTACGTAACATTTGTTTGCTAAACACCATTGCCTGCATACTCTAATGAATGAATGAATAACTTCATTACACTAACTTCTCGCCTTCGTTCTTATAAAACAAACACAAGTGATGTATTCCTTGTACGGTTATTGTGTAATAGATGTATGGATTAATTGGAAAGCCAATTCAGAGTACAATATGCTGAAATCATCCACGTTTTTACTTTTAGAGGAAGTATTGCATTTCATACAATAATTCGATATCAAGATTTCACCGGAAATGCATGTTTTGAGGCACCCAAAAAGAAAGAACAAAAGGAAGGTTGGAGAATGAGGAAGGAGAGAGTTGAAGGGAGGAGAGAGAGGAAGGTTAGCTCCTCAATTAGCCCCTCAGGGACCTAACGAGGCTGAGTGCACCCCGTACCAGACCTCCCAGCGGGGGAAAAATCCCATGCAAGTACCAGGGATCGAACCGGGTCCTTCGCGTCAGAGGCAGGCACGTTACCATCTGCGCCACGGAGGCGGTCAGTGCTATGTTTTCTTTAATAACAACAAAAATAAATTAAAATGCTTTAGACTTAGCATAAATATGATATAGGTGGGTGTTTTAACTCTAGCTGTATAAAATATACCACAGTATTAACTAATTTTTTCCTCTTTTTTTTTTTTTTTTTTTTTTTTTTTTTGTACAAATCTCTTATTTTTTTCACTTTTAAAAACATTAGGGTTAGACCCTTTTATGCCCAATCCTTCAATTTTTCTGAAAGTTTTGCGCATGTGAACAGCATTCCTCTCTCCACTGAAGTAGATGGTACAGAAAGTAAAAAAAAATTAGCGGTGAATTTAATGTAGAATTTTATTAAGACCAAAGAACAGATAATGACTACAGTTCGCAGCTCTAGGTATTTTCTACACTATATTCTTCAATATAATTTTTGAAAAGTTATACCAGTATTAAACGTCTTTGTGTGGAGTGTTTTCGAAATGAATCTCTATGCAGTTAATCTACTATATTTTTGTGGTAATATATGAAAACAATTTAAACTGGCCCAGAAATATTTTTTCTGTGGCTTCAGGCATTAACAAAGAATTTCAGTAAAACGGTCACAACCTCAAGTTTATTTCTGAAATTATATTTGATGACATTTTAAAATATCACTGAATATACATGTTCTTCTAAGTTAATTTTTAAAATATCACAGATAAAAAGTTTACAACTGATGCAATCTTTTAGAAAGTATAAAGCTGGTAATAAAGTGAAAATTATTCATAGTCACATAAAGCCATTGATTTACGTTATTAAATTATGAGGCCCGGGACTTAAAGTACTTGCACATTGAAGTTGCCATTAGAGTGTGTTATCTCATGAGTTTGAGATTTTCTTGTGGTTTATCGGGGAAAATGTGAGTCAGTTTATTACTGTGTGGGCACGTTGCTATGACAACACGGTAGTTATAGCCACCGGACTGAAACCGGAAGATTCCTGACTCAATGGCGTTGCGTTTTTCAGTCGAAGTCTGTTTTTCCACTATTATTTGTTCCTTCTGCACGTTAAATTATTTCCTCTATTGGTTGAGCTGCAAGAATTTTTAAAGTGATGTTTTATAAATGTAGGGTTTCGTTTGAAAGCTAGAAATATGGCGATGTCAATAAGGAACTGTCAATGTAAAGAGAAACGTGCTGCTATCATTTAAGGACAGTAGGGAATTTACATTGTGAGGGATGGGAGGAAAGTGGCAAGTTGACCGCTAGCCAGGTAGCCCGTACGAATGTTAGCAATAGGTTGGTAGAGCTAAACTGTAAAGTGATAATAGCAACTTTTGTTTGTTATCTTTTTCTGGGTAAAACCCAGGGCAATTTTTATTTATGTCTCTGTGAACATTTTTAGCAAATTTCATTAGTGCAATATAACATCTTACACGAAGATACTGAAAAGATCAATAGCGAGAAAAAAATTTGAATGCATAGCTTACATTCAAATAACGCATACTTTAAACATGCAGCAGAGTATTTAAAAATCTGATATGTTGCACTCACATGACTTTCTCTACTCTTGTACTAACCATTCTTACAAACTCGTTCCTATATCTTCTTCATGTTAGTTGAGATAAACATTTACAGAAATTATCTTATTGCTTATTTCCTTGTAGGTACAAGGAAAATATGAGAAATACAGTAGACTTTGAGTGATAGTCAAATCTTTTATACCTGAGATTCCATTCTCTTTGCACGGTTAACATATAAAAAACGAACAACGAAAAGTTTGTTTTCCGAAACTGACACAAATAACAAGGAATATCTCCGGAAAAATGTATTTGGACATAGATTGTGTGTTTTGGCGAGATCTATATTTTTGTACAGTAAGATTTTGTCTATCTCTTACGGTTTACGAGTTATTCAAAGGTCATCCAGAGTAAACAGGACTGCATGGACTGTAGGCAGAAAATTAAAGATATACATTTGGTTTGTCATATAAATACCTATCTCAAATATATGGCATATTAATCACAATCGTTTGAGTCATTTTCAAGAAAATCAAACTTTTTGAAAAATCTCCCCTGTAAAGGGTAGTTTATGGTGGAGCAATTTTCTTCAAAATCTTCGTGTCGCATCCTTGAAAGACATTAAACTTAAATACCGACTTTACGTTTTTGAGTTATGCTGTTTTTTTATTCAGGGGACGTCAAAACATATTTCCGGTGAAATCTCGACATTGAATTTTTGAGTGGAATACAATACTTCCTCTACCTACTATACGCAGTAGAGCAAGTAAAACTGGCCTCCACAGGCAAGTGATACATTTTATATACACGAATACATCAATTATTTTATGGGTTTAAAGTCAAAAAAGTTGTTTTTATTTCTCGATATTCGGAAATTTTTGTTGTGTATATTCTTCTTAGATATTGTTCAAGCAGTGCAAGCTTTCTTAAATTGTTGCATTTTGTAGTCCGAGTCAATTATATGGTCATATCGCGTCAAGAATGGTTTGATATAGGCACAGTGAAGAAGGGAATATTCTTACAGGAAATCGGTTCATGAGGATGAAGATTAGGTATATATTTCTTGAAAATATGTACAGTGGGAGAACCAGTGAAAAGTTAAATTCACCGAAAATTTTCTAATTCCGAAATAAATTTGAATGGTGGGATCTACTGGCTTAATAGGTAACTGGCAAACATGGGCAATTCATTTAGTGAAGTATGCAAAGCCAGATTCAGTGCATTCACCTGATCAGAGATAGTTTGTCTTTTATTTTTTTTTATTTGCTTTTTACTTTCTCTATTACGTATAGTAGAAGTATTGTATTCTACCCAAAAATTTGATGAGATTTCACTGGGAATATGTCTTGAGGCCTCCTGAATCCAAAAAAAGGCATTTTTAGAAAAAGGTTCGTGTGTGTGTGTGTGTGTATGTGTGGGTGTGTGTGTCTGTCTGTCTGTCTGTCTGTCTGTCTGTCTGTCTGTCTGTCTGTCTGTCTGTCTGTCTGTCTGTCTGTCTGTCTGTCTGTCTGTCTATCTGTCTGCCTGTCAGTCTGTGGACAGCATAACTCAAAAACGAAAAGTAGGTTAAAAACCAAAGTTGGTATTTAAGTTTAATGTCTTTCAAGGATGCGACACGAATATCTTGAAGAAAATTGCTCCACCCTAACTACGTTTTACATGAAAAAATTTTCGACAACTTTGATCTTCTTGAGAATGTCTCTAACGACTTTGTTTAAAATGCCATATGTTTGAGATATTTTTATGACAAATGAAATGCATATCTTGAACTTTCTGGCTATAGCCCATGAAGTCCTATTTATTCTGGATGAATTTTGCATAACTGGTAAACCATAAGAGATAGACCAAATCTTAAAATACAAAAACTGTAGATCTTGCTAAAGTACACAATATATGTCTAAATACATTTTTTAGAATGAACCATTTCGGAGATATTCTTTGTTATTTGTGTGAACTTATACTTCTGTCAAATGGGACATCTTTATTAATTTTTTATATGTTAACCTTGCAAAGAGAACGGACTTTGAAAGATTTGACTATCGCTCAATGCCTACTGTATTCGCATATTGCCGTTGCACGTGCAAGAAAATGATCAGTAAGATAATTTCTGCAAATGTTTATCTCAACTAACACGAAGAAGATAGAAGAATAAGAGTTTGTAAGATTGGTTAGTACAAGAGTAGAGAAAGTCATGTGAGTGCAACATATCAGATTTTGTTCTTTTATCACATTTAAATTGTATCTTATGTATGTACGGTCAGTGCCTATGTAGATATCTGTTCATGTATTTTCGAACTCTGGAGGTTGGGAATGAGCTTCGTCGCACTCCGGGAATAAAACCCGGGTCTCTGTGTTGTGTGCAGTTTGTTAAACGAGTTTGACATGTAATGAAACAATTGAATGAAGTTAAGAAAGTTTGTATGGAACGAGCTGCTGTGTTTAGCCCGTATGTGTTACTTGTTTAATTATTTTGCATTAATTAGGCAGCCCACGCTCTTCGTGCCAGCTCGCTAGAGATTATCTCACTCAAGGATAATTTTCTATAACGAGTTGTGCATTGCCCACATATGTAGCGGCGGCGCAGTGGTGGGTGGAAGGGAACAGATAAGGCCATCTTGTAATAAATCGAAACCAATCAGCAGTGCCCCGCGGAATGTCTAAATCACGGCTCCATGGGGGTGTAATACATGCATTAGAGGGTCACGTGGGGTCGCGCATGTGTAAATCAATCCGCTTCCAATGCCACGGAAATATATATAACGTAGCAGTAGGAGATCGTACGATTTATATCATCACGTTGTTAACTGAGGATAAAGAGAGCCTTACTTGCACTCAAGGCGATTTTATAGCCCAGGAATCTCCCGGTCCATGGCCGGGGAAGCAAGGAAACTCATGTCTAACTCAACTGTACTGCTACCCGCTTTGTAACCTTCTTATTCGATGGTATTGCATTAAAACTGTATCTTTGAGGAGTAGCAACTGTCATACAACTACACATAGAACAGAAAATGCTCGGAATCTTTTTGCACACACACACACACACACGCATATATATACAGGATGGTAGAAAAGTTATTACATTCCTTCTAATATGTGTTTCACAAAAACATTATAAACAAAAAAGTCTAATGATATTTTGTTCCTTGATCAGCCGATTTCGAGAAAATAAATGGTTTTTGTTCCAAATTGGATGTGTAATTGCTCGAGTGTGTACGAAGGTAACAGTTTGTTGTAGAGTAACTTATTTCTGACATAGTTTCGGTAGTAATTATGGGACCACACAGTGTTTCGAAATAATTAATCACTTTTTTCTACATTCGGTTTGTGAGACCGATAAGGTTAGCCGAGTTGTTGCGGCACAGATTTGAGAACGAGAGATCAGTGATTGAGATACCGAGGGGCGTCCTGCCTGACGATCTTTTTTCCCAGAGTTTCCTCAGTCTTCATACCTGAAGAAATCCATTGAGGAACCCTAACTTGAACCTCTCTTTGCTAAATTTGCTTTCCCAGTTGTCATTTAATTCATGTATCATCAGTGTGCTCCGCCTGTGGTGACGTACGTAGTAAGAGCGGGCGTTAAACACTATCAAAATAAGAAACACTCGAAGAATTCAAAGGTCCTAAAAAGACGTATCTTTATAGAATTTTTGGGTGAAATACAACACTATCTACTGTGGGAAGATGTTGCAAAAAATAAAAGTTTAATTAAACATTTGTGTATATTATTCTTCTGTTTTTCTTAAGCTTTATTCAGCTTTTTTGTACTGTATTTCTTTAGGACATCACACAGTTTGGTGGTCTGGCATACTTCCTAATTTATAAAAGTTATAGTCCAAAACGCACGACAACCATGTTTTGCCCAAAATGTTTAAGTTAGCTTGATCTATCCATGTGAATATGTTCAGACCTACCTCAGCTTTGTAAGAGCAAAAAGCAGTGGATTAGTTACGCATTCTAGTGTAAGCTTAATGTTTTACATGAATAAGACAGATCAATTTTGCAAATGAACACGGTGTAAAATGTATGCGATTCCCTTAATGTATACACATCCATAACATGTCAGCAAATGACATCACGAGCCTGGGTGGGGTCGCACATGGACATAAATCCGCGCGTTTTATGTGCCATTGCCTCATTAGCGGTGTAGCTATATAGCTGTCAAGTGACCTCTAACCTTGATGACTTGCCCAATTACAAGAGATGCTAATTGGTTTTGTGGGGGCCTTTAACGAAGTGGTCCCGACCAGGTCTTGCATGTGAGCACTTCTCTTATTGCTTTCAGAAGTCTTCCATCGAGGAACTGCAGCGTGTAGGTATCTGTTTACTTAGCAATGAAAACATACATTTAATATTTAAGATTGTGACAACTGTGAAATTTGGTGAAATTATCAAACAATACCATAATTAATATGAAGTAGTTACGAGACCCGCAATAGTATGCCCAAGGGCAGGTCTAATGTACAAACTCCTGTATAAGATATATTAATATCACCTGGCATTTTTCCCATTCGTAATTCCCTCTGATCTATATTTTAGCAAGGGTTTATTTTGTTAGCAACTTCATTCTTTATTCTAATAATGTTCTGAATTATTCATTCACTCTCCTACTAGAAAATCTATATTAGTGTTCAATAAATCAATTCCGTGCTCCATTCTGTACCACATCCACATTTTAAATGTATCCAATCAGTTTTCCTCACTTCATCGCAACTCTCAATACCCGCACTACACAATGTCCCTTCATTCGAAAAACCTCAGTAATTCGCACTTCCATCCTTTTCTTCTTCTTTTTGCTCTTCTGCTCTTCATAGAATAGGCAGACGTGGCCGTTCCGTCTTTAAAGACCCTGTCAACTTCTCTTTGGACACCCCATATCTCTTCCTTTGGTGTCTTCTTGAGGATTCTTTATATATGCTCCTTTCATTTCATTTTATTTGTATACATTTTGTTCCTTTAATGTATCAAAATCTAGTTCTACCTAACTCGGGCTAGATAACATCTTATTTCTTTAAAATGTCCCCCAAATGAGTTCTGTTTGATTAGTTGATAACAGTTTATGTTAGACAATAATTATCTAAAGCATGAGATTTTCTTGGAATTATCTAAATCCTATTTACATTTATGGTCGTCCCGCATTGCTGATTTGTTTTTCTTTTTTTTCCCTCCCCATTAGCATGCCTCATAGGACATCTTGATCTTCTATTATAAATGCCATATATGAATTCTTACTAATTTGTTTATTTCCCTATCACCACTTTTACCTTGTTCTGAAGCCATAATTTACGGAATTCTCCAAGAAAAATATGTTAAACAAAACGCGCATCTGTTATGTTTCTTTCCGTTTCTCATTTTTTTCGTATACAGACTCTTATGAGCAATGCGCTCCAAGAAATGTTCTGCATAATCTATAGTGGTTGCAAAGCTGTAGGGGTGTGCTACCTAAATCCGACATGCTGACTGGAATTTCACCAATTTTCTTCTTGTTACTGTATAAATTATACGTATATTTACCTAGCTACTCTTATCTTGGGTTGGGTAGTGACAGTTGAGTAAAGCCACGCGTTACTGCTTGTCTGGATGTATTAAAAATAAATTAATAGTAATAATGAAAATGAAACTGTTTACCAATTAATTATTAATAGCTATTCAGACCACCTTATAATTGCCCGAATTACTATTAATTTCCCCCTACCTTGTCATGATACAAGTAGAATCTAAATCTTCAGTTCACATGCTTTTCACCCTCTTACACCGCGTGAAGTGTACCTCTTGAAGATCAGAATTGGAAGAAAGTTTCTCGAAATCTCCCACCTTTTATACTCTGTCAGACTGATGGTAAATTTTCCCGCTGTAACATATAACGTGTTTTCTCACTGGGTTGTGTGTTTAGTGTCTTATCAAGATAAAAGCATTCATATACTTTTCTATAGAAAAACACGACTACTTCTGAATTCTGAGCTTAGTTGCGCCTCTTATTAATATTACCTATCTCACTTGCTCCAGTCAACGTTTTTCCTCACCCTTGGGCTCTTCTGTCACTACTGCTTACGGACTACCCTGTGTAGTCCGGCTGCTAATTACCTTTCATTTACCCTTTTAGCCACCGAGTCGATTAACACTGTAGAAGGGCCTAACATAACTCGACGAGGATGGTACAAGCTTTGCACATCAGTCTTAGAACTTATAGGAAAATTTGGAGAGCTTCAAAAAAAGCATTAATTCCCCGCTTAAAATAACTTAATATGAAACAATATTTATGGACATCGAACAGCATGAATCAATAATCATTATTTGTAGATAGTAAGATTTTATTTACACTTGTATTTCGTAACATAAACAAGTCGGAAAATATAGACTTAATGACAGTTTAACGCACATTAAGTACAACATTGTTAACAAGGAACTGCTTACTGCTTAAAGATGATTAAAGGTAATTTAGCCTAGGACTGTGTTGTTTAGAGAAAAGCTGTTGGGGTGCATGCAGGAGGGATCTGATAAGGGTGACCCAGTGCTACAATTATGTCCGTCCGTTACCACAGGGTAGGTCCAGATAGTGAATCACTGATCCTTACCGATAAGCCACTGGCTCAAGTTATCTGTTTCCTGCCAGCTGAACATGGAACGGGTGGGAAGTGTTGCAAAGGACCGACAAAATCACTATTGTTTCCTTCTAAATGACACCTGGAAATACTGTGCCGTATTACTCTGAATCATTCCTCTCTTCTGAGTTGCAACATACATAAACGACCGCCTCAGGCCTCTCATTAGCCACTTGTTCAACATATGCAAGTGTTTCAAAGGCAATGATGTGTTTCATTCACGTAAATTTTCTCTGCCCACTCTTCTAACATCCATTCTTATAAAACGTATTCCGGTTACTTCTTGTAAATCGAAATATTCACAGAAACAGTTTTATTACATATTTTGTTGTAGCTACAAGGGGAAAAGAGCAAGCCGAATCGATATTCAGATGTTTTAAGGAGGGGCGTCATATGCTGTAATTAATTTTCATTCTCTTTCCATGACATACAAGAAATAACTGAATGAGAGCACTTCAAACATGACAAGAGTATTGCAAATTTCACTCCAATTATAGCGGTTATCCCGATATCCGAACACCAAACGAAGTGGGGAGCGGCTTGCATTCGGTATGTCGCTTGTTCAGATTCCTTATACAGGTCTATCTGCCCGTTCTCTCTTTCACTCTCTCTCTCGCTCTCTCTCGCTCTCGCTCTCGCTAGATTCAATCCCAAGGGAGCGAATGTGGGATTTGTGATGGACAAACCAGCATCTGGGCGGATCTTCTCCGGGTTCACCGGTTTCCCTCGCTATTTATTCCACCAACTACCCCATAATCACCCTTTTTTCACCCATTTCACCATAATTTCATACCATCTCCTTCACTTCCATACCAGACTTCGGACGGATCACCCATCCTGGTTACTCTCTCTGATTCAGAATTTGTCTACTCTTCGACAGTCATGTGCCTTGTAAATCCTAGGGGTTGTAAGTCCTCTATACAGGAAGCTTTCGTATACCTATGCTTCACTTCAAGTACTTTGAATCTATTCCTATGTATGGGATACCTATGCAATCCCTTTAAGCGATTTCTAAAATCTCTTTTCAAGCGTTCGTTCACCTAATCGCGCATTTGTTGTTGAAATTGGCAGAGTAAGTAGATATTTTTATCTATCTTTTTAAATGAAAGTAATTTACTGTTTCATGTCTTTAGTTATAAGTTCTTTATGGTTTGTCAGAGATCATCCAAATTAAGAAACAAAAAAGGCAATGGCTACAGAATTTGTGTGTAATCTAACAGATTACACTACTTCTGGGAGAGATGTTGAATATATGATTCATGTTGTGTTTTGTATGATGACAAATCGGGGATTGTGTTTCCCACGAAACTGCACTGCTGTTCGATATTCCGGAAGTTTCGCTGCACTGCAGTAACAAAATGAAAACTGTGGTGCCCATAACAAGGTTGCAGCAATTGTCACAAACAAGCGAGAAACAATAAGGATTTATAGCGCCTCTCCGAAGTGTGATGAATCCGGAAGTTGAATGGCAGCAGTATTTTTCTCACGATGGATATCACAAGCTGGAACGCCGGAAGTGGGCCGAGACGTATCCATCTGCGTGCCAGCTGGCGCCACTCGTCCGTGACCGTCACTTTTTGCAACTAACCTCAACGGTAGCAGAATATGCTAATTTCAACACATATGTTTGAGTACGATAAACTCCTTCTGTCCACATATTCAATTGGTGTCATCTTATTACTTTCTCTACCACGTAGTAAAGGAAGTATTGTATTCGACCCATTTCAATGTAAAGATTTCACCGGAAATATATGTTTTAAGACCCTCTGAAACAAAACAAACAAAAAATGGAAGTTCTACGCGTGCGCGCGCGCGCGTCAACAGCGTAATTAAAAAACGAAGAGGCGGTTAAAAAGCAAAGTTGGTATTTAATTTTAATATCTTTCAACGATGCAACACGAAGATTTTGAAGAAAATTTCTCTACCATAAACTACCCTTTATATGGAAATTTTGTCGAATATTCTGATTTTCTTAAAAACGACTCTAACGATTTTGATTAAAATTCCATATAGTTAAGATGTTTTTTATGGCGAATTCGATGTATATTTTGAATCTTCTGGCTATAGCCCATATAGTCCTGTTTACTCTTGACGACTTTTGCTTAACTAGTAAACCGTAAGAGATAGACCAAATCTTACTATACAAAAAATTTAGATACCGTTAAAACGCACAAGTTATGTATGTATTTTTTGTGGAGTGAGCCATTTCGCAGATATTCCTTATTTGTGCGAGTTTTGCAGTACTCAAACTATTCTCAGTTGGAAGATCGTTATTCACTTTATCTGTTTGGCCGTGAAAAGAGAGCTGAATTCCAAAGCGTTAAAAGACTTTACTATCACTCGAAGCCTACTGTATTCCCATTGCAAATCTACAAGAAAATTAGCACTATGATAGCTTCTGCAAATGTTTATCTCAACTAATATAAAGATAAAGGAATAAGAGTTTGTAATAATGGTTAATATAAGAGTAGAGAAAGTTATGTGAGTACAACACATCAGATTTTTTGTTACTCTGCAAATGCAAGCTTAAGGGCACTCGTAGTTTCTTGGTTAAAAAATCCCTCGTTTTCCCTTTTGACTATTGCAATCTCAATTCTTTTCCGCAACCATTGCTATTTAATATATGGGTTCTTGTATACTTTAAAGTTCTCAAAATTGCAATTTAATAACCTGCAGCACCTACCACGCCCTTTTCTAATACTTCTTTTCTTTCCGTTTCCCGTAACTTACAATTTTTATACGTGTACAAGGTACCATTTACTCCAAAACTTTTGCATCTAGGAAGTTCAAATTTTCTCAGCTCTAAAACATCTGAGTGGAGCAGTTTTGCCATATGTATGTTATGTATTACAAAACTTTAGTTAATGGTTCAAAATTTTATATAAACAATAATTTTCACTATAAAATTAGAATTTTGAAAAATTAATCCACTCATTTTGTTGGAAATACTGTTTACTGGGTTCATCATAAGTTTAAACGCATTGCAATAGTGGGTTCTTCAAATAATAATACCTAAGTGAACATCAGCATACCAAAGTTATTTTTCTCTGTATTAGTTTAAATAGCCTTGTTTTGCACTACAAACTTAATTTTAACGTAAATCCTACCACAAGTACTGTACAGTGTTTAATGCGATTATTATAGCTGTAATGGTTTAATTGATGTTCCCATTGCAGTACTGACATTTTTCACGTGTACATCAGTATGTTTAACTACAATGTGCCCTTAAGAGCCAATATAGGACATTAAGGGTTTAAAAATGAGAAAAAATATACCTTATAACTAGGCACATGATTTAAATTTAAATACATATTTCTTCTTTCCTGTCAGAGGTATGTTCATTTGATATACGAGTTAATTACTAAATTTCCAAAACTAAACAAAATTATATGTTGCATAATATTTCGCCTATTTTGATAAGCATGACATTTCAGAACTTTGTAAATTTATCTTCGTATTTGCTTCCTTTATATAAATATTTAACAAATGTATTTTTCTTCTATTTTCATATTTCATATACAAATACATTTCCGAATGATATGTGCCTCAAGTTAGCGTTGAAACTTGCGGACACCGAAGGTAGCTCACATGCAATGCAATAGACCACGTAACATAGGTGAACTTCATCCTTATCTGGCTGCAGCCGTTCCCTTGCGGTATAAAGGTGACCGTTAATGAGTTTTAGGAATTGAGTTCAAGTGTGGTGCTTTATACTTACACTTAATACTAAACTTACTTAAATTGCACCTATAGTTTAATATACGAAGATTTATAAGGCATTTCAAAATAGCCATAGGATATATCAGAAGATTCATTATTCCCTCCTAACTTCTTAAAGAACGTCCTTCCTTGAATGCGATAATTTTTAAAATGAGCGGAGAGTCCGGCAAACGTAGGAATAATATATGTAGCAATGAAGCAATGTTTTGGATTGCTTTGTTGAAACAGATTCCACCATTGTGCTATCTTGCAATAAATAAAAGAAGGGGATGCATCGCTGTCGTGTTCCAAGCGAAGGAATTTGAGGAGTTATAAGTAATTCTGGCAAACTCCCAATCACAATTTAGGAGATTATTTTATGGTGAATATCAAACAGAATATTGGCCGGAATTATCATTAGACAACGAAGACGCTTAAAGAAGCACTTCGGAATATCTTTGATTACATCACCCTACGGAGGACCGAGCGAGTGACGTTCGAATTCGGGAGGACTCCCGTTGGATTCTCGTGAACTGCACACTCTTAACTTCAGGTTTTCATTGTTTTCCCTGGTCGATAGGCGAATGCTGGGGTGATTTGTCATCTCAGATGCGCTTCTCAGGATTACATCAGCGTCGCCGTTGTGTCGGAATTTCATCCCACAGGAGTTCTTTTACATCCCAGTAAATCTGACATGGAGCTGATGCTTTTAAGCACACTTACAAGCCATCGGTCTGGACCGGATTTGAACCTGCGACCTTGGGATCAGTAAGCCAGCGTCTAACCAACTGAGCCACCCAGACCGACGTCGTTGTTCGTCCTGGGTAACTTCAGAAATAGTACGGGTCTTCGAGCCAGGAACTTTTAGGGACTTCCGCGCGTCTCTGTCACCACTGTGAATTGTCCATTGATCAGGGTTCAGATGAAATGGTCAGCTACTAATTAAACTTGCAAGTAATTTTCAACAAGAAAAATGTTCAGGAAGTAATTAATGATACTTTTGACTGACACTGTGGACAGGGGAATAAATTACAACTAAAACTATGAGGTAAATAAGTATATTACTACTTAATACCTTAACCGAGTTGTATGGGGTAAAGAGGAGCGACGAAATTATTGAAATGGTGACTTCTTATGCAGTATTCATAAGTTAAACAGCTCCTTGAGAGGTTCAGAATCTCTGTAGCGTTACTGAAGATATTTCTTCGTGATGAAAGAGTAAAGCGTATTTGCTTCTCAGTTTTCAGGACATTAATGCAAAGAGGTTAGAGGTGTAATATCGACCCAGAGCCAAGGGTAGTAGTGCAACACCGCATCGCGTGATGTCCTAATGAGCATTCCGGAAGTTTTCTGATTCATCCATTTGAATTTACAGTTGCAGAGATGCGTCACGCAGCCAGTGCGGCAGTAGCTCCTATAGGAACACTTTAAATATGCTGCGTAGGTATATTGTTGTCTCACACCTGCCGCTGGGCATTCTGCAATTAGTTGAGCTGATAATCTGCATGGGGTGTGTGCCGCACAATGGTCGGTAATATCCTAGCTATTGTCTCCAAAAGTTTGCCGTTGTCTACCAGAACAAAAGACACACGACAAAGCACATGCTACATGTAGTAAAAACACACACTTCAGCTGTAGAAGGGACGAAGCGGGTTTTGATCCTACAGTCCCAGTCAACACATATAAATATGCCACCACAAGGAGATTCACAATTTTCCATGTGGTTTTCTCAGCATTTTGGCCCTTTTGGAAACGGATTCTATGAAGCAGATCTCTCATTATTGTGTAGATCTTCTCATAAATACGTTATTCGAAACGATGCTAGATTTATTCATAACTAAATTTCTTAGAATAGAATATGCTAGTGTGGTTTTTCAAGGATTATGTTATCCCTGAGAGGCAATTCCTGTTAGAGCTTTTTCTCAAAGCGATTGTCCAACAATGATAGAATCACAGTATAAATTTCTTAACTAAAACAAAATATGTTGTTGTGTGTATGTGTGTGGATTTTTTCAAGTATTATCGTATTTTCCCCATCTGATTATCAAAGTCACCAGACCTAAATCTGTAAATCGAACATACCACAACACTGAACATACCACAAACAGTAAACTACAGTAGGAAGACACAGGATCTATAAGTTGTGCATCCTTAAGGGAGGGGACATGTTTAAGGGGTTGAAAGGTAATGTTTGTTTTTCACGCAGGATTAACACGCAATATTGAATGTTATTCGGTGTTGTTTACAAATACATTGACCCATAAAACGAAAAGCTCCAGTTTGCTTGATAAAAGATTTCTAATCTCAAAATATTTTTCTGTGTTTAAAACATTTACTGTATGCTAACAACAAAAGTGCACATACTACACTAGAAATGTTTCACAGCATTCACTCAACCACTAGCGACCCATTAATGCAGCGGCTATCTGATTCCTTGGAGTCATACATTTCAAATGCTGGATCCTAAACGTGATAATTTCAGGTTCTGATGCCTGTATCCTGCATATTATGTGCTGGAAATATACATCTTTGACTGACAAGATCTTATGAAGCCTTATTTGCATTTAATAGTTCTACAATATTAAAACAATTTCTAGTGTTCCAGAAGACAAAATATTAAGCGCTTTGAATTCACGGAGGAAAACATCAGCCCGTCCTCAACAAGACTATTTCCAATAATTGAATTTGCACATGTATGATAAGAGAGTAAAATGTTTCGAAAATTGCCTAAACATGTGCTCTATCCTTCTGAAGAAGATTCTTGGCTTCTAGTTTCTTCCTTCCTTTCTTTCTTTCTTTCTTTCTTTCTTTCTTTCTTTCTTTCTTTCTTTCTTTCTTTCTTTCTTTCTCTCTTTCTTTCTTTCTTTCTTTCTTTCTTTCTCTCTCTCTCTTTCTTTCTTTCTTTCTTTCTTTCTTTCTTTCTTTCTTTCTTCTTTTATGTGTTTAATGCCTGCTCTTTCTACATACGGCACCACGGGCGTTGGACACTGATGATACACATAATAAAATGATATTTGGAAAGAAAATATTCCAGGCTTAAGCTTATGGTGCTTCCTTGGCACTTGCTAGTTTTGAGGATTGGAAAAAAAAAAAACGGGAAAAGCCTCAGTCAAGGATGATGACGCTACTGGGATTTGAACCGCGAACCATCCCAATGCAAGCCTCACATGTTACCAAAGAGCCATCTTGCTCAGTAGTCTTCTAGTTCAATAAATGTTAAGAAGATTTTTAAATAGTTTCCTTTTATTCCCTCTGTCTCTCAGGTTCGTAAAGTAGAGGAAGTATTGCATTACATGTCCAAGAACTTGAGGAACTGCAGCTTTTGTTGTATTTGCCCACCCTCCGTTAGGTGACATACTCACCAATATCTGATAACTTTAATATTGAAATTTTAATATAATCCCTCCAAACCAAACTAAGCTTTTCATGGTCCGTTATTGTTTATTTTCTAAATCAAATGACTAACATTTCTGATTAAAATATGATTTGTTTGAGACATTGAAATCACTCATATAATGTGCATCTTGAATTTGTTGAAAATGCCAAGGGCAGTCCTCTTCAATTTTACTGGATTTTGTTATATATGGTATAGGGATACACAAGAAGTTTATTGCAGAAGCGGTACGGTTTATGAAACAACTTCCCGACTCAAAGTTGTCTTATAAGCTATGAAAACTTGATGTGTTGCACTCACATGACTTTCTCTACTCTTCTACTAACCATTCTTACAAATTCCTATACTTTATCTTCTTCGTGTTAGTTGGGATAAACATTTTCAGAAAATATCTTGTTGTTATTTTCTTGTAGGTACAAGGGAAATGTGGTAATACAGTAGGCTTTGAGCGGTAGTCAAATCTTTTTTCAAAATTCCGTTCTCTTTGCACGGCTAAGGTACAGAAAAAAATGAATCACAATCTTCCATTTGGCAAACATTTGTTCTCCAAAACTCACACAAATAACAAGGAATATCTCCGAAATGGTTCACTCTACAAAAAAATGTATTTAGACATAAATTGTGTGTTTTAGCAAGGTCTAAAGTTTTGTATAGTAATATTTGGTCTATCTCTTATGGTTTGCCAGTTATGGAAAACTCTCGAGAGTAAATAGGACTTCATGGAAGTCAGAAAATTCAAGATACACAAGATATTTGTCATAAAAATATCTCAAGCATATGGTATTTTAATCAAAATTGTTAGAGCCATTTTCAAGAAAATCAAAATTGTCCATGTAAAGGGTAGTTTAGGGTGGAGTAGTTTTCTTCGACATCTTAAAATCAAAATTTTCCATGTAAAGGGTAGTTTAGGATGGAGCAGTTTTCTTCGAAATCTTCGTGTCGCATCCTTGAAAGACATTAAACTTATATGCCAACTTTGGTTTTTAACCCAAAACTTTTCGTTTTTGTGTTATGCTGCCCAAATTTGATTTGATTTGATTTGGTTTAAGGGCGCTCAACTTCTAGGTCATCAGCGCCCTTAAAAGATTCATGGCAATAGCCAGATATAAATTTCACTCAAAAAATAAAAATACTAGCAACAAGAAAAATATACAAAGGTAAAAAGCAGTGGCAATAGCCAGATATGAAACAAGGTGATAAATATGTCCAAAATCAGAAACGGATAATTAAAAATTTTAAATCCTCAAATATGCTGCCCAAAGACTGACAGAGAGACACACACGTAGGGACCTTTTCCTAAAAATGCTTTTTTGGATTCAGGGGGCCTCAAAACATATTTTTGGTGAAATCTTGACATCGAATTTTTGGGTGGAATGCAATACTTCCTCTACTTTATTAAACGTAGTAGAGAATGTAATAAGAGTGTCTAAAAATGTGGAAAAACTATTCTTAAAAGTGGTTTAATTTCATTCAAAATGTTATGAGCGACATATATTGCCCACTTAGCATTGTCGTGGTATCATTAGTAAAAATATGCGGTCATCGAAATCCGGGCGCTTCTGATTACCTAAGAAATAAAAGAAGTACAAGAAAAGTAGGAAGTGTTTTGCAACGGAAGGAATAAATTTCTTAGAAGTAGAAACAAATGTTTCAAAAGTTTCCCTCATTGTTTTAAGAGATAAAGTCAGATTGATTACCTCAGCCAAAGTTAGTGGAAGCTTCAGAGAAAGCCAATAAAAGCGTGAAAGAGCGCTCTTTTGTCAGGCGAGCATGGATGAATGACGTTGTATTGGGTGAAAGGAGCTCTGTGTCTGTAAACAAACGGCTATAGTTTCGTGACGAAAGGTATCAAAACTACCCACGCCAACGCCCCCTTCTTCCAGTTGAAAAATGAAAAGACAGCGAAAATGTCTCTATTAGCCGTTTAAGCGCACAAACACGAAATCAATTTTTTACACTTCTGTAGATAAGTGATCTTCATGGTTGAGAACACTCACGATCTGAGCCACTGCTAACGTTCTTCCTCGAGGGCGGATTGTGATGCACTTCATCTGATTCCGACTTGATTTGTTGCCTTTGATTGTCAGCGAGGGAACGTTTCAATGCGGAAGTTTCGTGCCGCCATTTTGTAGCTTCATAGTTCAGTCTTATCGTACATATGTCGCCTCAGAAAGGATGTGCATGCACTTCCCGCTTAGAGTGTACAGAAACTTCAAAAGATCAAACAAACAGTCATCATTAACATAAATGGGAAGTAGTGGGTTTCACAACCCCCTCCCCATATACTAAGATTATTTTGTCTCCCAATGTGTTTAATGCAGATACATATAGAAGTGGCCCTTAAGAAAAGGGCAATAAAAGTTGACAGTGAAATGTAGAATGTACCTGATTGACAAGTTGCCAACTTATTCCAGGGATAGAGGGCATACGCAGACAGACCACAAAGACGCGCGGAAGTCCTTGACAATTTCAGACTCGAAGACCCGTCCCAGTGCTAAAGCTGCATAGAGAGCGCGGTGAATGTACCGTCAATCAAACAGCCCTCTACTGCAGGTAGAGTACTCTTTTCTTTGAGCAAGCATCTGTGCTATCTGTCCGGCACCGCCATTCACCACGAAACTTAGAAGCACATTGAAGTACGAGAAGCAAACGGAATGAAATTGAAATGATGGGAAGGAAGTTCTGGTAGGTGAGCATTCAGGAAAACCCTCGAAGAACCCAGTGTCAGATAGGGCGGTTCGACATCTTTAACCCTCTATTGCATGAATTATTTTGCTACCTATGTCACTCGTCTTCTGTTTTCTCCACCGGTTTAGGTATCGCTGTAACAGGCACCTTAAAGAAAGTAGTTCGATTTCACATGATTCTTAAAGGCCTGACGAAATACACTGGTTATCTAGCCTAACGTCGTGAGTTTAATCACAGCGACTGCAAGCCAGGTGGTTGTGATAAAGGATGGGGAGAGCCCACGTAGAATAATCAGTGAGATAGTAGATCTGGATGATGACTGGATTACATTAGATTACAATTTCATGCATTTTGATCTTTGAAAAAGAAATAAAGGAAACTACTGAAATAAATTGGTACATTTATGATATAAAGAGCTATCAATACCTTTGTTTAATTATTAAATCTCAGTGTATTGGATGTCCAAGAAAACTTTGACTTTTACATTTTTGTGACATTGTTTTATTTTCTATCTTAAACCCTGCTTCATACTCATATTTAATTCCTCTTTTGCATTTTATCAGCCAACGATAGGGAAGTCTTGATAAAGTTACCGTTCTTAAGGTAGAAGCACTATTTTCTAACCATCCTATAAGAGGTGTAGTAATTGTATCGTGCGATGCTTCTTACTTAAGTTTGAACTTTTATTACATTATAAATTGGTGAAATTCCCATGGAGGAGCAGTATGGTACGCCAAAAGCAGAGGTCTCAAAAGAGATCCTTCGGCAAAGTTGAACAGCATGTGCCAATTCTCAGTACCATCATAAAGTAAACTGAATGGAAATAACGCTCCGCGTGACTTGATCCTGTGGACGTAGTACTCCAGGCCTTGCGTGTGCCTTATTGTGATGTCAACAACAACTTTCCACTCTTCGATATCAAGATTAGTGGCTCCGGCAAAAGGAGAGAAAATCCGATCCGCAAATAAGCACTGTCCGTGTAAAATAAAACGTGGCTATGTTCTTCATAAGTTCAATGTATCAGCCAGTGATTTATCGCCGAAATAGCTGCAATGGCATTTTAATTGACTGTTAGGAAATAGCTATTCTCTTCTTTCACTCCTCCCTCCTAGCAAATGGCGCTTTGGAACCGTTCACAAACTCTCCCGGCGCACACGTGCTATGTTTCAATAATTATCTTCAACACCGAAAAGACTCCGCTACCATATGCAGATATTCCTTTCTGGCACGTGTTACACTTGGGTTTGGTTGCGCAAGCAAAATAATTGGAGTCAGGATGAAGCAAAATATTACCTCACTGAATGTTCGTTATTTTGTGGCTGTTTACTGCAGGGTTTTATGCCAGTAACTAGTAGTATGAATTACACAGGGCTGAAAAACAAGATATCTGTGAGAAAAATAGGAGACTTTAGGAAAAATGGGACAAGCACTTTTGTTCACATGCATTGGGTATGTATAAACATTATTTAAAGGGTTAAACGTGCACCATTTTCAATAAAACGCTCTTCTACTTTTTAGAAGTATTGATTATTGAAATGTCCATTAATTTATTTAATGAAATTACAGCACTTTTGGCCAAGAGGGATCAAATGAAAAAAACTTCCCATTTAATACTTTCTCCACTACGAATAGTAAGTAGAGGAAATGTTGTATTCGACCCAAAAATTCGATTTCGAGAATTCGCAGGAAATATATATTTTGAGGTCCCCAGAATCCAAAAAAAGCAGTTTTAGAAAAAGGTCCACGTGTGTGTGTGTGTTCTGCCTGTCTCTGAACAGCATAACTCCAAAAACGAAAAGTGGGTTAAAAGCCAAATTTGGTATTTAAGTTTAATATATTTGAAGGAGCTTACATGAAGATTTTGAAGAAACTTCCTCCACCTTATGCTACTCTTTACATGTAAAATTTTTCGAACATTTTGGTATTCTTAAAAATGACTAACGACTTTGGTTAAAATGTCACACGTTTAAGATATTTTTATGGCAAACTAAATATATATTTTGAATTTTCTGGGTATAGTCTATGTAGTCCTCTTTACTGTGGATGACTCTTGGCATAACTGGTAAACCGTAGGAGATAGATCAATCTTTGTATACAAAAAATGTAGATCTGGTCAAAACACAAAAGTTATGTATATATGCATTTTTTTGTGTAATAAACCATTTCGGAGATATTCCTTGTTATTTGCGTGATTTTTGCAATACTTAAACTTTGCTCAAATGGAAGGTCGTTATTCATTTTTTTATCTGTTTGCTCGTACAAAAAGAGCGAAATTTCAAAGCATTAAAACATTTGACTATCGCTCAAGGCCATATTTCCCTTGCATCTATAAGAAAATCAGTAGTAAGATAATTTCTGCAAAATTTTATCTCGACTAACATGAAGATTAAGGAATAAGTGTTTGTAAGAATAGTGTGTGCACGAGTAGAGAAAGTCATGTGAATGCATCAGATTTTTTAAATTACAAATATTGTAATATTCTCCATAGTTTTTTAAACATTTTCTGATCACTACGCCTTATTACTCCTAGGATATTTATCTCATCGATTTTCTCCTACATCAGCCCTTCTACACTCCATTAATGTATGGATCCTGCCCCTGTCTTGATTTTCCGCGAAACGCTCGTGTGCCCCGGTACATTGGCCTGGGTTTTACACTTGCTTCAATTTTAGGGAACGATCCAGTATCTGTAGATAAGTTACTGTGGCTTATTGCCCATGTTGGGTTCGATAAACAACTCTAATTTGTATTTTAGTTTTAAGAAAGTTTTAGACTTTTAAGATTTTAGCCTTCTTTTACGTTTTACTGTTCTAGATGTTTAATATTTTAACTTTATCATTTTTTTAAACTTATAACTTTAAGTTTTTACTTTGGGCCCAAATGATCTAGTTGTGACGGGCCCTTAAACCCCACTCACTAAATTCTGCCTTTCTCCCAGATTAGATACATGTTTTGTATATATTAACCCGAAAACATCCTAATGTCCACACTCCTAATCTAAAATATGCTTGTTATATACGTCTAAATTCTTTTCTCTGTTTATCTTTTGTCTTAATTATTGTATAAAGATTAAAGAACTCCTCTCATTAATTTCATTGTAATTATCTGGCTACCTACATCTTCATATCTGAAATACAAATATTTCCAAAGTCCCTCAACCATTCCAAGTCTACCATACCACCTAAATATTCTTCTTTACTGTCCTTAACTTGGCTCAGTCAACTGCCAGAACTCAGGTGATTTTTCTTGGTACCCAAGGCAACAAAATATTGTAGCATGTAACTAACAAGAAATGTTATTGTTGCAGTCTGATATTGTGCACCAGTCGGTGTACGAGCTGGTTCATTCGGAAGACCGGGAGGAACTCCAGCGCCAGCTGATGTGGAACTCTTTCCTGCCACCGGAGTCTGCAAACATCGTCCTACAAGACGTGTTGCAGCCTGAGAACTGCCATCTCCTTGAGCGCAGTTTCACCGTCCGTTTCCGCTGCCTTCTTGACAACACTTCGGGTTTCCTGGTCAGTAAGCCTCAACTTCTTCCACTTTACCTATTATTCTTTCACTGAAGCTAGTAATTATTCACATCAAGCTCGAGTGCATGATTGAAAGCATGGTTTAGGATACAAATTCCTCACTATAAAACGCCAGTGTGAGTGATTCCCTTAAAAAAGCTCTGTACCTGATCAATGGATGCACTTGACGTTGCCTTCATCAAGTAAGACAGAAAGCAGCAGCTGTATGACATGGGAAATTTAACCATAGATTTCATGCATTGTTTATTTTAAGGCTTGTTTTTGTGTAAATACTTATAAGGAAGGAGGTTTAAGAAGAATTGGCATGGTTTTATTATGGCAAAGAGGTGACTAAGTGACATTTGGAAAGGTGTCAAAAGAAGATTAATATAACATCAGCTGACAATAAATTGAATTGCACTGTAAAATCAAACCTTCTCTAAGTCTTGAAAATGAAATAAAGTGAATTAGGGTAATATATGCTTAACTTAGGGGTAAAGAAAAGATCAAGAAAAGACATGGTTTAGAGCCACAGAAAATTACTGAAGACCCTTATCAGAAGAATCCACTCATTCTGGAGTCTAGATGAAGACTGGGTTTGATGGAATGGCCACAGTAGCGAAGATTAAACTCAAAGGAAAATTCTTAACTCCTGTCTCGAAGGAAATTGGCATTTTGCGATCTACTGTTTTATCAAAGATTTGATAATGGTTCTTACTTCTTTAATCTCTTCTGATTTAAAATAGTATTTTCACGTTCTAACATTCAGATTTAATACTATGATTAGATTATTATAAGTACCAAGTATATGCTCTTAAAGTTTAAGAATTTCAAATAAATGGGGTAAATTCAGTTTCTATAACCGTGGCTTAAAAGAATAAATGGGAAACACTGAATGCTCCAAACAAAGATATTAATAGTTCTCTTGTATTTTCAATAGGCTTATATTCATTGCATCTGTTAAATACCACGTACTCTTAAATGTGTTAACAGAATGTTTGCATACCATATCTAAAAGCATGATGTTGCATTCATATGTCTCTCTCTACTTTCTGTCGTTTATTATTGGGCATACTAAGTATTCTTACGAAAGTTATTTTCTTATATACCTCATTTTAATCTAGATTAACCTTTCCAGAAATACCTAGCTGCATTACACATTTTGTCATAGATAAGGAAGTAGCGATAGTCAATTTTTTAAGAATTGGACGCGATATGCTGGCCTTAAAATTTAATATTCTTTCCATGCAATTGCGAGAAACAGCTAAACATTGACAAGGCTTTAAAACAATGATTAAGTATTTATTAAAAATACCTCCAAAATGACTGCACAAAAAGAGCTTACTCGAAATAAGTTGTGTGTTTTAAAGATATCTGCATTTTTTTGTGTAACACGCTTTCTTCTATCGCTTAACGTTTACCAGCCATGCAAATTTGTTTAAGTTTCCTTCCAAATGAAGAAGACCTCTATTTCAAGGAAATCCAAGAAATACATGTTATTGCCTTAAATACGTAGTTAGTATTGAATCACAATCGTTAGTCATTTTCCAGAAAGTAAACACTTTCCAGAAATGTTCCAGTAAAGGGTAACTTGGGATAGATGAACTTCTGTTGGATTTTTGAAAGATAAGTTTGGTGTTAATCTGGAGTTTTTTTTAGTTATTCTGTTCACAGACACGCACATAGAGATCTTTATCTAAAAATCCTTTTGGATTCCTGGAGTCTAAAATCATGTATTTACTGTGAAATCTGAGTATACAAATTTTTGGTTGGAATGCAATGGGTTCTTCTATACCTACTAAGAATAGGAGGAATAGGAGAGATGTGGAGGGGGTCAGCACTGAAGCCAGGATTATTGTACCTATGCCCCCAAGGGGGCACCCCCGGCAGGAAGGATGAGGCGAGAGAAGGCAACGAGCAGCCAGATCCAGACTTTGGCAGAGGTCTCTAAGGTTTCCCAAGTTTGACGACCTCGAAGTCTGTAGGTCTTCTTGGACTAACTCAATGGTATCTGGCGCGAGCTTCAACCCACAGATGCCACCCGCTTTTCCACTCGTATACCACGGACACAGGGATGGAAAGAGTTCTTGTGCTCATATCATCCCTGCCAAGCTGCACCTAACGCCTTTGCGGACACTTGCGATCCTAAAAAAACCAACGGGATGAACAATAAATGAAATTATTAATGAAATGGAAGGATAGGAAATTTGGGGGATGTAGTAATTCTTCCCAGTATTCTCCTGGCATCCCGGGAAACCCCCGAAAAACCCATGGGTCCCCGCGGAGCCATCTCACTCGGTATACCTGCTATATACGCGATAGATGCAGTAAAAATGTAGAATTTAAAGCACGTTTTTCGCAAATCTGCTCTTTTGTGTTTAAGTTGTTCTTCCACAAGATTCATTTGCGTTTACTGCTTTTGGTAAACAATATATACAGAACATACTCATTTGCATAGTAGATTAATTGCGAAGTTTCTTCAGTTCCGCGCGTGCGCATGGAGGCCAACAATTTGTAACTACAACACACAGAATACGGTACAGCAATTGCAAAAAAGCACCGCCGATGTGTATCACTATGTTTTAGCGCCACAGGAGCGTACGAAAGAGCACAAGAAACATTAATCACCACAGAATTTACTTAGGCCTCGCACATAAACAATGCGAGTGAGCTGCGTCATAATTAAAGTCAAATTCCTTATGTATGCACCGACACACAAGAACCACTAGCTACCAGATTAGATGATTTGATTACACAGTGGACTTATTCAATTAATTAGTTCTGTCAGGCTCTGTAATGAAATGTCAGGTGGAGAGAGAGACAATTACTCACGGTCATCCAACACTCTGTCCCCGTCCAACTTCATCCAGCAATATCGAGAATACTCCACAATTGCACTCACATGACTTTCTCTACTCTTGTACTAACCAGTCTTACAAACTCTTATTCCTCTATCTTCTTCATGTTAGTCGAGATAAACATTTGCAGAAGTTATCTTATTGCTTATTTCCTTGTAGATACAAAGGGAATATGAGAATACAGTAGGCTTTGAGCGATAGTCAAATCTTTGTCCTTTTTGCGCGGTTAACATATAAAAAATGAACAACGATGTTTCATTTGACAGAAGTTTTTCTCCAAAACTCACATTAATAACAAGGAATATCTCCGAAGTGGTTCACCCTACAAAAAAAGTTATTCGGACACAAATTCTGTATTTTAGCAAGATCTGCAGTTTCTGTATAGTAAGATTTCGTCTATCTGTTACGGTTTATCAGTTATTCAAAAGTATCCAGAGTAAACAGGACTACATGTGCTATAGCCAGAAAATGCAAGATATACATTTCATTTGTCATAAAAATATCTCAAACATATGGCATTTTAATAAAAATCATATATCCATTTTCAAGAAAATCAAAATTTTCGAAAAATTTTCCATTTTAAGGGTAGTTTAGGGTGAAGCAATTTTCTTCAAAATCTTCGTGTCGCATCCTCAAAAGACATTAACCTTAAATATCAACCTTGGCTTTTAACCGAGTTTTCGTTTTTGAGTTATGTTGCCCAGAGACTGACATACAGACATACACACACGGATCTTTTTCTAAGAATGCTTTTTTTGGATTCGGGGGACCTCAAAGCATATATTTCTGGTGAAATCTTGACATCGAATTTTTTATTAGAGTACAATATTATTTTTTTTCCTCAAAAATGACTAAGGATTTTAATTGAAATACATGTTTGAGATATTTTTATGACAAATACGAGAAAGAGAGAGTAGGTACTATAATTGTGTACGTGTGGTCGTCTTTCGTGTTCAAGAGGTAACATGCTAGCTCAGCGGTGCTCAACTGAAGGCAAGTTAGGGGAGGTTGAAATCACCTCCTTCCACCCGCTGGGACAGAATGGCTAATTTATCTGTGGTTAGTGAGTTCCAGTGGCGGCACATTTTTACGTACAGGAAATCAAAGGCGTACGAGTACGCATTCATATTCTACTCCTGATTAACCCACGATGTTTCTGAGGATTACTTTTTGGCACGATTTGCATTTCAGAAGGTCTTGAATACTTGCTCCAAAAGATGAAGTGCACAATTTCAAAAGATAAGCAAGCTGCAATACTAGCTTTTAATTAAGTTCATTTTTGAAAATGCTTGTTCGCAGATATAAGTGAAGTCAAAGACTGACATTAAACTAGATGCAAACAAGCGTAATCTCGAATACTCACAGCAGGGCAGAGACCTAAATAATTCCCGTCCTTCTTTCTCAGAACATTTTACGGTCGTGGAATTCTGCAATGCAAGTAGTTTCATATTTTGTAGCTCACTACATGGAAACTTCAAAAGCGCAAAATAATTGGATTTTGGTTTCAAATGATTTTAGGTCTTCAAACTGTGAAGAGAACGTGTCGTACAATTGCTTTGTTGTATTTTCCAGCAGAACATTTATCGTGAACATAAAGCGTAAGCAAGTGAAATGGTATAAATCTGCAACTACCAGTCTTGTCAATCAAGCACCTAACTTTATCGTCTTCATCCCGAAAACAGAAATATTCGTCCTTCCATTGAATTGTACGTACTACTGCATACAATACTCCGTGCCATCCGCCGCTGATTAGTAGGTCTGGTTTTGCTTGCCTTGGTCAGTGAAGGGGGGAAAATAACAAGTGTAGGGGAAGCGAGCGTGTGCTCGCTTATTGAGTACCACTGTGCTATCTTCTGGTTGCCAAGGTCGCGGGTTCAAACCCGACGGCTGGCAATGGATTTTATTCGGGTGTAAAAATCCTTGGAAGGGAAGTAAAGCAGTTGTCCGGTGTCTTAGATTTACGGCACGTAAAATAACCTTAAGCCTGATAAAGAGACCTCTGAGCAAAATTAAGCGGTCTTTCACGTCCAATTTACGACGGAATGCTGAGAACCAAAGCAGTTAAAGAGCGCCCATAAATTAAAAAGAATGCTCAAACACACACACACACACACAATATCCGTTGCTGTTTACTTTAACGTGTCATCTTTGTGGTAATAACGTTTTAATTTACAACAAATGTATATAATGAATTTGAGAAATACAAAGCTTGACTATGTGGGATGACTTCAACTGTTAGTACCTTTAAAAGCTTTCTTTAATGAGTTTTATGGTGGATTTAGCCTCGTGCACATTTACTTTTTGTGCCATTCGTCCCCCTCTCTTTTTCTCCCTCGGTCTACCGTCCTTTTCTTTAGACCATTATTTCTCATTTATCATCATCAACGTCCACCGAGGTCCGCTACACAGATACAACATGAAAAACAGGGAAAGAGAAATGATTCCGCGGCAGAACATCTTTACACAAAGCAATGTTGATGAATGTTGGACTTAGGTTAACCATTATCTGGTACTTAGGTGCACACAAAGAAAGTGTCCAGTGAAAGAAGCGTTACACGTGATGCGTTAAGCGATAACACGCACACAGATTTACTTGTCAACGGCAAGATGATAATCTCTTTCAGACTTCGGGCACAATTGCCACTTCCCAAACTGAAACGAATAAAACTGAAGGTATTACAATGACACAAAATAGTTATTGTGGATATGTGGCTGACACAAAATTTAATGGAACTATGTTGGCACAGAAAACCTTAGAGGCGAGTCTTGACACTGAAGTTTTAAAATCTGATTCTAGTATTAAGGCTACAAAACGGGAACCAAAACGATAACGGCAACGGGAAGCAAAGCCCGAATAACTGCGATTGTTTTATAAAATTTAAATTTTGTTTCTTTAGTTGTTTTATTTCTTAAACATTATTTATGTTGAAATTTTCCTAATTTATTTTCTATTTCCATGTTATACCTGCATGTGATCATACCTTCTAAAACAGCTCACTTGTTCAATTATTTCTGTTCCAATTACAATTTTTGTTCTCTTGTGATAAGGTCCAAGAAATGTCATAGATTTTGTTTCCTGGCTTGATATTTTTAAGTTGTATTCTTTAATTATTTTACGCAGTTCGTGAGTTCCTTTTGCAATTGATTTTCTGAAGTAGCTAATATAAATAACTTGGTCATCTGCAAATAATATACAATTCATTTTTATTATCATGTACATGGCATAAATTGTGTGTATTAATTAGATCTAATTTTTTGTATCGTAAGATTTTGTCTATATCTTATAGCTTACTAGATATGTAAAAGACGTCCAGAATAAACAAGACTTCCGATCAAATTCCCCCAAAATGTAATACAAGGTACATTATGAAAACTTCTTAAACTTATGGTGTTTTAACCCGCTCAAACCCTCTCTGAAAACATCAAAATTTTCAAAAAATGTCTGGGGTGGGTGGATTTTCTCGAAAATCTTCATGTCGCATCCTTGGAAGATGCTGAACTTAAATAGCACGCTTGACCTTTTTCGTTTTGAGTTACTGTTCACAGGCACCCAGACACCGACATGGACACACGCGGACCTGTTTCTAAAAATGTATTGTTTTTTTTTTTTTAAATTTCAGAGGGCCTCAAAACATATATTTCCTGTGAAATCTCGCTATCAATTTGTGGGTACAATACAATATTCTCCTACTTACTCTAGTAGCAGAGAAAGAAAAAAAGGTTGGTCGAAATTCACAGAATGTAATTCAGTGATTGAAGTTCAGTCAGCGTAGAGACGAAGATTTGATCTTAACGTCCATTATGGTAACAATATTCGTAAGCAGTATAATCAGATCTAAAACTTGTTTATGAAGGAAAGAGCGCCGGACGACCGCGTGATAAGAGAACGGCCTTTGCGGGCAGATCTAAAATTGTGTGCGGCGGGCAAGTCGAGAACTAGCAATTCCAACAGTAACTGACTGGAAATTGTTAACAAAACGTACCAGTGCTAACTGCAGACGTGTCCTAGTGGAGAAGGGGTTAAACTGAAATGTAAGGAATAAAGTCCATGCATAAAAATGCTGAGATAAAACAGAGAAAGCACACGTTGATTGAAACATGTTCTTAGTCTTTTAAAAATGGTGAATCGTGAAAAATGCTTGAACAGAACGATCTGTATAGAATATTTCTACGATATAATTTCAAAATCGAAACTGTTGTCCTTTTCAGCTAAAATTTAATCCCGGTGTACCTTCAAATTATTAAGCTTAAAATAATAAAGTAGGTAGGTACTTGCTATCAGTTATCAATAATCAAATACTTGTTTGGGGGTTCATATCTTAAAATAGCACTGAAATCCCTAGCAGTGTTATTAAGCATAAGAAACATTACAGTGCAGTTATCCCGATATCGCGCCATTTTATCATGTGCCAAATATGATAATGCCTCGGGCAGTTAAGGTCAATGATCAAAGGGAGGTAATTGCCCTTATCTTTGGTGCTCGCCAGGTTGCTCTTCTGTTGCATAGAGCGCGCGAGGTATTTGAGGAAATTACTCGGGCATAAGCGGGAAGTGCAGGCATTTGACGAAATCACCCTCATATGGTAATTTTAAAAAAAGAATTGCTGATCCTAATTAAGATTCCAGTTGCTGAACAGAGCTTGACCGAACATTTTCTCTGGCAGAAATTGGATCTGTAATCATCTGGTTAATAAATTAATCATAAGGAATCGTTGACCTGAATGCCTTAAAAGAGATTTTTAAGCTGATACACTATAATGAGCAATCTATATAATGGTTTAGAAAAATAAAGGTTGTAAAACATTCATATAAGATCGCCGTTCATCACCAATTATGCATGACAATTTTTTTGAGAATATCAGAGTTCGTGTTTTGCTATTTTATACCTCTCTAAATATTAGCTGCGTTAAAACATCAAATTCCGAATATATGTAAACGGCATAGTATTTTCATAGTCCCTTTCATTTTGCGCAATGCGGTGTCAATCTGGCTATGTGTAGACTAAAAGCTGGTTCTCAACCACCGGCAACGATAACCAGAACGAGAAAGTTTAAATACTGTATTCAAAGGGGGGTGTTCTCAACCGATGAGAACCTTTCCCAGGCCCCGGGAACGCGAAAGAAGACTTGGCCATGTTTTAATGTTCTGTTCCGTTACCGAGCACGGCAGTTTAGATTCATATTGTGTGTATTAGACATTTTCCTTAGAAACCATTTGCCCTGAGAGTCTGTCAAATCCATAACACCATGACAGACAGTTCCACAAAGCAAACTTCATCGCCATACCTACGTCTCCGTCCACCAGTTGACCCTCGACCTTGCAAAATAAGGAAATATGGTACAGAAAAATTTGTGGCATTTTAAGTCCATCCTAGTGTTCGCCTACCAGCCAGGAAAAACCACGAAAAAACGTTAGGGGCGCCAGCCAACTTTCTGCACATAATACAATATGCTTATGTCTTTATCAATAAGAAAAACATTGTTACATAACTATCTTAGCCTTACTAACAATGTAGCATTACTCAGTCTTAAACTCGTCCCTGGAAACCTTGAGAAATACCTTTATTACTACGATGGCCAATATTTACCAGGATGGCCAATGTTACAAAGAGTAAATTTCTTAAAACCCTCGAAAAGTAATTTAGATCAGCAGTTAGATCTGTTTTTAAAATGTCACTGTACAAATAGACTGCTGCTCGTACAACCCTTGTCTGGTAACCCTCCCAAATCTTCCAATGATCCACTTTGAACTAGGTACCTTCTTGCTTCGTGGATATGTCCTTGTTGGGGTTAAACCTCCTAATTTAGTTTAGAAATATCATTTTTAAGCGTTATTAACGGAACTTCTAAGGCTACTTGAGTTTGTTGAATGAAATACATTGGCTTCTTTTTGCAATGACCTATTTTTCTTTCTGTTTGCCCTTACACAGTCCTAATTGGTAAAGTCAAGATTTGTATGAAAATGCATAGCTTTCTGGTTGTTGTTTGTCAAGCATATACCTTTTAATACACTTGTGAACTTCGGAAATCGGGAATCCAAATTTCAATATTTCACTTTGAAAATATCGTATATATCTTTTTGCATTTTTACTTCCTCTACCACGTACATGGAAGGGAGAGAAGATATTGCATTTCACAAAAACATTCAGGAACAGATTTTACTGGAAATTCAGCTTTTCAGCTCCCCTGAATCCCCCCCAGAAACAGAAAAAGTCCCTGTCCGTAGGTATTTGTCGCGGGAGTTGTAAGTGTGTGGGTATGTGTGTGTGTGTGAATAGTATAATTAAAACTCGAAATATCAGTTAAATACTATAACTTCAGCATCTTATACAAAGATTTTCAAGAAAATCCCCCCCCCCCTTCCTTAGTTGGAACATTTTTTTGAACATTTTAATTTTGTCATAAATGAATAATGATTTTGATTAAAATGGCATATGCTTAAGAAAGTTTCATGACAAATAAAATGTATTTTGGGACAGTTCTAAGAACTTTTCTTAACGCTGAATAACATTTGCATAACTGGTAAACCGTGAGAGATAGACAAAATCTTACTATGTAAAAATCTAGATCTTGTTAAAACAACACTTTATGTCAAATAGTTTGTTTTTATTTTGTCCAGATACTGCGAGATTTTTTTTTTTTTTTTTTTCCCTTTTTTAAATTTGTTGGCTACGCAATGGAGTTTAAATCCCATCACGTAGCAACCAGCCCTTAAAGCTCGTTTCGTTTTTACTATCTCTACTACGCATGGTAAGTAGAGGATGTATTGTATTCCATCCAAAAATTCGATTTCTAGATTTCAACGGAAATATATGTTTTGAGACCCCTGCATAAAAGAAAACATTTTTAGAAAAAGATCCGTGTATGTATGTGTAAGTGTGGACAGTATAACTCAAAACCGAAAAGTCGCTTAAAAATCAAAGTTGGTATTTAACTTAAATATCTGTCAAGGATGCGACACAAGATTTTGAACAAAATTCCTCCACCCAAAACTTCCTTTAAATGGAAAATTTTTCGAAAATTTTTATTTTCTCGTTAATGGCTCTAACAATTTTGAATAAAATGTCCTATGTTTAAGATATTTTTATGAAAAATGAAATTTATATTTTGAATTTTCTGGTATAGCCCATATAGTCCTGATTTCTCTGGATGACTTTTGCATAAATGATAACCGTAAGAGATAGACAAAATCTTACTATACAAAAACTGCAGATCTTGCTAAAGCACACAATTTATGTCGAAATAAATGTTTTGTAGAGTGATCCATTTCGGAGATATTCCTTGTCATTTGTCTGAGTTTAGGAAAACAAACTTTCGTCAAATGGAACATCGCTATTCATTTTTTATGTGTTAGCCGTGCGCGAAATTTCAAACCTTTGAAAGATTTGACTATCGCTCAAAGCCTACTGTATTCCCATATTCGCCTTGCACCTACAAGAGAATAAGCAACAAGATTATTTCTGAAAATGTATCTAAACTAACACGAAGAAGATATAGGAATAAGGGTTTGTAAGAATTGTTAGTACAGGGATAGAGAAAGTCATGTGAGTTATGCTGTTCACACAAACATACACACAAACACATGGAGCCGTTTTTATTTTCTTAAAATCGATTCTCTGGATTCAAGGTGTATCAAGACGTGTATTCCCACTGAAATCACTATATGGAACCTTTGTAGGTTATAATACAGAAGAAAATAAAAAAGATATTTTTCAACATAGTTTAATCGAATATTTTATATATTCTATTATCTTGCTTAACTGGCACATTAATTTAACTGTTAACACAATACAATACTCATGCAAAAAACAACAGAAGATAATGCATTATTTTGTACAGCATAAGTTAATTAAGAGATAGGTAATACTAGAATTAATAATTCAGAAGCTATACCATTTAGCTTTTGATGTTGAAGACTATTTTGCTTTATGTATAATTCAACTCGGTGGAAAATATTATTTTTTTTGTGGTGTTCCAAAGCATGTTGTTTTAAATGAAAGAACATGAACATTAAATTATGTTATAAATTATTTCATCCACCATCTGTAACCAAAACTTCAGTCAGACTTCCTGCCGTCAGTCAACCGGAAAGTAGAAATGATTGTACGCACTTATTACTCTCTGTATTTACTTACTTTACCCCGCCATTTCTGTATATGGAACACTAATATTTACTATTGCTTTGCAGCGGTTGGACATCCGAGGTCGCATCAAGGTGCTGCACGGGCAGAACCGTAAGACAGAGGAACCTCCATTAGCACTCTTCGCCATCTGTACGCCCTT
Organism: Tenodera sinensis; assembly: GCA_030765045.1. Classification (NCBI taxonomy): domain Eukaryota; kingdom Metazoa; phylum Arthropoda; class Insecta; order Mantodea; family Mantidae; genus Tenodera; species Tenodera sinensis. The sequence continues at coordinate 156,696,998 of CM060966.1, read as the reverse complement.
TGGTCCACCTTCGCTGCTAGAGATTCCTCAGAAGGAGGTGATGTTCAAAAGCAAGCACAAACTGGACCTCACGCTTGTCTCCATGGATCAAAGGTATATCTGCCACGTGTACATATTTCTCTCTTGTGGGCAAGATTGTAGAGTCAAATAGCAGCATTTACATCCTTGGACACCGGTTTGGTATTTGGTACCTAAATATTTCTTGATCTTTCGAAGTCCACTTTCCACTCTGTTTCTCCTCTAATGTGCAAATACAGACATTAACTTCGCAGATCGATTTAAAACAATGTGTTTTTCAGAGAGCTCCCGGTAACAATGATAGAGAAGCATATTTTTATCAACTCAATCCCAATAAATAAACACAAAATCAGTTTACACTTATATTTAACTTAATTACAGTGTTCATTTTATGAAATATACGTATTATAATACTGTAAAACCATATCTAAGATTGTAAGTCTGTTCTTTTGGTTACGTAAATATTATTTTTTAATCCATTCCCTTATTTCCGGAGTGTTTTTCACGAAGCCAATTGCAAAAACACTGCATTACTTTTATCTGTATCAAGAAGGCTATTATTCCACACTTTTCTTTTAGGATAGTTTATGTTTTTAACGTTTTTAGCGATTTGCCTTTTTAACGATCAGTTTTTAAGTTTAAGCTTTAACTGTTTTTAATTTTTACCTGTTTTGACTTTAAGTTTTTAAGTTCTACAGCGTGAGGTGTCATAGGTTTTAGATTTCACTGTTTTTAACTTCGGTGCTGTTAACTTCGGGCCCTAATGACCTAGTAATGACGGGCCCTTAATTCACACACACACACAGACACACACACACACACACACACTCACACACACACACTCACACACACACTCCCACTCACTCACTCTTCTTCTGTCAACCAGAAACAATTTTAATTCATAAAATAATAATCAGCTATTATAGCTCCACCGTTAGATCCGCACTTGATATAAACACAAGCCATCAACAACCAACTCGCAATACGCCGAAACCAAAGCACACCATAAAATATAGTACCTTAAATATCGGCGATTATCTGTGAGTATTCAAGATGTACGATAACCCTGGTAAACACTACTTAAATGTAAAGCGATATTTCTAAAATTCCTGAGTAAATGTCGTTCTGTTGCAACATAAATACGAGGTATGAGTCCACTTGGTGTTTGTTTTGTGTTAGTCGCAGGTGATAACTTCAGGCTATCGCGGAGTGATACAAAGTGCGGATCTAAGGCTGAATGGAGTATAGTTTATTTTATAATATAAAAAGTAGTGTATATTAAATACTTTAAATGTAGTTAAAGTGGGACAATTTTAACTTCGTAAACACATACTCCCTTTTTTCCTAAAGCCATGCACCATTTTAAAACTACTTCATGCAGAACGCAACTAATAGTCACATTTTCTATAACCTTTGTAGGTTTGTCCTCAGCATTAGTAAAAATAACTGTCAGGTTACCAAACAATGACACGATCAAATATATAAATAATGTAATTTCAGTTCTCTTCAAATTTCACTGTGCTAATTGAAATGTCAAAGTGAAGGTGTTTGAGATGACAGAGAGAGTGAAACTTAAAATAACTTTAAGTGTATCTTACGTTTTATAAATTAGTGTGTTATGAATTTAAACTAAAGTTAAATAAAAGTTATTTGAATGGAAAATGTTGAAACCAAAGCCCATAATATACAATAGAACTCAAAACACAGGCAATAATTGTGCACGATAACTATTGTGTTTTTTCTGTTTTCAAGAGGCAAGATGCTGCTGGGCTATTCAGATACAGAGCTCGCTAATCTAGGAGGATACGATCTAGTCCATTATGACGATCTCGCCTACGTTGCCAGTGCGCATCAAGAGCGTAAGTATACTTCGTACAACATGTCACCTTAGCTGTAAGGCTCAAGCAACTCGTGGCTTCTTACGTCACAGCGCTGCTCTCCGGAGTCACTAGCGAAGCAAGGAGACACACACACCTGTTTTTTTGTCTTAACGTCAAGAAACATTTACATGATGAACAGCTTAATCTACGAGATTATTAACTCTAACTTAGTGTCATAGGTATATCTTGTCTATCAAAAGCTTATTCTTCATATGATTTAATAAATGGTAGATACATTACTATTTATAATATTTAATTGCCCTTACCTAACCAAAGGGGTATACAACTTTGTCTTTGAATAACATTCCTAACAAAAACTGACAATTTTAAAAAGGCTTCTATGGAAAATTATATATATATATATATATATATATATATATATATATATATATATATATATATATATATATATATATTTTTTTTTTTTTTTTTTTTTTTCTTTTTAAGAGAGTAAAGGAATGAAGGAGAGTAAGTTGACCTTCTACAATAGGCGGTGCAGTTCGTCGCCGATATTGGCTTCGCTGAACAATTTTAATTTGTATGAGAGGTAGGATCGGAAGTAAAAAATTCCACTGAGCTATTGTGACAACTTGACAGTATGACATTGAATTCTCCAACCGATTCGTATTTTTCCCGCTAGACCACAAACGATATTAAGTCGCCCTGGGGGTATTTATCTCTGATGTGAGATTCCCCTTGTGGGAATCCACTCACTCACATACTCTTCTTCAACAAAAAATTAGCATTCATCAAAAATATTAAATAATCAGGAAATAATAACTTTTAAATTAAATATTATTAAATTTAACACCAAGAATGCCACTTTGGTGATTTTTACTTTCATCGCATTGATTATGATAATTGATTAAGAAAGATTTCATTTGCAAATAAATGGAGTGCATACAACATAAATGTACCTTTCTGTTATCTTTTAATCTCTCTTCGAAACCCCAAAAACAGAAGTATTTTAAGAAAATTTCAGTTACAATATTATAACAGTAAATAAACCATCAAAATATTAAAGACAAACGCGTCCTGAAAAATACTATTGAATTTTCAGTATTATAATACGTGGATAGTACATCACATTTTGATATCTAGAAAGTCATTAGCGAGGAATAAAACTGTCATAAGATATTTAGATCATAATAGCATTTAATTACTTACACAATTAATTTATTTGCTTTGTTATGTATAAAAGCATTAGAATCACTTTATTATTAAAGTCGACGTCTTCTAACCAGAAAATCTTCCTTAGGTCAATAAATATAAATCCGGCAAGACTATTCCCAAAATATTCATGATTAGGCTTTTAATGTGAATATCGTAGGTATAGTACAATTTTTTCCCTGCTCTTATTCGTAGATGTACACATTTTCCCCATATTTATCTTCCGTAATTGTATAAATAATTTTTTATTCTTTGTGTTTTAAATATTTCCACCTATGCAAGGTCATCGAATAATCAGGATACAATGCTTGTATTAGAAACATTACTTCCAGCAAAAGAACATTGATTTTATGAACTTATGGAACTTCCATCTTTGATATAGGACGAACTTTTATATCAGATCCTTAATGAATTCTTCTATTAGCTCAGCTCTCCACCCCAGTAATAGTTCCTTTTTCTTTTAAAGGGTAGTCACATTTCAAAGAGCACTTCTTGCCTTTACTTATATTTAATATTTCCACTTTTATGAAATATATGCCGCTTACAATTATTATATTTCCACGCACTTTTTTCTCTAATCGTTCAAGTAATGTTTGTTAGGTTTGTAAAACACTTCTAATGATTTAGTCCTTTTGAAAAACTATTTTGAACAATTAACATAAATATTTTAACAGATATTGGTATAATTTAGTATATAGTAAAATATGATTGCTTAATTATAAACATGACATCCACTTGAATCATTTGCAAATCTTCTTTTTTGGTAAATTAGAAGCTGTTTTACCTGTTTTGCCAGAATGTAAATGAAACAAAACAAAAGTCGAGTGTAACGATAGGAGACGTTCTCTGTCCACTCGTTTCTAAGAATTATGCTGATTCTGGTTAGAATACGAAAATGCTTTGCTTTTCCTGGAGAAGTTCTGATAATTAAGATATTAAAATGTGTTTTGTACACAGCAGAAATTTATGGAGCGGTACACTAGCGTATAAAAAGAAAAAGCAATAATTCTATATGAGGTTTGTTAGCTCCTCAGCCTGACGCTCTTCTCCAAGGCATGTCATTAAACAGCAACCGGCCGTCGTAAAACGTGTAAACGAGTTGAGGAATCACAGAGACAAGTTTTTAAAGAGAGGTTAGGAATGTATCCTCTAATTTAATGTGTGCAATTAGTGTTAACTGCAGCACTAACGCTTCGTATCACTTTTGTTCTCTACTATAGCCTACTTTGTATATCCTTGTAAACTCACTTCTTACCTAACAGAAACTTTAATTATATATCTTCTATTTAATGCCTTAAAGAAAGTATTATAGTCGTTGTAGTACTAGTATACTTATCTACAACATCAGGATGCACAAATGTAAATTTTCAATGTCTCGTGGTTCGGTTTTTTTTTTTTTTTTTTTTTTTCCAAAACATGAGAAAAGATTGGTTTAGTATTTTTACAGAAATTGTTAGGATTTAGATGTCCTTAATCACTTATGAAGCAAATGTGAAACCAATCCGATATCAAATAAGTAGTTATCTTTGCTTGAAAGTTAAGAAATGCTGTTGGTAATTGAAAAAAATACAGGCTGTTAAGAGTGGTATATTTTTAGGTGGGTAAGTACTTGAAATAGGCGTGTCACAGAAAACCTGACGCAGAGTGGCCGGAACGATTGCTGTAACGCGGTAATGAATACTGTATTCCAATGTTTTTCCATGGCCAATGACCTCACATTATCTAGGCCAGTAGATCGCGCGAGATGTGAAGCAAAACGGATGGTCTATCTCGTATGCGTTGTTCATTTAGTAGCTCAGTTGCGACCATGCAAAAACATCAGTGGTGATTGGTTTGTGGGAAAACTGTTAGACGAAGAGAAAAACTTAGTAACACAACAATGTTTTTGCATATTAAAATACCATTTATTAAAATATCTGTGCTTATACCCTTTGTGTAACAAAACTGTTAAAAAAGAGACCTAATTTGAGAAACTTCATTTAAAGCGGTAGACATGCTTTAGTTCCATGAGCACCAATGGGAAGATAGGGATGCATTTCCTCGGAGTTTTGTATTCTTGATCTGTCTTCATCTTAATTATTCTTTACTATCTCTAAGAAATCCCTGAAAGTATGAAAGTTAAAAGCCAAATATAGACCATTTTTTAAACATTTGACCATTCCTTCAGGCTTCTACATTCTTCTTGTACACACCCTACCAGACGTAACCTATATCTGATTTTTGATCGTTAGTAGGGTTTTAAAATATCCACTGGCGCCTCCTTCACCCATCTTAGCACAGGAGACGGAAGAGGATTATAGCTTACCTGTTTTAAAAGAACATAATATTCCGTGCTTCTTTTTACTTCTGTTTTCTAGTTAAGGAAAGCGCCTATAGCTATTAGTAATTGACCAATGAGATGATAGACCTGGTATAGGCATACTTATTGATGTGACACACAGTACAAGGTGTTGTAGCATCTACAAGGTGGCAGCACTACCCAATAAAATGAAGCCATAATGTCATAAAGAACCTAGGAAAGTTAAGAGATGTGATGTGACCAGAGAAGTTACGTTAATTTCTTACTATCGTTGCTGCACCTACAAGTAAAGACGTTTACTACAAAAATAAACATGTTTGTGAATAATTATTCACAACCGATATACAAGGTGTTAAGGGTATCAGTGCACAGACTCAAACGGCGACTTCTTGACGTTAAGCTGGGACATAAGTGCCTCTCTGTAGTGCATGGTTACACAAAAAATTTTAAAATTTTAAAAAATTGCTCGGATGTTTGATTGCCCATATGTCACCACTCCTTTATCGTTTACTTTTGAATTAATATAGAAAGATTAATTATTTTTGTATTTCTTATTTGTTGCTAAAATGAATCGTTTAGCTACAAAATGATTTCACCTAAATAAATGGATTACACTAGTCGTAATAAATAAATAAATTCGTGAACACCACTTGGCTAGCGCGCAAGTTCGGTGTGTGTGTAGAGCGGAAGGCCAGGGATGTTGACAGAAGTAGTTATCTGCTCAGTTCTCGTAATGGCTGCCACTCCTTTCCTCGTTACTTGCAGTAGCTGATGAAAAACACACAAACACGTGGCGAAACCACTTTTTGAACCCTGGCCTGCTTCGTACTTTTACTCGTTGTAAGTGTGAACGCGTGCATGGTAGCGGAAGCTGATTGGTAAACAAAACATTCACCTTTTTAGTCCTACTCTATTGCTATACTGTGCAGATAGTGTATTCAATAACGTTCAATTATCTAATTTACCTTTCATGATAGATGCATTTGTTATTGGAACTTTTTGTTTGTCATATTTGAATCCATCATCACACAAAATCTGCGCATTCTTGTCCGTAACACCTTTACAAAAATAAATGAAATTGTGTGGAGAAAGCCATCCGCATGTAACCAATGCTGTCTTTCTCTCTCAGTGAGAATGACTTCAACCCATGACGCCTTAATCCACGATACAACGGCAGGATGTCGTAACTTTAAACAGCAAAACTGATAAAAGTAACAGCTGAGAAAATGATAAAATGTAAACAACCCCGTAATAAGTAAGGATGCAGTTTAAACTCAGAAGCTAAAGCAACAGCAGATCACCTTGTTAGTACATTACTAATAATGATGCTGGCGCCATCAGTTTCCTGTTTATTATTCGGGCATGAAAATAGCTCGCTACGCTACGCGATTCACTGAGCTTTCCGGTAGCCTCTCAGCGTTAATGAGCTATTTGTGATTAGACACGAGCCTTGAGATTGCTAATAAGAGCTTAACATAGAAATTACCTGCCGTTATTGCCCGTTATTTCTTCACTACCTATATAATATTTTAATTAAAGTTCCTTCTAACAATCTCTTAATAGTCCACTGCTGCTCCACAGGAACATCGATATAAATAATAAATATGGAGCAAAAGAAATCCAATAGATTCATGAAGCAAATTATATAATATACAACTAATGTGGTTTAACTTAACTTTTAAGCCATCCCATTGTCCTAAATACTCAAAAGATATACAAAAGCTTTTAATCTAAAATTTAGTAGCCTTTATTAAAAGGAGCGGAAGTTAAATCGTAATGAAATAAGTTATTAAAATATGTATTTACAATAAAGAGAGAAAGTATGGTATTCCCCTGCCCCTAACTGGCGTGGTGGGAGAGACCTTCCGCTTTTATGGTCCTGGGACAAGCTAAACCACCGCAACTATAGTCTGGCACCTACAGTGCAACATTTCCATACGCATTCATTTAATACCGCAATATAACTTAAAGAATTTTATTATGTTGTAATTAATTATGAAACATGGCGTAAGTGTAGCTACAGTGAAAATCTTATCTGTGTATAAAATGTTATTTTCTTCCACAGGCACAGGTGAATCATACTGATGGAGCGTTGCAGCGATGTCTGCTGGCCCCTCTCATAAAAGATGAATTTGAATTTATACCTGAAGCTACAGTGAATTCCCCTCGTCACATACACCACGTGATGGAACTACCGATATTTTCTTTTGTGAAGTATAAAGATTTACCATAATGCATGAAATGTATATAAAATTCGTGCTTTAATAGATAAAATGGTCCTAAAATATGAAGAACTGAAATAGAAACGCGCGACTTCGCGACTTTTAATGTTTTAATAATTCATTTACAGTAAATGAAAGTGCACCAAACACAGTACGTACTTCAATGTTGGATAAGAATTCTTGATTTCGTATCTCTGACCCAGCTCTTCTGGGGAACAGGCAAATTGCATATTATGATGGTTAATTTGTGAGAAAACTGCGAAGTGGTAACATCCGGAGTGTGGCACTTTTAGTATGTTCGATCAACAAAACAAAAGGAAACGTTGACTTTCAACCAGTAATCACTGCCTTATCATCAGTTTTCCTTTTGTGATTATCAATTCCCTAGCTTCTGTTTGTAAGAAATCGATATACCTAAAGCAAATGTAATGCTTCGATAGAAATATAACTTGTTTGACGACAAATATATCGAATCAAAAGTTCCCCTTGTTTTGTTTCTCTTTGCCTTTTCCAACTGTAAACTTGCACAATGGAATTCCACTCTTACCTTCGACTTCACCATTAAAATCAATTGGTAAAATTGTGTAATGAAATTACTGTAGAAAACACTATGATGACGTAAGTTCCGAATAACATCACTTGTGAGCTGTAGAACTACAATACGAGACTTCAATCAAGTTTATTGTTACAAAATATTCCTCTGAACTTCTTCAGAGTGACAAAGGGCATGTTGAAATGAAAACAGGGGATTTTGGAAGTTGTCTCTGACATTTTAGTATCTTCAATTCTGTAGTTAGAATTTTGGTTTCTCTGCCTCTTCATCAAATACACTCCTTCGAATCCCTCGTTCAGTTCAGATCCTGTAGCTCTGACTGTATTCTCAAGTTCCTCATGTTATCCCCTTAATAAAGCAAATTTCGTGTGTTCACTACACGTGTAAAACCATTTTGAAAAAAAAAACACCTATATCATGTACACACCTAATAATATGTGTCAAATTATAAGTGGGACAGTATGTGTTCAGAATAAATAGATATCATCTGCAGTAAGACTGAAGTGAAGCGATACGCAAAGCTTGAGGCACGCATACGCTTTCATTGGCCAAACCATTAGCGAATGACAAGACCAAAAATGTCTGGTAATACAAGGCAATTCGGAAACTAACCTCCGTTGCTAGGTAGCGCGAGAATTAGGGACAGGGCCGCTATATTTACTTCACCATGCAGTATAATTATTCAGTGCGTTTTCAGCCGTACCAGCGAGAAAGTCAAACAGCCTCACGTTCCCTCAACATGACATTATAAAATGAACATTGTGGTTGAAAATCCCGCCAAATTTGAGGTGTGTCGTGTTGAGTACTAACTTAACATATTTATACAATTTAACAGTGTAACCTTACAGCAGCGTTTTTCTAATGGTTGTAGCCATTGTTGGTTGTAAATCGCTAATTTGCTTTTGACGAATTTTAATTCCGGATTCATTTAATGGGCATTTCTTTTGTGGGAATATTAAATACATATTGTACAGCAAATGTTTATAAAATTGCCTACAAAAGCGAAGCAGCTTTCAGTAAAATAGGTGCAACTTTTCTCGATGGACTTCAATTCAGTGCACCTTGTGTCGCTTACACGGCTTTTCCATGCAGTCCGGAACCCCGATCTATGTAAATGAGTTGTTAGTTTACGATGAAGATATACCTAAGGCAAGTCTAACAGGTAGCATAAAGCAAAAGCAAATACCGGCGGCTGATTATTCACCCGTTATAATAACAATAAATGATGTGACTGTTGCAGTTCTGAAGACGGGAGCTTCAGGCATGATCGCATACCGCTATCAGACCAAAGAGGGCCAATGGCAATGGCTGCAGACAAGTTCACGGCTTGTGTACAAGAACTCAAAGCCAGACTTCGTCATCAGCACCCACCGACCTCTCATGTAAGTATAGCTAATGACACTTTCAGATAGGTGCTTAGATTAATTCTATTCTCTGCCAGTAGGTACTTCTCTTCCAATAGGTAATTCGTATGAACCTTAAAAAGAAACAGGAGTAATTCCTGATATAAAATATGCCACAGTTACGTATTCTAAGAGTCCAATAAAATGTCGCGTCTAATTATTCTAATATTCGTGTTTAAATTATATTTAATTTATAACTTACCTCAAGAAGAACAACTATTGTGTGGTTTTATATTCTGCTAGATGAACCTTATTTTAATATGTATTTTCTATTAAGATTTTTTGTATATTATTCATTTCTTAAATAAAAATAAATAAACAAATAGATAATTCTATCCCAAAAAATGCAGGTGTTTCCTGCAATAAATCTACTGGCATGGGGTTGTCATGTTTAAGCACAACTTAAAAACCATCGGCCTGGGCCGGGTTTGAATCAGTGACCTTGGGCCAGCGTCTAACCAACTGAGCCATCCAGACCAATGGTGGCGATGATGACGATTAATAAAATATCCACATGATTCATACTTGTGAATTATAATACTGAGAATCAATTAAACCTTAGGTTTTTAAAAGTAGTTTATTTACTACTAGTACCTGGGCGACCGAGCTTCGCTCGGCGTTTTTCGCCTCTGTTTTTGAGAAATCTTTTAATCTTTTTTGTGGGAGAAGATAGATAAACCTGAAAGGAAAAACGTTAACTAAATAATCATTTTTGTCGCAATTGTTAAGAGTCAAAAAGTACTTAAGTAGAGAAAACACTGTGAATGTAATATGCAGCATTTCTATTTCAAACATGCACTAAATTGTATGACTTATTTGCAGAAGAGTGAGTAGAGAAACAGTTATGAATGTGTTGCCCAAAAGTAAGTAGAGAAAGCAATGTGAATGTAATATGTAGCATTTCTATTTCAAACATGCAGGAAATTGTATGACTTATTTGTAGACGAGTGAGTAGAGAAACAGATTGAATGTGTTACCTAAAAGTGAGAGGAGAAAACAGTGTGAATGTAATAGCATTTCTATTTCAAACTACTGAACATGATATTACTTATTTTAAAACTGGGTATAAAAATGATTTTTGGTGTAAAATCACGTTTTTTATGGAAGATTGTTTATAGAAGAGTGTGTAGAGAAAGAGATGTGAATGTGTTACTTAAAAGTGAGTAGAGAAAACGCTGTGAATGTAATATGCATGTATACAAAAATTTAATGAAATCTTTAGAGCTATTTCTGAAATACCGGGAATATATATACAAGAATTGCACTGTAGAGGCGGGAATAAAAAATGTTATTTTTTATGTAAAATCGCGTTTTTTCGGGAATTACGCCTATATAGCTGAACTTAAAAAGCAAAACCCTATCTGATTACAAAATTTGATCGAAATCGTTAGAGCCGTTTCCAAGTTGCGCGGAATAAATAAATAAATAAATAAATAAATATATATATATATATACAATTCATTATTTATATATATATATATATATATATATATATATATATATATAAATAATGAATTGTTCGTTTAAATATATAAGATGTTGATTGCTGCACAACATAAAAATATACCTCAATACAGTTAGGTAACAAAAATATGTCATTGTGCGCGTCGCTTCTTTTTTTTTTTTTTTCTTTCCCTCTCCTTCCTTCTATAATTACGTTTCGTACATAATCACCATTGCTCACTACGCGGTAAACCTAGGAGTTTCAATAAATGTGAAATATGGCCTACACTTAAAATTTCCAACGCTGTAAAAACTCAAGTTTCCCTATTATTCCTCACATTAGCTCTCCCCACTTTTGTGTTCCGTGCCAACACTTCCTCCCCTGCGCATGATTGAATCATTCGCAACCTAAGCGAAGCAAAAGAAGAATTATGGGCGAAAAGCACCTGCTACGGAACATGCTTTTGCAACCGAGCAAATGGCAGCTTCGGACGTGAATAACATCGTTTTTATTAAAATTATATAGGTACATGTGGTGTTGAAGCTCACAGTGGGAAATAAAGATGCAGTAAACATGGGTGCATCTATCATAGCTGCAGTTAAATAATATAGGTTTAATAGTAACGAGAAGAAAAAGTATGACTTGTCCATTTAATAATAATTTCTTACGCTAGTAAACATTTTTCAAAATACATGTTTTAATTAGGACTATCTCTATGCTCCATTTCGTTGGGGGTATAGGAGTAGTCGAACCGATAGCCAAATGTTTAAAAGCGAACAACTAATATGCTGGAAATTCATAATGTTTCCACTACATCGCGAAAAACAACTGAATAGAAATCTTTAAAAATGAAAAAAGAGTTAATTTCAAACCAATATTAAAGAATATCTCGGAAATAGTGCATGCAACAAAAATACACATTCGAAATATATTGTACGTTTTAAAGAGATTTTTGTCATGTGCCTTTTTTGTATATCCCTTAATGTTTGCCAGTTTATAGGGGAAAACAGCTTATCAGCAGTTCCCAAAAATTCAATATGGCCGACATTAAACTAAACTGCAGTGGAAATTACAACAAAATACAGTACTGCCAACCTACATAATAAAAACATTATTTCTAACCTCAAATATCACAGAATTAAAGTAACATCTTTCTAATGATAATAATGCTTAAATATGATCAACCTACTTACCCTACCTTACGCAAATCTTGTTCTGCAACAACACTTTTGGATAAAATCACTTCCGAACGCGAAATATCGTAATATATTTAATGCACTACTGTGTTGCGAACACGAAAATAAAAACAACGGTAACAAACTTAACTGTATATAATACTCTAAAACAACTCAAGACAAAACTACGCACAGACGAGCAATACAATGGCGACTACAGATTACTACGGCGTCTAAACAGAATCTTGTTTTAAAACTGCCTTCCCTGCAATGAGTTCAAAAATAAGCACTTCTGTGGCAACATAACAGAGGCAATAACACCAACTTTGACCGTGGCTTTACCATGGTTATATTTTACGAACAATTGGTGGTACCAGTGCAACCTAACATATGGAATATCACCAAATACAAGACTGTGTGTTGTTCACGAGATTTTAAAACACTATTTTCGGTGAAATCTTGATATCGAATTTTAGGTGGAATGCAATACCTTCTCAACCTACTAAGAATGTGGCAGAGGAAGTAAAAAAGGCTATTTCAACACAAAACATGTGAGCATTAATGCATATCACTTCAAAGTGGGAAATGCCGGGCATTTTCTTACGTTAATTGTTGATAATGAGTGTAATTTACACCCATTCTGCTCTGGGATCTCAATGAAAAGAAATACGTATTTAATTTTTGGTAATAACAGTGTAAATTGTGTTGCGCCCAGTGAACAAACAATGTACTGCCGCATTAGCAACTCCTAGTGAAATAGTGACACTTCCACGCCTGTCAGACTCTGAGTACACAGACGTCGAAAGTCCATCATTTGTTTACTGAAGATCCATTTTAAAACAAACGCTCTACCGCTCAAGCGTCTCTCGATGAACTTGAGATATTCTGTGTAGGAAGAGAGCGGAAATAACTTAGAAATTTCTCCGGAATCACACAGAAATGTTGACACGTGTCCTAAGTCGTCATATCAGATCAAAGCGTCATAAATTAGTTCATCCTACAAAAAACAGTTGCCCTAGATCCTTGCAACTCGCAATTCTTTTGTCACCGCGTCATATTCTCTGCTTTCTTCAGAGTGATTGAAAGTGTTATACTTCGGTTAGCTTTCCGGGCTTGCGTTGTTTTAAGGTTGCATTTCAAAATGTATTTAAATAACATCTTCAATAGAAAACAAAGTGCCGAAGAAAGGGAAGAATCAACTACTGAACAAGCAAGCAAGAAAAAAAAAAAAATAATCTGATGTGTTGTACTCATATGACTTTTTCTACTCTTATACAAACTATTCGTCTGTCGGCCTGGGTGGCCCAGTTAGACGCTGGCTTAGCGATCCCAAGGTCGCGGGTTCAAATCCGCCCCAGAACGATGGTTTTAAGGCACCCAAGGACTGAAATTTCAATGTTCTATATTTTATAGGCATCATATTAATAGTTTGGACACTCAAGGTTGTTTATGTTATAAACTATCACACAAAGTTTCAGAAAAAATTCTTTTATAGTTCTGAGGGAATTAATTATTCAATTTATTAACATTGCGAAAATACCTTGATATTCAAAATACTCCATAAGCATCAAAAACTAAAATATTACAACAGTTTCATTATTTTATAAACTCTAATTTCTCAGCAAACACCAACAATCTCTGGTAGGAAGAAAAAATAGTTACTTTTAAACTATTTATTTTCGCTTTGATGGACATTAAAAACTATTTTTTAAACATTTTTCCGCATTTCATTTTTAAATCTAAATAAATTTTCAGAGTTTCAAACAAAAGACTGAAGTTGAAGTCACATAAACAGTGCACATGCTGGAAAAATTCTAGAAGCATAGCACAAGATTTAATGCATATGAAGTAGATAGTGTATTAAAAGATGTAAAGTCGTGAGAAAAAATAATTCTACACACACGGATCATGAGTCATATTACCTGTTTGTCACACATTCCTTCTTTCGTCTAGTAATCTCACTTCTCAGGTTCATGGCTTAGCCACTTATTTCCGATGAATTTGGTTGTTTCCCTTTTTTGCCCATATTTTGTTCACATACTGCCGAAATTATAAGCAGAAATGGGGCGTTTGAATGTAGTGAACATTACATTTAAAGCCTGCGCTAGACATTTAAAAATAGCGGATTACAAAAAATTTTACTGCCAACTATGACAAGGTTTGGGGAACATTTATCTGCGTAAACCTAAAAATCGTGAATTTGGTAGCTTTTTGGTCATTTTTCAGTCCCAGGGTGGGACACTGGGAGTGAAATTTGGAAGTTCCACATTTCTTGATAGATTTTTCTGAAAATTTTACTATGTTTGTACTTATATGAGAATATGAGTTACACCAAATTTCATTAAAATTGAATAATTCGTTTGTGACATATAAATTTTTTTATGAATTTAATAGGCACATTTTCAAAATGTAGCCCGCGTCTATTGACTTTTCAAAATTCATTTATATTGGCAGAACTGGTACTCTAAAACATGGGTAACAATTGTATGAAGAGATATTTCAAATACGTTTGCTGATTACGTTGTACATGTTTTTTTAATAACAAAGAAAATTTAATCTTAAAAATTATTGATTTTTTCATACAAAAAAATGTTATAGGAATTCATGTTAATGATAACATCAATATTGAATCATAGTTTTGTTTAGCTGCTATTTATGAATACTTTTGGAAATTTTCATTGAATTTGAAGTAAAACTTAGGCGCGAGCTTCTTTTGGAATATGCAGAAATGTAGTTTTGAGAAAAACAAGCTTTTATATAGGAACATCCCGTGTACGTTAAGGGAAGAGCGCTATTTGAAAGGGCCGTAATGACCACATGGAGTGGGGGATATGACAAATGTTAGCTGATCCAAATGCACCGGTGTTCCAGGAACATTTTAAAGTAAAAAAAGAAATTTCGACTTTTTGACAATTTTGACCAAAATTTCACTCCGAGTGTCCCTTAAGTGTGCTTAAAACGACAGCTCTATTTCAGTAGATTTACTGGCATGTAAAAGAACTCCTTCAGAATGAAATTTCGGCACACCGGCAACGCTGATGTGAGCCTGGCAGTTGACAGTGTCGTTAAAAAACAACAAAATAAAAACTTATTTCTCTATCCACTTCATGTTAATAGTCTCCTCTTCAAAGACCACAATTAACTGATCCTAAAGGTGAAAACCCAATGTTAGAATTACGTCAATTGTGCCTAAAAGAATATTACTATCAGTAAGATTTTATTGCATCGTCAAAGGATACAATTTAAATTCCTATAGGTACTTACTTTTGAATTAAATAAATTAGTTTTTAGTAACTATGATAGAATAAGTTAAAACCAAATAACTCGTCATTAAACTCGATGATTTATGAAGAATCCCTTGAAGTTCTTGTACAGGGAAAAAAGAGGTCACTTCACACTTTTCTATGTAGCTGATTCGCTGAGAACAAGAAACTGTAGCTTGAATACATACATGCAATACTTCCGGCCACAGTATTTATTTTTGTGCTTACTTCGCATACTAATAAGGAATTCTAAATCATTATCCACGAAATGTATTTTAGTATATAGTTAGCATTCAAACATCACACAATATTGCATTCTAAGTTTCTGAGGAATTAAATTCCCCTAACTTAAGCAGCTTTTTAGGAAGGAGCACAAACTCTAAAACGAATCAGCGAGAGTGCTGTTTGGAGGCACTCAGATGTCTTATAGTTTTCCACAAATTCAGGGTATAGAGTCTTTGTTGTTTTCCCAATGGCGTAATGCATATTTTACTACCAGCAAATATTGCAGCTCTGCGAGCGTATTTGTCTGGTAGGTACCTGTCTTCGTTTACATTCCGGCATTTGAGATGTGAAATCATGTCGACGGCTTCAGGTTTTGTCCTTTGGAATGTTGTAACTAGCTTTCAAAGTGGATAAATATTTTTTAAATGTTAATTGTTGCGATTTAGATTCGAACCTTCAAATATTAAATGTAGGTCGTTTTAATCGAGAAATGGGCTAAAGTTGTGACACTTAATTTCGTGTTGACAGAAAGAATTCAATGATGTTTTAGGAAACGAAATGGCTGCTTCTAATACAAGTAGAATTTTACAATATTTTTGCTGTAATTTTATTGTGCTAATGTGTGTTGTTTGTCTGACAGGGAGGAGGAGGGCAGAGACCTGTTGGGGAAACGCACCATGGATTTCAAGGTGAGCTACTTGGACGCAGGTCTAACTAACAGCTACTTCACGGATTCGGACCAGCTTGTGGTGGGAACGCATCACTCATCGTCATCACCTTCATCGCACCATGCAGGGTCCACACCTCCACAGTCGGGTGCCGGGGCGGCAGCTGCAGGAGGGCAGCGGGTGAACCGCCGCTACAAGACACAGTTGCGCGACTTCCTGTCTACATGTCGCACCAAGCGTAAACTGTCTCACCATGCGACGACAGGAACCGGAACGGGAACGGTAGGAACAACAGCGGCGGCTCCAGCGACGGGTCTTACCAACACCATGACGGCCGTGCAGGAGTACATCACTGCCACGGATACTTCCTCTGCCGCTGCTGCAGCCGTGGCGGCTGCGTACTCCAACCTCAACAACATGTATACCACGCCATACCCGGGAACGACGGGATCTCCAGCAGACAATGGTCTCACCACCTACATGGGTCATTCCGGCAACTTCCATCAAGGTCTTTATCCCACCGCTCTGGATAATCGCTTCCTGACGACGGAGAACTTGTTTCACCAATACCGGCCGCTCGGGTCTTACTACCCAGATTACCATACAGCTGCTACAACGCCTTATGTGAGTAACGGCTTCCTGGACATGTCGCCACGTGCCACGACGTGCTCTCTTCCCACTTACGACGCCAGTCCCGCTGCTACTGGCGCCACGACCTCACATCACCATCTACATCATCAACTAGCGGGAGGTGGTGGCAGTGGAAGTAAGACTACGATAGTAGGGACCGAGGCGGATAAGTTATACTCGTGTCAGCAAATCGTCGGTGATGCTGGGGGTGGGGGAGGAGGCACTGCAGTGACAGGGACCAAATATACCGCGATGGTGGACACTAGTAGGGGGTATGTAGTAGCTGCAACAAATCTGGGCAATACCACTGCAGGGAAGTGCCTAGATGTGACCGCTTCTCCATATTCTCTTTCACCTATCGCTCCTACCGTCACTATACAGCCCATAGTGATGGCTTCAACCAGCTCACCGTCCTCCGTAATGGGCGACGTGCTCTCATCTTCCCATAGTGCCGGCAGTACCAAGATCGTGTCAAGTGGGAAAACTAGTGCAAAGCACTCCCCTTCCATGGATGGCATGTCTTCATCCAACTCAGCAGGATCTTCTCCGGCTACCACCACCTCGGCCACTACTGCCAACGGTTTAATTACACCAAAGCTAGAAGATATCAAATCAGAAGTGGGACTTTTAGGACAACAGCAGCAAACGGGCAGCCCGCCTCATCACCATGGGTTGCATGCTTCTATTCTGCCTCACCACTACTCACCTCCAACGCCATCCACGCCGGGTTGTACAGAAGCAGTGTCTACGGCTTCTACCACTACCACGCCACGCCAGACCGTGCTCATGTGGGGTAGCGGTGGCACCACGACGCTGAATCATGCGGCGACGGGATCTTCCAATAGTCGCTCTCCACCGTCTTCTAACCCGGGTACTCCAGGAGTGGTTACCAATGGCACCCCAGCACCTCCCTCCTCTTATGTGTCTCATCCAGATTCTAGCCCCCCAGGTGGCGGCGGTGGTGCCGGAAATAAGAAGTATAACAACAGTAACGGCGCCGGAGATCCCCTAAAATCTCTTGCAGAAATGAACTCGATGGGTGGCAGTGACTGCAAGTGGGGTGTAGCGAAACCTGAGCCCGTGTCCTGCGTTTCCCCAACCCAACATCATCAACACCAACATCCCAGTAGTAAGTCCCCATATCATCACCACCACCATCACCACCCTCAGCACCATCAAGTGGTGACAGCGTCTCACCATCACCACCACCATCACCACCACCAACAGCAGCATGCAGCAGGAGGTGGAGGCGGGATCACCGCCTACAATGAGAGTGGTGCCGGGAGCGAGGTATGGCCCGTACATCACCAGTACCACCACCAGTACTATCCTTACACCACTCCGTATCACCACCACCACGCACCCCAGTGAGTGAACAACACTTTATTTTTGATTTGTTATTTTTGCTATGCCAGCTGTAATGTGAATCGTGACTGGGTGGGACGCACAGGTGGAGTTACTAATGCCAATGAAAACTAAAACAATCTGCTACAGTCAATATTGATTATTTATAACACGCCAATGCACATTCCTAGCACATATATTCCGAAATCTGAAAGTAACATTTAAAAGTTTTCTGGCAAAATGGCACTCTACCTTTTGAACTAACGAAGTCATCCATGGACAAACTCTAAAAATTTAGAGTTAGAGAGAATTTCAAAAATTAATTTGTCTGCATCAACCTAGACAGTTAAGGAAAAAAGAGAGAAAGCTCCAATTATATTTTAAAATCATTATAGGTTTTAGAATTAAGGAGTCTTGTTTCGGGTATACTATCAAAACAAATTTGACAGCACAACTTCAGTTCGTACTTTAAAGAAAACACTCGCATTCATAGTAATTTTGTTACTTTATAATAACATATCATCATTTCTTCTTTTGATCAGTTCTTTAAACCATGCGTGCTTTAACGCATGTAGATACTCTATACATATTTAAAATATAAAGGGAATATTTCAATAGCTCTCCCAAAACAAGATATTTATTACATAAATAGAAAATGAGGTCCAAGTACGCCATTGCAGCGTTCCAAATCAATCAGCAATATACTGTAATCCGTTTGAACTGGCATAAAATTAAGTCAAATTTCTCATTAAGAATGTTCGTTCCATTACAACTTGGGAATACCTAATAGCATGCATGAAACAACTCGAGAAATTCTATGAGTATAGAGTTTAAAATTTTTGTGTACGTAATATTCAGCTGAAATGCAGTCGACACATTTTAAATTTGGTTAAATGGATTGAACACTAAGTATTGCCTTCAAAAATCCAATAATTCTTAGTAAAACGGCGAAGAGTCGAAATTTTTAATATAAGGGCTAGAAGAAATGCTATCACTTTTTAACTTGGTAAGTATTGACTCAACCATAAAGGTTCATATAATTTCAATAATTAGTTGACACATTACAAGGTGGTTCATACAAAGTATGTATTAAAAATCTTTCATTTTAGGTTTATTTCCAAAAGAATCCATATAAATTCAGGTTTACCGGTGCTACGGCCCTAATTAAGCAAAGCACCTAGATTTAAGTGGCGTGTATTCACGATCTTGTTCATGCAGTACTCTCTAAAAAAAGAAATGAATGTTATTTAGATCAAAAAAATGGTGACTGCAAGTGAGCAAGCTATGAAACACAAAATACTGTTATATGGTGTCAGGAGTGGGACGTGAATGCCACGCATACAATAATCTATTTAAGACTCCAAATATGAATATCTAGGCCGATGAACAGCTACCAAGGCTACCAAGCCATTAGATATATGTCCTCCATCCCAACTGCTTGAGACTATGCCAGGCCTGGGCAATTCGTAGAATACGTTGAGCAAATTCATTGTTTTACCTGCTAAATATACAGTAATCAGAGCAAAGCCTGGAGCAGCCTGCGCCCAGAGAGTACCAGAGGTCCAACCCTGGACAATGCGAAAGAAAATGATACTGCTAAGCTATAAAGGTTCAGTCTCAAGACCTTCCAATTTCTAGTCATAAATAAATATTATGTTAATTAATAGCGCTCACGGTAAACCCATAAGCTATTACACCAATTTAAAAGTTAGGAAGGTAAATATAAATACACTTGCAGTAAATTTTCAAAACAATAAGCAGAAAAATTAAAATTTCCTTGTATGCCAAAAATTTGTTTAAATAACTTGTAATATAGAGCTATCTACACATACATGTTGAGAGAATAAATAGTTAAATAGTAGCACTTTGAATAACATTAAAAGAAAATGTTACATAATTATACTTTAATGAGGATAAATTCAAACTAACAATTATTAGGATAATAAGGAGTGACGATTGATATTTTGCAAAATACATTTATCTACGTTGCAGCTGAATTCTGAAATTATCATTATCATAGCTTTTATAAATAGGCCATCAATGAAAGCGTTGCCAGCAATGTTGCCTAGAAGAGCCTTTAGTACCTACGGCTTGGCCAGTAAAAAGCAGGTGCAGACACAGGAAGAACCATAAAAAATGCAGCATTCCAAAGCAGCGATTAAATTCATGTATACGAAATTCTAGAACATTCCATGGATGACTTAGAAAACTGGTATCGCTACTGCACGAATGGGAGAGAATAACAAAAATTATTGCTTTTTATTTGCCTTTTGATTTGAATACACATTTGTCTGATCAACTTAGCAGCTGATGGCATGGTAGAAGTTGGCTTTTAGCTAATTCATTTCAATCTTTCCTTTATAACTCCGATACTAACATTTTAATTTTGATAAAGTAGAATACGCTAGCTTAAATCTTCTAGTTCTGTCTTTTTGATATTATCTTCCGTAGTTTATAAACATTTTTAAGAAATATCGTTGTATTGCATATTGTGTGTTTGTGATAAAAATTGTTATTATATTCATAAGGTATTTCTAAATCTTCTTCTTTAGAAAAACATTTATTTTATTGTTTATATCTGGATATGATCATAGGTGTGTAATGGATTTTGTCTGAGATTTCAACATATTAGACTGTTAGAAAATTATTTTATTTGTGGTAATTACCGCCCGGCCGCTGCGTCCCCCACCTCTTTCCACTAAAGGCGTCATGATTGGCGTACAATATTGGAGGATGGGACGTGGTCAGCGCTCCGAGGCCTACCGGCCAGTTATGCGGCCTATACGTCCTGGAGCTCCTGAATTGGCCCCTCCGAGACTAACGAGGCTGAGTGCACCCCGTTCCAGACCTCCCAGCGGGGAGAAACACCCCACGCTGGTACCGGGGATCGAACCCGGGTCCTCCGCGCCAGAGGCACGCATGCTACCACTGCGCCACGGAGGCGATCATGAAGGTATACATAGGAACATAAAATGTCCACAGTTGGATTTCATAGCTGCGAACTGCAAAAAATGGTGTTCCAAATGTTGTTCCTTCATTCGTTTACTAAACGAGTTATTAATAGGAGAAATAAATAAACGTATTATACACTTCCTTTCAGACTTAAATTTCATTTTGAAAGTAACATATCGTTTTATTTTTGGATTCAAACGAACTGTCTGAAAAAATATTTTATATGCACGACCATTATATTTTTGATTGCTGAATATGTACTTTAGGAGATATGATTATTGTAAACCACTAATAAGATCATAATTCGTGAACAAGCTGTTATCTTTATAGCTTTTTATAATATATCTATTATGGGTGCTTAAAAATCAGCACTCCGTTTCCCACTTCCTCAAATTGAGATGCCCAATATCTGAAAGCTCTTCAAGTTTGTGCAACAAACATTAATCCACAATTTGTTGCGCATTGTTTGTTATCTCGTACTTTACCCGCATTTAAGCGTAACGTTTACGATTAACATAGTAATGACAGAGGTCTTAATTATTTTGGAATAGATACTTGAGTTAGCTGCTTGATTTCCATTTTGGTTTAATTTATTATTACTTTTTCCTTTTCTCGCCTTTATTTTGTTTATAAGAAAACCCCTCACAAAAGAAATCTTTGAGTAATTCTTGTTCTCCCCTTTACTTAAATTATTAATTGATTGAATCTAAATTGAGTGGTAAACCACGATCGCAGTTCTAAGATCACCTCCTAAAACGAATACATAATAAATAAATTGTTTCAAGTTACATAAAAGCTTTATGCTTATCAAAGTTCCAAGATGGCATACTTTTGTTAATTATTATCCGAACACATTTCCATAGCGTAATCAATAGTCTTTCTATCTAGAGGGAAATTTTATAAAGCTGTAATTACGTCTTACAAATCAGGCACTTAACTTTGTGTCTTCATCTCGAATACAAAAATATTCGTCCTCCCATTCAGTGTGGGACATATGCCCTTTTGATATTGTTTACTACTCCGTGCCATCCGCCTCTGACTACCAGGTCTGTCTCTCGTTGCCCTAGTCAGTGGTGGGGGAAAATAACATGCATAGGGGAAGCAGCGTGTGCTGTAGAGTAGAGTAACTCTCGATTGGGTGATTTGGTGACCTTGGAAATAGTTAAACTGGCAGAACTGAAAGTCCAAAGAAATAGTTACGTAGACATATAAAGAACTCAATATTTATTTTAAGTTTTTGCCTATTCAGTGCCAGAGTTTACGAACGCAACCTTTCGATCTAGTAGAAGAAACCCATGTCGTCCTCTGTAGGATCTAAAGTCGCGGGTTCAAATCCGGAAGAGGGGGTGGATTTTTATGATATAAAAATCCTTACCACAGCTTCTTTCGTAAGGA